>CM046874.1:305374318-306653355 GCA_025667525.1 Glebionis coronaria
TAGATACGGAACCGCCGGCTACTGTGTCCGACAGAATCTTTGCTTTACACTATTTTCCTTAATCTGTGTAAACCTTGCTTGATTCTTTGCAAAAACCTGAACATTTCCTAAACTACGTTACCTAAATTCATTATTCACATAAAATATTTCTAACCCATTACTAGTTTGGATCATCCCCTCACCCTTCTAAACCTACCTTGTTAGCCATGTTCTTCACACATTAAACCATTCTTCCTTAACCCTTAAACCATTCATTACAACCATGGTTTCTACAAGAACCTCAAACTCATCCAAAACCTCCACTTCAAGGAAAAATATTAAGATTAAGATTAAGTTTCCCAAACCTAACTCCTCACCCTTACACACACCCAAGAATTAGATTGTCCCAATTCTCATCTCTTCATCAACCTCACCACCTCTTGCTCCATGCAAGACTACCTCAACCCATGGTACCAACAATTCTCGCGGTTCTACCTCCTCTTCATTCCAATCTAGAATGAATGAGCTATCCTCACCCTTCACTCCAAGTACTCTCTTGGATGTGACTACCCAACCTCAACCTATCCAAAGCATTCCCATTGTGAATGACTTTGTTGATACCTTGGTGACTTCACCATTTACCCCTCTAAACTCACCCATTTCACCCTTGGAGAGCATACCTCCACACTCACCCACATCACCCTTGAGAACATACCTCCTCCACCTCCACCTCCCTCAAACATTCCAAATGTGACAATCCGTCAATTTATGGTTGATATTTTATTCTCAATATTTATTTAAAAACATTATTTTAATGTTATAATATGAACTCACTTATTTTTGGGAAAATACGTCTTGAAGTAGAATCGACTACGTCTAAACCGGAGGATTCTACGTTACGTGCTTACGTTTACATACACCGTTTTGGTGACAGTCCGACATTTCAAGAAATAAATTTATCCGTGAATATTATTTTAGAATTTTAAATTTGTGTTGGTTCATAAACTCACAAATTTACGAGAAGAGATTAGGACTTACGATTTTAATTTAACGTCCTTTACGACTAAACCGGAAATCGTAGGTTTATGTATTTACGTTTTTGAACTCCGTTTTTTATGAGACAATTTTTATTAGATTCGTTTTGTGCCGTTGATTCATAATTTATAAAAACGTTTTTCGTAAAACGACCCGAGGGCACGCAAATCAAGGAAACTAGAATCGAGGAATACCCGTAAATTAGTGGGATGAGACACGTATACACTTGTCCCACCCCACTATATGGGAAGGCTACAAAGACACCACATCATAAGATGTGGCAAACTTGTAGCTAACAAGCTAACACTTGTTAGCTAAAGCTTAACAAGTAAGCTACACATACCACCAAACCACAAAACCACTTCACTAAACCATTTCTCCATTTCCATCCATGCAAACCACCACAACTTTCTCTCTTTCCTCCCCAAAATTCGTCCCATATTCATCAATAAACACCCTCATTTGATCAATTTTAACCATGAAATCATGTGTTATTCACACATATGATGAAGCCCTTTTAAAGCTCTATAGATTGGTGGTGATTTTAACATCTAGAAAGAAGTTTTTAAAGGAGTCAAGGGCTGATTTTCCATAAGATGATTTATGAAGATAGGTGATCTTGAAGTTGATGGTATATCACAAGTTTTGCCATCAAAATCCAAGCCTTGTTCATCAATCTCACATTTTCATCACTATGGTGGTATAAGGATCATTCTTCCCATCCTTCTTTTTATTTTGATTATGTAATCATGTATTTTCTTTCCTATTGTATATGTATATGATGAAAATATGATGATAAAAGTATTGTGTGGGGATTTGGTGTTGATAAACATGGGTAAAAAGATGAAAAATTATATGTAAAAATGGTTAATCTTGCTTAATTTAGTAGGCTGTATAAAAACAGTAAATAACCATAGATGAACTGATAAAATGGTATAGATGAATTGATATACAGTGAGTACTGAGGCTTTTACACATGTGAGAGTTGGCCATGCAATGGAATCATTAGGATGAGTGAGATATGACCAAAATAATATTAGAGTACAAATCTGCATATACTGTTTTGGACGATTTTTAGAAAATACTTAGAAGCTGATTCAACAGTAGCCATATGAGAGTTAAATAGAGCACATATCATGTAGTTTATGCCATAAAAATTTGAGCTTCTATCTCCATATAGAACTCTAGATATGGCTGTTTTGGTAAACATGAAAGTAAAAATCAGATTTTGGGAAATTAAAGTATAATAGTATTATATAAGCACTCAAATAAAAATAGTATAAAATGTGAATTAAAACCCACTAACTTATATAATACATTTATATAAATATGTATAAGGATAAATAAATGGACATTTTATAAAAATGGTAGTTTGATAAGTTTTATAAGTTATAAAACTATAAACATGATTTTTACGACTTTTTCGGCTATTACCGTAAAATTAACGTTTTCGTTAAATAAAACTTAGACGGCCGGACCTGTCTAATGTAAAATTTTATAAACTCATATACTGATATATAAAGATATATAACAAGTAAAAAGCGATAATACCCGAACTATATACATACGGACATTAACGGGCTAAGTTAACGTTATTAGACTAATAATACAACAAAATGGGCTAAAACACTTATAAACTTATTTATTGGGCTTAACCCATTTAGGCCCAACTTGTAAAGTGTAAATACTGATAATACAAGTATAAAATGGATTAATACAAATTAAAGAACTTATAATAAGCTTATTGGACTTAAAACATGTAAATAGGTAAAACTAGTAAACTACTATAAAAGTTATCAACACATAATACTAAAATGAGTAAATGAGAATATGTAAACCCACTTGATCATCATATATATAAAATTATCATATGTATACATAATTGTTATTTTTATAAAGTCATTGGACAAAAGTCTAAGACGAGTATTATTTGTCTAGGTTACCGTGATTGAAGCACGTACCGTACGTCCGAATTGCCGATAACCCGCTTTTCCACATCAACGTGAGTTCATAGCCTCGCACTCTTTTAAATGTTTTTATGAAATAATTTATAAACCCGCGAGGGAGATAACATGTTAGTTTTTATAAAAAAAGGACACTAGTTGTCCCGATTATCTGTTTATTAATTTGGACCCGAATGATTGTATGACCCGATGAAAGATTAAATGACCCGATAGATGAAATAAAAATGGATTATTAAAGTTAGGTTATGTCACTAAAAGTCCCATTAGCATGAATTGTGAACTACCGGGATTTGATAGACG
Source organism: Glebionis coronaria (assembly GCA_025667525.1). NCBI lineage: Eukaryota > Viridiplantae > Streptophyta > Magnoliopsida > Asterales > Asteraceae > Glebionis > Glebionis coronaria. The sequence goes on from CM046874.1 coordinate 305,377,597, forward strand.
CTTATGCATATAATAGTACTATTTGGGGACGATCACCCCAGTTCGCGCCTTGATGGTTGATCCCCGTCGTGCCACATTGATTGGTAAGCGAATTTATGTATGAGAAGATCTACACAAGCGTGATTATTGTGACGACACGCAAACTTAGATGGTCAAATTGAGTATCGGGTTAGCTACTCGTTGTTGGTTATAGTAAGGTAACAATATCATGCGGCTTATAATAATCCAATTAACGAAATACTGCTATATGCACCGAATTACGATATATTGCCTGACTAGCAATATGGGGTCTTACTATTGATATTATGTTCGTGTTTTGTTTTTTCATAACCATATTCATATAACGGTTTTTATTTATCTTTATACAACGTTATAAAACGTATTGTATGATGTTTTTACGACATTGGCTCGTATAATGATTTTGAAGGCGAAAGCCTATATTATGATTTTGATAAGGAATTGTATAAAATGACTTTGGCTATTTTATGGCCTATTAAAATGATTTGTAAATATGATTTTCGGTAATAATTTTATACCGATGTTATATTGATGGATTTCATTAAACTCTATGAATTCACTCGGCGTTATATCTGACCTTTTCTTTTAACATGTTTTATTTTAGATACTTGAAGGTAATTCCCGGGAAGACAACAAGAATTCATGGCCCGCATTTAAACAATATTTTCCATTCAAATGCTTTGTAAAACCTGTATGAAATACAATGACTTGGGACCTATGTAACTTTGATATTTATGAATGGAAATGTTTTATTATTAAAACGACGCGACTTTTAAGCGTTGTCTATGATGTGAGTATTGTGCTATCCCGTAACACCAACTAGTCTTCCGCTACACTGAGTTGTATTTATTTGGGGGGTGTTACAGTTTGGTACCAGAGCTCTCGTTATAGAGAACGAAAGATTTTTAAAACTAAGGTTTTGAATAAAACATTTCAAAATCTTTTAACTATAAAAATTTTTCAAAAAATGTCTAAAAATCTTTTGACTATAATGGTGCCAATGAATTCCCGAGTTACCGACAAGGCCATAATGAGAAGTGTTATTTTAATATATATATATATGATGTAATTTGATTACATGTTTGTTTGATGATTATTTTAATATTTATACGAGGTATTTATACGACGTAGATTGTCACAAGGAACCCTAAATCCCCTAGTAAATTAACCGAAGCTATTCCCGTAAGAATTCTAGCTATTCTTGATCTAAACCAAGTTGCGGATATTTATGATCCCAACAAAATTGTTAATATTCGTAGAAATGTTGATATTAGTTGATTGTGATATTAAAGAAGAATTGGCGAGATTATATCTGATATCGATGTCATGACGATCTTTCCTTATAGAGTAGAGTTTGACAAAACGTTACCACCTAGAAAGATGTCATCTGATTCGTTGTCATCCAATTCTTAAATTGAAATCGAAAGGGTGAATGTTGCACTTGAGGCTGTCATTGGAACCATTACCCAAAAGCCTCATGCCCCTAGTACCTTTCCGAGAAGTCTAATTGAATGATCGAGTCATTTTAGACTAGTGACTCATTTGATAACTATTGTTGTAGGAGCTATAGGATTGGAAATTAAGTGTTGTTCACATCGAACTTTTATTGCCCTATTAAGGTCTTAGAATAAAGATTGAAAGTATTGGAGAATGAAGTAGGATATCGAATTGAGTATGATTTGGCTGAAACTTGAATAAAGTAAAATTTAACCCGTATGGAATATGAGATTGATAAGAGGAAGTCGTTAAGTTATGTGATTGAATTGTAAGGTTTTAAATGATTGTTGGTTCGTGTCAAGGGTTGTTCCTAGGCCATTGTCCACTAACGAGGATGCTCAGTGTCCAAGAAATAAATTGAAGAAATCCTCTTCTGAAATTGGGACCGATGGATCTTTCGGGACATGTGGAACACCTAATGACTCTTGTAGATTAGTATTCATTGTGGTATCTTTTAAAAATAATCCCTAACTTAACTGAGACATCAGTTGGTAGGATGAGTTCTTGGAATTGTATGACATAGTGACACGTAATGTGTTACGGTAAAATTTTGACTTGTTTGTTATTAATGAAAAGACTACCTTCGATTGCTAAATTCTACATGTATCGATGTTATCTATCTTTTATTGCTTCATCCTAATGTTCGCATTAGTGATGCAACCATTGAACAAGTACTCATCTCGATTTGAGTTACGTTGTGGATTATTCTTTTTGAGTGCCATCGAGGTCATGAACCTCATGATTATTTGGCTAAGCTCATTTCCTACCATATTGTAGTTAGTTCTTGGTGAACAACTCTTCATCACTCTTTTGCAGATTACTCATTGTTTTATAAGATACAATAGTATCCCTTAAGAAAAATTGAATTTTCATCACCATAAGGATTATTTAAAGTGAGATTTATAGAAAATCGTTATCGAAATGAAGTTATTTATGTAACACCTTGGAAAACATAATTGTTTTCATAACAAAGAAAATCTTTGTAAATTTATTTTTGATTCTTTTTTAAGAATTAAGCATGAAAATGTTTTTATTACACACATGATGATAAAATTTTGACGAACTGAGTATTGCATCGTTAATCTTGAAATTGTATATAGTTGCGCGCCTACATACAATTTGGAAGTGACCATACAAGGCTGATTAGTAGTCACCATGAAATTATTAATAAACACTAAATTTTCTTTGAAGATTGTGAAAGGTTAACTTTTATGAGATTTGCAAGAAGTGAAAAATAGGGACATATTGATAGGGACACCTACATATGTGCCGGTACTATTTATTCTTCTGAGTCGAAATTACTCATCTGTGGAATTTGTCTTATTTGACAAATTGATATTCCTTTCTTGTTCAGTTCTCCCGTGGTGAGATTCTTTGGAAAAGTATCTGATTACCGAGTATTGATACCCGATTGGATGTATCGACGTTCCTATCAGTTCTTTTGATTATATTTCATTTGAATGACCTGGGTAACGATCCGAGGAGCTTTCGAATGCGTACTCAAATTATGGAAACATGGGATATATTCATATTCATTAAATGTTTTCGTCTGTATCTGATTTGAAATTCTCTCCCGTAGATTATGCGTTGACCTTACTCTTTTAAGGTTAGTTATGTCTCCAGATATCCTTGAACTTGTGAAGGATTATGAGTTATTATTAGTCTTTTGAGAAATTCACATCTTATCGACGACAATGAAACTGGAAAGTTAATAGTGCCAGTAGAATGGATTGATTGATTATGACATGACGACATTGTCTAAATTGATGGGAACTCGAACAAAATTCCCCTAAATAATAAGATGTTGATTATCAAAAGTGATCTAAATAATTCTTGATGGATGACCATGTTAGCCTCAAAATATTGAGCCAAACAAGAATGCTCGGTCATATGTTTATTATGTATCGTATTTTAGAATGTTGTAATAGGTAGTATATTAGTCGTGTTATTACGGGCTTAACTTTAAGCTAAGGTTCATTAATAAGTAACCAAAGCCCAAAAGGAAAGCCCGGCCCATGATCATATAGCCCATTAAGCTACATGTAAGCAAGGCTATATAAACCTCTCCTTGCATGTAAGGAGAGGTTGGTTGGTCATTTCATTTTTCTCCTAATCTGATATTCCACAAGTTTCACCAACCATTTTCTCTCTACTTTCTCTCAATACTTTCTCTCTCTAGGAATTCATCTCTTCTTCATCTATTTTCTTTCTTTCTTCATTTCTTAATCAATCACAGATATATAACAATTGGTATCAATCGCCATGGGGTAGTTTTGTGATTCGTTGTTCATTCTACTTGGTTCGTGTGATTTTCTCATAATCATCTCAAATACAAGATTTTTTTTGTGTTTTCTATGCTCTAAATCTTGATATAAATCTTCTACATAGCTGTGGTAGGGATTTGGTCGCATTTGGTTGGTTAAAATCGCGGATTTCTTGTCGAAAAATTCATCTTTTTACCTCAAAATCTCGTAACAGCACTATTATTCCGATTGGTGTAGTCGGAAAAGGGATTATAGATTCCGATTGTGATTCCGATCAGTAGCATCGGAAAAGGGTTTCAACATTTCGAACAGCTTTCCGATCTCATTCCGACTGGACTTCAAGTATTCAGATTTGCATTCCGATTAGGTTATTCCGACGAGCTTATTCCGATTAGATCATTCCGACAAGGATTCCGATTAGTACATTCCGATAACATTCCGATTTGGTTATTCCGATTAGGACATTCCGATTAGGGCATTCCAATTAGGACATTCCAATTAGGACATTCCGATTAGGACATTCCGATTAGGGGACATTCCGATGATGTGTTTTGCTAAATTTTGTTTGAGTATTTTTTAGACTTAGCCACCATCTAGACTAGTTTCGGAATATCGTTTACACGAAGATCAAAAAAAAAAATTAAAATTAAAATTAAATTTTTTTTGTCAAGTAAATTAAAATTTTTTCCATACTAGTTTTAGGACATTTCTAGCTCAATTTCAAAATTTGGCGATGCAAATTTTTTTGGTCTACCGTTTTTGTCGGACTGGAGAATTTATTGTCGGACTGGAGAAAAATTGCAATTTTCGGAATTTAAACCACAACAACAATCACAACAAATCTACTTAAGATCCATATTCACTTCATCATTTCAGAGAATAATGAGATGGATTCTACTGCCGAATATCGTGTGACGAACAACAACATAATGGTGGCGGGTAACAAAGAGAGACCACCAATGCTTGTATCTGGTCGGTATGCTCAATGGCAATCACGTTTCATACGATATCTTGATACAAGACCTAATGGTGATGCCTTGAGGAAATGTATTACTCATGGACCATATATATTCAAGAAGATCTTAATTCCTCCAAGAGCAGCCACAGATACTACTGATCCAATACCTGTAAGTGAACGTGATGAAACAAGAGCTGATCTCACACCTGAAAATTGTGCTTGGCATGATGCGGAGAAGGAAGCCATCTATATGGTTTTAAGTGGGATTGGAGATGATATTTACTCCACGGTTGATGCATGCCCGACAGCACATGAAATGTGGACTGTTATTGAACGCTTGCAACAAGGAGAATCACTCAACAAACAAGATGTCAAAACAAACTTGTTTTGGAATTTTGGCAAGTTTACTTCAAGGGATGGAGAATCAATTGATTCATACTACTCCAGGTTTTATAAAAATGATGAATGACATGACAAGAAATAACCTGCAAGTATCCACCATGCAAGTCAATGTCCAATTTCTTCAACAACTTCAACCTGAGTGGACACGGTTCGTCACTTTGGTGAAACAACAAGAAAAGTTAGACGAGGTCTCATATCATCGACTCTTTGACATCTTGAAGCAATTTCAGAATGAAGCAAATGAGATTCGAGCTGAACGTGTTGCCAAGACGGCTAATCCACTTGCTTTAGTGACTACCACTCAACATGTTCAAGATCCTCACTCTCGTGCTCCTAAGCCATACTCCAATACATCATCTTCACCATGATATTCCACATCATCTATGTCTTCAACTTCCACAAAATCTCTAGGTAAAGCGCCAAGAGCACCATCACCACCATCTGAGTCCTCATCTGAAGATAGTGATGAAGACCAAGCTCAAAAGAACCAAGAAATGAAACAACAAATTGCTTACATAATGAAGACTTACAAGAAAATCTACAAACCCACCAACAACAATCTTCGCACATCATCTAACACAAAGAACCGATATGTTGAGAGTCCTCCAAGGTATGACACACGCCGACGTGGTGAAAGTCCATCTAAGTATGATCGACATAATCCAACGCATGTTGAGGGTTCTGTAAGATATGATCGACAAACTGCCAAGTATGATACTCAGAGGATTGCTGCTGCTACTGGGAATAGGGAAACGGTTGGAAGTCAAGTGGTTCAGCAGAGTGGGATTCAATGTTTTAATTGCCAAGGTTATGGGCATATGGCAAAGGAATGAAGGAAGCTAAAAGGAAATAGTGTGGATACTAAGTTAGCAAATCAGTCTATCTTGGGGAAACCTCCTACTCAACCATTCAGAACCGCTCAGTTGCTAGACAACCGCATGCGTTTAAATCTGAACGACCCAAAACATCGAACTCGAGGTTTGCATCCCAAGTTGACATGCGTAGCAATTTGCCAAACACTGTCACTCCACAATCTAGATACTCCTTAAGATATTCTGCCTATGTAAAACCCAATCACATGAATGATTCAAGAAACTCTAGCAATAGCCACAAGAACATGCCTAAGCGAAGTTCAAATGACACGGGTCATAAAAGCTATCTAAAGGATGCTAAGATAAAGACACAAGCAAGAGATAGGACCCAACCGAAACCTAGGAGCGCTAATCACACATCTAGGAATTCTAGACCCTTCTATGATGTGCCCAAATAAACCTATCTTAGGAACACTAGATCCTTCTCAGATGCTAAGCACTTTGTTTGCACGAAATGTAACAAATGTGTGTTTAATGCCATTCATGATGATTGCATCACTAAAGTCCTGAACAAGGTGAACCAAACAGCTAGAGCATCTCAAAGATGGAACCCTATAGGAAATAGTTTTTCTCCAATTAAGTCTTCCGCAGTGCATGAGAAAGCTAAGTTTCCTATACCCTGTCTTAAGTGGAGACAAACAAGTAGAATCTTCAGAACAACTGGTCTTAAATGGGTTCCTACTGGAAAAATATTTCCCTCTAGCACGACAAAGGTTCACTGTGAACCCCCACATGGTTCTCACAAAGATATCACTAACAAATATGCAAGCATACAAACTACTGATGAAAGTGCAGGTAATCAAGTAAAGGTTCAACAAGAACATAAAGGTTTTCCTTATTCATACCATTCAACAAAAGACACTCTCAGAGTTTGGTTGCTGAAGAAACAAATATCAGAGAAATATGTGTCTCAGGGGTTTCACAATTAAGCAACACAATGGCACTTGAACAAAGCAGTTTAAGTCCCGATCCACAAGGAAAAACGACTTCCATTCACAACCGCACGGAACTCGGAACTCAAGACCACAGCAATGAACTGTCAAGTTCAAAGCTGGTTCCTGAACATGTTCCTAGAGCAGATATGACAGTGGATACGACACTTGAAGAGTTGGAAATGTTATATGGACCAATGTACGATGAATATTTCACGGGGGAGAAACAAGTTGCATCGAAGTCTTCCGCTGTCACTCATGATACGAATGATGATACCGATCATCATCAACAAAAGGATACAACTTCATCTACTTCAACACGGGTTGTTGCAGATTTACCTCCTCAGAATATCACTTTAACAATCGATCCTACAACATCCACAACTACTGTCATTGCTCCAGAGAACACAAATCAAGAAGACGGTGCATTATCTGACGATGACGATTTTCACAACCCATTCGGTACACCGGTACATGAAACTGGAGAGTCTTCTACTCGCCATGTTGATCCGTCAAGTATCCATACGTTCTATCAACGACATCCTTCAACACATCATTGGACCCGAGATCATCCTTTGGTTCACGTAATTGGAAACCCTTTACAGCATGTTCGTACAAGACGACAACTAGCAACCGATGGCGATGTTTGTATGTTCGCACTCGCCGTGAGTACAGCTGAACCGAAAAACATCAAAGAAGCCATGGCTGATCATGCTTGGATTGAATCGATGACGGATGAACTTCAACAATTTGAAATACTTAAAGTCTGGGAACTTGTTGACAGACCATACGATGTGACTCCTTTAAATCTTCGTTGGATCTGGAAAAACAAGATGGATGAAGAAAACACGATCTTCAAGAACAAAGTTAGGCTAGTGGCTAAGGGGTATGGACAGAAAGAGGGTATTGATTTCGAAGAATCATTTGCACCAGTAGCTCGAATGGAAGCGGTCAGGATTTTTCTTGCTTATGTTGCACATAAGGGATTCATTGTCTATCAAATGGACGTAAAGACGGCGTTTCTTAACGGTCCTTTGAAGGAATAAGTCTATGTCACGCAGCCGGAAGGATTCGTCAATCCTCATTATCCTGACAAGGTGTATCGTCTCCACAAGGCACTATATGGACTCAAGCAAGCTCCAAGGGCGTGGTACGACGAGCTCTCGAAATTTCTAGTATCCAAAGGTTTCTCAAAAGGTTCCATTGATCTAACTTTGTTCACTTATAAATATGGGGATGACATTTTGCTTGTGCAAATTTATGTTGATGACATTATTTTCGGGTCTACAAACCCAAAACTTTCAAAATGGTTTGAAAAAGTAATGCACAACAAATTTGAAATGTCAATGATGGGCGAACTAAAATTCTTTCTAGGAATTCAAGTTCACCAATCCTCAAGTGGTATCTTTATAAACCAAGCTAAGTATTGTCAAGAGATAATCAAAAAGCATGGTATGACCTCATGTGACCCCGCTGGGACAACATTATCAACCACATCCCTAGATGCTGACTTGGAGGGATTACCCATAAATCAAACGAGATATCGTTCCATGATCGGGTCCCTCATGTACTTGACAGCAAGCAGACCAGATATTCATCATGCTACATGCTATTGTGCACGATATCAAGCACGACCCACTGAAAAGCACATCAAGGAGGTTAAACGGATCTTTCGGTACCTTAAGAATACCATTCACATGGGACTCTGGTATCCGAGGGAAACCGGTTTCTTTCTAACGGCCTATTCAGATTCTGATCATGCAGGGTGTCTTGATACACGTAAAAGTACTTCTGGCGGTGCACAATTTCTAGGACTGATGAGACTACTTTTATACATAGTCTCATCGTCCAAATCATGCTTAAAATGCATAAAATATCATTAAAACTGCCAAATATATGCTCGTGTTTGTTACTTGTGTATTTTATGTACGGATATTGAGGAATTGGCAAAAGATCACAAGAATCATTCAAAAACGAACACGGGAAACGAAGCCGCACAATGAACCGGACCCAAATCTAGAATTTCCAAAATGGACCTTGAAGAATTGAAGATTGGCAAGTTTGGTCCCTCAACTTTTGAAGATTAACACTTTATACCCCAATTATGAATAGGGTCCTTAAAGTTTGAAGATATTACAAGATCAGTCCTTGAAGAATCCAAGAATTGCATTTGAAGTCCTTGTTAAAAGTATGAAAACAACTTGTGCCAAAAATGACAAGTTGTGTAAAGTTGTTATCAAAGGGAAATGAAGTATTTGCTGATTTTATACAACATGAAGAAAACAAGAAACATGGGGGGGATTATTGCCAGACAGCTAAACCTACACACCCACTCATGAACTGACACCTCACATAACCCACCCATTTACCCAATTACCCTACCCGTCCAACCCATTAACCCAAACCCAATACCCAAGTTTAATAAATAAACTGGGTCAAACCCCAGTCAACTCTTTCCCATTTTTCCCACCCAAACAAGATTTTTAAATAAATCTTTTCCCAAAACAGATCTAATCACCCCCTAATTACCCATAAACCCTAAACCAATCCCAGACCCAATTGATTTCATATCAAAGGGTTTTTACTTGATTAATTCCAGATTAATGATTAAGCCAAGCCTAAACAAAACACACTCACCATATTCCCTTCACACTCACCCCATGTGCCTCCTCCATGGTCCCCTGCCCTGTCCCTTTCCACAAAACCCTAGGAGGGGACACATCCAACGTCTGAGATCAACTTCTTGCTCCCCAAGGACCATCAAACGGCCAAGATCACAAGATTCCAGCTGGCTACTTCACATGTTGCACATTTTGACCAAGTTCGTCCAAGGGCAAAAGAGGGAATTCCTGAATTAGGGTTTAGGGTGTTATTTTTCTTGTATTATTTTATTTAGCTATCTAGAATGTTCACTAGGTAGTATAAATATGGACGTCTTGTGTCCATATTCCTTGTTCCAGTTTTTAGGCTTTCACATTGTAATCCCTTTTTAATGATATAAAAGTTTGGTGTTTGTTTAAATCAATTTAATTCCTTTTTATAATTATTAAAAGTTGTGTGTGTGTAGAAAGCCTAGCTGAGTTCCATTTTTAAATTGAGTAACACTTTTGTGTGTTTAAGTTTCAAAAAAAGAGGTTTTGAAAAGTGTTTGTTAAACTCAGAAATCTAAGCATGTTATGAAGTGAAAGTGGAGTAACATATTTGATTTTCTGAATTTATTTGGTTCAAAACGTGTTTAGGTTTCAAGGTTATTTGGTTTCAAGGTTTTAAAAAAGTGTTAAAATCAGAAAGTTTGTATTGTGCTTGTGTTCTTCATTGTCTATTGCAGGTTTCATTGTTGATTGTTTTGTCCAAGTGTTCAGCTCAGGCCCCAACTTGATAGGAGGTGGCTAAGCTGCCACTAAGGGACCTGGATGTAGGTCCCTTAAGGTAAAATTCTTGCCCCTTTTCATTTTTTTGTTACTTATGTGATTTTCATGAAAGTTGTGAAAAGTTGTTTGATTGCTTGTTTATTGGTTTGATTTGAGTTGATTATGCTTATTATGCATGTTTAGGACTATTTGAATCAGTTTGGTTGAGTATTGTATGCATTTGCTTTGAAAAATATCATTTTCTGTAAACTAAAGGGGTGTTTGGATTAAGGGATTAGCCAAGAACTATTATAAGATTATTGTGTTAAAACCTGTTAAAACACTTCTTTGGTTATTGCTATGTGATATATGCACTTAGGTTTCAGATTAGAGGGTTTGAAATCAGATTTGTATGCTTAGTATTTGGTAATACTAGTCAAAATCAGAAAAGTATCCTGAGTGGTTTAATTGGTTGGAATTTGTTCATCAAGTTGATAATCTGTTAGGAGATAGGACATTTAAGGTTTGTAAATTGCTTATATGCTGTTTGGTGAACTTGTGTGTAAGATATGGGCTTTTAAATCTCATTTGTGTGCCTAGTAAACCAGCAAATACCATCAGACCTGCATAAGTCCTTAATCAAAAACTTTATGCCATTTTTGTGCTTGATTCTTGTGTTATACTTGTGTGATTTGTGTTTGTGTTGACTCCCTATACTCAACTAAGTATAAGGGTGCCTTTTGTCCATAAAAAACATAGCAAAATCTCAAGGATCAAGTCCTCTTGGTTCAATCTTCACTTGTGAAGATTCACACTTGTGTTCATAAGTCACAAAGCATAATTGAGCACGTTTTTGGTTCCAAATTGTCTTAATCTTGTTTAAATTGGAGTAATATTTGTGTTTTTAAGTTAAGTGAGTTACTGTGTTTGTGTTTTTTAATGTTTAAAAAAGAAAACAAAAATAGCAAAAAGGACGTGGCCAGGACTCGAACCTGCGCCACTCCTCCAACACACAAACGCTCTAACCAACTGCCCTAGGGTCTTTGACTGGTATAATCTTGCAACGTTTAATATTTAAAGGGTTGTTGTTTCTTGGCTTATTTAGCTAACAGCTTAATATTAAGCTGATTTCAGCTTATTCCTTTAAGCTTTTTCACATTTAGTATTTTTCCTTTGTTTTCATATAGGTTTAGGACTTTTTGGTGCAAAAATATTATTTTTCCTGTAATTATTTAATTTACTAGGATTATTTTTAGTTTAAATTTTAGAAAGTAATTTAAAAATAGGAAAAAACATTTTAAAAATCCAAAAAAATAGTTTTTAGGTTTTTATTCATATTTTTGAGGTTTACAGCCCAAAAAGTTTTCAAAAAGTCTTATTTTTAATTTTATTTGATTTTAGGGTTTTTATTTAACTTTTAAATTTAATATAAAATTATTAAATAGGATTTAGAAACTTTTAATTGCATTTTTGTCTTAGTTATAATATTCTAGATTTTTGGTAAATTTTTAGAATTTTTTAGTGAATTTTGAATTTTTTGATTATTTTATTATTATTTTATTATTAAAAATTGAAAGTTTGATTTTTTAACTTTTTTCATTTTTCCTAGATTGTAGACACACAATTAGGAATTTTGTAACCTTCCAAATCTTTTTAGGGCCTTTCAATTATTTTCTAGAATTAATTTGAGTTTTAAGTGATTTTAATAGTTTTTAAGAGTTTAAAAATAAGTTTCATTAGGTTTTAAAATTTAAAAAAAATACTTTTTAGCTTAATTAGGTTATTTTTGAGGTTTACAAACTTTGAAATCTTGTTTAGGGCTTTTTAATAATTAATTGTGATTTTTAGGGCTTTAATTAGCATTAAAAAGTCATTATCTAATTAATTAAAAGGTTTTAACAAGTTTGGATTTTTTGTAAACTCTCAGAATATTATAGTGGATTTTTAGTAATTTTTAGCAATTTTTAGGTTAAAATTTTAATTTTGGCACTATTTACGGTTTTACGTGTTCACGTTTTCGTCTTAGTTTAATCCGTTTTCGTAACCGTCTTTTTCTTTCTTATCTCTATTTTCTTTCCTTTTCTTCTAAATAAAATCATTAATCATAAATCAATTCAACACACAACGCACTTGCCTCCTCGAGAACGAACTCACTTAGGGTCATTTACACACGGTTTTCCTAAATCGTCGTGTCCACTTGCCCTATTTTGTTGCTCTTTTTCCTAAAAGGGTATACAAAAACTCAACATCATTTTGGCGCCGCTGCCGGGGAGGCGTGTTGTGTTTTGATTGAACCATTGTTGTTTTTATACTAACCATAATTAGTATTTGTATTAGTAGCACTCTACTAATACGTATTATCGTTTTTTGGTTTTTGTGTGAATATTATTACTATATTGTATACGTAGAACAATAAATTCACAAGTACTCCAAATACGTGAGAAATCACAACCTTGACTTGGGAGGTCATTACCCAATCATTGTATTCGAATCTCAAACCAAAGAAAAAAGGCAAAAATAGATAAATACTTTCGTGAAGCTCGATTTTGAAAATACAAACTATAAGGTGGGTATAAGGCGGTTGTATTTCACGACCTAAAGGAAAAAGGCTCTTAAGTGCTTCGCGCCGCCTCGTTTCCTCCGCTTGCTTGTGCGTATTTGATTTTGAGAGCTAATCGAGGGTTTTGCCGCCCAAAGTATTATTACATATCATATATATTTTCTTGGTTTCTATTTATTAAACCCTCTTAAACGATTTGGTGTTCCACCATCGTTCTAAAGTCATCGAAGGCGTTCACTTCACGTGATCGTTTTCATTCCTTGAGGCTTCTTTAATCGAGAGATTTGATTAAGGAGGAGATTTGTAGATTTTTGTCTACCTAATACATTTCACCAATATCCAAAAAATTTAATACCATCAAAAACCACAAAAAGATTGAAAAATACAAAACACCAAAAACAATCTTCTTTGCTCGTCTCCACGTTGTACGTGACGTTTATGCTAACTCGTAATCAAGCAAAACGTGCACGTAGACGAAAGAACAAAACTCCCACTCCAACTCATTCTAGTGAGGAGTCTCCTATTGACGAACCCATTGTACGAGAAGCACCAACCATGGCAAATCGAACTATGATGGAGTTACTTCAAGCACCCACCGAGGGTTATGGAGAAGCTATTGTGATTCCCGCTATCCTTCCGGAGAATTTTGAGGTGAAAACGGGTTTGTTGTCGATGATCCAAAACAACAAATTCCGTGGTGATGAGAAGGACAATCCCCACAACCATATCCGTCAATTTAATCGTCTTACCGCCACGTGCAAATTTAAGGATGTCTCGAATGACTCGATGAAGATGATGCTTTTTCTGTATTCCTTAGCGGGGCCCGCTAAAATTTGGTTAGAGAAAGAGCCACCCAATTCTATATTAACGTGGAAGGATCTCGTTTCAAAGTTTGTGAACCAATTTTTTCCCCCCTCTAAGACTACGCATTTGAAAAATGAGATTTCTAAATTTTCACAAGAATCAAATGAAAGTTTTTCAACGGCTTGGAATAGGTTTAAGGAGATGTTACATGAATGTCCTCATCACGGTTTTTTCCGACTTACATCAAATCGACACGTTTTACAATGGACTTAATGATCATGAAAGAGATTATTTAAATGCCGCCGCGGGTGGTAATTTTTTGTGTAAAACGGTTGAAGAAGCTTTGGTCATAATTGAGAATAGGTCTAAGGTTTATAGCCCTCGTAACACACCGAGTGTTGCCAAAATGGGCTCATCATCGTCTCGTAGTATCAATGCCTTACATGATGAAGCTAATGAGGAAAATCGGTTTTTCGATAGGTTTTCTACCCTTATGTCCCATTGGAAAGCTCAAGAAGCTTCGAATTCCGCTTCGGTTAAAGCGGTTTCTAAGAGTTGTTTGTCGTGTGGTGGAGCTCATGATCTTTCCGAGTGCATTACCGCGGATGGTAACACTTCGAGTGCTTATGTAGCCACGGGAACTTATAACCAAATCGGTCAAGGTTCCCGCCAAAATCAAGCTCCACCAAATCAAAATGCTAATAACTATCGCAACAACAACCAAGGTGGTAATTATCAAGGAAATCAAAGAAATTACAACAAGGGTAATTATCAAAGTGGAAATGGGCAAATTTCAAACCAAAACCAAAACCGTGATTTTCAAACTTCTACTCAAGGTTTTCAAAATGATCACACCAAAAATCTTCAAGGAGAGTTTTTGAATTATGCTAAGGCAAATGATGCTAAGTTTGACAATATGCAACGTGAAATGGTTAGCTTAAGATCCGAGTTGAAAAACGAGCTTAAAAACGAACTTGCTAATGAACTTAAAACTCATGCTAATAAAATGGAAGGAAATGTCACACGTCTCCAACAAAATCAACAAAAAATGGAGCAAGGTCAACATGAGATTAAGCAAGAGTTGTTAAAAGCGGATGCTAGGCAATCTAAGTTTGAAGACCGTATGGCTAAAATGTTTGAAGCTATCATGTGTAAGCCCTCTTCTTCGGGTGGTCTTCCTAGTGATACCATCGTGAACCCGAAAGGAGAATTGAAGGTTATTACTACTCGTAGTGGTAAAACTTTCAAAGAACCCATTTCTCGACCAAGTATTTCTATGGAGAAGGAAAAAGAGAAAGAACCCGAGGTGGTGGTAGAAAAGGAGCAAATTACAAGCCTACGAAGTACCGCTCAAACCACACCTACGGTTGAACCCACACCAATCATGGAACCCGAGATTCCATGGCCGATGCCTATGCCTATGCCCCAACCCACACCACCTTTACCCTACCCTTCAAGACGAGACAAGGAAAAGGCACAAGAACGAAATAATTATCAATTTGAACTTTTTATGAAAATGTTTCGTGACTTGCATTTTAAAATAAGTTTTGCCGACGCCTTAGTCATGATGCCTCGATTTGCCGCGAACTTCAAAAGTATGTTGAATAACAAAGAAATATTGCAAAAATCGTCTAGTTGTTCATCGGTTTTTCTAAGCCGCATACCTCAAAAAGTCGGTGATCCTGGAAAGTTTTTAATCCCATGTGCTATACAAGACATGGAAGAATGCTACGCCTTGGCCGATCTTGGTGCTAGTATTAATTTGATGCCTCTTGAGATTTTTAAATCGCTCAATCTTCCCAATCTCACTCCTTCAAGAATGTTAATCGAAATGGCCGATCATTCTACGATTCTAGCTTGTGGAGTTGCCGAGGACGTCTTTGTGAAAGTTGGAAAGTTCTACTATCCTGTAGACTTTATTGTTGTTGACATTCCCATCGATCCTAAAGTTCCGTTAATTTTAGGTCAATCTTTTTTGATACCTCGAGAGCACTTATCGATGTGCATGCAAGAAAAATCACTCTTCGTTTCAATGAGGAAGAACTCATCATTAATGCAACCCAAAACTCCACACTTTCTCATGTGTATTCGATCACATCTTTGTACAATGTCAATCCTATCAAAAACATTTGCAAAAGAATTTCAAATAGAGTTTTAGGAGTTGTTGATAAAAATGAAGTTCTATCCCCTCCGCCGGTGGAGGTTAAGAGTGTTAAGCCTACGGTTCCAATCTCGAGTGATTCTTCGGATGATGAATACGTTGATCCCGATGGGGGAGTTTTCTTTGTCGACAAACGTTTTGAAAACTTACCACCACCTTTACCAAAACGGTTTCAAAATGTGAGAATTTTTAGTGTGACTAACATTGCTTTAGAAACACCAAATATTTTTGACATAATTAAATCGGGTTTTCACAAGGAGAGTGTAAAAGATGAAAAAGGAAAAGATTTTGAATTAAATTTAAAAGATTTTTCTACAATTCTAACTCCGTCATCACCGCGTGTATTGAGTGCTACAAGCTTGTCTTCTCCTTTTGACGATGCTTTGTGTGGACTTAGTGTGGGGGAAGCCCCATATGTTCCCTCCCCTTTCTCCACCGAGGACGAGATATTTGATCCTGGAATTGCTTATATAGGGAAATCTCGGTCTTTCACCGATGCAATAAATGGAAAATCTTTTCATTTGATTGGTGCGAGTCTACCTCGAGTAGCTCAATGTTTGTATGACTTACCCATTGTCCCACCCTTCTACTTCTTCTCTCCTATTTTCTTGAAACTCTTTGAGTTTTTGTTGACACACGATGAAGTGGCGTTGATTAGTTTTTCCAATGAAAATGAGAACGCCATCTTCGATCCCGGTATTTTGCACCATTAAAGGACTTAGTCCTTAATGCCGGTTGTTTTTGGGCCTTTTTTATCATGTAAGCCCCACCAAAAATTTACCAAACCATGATTATCCCAAAATGATCACATTTATGGGGATTCGAGTCGAGCTTTTGACTCGGTTATCAAAAACAAGGTACCTCGTGGGGGAGACCCATGCTTATCCATGTACATATTATCGCTTTCTAATTAGTGTAATGTGAGGGGATTTGTGCCCTTCCAACCTTTGTTCCGTGGTTGTTTGTGCATTGTGGTTTTTAGATCATGATCTTCACGATTGGAGCCTCTCGTGTTCGTTTTATGGGAGCACTCGATCGTTTGCTTTGAAGACATTTCTCAATATCCAAATGATATATCCTTTATGTTCTAACCTTAGGTTTTTAGCACACTTCATAAACGGCTATTAATTTATTGGTTACACCCTTTCCATGCTAGATTAGGCATTCGACTACGTCTCTAGTATGGGGGTGTTTGCACCCCTAGACTCGAAACATTGAGGACAATGTTTAACTTTAGTATGGGGGGGGTGAATAGATACTTGCCTTGCCAAACCTTCACGCTTTCCAAAGTTTATCCTTTTTGTTATCGTTTTGTTGCAAACTAAGGCTAAAAATGACCAAATTTTAAAAAATTTTCTCATGTTTTATAAGTGTTTGAAGACACGAATGTAGATTTTCCGATTGCGAGAATAAGAGTAATTTTTGACTCGACCGTGCGTGTTGAGCACTTAGCTTTGATTCCTTAACTTCACATTAGGCTAAGTCTCTTAAATGAGGACAAGAAATGATAGAGTTAATTATAAGTTACTATGCTAAACGTAGAGTACTCGTATTCTTTCAAAAACTCATGTGTTCTCGTTGTTTGCTTATTCTCCCTTCGCTTGTAAATATTTTTTTCTTAATAAATATTGACTTAGCGGTTTAGTTAGGATTGTTGGGTTTCTAGTCTTTTCTAGTAGCTTCCGTGTAATTGAATTGGGAAGACATTAAGGTATCACCAGCTTCACGGTTTTGAAGTATTGGCACCCGAATAATCGAAAGCTTCACCCAATAATAAGATTTCAAGTGCTCACCTAAATCTAGCAAACAATTTGAAGCCCCACAAAGCCTAAAATCTATGGAAAATTGAAAGTGAATCAAGCCTTAATCTTCGAAGCTTTAAAGATCCAAAATTTGCTTTAGCGTGAGGATATACGTCTTTGGCTAATAAAACCATCGATGAGGCGGATAATAAAAGGCAAGGCAAGACCGAAGTCATAATAAAAGCTTCATGGCGAAGTTGAATAAAAGATGGAGGTAAACCAAAGATAATGAGGCCCTTCCGTTAGGGGGCGTATAAAAGTCTTGGTAATAAGTCTCATGTTCAAAACCGTTATAAAACCGTGTTTATCGATTCTTCTTCTCAACTTAATTTTTTAACATCGTTGTCTATTAGGAGGGGTTATTGATTTGATGGTCTTAGTTACACCGTTAGGACTCTATTTTTAGACCTAAATCTCTATTATCGCATAAGTCAACAATGTATCCTCGTGAAACATTCAAGATAAAAATAAAATATAAGAGATACAACTTAGGAATAATGGGAGAATAAGTACGTGATTAGGGCATATGAGTAGTGTTAGCATTACTAACTTATAATGACAATGATCTCGTTGCACGCTTGGCATGGAATTGAGGTGAAAATCGAGGACGACGAAATTATTTCTAACGAAGCATTCACGTGTTCTTATTCTATGAACCTAAACGTCCCATTTTGCTATGAAAATTATACATTATGTCTAAAACGCAAGTAGTAGTAATAGTAGTAGTGTAGCTAGTTTATCATTCCAATAAAGTGAATAAAATTGAATTTTGGAGATGCTATGATACTTTATTATAGCATTGCGTGAGGGCACGGCAATGGTTTAGTATGGGGGAGTGATGAGACTGCTTTTATACATAGTCTCATCGTCCAAATCAGGCTTAAAATGCATAAAATATCATTAAAACTGCCAAATATATGCTCGTGTTTGTTACTTGTGTATTTTAGGTACGGATATTGAGGAAATGGCAAAAGATCACAAGAATCATTCAAAAACGAACACGGGAAACGAAGCCGCACAATGAACCGGACCCAAATCTGGAATTTCCAAAGTGGACCTTGAAGAATTGAAGATTGGCAAGTTTGGTCCCTCAACTTTTGAAGATTAAGACTTTATACCCCTTAGATATTCATAATTAAGAATAGGGTCCTTAAAGGTTGAAGATATTACAAGATCAGTCCTTGAAGAATCCAAAAATTGCATTTGAAGTCCTTGTTAAAAGTATGAAAACAACTTGTGCCAAAAATGACAAGTTGTGTAAAGTTGTTATCAAAGGGAAATGAAGTATTTGCTGATTTTATACAACATGAAGAAAACAAGAAACATGGGGGGGGCATTATTGCCAGACAGCTAAACCTACACACCCACTCATGAGCTGACACCTCACATAACCCACCCATTTACCCAATTACCCTACCCGTCGAACCCATTAACCCAAACCCAATACCCAAGTTTAATAAATAAACTGGGTCAAACCCCAGTCAACTCTCTCCCATTTTTCCCACCCAAACAAGATTTTTAAATAAATCTTTTCCCAAAACAGATCTAATCACCCCCTAATTACCCATAAACCCTAAACCAATCCCAGACCCAATTGATTTCATATCAAAGGGTTTTTACTTGATTAATTCCAGATTAATGATTAAGCCAAGCCTAAACAAAACCCACTCACCATTTTCCCTTCACACTCACCCCATGTGCCTCCCCCATGGTCCCCTGCCCTGTCCCTTTCCACAAAACCCTAGGAGAGGACACATCCAACGTCTGAGATCAACTTCTTTCTCCCCAAGGACCTTCAAACGACCAAGATCACAAGATTCCAGCTGGTTACTTCACATGTTGCACATTTTGACCAAATTCGTCCAAGGGCAAAAGAGGGAATTCCTGAATTAGGGTTTAGGGTGTTATTTTTCTTGTATTATTTTATTTATCTATCTAGAATGTTCACTAGGTAGTATAAATATGGACGTCTTGTGTCCATATTCCTTGTTCCAGTTTTTAGGCTTTCACATTGTAATCCCTTTTTAATGATATAAAAGTTTGGTGTTTGTTTAAATCAATTTAATTCCTTTTTATAATTATTAAAAGTTGTGTGTGTGTAGAAAGCCTAGCTGAGTTCCATTTTTAAATTGAGTAACACTTTGTGTGTTTAAGTTTTAAAAAAAAAAGAGGTTTTGAAAAGTGTTTGTTAAACTCAGAAATCCAAGCATGTTATGAAGTGAAAGTGGAGTAACATATTTGATTTTCTGAATTTATTTGGTTCAAAACGTGTTTAGGTTTCAAGGTTATTTGGTTTCAAGGTTTTAAAAAAGTGTTAAAATCAGAAAGTTTGTATTGTGCTTGTGTTCTTCATTGTCTATTGCAGGTTTCATTGTTGATTGTTTTGTCCAAGTGTTCAGCTCAGGCCCCAACTTGATAGGAGGTGGCTAAGCTGCCACTAAGGGACCTGGATGTAGGTCCCTTAAGGTAAAATTCTTGCCCCTTTTCATTTTTTTTGTTACTTATGTGATTTTCATGAAAGTTGTGAAAAGTTGTTTGATTGCTTGTTTATTGGTTTGATTAGAGTTGATTATGCTTATTATGCATGTTTAGGACTATTTGAATCAGTTTGGTTGAGTATTGTATGCATTTGCTTTGAAAAATATCATTTTCAGTAAACCAAAGGGGTGTTTGGATTAAGGGATTAGCCAAGAACTATTATAAGATTATTGTGTTAAAACCTATTAAAACACTTCTTTGGTTATTGCTATGTGATATATGCACTTAGGTTTCAGATTAGAGGGTTTGAGATCAGATTTGTATGCTTAGTTTTTGGTAATACTAGTCAAAATCAGAAAAGTGTCCTGAGTGATTTAATTGGTTGGAATTTGTTCATCAAGTTGATAATCTGTTAGGAGATAGGACATTTAAGGTTTGTGAATTGCTTATATGCTGTTTGGTGAACTTGTGTGTAAGATATGGGCTTTTAAATCTCATTTGTGTGCCTAGTAAACCAGCAAATACCATAAGACCTACATAAGTCCTTAATCAGAAACTTTATGCCATTTTTGTGCTTGATTCTTGTGTTATACTTGTGTGATTTGTGTTTGTGTTGACTCCCTATACTCAACTGAGTATAGGGGTGCCTTTTGTCCATCAAAAACATAGCAAAATCTCAACGATCAAGTCCTCTTGGTTCAATCTTCACTTGTGAAGATTCACACTTGTGTTCATAAGTCACAAAGCATAACTGAGCACGTTTTTGGTTCCAAATTGTCTTAATATTGTTTAAATTGGAGTAATATTTGTGTTTTTAAGTTAAGTGAGTTACTGTGTTTGTGTTTTTTAAAGTTTAAAAAAGAAAAAAAAATAGCAAAAAGGACGTGGCCAGGACTCGAACCTGCGCCACTCCTCCCACACACAAACGCTCTAACCAACTGCCCTAGGGTCTTTGACTGGTATAATCTTGCAACGTTTAATATTTAAAGGGTTGTTGTTTCTTGGCTTATTTAGCTAACAGCTTAATATTAAGTTGATTTCAGCTTATTCCTTTAAGCTTTTTCACATTTAGTATTTTTCCTTTGTTTCCATATAGGTTTAGGACTTTTTGGTGCAAAAATATTATTCTTCCCGTAATTATTTAATTTACTAGGATTATTTTTAGTTTAAATTTTAGAAAGTAATTTAAAAATAGGAAAAAGCATTTTAAAAATCCAAAAAAATAGTTTTTAGGTTTTTATTCATATTTTTGAGGTTTACAGCCCAAAAAGTTTTCAAAAAGTCTTATTTTTAATTTTATTTGATTTTAGGGTTTTTATTTAAATTTAAAATTTAATATAAATTTATTAAATAGGATTTAGAAACTTTTAATTGCATTTTTGTCTTAGTTATAATATTCTAGATTTTTGGTAAATTTTTAGAATTTTTAGTGAATTTTG
The DNA here is from genome assembly GCA_025667525.1 of Glebionis coronaria. Classification (NCBI taxonomy): domain Eukaryota; kingdom Viridiplantae; phylum Streptophyta; class Magnoliopsida; order Asterales; family Asteraceae; genus Glebionis; species Glebionis coronaria. Next base: position 305,399,134 of record CM046874.1, read on the forward strand.
AATTTTTTTGATTATTTTATTATTATTTTATTATTAAAAATTGAAAGTTCGATTTTTTAACTTTTTTCATTTTTCCTAGATTGTAGACACACAATTAGGAATTTTGTAGCCTTCCAAATATTTTTAGGGCCTTTCAATTATTTTCTAGAATTAATTTGAGTTTTAAGTGATTTTAATAGTTTTTAAGTGTTTAAAAATAAGTTTCATTAGGTTTTAAAATTTTAAAAAATACTTTTTAGCTTAATTAGGTTATTTTTGAGGTTTACAAACTTTGAAATCTTGTTTAGGGCTTTTTAATAATTAATTGTGATTTTTAGGGCTTTAATTAGCATTAAAAAGTCATTATCTAATTAACTAAAAGGTTTTAACAAGTTTGGATTTTTTGTAAACTCTTAGAATATTATTGTGGATTTTTAGTAATTTTTAGGAATTTTTAGGTTAAAATTTTAATTTTGGCACTATTTACGGTTTTACGTCTTCACGTTTTCGTCTTAGTTTAATCCGTTTTCGTAACCGTCTTTTTCTTTCTTATCTCTATTTTCTTTCCTTTTCTTCTAAATAAAATCATTAATCATAAATCAATTCAACACACAACGCACTTGCCTCCTCGAGAACGAACTCACTTAGGGTCATTTACACACGGTTTTCCTAAATCGTCGTGTCCACTTGCCGTATTTTGTTGCTCTTTTTCCTAAAAGGGTATACAAAAACTCAACATCAAGGACAAGATAAGCTTGTGGGATGGTCTTCCAAGAAGCAGGATTGCACGTCACTTTCATCAGCCGAAGCGGAGTATGTGTCTCTATCTGCGTGTTGTGCTCAAGTTCTTTGGATGAGAACACAACTCACGGATTATGGCTTCCACTTTGATAAAGTACCTATGTACTGTGACTCAAAGTCGGCCATAGCCATCTCCTGCAATCCGGTACAGCATTCCCGCACGAAGCACATCGATGTCAGATACCACTTCATAAAGGAACAAGTTGAAAGAGGTATCGTTGAACTATACTTTGTTGGAACGGATTACCAATTAGCCGACTTGTTTACGAAAGCTCTGTCGAAAGATAGGTTTGAGTACCTCGTTAGGCAAATTGGTATGAGATGTTTGACTCCAGCAGACCTGGAGATTCTGGCAAAGGTGCCTGCTTGATTTATCTATCAAACATCAACTTGTAAATATCTTTGAAAAAGCAAAATACAAAAATATAAAACACATAAAAGCAAAACACAAAATTAAAAATCTTTCAAAATCCAAAAATATTCTTCTAGACATGTCTTTCAGTATCGATAATATGGACGTGCCTAGAAATGTCGCTCAATAACGACACAGGTGTGTACATAAAGCTCGAATGAAAGTTGTAAATATTTTTCAAAACATGTCATTTCTTCTTTTAATAAATGAAATTGTCTATTTTGGACACATTTCCAAACAACGGGTAGAGCAATCTATCACGGGTTGAGCTTGTCACAAAACATTCAACGTTTTGAGCTCAACACAATGGCTTGTAATCACTTTCAGATTGCAACCCGGATCGATATTCACGGGGGAGTGTATGATTTAGTACCCTTACCCTCAGCAAAAGAAGAGAAATCTTCTTACACTTGAGTGGATTCGTCAAGACATTCAAAGTCTATGAACTCAAGTTTATGCTTTAGAAAAACTTTTCGACAAAAAGAATTGATTTTTCAAAAAGCGTTGAACACAATATTTTCAAGAATTTTTCAATGATATTCAAAATCTTTCAAAAATTGTGTGTTCAACAACTCCCATCCTCAAAAAGAGAAATGTAGATCATATCCTCACAATGACAATTCAATTGGATCAATTTTTGAGGGGGAGCATTTTAACTTCATGCAAAAGATTAACACATCTTTCTCCCGAAGATTTCTAGACTATTTTTCAAAATATATTTTAATCAAATTTGGTATCTCTAATATCAAAAGATTCTATATATTAGAGATAGGGGAGAAAATGTGATCTAATATAAGACTCATGCATTTTAACTCTTACCTACATGTGCGAAACACTTTTGATTATCGATGCACATGTGAAGGGGGAGCATTTCTGAAACGACAAAACTAGCAAGGTGTTAAATGTTTTTCAAACACTTTGTTAGAATTTAAAGTGGTTTTCATGGTTACGATCAAATACCCACAACATCTTTAATTCACGACGTTATTGGTGTCAAAAGGGTGGTTAGGTTTAAGTCCTATGATCCAACCAGAACCAGAGGGATCTTCCCAGGGACAATCCAATAGATTATTAGAAGTCCTTAGGAAAGATGGAGTAGAATGTGAACGTAGCTGAATGCCGACTAAGTACTGATGATAGCACTGAACAATCACAACAAGGTGCTATTAATGATGTCTTGGTAAGCATTGAAGGGGTTGAAGAATGAAAAATAAATGTAAGGATAAAGGGTGTAAAGAAAGAAGCCCTCCATACAACTTAGGCAGAAACCGGGTCAACTCATCATGAAGACAAACTCATCATGGACCCAGTGATGTGAAGCACAACCCTTTCCTAGCTACTCAGACTTCTCTCAAAAGAAGTTTGTTTTATTGTCACGGAGATCAACACGATTTCTATTGACTTTCTCACTCCGAGATAGTTGATATTGAATAGGTGGCATCTGCTCCATCCTCCGACCACTAAAAGTGCACAAATAGAGTCTAGATCCAAGAGATCAATCAAATCTCGTTAGGACACACGGATGAAGATCAAGAGAGTCCTACGCTATATCCTTGTGATATTGCTAGAACACTCAGAGTGATACTACTTAGTATTCACAATGATGAGTGGAAATCCTTCCAGTGTTAACATCAAACAGCACTGCGGTAGGTCATATGCAAGATTCTTTATGAATTGAACATGTGCAAAACTGAAAAGCAACAGTGGTTTGATTCTGAATTGATTCAAACTCGTTTCAGGTTTCTACGCAATATCTTTATGGTCTTGCCAGAACATTCAGAGTGATATTCATTAATATTCACAGTGACGAATGGAAATCCTTCTAGCGTCAACCTCAAACAGCGCTACGGTAGGTGACTTGTGAGATTCTTATGAATCAAACTTGTGTCAACTGGAAAGAAACAATGGTAAGATTCGTTAAGAATCAAACTTGTTCCAGGAATTTGAATTGACGACTTTAATCAAATGGATATCTATCCAATTGATTCACTCTTTATGTTCGCAGTCTTGCTTTGAGACGGTCGAGTAAAGAGAACGGCTAGTACAGCCGCGAAACCCTGTCAATGAGATTCTTAATTGAATCTACCTGATCACAGGTACGGTATTTAATATCGTATAACGGTCTTCACCGACCGGAGGTAAAACGCTACCAATTTAGGACGAATGTCAAAGCCATTCAGTCCGTGTCTATGTTTTGTCTCGAGAAGGTGGCGTCACGGTGTACACAACAAAGTCAAAGATTCAAAACCACATACTCATGCCTAAAGTTATACTCAACAATTAATAGTGTGAGCATGTGGATGAAGACACAAGATCGCAAGATGGCAAAGACAAGTCAAGGATGATTTGAAGATCTCAAGCTTAAAGACAAAGTCGAAAGACAACGACAAAGGCTCTGACTCGACCTTGATTAGAATGGTAAGAAGCTTAAAGAACATCCATCGGGATCAAATACATGGTTTTCGTCCAACAAATAGCACAAGCTTAAGGTGAACAAGACATGCCAAAGAAGAGTAGGCGAGGTTCCCTTAAGCAATTATTGAGCATGGTGGTAGAAAGTATGATGTAGTGAAAGCATAGCTCCATAAGTTCCAAAAATCTTTCCTCTTATTCCATTTGATAGGTACTGAGATGGCTTAAAAATTGTGATACCCGGATCGAACACCTTTTCCTTTAGGGAAAATAAGACTTAGACTCAGTAGACCTTGAAGATTCGCCCATAAACCGCACAATTTCATCCGAAGAAGGTGAATAGAGAGGTGTTAAGACATAGGTACTACGGATATTGGTGTTTTCCGGTTTCTTCTCCTTTGAAACGGGTTTCTTCATATCCGTAGGAGGATAAAGACCATAATCAAAGTCCAAAGGAGGAGAATCATTCTCATTTGGAAAGTATGTATTGAGAAAAGTAGCAAACTCTTCCTCAAATGAGTAATCATCCAAAGTAGGATCAAGCATTGTTGACGGAGGATCTTCATCAAAAATAGGAGCAAGGTCATTATTTGAAGAATCACTCGAAAGAGTATCAACATCATCAAAGTCATCATAAGTTGGCATGTCTTTATACTCTGAAGCAAAATCGTCATAATCATCCACATCGTAACTAGAATCATCATCATAATCATCATAGATTGGTGGAGAATCATAAATTGGTGGGGGATCCAAATTGGAAAGAGAATCATCAAGATCGTCCACATAATCTTGGAAAAGTGGATTATCATAGCAAGTCTCGAAAAGAGGATTGTCATATACAACAAAATCATCATGCTTTATACTTTCCAAAGTAGTAGTAAGCTCTTCTTGAAGCACATTAATCATTTTCGCCGATTCTTTTCCATTTGATTTACTTGTAATCTTCCCCATCTTAAAAACTTGTGCATCGTTCCCGACCCTTAAGAATAATTCACCTTCGGCAACATCGACTAAAGTTTTTCTGGTTCGTAAGAATGGTCATCCAAGTATTAACGGAATACGAGGGTCCATTTCATTATCAACAACAACAAAATCGACCGGAAAAGTGAAGGTACCAACTTTAACGAAAACATCTTCGACAATACCAACGGGGTAAGCGAGAGTTCGATTTGCTAACTCAAGAGTCATCTTTGTTGGTGTAAGGTCGGGTAATGATAACTTTTTCCAAACACTTAATGGCATTAAATTGGTACTTGCCCCGAGATCGGCTAAGGCAGTATATTCTTCAATTTTGTTAAAAATGCAAGGCAACACAAAACGACTGGGATCTCCAAGTTTTCGGGAAGTTCTATAAGAAGGACTGTAGAACAATTTTCATTTAAGTGTGTGTTGACAAACTCAGCCATCTTCTCCTTTTAATTAATCAATTTCTTTAATTTTTTGACAAATTTCGGCATTTGGACAAGTGTTTCATCAAGGCTAATGTTGAAATTCATTTGGGAGATCATCTTCAAAAAAGAAGTAACTTGAGCATTCTCTTTAGTGAGCAATTTGCACTTGTCTAACCGAGAAGGATAAGGGATATTGGGTTTAGGTGGTGTAGGTGTAGAAGGTGAAGGTTGAGATGCTAAAGGTTGAGAAGTAGAAGGTTTAGAGGTGGAAGGTGGTGTTGGTAAAGGTTTTGTCTTTGGTACTTTTTCCGTGAGAGGTAGAGACGGTAATGGAAAACTGGTACTAGGCGTGGAAGTAGGAGGGATAAATGGAGGTGGAGGAGGTGTAGATGGAGTAACTTGGGGATGGATAGATGGTACTACTAGAGTTGCTCCACTGCGTGTAGTAATAGCACTCACATTAGCGCGAGGGTTTGTTTCGATTATTGAAGGAAGAGCACCTTGGGGACGAAGGGTTTGAAACATTTGAACGAATTTCCTATCCGTGGACTCTGGCATTTCCTTCATGGTTTTCTCATGATCGGTTATTTTTTATAGAATCAAGTCCATCTGTGGATGAGGTAAATTGAACCCTTGATGTTGAAAACCTTGGTTTGGGTATTGGTTATATGGTTGAAAACCTTGAGGATTGAAACCTTTGTTTTGAAAGTCTTGGTTTTGCATTGGATAAGCTCCTTGATTTGCATTGTAGCCCCTCACATTTTTATTTTGATGAACATTTTCTCTAGCTGGCCCTTGGTTGTTATGGGTGGGTGGGTGAGGTCTTTGTTGAAAACCGGGTGGAGCCAAGTAATTTGTCGAGTTGTAAGACAAGTGATTCACATCGACATTAGGCTTGAAATGAAATCTCTCGGTGTCGTTGTAATCATACACTTCCCCGTGAGATTGATCATAAGCTTTATCACAATTAGCATAAGAGTGTGGCCCACCACAAGTTTCACATGTAATATTGAGAGCATGGGCATGTTGATTAGGAGGGTTATCTCTTAATACAAGTTGTTTTATTGCTGAAGTAAGTTCCTTCAGTTGATTAGCCGTCTCATTCTCACTGGCACTAGCCATAGTAGCCCTAACACTCTTGGTTTGGACTTTAGCTTTGTTCTCAATAATTGATAAGCCTCATTCATAGTTTTGACAAGAATATTACCCCCGAGGCACTATTTAGTGAATCTTGGTCACTCAAAGTTAATCCATTATAAAAAGTATTAATTTGATGTACCTTTGTAAAACCGTGTTGTGGACACTTTATTAAAAGTTCCATAAAACGATCCCAAGATTCACTAAATGTCTCACCGTACTTTTTTTCAAAGTTGATAATGTCATTCCGCAAAGCGGTAGTACGTGAGGGTGGGAAAAAGTAATTGATAAACTTGGTCTCAAGGTCCGTCCATGTGACTACTCTGGGGTGGTTCCTTATCAAGCCAAGTTCGGGCTTGTCCCTCGAGGGAGAAAGGAAAGAGGAGCAAATGAATTGCCTCTTGTGAAATCCCATTGTATTTAATAGTATTGGATAAGTGTACGAACCTTTTAATGTGATCGTGTGGATCATCATGATTGCGACCTAAGAAAGGTGTTGCGGAAACCATTTTAATGAAACCGGATTTGAGATCGAAGTTGTTGGCGTCAATAGCCGGCACCACAATCACATCATCGTTGCCTTCGACGTGTGATTGCAAGAGCTTGATCATTGGATGGTTCTCCATTGTGTTGACAACGGGAGGCTCTACAACAGGAGGATCAATAGTAGCGGCTTGAATGGACTTCCTTTTGCGTGAACGAGTACGCATACACCTACAAAAGAAAAGAATAGCAAAGAAATAGAAAAAATAAAGTTAACGTGAAAAGAAATTTTTTTTTGGTGCAAAAACTTTGAAAAAGAAATGCTTTTTATGGATATTTAAATGTTTTTGGATTTTGAAGTTTTTAATTTTTATAGATTTTTGAAAATTTTAGACACGAAAAATAACGTTCAAAAGTGAACGGATCCCAAAATCCCACGCGTCTCTCACAATAAACCGTTAATCTTCTCGAAAAGAGCCGGCAGCGGCGCCATTTAATAACTAAACTTTACTTAGTTTAAAATAAGTTCGTTGAATCTGGTCTTATCGAATTAATTATAGTTAATTGTGTGACTCAATTGTTCTTGGTGAAAGGGCAAATAAAATTATTATCTATTTTTAAACTAAAAATGAAAATGTCGTTGAGTAAAAATATAAAAATATAGTAAAAACGAAAGCTTTAAAATTTTAAACTAAAAATAAAGACTTATAAGAATAAAAGACGAAATATTAAAACTCGACAAAAAGTAAATTTGAAAACTTTAAAATTAACCTAAGATAAAATAAATTTAAAATAACACTAAGTAAAATAGCGGGACAAATTAAATTTGAAATTAAAAATAAATACAAGAAAAAAAACTAACACTTGCAATCCGATCGCACTTTGGATCATGACTTGGATCGTGACAGGCGATCGCAGTCACCGATCGCAGCCAAGTGATCGAAGCCTTGGATCGTGACCACAGATCGTGGTCCTTGATCGCAACCACGGATCTTACCCCTCGATCGCACCCACGGATCGTAGTACAGATCGAAACAAGCCATTGTGGTCCAGATCGTAGTGTGTGATCTCAGTTTGTGATCACAACCTTTGATCGCGGTATTTGATCGCAAGTAGAAACCCTAAGGCTTATGCGATCACAATATCTGATCGGAACCATTAAAACCCTTAGACATTACGATGGAATGGAAATATTAAATAAGCAATAACCAAATAAGCACTTCAATAATAAGCAATTACCAAAACTTAACCAATTCAAAATTAAGAAAAGCTAAATAAGCACAAATTTAAAAACTTTCAAAACATCAAATAAGCTAAATTTATAAAATCCACTTATAAAAGATTAAACTTTTTTTTAAAACTCTTAATTGAAAATAAGCTAACACAAAATAAGTAAAAGCACAATAATGTAAGACCATAAACTACGTAAAAATGATACGAACAAGAAGATAAACAATTTAAGAAAATAAGCATAAAGAATGAAACAAACTACATACTCTCATCAAATCAAACACAAAATTAAAACAAGAGAGGAAGAATAAGATTGATTGTGAAAAGCTTAAAATTAAGATAAAGGTTAAAGATTCAAGATTACAAGATTAAAAGATGAAAGATTTAAGCAAACTTGAAAGAAAATTTAGAGAGAGAAATTAAAACTAGAGATAAAGTAAATACTCCTACTCCTACTTACCTTTAGAAAATTAAACTACAAACTAGCTAACTCCCTTTCCTAATGACATAAGGAAGGTATTTGTAGGAGGAGGAAATGACTGTTGCTTCTTTCTTTCTTTCTTTCTTTGTCTTTCTCGTCTTTTAAATTCTTCGTCTTTCTCGACGTTGTCTCGGAATTTATCGATATGAAATGAACTCGTCTTATAATTTTTCTTCTTTTATAGGACTTGGTTCTTGGACTTTTATTAAACTTCCGTCTTTAGACTTTTTCTTCGATAAATCTTCAGAATAGGTCTTGGACTTCCGTTCTTTTTGCACTTTGATATTTTGACTTCGTCTTTTATCTTTTTCTTCGATAAAAGCCCGTGAAAGCCCGTGTTTTCTTCCCTTTTCGCATTTTGGTCCTAAATCACAACAAAAACACAAACCACGCATAATTCCGACTTTTACGACATTAAATATACGTTCTGGCTTGGTTATTATTATAATTAATGGAAAAGGATGGGTGTTTTCACACCTATCAATATTCCTATGTTGCCTTCTACAGGAGTGAACACCACTACTAAGGATAAAGATCTAAGCTTAAAGGAAACATGAAGAATGATATGATCTTGCCCCCTTCTAGTAGTCAAGTGAAGAAGAAAGTAGAAGCCCACCCTAGGAATGTTATTTCTGTTTTGATTAAAAAGAATCATGTAGCTAAACCTAAAGGCTCTACGGTTGTGTAGCGTTCTAAGCCTACTATGAATTCTATTTTGAGATGTTGAAATTGCAATGAATGTATGTTTTCTAGTCGTCATGATGCTTGCCTTATTGACCATGTTAATGAGATGAGTGCCCGAAAGCACAATTTAGAATGGAAACCGACTGGGAAAGTGTTAACCCAAGTTGGATGGATGTGGTGTCCCAATGGTAGAACTTTCACTATAGTAGGAAATGTGTGCCCTTTAACTAGGATCACTCCCACTACAGCAAGAAAGTGTGCCCTTTAACTAGGAGTACTAATGCTACCAAAACACAAGCGTGTCCTTTAACTAGGAACACCAACACTACTATTGGAACAAAGTGCCCTTTAAATAGGTCTACTCCCACTATAGTGCCTGTCACTAATCCAAAACCTCAGGAAGATGGACCCATCAAACTGGCAATTAAACAAATATATGTTAGAAAACGCAAGAAATCTACTGATAACACTGATGTTAACACTTCTGATATTGTTTATGTATCTGCTAACACTACGGAACCAATAGTTTCCAATGCATTGTCTACTTTTGTTGTTTCAAACAGGTGGTCCAAATCGTCATGTGGTATTTGGACTCCGGTTACTCCAAGCATATGACCGGAGATCGCTCTCAGCTCAGAAATTTCGTCAGCAAGTTTCTTGGTATGGTTCGATTTGGAAATGATCATATTGAAAAGATAATGGGTTATGGTGAATATCATATTGGGAATATTATAATTTCAAGAGTGTATTATGTGGAAGGTCTCGGTCACAACTTATTTTCTGTGGGACAATTTTGTGATGCAAACCTAGAAGTTGCTTTTCGAGAGCATACCCGCTTCATTCGTAATTTGGAAGGGGTTGATTTATTGAAAGGTACTCGAGGGAATAATTTGTACACTTTGTCTCTACAAGATATGATGGCCGCTTTTCCCGTATGTCTTCTCTCCAAAGCATCGAAGACAAATTCATGGTTATGGCATCGACGGTTATCTCATCTTAACTTTGATGATATTAATCATATGGCGAAAAACGAACTTGTTCGTGGTCTTCCTAAACTTACATTTCACAAGGATCATTTGTGTTCCGCGTGTACAATGGGGAAAAGCACTAAGAAATCATATAAACCCAAGATTGAAGACACCAACCAAGAGAAACTTTATCTGTTGCATATGGATCTTTGTGGGCCAATGCGTATTGAAATCTTAGTGGTAAAAATTACATCCTCGTCATTGTCGATGATTACTCTCGGTTTACATGGGTGATATTTTTAACAACAAAAAATGAGGCACCTAAATTAATCATCGGATTTCTCAAGATGATTCAAGTACGTCTCAACACTACTGTCCGACGCATTCGTACAGATGATGAACTGAATTTGTGAATCAAATCTTGCGTAATTATTATGAAGAAGTTGGCATATCTCATGAAACATCCGTTGCTCGTACTCCACAACAAAACGGTGTCGCTGAAAGGCAAAATCGCACACTTATGGAAGCTGCTCGAACAATGTTAATTTACGCAAAGGCTCCATTGTTTTTATGGGCAGAAGCAGTATCTACAGCAGTTTACAACCAAAACCGGTCACTAATTCGAAAACGCCATAGTAAAACACCTTATGAGCTTCTACATGGAAAAGTACCAGATTTATCATATCTTCATGTATTTGGTTCTCTATGCTATTGAAATAATGATGGTGACAATTTGGGAAAACTTCAACCAAAGACTGATATTGGTATTTTCATTGGTTATGCACCCGCAAAGAAAGCATACCGAATCTATAATCGTAATTCTCGCAAGATCCTTGAAACCATGAATGTCGATTTTGATGAGCTGATGGTAATGGCTTCTGAGCAAAGCTGCTCTGAACTCGCACTTCATGAAATGGGACCCAGTAACATTAGCTCTGGTCTTGTCCCAAACAACCCTACTTCATCATCATTTAAACCACCTTCTAGGAATGAATGGGATACGTTGTTTCAACCATTCTTTGATGAATTCTTTACTCCTCTAAGTATTGTTGCTCCAGAACCTGAAATAATAGCTCTGGTTACCGAAGTTGTCCCTCCAGGAACCAAAGCACAATCGGATACGTCTGCACCTAAAATTGGTCAAGATATACCTTCAACGAGTAATTCTCAACCAACACATGTTTCAACTACCCATGTCATGCGTATTTATGATGAAGAGGATGATGATGATCACGATTTGGAATTCGCTCAAATACGTGAATTCCATTCTTTGATGTACCAATTCCCGACTCTAATCAAGCCTGGTCATCCACCTCAGAGGAAGCTCCTACTACGGTCTACTCCAATCCACGGATTTGTGAACATGACATCAAGTGGACAAAGGATCATCCTATAGATTCTATTATTGGTGACCCTAATCGTCCGGTATCCACACGAAGTCAGTTACAAGAAAGTGCAATGATTTTTTTTCATTTTGATGCTTTTCTTAGTGAAGTTGAACCTAAGACGTGGCAACAAGATTTTACCCAATCCTATTGGATAGAAGCTATGCAAGAAGAACTTAATGAATTTATACGTCTTGATGTATGGGAACTTGTCCCATGCCAGGATCAAGTGCAGTTACTCACATTGAAATGTGTTTACAAGGTGAAACTCGACGAGTTAAGCAGAATATTGAAGAACAAAGCTCGACTAGTAGCTCGTGGATATAAGCAATTATTAGGCATCGACTTTACGGAATCCTTTGCACCTGTTGCCCGTTTGGAAGCTATTAGACTATTCCTCACTTATGCAGGTCATATGAATATGATCGTCTATCAAATGGATGTGAAGACGGCATTTCGTAATGGTGAAATCAAGGAAGAGGTCTATGTTCAACAGCCGGATGGTTTTGTGAATTCTAAATATCCTAATCATGTGTACAAGCTTAAGAAGGCTCTCTATTGTTGAAGCAAGCTCCACGCGCATGGTATGATCTATTGTCACAATTCCTCATTATGCAAGGCTTCGCTAAAGGCAAGGTGGATCCCACGCTGTTCATTTATAAACGAGGTAAAGATATGATTATGGTACTAATATATGTTGATGATATTATATTTGTTGCCTCGACCCAAACCCTATCCGATGAGTTTGGGACACTCATGTCTTCCAAGTTTAAGATGTCAATAATGGGCAAGGTATCATTCTTCTTAGGACTTCAGATATCTCAGAGTCCCAGAGGCATCTTTATCAATCAATCCAAGTATTACCTTGAATCTCTTAAGAAATATAAGATGGAATCTTGCGTCCCCGTGGATACTCTAATGGTGGAACGAACTAAGCTTAATGCAGATCCACATGGGATTGCTGTCGATCCGACACTTTATCGAGGAATGATCGGTACCCTTCTATATATTACAGCTAGTCGACCCGACCTTTAGTTTGCTATCTGCATGTGTGCTCGGTATCAAACTAAGCCTACTGAGTTACACTTAGCTATTGTTAAACGGATCTTTCGGTATCTTAAAGGAACCATTAATCGGGGACTTTGGTATTCGAAGGACTCTTCGATTGCACTTATGGCATATGCAGATGCGGATCACGCGGGTTGTCAAGATACACGACGTAGCACGAGTGGAACTTTGCAACTACTAGGAGATCGACTAATCAGTTGGGCATCGAAAAGGCAGAAAAGCACTGCAATTTCAAGTACGTAAGCAGAATACATAGCTATGTCCGGTTGCTGTGCTCAAATTCTTTGGATGAGATCACAATTAACCGACTATGATCTAGGTTTCTGTTGGAAATACGTTTTTTGGTATTAAGAAAGTCTCAGTCACTCCAACAATATAGTTATAGGCTCGTAGTATAAGTTTACTTGTTATTTACATTAGCCCTACCCATGAGCATGTTCATGGGCCGGAAGCCCAAGTCCACTAAGGGACTTGGTATATAAACCCCTTTCCACCATGGAAAGGGGTGTTGGTTGTTTACTTGTTAATGTTATTTTAATAAAAGTTCTCTTTTTCTCTCTCTAGTTTCTCTCTCTAGAAAACAACAACCCCCTTGATTAGATCTAAGATTATCATTATTCTACAATTGGTATCAAGAGCCATGGTATGATTTAAGGTGTTGATTTGTGTTATTTTTTAGTTTTTATTGGCTTTGGTGTTTTAACGATAATAAATCTCAAATCTTGAAAAATTTTCGCGTTTTTTTATGGTAAAAGTTGGTAAACAAATCATCTACATAGTTGTGGTAGTGATTTGGTTTATTTGATTTGGTTAAAATCGCAAAATTTCTTGGTTATTTGGTGATTTTTGGGGTGTTTTTTAGCTTAACAGTGATATCGGATATCATAATTTTCGGATACTGAGTCTGTTTTGCGAAATACCAAAGAGGGTTTTTGATTATTCCGAAGTTATCATGAGGGTTTCTGATTTTCCTGAAGTATTGAAGATCAATATTCCGAAGTTCGTCTTATAGCAACTATTCCGAAGTTCTTCAACAACCAGGATTCCGAAGTGACATACTTTATAATTTCGAAGTCTTCATTATTGGTTTCATATTCCAAAGTAAGCTCAGACCTTCATTTCCAAAGCAGATTCATTCCGAAGTACACCATTTTTTCTCATATTCCGAAGTAAACTCAGACATTCATTCCGAAGTAGATTCATTCCGAAGTACGTCATCTTTTCTTTATTTCGAAGTGAATTAGAAGTTTTATTCCGAAGTGAATTAGAGGGTCATTCCGAAGTATACATTCTTTACATTCCGAAGTGATCTCAGAAAGACATTCCGAAGTTATCAAGTTCAGGGATTCAGAAGTAGTCTTTAAGAATTATTCAGAAGTTAATTGGTAATTTATTCAAAAGTTAAGTTTTATAATTTCTTTGAAATTTACCTTACAAGTTATTTGGGATTTTGACGATTTCTTCGCCAACACACAGACTAAGCATCAACAACAATACAGTTTCACAACTTTATTTCATTGCTCGATCAAAAGATAATCTTTTTCTATCAAGTGTTCAAAAAATGAATCCTCATTCATTTATGCCTACAATGACATCGCTTACCGATATTTCAATCATTTCGGGTACCGATACCCGCCCACCGTTGCTCATCAAAGACTTATTTGAAGCATGGCAAGTTCGTATGAAAACTTACATCATGGGTAAACCCAATGGTAGACTTATGCTTCAATCCATTGAAAAAGGTCCACTCGATTGGGGAGAAGTTACTTTCAACAATGTGACACGACCAAGGTTCTATCATGAGTTACCGGATGCTAACAAACTCATTGTCGATGCAGATGAAAGGGCCGTTCAGACAATCCTTCAAGCTCTTCCACCCGATATATATCAAATGGTAAGTGAACACACAGTGGCAAAGGATCTTTGGGATCGCTTATCTGTTTTGTTACAAGGGACTTCACTAACTAAGCAGGAACGAGAGTGTCAATTATATGATTTGTTTGATAGATTCACATACATTCCAGGGGAAACACTTCATGAATACTACTGGCGTTTCACCACTTTGATGAATGATATGAACGTATATAATCTAAGGATTGCTCAGTTTCAACTAAACACAAAGTTCTTGAACACGTTACCCCAAGAGTGGAGTCAATATGTCACCGATGTTAAATTGATTCAAGATTTGCAAAAGTCAAATTTAGATCAACTCTATGCTTTCTTGCAACAACACGAGAAGCACGTGATCCAAAAACGCATCTCTTAGGGATCTTATCAAGAAACATTGGCTTTAGTGGCAAATCATCCAACTTTGTCATATCACAACTCTCTGTTTTCTTTGGGACACAAATCTTCCTATCAACCATTATATCAAACCCCAAGCTTTCCATAGTATTCGATCTTGCCACAACCACCTACATCTTATCAGCAACAATAAAAGCAACCAGCAACATCATCACAAGGAGACTCACATCAACTACCTTATGCTTCACAACCATATTCACCTTATCAACCTCCAACAAACCCTGCCATCACCTATCAACAACATGAGGCTCCTCAACCCCATTACTCACAACATGCTAGTGTTCCTTCAAATCAGTTTGTAGCTCAACCAGCACCAGTATTCTATTGTGATGTCGAGATTCATGTCCCTGAGTTTAGACAAGGGGATAATCCTACTGATATACTTGCTCAAATGTCTTCTTACATCACTCAAGCATTGAAGAAACGAGGTTACAGAGGACCATCTCCAACAAACAATCAGTTATGGAACTCTTCTAAATCTCGACAACAAGCTACAATTCAAGATGGCAGAATAACGGTGCAACCACTTCAGGGGAGACCAAGTTCATCTAATGTTGGTGCACGTCCATCTAACAATGCTGCTACAAGGGGTAATAACACTGGCAAAATGAAGATGATCATATGTTATAACTGCAAAGGGGAAGGGCACATGGCTCGAGAGTGTAAGCATCCCAAGAGGAAAAGGGATAGCACATGGTTTCAGGAGAAGATCTACTTGGTAAATGCTCAAGCCCAAGGACGTGAGCTCGATGAAGAAGAGTTAGCATTTCTCGTAGACCCAGGAGTTGTGGATACTGACGGTCTCACAGAAGCCATCACAAACAATGCCGCATATCAACGTGATGATCTTGATGCATACGACTCTGACTGTGATGATCTCAATACCACCAAGGCAGCTCTCATGGAAAATCTTTCACTTTATGGAGCTGACACAATTTCTGAGGTACCAAATACTGCCAATGATACTAGTATTGTACCTTTTCAAGTTGAGCAAGTGTCTGAGTATCCAGAACAGCCTCCGGTGGTTAGTAACTCAAACGAGGAGATAAACAATGATTCAACTACCCATGTCATGCGTATTTATGATGAAGAGGATGATGATGATCACGATTTGTAATTCGCTCAAATACGTGAATTCCATTCTTTGGTGTACCAATTCCCGACTCTAATCAAGCCTGGTCGTCCACCTCAGAGGAAGCTCCTACTACGGTCTACTCCAATCCACGGATTTGTGAACATGACATCAAGTGGACAAAGGATCATCCTATAGATTCTATTATTGGTGACCCTAATCGTCCGGTATCTACACGAAGTCAGTTACAAGAAAGTGCAATGATTTTTTTTCATTTTGATGCTTTTCTTAGTGAAGTTGAACCTAAGACGTGGCAACAAGATTTTACCCAATCCTATTGGATAGAAGCTATGCAAGAAGAACTTAATGAATTTATACGTCTTGATGTATGGGAACTTGTCCCATGCCAGGATCAAGTGCAGTTACTCACTTTGAAATGTGTTTACAAGGTGAAACTCGACGAGTTAAGCAGAATATTGAAGAACAAAGCTCGACTAGTAGCTCGTGGATATAAGTAATTATTAGGCATCGACTTTACGGAATCCTTTGCACCTGTTGCCCGTTTGGAAGCTATTAGACTATTCCTCACTTATGCAGCTCATATGAATATGATCGTCTATCAAATGGATGTGAAGACGGCATTTTGTAATGGTGAAATCAAGGAAGAGGTCTATGTTCAACAGCCGGATGGTTTTGTGAATTCTAAATATCCTAATCATGTGTACAAGCTTAAGAAGGCTCTTTATTGTTGAAGCAAGCTCCACGCGCATGGTATGATCTATTGTCACAATTCCTCATTATGCAAGGCTTCGCTAAAGGCAAGGTGGATCCCACGCTGTTCATTTATAAACGAGGTAAAGATATGATTATGGTACTAATATATGTTGATGATATTATATTTGTTGCCTCGACCCAAACCCTATCCGATGAGTTTCGGACACTCATGTCTTCCAAGTTTAAGATGTCAATAATGGGCAAGGTATCATTCTTCTTAGGACTTCGGATATCTCAGAGTCCCAGAGGCATCTTTATCAATCAATCCAAGTATTACCTTGAATCTCTTAAGAAATATAAGATGGAATCTTGCGACCCCGTGGATACTCTAATGGTGGAACGAACTAAGCTTAATGCAGATCCACATGGGATTGCTGTCGATCCGACACTTTATCGAGGAATGATCGGTACCCTTCTATATATTACAGCTAGTCGACCCGACCTTTAGTTTGCTATCTGCATGTGTGCTCGGTATCAAACTAAGCCTACTGAGTTACACTTAGCTATTGTTAAACGGATCTTTCGGTATCTTAAAGGAACCATTAATCGGGGACTTTGGTATTCGAAGGACTCTTCGATTGCACTTATGGCATATGCAGATGCGGATCACGCGGGTTGTCAAGATACACGACGTATCACAAGTGGAACTTTGCAACTACTAGGAGATCGACTAATCAGTTGGGCATCGAAAAGGCAGAAAAGCACTGCAATTTCAAGTACGTAAGCAGAATACATAGCTATGTCCGGTTGCTGTGCTCAAATTCTTTGGATGAGATCACAATTAACCGACTATGATCTAGGTTTCTGTTGGAAATACGTTTTTTGGTATTAAGAAAGTCTCAGTCACTCCAACAATATAGTTATAGGCTCGTAGTATAAGTTTACTTGTTATTTACATTAGCCCTACCCATGAGCATGTTCATGGGCCGGAAGCCCAAGTCCACTAAGGGACTTGGTATATAAACCCCTTTCCACCATGGAAAGGGGTGTTGGTTGTTTACTTGTTAATGTTATTTTAATAAAAGTTCTCTTTTTCTCTCTCTAGTTTCTCTCTCTAGAAAACAACAACCCCCTTGATTAGATCTAAGATTATCATTATTCTACAATTGGTATCAAGAGCCATGGGATGATTTAAGGTGTTGATTTGTGTTATTTTTTAGTTTTTATTGGCTTTGGTGTTTTAACGATAATAAATCTCAAATCTTGAAAAATTTTCGCGTTTTTTTATGGTAAAAGTTGGTAAACAAATCATCTACATAGTTGTGGTAGTGATTTGGTTTATTTGATTTGGTTAAAATCGCAAAATTTCTTGGTTATTTGGTAATTTTCGGGGTGTTTTTTAGCTTAACAGTGATATCGGATATCATAATTTTCGGATACTGAGTCTGTTTTGCGAAGTACCAAAGAGGGTTTTTGATTATTCCAAAGTTATCATGAGGGTTTCTGATTTTCCTGAAGTATTGAAGATCAATATTCCGAAGTTCGTCTTATAGCAACTATTCCGAAGTTCTTCAACAACCAGGATTCCGAAGTGACATACTTTATAATTTTGAAGTCTTCATTATTGGTTTCATATTCCAAAGTAAGCTCAGACCTTCATTTCCAAAGCAGATTCATTCCGAAGTACACCATTTTTTCTCATATTCCGAAGTAAACTCAGACATTCATTCCGAAGTAGATTCATTCCGAAGTACGTCATCTTTTCTTTATTTCGAAGTGAATTAGAAGTTTTATTCCGAAGTGAATTAGAGGGTTATTTCGAAGTATACATTCTTTACATTCCGAAGTGATCTCAGAAAGACATTCCGAAGTTATCAAGTTCAGGGATTCAGAAGTAGTCTTTAAGAATTATTCAGAAGTTGATTGGTAATTTATTTAAAAGTTAAGTTTTATAATTTCTTTGAAATTTACCTTACAAGTTATTTGGGATTTTGACGATTTCTTCACCAACACACAGACTAAGCATCAACAACAACACAGTTTCACAACTTTATTTCATTGCTCGATCAAAAGATAATCTTTTTCTATCAAGTGTTCAAAAAATGAATCCTCATTCATTTATGCCTACAATGACATCGCTTACCGATATTTCAATCATTTCGGGTACCGATACCCGCCCACCGTTGCTCATCAAAGACTTATTTGAAGCATGGCAAGTTCGTATGAAAACTTACATCATGGGTAAACCCAATGGTAGACTTATGCTTCAATCCATTGAAAAAGGTCCACTCGATTGGGGAGAAGTTACTTTCAACAATGTGACACGACCAAGGTTCTATCATGAGTTACCGGATGCTAACAAACTCATTGCCGATGCAGATGAAAGGGCCGTTCAGACAATCCTTCAAGCTCTTCCACCCGATATATATCAAATGGTAAGTGAACACACAGTGGCAAAGGATCTTTGGGATCGCTTATCTGTTTTGTTACAAGGGACTTCACTAACTAAGCAGGAACGAGAGTGTCAATTATATGATTTGTTTGATAGATTCACATACATTCCAGGGGAAACACTTCATGCATACTACTGGCGTTTCACCACTTTGATGAATGATATGAACGTGTATAATCTAAGGATTGCTCAGTTTCAACTAAACACAAAGTTCTTGAACACGTTACCCCAAGAGTGGAGTCAATATGTCACCGATGTTAAATTGATTCGAGATTTTCAAAAGTCAAATTTAGATCAACTCTATGCTTTCTTGCAACAACACGAGAAGCACGTGATCCAAAAACGCATCTCTTAGGGATCTTATCAAGAAACATTGGCTTTAGTGGCAAATCATCCAACTTTGTCATATCACAACTCTCCGTTTTCTTTGGGACACAAATCTTCCTATCAACCATTATATCAAACCCCAAGCTTTCCATAGTATTCGATCTTGCCACAACCGCCTACATCTTATTAGCAACAATAAAAGCAACCAGCAACATCATCACAAGGAGACTCACATCAACTACCTTATGCTTCACAACCATATTCACCTTATCAACCTCCAACAAACCCTGCCATCACCTATCAACAACATGAGGCTCCTCAACCCCATTACTCACAACATTCTAGTGTTCCTTCAAATCAGTTTGTAGCTCAACCAGCACCAGTATTCTATTGTGATGTCGAGATTCATGTCCCTGAGTTTAGACAAGGGGATAATCCTACTGATATACTTGCTCAAATGTCTTCTTACATCACTCAAGCATTGAAGAAACGAGGTTACAGAGGACCATCTCCAACAAACAATCAGTTATGGAACTCTTCTAAATCTCGACAACAAGCTACAATTCAAGATGGCAGAATAACGGTGCAACCACTTCAGGGGAGACCAAGTTCATCTAATGTTGGTGCACGTCCATCTAACAATGCTGCTACAAGGGGTAATAACACTGGCAAAATGAAGATGATCATATGTTATAACTGCAAAGGGGAAGGGCACATGGCTCGAGAGTGTAAGCAGCCCAAGAGGAAAAGGGATAGCACATGGTTTCAGGAGAAGATCTACTTGGTAGATGCTCAAGCCCAAGGACGTGAGCTCGATGAAGAAGAGTTAGCATTTCTCGCAGACCCAGGAGTTGCGGATACTGACGGTCTCACAGAAGCCATCACAAACAATGCCGCATATCAACGTGATGATCTTGATGCATACGACTCTGACTGTGATGATCTCAATACCACCAAGGCAGCTCTCATGGAAAATCTTTCACTTTATGGAGCTGACACAATTTCTGAGGTACCAAATACTGCCAATGATACTAGTATTGTACCTTTTCAAGTTGAGCAAGTGTCTGAGTATCCAGAACAGCCTCCGGTGGTTAGTAACTCAAACGAGGAGACAAACAATGATAGCAATATCAATGCAAGTCCCCAGAATTTGAGTGAAACACAACCGGGAGCTATTACGACTACAAATTCGTTTGTTCAACAAGATTTGGTTATGGTGTCGGCATCTATGCTTGGCCAAATGAATAATGCGGTCCTTGAAACCCTCAGTGTTAATCAGACATTATCTGCTGAGCTTGCATTGTATAAGGAAAAGGTTAAAAGCTTGGAATTAACTCCAGTGACAACTACCTTAACCAATCCTGAATTTGATAGGTTTAGGAAAGTCCAAATGGATAATTTGCTAGAAATTGAGAGTTTAAGAGCAAATCTTTCGAAAGAACTTAAAGAAAAAGAGTTAGTCGTTAATACTTTTCAAAAACTACAAACGGATTTCGAAATTCTCGAGTCTAAAAGGGTTGAAACGGAAATTAAGGCGTCTGAGAAAGTTAAAAAGACTGATGTTTTTCTTTTAAAACAATATTCTACTTCACATTTAGTACACTTGTTTCATTCTTCTTTTAAAGAATTCACTCTATCGCGTCTAATAGACCTACCACCTAACCCGGGGTATGCAAAGCAAGCATTTAACGACAACCGACGACTTTATGATGCAACAAAGTTAGGATTGGTCTTAGATCCGATTGTGTTTTCAAATGAATCTGAGAGTATGTCACTACATGAAGAGAATCGGTCCAAAGTAATTTTTACATATCCTGAGTATGATTATGCACAACTTAATGCAACGTATGGAAAAATAGATCTTTGAATTCGCTTTAATATGCAAAAGGAATTTATCCAAACACCAGCTTACATGCCTACTAGAGAAAGCCTTAGTATACTTCCTACACTTGTTAATTCGGACGAACCTAAGGAAATTCCTAAAAATCTTCCACCGGTAAGTACCGTATTGCTAAGCTTGGAAGAGATTCAACGATACCTAACCGGATTTGACAAGGTCATCCAGGAATGTACGACTTCAACGGCTCAAACCGCTGGAGAATGGGCTTTCGAACACATGAAAACGGTGTTTGAGAAAGAGATCGTTTCGTTTGTAGACAATATTAAAGAGGGATTTTTAGATCTCGGGGATAATATTAATTTCGAAATGGGTGAAGTTCGAAAAGTTTTCTATGAAATAGATGATGCTTATGAACAACATTTAATTGAGAAAGAAATTTTTTTGTCCGAATATGACCGATTCTTAGAACATATAGTGTCTCTCGAAGTGATGCAAGTTGTTACTATTGAATTTGATTTTGTGATGACATCTGCTATGAATAAATGTGATGATGTGCATGATATATCTGTGAATATTTTTGAACATATGAATAATGTAGATAATCATTCTTGTCATGAATCTAACGCAAAAATTTTAAAGCTTCAAGATTCTTATAACTTACTTTCAAAACGCTTTGATGAGCTTCAACAACATTGTATATCTCTTGAAATTGAAAATCAATCTAAAAATGAAACTCTTTAAAAAACAAATGTGTGACACCCCAGGGTAGGGTCAAAATATGCGGAAATATCCACGGAGATGCCACAAGGGTGGATCGATAGCATAGTCCATAGAGCATAAGATAAAGAGTTAGTCAAATCAGATTACATGTTTATTTAAACAAATAAATAAAAATTGTCTTAAACATGACAGTAGGTGATTGTTTATGTTTCCTAAATAGAACCCCTGACGAGTCCTATGATGCAGATTTCTAAGATGCTGGAGACCATGCAGACACCACGTACTAACTTCATATTCCTATGCAAAACATACTAACGGGGGTCAACATAAAGTTGGTGAATTTACAGATTCTAACAATTAATTAGTTTGGACATACAATAATTATAGAAGTAATAATGCACAAAGCATTCTTACTAAAATGTAGATAAAATTTGTTTATTGTTAGAAACTGAAGCTTAACCTCCATAGTCCTCAACATATGAGGACGTAGTGTCTTACAAAAAGACACCCATTCCAGTTCCAACATGGTATACGTCTATTGTCCCGGCCAAGGCACAGTGAGCATGACTCACCCAGACGGGGATGGTCAATCCCTAATAGATCTATTTATAACATTCGGGCGATTTACAACAATTTAACAGTTTCAATAATAATCAATCATAATCAAGTTTATACAATCCAGTTGTGTCCATTATATGTTTGCATATTTTCTTTCCCAAAAGGGAAAGGTTTATCAAAAGTTTATATGGGGTTGTAAACTCACCTGGGAGTAGGCAATTGCTGTTTAGTTCGAATATCCAATTAAAGTTCACACCAAAGTTATGCCTAATCATATACTACAGTCTTAATAGATAGTACAAAGAACATATATGTATGCTTATACAGATTTTATTCAGTTCATTTATGCTACGATATTTATCTAAATAATCGTATTTCAAGTAGCATCATTATTCATTTAAACTTATTTATATAAGTTTCATTTCTAAGTAAACATATAATGTTTAACTATTAATATCAGTTAGCATACATGTATTGATAGCAATCATTTAACTTATAATTAAGTTTCTTAGTTAAGTAGACATAAAATGTTCTACTTAAAATATTAGTTTACATTTTCCGTTCAAGTATTACAATCACTCATTAACTACTAGGTTTCATTATTATGTAAACACAAAAATCCTACTTATTATTAGATCACGTTCGTAGTTCATGTATTATAATCATTCATTTGACGTATCATTAAGTTTCTCATTTTGAGTAAACGTAAAATGTTTTACTTATATATTAGCATTTAATTAGTTCAACGCAGTTTTTATTTTCTAAAAGTATATGAGTTTATGTATGAGCAATACCTATTCATAATTGTTTATACAATTATTTCCTAAAGTAAATATAAATATTTTATTTAATTTTAAGTTCCCATAAATTATTTTAATATTTATAAAATAATTTAAACTTAAGAATTTATACCTTAATTCTTATGGTCTAAGTATTTTAATTATGTTTTATTTATAATTAAAAAATATTTTTAAGGTTAGGGCTTTTTAATGTTTTGGAATGTGGCAAAACTAGTCCCTCTATATTTTTAAACAAGTATGATTTTCGGATTTTACATATTTAGTACCTAGGGCTTGTTAAAGTTTCGACTTATGGCAGATTTAGTCCCCCTAGCTATATCTAGATTTTGTAACTTTATTAAAATTACAAAAACAGCCCCTAGGGCTTCTTTAAGTTTTGGTAAATTACAAAAATAGTCCTTAGGGTTTTAAAATGACAAAATAACTTTTAGAAACTTTCCAAAATGGTCCCTAGGGTTTAATTTGCCACGGATAGTAATTATTAAACCCTAGACTTTTGGATATTTACATTTTCAGTCCTTGTATTTACTAGTTTATCAAAACAAGTTTCATAAGTTACGGTTTTAGTCCTCAAGTTTTATAAATTGTCATTTTTGTTAAAAAAGTTTTTATGAGTTAAATTTTTATTATAAAAACTTTTATTTTAATATTCAAACTTTATATGAGCTCAGTAAATGGGCTAAAAACCTAATGGGCTATTTTAGTGGGTTTGAATATATTCCAAGTCCACTAATTTATTTAAATGGGCCTTTAAATCATTTATAGGGTTTAATACATTTTTAAGTCCTTTAACTAGTTAAATGGGCCTAAGTGTAATCTTAGGTCCATTTAAGTTACTAAGATTTATCAAATGGGCTTTTTCGGTCCATTTAGTTTTAGATTAACATTTTATGGACTTAATTAGTCCATTAACATTACTTTATACTTTATGTATGTTTCTACTTAGGATATTCTTATAAGCTTATTATGAGCTTATTAATATTTAGTCATAAATCTAAATAGATGAAGAAAACTTACTATTTGTTTTATGTGTTATACCAAATTAGATCTAGATGTGTTATAAGGTTACAAGTAAGTCATAAGCCCTAGTAGGAGCTTATAACCCACGACCTACATTAGTTATAGCATATTAAGATAAGTCAAGTATCATTTTAAGGTTGCATGTAATTTATAAGTGTTACAAAAATTAGATCAACTATGTATACATTAAGAAAATAAGTCATAAGTCCAAAATAAGATCTAAACTATGTCTAGACCTAAAAATAAAACATAGATCCATGTATACTCATATATAGCTCACGGCTATATTTTTAGATCTTGGTATTTCCAAGATGAACACTTAAGAAAATTTTAAGTCTTGTAAATAGTTGCAAAATATAATCATGATTATCTAGGTGACATGCATGTTTCCAAGGTTCACATTTTACCAAGGTGACTACATATAGCCCACGGCTATATTGTCTCTTCCCAAGGTTCCTAAAAGATTTTATAAGTTTGTTTCAATGTTTAACATACTCAAGATAGTCTTTATCATTAGATCTATGGTTAACATAAGCATGCTTGTACATCTAATTCATTTTAGGTCATATGTAACCCACAGCTACATTTATACACATAAGTTATATTTTGCGATCTTTAACATTCCATTTAACATGTTACATTTCATATTCCATTATTCAAAACTTAAGAAACCAATCATATAGTCACCACTTAAATTAGCCGTGACCCTTAAGGTCATGGTTTTTATGATCTTTAAGTTGCACAAGCTCATTTCATGAGATCTATGGTTATTGGTTAAACAAAGTCCCATAAAACAAGATTTGTAACTTATGCAATGTTTTGATTTATAAAAGGTTTCATATGGTTCTTAAATCAAGTTTTTAAAAACATAACATACAATTCATAAGTTTCTTATTAAAAGATTTTAAATCATGAACATGATTTTTATAAATATGATGTGACCTATAATGGTCATAGCTTTATCAAATCTTGATTTTAACATGTTATTTACTTGTGTTTATAGATGTATGATGATGCATTCATGAAGAAACGAAAGAACATGTAGTGTATACCTTTCTTGCCTAAAAGTACCAAAGAGAATCTAGATGAACAAGGAGATTTGAAATCTACTCAAGATGATGAAGAAAACCCTAATATAAATCAAGTCGTGGCCTTAAAGATTTGGCTAGGGCTTGTTTATAGTGATTACAAGAGAATGATACTACTAATGATTTGTAGTAAAGATGAGACAAGGATCTTGGTGGATTTAATACTTGGTTTTTAGATGTATATGGCTTTAAGCCGTATGATTGAGAGAGAAGAGGATGAGAGAAACAAGATTAGATTGCATGAGAGGATGTGAGAGTATGTGTGTGTGTTTTCGGCGAAAAAGAGAGAGAGAGAGAATGGCAAAAGTCATGACTTGTCTTGGTAAGAGTATTCTTGCCAAATGTATGCCATTATGTTCCCCATGCATTCTCTTCTTCTTCCACATAAGGTGGGGTGCCATGTTAAGCTAACCAAAAAGGGGTAATGGGCCCTTGGCTTGGGCTTATGTGGGACTTACTCACAAAGACATCTATTCTTGGGCTAGTCCAAGAGTTTAAGTACATGCCTAGTTCACTTACACACATATATCATGGCTACAATACCTAATGTAGTATATTTCCAAATATTTATTAAGTGTTAAATATTTCTAATATTAAATATACATCTTACTACTTGTTATCCCTAGGTTTAGGTACATGGTTTAGGCTATGTAACTTATTTATAACCAATATAGATGTAAAGGTATAAGTACATAGTGGACAAGTTTACACACAACTTATAGAAGTATAATACAGGAGTATGTGTTCTAAGATTAATGGGTGCAATTTCATTTCATAAAATCATGGTAAAATCATGGATTTTACAGCACCACCCCGTTATTTTAGATTTGTCATCAAAGCTACTACAAACGTAGTTATCTCTTAAGTAAAAGTTGTTCTAAGCATGATTCGTTTCAGACTCTCTCTCAGGTACGGATGGCAGCATGATCACGAAGTGGTCTATACCTAAGTTATTCTTATACGTCCGATTGGGCATTAATGAAAGCTTATGTTATTACGGGTGAACAGTAGAGAAAGCAAAGAGATTTTTATCCGGGTTGCACTAGACATCCGATTGAGCAGTAAAGAAGACTGTTGTTAAGGATGGACAAGAGAGCAATGCAAAGAGATCTTTATTTCGGATCACACTATACACCCGATTGAGTAGTAAAGGAGACTGCTAATGTGGATGAATAGGAAAGGAATGCAAAGAGATATTTATTTGGATCGCATTATACATCCGATTGAGCAGTAAAGGAGACTGCTATTGTGGATGGATAGGCGAGGAATGTAAAGAAATCTGTATCCGGATCGCACTATACATACGATTGAGTAGTAAAGAAGACTGTTGTTTAGGATGGACAGGAGGCAGTGCAAAGAGATCTTTATTCCGGATCACACTATACACCCGATTGAGCAGTAAAGGAGACTACTGATGTGGAGGAATTGGAAAGGAATGCAAAGAGATCTTTATCTGGATCGCATTATACATCCGGTTGAGCAGTAAAGGAGACTGCTGCTGTGGATGGATAGGCGAGGAATGCAAAGAGATCTTTATTTGAATCGCACTATACATCCGATTGAGCAGTAAAGGAGACTGTTGCTGTGGATGGATAGGCGCGGAATGCAAAGAGATCTTTATCTGGATCGCACTATACATTCGTTTGAGCAATAAAGGAGACTGCTGCTGTGGATGGAGAGGCGAGGGCTTCTCAATGGGTGTTGTAGTCATAACTTTCCCGGATCTGGTAGAGGACCATTGGCGTTGAGGATTTGGTTAGGAGGACAAATCCATTGCAAATGGTTTCTGATATGAAGAGGACACGCCAGCATGCTTTATACACTAGGGAAGCTGGGGATGTACTATATCTGCATCCTTTTTACGGGTGAGATACTGGTTATATATCCACACCCGATGATGAAAATTTGGGGTTGAAGGTAAAACAAAACATTTTAACTATAACCCCTCCTACATCAACAATTTTAAGAATGAACTTACAATTATACCTCAAGTTTGTGGGATACAAACATCAGTTATTAGTACTAATGTTTTTACCCAACAGAGAGGTTAAGATTATTGTTGATGGCGATTGGGTAGGAAGTTGCAAAGAATCTGCTTCATTCGTCGTGAGGCTGAGCGAGAGGGGCGCAGAAAAGAAGTACCTCAAATGGTTGAAATAAAAGAAGATACCAAGAATAAAGAAGTGCGCGCCTTGCAGGGTGTCGTAACAAGGGTCATGCATTCACTATTACTGGTTCAAAATTTGTACAAATTCTGACTTCTGAAGAGAGGAATTATCATCTCCCAGAGTCTAGTGGGTGATGGTATTGTCGATCTAATTGGACCCAAAGAGGAAAGAGGAATGTCCAAAAACATAGGACATTCAACATCTCCTTACGGGGGATGTCAAACATAGCCCTACAAAGTACACCCATTGTGAGTTGGATGTGCCTTTCAGGTTTAGGGTTGCCTAGGTGGCAGAAGTAACCCTACAAAATACAGCCATTGTGAGTTGGGTGTGTCCTTCAGGTTAAGGCAAGGAAGAAACAGGTTAGGGAAATGGGATATTCTCGGACCAAGTATTCTCTGACCCGTTGGTGCTAAAGATGACACTAAATCTAGTGTTAACTATATCGGGGTTATGGCTCTCCAGTATAATCAAGGTTTCATCTCACCAAGGTACACAAACCCATTTTTGGTTATATAGAATAATTGCATGATACTTTCTAGTCAATGTGTGCTAATAACGACATCAAAGCTATCAAGGCTTTCTAGGATCTGATTGGTGTAAAACGACTAATTTGGAAAGTTTTTAAGGAAAGGTCTCGAATGATGGTGTTTAACTATCATAACTTTTCCGTCGACTATTCCACCGTATAATAGGAGTCTAGAACTATCAGAGGGATTTCCATTACCTTGCTAAATTTAGCAATTGTAGTGCTTTGGTCTACACATGTATCAGACAAGATAGATGCAAATCATTGGTTTAGTAAGAACGTACCAGGTAGGGTGTTGGAGCCTGGATTTGCTGGGACATTGCCAGCCATGTACACTTGCGAAGGAGTTCCCTTGTTGTCCTTCTTCTGGTTGGCCCACTTGGGACAACCAGGTCTCACGTGCCCATGGGTTCCACACTCGTAACATACCAAAGCTTTCTTCGGTCCGCTACTGCTCCTACCAGTGGGGTTTCGGTTTCCCTGTTTCCCACTTCCACTCCCTCGTGCATTGGAATTTCCCTTGTTGCTGTTTCCAGGATTGGTATTGGGTCGACCTGGGGTAGCAACATTGGTTGGACAATCGCGAGCAAAATGGCCTTGTTGGCCACACTTGTAGCATCCTTGGCATTGTCCTCCAGCAACATGATGGTAGTTGCACTTTGAACACTTAGGCTTGGTCCCTGAGTAGTTCTTGGTGCGGGTTGTGGGAGGAGTGTCATCCACTTGCCCAGCGTTTTGGTTTTTGGAAGGTTGTTGGTGCTGGCTATGAGTGTTTTCATTGGATTTTCTCTTGTTGTCCGTTTGCCTCTCGGACAGATTGTGGGCTCGCTTGTTGATCAGCTGAGTCGCAAATTCGATAGCACCTTTCACGGTAGTGGGTCGTGAGGCTAGCACACTGTCATGAATGTTGTCAGGGAGTCCGCTGACATACTTTTCAATCTTGTCACTCCTTAGAGGAAACATTATGGTGCACATCAAGCTTAACTCTTGAAACCTTTGGTTGTACCAAAGGATATCATTGTTCTTACACTTGAGATCCCACAGCTCGACTTCCAACTTCTTCATTTCTCCTCTAAGACAATACTTCTCAGTCATTCTTTCCTTGAGGTTGGCCCAAGTGAGAGTATAAACAGCGTCATGTCCAAGCATGGCGACCACAGAGTTCGACCAGGTAAGGGCACTCTCAAGTAGGGTGCACGTGGCAAACTTAACTCTGTTCTCGTCAGCACAACCACTGATGCGGAAGACTGTCTCTAGCCTTTCAAACCACTGCATCAATTCAACAACTCCTTCTTTCCGTCGGTAGTATGAGCGTTTACATTTTAATAAGTCGGGGTAAGAGAAACCCCTGTTGGTGTTGTTTCTGCGTGCATCGAAGTTTGGATCATTGTTGCATTTGGGTCAGCTCCTCTAGCTGCCATGGCTGCTGTGATGCCTTCACTTATCATTTCCCGCAGTTGTGCAGCAGTGACATTTTGAGTGGCTTCTGGGAATTCAGCATTGTCGGTATTGGAAATGGTTGCATTATTAGGATTTGACCTCGTAATCACCATTTGTCTATAATCATATACAATATGAGATTATTAGTTCAAGCGTTAGTACAGTTTTTATATTATTTGCACGAGGAAACTTATGCACTGATTTCATAACAAATTTGGATAACCTGTCAAAATCTCATAATATAATACATTGCACAGCAGATATAATAAAAAAGTGATTACATGTTATTTCCATGAGAAATTTAACAGTCATATAGCATAACACAATCTAAGTCATAGGCCGGTCGGGCCTAATCCAAAGTAAAGATACACACAGTCTTTAAATTATCATATCCCAAAGTTACATGTCCCAAAAGAAAAGAAAGATAAGTACGGGATTACATCATCAAAAGCTGAAAAAGGGATAAAAGTACAAAGGCCCTATGTCATGATAGCCGGGATGCAACCCGTAAGCTTATCATGACGTACAAGAAGTCTAGTACGTCTATACTAATCCTGCCTGGATGGTCCACTAGATGATGTCGGGGCTGACGGTACGGATGGAGCTGGTGGGGCTGCAAAATTCTTCTTGGTGTTCCACAAAGTCCGAATTGTCGTTCGGGTCTCCTTGAGCGTACAGAGTGTAGACAGTAGCTGGTTTTGGAGTCTATCGACGACCCCTCGGAGATAAGACATCTCCCCAGTAACCCCATCATGCCGGACATTGGCGAGATCAAAGAAGATGGATAATGATTGTTCCTGAGCGGGAAGAGCAGCATGGGTATGATGTTGCAGACCCTCCATGACTTGAATGAGCTGGTGGAGGCGGTAGTTCTCATCCAATAACCAATTCAATGCCTCGTCCGTCCTAGCCTGGATGCCCTTAGCAGTCTGGGAGTCCCCCCTCATAGTACAGAAAAGAGTGTCGATACGTTCATAGATGACGGCATGGTTCTGTTGACTGACTGTCAACTAGTTGCGAAGGTCGGATATATCTCGCTCATGGCGTGCAACCAGTGTAGAGATCTAGGCCTGGACGGAATCGACATGTCCTGCCCCGGAGCCTTCCCTGGTCTCATAAGTGGAGACAGGTGCGGGTCCGGAGAAATAGCCTGATGAGAAAGACGGAGGCATGGAAGATGGTATGCTAGAAGGGACCCGGTCCTCCTCCATGGAGGTTGGGGCCAGTGTGGCTGATGCTGAGACGGAAAAAGGGTCCTCTGGGAGTACAGCTTCGGTGGCTGGGTCATCCTTTGAATCCGAGGCTGACAACCATCCACACTGCGTCGATCGAGGGGATGAACAAACAACTGGAGTAGGCGCTACTCTGGGTAGAAGAGTCGTGGATGCAGTAGGCGGAGTCATGATGCTATGAAATAGTATTATTTTAAGTTTGAAGTGAGTATAAGCTTACAAACAAAGAACAATATTATTTAGATTACATGCTTTAAGAAATATATCTCTTTTAAACAATTATTATAATGTTTTAAGGTTCTAAATATTAATACTTATATATATATATATATGTATTATCATGTAAGTAGTTCATTTATCAATTTGTAAGTGTGAAGTTTGGTTTAATATTACCCATATTCTCATTTCAGTATTTTACTATATAGTGTAAAATTTTCAAGTTTAGCACGTCTAACATTTTTCTTAGCAATATTTCACTAAACAGTATTAATAATCAAGTTTAGTAAATATATATATATATATATAACTAGTTCACATAACATAAAATGCCCTAAGATCTATATGCTTAACTAATACGGTCCCAAAATAAAATCCCAAAAAGGTTTTTATAAGTTATAGTCCAGTTTTAAATAAAAGAAAAATCATTTTATTATTTTATTTTATTGAAAAATTTATCTGGTTCTCTATAACTAATGCTCTGCTACCATTCTCTGTGACACCCCAGGGTAGGGTCAAAATATGCGGAAATATCCACGGAGATGTCACAAGGGTGGATAGATAGCATATAGCCCATAGAGCATAAGATAAAGAGTTAGTCAAATCAGATTACATGTTTATTTAAACAAATAAATAAAAATTGTCTTAAACATGACAGTAGGTGATTGTTTATGTTTCCTGTTGTCCCTAATATATGATGATTCTAGCACACGAATTAAAGAAAGAAAGGTAGATAAGAGAAGAATTCTTAGAGAGAGAAAGTAGTGAGAGAAAGTAGAGAGGAGATGATTAACTTGGTGAGATTAGATTAGAGAAAAAAATTTGTTACAAATGACCATCCACCCTCCTAACATGCTAGGAGGGTAGTATATATAGTCCACCCACATGCGGGCTTTAATGGACTATATATTGGGTCGGGCTTGTCTTTTGGACTTTAATTAGTTTAAATCCAAGCCCGTGAACCACGACTAAATAACTACTTATTACAACGTTCTAATAAATATTACAATAGAAACCTATGACCGAACATTCTTGTTTGACTCAATATTTTGAGGCTAACAATCTCCCCCAATGTGAGGTCATTCCTCTTTGATATTTTGATTCCAATGGAGATTTATGAATTTCGTCATAAATGAGTCTTGAACGTGTAACAGTAGTTTTGTTCCTTCATGCTGTGATCTTTGAGCCTTTGTCGTTGTCTTTCAACTTTGTCTTTAAGTCTTGAGATCTTTAAATCATTCTTGACTTGTCTTTGCCATCTTGTGATCTTGTGTCTTTATCCACATGCTCACACTATCAATTGTTGGATAAGTCTTTGGGCATGAATATGTGGTTGTGAATCTTTGACTTTGCTGAGTACACCGTGACGCCACCTTCTCGAGACAAAACATAGACACGGACTGAATGGCTTTGACATTCGTCCTAACTCGGTAGCGTTTTACCTCCGGTTGGTGAAGACCGTTATACGATATTAAATATCGTACCTGTGATTAGGTAGATTCAATTAAGAATCTCCTTGACAGGGTTTCGCGGCTGTACTAGCCGTTCTCTTTACTCGACCGTCTCAAAGCAAGACTGCGAACATAAAGAGTGAATCAATTGGATAGATATCCGCTTGATTAAAGTCGTCAATTCAAATTCCTACAACAAGTTTGATTCATTAAGAATCTTACCATTGTTTCTTTCCAGTTGACACAAGTTTGATTCATAAGAATCTCACAAGTCACCTACCGTAGTGCTGTTTGATGTTGACGCTAGAAGGATTTCCATTCGTCACTGTGAATATTAATGAATATCACTCTGAATGTTCTGGCAAGACCATAAAGATATTGCGTAGAAACCTGAAACGAGTTTGAATCAATTCAGAATCAAACCACTGTTGCGTTTCAGTTTTACATATGTTCAATTCATAAAGAATCTTGCATATGACCTACCGCAGTGCTGTTTGATGTTAACACTGGAAGGATTTCCACTCATCATTGTGAATACTAAGTAGTATCACTCTGAGTGTTCTAGCAATATTGCAAGGATATAGCGTAGGACTCTCTTGATCTTCATCCGTGTGTCCTAACGAGATTTGATTGATCTCTTGGCTCTAGACTCGATTTGTGCACTTTTAGTGGTCGGAGGCTGGAGCAGATGCCACCTATTCAATATCAACAATCTCGGAGTGAGAAAGTCAATAGAAGTCGTGTTGATCTCCGTGACAATAAAACAAACTTCTTTTGAGAGAAGTCTGAGTAGCTAGGAAAGGGTTGTGCTTCACATCACTGGGTCCATGATGAGTTTGTCTTCATGATGAGTTGAACCAGTTTCTGCCTAAGTTGTATGGAGGGCTTCTTTCTTTAGACCCTTTATCCTTAAATTTCTTTTTCATTCTTCAACTCCTTCAATGCTTACCAAGACATCATTACTAGCACCTTGTTGTGATTGTTCCAGTGCTAGCATCAGTACTTAGTCGGCATTCTGCTACGTTCACATTCTACTCCATCTTTCCTAAGGACTTCTAATAATCTATTGGATTGTCCCTGGGAAGATCCCTCCGGTTCTGGTTGGATCATAGGACTTAAACCTAACCACCCTTTAGACACCAATAACGTCGTGAATTAAAGATGTTGTGGGTATTTGATCGTAACCATGAAAACCACTTTAAATTCTAACAAAGTGTGTGAAAAACATTTAACACCTTGCTAGTTTTGTCGGTTTCAGAAATGCTCCCCCTTCACATGTGCATCGATAATCGAAAGTGTTTCGCACATGTAGGTAAGAGTTAAAGTGCTTGAGTCTTATATAAGATCACATTTTAATCACATTTTCTCCCCCTATCTCTAATATATAAAATCTTTTGATATTAGAGATACCAAATTTGATTAAAATATATTTTGAAAAATAGTCTTGAAAATCTTCGGGAGAAAGATGTGTTAATCTTTTGCATGAAGTTAAAATGCTCCCCCTCAAAAATTGATCCAATTGAATTGTCATTGTGAGGATATGATCTACATTAAACTTTTGAGGATAGGAGTTGTTGAACACACAATTTTTGAATGATTTTGAATATCAATGAGAAATTCTTGAAAAAATTATGTTCAACGCTTTTTGAAAAATCAATTCTTTTTGACGAAAAGGTTTTTCTAAAGCATAAACTTGAGTTCATAGACTTTGAATGTCTTGACGAATCCACTCAAGTGTAAGAAGATTTAACTTCTTTTGCTAAGGGTAAGAGTACAAAAGCGTACACTCCCCCGTGAATTTAGATCCGGGTTGCAATCTGAAAGTGATTACAAGCCATTGTGTTGAGCTCAAAACGTTGAATGTTTTGAGACAAGCTCAACCCAAGATAGATTGCTCTACCCGTTGGTTAGGATAAGTTATCTTTAAAGATACACTTTCCTTTATATGAAGTTCGAGTTACAGTCTGACATTTAACTGTAAGTCGTTTACATGAGCTTAAAAACTTTGAATGTTTTAATCGATAGCTCATGACCGAGAAATTTTATTTTCCCGTTGTTGAGGATAAGTAATCATCGTGATCAACTTTCCTTTCTTTGAAGTACGAGTCACAATCCGAGGTAATTGGAAATCATTGAAATGACATGTTTTGAAAACTATTTACAACTTTCATTCGAGCTTTATGTACACACCCGTGTCGTTATTGAGCGACATTTCTAGGTACGTCCATATTATCGATACTGAAAGACATGTCGAGAGGAATATTTTTGGTATTTTGAAAGTTTTTCCATTTTTTTAATTTGTTTTTCTATGGATATTTACGTTTTATTATATATATATATTTTTTTTTCTCAAGTTTTTCGAAAATAATCCAAAATAGACTTTTGTACAGCAGAAGAAGGTGATATCGAATATACAGAATTGGAACCCTTTGAAGAAGGAGAAGTGGGTTCAGAATCCGCTGTTGTACCTGCAATCACAGAAGACGAGTTTGCACAAATACTAGAATTAGGAGTAACAAATTCCTTTTCAGCGTGTAGAACAGTAGCATTAGTGCTGGTGCAGGTGTCATCACTCTTCTCTATTGGAATCCACTTAAGACCAACTTCTGTGAAGATCCGACCCGTTGGTTTCCACTGAAGACTAGATTTAGGAGTAGCTTCCTTTTGCACAGCGGAAGACTTCTTTGGAGAGAAACTATGTCCTTTTTGAATCCACGTCTCAGATTTAGTGTGGTTGCTTTCCTTTACGACGGGTTTGTATCTCCTTGTTGTCTTATGGGATTCTGTATTCGATCTCCGTTCAAAGGAACGAGATTTGACCTCATAGAGGTATTGCAAAATGCAATAGTCATGATTTCCATTGTGAATGCCCTTTTTGCAAGTGGGACATACAGGGAATTTTGGATTCACGAAAGTACTTGTATTCCTTTGTTTTCCAAATCGTTCAGGCGTAGTGTTTGAAACACGACTATTCATGGATGGTTTCCAATTCCTAGATTGCTGAAGAGGGATCCTAGGTTTTGGTTGACTACCATTATGAGTGTGTAGAACTCTAGCGGGATTTGGCGAACTAGGTTGTTCATACATTGGTTTGTCTTTCTGAAGCTTCCCTTTTTGTTTCGCATCCTCCAGGTTGTGGGTATGAACGAGGTCATTTGAACCTACTGATTCCTTTGTGGACGTGAATGTCACACGTTTTGGAGGAGTCCTAGAAGTGCTAGGTGCATTCACATGGTTGGGTTTAGCAACAGTGTGCTTTCTAAATGGAGGAACATAGGGTGACATGGATGGTTTTGGAACACTTGGTTGCACATCAGTCTTAGGGGGTAACCTAGATTTCATATGAGAAGAATTGGAGAACGGAGTTGGTTTTCCTAAGATAGACAACTTTGGATCCTTGTAGGCATTGGGTTGTCGAACAACAGGTTTCTTAATGCTAGGTTCCACGATTTTCCCACCCATTTTAGCAACGAGTTTCTGCAACTCTGCTATTGCTCTGTCCCTGTCTTGTAATTGAGCTTTCAACCCTTTAATTTCCAAATTCTGTTCATTCATTTCTCGAAATGTTTGGGAAAGTTTTTCTTGCAATTTATTATCATGTGGAAAACTACCAACTTCTTTTTGCAGAGCAAGTTCAAGTGAATGACAATGTTTTTGAAGGAAATCAGTTTTGTGTTGAAGTAACTCAAAAGCCTTTTTGTCAACATTTTCTTTACGTTTCGAAAGCTCAATTTCAAGACATTCACATTCTTTGATCTTATCAAGATATTGGCATGCAACTTCAGAATATTCATCAATATCAGCACAAGATGTAAAATAAGCACACATAACATCTTTAGAAACGCATTCTTGC
This sequence comes from Glebionis coronaria, assembly GCA_025667525.1. Taxonomy (NCBI): domain Eukaryota; kingdom Viridiplantae; phylum Streptophyta; class Magnoliopsida; order Asterales; family Asteraceae; genus Glebionis; species Glebionis coronaria. The sequence continues at coordinate 305,435,349 of CM046874.1, forward strand.
AAGAGTAAATCATATTCATCTGAAAAATCAGACTTCTCTATTTGAAGATCATCAATGTGTTTCTCAAGAGATTCAACGTATTTTAAATCATCAAACATTTCAGTCCGAATGAACTCCTCAAGTTGAAGAACAGTTTCTTTAATCAATGTCGTGTTAGGAATCAATAGTTCTTTCACAAGCAAGGTAATATCTTGAGGAATCGGACGTGTCCACTCAGCATTTTCACGTTTGGCCCAGTCTCTTTTAACAATAGATTTAACATTATCTATGTGGTGTTTAAGAATACCTAATGTTTTCCTACTCTTGCTTTTAGATTCATCTAAAGGGAGGTAGTTTATGTATTTGTAAACATTAGATTTCTTAGGGGCAAATGCTTTCTTCCATTGAATTCTCTTTTGTTTGCATTCTAGAAACACTTCCTCACGAGTTTTCTGAGTTTGTTTGTTGAAAAGACCATAAAGACTATTCTCATAAGCATAATTATATGGTTTCACAAACTCCTTATTAACAAGTGGTTACTATCATCGTCCCAAAGGGCAGTCTCTTCACTATCGGCACTAACAGGCATGCAATCAAGATCTGTCCTTTCAGTCTCATTAAGATAAAGACACGGGTTCACAGCTTGAGCTTTGGCAAGGTACTCAGGACTTGCAAAGCTAGCTTGACCCATTAACATCGATGGAGGTGCTAGCATTCTTACTGATTGAACAGAATCATGCGTTTTATAAACAATGTTCTTCAAAAATTCGACTTGTGCTTCTAGTTTGGTAACTTTTTCGGTTTCTTTATCATATCTACTTTTGAAGTCTTGTTTTAACGCATCTACCTCTTGTTTCTTATCCTCTAGAATTTTAGCAGAATCAGTAGTGGTCGTAGAGAGCTTTTGTTCAAGTTCATTGACTTCGGTATTGGCAAGGTACGTTTTTTGACGTTCATCCATTAAGAAAACATTATATTGACGCTTCTCTTTAGCTAATAACTCAAGAGTTGTATTATATTTGTTTTCAAAATCGTCCTTTTGACTTTTTAACGCACTTCCCTTGTACCCCTCAAGCTCTTTGGTTTTCTGAAGAAGCTCAGCCCTATTACTTTCAAGGGTCTCATTAGATTTAATTAGAGCGGTTTTGCATTCTTCAAAGTTTTGAGTGAGTGCTGTGTTTGCCTTCTTTAATTGCTTTTGACTCTTTCTAGTTTCATTGACATCTTTTTGTAAACTAGCAATTAAATTAGCAAGCGCGACACGCTCCTCATCATCATACTCATTTGCATGTTGATCATCCTCAAACTCATTATTGCACATGTCTGATGAATTTGGTGTGGTATTGCTATCAACCTTTTCCGTCATACATGTGTCAATAAGGTTTGTTGTTTGATCACTATGCTCATGCGTATTGGCATTGGCAAACACATTAAATTCAGCATTGTGTACCTCTACCAATGGCTCAGAATCGTAAACAGGACCATTATCATAGGAAGGTGTATTGCTGATGACATTCTCATTCTCAGAGTCGATGTGTTGTTTGTCAGAGCTGTTGTTGTCTTTCCCAGAGCTGTTATGATCATTCTGCTCACCATGCGTTGTTTTCCCTGTTCTGCAGCTGTCAGTTGCATTACTCGATATTGTCTCGTTACTTACAGTTGAAACTGGACTCGTATCTATTACATGAATCTTTGCAACCGTGCACTCTTGCATTTTCAGCCTTTTGTCAATCATCTTCTTGATCATGTCTTTTGCATGAAGTAGGCGTTCATCCAAAAGCCTCTCAATTGATTCCATGTTTCCAAATATCAAATCTCTGAATGATTTTGCTTCCATTGTAGTGTAGTCTTTGAAGTGTTGATTTGCATCTCGAACTTCTGACTCAAAATTGGGATTCTTGAATAGCTTTGAAGCAAAAAATGGTTGAAACGGTGTTCTGAGTGTTTTGAAGGCTTTTTTGGAATTTGTCTCATGGAGGTTTTTGTTGAGTAATTCATTCTCAAGATTCTTCAAGTGGTCTCTTAAGTCATAAGTGAACGTGCGATGATCATTTCCGAAGAAGGAATGAAATGCACGCATATACAAAGGATTGTACGAGAAGGTCTCTCTTTCCAGACGTTTTAGATTCGTTTTAAGATCACTGAAAGCTTGCAGACAACGTTGTTTAAGGACTTGTTCTTGTAGTTGCATCTCTCGTTCTTCTCTGTCTGCACACGCATTGCTCGTTTCCATAATGATGGTGTCTCAGTTGATAAAGTAACTTCGGATCTTAAGTAGATATGGTGTGATTGTGTTGTAGTTGAAATTCCGAAAATTTGAAATTTTTTCTCAGTCCGACAATAAATTCCTCAGTCCGACTAAAACGGTAAACCAAAAATTTTTGAATAACCAAAATTTGAAAACGAGTTAGAAATATCCAATAACTTGTAGGAAAAAAATTTGAAAAATGAAAAATTTAAAGAAAAATAAAACCTAAAAATGGCCTAAAAATTTGAATTTTGGTCCAAAAATTTGAATTTTTGGTCGAAAATTTTTTCGCATCACCAAAATTTGAAATTGAAGCTTAAATGGCCTAAAAATGGTCTAGGAAAAAATAAACTTTACTTTGGTTTTCCCGCCAAAAAACTATTTTTTTTTTTTGATCTTCGTGTAAACGATATTCCGAAACTAGTCTAGATGGTGGCTAAGTCTAAAAAATACTCAAACGAAATTTAGCAAAACACATCATCGGAATCACTGATCGGAATCACTGATCGGAATGTCCTAATCGAAATGTTATCGGAATGTCCCCAATCAGAATAAACCTGTCGGAATAACCTAATCGGAATGTAGATCGGAATGTAGATCGGAATCACTGATCGGAATGTAGATCGGAATCACTGATCGGAATGTAGATCGGAATGTTTTGTCCAATCGGAATGATGATCGGAAAGCCCTTGTCGGAATACCAAATCGGAATGATGATCGGAAAGACTGATCGGAATACCAAATCGGAATGTCTGATCGGAATGATAAAACCCTTTTCCGATTGCACTGATCGGAATATATCCCCCTTTTCTCGGACAAAACTCAACCAATACGTGATTTTAAGCCAAAAAATGATCAAAACACCCAAAAATTTTGTGTTTTTAGCCAAAGTAAATATACTAAATCACTACTAAAACTATGTAGAAGATGTAGATGAAGAAGTAGAGCACGGAAAACACACAAAAATTTGAATCCGAGATGATTTATGGATTAAATCATTCGAATCAAATATAATAACAACAAACAATCACAAATCTACCCCGTGGCGATTGATACCAAATGTTGTCCCTAATATATGATGATTCTAGCACACGAATTAAAGAAAGAAAGGTAGATAAGAGAAGAATTCTTAGAGAGAGAAAGTAGTGAGAGAAAGTAGAGAGGAGATGATTAACTTGGTGTGATTAGATTAGAGAAAAAAAGTTGTTACAAATGACCATCCACCCTCCTAACATGCTAGGAGGGTAGTATATATAGCCCACCCACATGCGGGCTTTAATGGACTATATATTGGGCCGGGCTTGTCTTTTGGACTTTAATTAGTTTAAATCCAAGCCCGTGAACCACGACTAAATAACTACTTATTACAACGTTCTAATAAATATTACAATAGAAACCTATGACCGAACATTCTTGTTTGACTCAATATTTTGAGGCTAACATTTCCCAAATAGAACCCCTGACGAGTCCTATGATGCAGATTTCTAAGATGCTGGAGACCATGCATACACCACGTACTAACTTCATATTCCTGTGCAAAACATACTAACGGGAGTCAACATAAAGTTGGTGAATTTACAGTTTTTAACAATTAATTAGTTTGGACATACAATAATCATGTAAGTAATCATGCACAAAGCATTCCTACTAAAATGTAGATAACATTTGTTTATTATTAGAAACTGAAGCTTAACCTTCATAATCCTCAACAAATAAGGACGTAGTGTCTTACAAAAAGACACCCTTTCCAGTTCTAACATGGTATACGTCTGTATTTTTACAACAATTTAACAGTTTCAATAGTAATCAATCATATTCAAGTTTATACAATCCAGTTGTGTCCATTATATGTTTGCATATTTTCTTTCCCAAAAGGAAAAGGTTTATCAAAAGTTTATATGGGGTTGTAAACTAACCTGGGAGTAGGCAATTGCTGTTTAGTATGAATATCCAATTAAAGTTCACGCCAAAGTTATGCCTAATCAGATAGTACAGTCTTAATAGATAGTACAAAGAACATATATGTATGCTTATACAGATTTTATTCAGTTCATTTATGGTACGGTATTTATCTAAATAACCGTATTTCAAGTAGCATCAATAGTCATTTAAACTTATTTATATAAGTTTCATTTCTAAGTAAACATAAAATGTTTAACTATTAATATCAGTTAGCATACATGTATTTATAGTAATCATTTAACTTATAATTAAGTTTCTTAGTTAAGTAGACATAAAATGTTATACTTAAAATATTAGTTTACATTTTCCGTTCAAGTATTACAATCACTCATTTACTACTAGGTTTCATTATTATGTAAACACAAAAATCCTACTTAATATTAGTTCACGTTCGTAGTTCATGTATTATAATCATTCATTTAGACGTATCATTAAGTTTGTCATTTTGAGTAAACGTAATATAACACCCCCACAAATGCTATGCGCAGCGGAACTACAACATTTGGGTGCTACGTAGTTATCATCACACATAAGCTATATTAAACGACTCAAGAGACGTAAAAGTTTAAACATAAATTAAAGATTGATTAAAACATCAAAGTCTACAGTTTTACAAATCCCAAGATAATACAAAAACAGAGTTTGCGTTTTGGTCCCCACTGAATCTCAACGCAAAAGTACATTTTAGTTCACATGACATAGTAATAAATATTTAAGTGTTAAAAGGGGAGGACAAACAACGTAGACCACCAAGCCACACCCACTTCCATCCTCGCATGCTCCACTGCTATCAATCTTGGTTACCTGAAACACATGCTTAAAACCGTCAACACAAAGGTTGAGCGAATCTATAGGTTTATCAAATCATAAGTTGAACATAAGTATTAAAAACCAATCATGATCATTCAATAGCATTGTCGCGCAAACAATCTATTATTCAAGGATATGACAATTGTGTTTAAGCTCATGACACTAATCCGTTAACTCAATCACCCGCGTAATAACTACCGGCGTGATTCAGATGAAACCAGTGCCCCTACTAAAGGCATTAGTTGCAATTATACCTTATCTCTTATCACAAATTATCCGTCCGCAGGGGGTATCAACGTACTAGCGCTCGTCTCGGATAGGGTAGTCAACCCCATAGTACTATCACTTTGTATAAGCGGCTATTTCCCCCTTCGCAAGGGCAAGACAATAGTTAATAGTTCATGAAATTAGGGCCTTTTGCAACTAGGTACTCAACACAATTTCAAGGCAACATTCGGGTCCAACAATCATTCATGACTTATGTTCATTTTCATTTAAATAGCATGTATACCCCTCGCGGGTAAAAACATTTGAAATAAGTAAAGAGCGAGGCTATAGACTCACCTTGCGTAGTAGTAGTAGTTCTAGCGAAGACGTAACGAGAAATGTCACCGACGACGTGGATGCCCGGGAAAATCAAACACTTGACCTAAAAATAAGGTACGTAAACCAAATCAATACTCCGTGTACATTATTGTACTAAACACACGCATATGAAAACACACTCAATGCTTATGAAAACTCACGCCAAAATCAAACAAGTAGTTGTTACTAGACTTATACCATTTATCAATGCTATTAAAGTTACTATCCATTTTACGGTTTCGCCGATACTTACCAAAAGTATGGGCTGTTTTCTACGACTTAAGCACTTGTATAAAATTCAAGAAAATTCACAAAAATACCTCATGACCTGTATAAAACCGATATTTATTCCCATGAAAAGTTTTCACTTCTATGACTCGTTACACATCACATTTCTAAACCTACGTTTTTCGGACTGATTTTGCACTTTGACCAAGTTGGACTCATTTGACCCATTTGAAATATAACATTGACCCATTTGTCACCTAAGTCTAAAAATAGACTCACAAATGCAGGTTTGAAACCAAAAATTTACTTTAAATCATTTACCAAACTCTATCTATGGTCACCGGGATTTGACCCAAAACCAAACACAAATTCGGATTGTGTTGATTCTCATCTCCCGGTACACGTATTTTCAAAATAACATAACTTTTGACTCGTTTGGAGTCGTAAGCTCTACCTTATACCAAAACGAAGCTAAAACAAAGCTCTACAACTACATCCTATGTTTATGACCTGTTTAAAAAGTTAAACCCACGAAAAACACCCCTAAAGTTTCTGATCTAAAATCACCCTTCCAAAATCATTCCAAAACTTGTTTCCAAACCATTCTATCATTACCTAAGCCTATACCCATTACTTATAATCATTCCCAAACACTCTAATCAGTATAGAACACTATGAACATCAAATCCAAATCAAAACCTAAAGCCTAATTCATACATGCAATGTAATTAAACAATTTAAAAACACTAAAAACACCATTTTAAACACAACCCCACAACACATTTCATCAAACACCTTGAACCCACCAAACACCCCAATATTTCGTGGCTTTTGGGGCTGTGGAACACCAAAAATCATAAACCCCATCTTGTTTTATGGATTAATTAACATTATCAATACACCAATTAAACAAATTCATGATTTAATTAGATCAAAACGTATTTTTGAAAAACCATTGATTCTTGGAAAAATCAAGTTGTTGCATGTGTGTTTTTAATAGATGAAAAGACTTACAAAGATGAAACAAGAGGTGGTGTTTGATTGGATTTGTCAAAAATCAAGTTTTTGTGGCGGATCTATGGTGGTGAAGGTGGTGGCCGGCGGCCATGGAGAGAAAGAGGAGAGAAAGAAATTTTTTTGTTATGTTAAGATGAGGTGTGTGTGAAAATATTAGTTTATATATAGTGGTGGAAGGACATATGTGTAAATATAGCTTTCTTTTGGCCTTATTAATAAAACAACCTTTAAAGAACGGGATTAGTTAGCTAGTCGATTTTTGAAAATTAGCGGGAGTCGGGTTTAGTCCCGGCTACCTCAAAATAGTTTTAAATAGTTCAAACGCACACAAAACGAATATACATATGGTTCCGACTTGACTTAACACGTAATAAAAATAAAAATCTCGAAAAACTCAAATATCGATCAATCGATAATAAAAGGTAAATTTTGGGCATCCGTCGGTATCGTAGTCGTCATCGGTTCTTCTTAAATCGTCAAACGTTAAATTACGACCGTAAACGTTGGTTTCAACTTAAACCGTCAAATATATAGCAAACGAAATTTCTTAAAATTTCAAAAATATATGTAAAATAGGATTAAATAAATGACGTTGGGCTCGGGATATCACATCCGCAAGTGAGCCACAACTTAAGAGAGATGCTCATACTGAACAGCTCTTGAGACAATAACTTAGCATCATACGGCACTTTCACTGGTATTACATCCTCTCCTCCTTAAGGGAGCGACGTCCCGGCGCTCTCCGGTTCTTATACTCGCATTTCGTACTACTAGAAAGATGAGGGTACTACTTCCTAAAGAGGTCTTCACATTCCGATGTGGACTTCGGTTCACGTCTCGGGTTCCATCACACCTTCACAATGAGTATTATACCTTGCTTTAATTCTCTTAACATCTCGATCCATGATCTCCACTTCAATTTCCCAAATTCTTCCTACGGTTATCAACACGTCTCTTTTCAAAGCTTCTCGCGGTTAGCAAGTGATTCTTAATCTACACCATCCCTTTCGTGGTCTCTCAAATCATCTCAAGTCCATTCAACTGACTTTTTCCTACTTCATTCTATCCAACTGGCGATCTACATTTTCATCAACATTTTCTTCAAATGATGTAGCTTCATTGTTAACAGGGTAAATGTCGTTGTACAAAGATACTACCAATGGCAAGTGTCGACCTCAACAATTTTCAAAATCAATCACACACGTTCGGAGCATGTCTTCCAACGTTCGAATCATCCTTTCACTTAGTTTCATCGTCTCATAAAATAATTATTCATAAAATAAAATCGCACGGGTCGCACCTAACCCCATCGAAAATGTTCAGAATATACAAGACGAAGTAATTATTACTAGTCGTATAAAATCACCTTATCGCAATATTACGTACATACAACCCTAGTTCGTCAAAAAAACGAATTCATCGATACGGTAATCATCCGACGTATACATAACTCTCTCGAAGACATCACAATCCAATCAAACACAAAAGCCATTATGAAACACATACAACCACAGTACGACATGTTGGCAACATAGCCAAACCATGCCAAAACAATCAGTTCAATCAAGTTAACTCATGCTTGCTAATCAGCCAAACCATGATAAAATAAGAAATGTTGACATATTCCTCGGATGAGTCCAGTCAAAAGAAAATTGCATGTTAAAGAAGGTTCACGAGCTTGCTAGCTATGGCTGCATATCCTAAACAAAGAATAAAATTCACACATACGTCATCGCAGGGTGCTCACCCACAGATTCATACCCAAAAGATATTACAAGAACACCATCTCACTTCCGTCTCAAACGTGGTCAAAATCTCAATAAGCATCATCGTTCACAGTTAAAAAAATATTACATGGCACGTGTTCTCCATGATCGGACGTCACTGGACAATGTCGCCTAAAGTTCTCACAACTTACGATCATTCGACCAGATCACTTACCACATAAATACATAAAAGGCAAGGGTTTTCCACACAAAAAAAAACATCAACTATGGCTACCTATCGTTTAACCATCGATGATCAAGGATGGTTGAGTCGAGCAAAGAGGATTCCTCACTTAAACGAACGAAGACGGCAATGGAATTGTCTTCCAACTACCGATGCACAGTTGGTAAACTTCAACAGTTTATCGCGTGTCATAAAACATATCAAAAGAACGAGAAAAGAAAATAAATAAGGTACGGTACGTTTGATGTAGGAGAAGTCTTCTTCATTCCCCTCAGAGTCACTTGAACTCTGATTTCCTCTACTTTGGCAGTCTTCTATTCTTGTTTAAAATTTCTTCTCAGTGTCGGTACGAGTCCCTTTGGTATTCATCAACACCCTCGTGATTCCGATGAAATTCGTACGTTACACACACATAAAAACATTTTCTAAAATTTCTCGGTCACAGTGACTTACTAAGTCAACGCCAAACAAAAAGAAAAGATTTCAAGGAACACAAGAAAATTCAAAAATTTTCTTTAGGAATCAAGGAGAATACGATTACTTGCATAAGGATCCACCATTTTTAAAAACGTTCTCATCCAAACATTTATCAAAACACTATAAGTTTCAAGATGACCAATTTGTTTGACACGATCGTGCCCTTCCTAAACTATGCATAATTAGCTAGATCATGCATACTTAAGGATCAAGAAACAACAACCAACAAAACAGGACTCTTCCCGAATTATGCATAGTTAGCTAAGCTGTGCATAATTGAGGATCGAGTGACGACACAAACATTATTGTTACATACCAAATATGACTACGAAAGTTTTCGACCTAATCTTCAAAATAATTAAATCATTTAAAATGGAAATTGAAATGGGAAAATATTGTCACTATCGTTTTAAGAAACACATCAAGCATATTTCGTCCACTTTGGAAACATATTTTTTTTTTTGCTTTGCCTGTTTATAAGGAAAATAAATAAATCATTAAATAAATAAATCGACACTATTTGCATTTGATTGAACGAACCATTTAACACACTCATACATATTTTCAAAATAGACTATTCACAAAATAACGGTAAGGTGGTTCAAGATTAAAGATCATTGCAAGCACATCAAGTAATAAAATAAAAAATCAATGGGACCGAACGAGGTAAACGAGCAATATAATTGCCAACTAAAATTTAACTACATTAGAAATGAAAATACTTCAAATATATGACAAAAGTCTCGGGATAACAACAGCGATCTACGAATACATGGAGCAAAAAAAATGAATATCAACACAAGCTTCAAAAATAAAACAACGATCATAATTCCCATCGTCTCGAGTTGTACACACATTCCACCAAGGGTATACGGGGAGAGAAGAATAATCACTTGGTTAAATAGAAACAATTTCACCAGGAAGACCGAGTTCTTTCACTTCTACAATTTGGTAAAGCGGCTTCGCCTCCTCGCTTTTGTTCAATATAAATAAATAGCCAATTTAATGAAGATTTATAGCATCATTCAAGTAAATACAGAATTTTAGGTTCCATTAACCAAAAGAAGAAAGTTACGGCGTCCATTAACAGGAGAAAAATACATCGGGTGACATACCCATATTTTCAAGTAATAGCGAAGTAGTATTTAAAAAAAGAATATAATAATAATAATAATGGTTTCATACCATGGACAATATTAAAATGAACAGTCACATGACTACTCAAGTTTAGATACAGACCCACAAAATCAAAGAAGAGATGTCGTACGATCGAACCATCGTGACTCAAAACATTATATATACATCTTTATTAAATAATATACAAGTAGGCGTGTGTTGTATAATCCAGTTGCGTATAATAATTAGTGTTACCTTGTACATTGTAAAACCGAACATTTACACATTTTTAATTTGTGTTACACCCTTAAAGAATTTATACCTTTCATTCTCCAATCTTTAAAACGTTTTCATTTCTGGAAAAATTTCAATCTCTCGAAAATTATTAACATTCGTAGATGCGGTGACTCGGTTATCATAATTGACAAATCATTAGGTTTGAAAATCTCCATACTTGTGTCAAAATCTCGTTAATGTTCATATCTTAAGTACTAAAACGTATATAGTAAGAATTTTTCCAAGTTTTACGTTATTATTATTACTGCTTACCTTATCACATACATACACGTATCCAACACGACTCAAGCTAGTCCAATTGAATCTTAAAATTAACCTTTGACTTTTTATTATACACATGTGTTCCTTAAAACTGATTTGTTAAATCGTATTCGCGTAATTCGACCCAGATGCTAAAGAGATTTCACGTAGTATCATCCCGGATAATTTACTGATTTTAGTCGAGACTTGAATCACAAAAATAATAATAATATAATAATGTAATAATTAATCAAAAATGCTTATTTCAATAATTCTAAAATGTAGAAAATTCAACTTTTAATCCTTAGCCCATTATCAAACGGTTTTTAACATTAACACATCTCACAGCGGAATAAAATAATGTTCCATCAATATTTAGTAATTTGTTTCAAGCAGTATAATTTCATACTTAAAGTGTATATTCCGATTTTATCCCAGTTTATTTACTACAACGAGTGACGAGTTCTAGTTTACACCAATGCATACGTAAACATAACCTTATGTTTAAAATAAAACCAATTTTACAAAGTTTTTAGCTCCAAAATACATGACCAATTCTTCTACTCATGTTTTATATTACAAGATACGCCAAAAGTTGGCTACATTGACCCGAAAATTAATTCATACTAAATCCAAGTTACATATACTCAACAGTCATATCGTAAATTTTATTATAAACTCCTTTTTCAAATTATATTAAACAAAATCTTAACAAATCCATCACTAGCTTCAGTATCATATGATATGCCAACCAAGGTTGAAGGAAAAACAATTTCACTTTGTCACTTTACTCTCTATAAGATTTTTACTTTTTACAAGACACATCATAAGTCATTTTTGTCCAAAAGTTTCATCCGCCAAGTATTAAATATGTAAAACACTTTATGTTTAAATCATTCGATCAACAAAGTTTGATGCTTACTTAACTCACACAAATGCCGGACCTCGTCATGTATAATATCGAATTCAAAATAATGAAACAACAAAAACAAAATGAAATAAACGAAGCGAGAATACGTATGTCAACTAAGTGTTGTTATCGGCCTCGGATGAGTCTCGAAATCGTACACCACAAAATTAACACAAAAACCAACCAAATTCCAAGTTATCGCGATTGATCTCAACGCTAGTCTATTTTAAAACACATCTTAAAATTCAAGTAGAATAGTAAACAATGATTAAATGGCGACACGCCTCAACCACGTTTTATAAAATACACGTGTGATTCGTCGCTACGATGTACGCATCGTTGATTATACTTCGTCTATATTATAGTTACACCAACCAATATATCAAACCCATAAGGAATAAAGGAAATAAAGTAATACGTAAGTAAATTACGTTTCAAAAGAAAATGTCCAAAATGACACATCACGGTGCGATAACGACAATCGAGATCAATCTAGTCAGTATACAATATGTTACGAAGCGTTATTTACGTATCTAGAGTATCAAACGAGGTTCATATTCGGTTATCCGAAGACTAAATTAATTATCAAGATTGATAGTTAGCGGTAAGGCCGAATTCTCAACAAAACCGCATTATAACATGTACGATAATCACTCAAGGACCATTGCTTCACGTGCAATGCCTTTAAATACCATAGTATATACATACTTATACATACAACCATTCCTACATACACGTAGGATTACAACACGATGTTGCCATGTAATGCAATGTAGCCCGTTATGCCAAATACATGCAACATATAAGATAATCTTTACAAGAATTTGCAAATTACGATGATAAGTACTCAACGTACACAACAATAAATCTCAATATATATCAAAGTATTTACTTACTAAATACTAGAGAATTCATGTCAGTTTGAGGGATACATCTAAAATATAAAGCAATGCTAAAGAAATCTTACCGGAGCCATGCAGGATAGTTGTGTGCTTGGACAATTTCTTACGACACCAAAAGTTATAGTTTAGGATTTTTCAAAATGACCTATTTCTCTATAACTTATGGCTCTGAGTACCAATCTATAACACCCCCACAAATGCTATGCGCAGCGGAACTACAACATTTGGGTGCTACGTAGTTATCATCACACATAAGCTATATTAAACGACTCAAGAGACGTAAAAGTTTAAACATAAATTAAAGATTGATTAAAACATCAAAGTCTACAGTTTTCCAAATCCCAAGATAATACAAAAACAGAGTTTGCGTTTTGGTCCCCATTGAATCTCAACCCAAAAGTACATTTTAGTTCACATGACATAGTAATAAATATTTAAATGTTAAAAGGGGAGGAAAAACAAAGTAGACCACCAAGCCACAACAACTTCCATCCTCGCATGCTCCACTGCTATCAATCTTGGTTACCTGAAACACATGCTTAAAACCGTCAACACAAAGGTTGAGTGAATCTATAGGTTTATCAAATCATAAGTTGAACATAAGTATTAAAAACCAATCATGATCATTCAATAGCATTGTCGCGCAAACAATCTATTATTCAAGGATATGACAATTGTGTTTAAGCTCATGACACTAATCCATTAACTCAATCACCCGCGTAATAATTACCGGCGTGATTCAGATGAAACCAGTGCCCCTACTAAAGGCATTAGTTGCAATTATACCTTATCTCTTATCACAAATTATCCGTCCGCAGGGGGTATCAACGTACTAGCCCTCGTCTCGGATAGGGTAGTCAACCCCATTGTACTATCACTTTGTATAAGCGGCTATTTCCCCCTTCGCAAGGGCAAGACAATAGTTAATAGTTCATGAAATTAGGGACTTTTACAACTAGGTACTCAACACAATTTCAAGGCAACATTCGGGTCCAACAATCATTCATGACTTATGTTCATTTTCATTTAAATAGCATGTATCCCCCTCGCGGGTAAAAACATTTGAAATAAGTAAAGAGCGAGGCTATAGACTCACCTTGCGTAGTAGTAGTAGTTCTAGCGAAGACGTAACGAGAAATGTCACCGACGACGTGGATGCCCGGGAAAATCAAACACTTGACCTAAAAATCAAGGTACGTAAACCAAATCAATACTCCGTGTACATTATTGTACTAAACACACGCATATGAAAACACACTCAATGCTTATGAAAACTCACGCCAAAATCAAACAAGTAGTTGTAACTAGACTTATACCATTTATCAATGCTATTAAAGTTACTATCCATTCTACGGTTTCGCTGATACTTACCAAAAGTATGGGCTGTTTTCTACGACTTAAGCACTTGTATAAAATTCAAGAAAATTCACAAAAATACCTCATGACCTGTATAAAACCGATATTTATTCCCATGAAAAGTTTTCACTTCTATGACTCGTTACACATCACATTTCTAAACCTACGTTTTTCGGACTGATTTTGCACTTTGACCAAGTTGGACTCATTTGACCCATTTGAAATATACCATTGACCCATTTGTCACCTAAGTCTAAAAATAGAGTCACAAATGCAGGTTTGAAACCAAAAATTTACTTTAAATCATTTACCAAACTCTATCTATGGTCCCCGGGATTTGACCCAAAACCAAACACAAATTCGGATTGTGTTGATTCTCATCTCCCGGTACACGTATTTTCAAAATAACATAACTTTTGACTCGTTTGGAGTCGTAAGCTCTACCTTATACCAAAACGAAGCTAAAACAAAGCTCTACAACTACATCCTATGTTTATGACCTGTTTAAAAAGTTAAACCCACGAAAAACACCCCTAAAGTTTCTGATCTAAAATCACCCTTCCAAAATCATTCCAAAACTTGTTTCCAAACCATTCTATCATTACCTAAGCCTATACCCATTACTTATAATAATTCCCAAACACTCTAATCAGTATAGAACACTATGAACATCAAATCCAAATCAAAACCTAAAGCCTAATTCATACATGCAATGTAATTAAACAATTTAAAAACACTAAAAACACCATTTTAAACACAACCCCACAACACATTTCATCAAACACCTTGAACCCACCAAACACCCCAATATTTCGTGGCTTTTGGGGCTGTGGAACACCAAAAATCATAAACCCCATCTTGTTTTATGGATTAATTAATATTATCAATACACCAATTAAACAAATTCATGATTTAATTAGATCAAAACGTATTTTTGAAAAACCATTGATTCTTGGAAAAATCAAGTTGTTGCATGTGTGTTTTTAATGGATGAAAAGACTTACAAAGATGAAACAAGAGGTGGTCTTTGATTGGATTTGTCAAAAATCAAGTTTTTGTGGCGGATCTATGGTGGTGAAGGTGGTGGCTGGCGGCCATGGAGAGAAAGAGGAGAGAGAAATTTTTTTTGTTATGTTAAAATGAGGTGTGTGTGAAAATATTAGTTTATATATAGTGGTGGAAGGACCTATGTGCAAATATAGCTTTCTTTTGGCCTTATTAATAAAACAACCTTTAAAGAGCGGGATTAGTTAGCTAGTCGATTTTTGAAAATTAGCGGGAGTCGGGTTTAGTCCCGGCTACCTCAAAATAGTTTTAAATAGTTCAAACGCACACAAAACGAATATACATATGGTTCCGACTTGACTTAACACGTAATAAAAAAAAAATCTCGAAAAACTCAAATATCGATCAATCGATAATAAAAGGTAAATTTTGGGCATCCGTCGGTATCGTAGTCGTCATCGGTTCTTCTAAAATCGTCAAACGTTAAATTACGACCGTAAACGTTGGTTTCAACTTAAACCGTCAAATATAAAGCAAACGAAATTTCTTAAAATTTAAAAAATATACATAAAATAGGATTAAATAAATGACGTTGGGCTCGGGATATCACATCCGCAAGTGAGCCACAACTTAAGAGAGATGCTCATACTGAACAGCTCTTGAGACAATAACTTAGCATCATACGACACTTTCACTGGTATTACACGTAAAGTGTTTTAATTATATATTAGCATTTAATTTGTTCAACGTTCATATAGTTTTTATTTTCTAAAAGTATATGAGTTTATGTATGAGCAATACCTATTCATAATCGTTTATACAATTATTTCCTAAAGTAAATATAAATATCTTATTTAATTTTAAGTTCCCATAAATTATTTTAATATTTATAAAATAGTTTAAACTTAAGAATTTATACCTTAATTCTTATGGTCTAAGTATTTTAATTATGTTTTATTTATAATTAAAATAGATTTTTAAGGTTAGGGCTTGTTAATGTTTTGGAATGTGGCAAAACTAGTCCCTCTATATTTTTAAACAAGTATGATTTTTGGATTTTACATATTTAGTACCTAGGGCTTGTTAAAGTTTCGGTTTATGGCAGATTTAGTCCCCCTATTTATATCTAGGTTTTGTAACTTTATTAAAATTAAAAAATAGCCCCTAGGGCTTCTTTAAGTTTCGGTAAATTACAAAAATTGTCCTTAGGGTTTTAAAATGACAAAATAACTTTTAGAAACTTCCCAAAATGGTCCCTAGGGTTTAATTTGCCACAGATAGTAATTATTAAACCCTAGACTTTTGGATATTTACATTTTCAGTCCTTGAATTTACTAGTTTATCAAAACAAGTTTCATAAGTTACGGTTTTAGTCCTCAAGTTTTATAAATTGTCATTTTTGTCCAAAAAGTTTTTATGAGTTATATTTTTATTATAAAAACTTTTATTTTAATATTCAAACTTTATATGGGCTCATTAAATGGGCTAAACACCTAATGGGCTATTTTAGTGGGTTTGAATATATTCCAAGTCCACTAATTTATTTAAATGAACCTTTAAATCATTTATTGGGTTTAATATATTTTTAAGTCCTTTAACTAGTTAAATGGGCCTAAGTGTAATCTTAGGTCCATTTAAGTTACTAAGATTTATCAAATGGGCTTTTTCGGTCCATTTAGTTATAGATTAACATTTTATGGACATAATTAGTCCATTAACATTACTTTATACTTTATGTATGTTTCTACTTTGGATTTTCTTATAAGCTTATTATGAGCTTATTAATATTTAGTTCTAAATATAAATAGATGAAGAAAACTTACTATTTGTTTTATGTGTTATACCAAATTAGATCTAGATGTGATATAAGGTTACAAGTAAGTCATAAGCCCTAGTAGGGGCTTATAACCCACGGCCTACATTAGTTATAGCATATTAAGATAATTTAAGTCTCATTTTAAGGTTTCATGTAATTTATAAGTGTTACAAAAATTAGATCAATTATGTATACATCAAGAAAATAAGTCATAAGTCCAAAATAAGATCTAAACTATGTCTAGACCTAAAAATCAAACATAGATCCATTTACACTCATATATAGCTCACGACTATATTTTTAGATCTTGGTATTTCCAAGATGAACACTTAAGCAAATTTTAAGTCTTGTAAATAGTTGCAAAATATAATCATGATTATCTAGGTGACATGCATGTTTCCAAGGTTCCTATTTTACCAAGGTGACTAAATATAGCCCACGGCTATATTATCTCTTCCCAAGGTTCCCAAAAGATTTTAAAAGCTTGTTTTTATGTTTAACATACTCAAGTTAGTCTTTATCATTAGATTTATGGTTAACATAAGCATGCATGTACATCTAATTCATTTTAGGTCATATGTAACCCACGGCTACATTTATACACATAAGTTATATTTTGTGATCTTTAACATTCCATTTAACATGTTACATTTCATATTCCATTATTCAAAACTTAAGAAACCAATCATATAGTCACCACTTAAATTAGCCGTGACCCTTAAGGTCATGGTTTTTATGATCTTTAAGTTTCACAAGCTCATCTCATGAGATCTACGGTTATTGGTTAACCAAAGTCCCGTAAAACAAGATTTGTAACTTATGCAATGTTTAGATTTATAAAAGGTTTCATATGGTTCTTAAATCAAGTTTTTAAAAACATAACATACAAGTCATAAGTTTCTTATTAAAAGATTTTAAATCATGAACATGATTTTTATAAATATGCCGTGACCTATAATCGTCATAGCTTTATCAAATCTTGATTTTAACATGTTATTTACTTGTGTTTATAGAAGTATGATGATGCATGCATGAAGAAACGAAAGAACATGTAGTGTATACCTTTCTTACCTAAAGGTGCCAAAGAGGATCTAGATGAACAAGGAGATTTAAGATCTACTCAAGATGATGAAGAAAACCCTAATATAAATCAAGCCGTGGCCTTAAAGATTTGGCTAAGGCTTGTTTATAGTGATTCCAAGAGAATGATACTACTAATGATTTGTAGTAAAGATGAGACAAGGATCGTGGTGGATTTAATACTTGGTTTTTGGATGTATATGGATTTAAGCCGTATGATTGAGAGAGAAGAGGATGAGAAAAACAAGATTAGATTGCATGAGAGGATGTGTGTGTGTTTTCGGCTAAAAGGGGGGAGAGAAAGAGAAAGGCAAAAGGAATGACTTGTCTTGGTAAGAATATTCTTGCCAAGTGTATGCCATTATGTTCCCCATGCATTCTCTTCTTCTTCCACCTAAGGTGGGGTGCCATGTTAAGCTAACCAAAAAGGGGTAATGGGCCCTTGGCTTGGGCTTATGTTGGAATTACTCACAAATACATCTATTCTTGGGCTAGTCCAAGAGTTTAAGTACATGCCTAGTTCACTTACACACATATATCATGGCTACAATACCTAATGTAGTATATTTCCAAATTTTTATTAAGTGTTAAATATTTCCAATATTAAGTATACATCTTACTACTTGTTATCCCTAGTTTTAGGTACATGGTTTAGGCTATGTAACTTATTTATAACCAATATATATGTAAAGGTATAAGTACATAGTGGACAAGTTTACACACAACTTATAGAAGTACAATACAAGAGTATGTGTTCTAAGACTAATGGGTGAAATTTCATTACATAAAATCATGTTAAAATCATGGATTTTACAAAATGATTGTGAAAACTTCTTTGAGACTAGTGACTAGATGATTCAGGTGGTTCAGGCATTAAAGGAAGAAATTATGAGACTTAAGAGAAAATCAGTATTAGAGAAATTGGAACTAGAGGCTGCAGAGATTAAAAATCATGCCATGGAAGATAGAATTACTTCTATGCTAGGGGAGTTTGATAAAGTAAAGCAGGGTTTTTTACAAATTTATGGTTCGTTAGAAGAACGCTTCGCTATTAATGTTGTAGAGCAAAAATCACTCGTTGACCAGCTGAACCGTAAGTGTGAGGAAATCTCTGACTTAAATATTCAACTCATAGACAAAAACATGGTTTTGGCTGAATTAAAGGAGACACTTCAACTCAAAGGACAGGAAGTTGTTGATAATCCAGCTACAATCTCTGCCCCGACCTCTAGTACTCCAAAAACCAACAAGGTGGTGATCACTAAGAACCCGTACAATAAGAACAATCCACTATCATATAAGTTATATATGGATCATGTAGTTAAGCACGCGGATCTTGCTAGGGATGTGGTAGATGATCTTTATGAACTTGATCCAAGGAATAGTAACTATTACCATTCTCATGCTTACATTGAGAGGGTACAACAATGCTTAGAGCACTTGAAGTACATAGGACAACCGGGTTCTCAACCACATAAACAACAAACCACCATCATTACCATGACTCCATTCAATAAGAATCCAGGATCTAAACCTATATTAAACACACCCATCAAGGCTAAATCAAAATATGTCACTAATGTTCCATTGGCTTCTACAGGAGTAATTGTATCTACTAAGGCTAAAGTATCTCAAGACAAGAAGAATAGGATCAAGCCTTCCACTAGTAGGACTACGAAGAAGAAAGTAGAAGTTCACCCTAGGAATCTTATTTCAAATTTGAATAAAAAGAATCATGTAACTAAACTAAAGGCCCTGCGTTTGTGCAGCAGCCTAAGCAAAATGTGAATTCTAATTTGCGATGTTGGAATTGTAATGAATGTATGTTTTCTAAGCATCATGATTTATGCCTTGTTGATCACGTGAATGAAATGTATGCAATTAAGAACAATCTTGAATGGATTCCAACGGGGAAGAAATTCACCCAAGTTGGTTGGCAATGGAAACCCACTGGTAGGACCTTCACTGCTAATGGAACTACGTGCCCTTTAACTAGGATCACATCCACGGAAGTTAGGTCTCAGCGTCCTTTAAATAGGAACACTAGCACTAAGAAATGGAAAAAGCACCCTTTAACTAGGTCTGCCCCCACTATTGTGCCTACCAGTGAAGAAGTACCTCAGGATCTTAGACAACTAGAATCTAAGCCGGCATTTAGGAAGCAAATCTGGAAGCCTAAGAATTCTTCGGTTAGCAAATCTAAGATAAATATATCTGTATCTGCTAACACAGAGGAACTACTAGATTCCGATACATCGTCTTTGTCTGGTGATATTTTCAGGTGGTCCAAATCATCCTCTGGTACTTGGACTCTAGATGCTCAAAGCATATGAACGGAGACCGCTCGATGCTCAGAAATTTCATAAGCAAGTTTCTAGGAACAGTGAAATTCGGCAACGACCATATTGAGAAGATCATGGGTTACGGTGAATATCAAATTGGGAATGTTACGATTTCAAGGGTCTATTGTGTGGAGGGACCTGGTCATAATTTATTTTCAGTGGGACAATTTTGCGATTCAGACCTTGAGGTCACTTTTCGACAACATACTTGCTTTATTCGCGATCTCGCCGGAAATGATTTGTTAAAAGGTTCTCGAGGGGATAATCTCTACACACTGTCAATTCAAAACATGATGGTCGCCTCTCTTGTATGCTTTCTCTCTAAAGCATCTAAGACCAAGTCATGGTTGTGTCATCGTCGTTTATCTCATGTTAACTTTGATGCTATAAACCATTTGGCTAAAAACGAACTTGTTCGTGGTCTTCCAAAACATAAGTTCGACAAGGATCATTTATGTTCCGCGTGTTCTTTGAGGAAAAGCACCAAGAAATCATAAAAACCTAAAGCTGAAGACACCAACCAAGAACCACTATATCTTTTGCACATGGATCTTTGCGGGCCTATGCGTACGGCTAGTGTGAGTGGTAGAAAATATATCCTCGTCATGGTGGATGATTTCTCTAGGTTTACCTGGGTTAAGTTTTTAGCGACCAAGGATTAAGCACCAAATTATATTAATACTTTCTTAAAGATGATCCAAGTACGTCTTAATGCTACGGTTCACCGCATTCGCACTGATAATGGAACTGAGTTCGTTAGTCAAACTCTACGAGACTATTATGAAAAGGTTGGTATTTCACATGAAACTTCTGTTGCTCGCACTCTACAAAGAAACGGTGTCGTGGAAAGACGTAACCGTACACTAATGGAAGCTGCTAGAACTATGTTGATTTATGTGAATGCTCCTTTATTCTTATGGGCTGAAGCAGTGGCAACCGCATGTTATACCCAAAACCGCTCCATCATTCGTAAGCGCCATGGAAAAACTCCATATGAGCTACTTCATGGACATAAACCTGATATTTCATTTCTTCATGTGTTTGGTGCACTGTGCTATCCAAATACTAATAGTGAGAATTTGGGCAAACTTCAACCGAAGGCTGATATTGGAATTTTCATTGGTTACTCACCCGCAAAGAAAGCTTACCGAATTTATAACCGTCGTCTTGGCAAGATAGTAGAAACTTTGGATGCCGATTTTGATGAGCTGACAGCGATGGCTTCTGAGCAACACAACTCTGAAACCGCGCTTCATGAGATGGGAACCGGTACAATTAGTTCCCGATTAACTCCCAACAATCCTATTTCTCCATCATTTACACCACCTACAAGGCCCGAGTGGGATGAGTTATTTCAACCGATGTTTGATGAATTCTTTATCCGTCTATTGATCGTTCTCTAGCACCTACAGCAGTAGCTCCGATTCCCGAAGTTGTTGCCAAGATAATAAAAATCAGCCCGAGGCATCTACTGTCACTATTGAACCAGATGTCCCATCCCCCACCAAATCACAAACTACACCTGAATCATCACCCCACTCGTTCCTAATGATGTTGAAGAGGATTACTATGATCACGATTTGGAAATTGCTCACTTACAAGAGCTTCCATTCTTTGGTTCATAAATACCCGAAAACCCTAATAGTGCGTCTACCTCAGAGTAAGCTACTGCAATCGTTCACTTCCGACCACCACGGATTGAAACTCACAACACAAAATGGACAAAGGATCACCCAATTCGCAATATTATTGGTGACATCGATCGACCAGTCTTAACACGCCTTCAACTCCAAGAACATGCATCATATTGCTACTTGGATGCATTTCTTTCCGATACTGAACCTAAAAATTGGCAACAAGCCATGACAAAATCATCTTGGATTGAGGCCATGCAAGAGGAACTTAATGAATTTCAACGTCTTGAAGTGTGGGAATTAGTTCCTTTACCCAACAACGTTGAAATCCTTACATTGTTGTGGGTATATAAGGTTAAACTCGATGAGTTAGGTGGAGTGCTAAAGAACAAAGCTAGAATTGTTGCTAGAGGTTACAAACAAGCTTTGGGTATTGACTTTGAAGAATCCTTTGCTCCTGTTGCATGATTGGAGGCGATTAGACTATTCCTTGCATATGCTGCTCACATGAACATGATCGTCTACCAAATGGATGTTAAGACGACATTTCTAAATGGTGAATTAAGGGAAGATGTCTACGTAAGCCAGCCGAATGGATTAGTCAACTCGGAGTATCCTAATCACGTGTACAAGCTCAAGAAGTCTCTTTATGAGTTGAAACAAGCTCCACGCGCGTGGTACGATCTCCTTTCGTCGTATCTCATCTCGAAAGGCTTCTCCAAAGGCAAAGTGGACCCAACATTATTTGTTCTCAAGGAAGACAACGACATGATACTGGTACAAATTTATGTTGACAATATAATATTTGCTGCCACTAATCAAAGACTGTCTGAACATTTTGAGAAGATCATGTCCACGTTTTAAGATGTCGATGATGGGAAAAATTTCATTTTTCTTAGGGTTGAAAATTTCTCAAAATCCCAGAGGCATCTTCATTAATCAATCCAAATTTGCTCTTGAATCACTAAAGAAATATCATTTTGAAAATTGTGACCCCGCGGATACTCCAATGGTGGAGAGATCCAAGTTAGATGAGGATAAGGAAGGGATAGCTGTCGATCCTAAACTTTACCGTGGAATGATCGGCACCCTTCTTTATCTGACTGCTAGCAGGCCTGATTTGCAATTTGCTATATGCATGTGTGCCCGGTATCAGGCTCGGCCTACCAAAAAGCACTTACATGTTGTGAAACGGATCTTTCGGTATCTTAAAGGAACACTTCATGGTGGTCTGTGGTATCCGAATGATTCCTCTATTGCACTAATATCATATGCAGATGCGGAATATGTTGGGTGTCAAGATACTAGACGTAGCACTTCTGGCAGTGTGCAACTTCTTGGAGATAGACTGGTTAGTTGGGCATCCAAAAGGCAGAAAAGCGATGCGATATCAAGTACAGAGGCTAAATACATTGCTATGTCCGGTTGTTGTGCTCAAGTTCTTTTGATGAGATCACAATTAACTGACTACGGTCTTGGATTCAACAAAATCCCAATGTACTGTGATAACAAAAGTGCAATTCCCCTTTGCTGCAACTACGTTCAACATTCTCGGGCGAAGCACATTGACATACGCTACCACTTCATCAAAGAGCAAGTGGAAAATAGAGTGATCGAATTGTACTTTGTCAACACTGAGTATCAACTGGCGGATATATTCACAAAGGCCTTAGATCGAGGACGTATCGAGTTTTTGATCGAAAAGATAGGCATGAAATCATTCTCACCAACGACACTTAAGGAGTTGGCAGAAGAATCTGCTGAATAGTGGTGGTAAACTATTCTAGAGTATCCTTTTATCGTGATTTTCTATATTATCGTATATTTTTAAACCACAAAAAGAAAAATACAAAAATATAAAACATACAAAAAACCATAAAAAATACAAAATATTTACGGCCTTAGAAATGTCGATTAAAATTTACACGGCCAAAAGTTGTACATAATTTTAAAACATGCCCATGTGGCTTGTAGTTATTTCTGACTGCAACCCGCTTTTCGCATTAAAGTCACGTATTTCTTTCGAAAACGTTGGCTCACAACGGGAATTAATTTTTTCAGATATGGTTTACTTTAAAACCATAGAAGGGATCAATTTTACTTTATAACTTGGTCTAATACAAATTCGTGTACGTTTCAGTGCACTTATTTTGTAAAAATAAGAGAATTCTTATTGCCACCACGAATTGTTCTTATATCTAGCTAAAACGGAAAAAGACTTTCATTAGTACTCCTTAATACGAAGACTCCAGCTCTTTAAATAGAAAACGGGTCTGTATTTAAGGGGGAGAATGTGATACCTAGAACCGAGGTCACTTACCTTACCCTAAATTGACGATTTAAGAAGAACGATGACGACTACGATCCCGATGTATGCCCAAATTTCTATGTTTATTGTCGTTTTATCGATATTATAATTTCTCGAGGATTTTACTTTCGGTTCGTGTTAAGTTGAGTCGGGTGAGTTTTATTGCTTTCCGGGTACATTTAAATTATCCTAAAAGTATTTTGGAGTGTTCGGGATGATCCCCGACTCCCGTAAAATTTTCCAACATGACTAGTGAGTCATTCCCGCAAACATTTGAGTTCGTTTTCACTTAAGGCCAAAAGAACGCTCTAATTGCACAACAAGGGCCCCAATTTTTACAAAATGGGAATGCAAACACACACACAACATAACACACACTAAAAATTTGCTCCCATCTCTCTCTTTGCTCTCTTTAGGCCGACGGCCAAACCAAACCACCACCACCACTTATTTTTTTTTCTAGCTTGTTTTAATCAAAACTAAGGTTAGACCACAATTAGTTTCATCATTACAAGTGTTTTCATATACTTTAATCCAACATGTATTCATAAAATTTTTTCAAGAATCAAATGGATTTTTCAAAAATTGTTTTGATGTTAATTGAGTGTATGCATGTTTAATTCAAGTGTAGGGGATGTATAATCACTCAACAAGCCAACCAAAATCAATTTGGTTGGGGTGTTTTGATCACCCACACCCCACGGCTATAAGGGGGTGTTTGGTGGATCTTGGTGATTGATGTTTTGTTCATGGTTTATGTGTTTAATTCATGTTTTTAGGTGTATTTAAATGGGTAAACCTCATTGCATGTTTGATTTGGTGATTGGGTTTTGAGATGGATTTGGTATTTTAGGGGTTAAGTACTGATTAGGATGGTTAGTCATGGTTAGGAGTGATTAAGTTGAGGTTAAGTGTCATAAAATGGTTTGGAAACGAGTGTTGGATTGATTTTGAGATGTGTAATTTTAGGCAGAATGTTTAGGATGTTTTCATAAAGTTGATTTTGTAAACAGGTCATGAGACTAGGATATAGTTGTAGAGCGTCTTCTTAGCTTCGATTTGGTATAAGATAGAGTTATGATGTTTTGTAAATACGTGTACCGGGAGATGAGAACCTGCATAATCCGAAATTATGTTTGGTTTTGGGTCAAATCCCGGGGACCATAGATATAGTTTGGTAATTGATTAAAGGTTGATTTTTGGTCTCAAACCTGCATTTGTGAGTCTATTATTAGACTTAGGTGTCAAATGGGTCAATGGTATATTTTAAATGGGTCAAATGAGTCCAACTTGGTCAATGTGCAAAATCAGTCCGAAAAACGTAGGTTTAGTAATGTGTTGAGTAACGGGTCGTAAAAGCGAAAACTTTTAACGGCATGGGTTTTCTACAGGTCTTAAGGTATTTTTGAGAATTTTCCCAATTTTTATTAAAAGGTTTAAGTCTAGTAAAACAGCCCATACTTTTGGTAAGTATCGGCGAAAAACGTGAAAAGGGTAAAAACGTTAATAGCGTGGACGAATAGTATAAAACGAGTAACAATTATTTGTTTGGTTTTGACGTGAGTTCGTAATTATCACATTTGACTAATATGTATGTAATATACAGTACTTACAGTTTATAAATGAGATTACTCATTACGCGTTATTGTTTGTTAGGTGTTGAATTCCATGGGCATCCTCATCATTGTCAGTGATCGTCACTCGAATCGTCGACTACTCTATATATATAAGGTGTGAATTTGTAGCCTCGCTTACTATTGTTTTAAATTTTTTTCCCGCGAGGGAAATGCATGCTAGTTTTCTAAAATGAACATATGTCATGAATGATTGTTGGACCCGAATGTTGCCTTAAATTATGTTGAGTACCTAGTTGCAAAAGGCCCTATATTCATGAACTATTAACTATTGTTTAATCCTAGTGTGGATTGAAAATAGTCTCTTATACAATTGATAGTACTATGGGGTTGACGACCCTATCCGAGACGAGGGCTAGTACGTTGAGTACCCCCTGCGGACGGATAATTTGTGATAAGAGATAAGGTATAATTGCAACTGATGCCTTTAGAAGGGGCAATGGTTTCATCTTAATCACGCCGGTAATTATTACGCGGGTGATTGAGCTAACGGATTAGTGTCATGAGCTTAAACACAATTGTCATAACCTTGAAAATAGATTGTTTGATCGACAAGTCTATGAATGATCGTGAATGATTTTTATAACACATATGTTCAAAATGAGATTATAAAACCTATGAATTCCACTCAACATTATTTGTTGACCCAATTTAGCATGTGTTTCAGGTAACCGATGAAGTATCGCATGGAGCATGCATTGGATGGAAGTTGTGTGTGGCTTGGCGTCTACTTGTTTTTCCACCCATATTTAACTTGAACATTTTAATTTTTATGTCATGTTGTTGAAAATTGTATCTTTTGGGGTAGAGATTCGTGGGGACCGAAACGCAAACTCTGTGTTGTATCATTTTGGGTTTGGAAAACCGTAGACATGTATGTTTTTAACAATGCGTAATTTAAGTTAAAACTTTTACGTCTCTTTGAGTAGTTTGATATATCTTGTGTGCGATGATAATTGCCTAGCACCCAAATGTTGTAGTTCCGCTGCGCATAGCATTTGTGGGGGTGTTAGAGATTGGTAATCAGAGCCATGAGTTAGGTCGTTTTGAAATTTCCTAAACTATAACTTTTGGTGTCGTAAGAAATTGTCCAAGCACACAACTATCCTGCATGGCTCCGGTAAGGTTTATTTTTGTATTCATGGTATTGATGTATACCTTTGAGTTGAAGTATATATGTGGGTATTTATTACGTAGATATTGAACTACTATATGTAAACATTGAAATTGTACGTGGAGTACTCGATACCGTAATTCTTGTATTACATATGCATGAGCATCATATTATCGCATTTTGGGCATGTGTACCACCTTTGCATTGCATTTGCATGCATGTATTTATAAATATTGAATAGTAATCTTACGTACCCTCCAAAATTCTCTGTTATTGCAGGAATGGTCGAGGTACAGCCTAACGGAAATGGAGACGAATACGTCGTAGGACACGAAGGGGGAAATGTTGGAACAACTGTTGAAGGACAAGCAGAGACGAACAATGTGCAAGCGCAGGACCCCGACCAAAGGAGAACTACCTTCCCCAGGCCTACTCGTGTTTCTCATCTGATTGGTATGCCAGGTATCCCTAGAAGTTCTGACGCTGCAGCAAGCGCTAATTCCCTTCATCAGGACATCACAAGAGTTATCTGCCCCGGACCAAGAGCTTATCATGACGTTCCGCTTGTTTTGAGAATATTTGATGGGTCGATGTACGAACGGTACGTAGTGGAAACTAGAGTAATCACGAGATTCGACGAGAATGAGAGGGCACATCAGAGGTTGTTGGCAAGAACTGCAAGGATTGAATTTGATGGAGTAGCAAATGAGAGTGATATTAACAGTTTGAGATCGATGATAGCAAACCTGAGTGCTAGTCTTGAGCAAGTTAGGGAGGATCAGGCGAGGTTGACTAGGATGCAAAGTTGGGAGCATCGAGTTAGAGCATCCCTGCCACCTGATTGGAGATTTGTAGATGACTTGGAAATGGAGGCTAATGATTTTATGGTCCAGTCACCTGCCAGAGGTGTGTGTATCGCTGTAGGAAATCAGGTAGTAGTGGAGTGTGGATATACTTCTAGGACGAAGAAGGCGACTGAGTGTGGGCCGAATGATAAGGGAAAGAGGAAGATGGACGAGGACGAGGAAGACAGTGATGAAGAGCCCGAAGAGGATGAAGATGAACCGCCATCCAAGAGGTCGTGTGGATCACCACGTGACTAGTTACTTGTATTTTATTTTATCTTTGATCGTTGTAATCGAACTATTTTAGACTCTTGTATGATGGTATTGTGAGAAAAACTTGATGACTTAAGTTTGATGGTGTATGGTTGTAGTGGCATTACTTGTCACAAATTTTGGTTGATTTATCAATACAATCTATGTTACCTTTCATAATCTATGATATGTCTTTAATTTGCTCTTTTGTGATGTGAATTGATGAATATTAGTAACCTTGTAGTGATGTGTCGTTGTACTTATATTATGTCTTGAAAGAGAAATCCATCTTAATCTTGATGTGTATACTTACATTGTTTTTCTATTTTCCCTGTCTTTGCAGAGAGGTGTACTTGAGAATTCACCATGCCTCCAAAGCTAACAGCTAACCGTGTGAACACAATGATTCAAGAAGCAATTGCAAATGCACTCGAAGCGGATCGTGCAAACCGAAACCCAGATCAAGGTGGAAATGCAGGAAGACAGCAAGCCCCGAGGGAGTGTACTTATGCTGGTTTTATGAAATGCGGTCCCACGCAGTTTCGTGGAACTGGCGGAGCCCTAGAACTCCGAAGGTGGTTAGAGAAGATCGAAAGTAATTTTGAGATTAGCGGGTGTTTAGAGGCAAATAAAGTCAAGTTTGCAGCTGCCACTTTTCTTGATGACGTATTAAGTTGGTGGAACAATCAAGTAGCCACTGTTGGATTAGCGGTAGCAAATGCGAGGACTTGGACTGCTACTAAGTCTCTCTTGACCAAAAAGTTCTGTCCCGAAGAGGAGCTGGGTCAACTGGAAGATGAGTTAAGGCATTTGACTTTGAAGAACAATGACATTACAGCGTATACAAGGAGGTTTAATGAATAGATCCTTTTGTGTCCCGATGCCTTTGCTGATGATAACAAGAAGATGAAGCAGTACATCAAGGGTTTGTCAAGTAATATCAAGGGTGAGACAACTTCATCTAAGCCTGGGTCATTCGATGAAGCAGTCCAAATGGCTCACGCGCTAATGGATGTCAAACTACAAGATAAGAAGGACTTCATTGCCGAAGGAAACAAGAGAAAGTGGGAGGCAGCTCAGAGTAATCAATCCCAAGGTCAAAATCGTGGAGGAAACTGTAACAACCAAGGTCAGAACCGCAACCAGCAGTTCAACCAGAGAAGAAATGATGGGATGAGGGCTGTCACTAACCCTAGAGGAGCTAAGGTGAATCCCCACTGTGGTCGATGTAATTTGTACCATGTAGGTAATTGCCCACCTGCGTGTGGCAAGTGCGGAAAAGCGGGTCATAGAATTTCAGATTGCCGAGCTAAAGGGGTAGCTACTGGGGCAAATGCCACGAAGGTGATGGTTTGCTTCGGATGTGGAGAAAGAGGGCATAAGCAGGGGAATTGCCCGAAGGCTGGAAACAAGCAAGGAGGAAATAATGCTGCTGCTGCTGTGTATCGAGTAGGGACTGCTGATAAACCACAAGGCCCTAACATGGTTACCGGTACGTTTATGCTAGACGCTTGTTATGCTAGTATATTGTTTGATTCTGGTTCCGACAAGAGCTTCGTAGATTCTAAATTTAGTCGTCATATCGATAGAGAACCGGTATTGCTAACGACTAGTTATAACATGGAATTAGCCGATGGGAAGATCGTTAGTACAAATTCTATACTAAAAGGGTGTACCTTGAAGTTAGGGAATTACGCTTTTGATATCGAATTAATGCCTATAGAGCTAGATCGTTCGATGTGATCGTTGGAATGGATTGGCTGATGGCGCATAGTGCCGTGATCGTCTGTGGAGAAAGATTAGTCCAGATCCTGTTGAGGAATAGAGTTTTGACTGTGAAGGGAGATGAATGCACTTCTCGTTTGAAACTGATATCTTGCTTGAAAATGATGAGATATGTAGAAGATGGATGTGATGTGTTTTTGGCACAAGTTTCTAGTGATGGAGACTTAGAGGCAAAGTTAGAAGAGGTACCTGTAATTCGCGAATATCCGGAGGTTTTTCCTGATGAGTTGTCGGGTTTACCACCCACCCGTGAAGTCGAATTTAGAATCGATTTGATGCCGGGAGCTGCACCAGTTGCTCGTGCACCCTATCGATTAGCACCATCAGAGTTAAAGGAGTTATCGGATCAACTGAAGGAGTTGATGGATAAGGGATTTATTCGACCGAGCTCATCACCATGGGGAGCACCAGTGTTGTTTGTGAAGAAGAAAGATGGGTCGTTCCGGATGTGTATCTACTATAGAGAGCTCAACAAGTTGACGGTTAAGAATCGGTATCCATTGCCGAGGATTGACGATTTGTTTGATCAATTGCAAGGTTCCTGTGTATACTCAAAGATTGACTTGAGATCAGGGTATCATCAACTGCGTGTGAGAGAGGAGGATATCCCTATAACTGCCTTTCATACGCGGTATGGACACTTTGAATTCCGAGTGATGCCTTTTGGGCTAACAAACGCGCCTGCAGTATTCATGGACCTTATGAATCGAGTATGCAAGCCGTATCTAGATAAGTTTGTCATCGTATTCATCGATGATATTCTTATTTACTCTAAGAGTAAGGAAGAGCATGAGAAGCACCTGAGAAAGATATTGGATCTGCTGAAGAAAGAGAAGCTGTATGCGAAGTTCTCGAAATGTGAGTTTTGGTTAGAGTCTGTGCAATTCCTTGGGCACGTAATTGATAGCAATGGAGTTCACGTGGATCCTACCAAAGTCGAGGCAATCAGGGAATGGTCGGCACCGACAACGCCGACTGAAGTTCGACAATTCCTTGGTTTTGCTGGGTATTATCGGAGATTCATTGAAGGATTTTCGTTGATTGCAAATCCATTCACAAAGCTTACAGAGAAGAATAGGGTGTATGAATGGGGAGATGAGGAAGAACTCGCTTTCAAAACACTCAAGGACAAGTTATGTTCTGCTCCGATATTGTCACTACCAGAAGGAATCGAAGACTTTATGGTGTATTGTGACGCATCTCGTAAGGGTTATGGAGCTGTGTTGATGCAGCGTGAGAAGGTGATTGCTTACGCGTCGAGACAATTGAGGAAGAATGAAGAAAACTACATGACGCATGATTTAGAATTAGGAGCTGTAGTTTTTGCGCTGAAATTGTGGAGACACTACTTGTATGGGACGAAGTGTGTTGTATTCACTGACCACAAGAGTTTGCAGCACATCTTAGACCAAAAGGAGTTGAACATGAGACAAAGGCGATGGGTGGAATTACTGAATGACTATGACTGTGAGATTCGCTACCATCCTGGCAAGGCGAACGTCGTAGCGGATGCACTTAGTAGGAAGGACCGAGAGAAACCTTTGAGAGTCAGAGCTTTAGTGATGACTGAGGGTGTTGATCTAACCGAAACAATATTGAAGGCTCAAGAGAAGGGATTAATGAAAGAAAACATTGGTGCTGAGAATCTGGGGAGACTGTTGAAACCTCTTTTTGTGGTTAGGTCAGACGGGTTGAGATACTTCGAGAATCGGATTTGGTTATCGTTATGCCCATCCGAGGAAGGAATGCCTGGAGTACGAGATTTGGTTATGAACGAGTCTCATAAGTCGAAGTACTCGATACATCCTGGATCGGATAAGATGTATCATGATCTGAAGAAAGTATACTGGTGGCCGAATATGAAGGCGGAGATTGCTCGTTACGTTAGTGAGTGTTTGACTTGTGCGAAGGTTAAAGCCGAACATAAGAAACCGTCTGGGCTGTTGGTACAACCAGAGATCCCAGAATGGAAATGGGAGAGAATCACTATGGATTTCGTGACGGGTTTACCTAGAACTCCTAGTGGATGTGATATGATTTGGGTAATAGTGGATAGATTGACGAAATCTACTCACTTCTTACCTATGAAGAAGACGGACAGCATGGAGAAACTGGCCAGTGTGTACGTGAAGGAGATTGTTTGCAGACATGGTGTACCTTTATCGAACATTTTGGATCGCGATAGTAGGTTTACTGCGGAATTTTGGAAATCACTTCAACGTGCGACGGGCACTGAATTGAGTTTGAGCACGGCCTATCACCCGGAGACTGATGGCCAAAGCGAACGAACTATTCAGACGATGGAGGACATGCTCTGAGCATGCGTGATTGATTTTGGAGGAAGTTGGGAACGCCACTTGCCTTTAGTGGAGTTTTCGTATAATAATAGTTATCATGCGAGCATCAAGGCTGCACCATTCGAAGCGTTGTATGGAAGGAAGTGTAGATCACCTGTGTGTTGGAGTGAAGTAGGAGAAAGTCAGTTGACTGGACCCGAAATGGTTTTGGAGACGACAGAGAAGATTGTGTAAATCAAGAACCGATTACTTGCTGCAAGAAGCCGACAGAAGAGTTATGCCGATAATAGAAGGAAACCGTTGGAATTTGAGGTCGGAGACATGGTTATGCTTAAGGTTTCGCCGTGGAAGGGTGTGATTCGTTTTGGGAAGAAAGGAAAGTTGAGTCCGAGGTATATTGGACCATTTAAGATTATTAAACGAATTGGACTGGTAGCGTATAAGATAGAGTTGCCGAATGATCTTAGTGCTATTCACGACACGTTTCACGTATCAAATCTGAAGAAGAGTTTGGCGGATAAGGAATTGGTGATTCCTTTGGACGAGATTCAACTGGACGACAAAATGCATTTCATGGAAGAACCCGTGGAAATTATGGACCGAGAGGTCAAGAGGCTGAAGCATAGTAGAATTCCCATTGTGAAGGTTCGATGGAATTCTAGGCGTGGACCGGAATACACTTGGGAACGTGAGGACTTTTTCAAGGAGAGATATCCTCATCTGTTCCAGCAGCACGAAATGTGAGTATAAGAAGAGGCGAGCGCCGGGACGTCACTCTCTTTAAGGAGGGGTGGATGTGATACCTAGAACCGAGGTCACTTACCTTACCTTAAATTAAGCTTATTTTTGAAATTTTTAAGAAATTTTATTTGCTATATATTATATCATTTTGGTTGAAACCGATGTTTGAGGTCGTAATCTTGACGATTGATGATTTAAGAAGAACGATGACGACTACGATCCCGATGCATGCCCAAATTTCTATGTTTATTGTCGTTTTATCAATATTATAATTTCTCGAGGATTTTACTTTCGGTTCGTGTTAAGTTGAGTCGGGTGAGTTTTATTGCTTTCCGGGTACATTTAAATTATCCTAAAAGTATTTTGGAGTGTTCGGGATGATCCCCGACTCCCGTAAAATTTTCCAAAATGACTAGTGAGTCATTCCCGCAAACATTTGAGGTCGTTTTCACTTAAGGCCAAAAGAATGCTCTAATTGCACAACAAGGGCCCTAATTTTTACAAAATGGGAATGCAAACACACACACAACATAACACACACTAAAAATTTGCTCCCATCTCTCTCTTTGCTCTCTTTAGGCCGACGGCCAAACCAAACCACCACCACCACTTATTTTTTTCTAGCTTGTTTTAATCAAAACTAAGGTTAGACAACTTCTAGTTTCATCATTACAAGTGTTTTCATATACATTAATCCAACATGCATCCATAAAATTTTTTCAAGAATCAAATAGATTTTTCAAAAATTGTTTTGACGTTAATTGAGTGTATGCATGTTTAATTCAAGTGTAGGGGATGTATAATCACTCAACAAACCAACCAAAATCAGTTTGGTTGGGTTGTTTTGATCACCCACACCCCATGGCTATAAGGGGGTGTTTGGTGGATCTTGGTGATTGATGTTTTGTTCATGGTTTATGTGTTTAATTCATGTTTTTAGGTGTATTTAAATGGGTAAACCTCATTGCATGTTTGATTTGGTGATTGGGTTTTGAGATAGATTTGGTATTTTAGGGGTTAAGGACTGATTAGGATGGTTAGTCATGGTTATGAGTGATTAAGTTGAGGTTAAGTGTCGATAAAATGGTTTGGAAACGAGTGTTGGATTGATTTTGAGATGTGTAATTTTAGGCAGAATGTTTAGGATGTTTTCATAAAGTTTATTTTGTAAACAGGTCATGAGACTAGGATATAGTTGTAGAGTGTCTTCTTAGCTTCGATTTGGTATAAGATAGAGCTTACGACTCCTAACGAGTCAAAAGTTATGATGTTTTGAAAATACGTGTACCGGGAGATGGGAACCTACATAATCCGAAATTATGTTTGGTTTTGGGTCAAATCCCGGGGACCATAGATATAGTTTGGTAATTGGTTAAAGGTTGATTTTTGGTCTCAAACCTGCATTGTGAGTCTATTATTAGACTTAGGTGTCAAATGGGTCAATGGTATATTTTAAATGGGTCAAATGAGTCCAACTTTGTCAATGTGCAAAATCAGTCCGAAAAACGTAGGTTTAGTAATGTGTTGAGTAACGGTTCGTAAAAGCGAAAAATTTTAATGGGATTAAAAATGGGTTTTCTACAGGTCTTAAGGTATTTTTGAGAATTTTCCCAATTTTTATTAAAAGGTTTAAGTGTAGTAAAACAGCCCATACTTTTTGTAAGTATCGGCGAAAAACGTGAAAAGGGTAATAACGTTAATAGCGTGGAAGAATAGTATAAAACGAGTAACAATTATTTGTTTGGTTTTGGCGTGAGTTTGTAATTATCACATTTGACTAATATATATGTAATATACAGTACTTAAAGTTTATAAATGAGATTACTCATTACGCGTTATTGTTTGTTAGGTGTTGAATTCCCCGGGCATCCTCATCATCGTCAGTGATCGTCACTCGAATCGTCGACTACTCTATATATATAAGGTGTGAATTTGTAGCCTCGCTTACTATTGTTTTAAATTGTTTTACACGCGAGGGAAATGCATGCTAGTTTTCTAAAATGAACATATGTCATGAATGATTGTTGGACCCGAATGTTGCCTTAAATTGTGTTGAGTACCTAGTTGCAAAAGGCCATATATTCATGAACTATTAACTATTGTTTAATCCTAGCGTGAAT
Organism: Glebionis coronaria; assembly: GCA_025667525.1. Lineage (NCBI taxonomy): Eukaryota > Viridiplantae > Streptophyta > Magnoliopsida > Asterales > Asteraceae > Glebionis > Glebionis coronaria. The sequence continues at coordinate 305,470,399 of CM046874.1, forward strand.
TGAAAATAGCCGCTTATACAATTGATAATACTATGGGGTTGACGACCCTATCCGAGACGAGGGCTAGTACGTTGAGTACCCCCTGCGGACGGATAATTTGTGATAAAAGATAAGGTATAATTGCAACTGATGCCTTTAGAAGGGGATATGGTTTCATCTTAATCACGCTGGTAATTATTACGCGGGTGATTGAGTTAACGGATTAGTGTCATGAGCTTAAACACAATTGTCATAACCTTTAAAATAGATTGTTTGATCGATAAATCTATGAATGATCGTGAATGATTTTTATAACACATATCAAAATGAGATTATAAAACCTATGAATTCCACTCAACATTATTTGTTGACCCAATTTAGCATGTGTTTCAGGTAACCGATGAAGTATAACATGGAGCATGCATTGGATGGGAGTTGTGTGTGGCTTGGCGTCTACTTGTTTTTCCACCCATATTTAACTTGAACATTTTAATTTTTATGTCATGTTGTTGAAAATTGTATCTTTTGGGGTTGAGATTCGCGGGGACCGAAACGCAAACTCTGGGTTGTATCATTTTGGGTTTGGAAAACCGTAGACATGTACGTTTTTAACAATGCGTAATTTAAGTTAAAACTTTTACGTCTCTTTGAGTCGTTTGATATATCTTGTGTGCGATGATAACTGCCTAGCACCCAAATGTTGTAGTTCCGCTGCGCATAGCATTTGTGGGGGTGTTAGAGAGAAAATTTCAAATCATTTTCATCATTAAATCTGTCTTCAACAGTCTTTTAGAAAATATTGGTTACATGCTTAATGGTGAATTTTTCTTAGTATGTATTCATTGGGCTTCGTGATTTTCGTGCCTTATGTAACTCGGAATTAGGCATAGGAGTTAAAGTGCGTTGCTTGGTTGTGTGTGAACAAATAGTTAATATACTATTTAATTGATAACGAATGTTAAAGTTTATCTTAAAATATGTTTAGCTAAATGCAACATAGAAAGAAAACGGAGGACTAAAGTGTAAACTTGAAAAGTTTGACCTAGGTCAATAAAGAAATACCCGCCCCCTCTTTCTTTTCTATCTTTTTCGTTTCACTGTTTCACAAACTCACCCAAAATACTTGCCGCCATTGTTGTACTTCCTCAATCTTCGCTTATTTTGCGTCCCTGATAATTAAATTGTAAAACCCGTAAAAATAAGATCATAATTTAATTCTATTTTCAATTATTTTGAAGTATTTTATAACGTTAAATATTATTATGTTTAACGGTTTAAGTTGAAACCGATATTAAATATTATATATTAATATTTTGACGAGCAACGAGGACTACTAGTTATCGCGATACCGACGGATGCCAAATTTTTTATATTTTATTATCGATTGTTTCGATATTTAATACTTTCGACGATATCGTTTCAATTACGTATCGAGTCGTTATATTATTATTTTTCGTGTGCGTTTAAACTTTTAAAAAGTACAATCTAACATTTTCAGATAGTGAAATATTTTCTCATATAATATTTTGAAACTTATTTTTGTGTTGGTTGACGAACTCACAATTTACGGATTTAAATTCGGGCTTACGTGCATAATTTAGCGTCCCTTACGACTAAACCGGAAACCTTAGGATTACGTATTTACGTTTTTGAACTCCGTTTTTGATGAGACAATTTTTATTGGATTCGTTTTGTGTCGTTGATTCATAATTTATAAAAAAGTTTTTCGTAAAACGACCCGAGGGCACGCAAATCGAGAAAACTAGAATCGAGGAATACCCGTAAATTAGTGAGGTGGGACAAAATACATTATCCCACCCCACTAGCTAACATGGGATGGCACACATGACACCACATCTAAGGATGTGGCATCATGTTAACTAACTAGCTACAAGTGTAAGCAAAGCTTACACCTTAAGCTACTCTTTTCCACTATCTAACACAAAACCATCAACTAACTTCACACATTCCATTTACTTACATGCAAACCATCACAAATCCTCTCAAAAACCTTCACCATTGCCATCCATATTGAAGCTACAAACACCCCTTTTGATCTTTTCTAGCCATGAAATACATGTTAACTAGCTCTATCATGGAGTTATCTTGAAGCCTTGATCATTTGGTGGCCATATTAACAACATTGGAGATGATTTGCTTGTGTCCTAGGGCTGATTTCTCAACTATTGTTCTTGGTGTTTGATGATCTTGGAGTTACTTGTGGTGTTCATCAAATTCTTGTCTTCCAAAAACAAGAAATACACTTGGTTGGTAAAGAAGATCATCCTCTCCATTTTCTCTTGTTATTTTTGTAAAGAACAAATGTATTTTATTTATTTTTGTATATGTATATGATGTATATATGATGATAAAAATGTTGTGTGGGGATCAAGTTTTGATAAATATGCTTAAAAATGTTAATAACTATAAGAAATGAGGCTAAAATCATGCTTATTTAGTTGGCTGTATAAAAACAGTATATAACTAAAACTTGAACTGATAAAATTGCATGGTATGATCCATTTACAGTAAGTACAAGATGTTATACACATTTGAGAGTTGGCCATGCAATGGAATCAATATAATGAGTGAGATATGATCAAAACAAGTTGGGTGTTCTAATCTGAATAAGCAGTTTTGTAGGGACTGTTAAGGCAAGATGAACTTAAAATGAGCAGTAGCTATAACTAAGTTAAATGTAGCACATAATATGAAGAACATGTCATCCAAAAATGAGTTTCTAATTCATTATAGAACTCTAGATATGATAAAAATGGTGAACATGAAAATAAAAATCAGATTTTGAGAATTAATGTTTATTATTATTATATAAGCACTCAAATTTTATTGTATAAAATGTAAAATAAAAACCCACTAACTTATGAAACTTATTTATATAAATATGTAAAAGGTTAATTAAATGGATAAATTATATAAATGGTAGTGGAATAATACTTATAAGTAATAAAAACTATAAACTTGATTTTTACGACTTTTTCGGCTATTACCGTAAAATTAACGTTTTTCGCCAAATAAAACTTAGACGATAAAACCCGTCTAATGTAAAGTTTATAAAAGTCATATACTGATATATAAGTAACTAATACAAGTAAAAACCGATAAAACCCGAACTATAGGACATACGGACATTAACGAGCTAAATAAGCATATTGGACTAATAATTGGACTAAATAAGATAAACACATATAAAAAGAACTTATTGGGCTTAACCCATTTGGGCCCAACATGGAAAGTATAGATACTGATAATATAGGTATAAAATGGATTAAAACAAGTTAAAGAACTTATACTAAGCTTATTGGACTTAAAATAGGTAAATAGGTAAAACTAGTAAACTAGTAAAAAGTTACCAATACGTAAACACTAAAATGAGTAAACACGGATATATAAACCCACTTGATCATCATTATATGTACAAAATCATCATATGTATATTGTTATTTTGATAAAAGTCATTAGACAAGAGTCTAAGACCGATTATTATTTATATAGGTTTCCGTGACCGAAGCAAGCCCGTAGCCGATAATCCGCCTTTCATTATCAACGTGAGTCTATAGCCTCGCTTTATACTAGTTATTAAATGATTTTAAACCCGCGAGGGGGAATACATGTTTTATAAACTTAGAACACAAGATTTTTATAGTATTATTTGTCCCTCTATGAATGGACCCGTGGTTGCCTTTAAATTGCATTAAGTGATTGCCTTTGTTAAAACCTCAATTACGGACCGTTAATTAACCTATGATGGGTTAACCACTAGTACAATTAATAGATCTATGGGAGAAGCCGCCCCGGTTCAGTGTTTGTGGACTTGTCATAGAATCTTAGGCCCGACCTCCACACTGTTTGAGCATATTGTATTGAGAAGTCAGGTATACGGCAATGTACCAATAATCTGGAGGTAACGACAATTAATAAATCTCTCGTCTTATTAGACTGATATGGGAGTGTCTAAGGGCTCGGTTCCATGAGCTTATTGCAATTTATGCTATATACAATTATCTTTGTTGATGCAATTTATTATTTGATGCTTATAAGCATGCCACAAACTTATAATCTTTGCTTGTGTTCAAATTGATTTCATAAACATATAGATTCACTCGGCATTTTTGCTGATCGTTTTACTCACATGTATTTCAGGTAATCAAGAAGTGGAAGCTTGGAGGTCACCGGAAATGAAGTTGTGCACTGCTTTTGTTGTTCAAACTCTTTGATTTATTTATCGTTCCATTTTCAAAACAAACCAATATGTTGTTTTAACTTATCTTTTGGTAACGATTACTTGGGACTACGCTACTCTGACAAATGTTTTAGGAACGATAAATCTAAAACGTCTCTTTTCGAGTCGTTCTTTATAAATTATGTGTTGTTGTATCATTGTTTAGCACCCAAAGATGTATTCCGCTGCGTGTAAATTTGGGGGTGTTACATAATTCATCTAGGTAATTTACATATTATGATTTTCTATGTCTATTCATTGTGCTTATCATTTAATAGTACCATATGCCTTTGATTAATTCAAATTAGGGTTGAGTAATAGGTTTTCAATTAAGTGACCTAATGATTGAATTGATATATGGTTTTTGGTTCGAATAGGTATACAAACATAGGCTTATGCTTAGATTGCCATAAAATCAGTTGTTATTGCTTTATATCACAATCAGTTTGCAACAGCTCACTAGTATTGCGAAGTACTTGTTTTTAAGAAGTCAAATAAGGTTGCGAAGTACAAACTCTTACTAGTATTGCAAAGTGAGTTCTGAGTAGTCATATTGCGAAGTACATGTTTTTTGTATGAGATTACGAAGTACATAACTTTGAATGTGATTACGAAGTACACAACATTGCATTTGATTGAGAAGTATATGACCTTGTATGTGATTGCAAAGTACATCATATGGTATGTGATTGCGAAGTACATAACATTGCATTTGATTGCGAAGAACATGATCTTGTATGTGATTGCGAAGTACTTGATATTATGTGATTGCGAAGTACATGTTTTTGTATTTGATTGCAAAGAACATGATCTTGTATGTGATTGCGAAGTACTTGATATTATGTGATTGCGAAGTACATGTTTTTGTATGTGATTGCGAAGTACATGTTCTTATGTGATTGAGAAGTACTTGATATTATGTGATTGCGAAGTACATGTTTTTTGTATGTGATTGTGAAGTACATGTTCTTGTGTGATTGCGAAGTACTTGATATCATGTGATTGCGAAGTACATGTTTTTACGTGTTTGCGAAGTACATGTTCTTGTGTGATTACGAAGTTTATGTTCTTGTATGTGATTGCGAAGTACATGATGTTGACTATGATTGCGAAGTAAATGATATTGTCTGGGATTGCGAAGTACATGATTCTGTTTGATTGCGAAGTAGTCTTCCTTTTTGCTCAGTATACTAGTTTCAGAATTAACTAAGATTGCGAAGTTGCATTGATTGATCATTGCGAAGTACTTGTGTTTAATATTGCGAAGTAGTATCATTTGATCATTGCGAAGTAATAATGATTAGTATTGCGAAGTAGTATATATTGCACATTACGAAGTAGCATTGTTTGATCTATGCGAAGTAGTATGGATTGGGTTTGCGAAGTAGTTGTGTTTGGTACTACAAAATAGTATTGTATGTTCTATCAATTGCTTGTCTTCTGGATGTGTTTATCATATGATAGACTTGCCATGCTTGAAGGATTGTTATGCATAGTGATATATTGTATTGTCTGTATCAACCTTGTGTGTTTTATCTTAAGCAGAAACATGTCACTCACTATGGATCAACAACGACAAGCCGATCTCAATCTCATTCCAATCAATGAACGTCTTAAGTTTAAACCAAATAATATCAGACTACAAGAAGGTTTTGTACCAACCCAGCATGCTTTCAGAGTAGCCATGGAGATCCTTGATCTTTGACCTATAAAAAATGCATTACAGTATACGGCATCCGTTCCAAAGGTGTACATGCATGAATTTTGGGTCTCCAAGAAGTTACTGTCTGAAACAAAGATATCACTCACAATCGAAAAACGTAAGAAGATATTCTCTCTTACCCACCTTCGTCAGATTCTTGGATTACCTCGTTTAGCTGAAGGGGAAGAGTTTGTTGCTGATCCAACCAAGGACGATCTCTTAGATACACTTCAAGCTTTAGGATATGGTATTTAATTAAAGAACTTGTCACAATTTACCACAGCACAACTAGGACAACCATGGAAGGCGATATTCAATATCCTTATTAGGTGTCTTACTGCACAACATAGTGGCCATGATTCATTCAGACTTCCTCAAGCTTGCATTTTTTGGGGAATCTTTCAGAACCAAAAGATAGATTATGCCAAATATGTGTGGCAGGAGTTCACCTATCAACTATTTGACAACAAAAAGAAGAAGTCTGACCACTTTCCATTTCCTCGATTCATAAAGCTGATCATTAAATACTTCATGAAAGAAGACGGTGAAATTAATAAACGTGGAAAGTTCTTCTACCATACTGAAGAGGATGATGATCTATTGACATTCATGAAAATAGAAGGATAAAGGGATACTTATTCAGGAATTCCTGCTCCAGTTCCTGATAACCTGTTGAATGATGCTATCAAGACAAGTGATGCTTACAAGAAAGTTTTGCGAGAGGTGGAAACACAAAAAGAACAAGTTGCTTCTGGAGAATTGTCTTCAAAACCAAAAGAAAAACACAAACACAGTGAATCATCAGAAGAAAAAGCTTCACCTAAGCCCAAAAGGAAGAAAAGTGTCGCCAAGACTAGTGGAAAGGAGTTAATGCTTGAGGATGAAGATGAAGATATCAATGAAGAAGAACTGCTTCACAAAACTGAAAGACTAAATGTGAAGAAAGCTATCATGTAATGTAAGAAAGACCGGGTAGTGGTTCTGGTATGAAAGCAAAGGAAACCATACTACCTTCTGATATTGTTGAATTTGGGAAACCTGATGATTACATACCTCGTCGTGAGAAATCTGCCCAAACTGCTGACAATGTTGATGATGAACAACAACCTCATGACGGATTGAAGGACATGGACATTACCAGGTCTACTGATACGACGACATTTGTTAACACTCAACGTATAGTTACAAATGTTGAGACTATCAAAGCCATAAGTTCTACAATGTCTCTGCCAGTTACTACAATGCCTCCACCAGTTTCTACAGTGCCTCCACAAGTGTCTACTGTGCCTCCACCAGTTACTACAGTGCCTCCACCAGTTTGTACAGTGCCTCCACCAGTTTTAACTCTACCTCCACCAGTTATTACAGTGACACCACCTGCGTCAATTCAACTTCCTTTCACTCTACCAAGTCGACCTCTCACCACTTCACTTTCATGCATTGCCATGACAATTGCTCCTAAACAACAAACCCCAGCAGCACCGATATCGTTGATTCCATCATTACCAGCAATGGTTATGCTTATAATAGAACAAATCATTATAACTCAACAAGAAGAGATGATTCGAATTAAAGAGGAGTTAGCTTGTAGACAGCAAAGTGAAGAATCTACAAGAAAAGCTCAAGAAGACGCAATTGCAAAATTCCAAGAACGAAGCAACGTTCATACGTCTTCGAGAACTCAAAAAGAAGTACCGAGCTGAGAAAGAGATTCTTGTCGAAGCTAACGAATCAATTGTTCAATCACTTGATGAAAAGGTTAAGGAATCTGTTGACAATCTACGAGACAAGTTGAAACACATTGCTGCAAGCAACGTCATGATCAAGTCTTCTGACACTAAAAAGTCAGATTTTCTCATTCCTCAAAGGTTCACGGATTATGAGTTGAAGAAACTCTTACATGCTCAGATGATTCAAGTCGGGTCCTACAACAAAACCAAAGCTCAAAAGACCCTTCAAAAAGCTCTTAAAACGGCTATGGATGAAGATACTAAGGTATTCGAGAAACATGGTAATGTAGTTCCCTATAATATCCTAAATGAAGAGGAAGATGAATCCGACAATGATGATGATGATGCTGATGATGACAATGATGATGATGATGAAAAGGGTGATGATGACAAAGGTAGTGATGACAAAGGAGGGAGTGATGACGACAAAGGTAGTGATGACGAAGGAGGGAGTGATGAAGAACGAGTTAGCAATAACGAAGACGGTATTGATGATGAAGAAGGAAGCGATAAACACAGTGATGGGGATGATAATGGTGAGGGTGACGACAAAAATGGTAATGATGAAGAAGAAGGGGACGATGATACAAGGAAAAAGAATGGAGATAAGCAAGACAAGCCTGATAAAGACAAGTCCAAAGGTGCCAAATCTCACAAAGAGGATATTACTAAGGCTAAATCTACTCCAAAACCTCCACCTCTCCAAGGCAGACACACCAAGAAGTTTCATGATGTAGATGCTAATACAGCCTCATCACATACTCCAGCCACAACCGCTCCTGCAACCACATCTGTTCCTGTCACCTCAGCTGCCACATCTGCTCCAGTCGCTTCAGTTACTACACCTATAGTTCAACAACAACTGACAGAACCCGATCAATCTGTACCAGATATCCCAGTCTCTGATCCAGTTCAAGACATACCAGACACTGAAGCAGTAGCAGTACCTGTTGTTGATGTTCCTATCTCTACTGAAGTTCCTGATGTTCCAGAGTCAAGTGAACCAGCATGGGTGGATACACTCGAGGAAGATGAAAATGCACCCGTATAAACTTAGGTGTCCAACACTGCTGCACTTCGTCCACTGACAAAGGCTGATGAAGCTGACTTCTCTCAATTCCTAAGAAATCCAATAGATTTTCAAGATTCTTGGAGTACACCTATGGGTCTAACATAACTCAAGCAATGGTTGTGAGAGGACTCAAAAATCCCAACTTTCGTGTTAAATCCAAGCTTAGCAGTACAGAATACGAGTACTATGCAAATGAGCTTCTGAAAGCATTGAGAACTACTCAAAGGGACGGTCTTCATACACCTGAAAAACCTCCTCCTACTACAGCTGCATATGATGATCAAATTGCACTTGAATTCTTTGTAAGTGAGGATCTCGAATACTTGGTCAAGGGAGTAAACAAGTATGCAACTTCCTTAATATTAGTTAAGGCTTCAACTTGGGATTTGATACCTTGGTTAGAAGAAAAAGTTAATTGTCTCTGGGTTCCACAAAAATATCCTGAGTATGATCGATATGCCGAATTGGGTGCTTCTCATTGGGATGAGCGTGTGCGACGCGCCTACAACTATGCATGTCTGCACAACTCAGGTTCTTAAGTCTTCTCTCTAATTCGAATCAAAAGTGTCCAAGGAGTTAGGATTGAACCCAAACAGGCTATCAACATTTGACAGAGATCAGACACATTAGGGAAGATGAAAAAGTCTACACTATCCAGGAAGGAGATTTTCCACTTCTTCGTCTCGAAGACATTGAGGACATGCTGCTTTTGCTAACTCACAACGCCCTCAGACACTTGAAGTCTGAAGAACTAATTGTCCTGAAGTCAGCTCTTCGAATGTCCACACGTCGAGTTGTCATCAAGAAAAGAGTTGAAGATATGCAACTTGGAGTAGAAAGTTATCAAAGGAAGCTCAATCTTTCAAAACCACGTACTAAAGTCTTCTAGAGGCATACAGACAAATCTCCATACACTATCACCACTGACCCGATGCCCGGAATTTTCTACCTGAATGGTCGTGGTCTAATGAAGTTCATGAGAATTCCAGAGATCAACAAATTTAGTGACGGGACTCTCACCCATATTCGGGACAAGTTGGTGCATCTCAACAAGTATAAGACTCTTCCAGAGGTCAATGTAGATTGGCACACGGGCTTTCAACAGAGTGCTACCTATACGATCAAGAATATTGATGAAAAGCTGAGAGAACGACGTCTTATAAGAAGTCTAGAACGATTCGTTGGTGGAAGACCGTATGGAGCGCCGATAGCTGTAGAAACACGTCTTTTAGGAAAAAGAGCGTAATTAGGGCAAGTATTAAGTGACCGTTTAGGAAAACCAAGCACTAATGACCCAAAAGTGAGTTCGTTCTCAAGGAGGCTTGTGTGTTGTGTAGAGAGATGATTAATGGTTTGTGATTATATTGATGAGAAATGAAAAGAAGAAAAGAGATTAGAAGAGAATGACGGTTACGATTATGAATAAGACGAATAGTCGTGCACGTAGAACCGTAAAAAGTGACAAAATAAAAAATTTACCCTAAAAATTCCTAGAAAATTACAATAAATCCTAAAAAATGTAATTAGAGTTTACAAAAAATAAAAACCACTCAAACCTTTTATTTAATTAAATAATATTTTTTTTATGCTAATTAAAGCCAAAAAAAATCAATTTAATTAACAAAAAGCCCAAAATGAGATCTTTTCACTTGTAAACCTCTAAAATGACTTAATTAAATTTAAAATTATTTTTGAAAATTTTAAAACTAATTAAAACTATTTATAAACAATTAAAAACTATTAAAACTTAAAATAATTCTAAACATTAATCTAATGACAATAAAAATATTCTAAAAATTGTAAAATTCCTAACTTAATGTATTTGAAATAAAAAAATGGGAGAACTTGAAAAACCCTAAATTTTAATTTTTAATAATAAAATATTAATAAAAATCCAAAATTAATAAAAATTCTAAACAGTCCCTTAATGGGCTCAAATTGTCCCAAGAAGAAAAATGTTGTCCAAATAAGCCCAAAATCTCCTATTTGACTAATTTGATTATAAGAACAAAACTCTGAAGGCCCAAAAGCTGAAAATATGTTTAAGCTAGCTTATTTCAAAGCAGCTTATTCGTAATGGGCTTTGGCCCATTAAGCTATAAGTTGATGCCATAAGCTCAAATTTGATACACAAGCTTCTTTTGAGTTACTTAAGAGTTCTTTAAAAAGAAAATTGGAAAAAAGCACAAGAAATAAGCCTGAAATAAGCCAAGACTCTCTTCACAAAACGACAAAATAGTCGTTTTTGAGTTCTAAACCACCTCAAGTGCTGATTCAACTTTCAAAAGCTTTTAAATGACTTAACTAAGCAAAATAATCAAAAAGTTTTCAAATAAGCACAAGCAATAAGCCAGAATAAGCAGATAAGCACTTGTTTAAAAGTCAACTTAATGAGTTTTCTAGTAAAAAGTCAAAGTCAAAGTCTAATAAGCTCCAGATCAAATAAATGGGTCAAATGAGGAAGATCTATCACAAAAATTAAGTTGTTGCAAGTCTGGATAAGCCAAATTTGCTTATGAATAAGCTTTTTGAAGATTTACACTAGCAGGGGCTAGTTTTGGTGGTTGAGCAGTGGGAACTTTTCCCACTACTTAACTTCTTTGACCTTTTGTCTTATGTGGCTTTTTGTTGGATTCAAGTTACAAACAAGTCACCCTTGTAGGATCACAAGGAGTCAAGAAAAATAAAGAAATCACACTTCCAATAAGACAAATGATAGAGTTAATTCAATTAAGCACCAGATCAGACACAGACATGAACATAAGCAGTTATGAACTCAATAAGCTATTTTAGCAAAAATCAGCCAACCAAATTGCACCAAAAGCATACACAAGCAATAATAAATACAAATGAACAAATTTTAACAGGTTTCATGCATTGATTCAAAGTCTAGATCAAGATTCAAGCATACAAAAGTTACTGATGAACAAAGAACATGCAGTTTTGACAATTGCTGATATACTTGACCATACAGCCAAATTCAAACACTTAAATCTTCTTAACAGGTTATGTTGGATATGATTTATCACTTTTTATCCTAAGTCTAAGCCTAGAACTAGGTGTGCACCAAATCACAGTCCAAAATATCAACTAATCAAGATTTTATAAGCATATGATTGATTCATGTGTTCAAAAGCATACAACTTGTAGATTATCACTCTATTATACTCATTAAACAAGAACTAGTACCATACAACAACAAACACTTAACCAATAACATAATAACTTCAATATGCAGTTGACCCAAACGCCCCTTTATATTTTTAAATCAAGATTTTCAAATCAAAAGTTGGATTCAGGTTAGCACATGCATACATAAGCATCAAAACATCAAACTTAAATAGAAATAACAAGATTTGGAGACAAAGATCAACACATACACAAGCAGAACTTAAATATCACAAATATCCAATTTTTTGACAGATTTTGAGATTAAGGGTTCAAACCTCATGGATGGACATCCACACCCACGTATGTTTGAGCTGATGTGCTAGCAAGAACAAGCACAAGCTTCCAATATCAGGCTACTAAGATAGAACAAAGTTAGAAGCAAAAAATATAAAACAGAAAGGTGACAAAACTTGATTGATGCAACTCTTGTACCCCACTCTTTGATTATCCCCAAGTTATAAGCCTCGCAACACCTTGATAACTCTTTATCAGGGTGCTATGATCCACTTATAGCCTAAGAATTCCAAGGTGTACCAAGGAACTTAGCAAAATATCAAGGATTTTGAACTTTGAGCAATTTTTGCACAAAGCTTGAAAAAACGTTTTGAGATTCAGGTTTAGCAAACATATAACAATATCAAGCAGTAAATAAGATTGGCACTTGGGTTTTCTTCAAAGATTTAAACACAATTCATTAAACATGAAAATGGATTTACAGAACTTGAACAAAGGAAAAACCAAGAGCAGTTGAAATGCAAAGCCTAAGTGCCTTTATATAGGCTACAATGTTCATCTAGAAAGCATAAAAAACATATAAACCCTAGTTGTGAAGTCCCAAATTTACCTTTGAAGGGTTTGAATATCTTGAAGTCATGTGACTGAATTTGGCTGCTAGTGCGAGTTGGCAAGGCTGAAGTAGCATCCAAAGGTCCATATTGATGCTTAGGGACAAAGCTAAACAAGGTATGTTGATTCCCTGGAAAATTTGGCAGTATCCTCAAAAACGTGTGCAGGGCATAGAGCATGTGAACTCCAGGGTGATGTGGCATGGGTTTTTAAAGTTGGGTTATGATTATGGCACCATTAATCATTAATCTGGAGATTATGGGAGGTTAATTGTTGTTTAAACAAGAATGCCCAAATTTGTTCTTCATGTGAATATTGACGATTTTAATCCAGTTTTGTGTTTGAAAAAGGTGTTAGGCGCGTTTTATTTAACTAATCAGAGATTAGTTAAATTAGTTATGAGTGGGGTGTGAGGTGGCAGGTTGGTGGACTCTGATTGGTGGGTTTGGTGAGTGGGACAGGTGTCAAGCCAAGAGTGGTTAAGGTAAGTTTCTTGTCTACCAGGTTTGCCCCTTTTTCTTTCATTCCCTCTTCATTATTTCTTTATTAAACCAAAACCGGATTTCCTTCTTTAATAAAGTTTTCAGTTTCACACTTTTTCCCTAAATACTTTTCCAAAGTATTTTCTGGGGTATTTCTTGCCATTTGATGATTCTTGAAGGGCTGTTTTGGCATTTTCTTCATAGATTATGGTCTTGACTTGTATGATTGACTTTTTGGAGACTAATATTGGGAAGTCATGATTGTTGAGGGACCATTTTTGCCAATTCTTCAAAGTGGAGGGCCCTTTTTGTAAATTTGACAAACTTTAAGGACCAAACTTGTAATTATGATTATACAAGGGTTTAAAGTGTCAATTCTTCAATATTGGAGGACCCTTCTTGCATAATCTTCAATTCTTCAAGGGTTTTTCTTGGAAAATCTTCACTAGGGCTTGGTTCATTGTGCGGCTTCGTTTCCCGTGTTCGTTTTTGCATGTTTCTTGTAATCTTTTGTCATTTACTCAATATCCGTACCTAAAATACACAAGTAGCAAACACAAACATATATTTGGCCATTTTCATGATAAATTATGCATTTAAAGCCCGTTTTGGACGATGAGACGATGTATAAAAGCAGTCTCATCACTCCCCCATACTAAACCATTGTCGTGCCCTCACGCAATGCTAGAATAAAGTATCGTAGCACCTCCAAAAAAAAATTTTATTTACTTTTATTGAATGATAAACTAGCTACACTACTACTATTACTTCTACTACTTGCGTTTTAGACATAATGTATGATTTTCATCGCAAAATGGGACGTTTAGGTTCATAGAATAAGAACATGTGAATGCTCCGTTAGAAATAATTTCGTCGTCCTCGATTTTCACCCCAATTCCATGCTAAGCGTGCAACAAGATCATTGTCATTATAAGTTAGTAATGCTAACACTACTCATATGCCCTAATCACGTACTTATCCTCCCATTTTCCTAAGTTCTATCTCTTATATTTTATTTTGTCTTAAGTGTTTCACGCGGATACATTGTTGACTTATGCGATAATAGAGATTTAGGTCTAAAAATAGACTCCTAACGGTGTAACCAAGACCATCGAATTAATAATCCCTCCTAATAGACAACGATGTCAAAAAATTAAGTCAACAAAAAGGATCGATAAACACGGTTTTATAACGGTTTTGAACATGAGACTTATAACCAAGACTTTTATACGCCCCCTAATGGAAGGGCCTTATTAAATTAGGTTTACCTCCATCTTTTATTCAACTTCGCCATGAAGCTTTTATTATGATTTCGGTCTTGCCTTGCCTTTTATTTAACCTCTCAATGAGGTGTTTATTATGGCCAAAGACGTATATCCTCACGCTAAAAGCGACTTTTGGATCATTAAAGCTTCAAAGATTAAGGCTTGATTCACTTTCAATTTTGCATAGATTTTTCGGCCTTGTTAGCTTCAAATTGTTTTCTTGATTTAGGTACGCACTTGAAATCTTATTATTGGGTGAAGCTTTCGATTATTCGGGTTGCCAATACTTCAAAACCGTGACGCTGGCGATACCTTAATGTCTTCCCAATTTAATTACATGGAAGCTACTAGAAAATACTAGAAACCAAAAATCAAGACTAAACCGCTAAGTCAATACTTATTAAGCAAAAAATATTTACAAGCGAAGGGAGAATAAGCAAACAACGAGAACACATGAGTTTTTGAAAGAATACGAGTACTCTACATTTAGCATAGTAACTTAAAATTAACTCTATCATTTCTCATCCTCATTTAAAAGACTTAGCCTAATATAAAGTTAAGGAATCGAAGCTAAGTGCTCAACACGCACGGTCGAGTCAAAAATTACTCTTATTCTCGCCATCGGAAAATCTACATTCGTGTCTTGAAACACTTATAAAACATGATAAAAAATTTAAAATTTGGCCATTTTAGCCTTTTTTGGAACAAAACGATAAACAAAAAGATAAACTTTGGAAAGCGTGAAGGTTTGGCAAGGCAAGTATCTATTCACCCCCTATACTAAAGTTAAACATTGTCCTTAATGTTTCGAGTCTAAGGGTTGGAAACACCCCCATACTAGAGACGTAGTCGAATGCTTAATCTAGCATGGAAAAGGTGTAACCGTTAAATTTAAAGCCGTTTATAACGTGTGCTATAAACCTAAGGTTAGAACATAAAAGGATATATCATGGATATTGAGAAAGTATTCAAAGAAAATGATCGAGTGCTCCCATAAAACGAACACGAGAGGCTCTAATCGTGAAGATAATGATCATCTAAAATCCACAATTCACAAACAACCACATAACAAAGGTTGGAAGGGCACAAATCCCCACACGTTACTACATTAGAAAGTGATAATGTGTACATAGGATAAGCATGGGACTCCCCCACGAGGCACCTCGTTTTTGCTTACCAAGTCATGAGCTCGACTCGATCCCCTCAGTACTAATTATCATTGTGGAAGGTGATTTGGTCGAGGTAGTTCAAGGATGGAACTTCCCCGCCAAAGTAGTTCTTCAACCTATGTCCATTCACCTTGAAATTGGGGCCATCATTTTGAGCTAGCTCGATGGTCCCATATGGAAAAACTTGAGTGACGGTGAATGGACCGGACCAACGGGATTTCAACTTACCGGAAAAGATTTACAATCGTGAGTTAAAAAGCAACACTTGATCTCCAATGTTAAAAACCCGGTTTTTAGTTTTTGAATCATGAAACTTTTTAGTCTTTTCTTTGTAAATCAATGAATTATCATAAGCAATATCCGTTAATTCATCTAATTCATTAAGTTGCATTTTCTGATGTTTTCGCGTAGTCTCCATGTCATCATTACAATGCTTAAGGGCCCAATAAGCTTTGTGTTCAAGTTCAATTAGCAAGTGACAACTCTTTCCATACACAAGCTTATAAGGAGTGCACCTGATGGGCGTCTTATGAGCGGTCCTAAAGGCCCATAAAGCATCGTCCAACTTATCCGACCAAGATTGTCGGTTTTCCCCAATCGATCTCTCCAAGATCCTCTTCAAAGCTCGGTTTGAGACCTCGACTTGCCCACTTGTTAGTGGGTGATAAGTCGTAGAAAGACGATGTGTAACCCCATATTTCCTTAAGACCCTTCCGAATTGGTCGTTACAAAAATGGGTTCCACGATCGCTTATGATCGCACGAGGGCTTCCAAACCGAGTAAATAAGCTTTTCAAAAACTTGACTACCACACGAGCATCGTTCGTGGGCAAAGCCTTAGCTTCCACCCACTTAGATAGGTAGTCAACGACGACAAGGATGTACTTATTACCACGAGATGATGGGGACGACCCCATAAAGTTAATGCCCCAAACGTCAAAGATCTCACACACTTGGATGATATTTTATGGCATTTCATCGTTTTGTGAGGCTTTTCCTTGTCGTTGGCATGAGTCGCACGACTTCACAAGTGCATGTGCATCTCGGTAAATAGTAGGCCAAAAGAAACCGACATCAAAAACCTTCTTAGCCGTGAGATTAGCACCATGGTGACCACCCGTGGGTCCCTAGTGACAAGCTCTAAGGATGTTAGAAGCTTCGGTGCCAAAGACACAGCGTCGAATAATTTGATCCACACAAGTTCGAAACAAGTAAGGGTCGTTCCAAAAATAAAACTTGACGTCATGAAAGAATTTTCGTTTTTCTTGAGTCGTCATACCCTTGATGATGAAGTTGCCCGCATGGTAATTTACGATGTCCGCAAACCATGGGGTAGAAGAATCAAGCTTAGAATTCACTACACCAAATGTCTCGAGCGGAAATGTTTCGGTGATTTCCTTTGGCTCGTAAACACATTGGTGAGGATCTTCCAAACGAGAAAGATGATCGGCCGCTAGATTCTCGACTCCTTTTTTGTCAATGTCAAATTCTTGGAGGAGAATCCAACGAAGTAATCTCGGCTTTGCATCTTGTTTAGCCATAAGATACTTGATAGCCGAATGATCCGTATACACTATGGATTTAGTCAAGACGAGATAAGGTCGAAATTTCTCAAATGCATACACCACGAAAAGGAATTCCTTCTCCGTTGTAGTGTATTTTAGTTGAGCCTCGGTCATCGTATTGCTAGCATAGTGAATAGGCAAGAAGTGCTTATCATGACGTTGCCCCAATACGGCCCCAATAGCATAGTCACTAGCATCACACATGAGCTCAAAGGGGAGGTTCCAATTGGGAGCAACAAGAATGGGAGCTTCGGTAAGTTTCCTCTTAAGGATTTCAAAGGCTCGTACACAATCTTCGTCAAAGACAAAACGTGCATCTTTTTCGAGAAGATGTGTAATAGGTCGAGAAATCTTTGAAAAATCCTTGATGAATCGACAATAAAAGCCCGCGTGGCCTAGGAAACTCCTAACTCCCTTGACGGTTTTGGGATGAGGTAATTTAGCGATGACGTCTACCTTAGCTTGATCTACCTCAATCCTCGCTTTCGAAACCTTGTGCCCTAAGACGATTCCACTTTTTACCATAAAATGACATTTTTCCCAATTAAGCACAAGGTTGGTTTCCTCACAACGCTTCAACATTCTCTCAAGATTCGACAAACATGAAGTGAACGAACTACCAAATACGGAAAAGTAATCCATGAAGACTTCCATCGTCTTCTCGATCATATCATGAAAAATAGCCATCATTCACCTTTGAAAGTGTAGAAACTAGAAGGGGGGGTTGAATAGTTTCTCTTCGATTAGTCACCTAATTAAAATTACTTTTCAATTAGGTTTGTATCAAACTATCTTTTACTTGAAGCTAAGTTTCATAATGATTAGATCCAATTCAAATGCATTAGCAATGGTAATAGGTAAGTATAATGATAATGAAATAAGTAAAGAGTTAGGAAAGATACAACCTAATGACAAGACACCAAGATTTATAGTGGTTCGACAACGAGGCTCTATCCTCGTTTCTACTCCACTCCTCGAGTACACCCACTCGAGATTTCCACTATATCCACAAGCTCCCTTCTTGGCGGAGAAAGCCTTACATCGTCGCTTACATTATTTTCCGACACTAAGCTAAATGTCGAGACCTAATCTTTAACTAGGACCAATCTACACAAGGTTACCTACTTCACAATTTATCGACACAAGGCTAGATGTCGAGTTCTAGTCTCAAGGTAGAAACAATCTTCACGACGTTGCCTACTTCACCATTTTACGACACAAGGCTAGATGTCGAGTTCTAATCCAAAGCTAGAACCAATCTTCACGACTCTTCACTTTGAAGCTAAGTGAGAACTTCCCACAACACAACTACTAATCACTTTCAAGTTTAGTGAGAACTCACAAGACACAACTACATCACTTTATAGTTTAGTGAGAACTACTACACAATCTATTACAACTCAACTAAACATATCCAAGTACACACATGTAGCTTGGATCTACACAACACAAATCCAAGCAAACACATATGTAATGGATTTACACAACAAATCCAAGTATTAAATAGCTTGGATGAACACAACTAGTCCAAGTATTCATAAATACAAATGGATCAACAAAAATAAAAAGGATAACATGATGAACATGACTAATTCATAGATTCATCTCTATCACAACACTAGTGAGTGAATGATCTTCTCATTGGACAAGGTAAAGAAGGGGATCAAGAGGATAATCATATGTAAACATACTTAACACATTAAGTGATCATTTACTAATGATTATGCAATAGAAAAGAGAAAGGGGGCTGAGAAAAACGTCCAAGAGGGTTGTTGGAAAATGAGATTTGATCCACTATTTATAGAAGACAAAGTGCAACGGCTAGCTGGGCGCGGATCCTTAACTAGCCCGGCGGTTCCATATCACTAAAGAACCGTCTATCTATTTAAGGTACCTCCCAGTAGAGTCCGCTCCTTTTTTTGTCTTTTAGTGGGGTAGGAATATCTGAGGTTTTTTAAACCTTCAAAGGATATTCTTATGGCATATGGAATATGCCATTTTCAAATGTTCATTTTCCATTTTAATAAAACATTTTCTTAAAAAGAAAGTTTATTTAAAAATCTTTTGTCATATTAACAAAAGTGAGTTTTAAGGATAATCACTTTGATGATCACTAAGTATGATTAAGAAAAGTTAGTGATATGATTATTACCTTGATGATGGTGTTAGTTAAATAATTCGTTTTGTGTTTTACATTGAATGTGTTGTATAGTTTGTTGTGATCAAAACTAACAAAGATTAGTTAACACTAATAATGTTTTTAGGCATCACTTGCATTAACAATCTCCCCCTTTTTGATTACGACAAACTATAAACTCATTTACGTAGAAACACAAAATATCGAATTATTAACGAGTTTATCACTATTGTTTCTCCCCCTTTGTCGTAGCAAAAAGGTAAGCACAAGTCTTTGAAGAGAACCAGACTTTGCTAGTAGCTCCCCCTTGGTGGTTGCTCCCCCTTGCTTGGGGCACCAAGTGTATGAGCTATGGTGACATGCTACACAAAGGTTAGTAGAAAGAAAAGAAACACCAATGTATATATGATCACTACCTACTAAGTAACTTGAGAGGGAGAAGGAAAAGAAATCTCAAATTAGAAGCAAGTATTTGCTAAGTATGTCCAAAGAGGTAAATGACAAAATAAAAGTTCAATTGGTGGAATGAAGGTAGAAAAGAAACATCCAACCAATGAAGATGATAAATTTGTCAAGGGTTAAAATTTAGAATTTATGGAATCACCCATAATCAATTGTAAAGATTAACCACTATCAACTCAAAAATAAAGATAGAATGATCAAATAAAGAAAACAAACACAACACAAAGTTTTCATATTACATAAATATGAAAGAGACAAACAAGGTAGATAGTCATACACACAATAGGAGTATCTAAAGAAAAAGATATGGAAAATAAACCACAAAGCATAAGCTATTCCAATAGTGATAATTTTCCAAGATTGCTTAAAAGGTTATTGACTCCAAAACAACTAAAGTATTATTGACTCCAAGAGTGCTTAGTCCTTAAGTTGGAAAAATAAGACGACGAGGCATCATCGAAGTTTTGTCCACGGGAACGAAAACTTTGAGATGAGGTCGAGTGAGGAGGAATTCAAGAAAATCTAACTTCTCATACACATGAGCAAGTTTAATTTGTTGAAATCGACAACAAGAACACGAGGATCCATGATGCAACACAAATTCGGTTGATGGGGGAAGGCCATCACACCTAGGGTTTGGTGGTGGTGAGGAGAGTGGTGAGGAGAGTGGGTAGGAAATGTTTTCACAATGCCTTGTGAGGTTTGGGAAGGTTGAAGGGTCATTGAGTTGAGGGGTGTCAAAAGGTTTTGGTGGTGGGGAAGATTTTCCTTTTCTCCGGTGATGGGCTTAATGGAATAGGTCTAATTCCAATACTTGATTGGAGAGATGGTGGGGTTCTTGGGTGGTTTGGGTAAAGAGGGTTCATTTTATTGATCCAAGTAGGTCCAGCCAAAATCTTCGGTTTCTTGGAAAGCTTGGATGAGGAAGCTTTGGGTGAGGAGGTTTGTGACAATGAAATGTCGAGGTTATGAAAGGAGGAGTTAGGCATTGTTGAGGTGTGAGAATGAAATCTCAAGGTGGGGGTATAAGAAGAAAGTAGACAAGGCAAAGATTTGAAAATCAAATGTAAAGTGTCAAGGAATGTTTAGCCAAGTTGAGTAAACATGGAATCTTGACAGGGGATAGGGTGATGAAGAAAGACCAAAAACGAGCCAAAATTTGGCTTTCTGTCCGCGGTACCTTATAGGGACCGGCGGTTCCTTATCACTTAAGGAACCGCGCGACTTTAGTGAGCCGCGTGCAGTGGACTTAAAACCCTGATTTTCTAGGGTTTTGAGAAAAACTAAGACTTTTTCAGTACAATTGAAAATCTTGGAATTTTACCTCTATTAGCATTAAATTATGCTAGGGTTGCATAAAGGCAACACATTCACAAAGAATGTCTTGACAAAGGGTGACAAAATATTTAGATAAAATTTTGAGCCAATTTTAGTCAAGTTTTAGAGGTTGTGATAGATTTAGGTTCAATTTTAATTTAGAATTAAAGTTGATTAATGTGCACATAAAGATAGAAACACATAAAGCTAAATCCATAATTCTTCTTCATGAAAAACTCATGGAGGGAAAGAGATACATTAAGGAAATAAATAAAATAAAATAATAAAAAATTAAAAAAAAAACTAACTAAAAAGTTAGCTTAAATCTAGGTCTTGATGAGTAGTCTTACTTGGCTTGGTTTTTAAAAAAAACTTATTAGGGAAAATCATCATTTATCTCCTAGGAGGATGATTGGCAAAGAGACTCAACAAAAAGCTTTGCAACTATATGTGAGCCCCAATCATCTCCAATCTAAGGATATAAATGAGATAGAAGTTCTTGAGGCAACAAGGGCAATTAGTGCCATTGTGCATGAAATACTCATAACAGCTAGGATCACCCAAGTTTGGTGTAACACCCCCCAAATAAATACAACTCAGTACAGCGGAAGACTAGTTGGTGTTACGGGATAGCACATTACTCACATCATAGACAACGCTTAAAAGTCGCGTCGTTTTAATAATAAAGCATTTCCATTCATAAATATCAAAGTTACATAGGTCCCAAGTAATTGTATTTCATACAGGTTTTACAAAGCATTTGAATGGAAAATATTGTTTAAGTGCGGACCATGAATTCTTGTTGTCTTCCCGAGAATTACCTTCAAGTATCTGAAATAAAAACATGTTAAAAGAAAAGGCCAGCGATAACACCGAGTGAATTCATAGAGTTTAATGAAATCCATCAATATAACATCGGTATAAAATTATTACCGAAAATCATTTTATACAAATCATTTTAATAGGCCATAAAATAGCCAAAGTCATTTTATACAATTCCTTATCAAAATCATAATATAGGCTTTCGCCTTCAAAATCATTATACGAGCCAATGTCGTAAAAACATCATACAATACGTTTTATAACGTTGTATAAAGTTAAATAAAAACCGTTATATGAATATGGTTATGAAAAACCAAAATACGAACATAATACCAATAGTAAGACCCCATATTGCTAGTCAGGCAATATATCGTAATTCGGTGCGTATAGCAGTATTTCGTTAATTGGATTATTATAACCCGCATGACATTGTTACCTTACTATAACCAACAACGGGTAGCTAACCCGATACTCAATTTGCCCATCTAAGTTAGCGTGTCGTCATAATAATCATGCTTGTGTAAATCTTCTCATACATAAATTCGCTTACCAATCAATGTGGCACGACGGGGATCAACCGTCAAGGCGCGAACTGGGGTGATCGTCCCCAAATAGTACTATTATATGCATAAGCGTCTACCAAATCCCGGTAGTTCACAATTCATGCTAATGGGACTTTTAGTGACATAACCTAACTTTAATAATCCATTTTTATTTCATCTATCGGGTCATTTAATCTTTCATCGGGTCATACAATCATTCGGGTCCAAATTAATAAACAGACAATCGAGACAACTAGTGTCCTATTTTATAAAAACTAACATGTTATATCCCTCGCGGGTTTATAAATCATTTAATAAAAACATTTAAAAGAGTGCAAGGCTATGAACTCACGTTGATGTGGGAAAGCGGATTATCGGCAATTCGGACGTACGGTACGTGCTTCAATCACGGTAACCTAGACAAATAATACTCTTTTAGACTTTTGTCCAATGACTTTATAAAAATAAAAGTTATGTATACATATGATGATTTTATATATATGATGATCAAGTGGGTTTACATATTCTCATTTACTCATTTTGGTGTTATGTGTTGATAACTTTTATAGTAGTTTACTAGTTTTATGTATTTACATGTTTTAAGTCCAATAAGCTTATTATAAGTTCTTTAATTTGTATTAATCCATTTTATACTTGTATTATCAGTATTTACACTTTACAAGTTGGGCCTAAATGGGTTAAGCCCAATAAATAAGTTTATAAGTGTTTTAGCCCATTTTGTTGTATTATTAGTCCAATAACGTTAACTTAGCCCGTTAATGTCCGTATGTATATAGTTCGGGTTTTATCGGTTTTTACTTGTTATATATGTTTATATATCACTATATGAGTTTATAAAAGTTTATATTAGACGGGTCCGACTGTCTAAGTTTTATTTAACGAAAACGTTAATTTTACGGTAATAGCCGAAAAAGTCGTAAAAATCATGTTTATAGTTTTATAACTTATAAAACTTATCAAACTACCATTTTTATAAAATGTCCATTTATTTATCCTTATACATATTTATATAAATGTATTATATAAGTTAGTGGTTTTAATTCACATTTTATTCTATTTTTATTTGAGTGCTTATATAATACTATTATACTTTAATTTCCCAAAATCTGATTTTTACTTTCATGTTTACCAAAACAGCCATATCTAGAGTTCTATATGGAGATAGAAGCTCAAATTTTTATGGCATAAAATAAATGATATGTGCTCCATTTAACTCTACTATGGCTACTGTTGAATCAGCCTCTAAGTATTTTATAAAAATCGTCCAAAACAGTCTATGCAGATTTGTACTCTAATATTGTTTTGGTCATATCTCACTCATCCTAATGATTCCATTGCATGGCCAACTCTCACATGTGTACAAGTCTCAATACTCACTGTATATCAGTTCATCTATACCATTTTATCAGTTCATCATATGGTTATTTACTGTTTTTATACAGCCTACTAAATTAAGCAAGATTAACCATTTTTACATATAGTTTTTCATCTTTTTACCCATGTTTATCAACACCAAATCCCCACACAATACTTTTATCATCATATATTCATCATATACATATACAATAGGAAAGAAAATACATGATTACATAATCAAAATAAAAAGAAGGATGGGAAGAATGATCCTTATACCATCATAGTGATGAAAATGTGAGGTTGATGAACAAGGCTTGGATTTTGATGGCAAAACTTGTGATATACCATTATCAACTTCAAGATCACCTATCTTCATGAATCATCTTGTGGAAAATCAGCCCTTGACACCTTTTAAAACTTCTTTCTAGATGTTAAAATCACCACCAATCTATAGAGCTTTAAAAGGGCTTCATCATATGTGTGAATAACACATGATTTCATGGTTAAAATTGATCAAATGAGGGTGTTTATTGATGAATATGGGACGAATTTTGGGGAGGAAAGAGAGAAAGTTGTGGTGGTTTTCATGGATGGAAATGGAGAAATGGTTTAGTGAAGTGGTTTTGTGGTTTGGTGGTATGTGTAGCTTACTTGTTAAGCTTTAGCTAACAAGTGTTAGCTTGTTAGCTACAAGTTTGCCACATCTTATGATGTGGTGTCTTTGTAGCCTTCCCATATAGTGGGGTAGGACAAGTGTATACTTGTCTCATCCCACTAATTTACGGGTATTCCTCGATTCTAGTTTCCTCGATTTGCGTGCCCTCGGGTCGTTTTACGAAAAACGTTTTTATAAATTATGAATCAACGGCACAAAACGAATCTAATAAAAATTGTCTCATAAAAACGGAGTTCAAAAACGTAAATACGTAAACCTAGGGTTTCCGGTTTAGTCGTAAAGGACGCTAAATCGTAAGTCCTAATCTCTTCTTGTAAATTTGTGAGTTTATGAACCAACACAAATTTAAAATTCCAAAATAATATTCACGGATAAATTTATTTTCTGAAATGTCGGACTGTCACCAAAACGGTGTATGTAAACGTAAGTACGTAACGTAGAATCCTCCGGTTTAGACGTAGTCGATGCTACTTAAAGACGTAAATCCAAATTTCTTCCCAAAAATAAGTGAGTTCATATTATAACATTAAAATAATGTTTTTAAATAAATATTGAGAATAAAATATCAACCATAAATTGACGGATTGTCACAGCATTTACCCCTAAACTGGATCTTTGTCCTCAAAGATCATCTTATCTTACTACTCGCTTCTTATAGAGTTAAAGCCATGTGGGTATTTCCTCCACATTCGGTCTTTTCTCACAAGTGTAATTCATTACAATACGCGAGTTTCATCAAACATAACTACGAGAATAAGATCAGGCTTAATGTTGACTTACTTTCTCTATCCATGATGTTCACGGGTTTCTGATGAATGCAACTTTTCGCCTATCTAAACTTTACTAAGAAACAATCAGATTTTCACTTGATAGACATTTTATCAAGTTCGATATACGAAACATAATTCACGCAGCTCTTGAAGTCCTAGGGTAGATCCAGCTTATATGCCTTTCAAACCAATCTTTTACATCGTCTCAATGGTCCCATACTACGGGGACTTATATCCCATGATCTTTCAGATCATCTATTCATTTTTCCAAGGTGAAAATTTTTGGCATAACTTCGCTACCCATCTGGCACTTCAAGATCTACATTTCATATTCACATAACCTCCTACCCACTACCGACAGTCAATAATCAGATCCTAGTTTCAACAATCATTTCAGGTCTCGCGGGTCGAGTATTTTGTAAGGTTAGGTTCGCCATCATATGAAACCTCAAACCTAAAAGACATGTCCAACTCACAATGGGTGTATGTCGGGTGTCTTTATCCCAACTCCTGCTTACAGATGCTCTAATGTATATCCTCACAAGATTCGATCTTGATCCTAATAAGATAGTTTTCAATGATAATCTCTCCAAATGAAAACGATTATACGGTTTATTACCAAAGGTCAATTATTCAAGCATAACACAAGACTTCTAGTGTTTTGTATCGTTACATTGCCTCGTCCCTTTGATTGGGGTGGTAAATAGTACTCTCATCAAGGTTCGTTCCTAATGACTTCTAAGCAAATCTCTAGAAATTCGATGCGAAGTGAGGATCTTGATAGAGATGATCGATACAGGCACACCATGTTTACACAACTCCCTTAAATATAAAAGAGTCAATTTCTTCATCAAGAATCTATCATTAACAGGAATGATATTA
The DNA here is from genome assembly GCA_025667525.1 of Glebionis coronaria. Taxonomy (NCBI): domain Eukaryota; kingdom Viridiplantae; phylum Streptophyta; class Magnoliopsida; order Asterales; family Asteraceae; genus Glebionis; species Glebionis coronaria. Next base: position 305,496,604 of record CM046874.1, read on the forward strand.
GCAGATTTGGTCAGTCTGTCGACGATGACCCAAGTCGAATCAAATTCAGATGATGACCTTTGCAATAGTTAGACGTTTACTAATGTATGAGGCGATGTCTGCCTTCATAATTTGTCATTAGTACATCTTCTTCAGATAAATATACTTTAAATCAAAAATGACAGGAATAGAATACTTATACTTACAAGATTCCAACATAACTATATCTCACAATCCTCCATATTTAGGCAACCATAAACAGCCTTTTAAAACATTTAACGCCATTGGCTACTCAATTCTAATGGTTCACATTAGCTGCGAACCCCCTTTTTTATCTATATTATCCTTTTTACAAACATCGTTTATTTTTATATTGTTCGGCAATTTATTTTGCACATTCATTATTAAGGAAAACATCCTAATTGGTTCTTTATCCTTTTTACATAATGCGTCGGTATTTAATTTCACCTCTCCTGATGATATAATTATCATGTCCGCAATTCACTCAGATATTCTTTCTTCATATTTTCTAAGTTTTAATTTCGTCTCAACTATCATTTTTATCCGTTTTACTCAATTCGACGTTTAAAGCGTCAATAGTTATTACAAGTAATTAAATAATAAATATTTAATTTTTATGAAACGTAAACGCAAAAAGTTTTTAAATTTTCTTTGTTTGTCCAATTATATAAAAATGTTCAAAATAAATTTGAATTTAATTAACAAGATTTTCGTTGATTTATCGAAAATATTTAATAAGATTCGTAAATGTTCGAAAAATCTTTGGTTATACATTGGTCAAAATTTTCTTAGTTGAAAAGTAAAAATTGTCGTTTCAAATCTCAAGTCTTGGTTTAAATGGTTTCCTCAATCCCTCTTAGGTTGTCTTGAGGTATACACAAACATTTACCCCTAAACAGGAGTTTAGTTAAATGATTTGTGTATAAGGGAATAATTCCTTAAAAATCCTTTGTTAAAATATTTGTCAAAACATATTTGCATTTTCTTTTTGGTAAAACCTAAAGTCCTAAATGACTTCTAATTTTTGAAGAGTCAATATATATATATATATATATATATCTTACCATCACTAATCAGAAGGTCATTTTATGTAAAGGATTAAGCCTTAATTCACATGTTAAATATTCAAGGTACAAATTTTCATTGTTCGGCCAATTCAGTGCAATCTATAAATAATTATTAACTCCTTATTATTCTTATATACAAACAAATGGTCCTTAATGATCTCAAGCATGAATTTATCAATTTTACAGCCTACACACGTGATTCACCAAATTTATGAATGCTACATATGTATTGGTCAATCCAAACAACATAACATGAAAATCATAATGTTCATTACAAGTTCTGAATGTAATGATTGGAATAGATAATCTTCTTCGCGGACGCGAAGTTGATAATAACCATGCCGTGGATCAAATCCTTAGAAAATACGCTAGAACCTTGTAAATGAACGAAAAAATCTTCCATTTCGAGTTATGGATATCGTTTTCGATTGTCAATTTACTCAGTTCACAGTAATCTATAAATATAAGGAATGATAACACCATAGTTCTTCATGATGACGAGCTCGGTAGAATAAAATATTTCTTCGACAACTAGCTTAGTTGCACGATAATTCTTTTAATTTAGATGGTGTTGTCGTACAGTGCACACGCCACAGGTGCAACACCAAGAATATAATCAATAACAAATTCATCATGCCTTAATGGCAAAAGTCTAGGTAATTCACCAACAAATACCTCCTAAAGTTTCAGATAACATAAACATCTTTTAATAAATTCATTTTAAGTTCTTTCTACATTATAATATCTATGACTAATTCACAACCATTCATGGTATAATTTCAAGTCTAAGTGCAGGATATGGTCTGTTGTCCCTCATATATGATGATTTTAGCACACGAATTAAAGAAAGAAAGGTAGATATGAGAAAAATTCTAGAGAGAGAAAGTAGTGAGAGAAAGTAGAGAGAAAATGGTTGGTGAAACTTGTGGAATATTAGATTAGGAGAAAAATGAAATGACCAACCAACCTCTCCTTACATGCAAAGAGAGGTTTATATAGCCTTGCTTACATGTAGCTTAATGGGCTATATGATCATGGGCCGGGCTTTCCTTTTGGCATTTGGTTACTTATTAATGAACCTTAGCTTAAAGTTAAGCCCGTAATAACACGATTAATATACTACCTATTACAACGTTCTAAAATACGATACATAATAAACATATGACCGAGCATTCTTGTTTGGCTCAATATTTTGAGGCTAACAATCTCCCCCAATGAGAGGTCATAAACCTTAGTCATTTAGGAAATTTGTAGAGATTACTAATCTCGCCATAAAGGATCTATCCTTTTTATCCTTTTGGTCACGACTTGGTGAACAAAAACAAGCGCTTCTCGGGACGCAACCCGATGATCTATCCTTTTTATCCGTTTTTATAAAAAGTGTAGGGGGAGACCCTCGTATGTGTTTGTTGTTTTCTTTCTTATGATGTGCAGGGATTAGAGCTTTTAAAGATCCACTTTTGATGACTTTTGACGACCCATGATTTCGTGTTCCTGTCTTCCCGGTTTTATCCTAAACTCTTTTGATTCACTATTTTATATTCTTCAATATTAAAATAGGAATCACTTTAGTTGTCATTTCCTTAGAAAGATTTAAACAACGTGCACAATATCCTAAGTGTAGGGGAGTTTACTCCCACATGATTAAACATTAAGGACTTTGTTTATATTAAGTATGGGGGGACTTCTATCGAAGTTAAGTGGGCTTTTCCATAAATATGTCCTCATTTTAACCGGAAAACTGATTTTTCGACATTTTTCAAAAATTTTTATCTATTTTGGCCTATTAGTATTTTCCTTTGTTATCTTTAATTTTCTTTCATTGTTAGAATAAATTTTAATAAAATGATTTTAATAAGTTTATATGTCTTTGATATATTAGGCTCGTCATGAATCTTTTGACTCAACCCGAGTTTACTTATCCTAGTTTACTCTAGCTAGTATCCTTAACGTGTTTAAATTAAGTTTTGCTAGGATTTTATATAGGGAACTTTAAAACGCAAAAGTCTTAACTCTTATGGGTTAAGAACAAGAACTTTTCGCTAGTTCATATAATTGATCCTAGAAAGTCGTTTATCAAGGGAACTTTAAAATGCGAATTCTAAACTTGAAAAAGTCTAAGAAGATGCAAGATCCTATAGATGACTTAAAAACCCAAAACTTTAATTTAATTGGCTAAGCATCCGCGAGTCTCATTCCTTGAGATTTTAAATTGTAGAGAACGAGAGATGATAGAGTCAATTATTAGTTTGGTATTCTTTCATGAATTTATGTGAGTTAATTATAAGCTTTTTCTCCCATCACTTGTTAATAAGTATATTTGCAATAAATAAGGTTGTACGATTTGAAAAGTTACTTAGCTTCTAGCCAAAGATCGTTTAAAAGTTTCTCGGTATTAATTAGAGTTCATAGCCAAGGCATAACTTATTGAAACGGGATGCGAAGACTGGCGAGTCCGAAAAGGCCCTAACATGGCATGAGGGCTACATTTTGTTGCTAAAGATCCAAAGTAATGTGAAGAATCATTTATCAAAAATCGTTATGAAGGATCGAGACACACGACGAAAAGCAAATACTCCCCTAAAGATCATGGAGAAGTCTATCCGAAAAGACCCTAGCAGGGTATGAGGATAAATAGATCCAAGTCCTAAAAGGAGGCGAATCGTTGTATATCAAAATCCCAAATAAAGATTGGAGAAAAATGAAGAAGTCGTGGTCCAAGTATGAAGAATCTATCAAAAACTTCAAGCGAAGAAATTCCTATTATGAAGAGAAGACCATTATTTCAAGAACGTCTCTCAAGATTCCAAGTATGAAGTAAATGCCAAATATCGGTCCGAGAAAGGTCTTAAATCGTGAAGCGAGTTATGCCAAGATATGCACTTTATGAGGTCTCGAGAAGCTGTTTTAAAAGATTTTGTACTTTAGCTAACTATTGATTAAATCGACCTACTTTATTTTCAGCCTAAATAACTATCGAAATAAGTCAACAATGCATCCTCGTGATCATTCAAGACAACAATAAAATATAAGAGATACACCTAGGAATAAGGGAGTCTAAGCGAATAATTGAGCCACATGAGTTTGTGTTAGTTTGCTAACTTATAATAACAATGATCTCATTTTTAAGCTTGGTATGGGGAACGTGAAACTTGAGGGTGATATACATTCATGACATCCGAAGCCCTAATGTAAGTCTTCGATCTCTTTACTTTTCTTCCCCTTTCAAATATTTTTTTATTTACTATCTTTTTAGTTTCATTAATGTCTTGTGTTTAATAAAGGCTAAGGTGGATTAATTATGATAGAAAATGTAAAACTTGTAATATGAGGCTTTTTCCCAGTAAGAAATTTTTATCATCCGATCTTTTCGAATTGAGAAAGGGAAGAATGTGCGACTCAGTCGTCTTTTGGTGAAACAAAGATTTGTCGTTGTAGTGTAATTAAAATGCAAAGACTATAAAGTAAATGGCGGGTAATTAAATCTAAACCTAATTGAAAATAAATGCGGGAAATTAAAGCGTGACGAAAAGTAAATAACGCAAACTTAAAACTATCCTAAAGGAAAACTTAAACTTAAACTAAAGGCAAGCTTAAAATAAATCTAAGGCAAGTAAACTTAAAGTGCGACTAAGGAAAAAGGCGGGAAAAGTAAAGTTTAAAAACTTAAAATCCTAAACTGAAAATAGCCTAAAAATACTCATCCGGAATAGTTGCTTATTCGGAATAATCAACACAAAACACTCATTCGGAATATTCATTCATCCGGAATAAATAAACAAATGGTAACCTTCATCCGGAATAACACTCTCATTCGGAATAACAAGTTTATCCGGAATAACACCCTTGATCCGGAATAATATATCTCATGCGGAATATTAGGCTCATTCGGAATACACTAAACTAAACCCTTGATTCGGAATAAACTCATTCATTCGGAATAATATCCTTCATTCGGAAAGAGCTGCTTATTCGAAATATGTGTTCACTCGGAATAATTACTCCTTCATCCGGAATATTAGCTCATCTGGAATAATACCTTTAATCGGAATATCAGGCTTGGTTCGGAATGTCTGCTTATTCGGAATAGTACTTCATCCGTAATATATCATTTATTCGGAATAATTGCTTTATCCGGAATAAACTGTTGATTCGGAATAACCTGGGAAAATGATTTCGCGAAGAACAAGGAAGAACAAATATGTACGAATCTAATCAAAACTAACCAAATTAAACCAAAGGATTAAGAAAAACTAACCATTAAACATCTAATAATGATAACCTATCAATCCAAATCAACAAAACTAAAAATCATAACCAAAATAATCAAAACCCACTTAATCAAATTAATAAAAACTCAAGAACTTAACATAAACATAAACATGTACATGAAGATTAATATCAAAACAAGAAAGGAAGATGAGAGATTAACAAGAAAAGTTAAGATTCAATAACAATAAAGTAAACTTACTTGGAATTAAAGGAATTAAAGTGCAAGACAATTAAGGAAATGACATGAAATTAAAGTGCAAGTAATGTAAATGGTGGAGAGTTAATTTGTCAAATTAACTAACAAGAATGAAATTATGACTAATGACTTCTATTTATAGGAGGAGGAGAGGGAGTGGGAGGAAGCTTTCTCCTCTTTTTCTTCTTTCTCCTCATTTAATCCTTCGTCTTTAGTCTTTAATCTTCTAAATTCTTCGACTTTTCAGACTTTGTCTCGGGATTACTTTAAACTCGTCCTGTAATTTCTTCATAAATTAGACTTGAATTCTTCGGCTTTATTAAACTTCCGTCTTTAGACTTTTTCTTCGATAAATCTTCAGAATAGGCCTTGGACTTCCGTTCTTTTTGCACTCTTGATCACTTGACTTCGTCTTTTGTCTTTTTCTTCGATAAAAGCCCGTGAAAGCCCGTGTTTTCCTCCTTTTTCACATTTTGATTCTAAATCACAATAAAAACACAAACCACGCATAATTCCGACATTTACGACAAAAAATACACGTTTTGGCTTGGTTATTATTGTAGTTAAGTGCTAAAAGGATGGGTGTTTACACACCTATCAAATCCCCTACACTTGACCATTGCAATGTCCTCATGCAATGCATTAATTACAAAGCAAGATTACACTTTTCATCACAGTCAATCCACATTGGCCTTTATTAAAGAGATAGAAAATAACAAAACAAGTAAAAAAATCAAAGACTTACCTTAGGGTTTTGGAATGTCATGAATGATTATCATCCTCAAGTTTCATGTTCCCCATACCTAGCTTAAAAACGAGATCATTGTTATTATAAGTTAGCAAACTAACATGAACTCATGTGGGCCAATTATTTACTTAGACTCCCTTATTCCTAGGTGTATCTCTTATATTTTATTATTGTCTTGAATGATCACGAGGATGCATTGTTGACTTATTTCGATAGTTATTAAGGCTGAAAATAAAGTAGGACGATTTAATCAATAGTTAGCTAAAGGACAAAATCTTATAAAACTGCTTCTCGGGACCTCATAACGTTCATATCTTGGCATAACTCGCTTCACGATTTGAGACCTTTATCGGACCGATATTTGGAAGTGAATTCATACTTCAAATCTTGAGAGACGTTCATGAAATAATGGTCTTCTCTTCATAATAGGAATTTCTTCAATTGAAGTTTTGAGAGATTCTTCATACTTGGACCACGACTTCTTCATTTTTCTCCAATCTTTATTTGGGATTTTGAAATACAACGATCCGCCTCCTTTTAGGACTTGGATCTATTTATCCTCATACCTTGTTAGGTCCTTTTTTGATAGACTTCTCCATGATCTTTACGGGAGTATTTGCTTTTCGTCGTGTGTCTCGATCCTTCATATTGATCTTTGATAAATGATTCTTCACATCACTTGGGATCTTTAACAACAAAATGTAGCCCTCATGCCTTGTTAGGGCCTTTTCGGACTCGCCAATCTTCGCGTCCCGCTTCAATAAGTTATGCCTTGGCTATGAACTCTAATTAATACCGAGCAACTTTTAAACGATCTTGGGCTAGAAGCTAAGTAACTTTTCAAATCGTACGACCTTACTTATTACAGATAAATTTATTAACAAGCGATGGGAGAATAGGCTTATAATTAACTCACATAAATTCACGAAAGAATACCAAACTTATAATTGACTCTATCATCTCTCGTTCTCCAAAATTTAAAATCTCAAGGAATGAGACTCGTGAATGCTTAGCCAATTAAATCTAAGTTTTGGGTTTTCGAGTCATCTATAGGATCTTGCAATTTCTTAGACTCTTTCAAGTTTAGAATTCGCATTTTAAAGTTCCCTTTATAAACGACTCTCTAGGATCAATTATAGGAACTTGCGAAAAGTTCTTGTTCTTAACCCGTGAGAGTTAAGACTTTCGCATTTTAAAGCTCCCTATATAAAAGCCTAGCAAAACTTGACTTAAACACGTTAAGGATACTAGCTAGAGTAAACTTAGATAAGTAAACTCGGGTTGAGTCAAAAGATTCACAACGTTGAAAATTAAAACCACTTTATTAAAATTTATTCTAGCTAAGAAAGGAAATAACTATACAAAGGTAAAACTACTAGGCCAAAATAGATCAAAAATTTTGAAAAATGTCGAAAAAAACAATTTTCCGGTTAAAATGAGGACAAATACAAGGAAAAGGCCACTTATCTTCGATTGAAGTCCCCCTACACTTGATATAAACAGTGTCCTCAATGTTTAAGCATGTGGGAGTAAACTCCCCTACACTTAGGACATTGTGAACTTTGTTTAAATCTTGCTAAGGAAAGGACAACTAAAGTGATTCCTATTTTAATATTGAAAAATATAAAATAGAGAATCAAAAGAGTTTAGGATAGAACCGGGAAGACGGAAACACGGAATCACGGGTCGTCAAAAATCATCAAGAGTGGATCATTGAACGCTCGAATCCCTGAATATGAGAAGAGAGGAAATAGAAAACACCAACGGGTCTCCGCTACACTTAGGATAAAGATAGCTAAAAGATAGATACTTGGGTTGCCTCCCAAGAAGCGCTTGATTTTTTGATCACCGAGTCGTGAGCCTGACTCGACCTTGATTATCATGGAAAGAACCTTGAATAGCATCCACCGGGATCAAAGACATGGTTTTCGTCCATCAAGTAACACAAGCTTAAGGCGAACAAGGCAAGCCAAAGAAGGGTAGGCAAGTATCCCTTAAGCAAAGATGGAGCACGGTGGGAGAAAGGGTGGAGAGGTGCAAGCATATCTCCATGGTTTCGAAAAATCTTTCCTTTTATTTCATCAGATGGACACTGAGATGGCTTAAAAAGTGCAATACCGGGATCAAACACCTTTTCCTTTAGGGGAAAATAACACTCAGGGTTAGCAGAATTTGAAGAGGATCCGCTAAGAAAATGCACAACCTCGTCCTCAGAAGGTGGACAAAGAGGTGTCAAAACATACGTGCTGCGGATGTTGGTGTCGTCCGGTGTCGTCTCCTTTGAAAGATTTTTCTTCAAATTCGTAGAAGGATGAAGACCATAATCATCAAAGTCTAAAGGAGGAGCATCACTCTCATTTGGGAAGTAAGTGTTGAGAAAAGTAGCACAGTCTTCCTCAAATGAGTAGTCATCCAAAGTAGGATCAAGTGTTGTAGGCGGAGGATCTTCATCATGTGAAGAATCACTCGAGAGAGTATCCGCTTCATCAAAACCATCATAAGTTTGCATGGCAGGATACTCAGAAGTAAAATCATCATAATCATCCCCATCGGAGCTAGAATCATCATCATAAGCATCATAGATCGGTGGAGAATCATATATGGGTGGAGGTTCCAAATTGGAGAGAGAATCATTGATGAGACTGCTTTTATACATAGTATCATCGTCCAAATAGGGCTTAAAATGCATTAAATATCATCAAAATACCCAAATATATGCTTGTGTTTGTTGCTTGTGTATTTTAGGTACGGATATTGAGAAAATGACAAAAGATCACAAGAATCAGTAAAAAACGAACACGGGAAACGAAGCCGCACGATGAACCAAGCCCTAATGAAGAATTTTCCAAAGAAAACCCTTGAAGATTTGAAGAATTATGAAGATTGGTCCTCCAAGGTTGAAGAATTGACACTTTATACCCTTGTATCTTCATAATTACAAGTTTGGTCCCTAAAGTTTGTCAAAATTACAAAAAAGGACCCTTAACTTTGAAGAATTGGCAAATTTAGTCCCTCAACAAATCTAAATTGCCAATATTGGACCTCCAAGAAGTCAACAAACAAGTCAAAGCCTTGAAGTATGAAGACATGTCAAAAACAGCCCTTGAAGATTGCCAAAATTGCACTTGTAGTCCTTAAAACAAGTTTTAAAACTTGTTGTGCCAAAACTGCCAATGTCCAAAAGTTGTTATGTGTTATAATGGCGTTGATAGCCATTTAAAACAACATGCACAAAGAATGAAACATGAGGGGGCAAACCTGCCAGACAAACAAACTCTCACCCTCCACTCCCTGCTTGACACCTCACCCACTCACACCCATTACCCAATCAAAACGCCCCTTTTCTCTACATCACCTCTCCACTCACCCAATAACTGATTAATTAATCAGTTTAAAAAACTCCCTCCAAACATTTATTTAAAAACTTATTAATCCCAAACCGGATTAAATCACCTCCTAATCCACCCTTAAACCCTAAATATTTCCAGGATGAACTATGATTAAAACAAAGGGTTTTTGGGTAATTCTTTCTAGATCCTTGATTAAACATCACTTAAACCCAAAACCACCCTTAAACCCCCATCACCATCACCCCACATGCTTGTGCCACCCTCCCCTGCCCCACTATTCACTCCCAAACAAAAAATTGACAGCAGGATCAACAACCCACAACAATTTCGTGTTCCCAAAGGCTAAATGGACGATCAAGATCCTCTTTTCATCACTGGCATCTTCACAAACTGCCAAGATCATCACATGGGCTCTTGAAAAATTCAAAAAATGGCATCTTCAAATATTCGTCCAAGGGCATAGCTGGAAGTTCAAGTCATTAGGGTTTTAGCTTCTTATCAGTTCTAGAATCTCTTGTAAGCCTCTATATAAAGGCAAGATAGGACTTAGCTTGTTTCTGTTCTTGATTTTTTCTCCTTTTTCACAAGCCTTGTAAATCCAGTTTATGAAGGAATATAAATGGTATTGAGTTTGTTGATGAGAAAGATTGAGTTCCTTTTACATTTCATGTTGAGTTTGGTTTAAGTTTCAGCAAAGGTTTTCAAATTTCCAAGTTTCTGTTTTCTTTTCAAGTTTTTTTTCTCAAATCTTAAATTTCATTAAAAACCTGATTAAATGGTGATTCAGTGTGTTACTTTGATGGTGTTTGAGTTTGGGTATGTCCAAGACACCATGGCTTGTTCTGGTGTAGTGGGTACCCAAGCTTGAATAAGCCATTTGTTGGTCATTTTTCTTGCTTATTTCAGCCTCACCCATAAGCCAAAAAGCTCTCTTCTAGCTTATTCCATAAGCTAGGGGTCTGCCTTGAGCTCTTTACACAGTCCTTTTTTATTTCTCTCTTAGCAGGTTCCAAACAAGAGCAAATTTCTATCCATTTTTGTTAAGCAGTCCATCATAATCCCATCAACAAAGTTCAGCATAGGCCCCAGCCTATAGGGAGGTGGTTTTTCAACCACTAAGGGTCCTGGATGTAGGACCCTTAAGGTAGCACCCTCATTCCTATTTCAATTTTCAGTTTTTATGTGATTTGTATGATTTTTTGTGCAAAGTTGTTTTTGTGTGTTCTTGTGGTTTGATTTGAGTTATTAGGGTATTATATGCATGATAGAACTGTTTAAAATCAGTTTAGAATTGATTTGAAAAGATTTGCTTTGTTAAATTGATTTTCAGTCAGTTTAAGGGGTGTTTGGATCTAGTTTTTAATTGAGATTGGTAAAGGTTTGTGAGTTAAAACCTGTTTAGACATTACTCTTAGGTTGCTATTAGGTGTTAAGTGTGACTGGTTTTCTGTTTGAACAAGTTTTGAACACATTGCATGCTAAAATAAATGAAAACATAGCCTAAATCAGAAGTCTGCTTGTGTGCTTGATTTTCTTTGAATTTTGCCTTCAAATTTTGTTGACTGCTAGATATTAGGTTTAGATAGGACTTGCTATTGCTTGCATGTCACTTGGGTAGATTATGTGGAAAATTTGGCTTGTTGAAATTTGTTTTTAAGCACTTTGAATCAGCTAAAACACCCCAGACTTGTGCAAGCTATATTAGCAACCTTATATCTGCTTATTTTGTGTGATTTGATTGTTGTACTTGCTTATTTTTGCATTTGATTTGACTCCTTATACTCCAAAGAGTATAAGGGTGCCTTTTGTCCATCAAAAACACACCACAAACTCAGGATCAAGCCCTCTTGATCCATCTTTTCACAAGTGAAGAAATCACTTGTGTTCATCAGTCAAACAGCCTACCTGGGCACTTGTTTTGATCTTAGCAGCCTTAATTCTTGATAATTTGATTTGTGTTTGAGTTTTTAAGCAAGTTTAAGTACCTAGTTTGGATTGAAAAAGTAAAAAAAAAAAAAAGTTTACAAAAAACTCACCTGGCCTGGGCTCGAACACGCGACCTCCCGTTTGGAGGAGTAACGTGTGTACCAGTGATCCGGATGGTTTTTTACGTTTAAGTTTCATTTCAAAGTCTATTTAAGGGCTTTTGGTTTTATAGCTTATTTACTTAACAGCTTTTAAATAAGCTATTTCTAGCTTATTTCCTTTAGGTTTTCACTGTTTAGTATTTTTCCTAGGTTTTTATAAGGTTGCTTGACTTTTCAGTCCAAAAAGTATATTTTTCCCATTATTAATTAATTTATTAGGATTATTTTAAGTTTTAATTTTAAAAAGTCATTAAAAAATAGTAAAAGTTATATTAAAAATCTGAAAAAATAATTTTTAGGTTTTTAATCATATTTTTGAGGTTTACAGCTATTTAGGTTTTCAATTTAGCTTATTTTTGATTTTATTGGATTTTAAGGTTTTTAGCTAACTTTAAAATTTAATATAAAATTATTAAATAGGTTTCAGAAAATTTGGATTGCATTTTTGTTTTAGTTACATTATTTAGGATTTTTGGTAATTTTTTAGAATTTATTATTTTTTTGAATATTTTAATATTATTTTATTATTAAAAATTAAAGTTTTATTTTTTTTAGTTTTTACATTTTTCTTAGGTTAAGGACACTTAATTAGGAGTTTTGTCACTTTCCAAATATTTTTTAGACTTTTCAATTAATTTCTAGAATTAATTTAAGATTTAATAGATTTTAATAGTTTTTAAGTGTTTAAAAATAGTTTAATTTGGTTTTAAAATTTTTAAAAATAGTTTTTAGCTTAATTAGGATATTTTTGAGGTTTACAAACTATTAGATCTTGTTTAAGGCTTTTTAATAATTAAAAGTGATTTTTAGGGCTTTAATTAGCATTAAAAAGTCATTATTGAATTAATTAAAAGGTTTTAGCAAGTTTGGATTTTTCGTAAACTCTTATAATATTATTGGGGATTTTTAGTAATTTTTAGGAATTTTTAGGTTAAAATTTTAATTTTGGCACTATTTACGATTTTACGTTTTCGCCTTTTTCGTCGTAGTTTAATCCGTCTTCGTAACCGTCTTTCTCTTCTAATCCCATTTCTTTCTCAATCATATAATCACAAATAAATATCAATTCAATACACAACGCACTAGCCTCCTCGAGAACGAACTCACTTAGGGTCATTCACACACGGTTTTCCTAAACCGTCGTGCACACTTGCCCTATTTATTGCTCTTTTCCTAAAGAGTGGTAAAAACTCCAACTATCAATCATCCACATCATCTTGAAACAATGGATTATCATTACAAGAATCGAATAGAGGATTGTTGTAGACGACAAAATCATCGAGCACATTAATCATATTCGCCGATTCTCTTCCATTATATTTGCTTGTAAGCTTCCGCATTTCAAAAACTTGTGCATCATCCCCGACTCTTAAGATGAGTTCACATTTATCCATATCTACTAAAGCTCTACCGGTTCTCAAAAATGGGCGTCCAAGTATTAACGGAATAGGAGGGTCCATTTCATAATCAACAACGACAAAGTCGACCGGAAAAGTGAATGTGCCAAATTTAATGAACACATCTTCGGCAATACCAACGGGGCAAGCGAGAGTTCCATTGGCTAGCTCAAGAGTCATCTTGGTGGGTGTAAGGTCTGGCAATGATAACTTTTTCCAAATGCTGAAAGGCATCAAATTAATACTTGCCCCGAGATCGGCTAAGGCAGTAAATTCGTCGGTTTAGTTAAAAGTACAAGGTAGCACAAAACGACCGGGATCTCCAAGTTTTTCCGGAAGTTCTTTAAGAAGGATTGCAGAGCAATTTTCATTCAAGCGAGTATTAAAAAACTCGACCATCTTCTCCTTCTTACTAAGCAATTCCTTAAACATCTTGACAAATTGTGGCATTTGGGCAAGAGCTTCAACAAGGGTAAAGGTGACGGTCATGCTGGCAATCTTGTTCAAAAACTTAGAGATTTGAAAGTCATTCTTAGTCAAAATTCTAGCCTTATTGAGTCGAGAAGGGTAAGGAATGCTGGGGTTGGGTGGTGGATGTGTAAAAGGTGAAGGTTGAGATGTTGAAGGGTTAAAGGTTGAAGGTGGGGTTGGTGGAGGATTCTTCTTGGGTACTTCTTCATGACGAGGCGGAGACGGTAATGGTGAACTAATACTAGGTGTGGGAGTAGTAGGGATAAATGATGGTGGAGGAGGTGTAGATGGAGTAACTGGGGGTGGGATAGATGGTCCTACTAAAGTTGCTCCACTACGGGTAGTAATAGCACTCACATTCGCTCTCGGGTTGGTGACGGTGTTTGAAGGTAGAGAGCCCGAAGTAGAGGGTTGAGTGGTTGGTAAGAAACTAGCCAACATATTCTTCAAATCATTCGTTTGAGTGCTGAAGGAGTTTTGTATATCATTTCGAAGCTCGGATCTAATGTCATTCCCTTGCTTAGTTATATCCCCTTTGAAATTGATAATTTGGCTTTGTAGATTCTTAATTTGCTCTCCTTGGGTTGTCATTAAAGCTTCAACATCTTGATTAATGGGTGGGGCTTGTTGAGCGGTTGGGAGATAAGGATTAGAAGCTCGAGGTGGGATTTGGTTGCTTCTATTGTCATTGTTGTTGGGGTTGTGGTTTTGAGGAGAAAAACCGGGTGAAAGATAGTTGGTCGACCGGTAACTTAGCAAATTTCGATCCCCTTAAGGTCGGGCTTGGTAATTTTCCGGTGAATAATTACCATAAGCCGCATACACGTTTTTCGGATTTCCTTGAGTAGAAGGACAATCAGTGTATGAGTGAGGACCACCACATGTCTCACAAGAATTTGCTACAACTTTAACTTGTTGGTTTGTAGCGATGAGCAAAATTTTTTTTTTCATTTCGGCCATCATGCGGGTGAATTCGGTCATGTCGGGGTTTGCTGAAGTAGAAGAAACATTGACTCTCGGGTTGTTCCTTGAAGATGCGGAGGAATCCCAGTTTTTGTGATGAGTAGTCATGTTCTCAATAAGCTCTCTACACTCCTCGGGTCTTCTTTTCATAAATGTGCCACCAGCGGCTGCATTAATCATATCACGATCACAAAAAGTCAAACCATTGTAGAAAGTATCAATCAACGTAACGGGGAGCATGTTGTGGTTTGGACATCGATCGATCAAAACATTATATCTTTCCCAAGCATCAAAGAGAGATTCATCGGGTTCTTGCGCGACAAAAATCGTTGAGTCATGTCATCCCAAGTATGAATGGAATTCTTCGGGAGACGATCAAACCATTTTTCGGCGTGGTGGGATAAAGTATGTGGAAAGAGTTGAAGGCGAAGGACATCCATTGTAGCACCGGGCAACTTCATGCTTTGAGTAATAGGAATGAATTTGTCGAGGTGCTTGTTGGCATCATCATCCGGTATTCCGCGGAATGGATTAGTTTGCACTTGTTAGATCATGTGATGCTTCAACGAAAACTCTGGAGCCGTGATTTGCATCGGCGTAATCGGTCCTCCTCGTCCAAACATTGTGGGTTGAGAAAAGCTCCTCCATTGTCCGAAGATCGGGCTGTGGAAGAACGTTGTTGTTTTGATTGAACAATTGTTGTTTTTTATATTAGCCATAAATAGTATTTGTATTAGTAGCACTCTACTAATACGTATTATCGTGTTTCGTTTTTTGTGAATACTATTACTATATTGTATACGTAGAACAATAAATTTACAAGTACTCCAAATACGTGAGCAATCACAACCTTGACTTGGGAGGTCATTACCCAATCATTGTATTCGAATCTCAAACCAAAGAAAAAGGCAAAAATAGATAAATACTTTCGTGAAGCTCGATTTTAAAAATACAAACTATAAGGTGGGTATAAGGCGGTTGTATTTCACAACCTAAAGGAAAAAGGCTCTTAAGTGCTTCGCGCCGCCTCGTTTCCTCCGCTTGTTTGTGCGTATTTGATTTTGAGAGTGAATCGAGGGTTTTGCCGCCCAAAGTATTATTACATATCATATATATTTTCTTGGTTTCTATTGATTAAACCCTCTTGAACGATTTGGTGTTCCACCATCGTTCTAAAGTCATCGAAGGGGTTCATTTCACGTGATCGTTTTCATTCCTTGAGGTTTCATTAATCGAGAGATTTGATTAAGGAGGAGATTTGTAGATTTGTGTCTACCTAATACATTCCAAAAATCCAAAAAAAGTAAAAACAATCAAAAACCACAAAAAAAAATTGAAAAAGTAAAAACACCAAAAAGAGTCTTCTTTGCTCGCCTTCTCGTTGTACGTGACATTTATGCAAACTCGCTCTAAAGCAAGAAGTGCTCGTAAACGAAAAAACAAATCAATCACTCCTACTAGTGAGGAGTCTCCTATTGACGAACCCATTGTAGTGAAAGAAGCACCCATGGCTAATCGAACTATGATGGAGTTGCTTCAAGCACCCACCGAGGGTTATGGAGAAGCGATTGTGATTCCCGCTATCCTTGCGGAGAATTTTGAGGTTAAGACGGGTTTGTTGTCCATGATTCAAAACAACAAGTTTCGAGGTGACGAAAAGGACAACCCTCATAACCACATTCGCCAATTTAATCGTCTCACCGCCACTTGCAAGTTTAAGGACGTCTCAAACGACTCGATTAAGATGATGCTTTTTCCGTATTCCTTAGCGGGGCCCTCAAAAATTTGGTTAGAGAAAGAGCCACCCAATTCTATATTGACGTGGAAGGATCTCGTTTCAAAATTCGTGAACCAATTTTTTTCCGTCCTCTAAGACTACGCACTTGAAAAACGAGCTTTCAAAGTTTTCACAAGAGTATAATGAGAGTTTTTCAACGGCTTGGAATAGGTTTAAAATGTTGCACGAATGTCCTCATCATGGTTTTTCCGATTTGCATCAAATTGACACGTTTTACAATGGCTTGAACGATCATGAGCGTGATTATCTTAATGCCGCCGCGGGTGGTAATTTTTTGTGTAAGACGGTCGAGGAAGCATTGTTAATCATTGAAAATAGGTCTAAGGTGTATAGTCCTCGTAGCACGTCGAGTGTTCGTAAGACTTCGTCTTCGCCTTCATTGTCACACACCGTTGATGCTTGTCAAATCGAGGCTAATTTGGAGAACAAAATTTTTGATAAGTTGAAAGGATTGTTAATTGAGTTTAAAGTTGGTGAACAACCCGCTCCCGCTACGATTAAAGCGGTTGAGGTTTCTTGTATGTATTGTGGTGGAGCTCACGATTATTCCGAGTGCATTACCAACGGTGGTAAGACTTCGAGTGCCTTCGCGGCCGCGGGAACTTATAACCAAAACGGTCAAGTTCCTCGCACTAATCAATTGACTCCACCGGGTTTTCCACCAAATCAAAATGCTAACAATTATCGAAACAATCAAGTTGGTTACCAAAGCAATCAAAGGAACAATTTCATGGGTAATAACAACTATGGGAATCAAGGAACTAGTAGCCAATTGCAAAATCAAAATCAAAACCGTAATTTTCAAAACACAAGTCAAGGTCTTCAAAATGTTTACACTAAAGAACTTCCAATGGACTTTTTGAATTACGCCACGGCAAATGATAAGATTTTGGAAAACATACAAGAGCAATTGGCTAGTCAAGCTAGGGACACGACTAAAAACACTAAGGAGTTGGCTAACTTTGTGAAAGAAAATCTTAACATGAGAAATGAATTGAAAAATGATTTTGCTAATCAAATTAGAGGTCAAAACAATAAGATTGAACAAAGTCATGCTAGGCTTGAACAAAGAATTGACCAAAAAGCCGCTAGTCAAGATTTGAAGTTTAATAGTCAAGATTCTAAGCTTAATGCAATTTTAGAAGCCGTCATGGGGAACAAAGCCTCTACTTCGAGTGGTCTACCTAGTAACACCGTTTCAAACCCGAAGGGAGAGATGAAAGTGATTACCACACGAAGTGGTAAGACACTTAAAGAACCGACTCCTCAACCAATTACTCCAACGGTGGAGGAAATTGAGGAAGAACCCGAGGTGGTGGTCGAAAAGGAGCATATTTCAAGCCCACAAAGTACCGCTCATGCCACACCTACGGTCGACCCTTTACCAACATTGGAACCCGAGATTCCAAAGGCTATGCCTATGCCCCAACCCACACCACCCTTGCCTTACCCATCAAGACTTAGGAAGGATAAACGACAAGAGCGCGACAACTACCAATTTGAGCTTTTTATGAAAATGTTTCGTGAGTTGCACCTTAATATGAGTTTCGCCGATGCTTTGGTCATGATGCCTCGATTTGCCGCTAACTTTAAGAGTATGTTGAACAACAAGGAGAAATTGCACCAAATGTCTAGTTGTTCGTCGGTTTATCTTAATCGCATACCTCAAAAAGTCGGTGATCCCGGTAAATTTTTGATCCCTTGTGCAATTCAAGATATGGAAGAATGCTATGCCTTGGCCGATCTTGGTGCTAGCATTAACTTGATGCCACTTGCAATCTTCAAGTCGCTCAATCTTCCTAATCTTACTCCTTCACGAATGTCTATTGAGTTGGCCGACCATTCCACGATTCTTGCATGTGGTTTGGCGGAAGACGTTTTTGTGAAAGTGGGGAAGTTCTACTATCCCGTAGACTTTATCGTTGTCGATATCCCCACGGATCCTCAAGTTCCTCTTATTTTAGGTCGTTCGTTTTTGGATACGTCTATGGCTTTAATTGATGTTCATGCTAGAAAGATCACCTTACGTTTCAACGACGAGGAACTTGTTATAAACGCAAGTCAAAATTCTCAACTTTCTCATGTTTATTCCGTTGCTACCATAAACCTCGTTGATATGATCGACGTAGTTTGCGAGGAATTTTCACAAGAAGTTTTAGGGTTTGGTGATGACGAAACTAGTGGCAATCCCACTATGTTAGATCCAATTCTTGATAATTCGACACCAACCTTCACTCCATTTGAAGGTGGTGGTTTTACGTTGGAAGAATTCGATGTTCCACGTACTTGTAACGAAGACCTCGACAACGATGAGGACTTCTCGATTATCAAGGATTTTCTCAACGATTTCCCATTTCCTCTACCCGAGGAG
The DNA here is from genome assembly GCA_025667525.1 of Glebionis coronaria. Lineage (NCBI taxonomy): Eukaryota > Viridiplantae > Streptophyta > Magnoliopsida > Asterales > Asteraceae > Glebionis > Glebionis coronaria. The sequence goes on from CM046874.1 coordinate 305,515,324, forward strand.
GTTATGAGTATCGAGCCCAAATCTTCACTTGAGGAACCACCTATCCTCGAGTTGAAAGATTTACCTCCTCACCTCGAATATGTCTATTTGGAGGAGGACGACAAGTTGCCGGTTATTATTGCGAAGGATCTTTCGAATGATGAAAAAACCGCACTTGTCGATGTTCTAAAGGATCACAAAGGGGCGATTGCGTGGAAGTTATCCGACATTAAGGGAATCGATCCCAAGTTTTGTACCCACAAAATCTTAATGGAGGAGGATTTCAAGCCCACAATCCAAAGTCAAAGGAGGGTGAACCCCAAAATTCACGATGTCATCAAAAAGGAGGTCCTTAAACTCCTTGACACGGGAATGATTTACCCTATTTCCGATAGCCCTTGGGTGAGTCCTATTCATTGTGTCCCTAAAAAGGGAGGGATGACCGTTGTGCCAAACGATGCCAACGAGTTGATTCCCACTAGACTCGTGACCGGATGGAGAGTGTGCATTGACTATCGAAAGTTGAATGAAGCCACTCGAAAAGACCATTTTCCCTTGCCCTTCATGGACCAAATGTTGGAGAGTCTTGCGGGAAACGATTTCTATTGCTTTTTAGATGGTTTTTCCGGTTACTTCCAAATTCCCATCGACCCTCGTGATCAAGAAAAAACTACGTTTACGTGTCCATATGGAACGTTTGCCTATCGTAGAATGCCATTCGGACTTTGTAATGCACCGGGAACCTTTCAAAGGTGCATGATGGCTATTTTTCATGATATGATCGAGAAGACGATGGAAGTCTTGATGGATGACTTTTCCGTGTTTGGTAATTCGTTCACTTCGTGTTTGTCAAATCTAGAGAGAATGTTGAAACGTTGTGAGGAAACCAACCTTGTGCTCAATTGGGAAAAATGTCATTTTATGGTTAAGAGTGGAATCGTCTTAGGGCACAAGGTCTCGAAAGCGGGGATTGAGGTAGATCAAGCTAAGGTAGACGTCATCGCCAAATTACCTCATCCCAAAACCGTCAAGGGAGTTAGGAGTTTCCTAGGCCACGCGGGCTTTTATCGTCGATTCATCAAGGATTTTTCAAAGATTTCTCGACCCATTACACATCTTCTTCAAAAAGAAGCACGTTTTGTCTTTGACGAAGATTGTGTACGAGCCTTTGAAATCCTTAAAAGGAAACTTACCGAAGTTCCCATTCTTGTTGCTCCCAATTGGAACCTCCCCTTTGAGCTTATGTGTGATGCTAGTGATTATGCTATAGGGGCCGTTTTGGGGCAACGTCATGATAAGCACTTCTTGCCTATTCACTATGCTAGCAAGACGATGACCGAGGCTCAACTTAAATACACTACAACGGAAAAGGAGTTCCTTGCCGTGGTGTATGCATTTTAGAAGTTCCGACCTTACCTCGTCTTGACGAAATGCATAGTGTATACGGACCATTCGGCTATTAAGTATCTCATGGCAAAGCAAGATGCTAAGCCGAGATTACTTCGTTGGATTCTCCTCCTTCAAGAATTTGATAACAAAATCGTCGACAAAAAAGGAGCCGAGAATCTAGCGGCCGATCATCTTTCTCGTTTGGAAGATCCTCACCAAAGTGTTTACGAGCCCAAGGAAATCACCGAAACATTTCCGTTCGAGACACTTGGTATAGTGAATTCTAAGCTTGATTCTTCCACCCCATGGTTTGCGGACTTTGCAAATTACCATGAGGGTAACTTCATCATTAAGGGTATGACGACTCAAGAAAAACGAAAATTCTTTCGTGACGTCAAGTTCTACTTTTGGAACGACCCTTACTTGTTTCGAACTTGTGCGGATCAAATCATCCGACGTTGTGTATTTGGCACCAAAGCTTCTAACATCCTTAGAGCTTGCCATGAGGGACCCACGGGTGGTCACCACGGTGCTAATCTCACGGCTAAAAAGGTGTTTGATGCCGGCTTCTTTTGGCCTACTATTTACCGAGATGCACAAGATCTTGTGAAGTCGTGTGATGCATGCCAACGAAAAGGAAAAGCCTCACAAAAAGATGAAATGCCACAAAATATCATTCAAGTATGTGAGATCTTTGACGTTTGGGGTATAGACTTTATGGGGCCGTTCCCATCATCTCGTGGTAATAAGTACATTCTCGTTGCGGTTGACTACCTTTCTAAGTGGGTGGAGGCCAAGGCCTTGCCCACCAATGATGCTCGTGTGGTAGTCAAGTTTTTGAAGCAATTGTTTTCTCGGTTTGGAACCCCTCGTTCTATCATAAGCGATCGTGGAACCCATTTTTGTAACGACCAATTTGAAAGGGTTCTAAGGAAATATGGGGTTACACATCGGCTTTCTACGGCTTATCACCCACAAACGAGTGGGCAAGTCAAGGTTTCAAACCGAGCGTTGAAGAGGATCTTGGAGAGATCCGTTGGGGAAAACCGACAAACTTGGTCGGATAAGTTAGACGATGCTTTATGGGCCTTTAGGACCGCTCATAAGACGCCCATTGGGTGCACTCCCTATAAGCTTGTGTATGGAAAGAATTGTCATTTGCCTATCGAGTTAGAACACAAGGCTTATTGGGCCCTAAAGCATTGTAATGATGATATGGAGACTGCGGGAAAACACCAGAAAATGCAATTAAATGAATTGGATGAATTAAGGGATATTGCTTATGAAAATTCATTGATTTATAAAGAGAAAACTAAAAAGTTGCATGATTCTAAAATTAAAAACTGGGTTTTTAACATTGGGGATCAAGTTTTGCTTTTTAATTTAAGATTGAAAATCTTTTCCGGTAAATTGAAATCCCGTTGGTCCGGTCCATTCACCGTGACTCAAGTGTTTTCGTATGGGACCATCGAGCTAGCTCAAGATGATGGTCCTAACTTCAAGGTGAATGGACATAGGTTGAAGCACTACTTTGGCGGGGAAGTTCCATCCTTGAACTACCTCGACCAAGTCACTTTCCCCAATGATAATTAGTATTGAGGGGATCGAGTCGAGCTCATGACTCGGTAATCAAAAACGAGGTGCCTCGTGGGGGAGTCCCATGCTTATCCTATGTACATATTATCGCTTTCTAATGTAGCTTACGTGTGGGGATTTGTGCCCTTCCAACCTTTGTTCCGTGGTTGATTGTGAATTGTGGTTTTTAGATCATGATCTTCACGATTGGAGCCTCTCGTGTTCGTTTATGGGAGCACTCGATCGTTTGCTTTGGAGACATTTCTCAATATCCATGATATATCCTTTTGATGTTCTAACCTTAGGTTTTTAGCACACTTCATAAACGGCTATTAATTTAATGGTTACACCCTTTCCATGCTAGATTAGGCATTCGACAACGTCTCTAGTATGGGGGTGTTTTCACCCCTAGACTCGAAACATTGAGGACAATGTTTAACTTTAGTATGGGGGGTGAATAGATACTTGCCTTGCCAAACCTTCACGCTTTCCAAAGTTTATCGTTTTGTTTATCTTTTTGTTGCAAAATAAGGCTAAAAATGGCCAAATTTTAAAATTTTTCTCATGTTTTATAAGTGTTTGAAGACACGAATGTAGGTTTTCCGATGGCGAGAATAAGAGTAATTTTTTACTCGACCGTGCGTGTTGAGCACTTAGCTTTGGTTCCTTAACTACACATTAGGCTAAGTCTCTTAAATGAGGACGAGAAATGATATAGTTAATTATAAGTTACTATGCTAAACGTAGAGTACTCGTATTCTTTCAAAAACTCATGTGTTCTCGTTGTTTGCTTATTCTCCCTTCGCATGTAAATATTTTTTGCTTAATAAATATTGACTTAGCGGTTTAGTTAGGATTGTTGGGTTTCTAGTCTTTTCTAGTAGCTTCCGTGTAATTAAATTGGGAAGACATTAAGGTATCGCCAGCGTCACGGTTTTGAAGTATTGGCACCCGAATAATCGAAAGCTTCACCCAATAATAAGATTTCAAGTGCTCACCTAAATCTAGCAAACAATTTGAATCCCCACAAGGCCTAAAATCTATGCAAAAATTGAAAGTGAATCAAGCCTTAATCTTCGAAGCTTTAAAGATCCAAAATTCGCTTTTGCGTGAGGATATACGTCTTTGGCTAATAAAACCACCGATGAGGCGGATAATAAAAGGCAAGGCAAGACCGAAGTCATAATAAAAGCTTCATGGCGAAGTTGAATAAAAGATGGAGGTAAACCAAAGATAATAAGGCCCTTCCGTTAGGGGCATATAAAAGTCTTGGTAATAAGTCTCATGTTCAAAACCGTTATAAAACCGTGTTTATCGATTCTTCTTGTCAACTTAATTTTTTAACATCGTTGTCTATTAGGAGGGGTTATTGATTTGATGGTCTTAGTTACACCGTTAGGGCTCTATTTTTAGACCTAAATCTCTATTATCGCATAAGTCAACAATGTATCCTCGTGATCATTAAGACAAAATAAAATATAAGAGATACAACTTAGGAATAATGGGAGGATAAGTACGTGATTAGGGCATATGAGTAGTGTTAGCATTACTAACTTATAATGGCAATGATCTCGTTGCACGCTTGGCATGGAATTGGAGTTAAAATCGAGGACGATAAAATTATTTCTAACGAAGCATTCACGTGTTCTTATTCTATGAACCTAAACGTCCCATTTTGCGATGAAAATCATACATTATGTCTAAAACGCAAGTAGTAGTAATTGTAGTAGTGTAGCTAGTTTATCATAAAAGTAAATAAAATGAATTTTGGAGGTGCTACGATACTTTATTCTAGTATTGAGTGAGGGCACGACAATGGTTTAGTATGGGGGAGTGATGAGACTGCTTTTATACATAGTCTCATCGTCCAAATAGGGCTTAAAATGCATTAAATATCATCAAAATACCCAAATATATGCTTGTGTTTGTTGCTTGTGTATTTTAGGTACGGATATTGAGAAAATGACAAAAGATCACAAGAATCAGTCAAAAACGAACACGGGAAACGAAGCCGCACGATGAACCAAGCCCTAATGAAGAATTTTCCAAAGAAAACCCTTGAAGATTTGAAGAATTATGAAGATTGGTCCTCCAAGTTTGAAGAATTGACACTTTATACCCTTGTATCTTCATAATTACAAGTTTGGTCCCTAAAGTTTGTCAAAATTACAAAAAGGACCCTTAACTTTGAAGAATTGGCAAATTTAGTCCCTTAACAAATCTAAATTGCCAATATTGGTCCTCCAAGAAGTCAACAAACAAGTCAAAGCCTTGAAGTATGAAGAAATGTCAAAAACAGCCCTTGAAGATTGCCAAAATTGCACTTGTAGTCCTTAAAACAAGTTTTAAAACTTGTTGTGCCAAAACTGCCAATGTCCATAAGTTGTTATGTGTTATAATGGCGTTGATAGCCATTTAAAACAACATGCACAAAGAATGAAACATGAGGGGGCAAACCTGCCAGACAAACAAACTCTCACCCTCCACTCCCTGCTTGACACCTCACCCACTCACACCCATTACCCAATCAAAACGCCCCTTTTCTCCACATCACCTCTCCACTCACCCAATAACTGATTAATTAATCAGTTTAAAAAACTCCCTCCAAACATTTATTTAAAAACTTATTAATCCCAAACCGGATTAAATCACCTCCTAATCCACCCTTAAACCCTAAATATTTCCAGGATGAACTATGATTAAAACAAAGGGTTTTTGGGTAATTCTTTCCACATCCTTGATTAAACATCACTTAAACCCAAAACCACCCTTAAACCCCCATCACCATCACCCTACATGCTTGTGCCACCCTCCCCTGCCCCACTATTCACTCCCAAACAAAAAATTGACAGCAGGATCAACAACCCACAACAATTTCGTGTTCCCAAAGTCTAAATGGACGATCAAGATCCTCTTTTCATCACTGGCATCTTCACAAACTGCCAAGATCATCACATGGGCTCTTGAAAAATTCAAAAAATGGCATCTTCAAATATTCGTCCAAGGGCATAGCTGGAAGTTCAAGTCATTAGGGTTTTAGCTTCTTATCAGTTCTAGAATCTCTTGTAAGCCTCTATATAAAGGCATGATAGGACTTAGCTTGTTTCTGTTCTTGATTTTTTCTCCTTTTTCACAAGCCTTGTAAATCCAGTTTATGAAGGAATATAAATGGTATTGAGTTTGTTGATGAGAAAGATTGAGTTCCTTTTACATTTCATGTTGAGTTTGGTTTAAGTTTCAGCAAAGGTTTTCAAATTTCCAAGTTTCTGTTTTCTTTTCAAGTTTTTTTCTCAAATCTTAAATTTCATTAAAAACCTGATTAAATGGTGATTCAGTGTGTTACTTTGATGGTGTTTGAGTTTGGGTATGTCCAAGACACCATGGCTTGTTCTGGTGTAGTGGGTACCCAAGCTTGAATAAGCCACTTGTTGGTCATTTTTCTTGCTTATTTCAGTCTCACCCATAAGCCAAAAAGCTTTCTTCTAGCTTATTCCATAAGCTAGGGGTCTGCCTTGAGCTCTTTACACAGTCCTTTTTGATTTCTCTCTTAGCAGGTTCCAAACAAGAGCAAATTTCTATCCATTTTTGTTAAGCAGTCCATCATAAGCCCATCAGCAAAGTTCAGCATAGGCCCCAACCTAAAGGGAGGTGGTTTTTCAACCACTAAGGGTCCGGGATGTAGGACCCTTAAGGTAGCACCCTCATTCCTATTTCAATTTTCAGTTTTTATGTGATTTGTATGATTTTTTGTGCAAAGTTATTTTTGTATGTTCTTGTGGTTTGATTTGAGTTATTAGGGTATTATATGCATGATAGAACTGTTTAAAATCAGTTTAGAATTGATTTGAAAAGATTTGCTTTGTTAAATTGATTTTCAGTCAGTTTAAGGGGTGTTTGGATCTAGTTTTTAATTGAGATTGGTAAAGGTTTGTGAGTTAAAACCTGTTTAGACATTACTCTTAGGTTGCTATTAGGTGTTAAGTGTGACTGGTTTTCTGTTTGAACAAGTTTTGAACACATTGCATGCTAAAATAAATGAAAACATAGCCTAAATCAGAAGTCTGCTTGTGTGCTTGATTTTCTTTGAATTTTGCCTTCAAATTTTGTTGACTGCTAGATATTAGGTTTAGATAGGACTTGCTATTGCTTGCATGTCACTTGGGTAGTTTATGTGGAAAATTTGGCTTGTTGAAATTCGTTTTTAAGCACTTTGAATCAGCTAAAACACCCCAGACTTGTGCAAGCTATATCCGCAACCTTATATTTGCATTTGATTTGACTCCTTATACTCCAAAGAGTATAAGGGTGCCTTTTGTCCATCAAAAACACACCACAAACTCAGGATCAAGCCCTCTTGATCCATCTTTTCACAAGTGAAGAAATCACTTGTGTTCATCAGTCAAACAGCCTACCTGGGCACTTGTTTTGATCTTAGCAGCCTTAATTCTTGATAATTTGATTTGTGTTTGAGTTTTTAAGCAAGTTTAAGTACCTAGTTTGGATTGAAAAAGTAAAAAAAAAAAAAAGTTTACAAAAAACTCACCTGGCCTGGGCTCGAACACGCGACCTCCCGTTTGGAGGAGTAACGTGTTTACCAGTGATCCGGATGGTTTTTTACGTTTAAGTTTCATTTCAAAGTCTATTTAAGGGCTTTTGGTTTTATAGCTTATTTACTTAACAGCTTTTAAATAAGCTATTTCTAGCTTATTTCCTTTAGGTTTTCACTGTTTAGTATTTTTCCTAGGTTTTTATAAGGTTGCTTGACTTTTCAGTCCAAAAAGTATATTTTTCCCATTATTAATTAATTTATTAGGATTATTTTAAGTTTTAATTTTAAAAAGTCATTAAAAAATAGTAAAAGTTATATTAAAAATCTGAAAAAAATAATTTTTAGGTTTTTAATCATATTTTTGAGGTTTACAGCTATTTAGGTTTTCAATTTAGCTTATTTTTTATTTTATTGGATTTTAGGGTTTTTAGCTAACTTTAAAATTTAATATAAGATTATTAAATAGGTTTCAGAAAATTTGGATTGCATTTTTGTTTTAGTTACATTATTTAGGATTTTTGGTAATTTTTTAGAATTTATTATTTTTTTGAATATTTTAATATTATTTTATTATTAAAAATTAAAGTTTTATTTTTTTTAGTTTTTACATTTTTCTTAGGTTAAGGACACTTAATTAGGAGTTTTGTCACTTTCCAAATATTTTTTAGACTTTTCAATTAATTTCTAGAATTAATTTAAGATTTAATAGATTTTAATAGTTTTTAAGTGTTTAAAAATAGTTTAATTTGGTTTTAAAATTTTTAAAAATAGTTTTTAGCTTAATTAGGATATTTTTGAGGTTTACAAACTATTAGATCTTGTTTAAGGCTTTTTAATAATTAAAAGTGATTTTTAGGGCTTTAATTAGCATTAAAAAGTCATTATTGAATTAATTAAAAGGTTTTAGCAAGTTTGGATTTTTCGTAAACTCTTATAATATTATTGGGGATTTTTAGTAATTTTTAGGAATTTTTAGGTTAAAATTTTAATTTTGGCACTATTTACGATTTTACGTTTTCGCCTTTTTCGTCGTAGTTTAATCCGTCTTCGTAACCGTCTTTCTCTTCTAATCCCATTTCTTTCTCAATGATATAATCACAAATCAATATCAATTCAATACACAACGCACTAGCCTCCTCGAGAACGAACTCACTTAGGGTCATTCACACACGGTTTTCCTAAACCGTCGTGCACACTTGCCCTATTTATTGCTCTTTTCCTAAAGAGTGGTAAAAACTCAAACTATCAATCATCCACATCATCTTGAAACAATGGATTATCATTGCAAGAATCGAATAGAGGATTGTTGTAGACGACAAAATCATCGAGCACATTAATCATATTCGCCGATTCTCTTCCATTATATTTGCTTGTAAGCTTCCGCATTTCAAAAACTTGTGCATCATCCCCGACTCTTAAGATGAGTTCACATTTATCCACATCTACTAAAGCTCTACCGGTTCTCAAAAATGGGCGTCCAAGTATTAACGGAATACGAGGGTCCATTTCATAATCAACAACGACAAAGTCGACCGGAAAAGTGAATGTGCCAAATTTAATGAACACATCTTCGGCAATACCAACGGGGCAAGCGAGAGTTCCATTGGCTAGCTCAAGAGTCATCTTGGTGGGTGTAAGGTCTGGCAATGATAACTTTTTCCAAATGCTGAAAGGCATCAAATTAATACTTGCCCCGAGATCGGCTAAGGCAGTAAATTCGTCGGTTTGGTTAAAAGTACAAGGTAGCACAAAACGACCGGGATCTCCAAGTTTTTCCGGAAGTTCTTTAAGAAGGATTGCAGAGCAATTTTCATTCAAGCGAGTATTAAAAAACTCGACCATCCTCCTTCTTACAAAGCAATTCCTTAAACATCTTGACAAATTGTGGCATTTGGGCATGAGCTTCAACAAGGGTAAAGGTGACGGTCATGCTGGCAATCTTGTTCAAAAAGTTATAGATTTGAAAGTCATTCTTAGTCAAAATTCTAGCCTTATTGAGTCGAGAAGGGTAAGGAATGCTGGGGTTGGGTGGTAGATGTGTAGAAGGTGAAGGTTGAGATGTTGAAGGGTTAAAGGTTGAAGGTGTGGTTGGTGGAGGATTCTTCTTGGGTACTTCTTCATGATGAGGCGGAGACGGTAATGGTGAACTAATACTAGGTGTGGGAGTAGTAGGGATAAATGGTGGTGGAGGAGGTGTAGATGGAGTAACTGGGGGTGGGATAGATGGTCCTACTAAAGTTGCTCCACTACGGGTAGTAATAGCACTCACATTCGCTCTCGGGTTGGTGACGGTGTTTGAAGGTAGAGAGCCCGAAGTAGAGGGTTGAGTGGTTGGTAAGAAACTAGCCAACATATTCTTCAAATCATTCGTTTGAGTGCTGAAGGAGTTTTGTATATCATTTCGAAGCTCGGATCTAATGTCATTCCCTTGCTTAGTTATATCCCCTTTCAAATTGATAATTTGGCTTTGTAGATTCTTAATTTGCTCTCCTTGGGTTGTCATTAAAGCTTCAACATCTTGATTAATGGCTGGGGCTTGTTGAGCGGTTGGGAGATAAGGATTAGAAGCTCGAGGTGGGATTTGGTTGCTTCTATTGTAATTGTTGTTGGGGTTGTGGTTTTGAGGAGAAAAACCGGGTGAAAGATAGTTGGTCGACCGGTAACTTAGCAAATTTCGATCCCCATGAGGTCGGGCTTGGTAATTTTCCGGTGAATAATTACCATAAGCCGCATACACGTTTTTCGGATTTCCTTGAGTAGAAGGACAATCATTGTATGAGTGAGGACCACCGCATGTCTCACAAGAATTTGCTACAGCTTTAACTTGTTGGTTTGTAGCGATGAGCAAAATATTTTTTTTCATTTCGGCCATCATGCGGGTGAATTCGGTCATGTCGGGGTTTGCTGAAGTAGAAGAAACATTGACTCTCGAGTTGTTCCTTGAAGATGCGGAGGAATCCCAGTTTTTGTGATGAGTAGTCATGTTCTCAATAAGCTCTCTACACTCCTCGGGTCTTCTTTTCATAAATGTGCCACCAGCGGCTGCATTAATCATATCACGATCACAAAAAGTCAAACCGTTGTAGAAAGTATCAATCAACGTAACGGGGAGCATGTTGTGGTTTGGACATCGATCGATCAAAACATTATATCTTTCCCAAGCATCAAAGAGAGATTCATCGGGTTCTTGCGCGACAAAAATCGTTGAGTCATGTCATCCCAAGTATGAATGGAATTCTTCGGGAGACGATCAAACCATTTTTCGGCGTGGTGGGATAAAGTATGTGGAAAGAGTTGAAGGCGAAGGACATCCATTGTAGCACCGGGCAACTTCATGCTTTGAGTAATAGGAATGAATTTGTCGAGCTGCTTGTTGGCATCATCATCCGGTATTCCGCGGAATGGATTAGTTTGCACTTGTTAGATCATGTGATGCTTCAACGAAAACTCTGGAGCCGTGATTTGCATCGGCGTAATCGGTCCTCCTCGTCCAAACATTGTGGGTTGAGAAAAGCTCCTCCATTATCCGAAGATCGGGCTGTGGAAGAACATTGTTGTTGTTATTGTTAAGGTGCGGTGGATTATTGTTATTGTTCACACCTGCCATAGCTAAATCTTCACGAGTCTCAGGCTCTGGATAAATTGAAGATCTAGTACGCATACACCTGCAAAAGCAAAAGAAAACAATACCAAAGAAATAGACAATATATATACACTATAAAAATAAAATCTTTTTGGATTTTTTGAAAATTTTTAATTTTTATGGATTTTTAATAATTTTTTTAATTTTTATGGATTTTTTAAAATGTTTGAGCAAGAAAAATAACGCCCACGAATGAAGGGATCCCAAAAAGCAACGCGTCTCTCACAGAAAACCGTTAATCTTTACGAAAAGAGCCGGCAGCGGCGCCATTTAATACGAGGCTTTTGCCCAGTAAGAAAATTTTATCGTCCGATCTTTTCGAATTGAGAAAGGGAAGAATGTGCGACTCAGTCGTCTTTTGGTGAAACAAAGATTTGTCGTTGTAGTGTAATTAAAATGCAAAGACTATAAAGTAAATGGCGGGTAATTAAATCTAAACCTAATTAAAAATAAATGCGGGAAATTAAAGCTTGACGAAAAGTAAATAACGCAAACTTAAAACTATCCTAAAGGCAAACTTATACTTAAACTAAAGGCAAGCTTAAAATAAATCTAAGGCAAGTAAACTTAAAGTGCGACTAAGGAAAAAGGCGGGAAAAGTAAAGTTTAAAAACTTAAAATCCTAAACTGAAAATAACCTAAACATACTCATCCGGAATAGTTGCTTATTTGGAATAATCAACAAAAAACACTCATTCGGAATATTCAATCATCCAGAATAAATAAAAAATGCTAACCTTCATCCGGAATAACACTCTCATTCGGAATAACAAGTTTATCCGGAATAACACCCTTGATCCGGAATAATATATCTCATGCGGAATATTAGGCTCATTCGGAATACACTAAACAAAACCCTTGATTCGGAATAAACTAATTCATTCGGAATAATATCCTTCATTCGGAAAGAGCTGCTTATTCGGAATATGTGTTCACTCGGAATAATTACTCCTTCATCCGGAATATTAGCTCATCTGGAATAATACCTTTATTCGGAATATCAGGCTTGGTTCGGAATGTCTGCTTATTCGGAATAGTACTTCATCCGGAATATATCATTTATTCGGAATAATTGCTTTATCCGGAATAAACTGTTGATTCAGAATAACCTGGGAAAATGATTTCGCGAAGAACAAGGAAGAACAAGTAGGTACGAATCTAATCAAAACTAACCAAATTAAACCAAAGGATTAAGCAAAACTAACCATTAAACATCTAATAATGATAACCTATCAATCCAAATCAACAAAACTAACAATCATAACCAAAATAATTAATCAAATCAATAAAAACTCAAGAACTTAACATAAACATAAACATGAACATGAAGATTAATATCAAAACAAGAAAGGAAGATGAGAGATTAACAAGAAAAGTAAAGATTCAATAACAATAAAAGTAAACTTACTTGGAATTAAAGGAATTAAAGTGCAAGACAATTAAGGAAATGTCATGAAATTAAATTGCAAGTAATGTAAATGGTGGGGAGTTAATTTTTCAAATTAACTAACAAGAATGAAATTATGACTAATGACTTCTATTTATAGGAGGAGGAGAGGGAGTGGGAGGAAGCTTCCTCCTCTCTTTCTTCTTTCTTTATTTCTCATTTAATCCTTCGTCTTTAGTCTTTAATCTTCTAAATTCTTCGACTTTTCAGACTTTGTCTCGGGATTACTTTAAACTCGTCCTGTAATTTCTACATAAATTAGACTTGAGTTCTTCGGCTTTATTAAACTTCCGTCTTTAGACTTTTTCTTCGATAAATCTTCAGAATAGGCCTTGGACTTCCGTTCTTTTTGCACTCTTGATCACTTGACTTCGTCTTTTGTCTTTTTCTTCGATAAAAGCCCGTGAAAGCTCGTGTTTTCCTCCTTTTTCACATTTTAATCCTAAATCACAACAAAAACACAAACCACACATAATTTCGACATTTACGATATAAAATACACGTTTGGCTTGGTTATTATTGTAGTTAAGTGGTAAAAGGATGGGTGTTTACACACCTATCAACTTGCTTTGCAATTAATGCATTGCATGAGGGCATTGCAATGGTCAAGTGTAGGGGATTTGATAGGTATGAAAAAACTCATCCTTTTACCACTTAATTATAATAATAACCAAGCCAAAACGTATATTTAATGTCGCAAAAGTCGGAATTATGTGTGGTTTGTGTTTTTGTTGTGATTTAGGACCAAAATATGAAAAGGGAAGAAAACGCGGGCTTTCACGGGCTTTTATCGAAGAAAAAGACAAAAGACGAAGTCAAAAGATCAAGTGTGCAAAAAGAACGGAAGTCCAAGACCTATTCTGAAGATTTATCGAAGAAAAAGTCTAAAGATGGTAGTTTAATAAAAGTCCAGGAACCAAGTCCTATAAAAGAAGAAAAATTAGAAGACGAGTTCATTTCATATCGACAAATCCCGAGACAACGTCGAGAAAGACGAATAATTTAAAAGACGAGAAAGACAAAGAAAGAAAGAAAGAAGCAACAATCATTTCCTCCTCATATATATACCTTCCTTGTATCATTTGGAAAGGGATTTAGCTAGTTTGTAGTTTAATTTTCTTAAGGTAAGTAGGAGTAGGAGTATTTACTTTCTCTCTAGTTTTAATTTCTCTCTCTAAATTTTCTTTCAAGTTTGCTTAAATCTTTCATCTTTTAATCTTGTAATCTTGAATCTTTAACCTTTATCTTAATTTTAAGCTTTTCATAATCAATCTAATTCTTCCTTTCTTGTATTAATTTTGTGTTTGATTTGGTAAAAGTATGTAGTTTGTTTTAATCTTTATGCTTATATGCTTAAATTGTTTATCTTCTTGTTCGGATCATTTTTATGTAGTTTATGCTCTTACCTTATTGTGCTTTTTGCTTATTTTGTATTAGCTTATTTTCAAATAAGTGTTTTAAAAAAAAGTTTATTCTTTTATAAGTGGACTTTATAAATTTAGCTTATTTGATGTTTTGAAGGTTTTTTAATTCGTGCTTATTTAGCTTTTCTTACTTTTGATTTAGTTAAGTTTTTGGTCATTGCTTATTATTAAAGTGCTTATTTGGTTATTGCTTATTTCATTTTTCCATTCCATCGTAACGTCTAAGGGTTTTAATGGTTCCGATCAGGTATTGTGATCGCATATTCCTTAGAGTTTCTACTTGCGATCAAATACCGCGATCAAAGGTTGTGATCACAAACTGAGATCACACACTACGATCTGGACCACGATCTCTTGTTGCGATCTTGACTACGATCCGTGGGTGCAATCGAGGGGTAAAATCCGTGGTTGCGATCAAGGACCACGATCTGTGGTCACGATCTAAGGCTTCGATCACTTGGCTGCGATCGGTGACTGCGATCGCCTGTCACGATCCAAAGTGCGATCGGATTGCAAGTCTTAGTTTTTATTTCCTGTATTTATTTTTAATTTCAAATTTAATTTGTCCCGCTATTTTACTTACTGTTATTTTAAATTTATTTTATCTTAGGTTAATTTTAAAGTTTTCAAATTTACTTTTTGTCGAGTTTTAATATTTCGTCATTTATTCTTATAAGTCCTTATTTTTAGTTTAAAATTTTAAAGCTTTCATTTTTACTTTAATTTTTTATTTTTACTCAACGACATTTTCATTTTTAGTTTAAAAATAGATAATCATTTTATTCGCCCTTTTCACTAAGAACAATTGAGTCACACAATTAACTATAATCAATTCGATAAGACCGGATTCAACAAACTTATTTTTAACTAAGTAAAGTCTAGTTATTAATCAAAACAGAAATAACATTCCTAGGGTGGGCTTCTACCTTCTTCTTCACTTGGCTACTAGAAGGGGGCAAGATCCTATCATTCTTCATGTTTCCTTTAAGCTTAGATCTTTGATCCTTAGTAGTGGTGTTCACTCCTGTAGAAGACAACACATGAATATTAGAAGCTGGTTTTGATTTTGCTTTATCTTTGGTGACCAATGTTTGAGATGGTTTAGTCCTAGGGCCCTTGTTTATTGGTGTGACAGCAAGGATATGGTTCTTTGTTGATCTCACTTTAGGAACACTAGAGGGCGGGGATGAAATGGTGGCTGTTTTCTTAACACGAAGTAATTCTTTTAATTCAGCCAAAGCCATATCATTATCACGAATTGTCACATGTAAATCTGAGATCTCCACCGACTTATGATTAAGGGTCTCAATCCTGGATTGAGTGTTAGCAGCCTCTAGTGTTCTTTCCATAGTCTCATTTCCTACCAGCAATGATTTAGCAACTTTGTCACGCTTTTGATGTTGTTTTGATCGTTTAGTTAATTGAAAAACCTTTTTAACATTTTGAGTATCTATATGAACACTTTCGTGTGACTTTTCAAAAATCTCTTGAATAAACTGTTTTCAAACTCAAGCGAAAAACAATGTGTTTGAATAGCATCAAATTGTTTGGAGAGCGATTTATTGGAATCTTGAAGCTTTAAAAATTCAGCGTCAGATTTGTGACAATTACTATCTACCACATTATCCACAGAGTCAACATTATGCACAATAGTTGGACATGGTCATGCATGTATATAGCTCAGGCAGTTTAAAATGATAACATAGTAAATAATGAAAAGTTTTATGACATGTAAACTACTGGGGAAAACAGATGGCAGCAAACGGGGAATCCTAATCATACAAAGAGAATGTCCTTACTGAAGGACGGAATATCCGTACCTTACGTCCATTAACGAAATGAAGATGAAAGCGGAAAGTAACTACTCCGACTTCACGAGTTCTACATAATAAAGGACGTGAATGAGTTGTCTATTTAATGTATAACTTACTAATTCTTAGTTTACTTTACTTGTTATTGACATGTTTTACTTGTTCTGTACTTGTTTTACGTGTTCTTGACTTATTTTACTGTTTATGTTTTATCATGTATTTCTTACTGTTTCATGTGTTCTTGATTATCGTACTTCATGTTTCATGTGTTATTATACTTGTTGTTTCACAATGAGTAACTTTCTAAAAATAACAGGTTTCTATGTATTGTAACTTTCCAAAAATAGCAGGTTTCTATAAATAGTAAGTTTCCAAAAATTGGAAGTTTCTATAATTATTAAGTTTCCAAAAATAGAAGGTTTTCATAAATAGTATGTTTCCATAAATAGCATATTCCCATAAACAGTATGTTTCCATAAATAGCATGTTTCCATAATTAGTATGTTTCTATAATTAGCATGTTTCCATAAATAGTAATAAGCTTTTTAATAAGCATTTGATATAAGTTAAAGCTGAATGAATATATTTAGTAAGCCATGATCAATCAAATGTCATAATATAGTAAAGTTTATTAATAATTAAATACTTTATTCTAACATAATAATTATTAATTAATAATATAAGTCATGGTTTAGAAGTGATTATTAACTAATAATATAACATGATTTATATTAATAAAACTTTACTATAACTGATAATTGTATAATAAATTAGAGTATAGTATTAATTTAATTAAACTCGTGATTAGAATGTAATTAAATAATTAAGCTAAGTTCTTAAGTAAATTAATTAAATATGCCATGTTTTATATCATGAATAATTATATAAATAATTATTATAAGTCCAGTATTAATTTATTACATGTACCATGTTTAATGTCATGATAATTATATCAAATAATTATATCCTAAATCCAAATTAATTCAATTAATTATAACATGATTTATTTAATATACTAATTAAATTAATGTACTTAGCCCAAAATTAATTTAACAAGTTTAGAACCAAACACACCCTTGTGTGTTTCGTGTACCCGAGCCCCAATCGAGCCCTCACCAAGATCCCAAAGTCTCGGCTTGCTCGAACCACGCACACCACCACCACAGCCTTGCGGATGTGGCCTTGCCGTCGCCTGCCGAGGCTAGCCACCGACAACAGCCGGTTGCCACTTCTGGCGCCAAAGTCCCCACCGAGAGCTAAAGCTCTCGGTTTCCACTATTCTAACCAAACACTCCCTGCTGTGGGGTTTTTGTGTTGCCGTTGACAAAGTAAAACAACCTCCGCCCCTATAGGGTGCGGCTGGCTGAGCAAAAATACCACCCAGAGCCTTTGGCTCTCGGTTCCCGTGACAACCCAAACCAAATCCCGACTAGATCTTGTTTAATTTATGCTTTAATTCAAATTTTATTCATCCCATTCATGTGTTCATATATAATTTAATAAAAATCATTGATTCACATAATTAAAAGAAAATAATATGATTACCGAATCCTTGAGAAATAGAACAACGAACACGAACACACAACCCGATTAATTAGAAGATCACCAAGCTTTTTCCTTCCCATTTTCTTTTTGTTACTAGTAAAATCATAACGGGCCGAGCTTGGCCCATCTTGTTTCTTTTCCTTATTGTGCCGTCCAAACACCCCTTCATTATATGTATTTCGTATTTCGTGTTTTAAATAATTCCCATGTATTATTATTTGTAACGTATGTTCGTGTTTTAACTCGTTTTAATTCTTGTCATGCTTTAAGTTTATACGTAAATACTTATCGGGTAATAATTTACATACGTAATACTCGTCGTAAATAAATAATTAATATACGTAATACTTGTTTTGACATATTAAATATTCATGATACGTGTCGTGTATTTATTAATCATAAAGTTTTAACTAATCCGTGTTTTCATGTAATTAATGTTCTTATGGATTTTATGCGGGTTTTACAACTCTTCCCCTCTAAAAGAATTATTCGTCCTCGAATCAGAGATACGATAAGCTAAAAGGGACATACCCGAATCATATCTGAACATGAGATTAAGAAGTCAGGATAGACTTATGACAACCCAAAACTGAGGTCATTACTTAATCTTATTTTACGATTATTTTTGAAATTTTTGAATGAGTGTGAACAATATTTATTTTTGGAGGTTTAAGTTTAAACCGATGTTGGAAGGTCTATATTTAATATTCATTAAGTATAAGGAGTATTAGCAAGCGTGATATCGATGGATGCCAAATATTTTACGTTTTATTGTCGGTTGTTTGATTTTTATCATTTTCGAGGTTTTATTTTAAATGACGTGTTATGTCGAGTCGATAGTCGATATTATTGTTTTTGAGGTACGTTTTAAATTTTTAAAAGTATCTTTATGAAACCCGAGCCCTATAAATATTTTGAAAATTGACTAATAGTTATTTCCTGCTTTTTAGCTAACTATTTACATTTCTAGCCACAACTTTTACCAAATTGCAACTAGGTCCCTACACCACTATATAAAAGATTTTTTTTAAACACACAATTCCACTCACAAAATTTTTCCACTCATCTCTCTCTCTCTCTCTCTCTTGTGTTGCTGTGACCTACACCACCCAAAACCACCATTCAATCAATTTTAACTCAAAAGTTATGATGTTTTGAGCTAAACTAACACAAGACCCAACCTTATTTTTTATCAAGGATTAATAACAAGATTTTTACTAGTTGAAAAAGTTCGTTTTCTCGGTGTCTCTTCGAATTGATTTCCGGTTCAAAGTGCGACTTAGTTGTTTTTGGTTAAGAAGAAAGGAAGTTAATTATCTAAAACTAATTAAAAAGTAAATGCGGAAAGTATTTAAAAACAAACTAAAGACAAGTACAAATAATAAAAGTAAAACAAGGTGAATATTAAAAACTAAAAGTTAAAACGAAGTTAAAACGAATATTAAAACAAATAATAAAACGTAATTTAAAGCGAAACAATTAATAAAAATAAAACTAAACGAAGAAATTAACTATCGACTCGAAAATAAAGTTTACTAAATGAAAAAGGAGAGAATAAAACTAAAATGGTACTTTAAAGCTAAACGAGGCAAAACCTAAAGCGGGTATTAAATAAAAGATAAAACTTGAACTTTACGAAAAAATATTAATTTTAAAATTAGACGAAAAATTCAACTAAAAATACGTAACTTTCAGAAATAAAATCGGAACAACTTTCAGATAAAACTAGACAATTACGGAACAAAACTAATAAACAAGCAAGCAGGCAGGCTAGCTGCTGGAAGCAGCCAGCCTAGCTACTTGTTTTTGGCGGGAAACATGCTAAGCATGCAAGCTAGCAGGAGGTCTTAATACCTTTATTCGGAAGTTATAAATCTTCCGATTCGGAAGATTCGAAGCAGTTGATTCGGAAGTTTAGAAAGTTCCGATTCGGAACTTTTGAGAATTACTGATTCGGAAGTTTTTTTTTTTTTTTTCTTTTATTCGGAACTTTTCAAAAGTTCCGGTTCGAAACTTTTTGGCGAGAATTGGTTCGGAAGATTTAGAAAATTGGTTCGGAAGATTTTCTATAAATTGGTTCGGAACTTTTTTTAAAAAACATTCATTCGGAACTTTTAAAACCATTCATTCGGAACAAATTGATTCGGAACTTTTTAATACAAATTGGTTCAGAACTTTTTTCTGGGAAACAGTAAGTAGGAACGAAGAACAGGGAAAGAACATGAAGGTACGAATTTAATTAAAACTAACTAAGATTAACCAAAAGATTAACCCAAAACAACCACTAAACATCAACTAACAATAAGCAATCAAAACAAATCATCAAAACTAACAAACATAACCAAATCAATCAAAACCCACTTGATCAAAATCATAAAAAACTCAAGAACATGAACAATCAAAATAAAGAACAAACCAAACAAGAAAGGTAGAAGGAGATTGGCTATAAGATAAAGATTAACACCAATTAAAGGTAAACTTACTTGGTATTAAAAGAAGATTAAATGTGCGTTACAAGAGAATTAAAGATCATAAATTTAAAGAACAAGAGAAATGAAAAATGGGGAAGAGAGGCTTGTCAAGCCTCCAACAACTCAACAAAATGGCTAGTAATGTGTATTTAAAGGGGAGGAAGGGATTAGTGTAAGGAAGCTTCCCCCCCTCTTTCCTCTTTTCCTTAATTGCGTCATTAGGTCCCTCCTTTCTTTAATCTTCTTAAATCTTGGACTATAATGACTTTGGCTCGGGATTTCTTTGAACTCGTCTTGTAATTCTTCAATAAATTATACTTGAGTTCTTTGGCTTTCAGTAAACTTCCGTCTTTTGACTTTTTCTTCGATAAATCTTCAGAATTGGTCTTGGACTTCCGTTCTTTTTCCACTCTTGATCTTTCGACTTCATCTTTTGTCTTTTTCTTTAATAAACGCCCGTGAAAGCCGTGTTTTCTCCACTTTTCACCATCTCGACCCTGAAACACAATAAAAACACAAACCACGCATAATTCTGCCATTTACGACATAAAATATACGTTTAGGTCCCGTTTTAATATAATTAAGTGGTAGAAAAGATGGGTGTTTTCACACCTATCAAATCCCCTACACTTAACCATTGCAATGCCCTCATGCAATGCTTAGTGATAAAGCAAGGTTTACATTTTCCATCATAATCAACCTACCTTGGCCTTTATTAAACAACTAAAGAAAAGATAGAAAATAACAAGATTCAACAAGGAAGAAACATGTAAAGAAATCTAAGGCTTACATTAGGGCTTGTGTGTCATGAATGTTTATCACCCTCAAGTTTCACGTTCCCCATGCCAAGCTTAAAAACAAGATCATTGTTAGTGCAAGTTAGCATAACAAACATTTACTCATGCGGTTCAATTAATCACTTAAACTCCCTTATTCCTATGGGTATCTCTTATATTTTATTTTTGTCTTGAATGATCACGAGGATGCATTGTTGACTTATTTTGATAATTTATTCAAGCTGAAAGCAAAGTAGGACGATTTGATCAATAGTTAGCTAAAGGACAAAATCTCTTAAAACTGCTTCTCGGGATATCAAAAAGTTCATATCTTGGCATAACTTGGTTCACGATTTGAGACCTTTCTCGGGCCGATATTTGGCATGTACTTCATACTTCATATCTTGAGAGACGTGCTTGAGATAATGGTCTTCTCATCGTTCATAGAGTTCCTTCACTTGGAGACTTTTAAAGAGGTACTCCAACTTTGTTGACCACGACTTCATGATTATTTCTTCAATCTCTATTTGGGATTTCGAGATACAACGATCCGCCTCCTTTTCGGACTTGGATCTATTTATCCTCATACCTTGTTAGGGTCTTTTCGGATAGACTTCTCCATGATCTTAATGGGAGTTGATTGCTTTTCGTCGTGAGTCTTGATCCTTCATATTGACTTTGGGAATAATGCTTTTCACATCACCTTGGATCTTCAGCAATAAAATGGAATCCTCATGCCTTGTTAGGGCCTTTTCGGACTCGCCAATCTTCGCGCCCCGCTTCATAAGTTATGCCTTGGCTATGAACTCTCGTCATTACCGAGCAACTTTTAAACGATCTTGGGCTAGAAGCTAAGTAACTTTTCAAATCGTACGACCTTACTTATTGCAGATAATTTATTAGCAAGTGATGGGAGAAAAAGATCATAATTAACTCACATAAGTTAATGAGAGAATACCAAACTTGTAACCAACTCTATCATTTCTCGTTCTCCACAATTTAAAATCTCAAGGAATGAGACTCGTGGATGCTTAGCCTAATAAACCAATTAAGGTCTACATGGTTAAGGATACTAGCTAGAGTGAACTTGGATAAGTAAACTCGGGTTGAGTCAAAAAAATTCACAACGGGCCTAATATATCTAAGATAACTAAACTTGTTAAAACCATTTTATTAAAATAGGAGAAAAATAGCAAAAATAAAGGGGACTACAACTAGGCCAAAATAGATTAAAAATTTTGAAAAATGTCGAAAAATTGATTTTCCGGTTAAAATGAGGGCAAATACAAGGAAAAGACCACTTAACTTCGATAGAAGTCCCCCCTACACTTAATATAAACATTGTCCTCAATGTTTAAGCATGTGGGAGTAAACTCCCCTACACTTAGGACATTGTGCACTTTGTTTAAATCGCGTTAAGGAAAAGACAACTAAAGAGATTCCTATTTTAATATTGAGAAATATAAAATAGTGAATCGAAAAGAGTTTAGGATAGAACCGGGAAGAATGTAACACGGAATCATGGTTCGTCAAAAGTCATCAAGAGTGTGTCTTTGAAGCTCTAATCCCTGCATATGATAAGAAAGAGAACAAGAAACACCAACGGGGCTCCCCCTACACTTATGGTGAAAATAGATAGATAATTGGGTTGCCTCCCAAAAAGCGCTTGTTTTTGTTGTCCGAGTCACGAGCCTGACTCGTCCCCGAATTAAATGGTCCATGGGGAAGCCTCGAATGTGATACCGGGATCAAAGACCTTGTCCTCGTTCCCGGTTGACATCAACAAAGGAGAGGC
The DNA here is from genome assembly GCA_025667525.1 of Glebionis coronaria. Taxonomy (NCBI): domain Eukaryota; kingdom Viridiplantae; phylum Streptophyta; class Magnoliopsida; order Asterales; family Asteraceae; genus Glebionis; species Glebionis coronaria. The sequence goes on from CM046874.1 coordinate 305,537,728, forward strand.
GGGGGAATAAGTCTTGACAGGGAGAAAGGTCCTTTCAACATACGTATAGTATGTGAATTCAAGATCCACGGGAGGTGGGTTGGGTGTAGTAAGCACATTGCCATGCCCCAAAGACAATGGATGCTGAGCAAACGGTAAAGCCGTATTGTTACCAATCATAGCATAATCAATGTCACCTCCCGGGTCGAAGCACTCATCCTCATTTCCTGGTATAAAACGAGTAGAGTAAAAGTGATACATCACCCGCTTGGGTGTGCACGTGGGAGGATGAGGTGGTAATATAATATGAGAATTATGAGAACAATTACCTTCCACCTGCGTCCCTTTTCCAGTAGATTCACATCTTTCCACCTCTGGGATAGAAGGTGTAGTGTCATCGTGTAATAAATCTTCTAGAAAAAGTATATCTCCTTCCTCATCAGAATACCCGGATGTGTATTCCACGGGTGTATCAATAGCGAGAAACTCATCGATCTCAGGAATGTGAAAACTATCATCACTAAGGAGTGAAGTATTTTGCTTTAGAAATTCCTCCTCGTCGAAAATAACCTCAATATCGTCATCACTCTCCTCATTATCTATAGGGCCAATAATATGCTCAGTGATATGAGTATTCGTCTGATCTTGCGGCTGTAAACATGACTCCATACAAGTTCGCAGCGTGTGTAAAAGCTCTTTTGATTGTGCTTGAAAAGCTGTAGCAAGATCGACAATTGGTTCTTGGTAACTCATCCCGTGACGAGGCTGATGATCGAGTGAGTGCGGTGGGGGCTCATAGTGTTGAAAACCTGAATTATAGCAAGGTTGTGGCTCATAGTTGTTCATCGATTGGGAATAATTAGAAACCGGGTTTGGTTCATAATAGTCCATAGGTGAAGAAAACTGAGGATCCGGATTTTGCTCATAATAATTCATTGGTTGACAATAATAGGTATCGTGAGGACCCCCACAGTTGTTGCAAAACGGGTGTGGAGAAAAATCAGGTGCGTCTTGTGGATAGCTATTGTCATTTGTCATAATTGTACCCCGGTTCTTGCCCGTGACCATACGGGTATCGAACCGGGCACGAAACATGCCAATGAGAATCGCTTCCACAATAGATGCACGGGGGAACAGGAGGTAGGTTCAAAAAGTACGAATTAGTCGAGTTGCACAGAGGACAAAATCCGGATTGTGTGTAGTCGATATCGTTTCCGCACCGCTCACATGTGCACCATTGGCAAGAGTTGTCCCCAGATAATTGTTTCCCACACCGGACGCAATGGACATAAAAATCCATGAAGAAAGATAGATAAGCAAGAAGAATATTTTTGGTGCAAAACTTTGAAAAAGAAATGCTTTTTATGATTTTTCAAATGTTTTTGGAGTTTTGAAAAATTTTGACAAGAAAAATAACGTTCACAAGTGAACGGATCCCAAAATCCAACGCGTCACTCACAAAAAACCTTCGATCTTCACGAAAAGAGCCGGCAGCGGCGCCATTTTAATAACAAGATTTTTACTAGTTGAAAAAGTTCGTTTTCTCGGTGTCTCTTCGAATTGATTTCCGGTTCAAAGTGCGACTTAGTTGTTTTTGGTTAAGAAGAAAGGAAGTTAATTATCTAAAACTAATTAAAAAGTAAATGCGGAAAGTATTTAAAAACAAACTAAAGACAAGTACAAATAATAAAAGTAAAACAAGGTGAATATTAAAAACTAAAAGTTAAAACGAAGTTAAAACGAATATTAAAACAAATAATAAAACGTAATTTAAAGCGAAACAATTAATAAAAATAAAACTAAACGAAGAAATTAACTATCGACTCGAAAATAAAGTTTACTAAATGAAAAAGGAGAGAATAAAACTAAAATGGTACTTTAAAGCTAAACGAGGCAAAACCTAAAGCGGGTATTAAATAAAAGATAAAACTTGAACTTTACGAAAAAATATTAATTTTAAAATTAGACGAAAAATTCAACTAAAAATACGTAACTTTCAGAAATAAAATCGGAACAACTTTCAGATAAAACTAGACAATTACGGAACAAAACTAATAAACAAGCAAGCAGGCAGGCTAGCTGCTGGAAGCAGCCAGCCTAGCTACTTGTTTTTGGCGGGAAACATGCTAAGCATGCAAGCTAGCAGGAGGTCTTAATACCTTTATTCGGAAGTTATAAATCTTCCGATTCGGAAGATTCGAAGCAGTTGATTCGGAAGTTTAGAAAGTTCCGATTCGGAACTTTTGAGAATTACTGATTCGGAAGTTTTTTTTTTTTTTTCTTTTATTCGGAACTTTTCAAAAGTTCCGGTTCGAAACTTTTTGGCGAGAATTGGTTCGGAAGATTTAGAAAATTGGTTCGGAAGATTTTCTATAAATTGGTTCGGAACTTTTTTTAAAAAACATTCATTTGGAACTTTTAAAACCATTCATTCGGAACAAATTGATTCGGAACTTTTTAATACAAATTGGTTCGGAACTTTTTTCTGGGAAACAGTAAGTAGGAACGAAGAACAGGGAAAGAACATGAAGGTACGAATTTAATTAAAACTAACTAAGATTAACCAAAAGATTAACCCAAAACAACCACTAAACATCAACTAACAATAAGCAATCAAAATAAATCATCAAAACTAACAAACATAACCAAATCAATCAAAACCCACTTGATCAAAATCATAAAAAACTCAAGAACATGAACAATTAAAATAAAGAACAAACCAAACAAGAAAGGTAGAAGGAGATTGGCTATAAGATAAAGATTAACAACAATTAAAGGTAAACTTACTTGGTATTAAAAGAAGATTAAATGTGCGTTACAAGAGAATTAAAGATCATAAATTTAAAGAACAAGAGAAATTAAAAATGGGGAAGAGAGGCTTGTCAAGCCTCCAACAACTCAACAAAATGGCTAGTAATGTGTATTTAAAGGGGAGGAAGGGATTAGTGTAAGGAAGCTTCCTCCCCTCTTTCCTCTTTTCCTTAATTGCGTCATTAGGTCCCTCCTTTCTTTAATCTTCTTAAATCTTGGACTATAATGACTTTGGCTCGGGATTTCTTTGAACTCGTCTTGTAATTCTTCAATAAATTATACTTGAGTTCTTTGGCTTTCAGTAAACTTCCGTCTTTTGACTTTTTCTTCGATAAATCTTCAGAATTGGTCTTGGACTTCCGTTCTTTTTCCACTCTTGATCTTTCGACTTCATCTTTTGTCTTTTTCTTTAATAAACGCCCGTGAAAGCCGTGTTTTCTCCACTTTTCACCATCTCGACCCTGAAACACAATAAAAACACAAACCACGCATAATTCTGCCATTTACGACATAAAATATACGTTTAGGTCCCGTTTTAATATAATTAAGTGGTAGAAAAGATGGGTGTTTTCACACCTATCAAGGATCATATTGGTGTAAGAATTTTACACATGCAAGCAACTTTTTTTTTCTTGATGTTGGTAGGTAGGAGCTATGATCATGCATGGCATTATCATAATGATCATGGTGGTTTGTGCTAAAAATCTAGTTAGAAACATCATTTTTATCTTATTATTTTTATTTTGATTATGATTTTGATGTTATGGTTGATGTATGATGATATTAGGGCATAGTAATGATCATTTCCATGGTTGGTTTTTATCAAAAAGTTGATTTTGTACAAGTTTTAAGTAGTCATTTTACAACAGTAAGTAAAAGGTAAAATCCGAATTTTTATGTTTTGAAAATGGCTTAACTTATAGCCTAGGGTTGTAGATAATTTTCTTAGCTTCGATTTGGTATAAGGTAGAGCTTATAGCTCAAAACGAGCGCGAAGTTATGATGTTTTGAATGATCGTATACCGGGAGACGAGTATCGGCACTACAAGTAGTTGTTGTCGGTATTTGGATCGAATCTCGGGACTCTAAATGGATGTTTTGAAAAATGTAACCTACTGATAATGAGGTTTTTACTTTATAGGTTGATTTTACTTTAAAACCCGAGTGTCGGTTTTGTAAACGGAGTCGTTTAAAGAAGTTAAAACGGTTGTATGAAAAATTAACGTAAATCTGTCCGGATTTTGTAGTTTGAAAATGAGTCGGGTAAAGTACTTTAAAAGTAATTTCATTTGATAAACTTGTAAGAGGACTTTCTATATATATATTAAGTCAGTTTATCGAGTCGTTTCATAAACGGTTGACGAGTTTAAAAGGAGTAAATAAGCTAGTACATGTAGTATGTACCGGCGGACTTTGTAAAAAGTATAAAATGGTAAAGTAAATGTGTAGTAAAGTATAATGAAGTTATTTATATCGTTTTCTCTCGAGTTTATCGTGACTTTATGAGTTTGAGTTTGATGTTGTTATGTATGATTTATTTCTCGAGTCATTATTAACGAACGCCCCTTATTGTGATAGGTAGCGGTTCTCGAGTTTGAAAGGCATCCATTATCATCGACGATCATCTCGCTAGATCTCTTATACTAAGGTGAGTCTATAGCCTCGCTTTCTACTCGTTTTAATGATTTTAATACCCGCGAGGGGGATACATGCTATTTGAAAATAAACGAACACAAGTCATGAGTAATTGTTAGACCCGAATGTTGCCTAAAGTTGATTTCATTGTATTGAGTAACTTGTTGCTAAAGACCCTAAATTCATGAGCCGTTAACTATATTCTGAGTTGATGTTGTGAGTCGGGAATAGCCGCTTATTCTAATGATAGTGCTATTGGGTTGACCACCCTATCTGAGACCAGGGCATTACGTTGAGTAACCCACTGGGAAGGATAATTTTACGTGAATAAGATTGTGGTATTCTAGCAACTGATACCCTAGAGGGGCAATGGTTTTATTCTAATCATACCGGCATTTGGCATGGGTGACTATTTGGTTAAGGGGTCGGTGTCATGAGCTTAAATACAATGTTTGTTTAATAATATCATTATTATTACTGCCTTGAATATAGATTGTGTGTACGACAATTTTATAAATGATTATGATTGATTTTCTTCTTGTGTTCAAATGTGATTTGATAAACCTATAGTCTCGCTCAACATTATTGTTGACTCGTTTTATGCATGTATTTCAGGTAATAGGAAGTGATGGAGCATGGAGGTTTGCTGTGGAGGTTGTGGCTTGGCTTTTGGAAGAATGTTGGTCTAAACTATTTCTACCTTTTAGTGTTGAACAATTTACTTTATGTTGATGTACTGTACTAAACTTGTTGGTTGTTGGTCAAGATCCATGGGGACAAAACGCTTTACTCTGGTATCGTGTCAGTACAATTTGGGTTGAAATCTATGTTTTAGACCATTTATGAAAATCTTGTTTATATCTATGTGTAAACGTCTCACTTTTGAGTCGTTCAATATACCTTGTGTGATGATGCTTGTGTCTAGCACCAAATTGTGTATTTCCGTTGCGCAATGTAAATTGGGGGTGTTAGAGATTGGTAATCAGAGCTGCAAGTTATAGAGAACTGAGTCGATTTTGAAAATTGTCCTAAACTATAACTTTGGTGTCGAACGTATTTATTCTTCAAAAGCACACAACTCCTCTGCAACGCTCCTATAAGATCACTTTTAGTTTTGTTTTGCATTATAGATGTATCCCTCATAACTGAAATGATTTCCCGAGTATTTATTAAGTAAAAACTACGATATTGTATTGGAATTATTGAAAGTACGTTGAGTGCTTGTCAGTATCATATTTTTTTTTTGCAAGCATTGCATAAACATCATTTGCATTGTGTTGCATAGCATGGATAATGTATGACATTTGCATGAGCATTGCATACTAATTATTATTTATTTAACGATGACCTTAAGTATCCTTAACCCTTATAATTGTAGAAAATGGCTGGTTTACCTCGTGACGATGGATGGATTGATTTGACTAATGTAGTGGATGGTGAGGAAGTAGATAACTTTGGTGCTAGTGACAATGAGGAGCCTTTTGAGTTTTTAGATGATGGGATTCCACTTACTGCAGTTGGTCAGACAGAGCCTGAGTTGATACAAGGTAGTCATGTTCCAAGGGTTAATGTTGTGCCACAGACTATTCCAGATTGTCAGCGACCGTTTGTTCATTCTTCGACTCCTACTTGTGATGCTTATATTAGTAGTTTGTTTAGGATTGCATTTGCTAGGGGTGCTGTTCCTATTGAGTCGAGTAGGGCTGCTAGTGCTCGATCTATTCATGATGGTATTCCTAAGGTTTATTGTCCAGGTCCTAGGTCCTATGATGATATTTTCTAGTTCTTAAGAAGTTTGGTCGGTCTTTGTTTGAGAGGTATTTGGTTGAGACTCGTGTGATTAGGAGGTTTGAGCTGAATGAGAAAAAGTTTGAAAGGTTTGTAGGTAGTGTGAGGAGGTCAGAGTTTGTTAGGGCAAGGGAAATGGATGAGATTGTTAGATTGAGATCTATGGTGCTGAATTTGAGTGGGCAAGTTGAAAGGTTGCGTAGGGAGAAAGAAATGAATGCTAGGTTGAATGTGTGGGGTTTGTCGGTGAGATCTTTTCCTAGTCATGGTGTTGTGATTCGTGATGTGCCGAATCAGGTTGAAGCTCAAGTGTCGATGAAGCCGAGTGAAGGAGATAGTCGTAAGGGGAAAGAAAAAGTGGAGGAAGAATCTGAAGATGATGATAGCAGCAGTGATGACGAGCCGATGTACAAGAAGCTGCGGGGATGTGATGTTTAGTTCTTTCCGTTGTTTTTATTTGGCTTTGTTGTAATAGAACTTATGTAGACTCGTACTCTAGCTTGTGATGAAACTTAATGACTTTTAATTTGTTGTGATGAAGGATTGTAGTGACATTACTTGTCACAATTTTGTGGAGATTTTCCAAAGCAATCCAAAATTACCTTCATGACTTATGATTTGTCTTATTAGTTCTTTTGTGTGATTGGTTAATGATTCATTGTGAATTGTGTTGTTGGTGCATGTAGTATCCATGTTACATCTTGATAGAAAAATCCTTCTTCTTATCTTGATATGAATACTTACTTGTTCTTTTTCTGTTATGGTGACAGGAAGGAGTTGGGAGGCATTTTTCTGACTTTACTAAATTATTGTTTGGTTAGTTTTCCGTAAACATGCCGCCTGAATTGACAACTGCTACTGTTAATACCATGATTGAGCAAGCTATTGCTAGAGCTTTGGAAGCTGAACGTGCTGCGAGGAACCAAGAGGCTGAGAATAGGAATGTTGTTGGTCAGGTTGGAGGGAATGTTGGAAATCAGGCTGGAGGAAATGCTGATGAACAAGAAGAAGGAAATGCTGCGGGACAAGTTGGAGGTAATGTTGCTGTTCAGCAGGTTCAAAAGGAATGTTCTTATGCTAGTTTCATGAAATGTGGACCTACCCAATTTCGTGGTACTGGTGGTGCATTAGAATTAAGGAGGTGGATTGAAAAGATTGAAAGTAATTTTGAAATCAGTGGAAGTTCAGAAGCTAGTAAGGTGAAATTTGATGCAGCTACTTTTCAGGATGATGCATTGAGTTGGTGGAATAGTCAAGTAGCTACTGTGCGATTAGTTGAAGCTAATGCTAGAACATGGACTGTGACTAAGGGACTGTTGACTGCTAAGTTTTGTCCTGAGGAAGAGTTAGGTCAGTTGGAAGATGAATTGAGGCATTTGGTGTTGAGGAATAATGATATTGTAGCTTATACAAGGAGGTTTTCTGATTTGTGTTTGTTATGTCCTGATGCATTTGCTGATAACCGAAAGAAGATGAAGCAGTATATTAGGGGTTTATCTTAACTCCTTTATAAAGGAAAAATGTATTTGGTTGAAAATTGCTATAGTTAGAAATGTTGAAACATATGATGGTTGAAAATGTATTAATTTAAGAAATATTTCAAACTCACCCAATATCTCAAAAGTACCCAATATCTCTCACTCCCCTCTCACTCTAAACAAAAACCCTACCCCATTCAATATTTCAGCCGCCACCAAAACTCTCCACCATACCACCATTATCGAACCATACCACCAGCATATTTTCATTTCATTTTTAGGACAGCACCCCAATAAATCCGTATGAAGAAAACAAAGCTTAGATTGACTTAAATCACTACTACAATGGGAATCTTTTATTTGGTATCAACGGATAGATCCTATCATCATCAATCAGATCTAATCAGTCAAATCAAAATCAAAATCAAATGGCTAAAACAAGACCAGGTAGCAGCACCAGCAGCAGCAGCGGCGCCGCCAAACGAGACCTTGACTCTTACACTATCAGAGGCACCAACAAAGTTGTCAGAGGTACAAATATTTCCATTTTTTTTTACCTTTTATTGTTTGAATTTTTGTAATTATATTCTTTTCTTTTTGTCTGTCTCAACTTTCACTAAACTTATTTGCTACTTAATTAAATTCTTTCGTTTTTTAGTAATATGTGATAAGATTAATAGATATGGAAACCGAGCTTTATTTTTTGGGTTGTTGAGCTAATAGATCGATTTTAACGTGTGTCAAGTTTGATTGTCGCAAGTAAATGAGCAAATTGCACAAAAATGTATTTCACTTTAGGGCTTTCAGCCAATTTTATGTTACTCATTTTTTTGTTACTAGGGGGTGTTTGTTCAAGCTTATGAAACATAAGGCGAAATAGGCCTATGTTTCATAAGCCCCAATTTTGTTGTTTATTTTGAGACCTAAGGCTTATATAAGTTTATTACGATATGTTAAATTTATATAAGCCAATAAGTCTCAAGATAAGCCACAAAATTGAGGCTTATGAAATATAAGCCGAAATTTGGCTTATTTCCGGCTTATATATTTCGTCAGTCATAATTTCGTGGTTTATTTTTAGATTTATGGGTTTATATACGTTTATAAACCTCTACTGTGAATTGTGGCCTGTGTTGTCAAACTAAAGAACTGAGTGGTGCGTTTAGCGTAAACATATTATATAAACGAGCTCTAAATAGAAATATGCGTTTGAGTATAGTGCCCATAACAAGTTGTTCTTGAGTCAAGATTTATTTCGTTTAGGCGTATCACAAAATATGTGTCATAAAATGTGTTGAATCTGAGCAGTGCCCATGATTCTAAATTTTCTCATAAGCTGAACTTGAGTGCAGACTCGAGATCAGCTCGACTCGTTTTCACTTTTCACCGCGGCTGAAAACTATTAATGATGTTAAGACCAGTAGTTAGGACTTCTAACACAAACGTATATTGTTGATGTTGACAATATATAGTTATATCAGAGACAAATGTACTTAATTTGAAGTAATTAATACAAAATTTGTGAATGACAAAAAAAACGTGAAATTAAATGAAACCATTAGCCAAGGAGGCAACAAGTATTAGGTGAAATTCGTGGTAGAGATGTTTACCTGCACCGACTCCGGACTATATAAAATGATAGTCGTCTAATGATTAATCGGCTGGCAATATCGAGAAACCAAGTATATAAAATAATAAAAGGAAAAGAAAGAGGCTACTATTGGTGCAAGTGCACATCCAATGTAAATCCTCTAGGATGAGTTTTGGCACCAAGTAAATGTCTTTTGGTGATTAGATTTTAGTAATTGTTTACAGCACTAAATGTATCATAAACATTGTTGTTTTGATAGTATGTATGTGTTTCTCTTAACAAATTTGACACTTTTTTTTGTTATACCCTGGGTTCTGACTTGATAATGCGAACCACTGATCTTAAGGCGACTACTTTTTTGGATAGCCCAGAGTCATCGCAGGTGAACCTGCGTGACCACCCCCAAATATACACACCTTGTGAGGTTTGAACTCTTGACTTCATGCAAGAGCTGTTATTTCTGATGCACGCAAATACAACACAGAGAGATTCGGTGTGTTTATAATGGTCAGTATTATGCCACAAGCTGGGACCAGTCATCGGCTCAGCAAACAAGCTAGGGATATGATTACTATGGTCAGCAACAGAGTCAAGCACCTGCTGTATCAGGTCCTGCAGATGCATCGTCAGCTTATAATTATAATCAACAAACTCAAGGTTATGGAACTCAAGGGTATGGTCAGGATGGTTATGCCGGGTATGCATCTGCTCCTCAATCAGGATATGATCAACAAAGTTATGGTAATACTACATCCGATAATTCTAATCAAGCACGTATTTATTAGTTTCCACTTTTACTAGCTAGCTCGCTCTTTAATTAGTTAATCATCTGAGCTTTTGATTCGTCCAATTTCTAACTTATTACAACAGAGAGGTGGGATCAGTGATTCCACCACTAATGTGTTGCATTTCAAAGATAGGATACTATCAAATGATATTCCTGTGTTCAAGTCTCTTTTGAAGAAGATAACTTTTCAGAAAGACCATAACGGGTCTTCTTGGATTTTAAAACCTGAGTAAACCTGTAAGTGATACCTTTTAGGTAGATTATTTTTGGTAAAAACCTGTAACTTATACTAGACATCACTTATGCTTTTAGCTCTTTAATACAACTATATTATATCTTCTTTTCATCACTTTTATTTCATGTTTATACATGTCCCTATACTAAAAGTGCCATTTATCAGTTCAAGTAGCTCAAACCTGAAAATTCTCTACCCAACATCCATATCTTAAATATATGTGTTATGTAGTTCTTATAATGTTTAATGATTTTGAATATACTTTTTTTGGATTGCAAGTTCTTTCCCTTTGCACGCTATATAATGACCTGCCTATTTTGAATCTGTCGGAGTAGCCTATAGATAAAAAAAGGCCAGAATTTGACAATTATTCTGTATTTGGCTGTAGAAATTGTGGTCTTTGGTGGAATGTCGATACCACACCATCCTTACATTGCACAAAAGGTTATTAACTTCAGTTCCTTAAATTGAGAAGAAGAAGAAGAAAAAAAGGTTGGAATACATGAACTTTAAATTTGTCTACAAGTATAGACTGTATAGTAGTACCTTTTTGAGCAATTTTCACTGTGTAGTATGAATGAACTTCAACTACAGTCTTGCTTGTTTGTTTACATTCGTGAATGTTGGATATACAGTCTACTGCTTGTTAAGTTTTATTCATTTGTGTTTGCTATGTTTGTGCACACGTATAAATAGATCAGTTTGCTATGTTTAAGTTCAATTAGAAGTGTTTTCAAGTTGGATAAGATTTTTAGTTAGAATTTAATAGTTATACTTTAAGTTAGGTTTTAGTTGATAGATACTAAGATGTCTAAAGTCTGATGGTCTGTTCAGTTATGACGTAATGCAAGTGGGTATTTTAGTACAAGGCCTTATATGGCATTTAATTGAGATTTGGAAGCCACCTTTTTGGCATATATGTAAAAATGAATAGCACATTTAGTGAACTGCATGTCTGCGATTGTTCAGCTGGATGTTTGTTGGTTACTTGGTTTATTAAATGATTAAACTTAAACTATAGTATTGCTTGTTTGTTTGCATTCGTGAACACCGGGTAATCTGTTTGTTAAAGTTCGTTTATTTTTGTGTTTGTTCATGTGTTATATTTGTGGTAGGGCTTGGGTGCATATATATATTCGTATACACATTGCGCATTGGTTATACTCAAGACGAACACGATCTTGAGCTAGAATTAACCAGCTCCAGAGGCGGACCTACATGGGAGCCGGGTGTGGCACGGGCCACACCTGCTTTCAAGTCATGAAGTGTAAATTTTTCTTAAAACTGAGTTTTTTGGTATGTGCAACGCCCAATTATATATTTGTGTTACTTCCTTTTTTTTATGGCGCAACTTTAGTCCAAAAATTCTTAATGCCGCAAATTTTAGTACTTGCGATAAAAAAAATTTTGTGCAAGACCCTCACGAAATATTTTGTGCAACACCCTAATAAAAATCCAAGTCCATCCTTGACGAAAGGTACGACGTCGTTTTACAATGGGCCATTTGTTTGCTTTATAGTTGGATACTTCCAGAAGCCTCAACCACCTTTTTCATCCTTTTACAATCTTCATCGTATAACCACTCTAGGAAAGCTTAAGCTTACAACGGCAGATTCATAACCAACCGGCTCAAACAGAGGTGGGATGGTTGAATCAACGGTATTTTGTTTAATTTTTTTTCTATTAATTGATGGTTTTGTTTGTTTGAATTAGGAATGCTTGGCTTATTTCTATATTAATTTATGGGTATTTTGATTGAAAATATTTCCCTATCTGTTTTATATATGTTCAATATGTTGTGGTACTTCTCTTTTCTGAACATGTTTTGGTGCCTGGGCAGCAGGGTATACCAGCCGCGGTTATAAATTTGCTTTGATGAAAGGATATACGCACCCCGGGGTAACATTATTGTTATCACGACTAAGAAGTATGTGGAACAAGTTATAACTATGTTTAAAAAAAACAAGTTATAACTACACTGACTAGAGCGAGAAAGGATGCAGAGTGTGACATTTTGAGTTACACGTATCGGTTACAGTTTTTCCTATAGCTCAACCGAGGTACTTAACTAATTACCACATCCTCTTTTTTGTTGTTCTTAACATCTATACCATATTTTAGTATTTGACAATGGTTTTTTCTTCAAGGTACAAAAAAAATGCTTGTGACAAGTTTGATCCCACCTTCTATCCACGGTTCAAGAAATGGTGTGATGACTACTTTTACATTAAGGTATGCCTTCTGAGATATTTCCTGGATCTCACTCTTTGCGTTTCTTGAATACCTATCAAATGTCCTAGACCAATTGTGAACTTTGAAACAACATTCCGCGTGATTAAATGGAATTTAGAAGTTCTTGAATACATATTCCATGCCTCTTATGTCTGGAATCTTGTAATCAAATAACTTTTTGCAATTTTATGCGTCTATAATTAAGATATGGATATGGATACAATTCACATCCACACCGATTTCATTAACTCGCTCCGGTTTGATGTACACTTTATACATGCACACACATTATTAATGCACAGTTGTATCCCTTAACATTAGTTTTTATTCGAAATCCAACCTTATATTTAGTCTTCATCTGTATTGTCTCTATGCAGCACCGAAATGAGAGGCGAGGGCTTGGAGGCATATTTTTTGATGATCTAAATGACTATGATCAAGAAATGCTTCTCTCGTTTGCTATGGGTAATGTCAAAGCATCTCACATTGTATTTGTCATTAACCCTGGGTTGACATGTAAACATTTTGTGTCCCAGCTTTAAATCTTGAACAACTTTCACCAATATTTGAACAACAAGTTAGCTACTTTTACTCTTATTCTACATCTCCCCTGGTACCTTTATTTCGAATTGAATTTAAATCAGTTGGATGTGCAAGTGTATACCCTGTCTAGAATTTCTAGGTCTGTATAACTTGTTTTTTTTTTCTAATTATGCTTGACAAAGTTCGTTGATATTTGTGTGGTAAATTTCAGTCCTAAGAATATACCCTCTTATTTGATAAACGCTGACAACTAACATACTCAGAATATGCATTATGCCTAATGTTTCACTAAATGTTTTTATATTTTTTGATACATGTTAAGATTTATCTCATGTTACGAGCGTATTCAAATTCATGTTGATCTTTTTACATTCTATTTTGAACATTACACAAAACATTTACCACAATATCGCACTACGTTAATTATCTCTCGCTAAGAATTTCCGCCGCTATGCGCGGGTACTCGTCTAGTCTAGTAATATAAAGGGAGAAACTACTTCGTCGAAACCCAAGTCATTCGATGAAGCTGTTCAAATGGCACATGCTTTAATGGATGTAAAGCTGCAGGATCGAATGGATAGTATTGCTGAAGGGAATAAGAGAAAGTGGGAAGCTGCACACTCAAGCCAAGGGCAGAATCGAGGTGGTTATCATAATAACAATAACCAAGGACCGAATAGGAATCAGCAATATAATTTGAGGAGGAATGATGGTGTTCGTGCTGCTACAGGAAATCAAGGTAACAAGGTGAATCCAAAGTGTGGTCGGTGTAATCTGTATCATGTTGGAAATTGTCCATCTGCTTGCAACAAGTGTGGGAAGGCCGGACATAAGATGGCAGATTGTAGAAATAAAGGTGTAGCCACTGGGGCTAATGCTGTTAAGGTAGTTTACTGTTCTGGATGTGGAGGCCGTGTACATTAGCAGGGGAACTGTCTGAGGGTTGGCATACGACAGGGAGGCAATGTTGCTGTTGTTGCTGCTAGGATTGCTGCTCCAGCCTATGTCGTGGGAGATGCTGACAAACCTCAAGGGCCGAACATGGTGACTGGTACGTTCTTACTTGATGCTTGTTATGCTAGTGTGTTATTTGATTCTAGATCCGATAGAAGTTTTGTAGATGTTAGATTCAGTCAGCTATTGGATAGAGAACCAGTGAGATTGACAATTAGTTATAATGTGGAGTTAGCTGATGGTAAGGTTGTAAGCACTAGTTCTATACTGAAAGGTTGTTCCTTGAAGTTAGGTAATTATGTGTTTAGTATTGATTTGATGCCCATAGAATTAGGATCTTTTGACGTGATTGTTGGAATGGATTGGTTAGTTGGTAATGGTGCAGTAATTGTTTGTGGAGAAAGATTAGTTCAGATACCGCTAAGGAATAGGGTATTGACTGTGAAAGGTGATGAATGTACGTCTCGTTTGAGAGTTGTTTCTTGTTTAAAGATGATGAGGTACATAGAAGCAGGTTATGATGTGTTTCTTGCACAGATAAGTAATGATGGTGTGAATGAAAGGAAATTGGAGGATGTGCTTGTGATTAGAGAGTATCCTGAGGTTTTCCCTGAGGAATTGCTAGGATTACCGCCGCATCATGAAGTTGAGTTTCATATTGATTTAGTGCCGGGTGCTGCGCCTGTTGCTCGTACACCATATCGTTTAGTTCCATCTGAGATGAAAGAATTATCTGATCAATTGAAGGAATTGATGGAGAAGGGATTTATTATACCAAGTTTGTCGCCGTGGGGTGCGCCTGTTTTGTTTGTTAGGAAGAAAGATGGTTCTTTTAGAATGTGTATTGATTACAGAGAGCTTAACAAATTGACTGTCAAGAATCGGTATCCACTGCCGAGGATTGATGATTTGTTCGATCAGTTGCAAGGGTCATGTGTATACTCGATGATCGATTTGAGATCTGGGTATCATCAACTGAGAGTTAGGGAAGAAGATATTCCTATAACAGCTTTCCGTACTTGATATGGACATTTCGAATTTCAAGTGATGCCTTTTGGATTAACAAATGCGCCTGCTGTATTTATGGATTTGATGAAACGTGTATGTAAGCCGTATTTGGATGAGTTTGTTATCGTATTCATTGATGATATTCTCGTTTATTCCAAGAGTGAAGAGGAACATGAGAAGCATTTGAGAACAATTTTTGAATTGTTGAAGAAGGAGAAGCTGTATGCGAAATTCTCTAAGTGTGAATTTTGGTTGAAATCAATGGAATTCTTGGGGCACGTGATTAATAGTGAAGGTGTTCGTGTGGATCCTGCTATGATTGAGGTAATTAAGGATTGGTCAGTGCCGAAGACACCGACTGAAGTTCGCCAATTTCTTGGTTTGGCTGGGTATTATAGATGGTTTATTGAGAAGTTACTCTTTAATTGCTAAGCCGTTGACTAAGCTTACGGAGAAGAATCGAGTGTTTGAATGAGGATTGGAAGAGGAATCTGCATTTAGTATGTTGAAAGATAAGTTGTGTTCTGCGCCGATATTGTCTTTGCCAGAAGGATCTAAGGATTTTGTAGTGTACTGTGACGCGTCTCATAAAGGATTTGGAGCTGTATTGATGCAAAGGGAGAAAGTAATAGCGTATGCATCGAGACAATTAAGGAAGCATGAAGTGAATTACACTACGCATGATTTAGAACTTGGGGCTGTTATTTTTGCTTTGAAGATGTGGAGACACTACTTGTATGGAACCAAGTGTGTGGTTTTCACTGATCATAAGAGTTTGCAGTATATTTTGGATCAAAAGAAATTGAATATGACGCAATGGAGATGGGTTGAGTTGCTGAGTGATTATGACTGCGAGATTCGTTACCATCCTGGTAAAGCGAATGTGGTAGCTGATGCACTTAGTAGAAAGGAAAGAGATAAGTCTATAAGAGTTAGAGCTTTGACGATGTTGGAAAGTGTTGATTTGACAGAAGCGATATTGAAAGCCCAAACTAATGGTTTGAAGGAAGAGAACGTTGAGGCAGAAAATTTGGGTAGAATGTTGAAACCATTATTTGAAGTAAGGCCGAATGGATTGAGGTATTTTAAGAATAGGATTTGGTTACCGTTGTGTCCGTCTGAGAATGATTCGTTAGGGGTGCGAGATTTAGTGATGAATGAATCTCATAAGTCGAAGTATTCAATACATCCTGGATCGGACAAGATGTATCAAGATCTTAAGAAAGTTTATTGCTGGCCGAATATGAAGGAAGATATAGCACAATATGTTAATAAGTGTTTAACTTGTGCGAAGGTGAAGGCTGAACATAAGAAACCGTCGGGATTATTAGTGCAACCTGAGATTCCTGAGTGGAAATGGGAGAAGATTACAATGGATTTTGTGACAGGTTTGCCAAGGACTGCAAATGGTAGTGATATGTATGGGTGATTGTAGATAGATTGACTAAGTTTTCTCACGTTTTGACGATGAAGAAGACAGATAGTATGGAGAGGTTAACAACAGTGTATGTGAAGGAGATTGTTTGTCGACATGGTGTGCCTTCGTCGATAATTTCTGATCGTGATAGTAGGTTTACTTCAGAATTTTGGAAGTCTTTGCAGAAAGCGATGGGAACGGAGTTATGTTTAAGTACAGCATATCATCCGGAAACTGATGGACAAAGTGAAAGAACGATTCAAACGTTAGAGGATATGCTTCGTGCATGTGTGATTGATTTTGGAAATGGTTGGGATAAGCATTTGCCATTGGTTGAATTTTCGTACAACAATAGTTATCATGCAAGTATTAAAGCCGCTCCATTTGAAGCTTTGTATGGACGTAAGTGTAGATCTCCAATGTGTTGGAGTGAGTGTGACAATCCGTCAATTTCAGGTCGTTATTTTAATCTCGACTATTACGTATTACGTGTTTACTTTAATGAGAATTCAAAATATATCGACTAACCGAGAAGGTTATGACTTGAAACTAGCGTAAGAATGTCGATTAGATGAAAACCGACAAGGAATATGTTAGGTATCGATATTATATTCTCATATAATCATAAAAATGATTTTTATTATATTTAATCTTTAATTAGCGTGTTTTACGTTTTAACGAATGACGATAACTATTAGTGATCGTGATACCGACGGATGCCCAAAAATTTACGTTTTATTATCGATTGTCTCGATATTTAATATTTTCGATGTTTTCGATTTAATTGCGTTTTAAGTCGTGTCGAAGCGTTGTTATTATATTTTCAAGCGTTTTAACTTTTGAAAAGTATTTTTACGAAACCCGAGCCCGGTAAATATTTTCAAAATTTACAATTTACATTTTCTACCTTGTAAACTATTTAATTGCATTTTTGGACCAAAACTATGCCTATATGACAAAATCTACCCTACCCTTGGACAATAAATACATTTTCCACTAACTAATTTTTATTTAAAATTCATTTTTACAAGAAAAATCACCCACCCTCTCTCTTCCTCTTGTGTTTGCCATCCACCACCATCACCATAGCCACCCTCAAAAATCACTTTCTACTTTGATTCATTCAAATCTAAAAGAAGACCCATCTTGGAAATTCAACAAGCTTCAATTTGGTATAAATTTTTCCAACATGCATCCACTAATTTTTTCTTTTTAATTTTTGATGAATAACATGTTGTTAGATCCATTTTTATGGTGAAACATGTGTTAATATTATTATATTCATAGTGGGATGTTGTTGCATGTTATTTATTTTGAGTTGGTTAATTTTTGGATGATCATTCTAAGGTGTTAGGAGTTAGATGGATGTGTTAGGATGATATTAGGATGATATTAGGAGTATAGAAATTGTTGGAATGGGTTGAAATATTGATTTGGTATGATTTTTAACTAGTCATTTTAGACCAGTAGGTAAAAGGGTATTTTTGAAAGTCTTAGGTCTGATTATGAAATGGGATGATGTGATATTGTTGTAGTAATCTTCAAGACGCTCCTTTTGCCGCTTGAATGAGCTTCTAACTCATTACGAGCGAAAAGTAATGCTAGTTTTAGTATTCGTGTACCGGGAGACGAGTATCGGCACAATCCGAAAATTGTTGTCGATATTTGGATCGAATCTCTGGGACTATAAAATGAGTTTTAAAAATGTTCAAGGACTGTTGTACGTTTCTAAACCTCAGGTCATGAGTCTATTTTCAAACCCGAGTGTCGGTTTTGCAAAGGAATTGTTTAGATAAGTCAAAAGGGTTTTGCAAGTCAAAGGCGTAAAACTGTCCGGTTTTGGTAACACGAAGGTGTGTCGGGCAGAAGGTCTTAGAAGTAATATTTTTGAATGAAACTTAAACTGAGTCTTATTCATATTATTGTGAGTTTGTCACCAAGTTTCTTCGAAATTGGACGAGTCTAGATAGGTTAGATTGGTGTGTACATTTGGAGTGTACATGCTGATTGGTATTTTGGACACGTAGTTCAATACTTGTATGGCGTGAGTTGAGTATTCACTATTGGACATGGTGACTTACTCAAGTGTTAAGTCATTATATAAATGACTTAGTTACTGGTCCGAGGGAAGTAAAATGATGGTTTGACTTGCGTTGACTTGGCGTCTTATGACGAGTCAATGTCAAGAGTGCAAGTGTTTAAAAGAATTGTGTTAAATAAAAGGGTATAGAAGTACACTTATATTGTTAATTTTTCGGGATTTTCGTGGTTATATGAAACTGAGTTTCGTATTATTTAAGTATTATTTATACTTTAGTCGTTTATTAACGAACACGCCTTATTTTGTAGGTTGCGGTCTTCGTGTTTAACGGGCATCACAAATCGTCGACGATCGTCACATTACTACTATCGTACCAAGGTGAGTCTATAGCCTCGCTTTAAGATGTTTACTTGTTTTATAAAACCCGCGATGGGGATAACATGCTTGTTTTATGAAAATAAAAGGGGTACAACGAGAAGTTGTGGAAACCCTTATTATTGGAAAAGCATTTATTAATAAATGAAGGGTACAACGAGAAGTTGTGGTAAACCCTCTTTCTTTTAAAATTGAACACAAAGGACCCGATTGTATGCTTAGATGAAAGTTGTTATAAAAGTTTGCTCTAGCCTTAAAAGACCCATGAATCGTGAATTGTTAATCGAAAGGAATGCTAATACTATGGATAGATCTATCGGGGTGACACCCAGTCCGGTCGCGACTAGCTATCGCGTGGTGTTGTGATGCACTAGTAATGAAACATCGGATGCAATTGTATAAGAGAAATATATGCACTTGGCTAGGTGTGTTGGGCTGAAATAATATATGTTAACGTTCAATTTCACGAGACTTATGAAATAACAACGATAATTATGTCTGATCCACATGATTGTCAACCACGGGAGGTTTATTTAGAATACTTGTGTTCGTTTATTTAATTTAAACTCTATAGATTCACTGAGCATTTTTGTTGACTTTATAGCATGTTTTATCTCAGGTCCATGAAGAAGGCACTCAAGGAAGGCGGTTTCATGAAGCTTGCTAAATTAAAATGTTTTGGCCCGCTTTTCTAAACTATGTTCATTCAAAGAAACTTTTATCGTTTGGTTGGTTGTGTAAACCTTAAAACTATTTGGGACCGTGTGTGAACTGTTTTATCTTTAAACAAATGAATGGATGTATGTTTTAACAAAATGACTCATTTTGAGGTGTTTTCTATGATATTTAGATTGAACCATGATAGTAACACCCAATGACTCTTCCGCTGCTATGACCCGAAATTGGGGGTGTTACAGATTGGCATTAGAGCTCAAGTTATAGAGAACGAAAAGATTTTCCAAAAATAAAATTTTGAAATCTTTTGACTATAACATCTGCAAGCGAAACCTCCGAGTTGCCAGTGGACGAGAATAAGAAAAGTATATATATGTTATACATATTTAATTATTAATTATGCTTAAAGCATAATGAAATTACATTTATTTATAAATGTTTATTATTTGATTAATACTAATACGTAATTTACAAACGACGCTGATTGTCACAATAGAAATCACTGTGTTTGACTCATTCCTCGTGAATCTTCGTTCCTTGTCTAAATTCTATTCTTCGTTCTATCATCCTTTCTTGTTTCTTTTCATCTATCTATTCTTATTTTGTTTTATTCATGTTATGTTATCACAAGCGTTGAATGAATACTCATTTTGATGTGAATTGTGTAACAGGATCATGCCGCCAAAACAGTTGACTGAGACTCAGTTACGTGCTATAGTAGCTGATCAATTTCAGGTATCTATGAATGCATTTATGGCAAATATGAATAATAGAGCCGATGGATCTGGTGGAGCTGGTGGATCTGGTGGAGCTGGTGGATCCGGTGGAGCTGGTGGATCTGGTGGAGCTGGCGATACTAGAGTTGGCAATACTGGAACTGGCACTACTGGAGCTGGTAATACTGGAGCTGGTAATACTGGAGCTGGTAATACTGGAGCTGGTAATACTGGAGCTGGCAATGCTGGTGCTAGAACGGGTGATGTTGATAGACCAGTGATTCCTGAAAACAAGAAATGTAATTATTCCTCGTTCATGAAATGCAAACCTCCAACTTTTAAGGGTACTGAAGGTGCTGTTGGGTTAATGCAATGGTTTGAGAAATTGGAATCCATGTTTCGATTTAGTTGAAGTGAGGAAGGAGACAAGGTGATGTTTGCCTCTGCTACTCTTCAAGGGTGAGCATTAACTTGGTCGAACGGAAGAATGGCATCTATGGGTATGGATGCTGCTTATGCTACACCATGGGTTGAAGTAAGAAGGTGGATGACTGAGGAATTCTATCCAAGGAGTGTTATTTAGAGGTTAGAACATGAACTATATCAGCTGAGACTGAAGGGTACTGACATCGATGGATACACAAACAGATTCCATGAACTTGCTCTACTTTGTCCAAACAAAGTTAACCCAGAATACTTGAAGGTGGAGCAGTATAATCGAGGCTTACCTACCAACATCCGTGGTGATGTGACCTCATCTAAACATGCCAATATTGATGAAGCTGTTCGTATGGCCTACCAACTAATGGGTCAAATCATCCAAGACAAGGCTGATGGTGTTTCTGAAGGTAATAAAAGAAGAGCTGAAAATGATAGTGATGATCGTGGTGATAACCGTCAATCTCACAGTAGGAATCAAAACCGAAGGAGGGTAATGCTAATGCGATGACTGAAACTGCATCTGCTGATAAGGGAACCAGATGTCAATGCTGCAAGAAGTCTCATACTGGTGAGTGTGCTAAGTGTGGGAAGTGCAACAAGTTAGGTCACAAGACTAAAGACTGTTGGGGACCAGGAAAGAAGGGAGTAACGTGTTTTAACTGCCAAGGTAAAGGACACATGAGGAACCAATGCCCTCAACCTCCAAAGAATGCACGTGGTGGAGATAACCAGGGAAAAGCTTATCAGTTGGGTGAAGCCGAAGCGAAGCAAAACCCGAAAGTTGTCACTGGTATGTTTTTACTGAACAATCGTTATGCTACAGCTTTATTTGATTCTGGTGCGGACTAAAGCTTTGTGTCTACAAGTTTTAGTACCTTAATTGATATCAAACCGGTCAAATTAGACGCGAGTTATGAGGTAGAACTAGCTGATGGTAAATTAGTAAGTACCAATCGTGCGCTCCTAGGATGTTCTCTTAATCTCTTGAACCGTATTTTCAAAATAGACTTGATGATTGTCGAATTGGGATGTTTTGATATTATTATCGGAATGGATTGGCTATCCAAGTATAACGCGTCTATCTTGTGTGGAGAAAAGAAAGTTAAGATTCCCTTGGATGACAAGACCATGGTTATCGAAGGTGATCAACGTAATTCACGACTAAAAATCGTTTCGTGCATTAAGGCTCGTAAGTATATCGAAAGAGGTTGTGAGTTATTCCTAGCTAAAGTATTGGAGAAGGAATCGAAGGAGAAACATGCCGAAGATGTACCTGTCATACGTGACTTTCCTAAACTGTTTCCGGAAGATTTGCCTGGACTTCCGCCTCCAAGGCAAGTAGAATTCCAAATTGACCTCATTCCTGGTGCTGCACCCGTGGCTCGTGCGCCATATCATTTAGCACCATCTGAGCTGAAGGAGTTATCTGTTCAATTGCAAGAGCTATCTGATAAGGGTTTTATACGACCGAGTTCGTCACCTTGGGGAGCTCCTGTCTTATTCGTTAAGAAGAAAGATGGTTCGTTTCGTATGTGTATTGATTACCGAGAGCTGAATAAGCTAACGATCAAGAATCGTTATCCGCTTCCAAGAATTGATGATTTATTTGATCAACTTCAAGGTTCTCGTGTTTTCTCCAAGATTGATCTTCGTTATGGTTACCATCAACTTCGCATACGTGAGGAAGATATTCCTATTACGGCGTTTAGAACTCGTTATGGTCATTATGAGTTTCTGGTTATGCCTTTTGGTTTGACAAATGCACCTGCTGTATTCATGGATTTAATGAAGCGCATTTGCAAGCCGTATCTTGACAAATTCGTGATCGTTTTCATAGATGATATTCTAATCTACTCCAAGAGCAATGAAGAGCATGCCAAACACTTAAGGATTATCTTGAACTTGTTAAAGAACGAAAAGTTGTACGCTAAATTCTCAAAGTGTGATTTTTGGCTTAATTCTGTACAATTTCTCGGACATGTGATTGATAAAAGTGGAGTACATGTTGATCCTGCAAAGATCGAAGCCATCAAGAATTGGAGTGCTCCGACTACTCCAACTAAAGTACGACAATTTCTAGGTTTGGCTGGTCATTGCCGAAGGTTTATTGAAGTTTTCTCTTTGATATCAAAACCATTAACTAAGCTAACTCGGAAGAATAAACCATATGTGTGGGGCGATGATGAAGAAGAAGCTTTCCAAACCCTGAAGATGAAACTTTGTAGTGCGTCGATCTTATCGTTACCTGAAGGAAGTGAAGATTTTGTTGTTTATTGCGATGTATCTCTCCGAGGATACGGTGCTGTTCTTATGCAACGTGAAAAGGTGATCGCATATGCCTCTAGACAATTAAGGAAGAATGAGGAGAACTAAACTACCCATGACTTAGAATTGGGCGCTGTGGTTTTTGCTCTGCGACTTGGGAGACATTATCTGTATGGCACGAAGTGTACAGTATTCACTATTCCTAAAAGCCTACAATACATTGATAGGTGTGTAAACACCCATCCTTTTTACCACTTAATTACAATAATAACCGGGCCAAAACGTGTATTTTATGTCATTTATGTCGGAATTATGTGTGGTTTGTGTTTTTGTTGTGATTTAGGACGAAAAGGTGAAAAGTGGAGAAAACACGGGCATTCACGGGCTTTTATTGAAGAAAAAGATGAAAGACGAAGTCAAGAAGTCAAGAGTGCAAAAAGAACGGAAGTCCAAGACCAATTCTGAAGATTTATCGAGGAAAAGGTCAAAAGACGGAAGTTTATCAAAAGCCGAAAAACTCAAGTCTAATTTATTGAAGAATTACAAGACGAGTTTGAAGAAATCCGGAGACAAAGTCATTAAAGCCCAAGATTAAGAAGATTAAAAGGCTTAAGGACTTAAGAGTGCAATTAAGGAAAAATGAAGGAGGGGAGGAAGCTTCCTAAGCAATCCTTAATCCTCCCCTATATATAGTCATTAGGATAATCATTTTCATTTTGTTGGCTAATAGTGACAATTAGTTCTTCCATTTTATTTACTTGCACATTTACCTTATTGGACTTTAATTACCTTATCTTGCACTTTAATTTCCAAGTAAGTTACTTTTATTTTTATTGAATCTTTACTTTTCTTGTTTAATCTCTCATCTACCTTTCTTTCCATGCTTTAATCTTATTGTTTACATGCTTTTTGTGTTGCTTATTTGATTAAAGGTTATGTTTTTATGCTTTTGATTGTTTTGGATTATTGATTTTTATAGCTTATTTGTGTTTATTTTAAAATTTTTTAAGTTTTTATAAAAGTTATTTTTATAAAAAGTTTGTTTTCGTACATTTTTCTTATTTCATGTTCTCAAAAGTCTTTAAATTATAGCTTATTAGCTTTTTCTTACACGTATTTACTTAGGATTTTAGTCTAGTGCTTATTTGAGTAGTAGCTTATTAGTTGTGATTATTTACGAATCTTCTTACTGTATTCCGACCACCCTGGTCGGAAAAGGGTTTCATATTCCGATCTTCTAGATTGGAAAAGGGTTTGTTATTCCTACTAGGATTCCGAAGTCACATTCCGATCAAAGGGTGTGGTTTGGTATTCCGATTAGGACTGTTGTTGGGTATTCCGATTTGGTCTGGAGGTGACAGCATTCTGACCAAGAGTCCAATCCCCATTCCGACAGGACCCCAAGTTTGATATTCCGATAAGGTGTTTCCGATCAACATTCTGATTGGAAGGTTAGTATATTCCGACGAGGCCACATTCCGATCAGGAGGTAAGTTTATATTCCGATCTTGATTCCGATCGTAATGTATTCCGATTAGGTTTGTTTTATAGTTTATCTTGTTTAATTTTTAAGTTTACATTTTAATTCTTTGTCTAATTTTTTTTTTCGTCACGCTTTAAATCTTGCACCATTTATTTTAAATTAGATTTAGATTTACTTTAACGTCACTATATTTTAAAGTTTTGCACTTTTTAATACTACAACGACACAACTTTTGTTTCACCAAAGAACGACTGAGTCGCATAGTTAAACCAGATCAATTCGATTAGACCACTACTTCGAACTAATTTTTATACGGGCAAAAGTCAGTTATCAAATGGCGCTGCTGCCGGCTCTTTTCGTAAAGATTAACGGTTTTCTGTGAAAGACGCGTTGCTTTTTGGGATCCGTTCACTTGTGAGCGTTATTTTTCTTGCTTAAAAAATTCAAAAAACCATAAAAATTAAAAAATTGTAAAAAAAAAAAAAAAACCAAAGAAAAAATTAAAAAATTTCAAAAATCCAAAAAGATTTTATTTTTATTGTGTATATATATTGTCTTTGTGTTTGGTATTGTTTTCTTTTGCCTTTGTAGGTGTATGCGTACTAGATCTTCTAATTATCAAGAGCCCGAGACTCGAGAAGATTTATTTATGGCAGGTGTTAACAACAACAATAATCCACCGCACCTCAACAATAACAACAATGTTCTTCCACAGCCCGATCTTCGGACAATGGAGGAGCTTTGTCAACCTACCATGTTTGGACGAGGAGGACCGATTGCGCCGATGCAAATCACGGCTCCGGAGTTTTCGTTGAAGCACCACATGATTCAGCAAGTGCAAACTAATCCATTCGTCGGAATTCCTGATGATGATGCAAACAAACACCTCGACAAGTTCATTACAATCACCCACAGCATGAAGTTTCCCGGTGACACAATGGATGTTCTACGCCTTCAACTCTTTCCACATACTTTATCACATCACGCCGAGAAATGGTTTGATCGTCTCCCTAAGAATTCAATTCATACTTGGGATGACATGACTCAACGCTTTTTGTCGCGCTACTTTCCACCATCCATGGTCACGAGCCTTCGCAATCAAATCAGCTGTTTCATGCAAGAACATGATGAATCTCTTTTTGATGCTTGGGAAAGATATAATGTTTTGATTGATCGTTGTCCAAACCACAACATGCTCCCTGTGACCTTAATAGATACTTTCTACAACGGTTTGACTTTTTGAGATCGTGATACGATTAATGCAGCCGCCGGTGGCACATTTATGAAAAGGAGACCCGAGGAGTGTAGATAGCTAATTGAGAACATGACTACTCACCACAAAAACTGGGATTCCTCCGCTTCTTCAAGGAACAACCCGAGAGTCAATGTTTCTTCTACTTCAGCAAACCCCGACATGACCGAATTCACCCGCATGATGACTGAAATGAACAAAAATATCTTGCTTCTCGCTACAAACCAACTACAACAAGTTAAAGCGGTTTCACCTTCTTGTGAAACATGCGACGGTCCACACTTATACACTGATTGTCCTTCTACTCAAGGAAATCCAGAAAATGTGTATGCAGCTTATGGTAATTATTCATCGGAAAATTACCAAGCCCGACCTCAAGGGGATCGAAATTTGCTGAGTTACCGATCAAACAACTACCTTTCACCTGGTTTTTCTCCTCAAAACCAAAACCAAAACAACAATTACAATAGAAGCAACCAAATCCCACCAAGAGCTTCTAATCCTTATCACCCACCCGCCCAACAAGCCCCACCCATTAACCCCGATGTTGAAGCTTTGATGAGAACCCAAGGTGAGAAAATCAAGAATCCGCAGAGCCAAATTATCAATCTGAAAGGGGATATCACCAAGCAAGGGAATGACATTAGATCCGAGCTTCGAGATAATATCTAATCTTCCTTCAGCAATCAAACGAATGATTTGAAGAATATGCTTGCTAGTTTCTTGCCCGCCGTTCAACCTTCTTCTTCGAGTTCTCTACCTTCAAAAACCGTCACTATTTCGCTAGCAAATGTGAGTGCTATTACTACCCGTAGTGGAGTTACCATAGTAGGACCACCTATCCCGCCCCCATCATCTACACCTCCTCCACCACCATTTATCCCTACTCCTCCTACACCTAGTAGTAGTACACCATTACCGTCTCCGCCTCGTCATGACGATGTTCCCAAGAAGAACCCTTTAACATCTCAACCTTCACCAACTACACCTTCCACCTATAAACCCAACATCCCATATCCTTCTCGCTTGGACAAGCCTAACTTGCTCACTAAGAATGACACTAAAGTGTCGAATTATTTGAAGATGATCTCTCAAATTAATTTCAACATTAGCCTTGTTGAAGCACTTGTCCACATGCCGAAATTTGTCAAAGCATTCAAGGAATTGCTTAACAAAAAGGAGAAGTTGATTTAACTCGCCAACACACGCTTAAATGAAAACTGTTCTGCAGTTATTCTTAAAGAACTTCTGTAAAAACTTGGAGATCCCGGTCGTTTTGTGTTGCCTTGCATTTTCAACAAAACTGAAGAATTTACTGCCCTAGCTGATCTCGGGGCCAGTATAAATTTGATGCCATTAAGTGTTTGGAAAACACTATCATTACCCAACCTTACTCCAACGAAGATGACTCTCGAGCTAGCAGGTCGCACTCTCGCTTACCCCGTTGGTATTGTCGAAGATGTGTTCATCAAAGTTGGCACATTTACTTTCCCGGTCGACTTTGTCGTTGTTGATTATGCAATGGACCCTCGTATTCCTTTAATACTTGGTCGGCCATTCTTGAGAACCGGAAGAGCTTTAGTTGATGTTGCCGAAGGTGAGTTAATCCTCAGAGTCGGGGATGATGCACAAGTTTTTAAAATGGGGAAGCTTACAAGCAAATCCTATGGACGAGAATCTGTGAATATGATTAATGTGCTCGATGATTTTGTCATCTACAACAATCCTCTATTCGAGTCTTGCATTGATAATCCACTTTTTAAAGATGATGTGGATGATTCTCTATCTAATTTGGAACCTTCACCCATTTATGATTCTCCACCGATCTTTGATGCTTATGATGATGATTCTAGCTCAGATACGGGTGATTATGATGACTTTGCTTCCGAGTATCCCGACATGCCCATTTATGATGATTTTTGTGACAATCCGTCAATTTACGATTGATATTTTATTCTCAAATATTATTTGAAAATATTATTTTAATGATACAATATGAACTCACTTATTTTTGGGAAGAAATTTGGATTTACGTCTTGAAGTAGCATCGACTACGTCTAAACCGGAGGATTCAACGCTACGTGCTTACGTTTACATACACCGTCCTTGGTGACAGTCCGACATTTCAGGAAATAAATTTATCCGCGAATATTATTTTGGAGTTTCAAATTTGTGCTAGTTCATAAACTCACAAATTTACGAGAAGAGATTAGGACTTACGATTTTATTTTAACGTCCTTTGCGACTAAACCGGAAACCTTAGGATTACGTATTTACGTTTTCGAACTCCGTTTTTGATGAAACAATTTTTATTGGATTCGTTTTGTGACGTTGATTCATAATTTATAAAAACGTTTTTCGTAAAACGACCCGAGGGCACGCGAATCGAGGAAACTAGAATCGAGGAGTACCCGTAAATAAATGGGATGAGACAAGTGGGACACTTGTCCCACCCCACATCAAAACCGGCCTTAACAAGCTACACAAGACACTTATGTGTCAAGTGTAGCTAACAAGCCTCACACTTGTCAATTTAGCTTCCATTTGAAGCTAACCTTATACCACTAACTTATCAAAACTACTAGCTACACACACATTCACTTCCCACTCATGAAAACCACCATAACTCTCTCTCATCTCCCTCAATATGCCGTCCACTCCTTCCACCCTAAACACCCTCATTTGATCAATTTAAACCACAAAATCATGTGTTATTTACACATATGTTGAAGCCCTTTTGAAGCTCTATAGATTGGTGGTGATTATAACATCCAAGGAGGTGTTTTCATGGTTTCATAGGGCTGATTTTCCACAAGGAGTTGATGAAGATTGGAGGTCTTGATGATGGTCTTGGCTATGCACAAGTTTCTCCATCAAAAATCCATGTTTTGATCAACCTACATCATCATGGTGGTATAAAGATTGTCCTCCTCATCTTCTTAATATTTTGATTATGTAAACATGTATTTTATTTCCTATTGTATATATTTATGATGATTATATGATGATAAAAATGTTATGTGGGGATTTGTTGTTGATAAACATGATTAAAAAGGTGAAAAACCATATGAAACAAGGTTAAAATCTTGATTAATTTGCATGGCTGTATAAAACAGTAAAGAACCAAGTGGTAAACTGATAATATGATGAAGTAGAACCCATTTACAGTAAGCTATGGGTCTTGTACACATGTGAGAGTTGGCCATGCAATGGAATCAAAATAATGAGTGAGATATGATCAAAACAAGTTTAGGGTATAAATCTGAAGTTACTGTATTGGAGGATTTTTAGAAAATACTTAAAGGATGATTCAACAGTAGCTATAGAAGAGTTAATTGTAGCACATATCATGTAGTTTATGTGATAAAAATTTGAGCTTCTATCTCCATGTAGAACTTAAGATATGACATTTTTGGTGAAGATGAAGTTAAAAATCAGATTTTTGGAAATTAAAGAATAATACTATTATATAAGCACTCACATTTTAATATATAAAATGTAAATAAAAACCCACTAACTTATAAAACTTATTTATATAAATATATAAAAGGTGTAATAAGTGTATAAATGATGAAAATGGAAACTTGTTAAGTTTTATAAGTTATAAAACTATAAACATGATTTTTACTACTTTTTCGGCTATTGCCGTAAAATTAACGTTTTTGTTAAATAAAACTTAGATGGTTGAACCCGTCTCATGAAAACTTTATAAAACTTATATACTGATATATAGACATGTATAACAAGTAAAAACCGATAAAACCCGAACTATAGGGCATACGGACATTAACGGGCTAAGTAAACATGTTGGACTAATACTTGGACTAATAATTGGACTAAATAAGATAAACACCCATAAAAAGAACTTATTGGGCTTAACCTATTTGGGCCCAACTTGAAAGTGTATGTACTGATAATATAAGTACAAAATGGATTAAAATAAGTTAAATAACTTATAATAAGCTTGTTGGACCTAAAACACGTGAATAGGTAAGACGAGAAAACTAGTATAAAAGTTATCAACACGTAACTTTAAAATGAGTAAACGAGAATATGTAAACCCACTTAATCATCATATATATATATATATATAATCATCATATATATACATACTTGTTATTTTTATAAAGTCATTGGACATGAGTCTAAGACCGAGTATTATTTGTCTAGGTTTCCGTGATTGAAGCACGTACCGTACGTCCGAATTGCCGACAACCCGCCTTCCCACATCAACGTGAGTACATAGCCTCGCACTCTTTTAAATGTTTTATAAATGCTTTATAAACCCGCGAGGGAGATAACATGTTAGTTTTTATAAAAGTTTGGACACCATTTGTCCCGATTGTTTGTTTATTGATTTTGGACCCGAATGATTGAATGACCCGATTGTATGACCCGATAAATGATTAATGGACCCGATAGATGAAATTAAATGGATTATTAAAGTTAGGTTATGTCACTAAAAGTCCCATTAGCATGAATTGTGAACTACCGGGAGTTGGTAGACGCTTATGCATTTAATAGTACTATTTGGGGACGATCACCCCAGTTCGCGCCTTGACGGTTGATCCCCGTCGTGCCACATTGATTGGTAAGCGAATTTATGTATGAGAAGATTTCCAATAGCGTGACCTTTGTGACGACACGCTACTTTAGATGGGCAAAAATTGGTATCGGGTTAGCTACCCGTTTTGGTTTAGTAAGGTAACAATGTCATGCGGCTTATAATAATCCAAATCACCGAAATACCATTAGACGCTTCGAATTACGATGTATTACCTGACTAGCAATACAGGGTCATACTATTGATATTATGTTCGTGTTTTGGTTTTCATAACCACATTCATATAACGATTTTTATTTGACTTTATACAATGTCATAAGATGTATTGTATGATGTTTTTACGACATTGGCTCGTATAATGATTTTTAAGGCAAATGCCTATATTATGATTTTCGATAAGGATTTGTATAAAATGATTTTGGCTATTTCATGGCCTATCAAAACGATTTGTACAAAATGATTTTCAGTAATACTTTTATACTGATATTATATTGATGGAATTTATTAAACTCTATGAATTCACTCGGCGTTATCGCTGACCTTTTCTTTTAACATGTTTTATCTCAGGTACTTGAAGGTAATTCTCGGGAAGACGACAAGAATTCATGGCCCGCACCTAAATAATATTTTTCCATTCAAATACTTTGTAAAACTTTGTATGTAATGTAATGACTTGGGACCTATGTAACTTTGATGTTTATGAATGGAAATGATTTATTATTAAACGACGCGATTTTTATGCGTTGTCTATGATGTGAGTAATGTGCTATCCCGTAACACCAACTAGTCTTCCGTTGAACTGAGTTGTATAAATTTGGGGGTGTTACAGTTTGGTACCAGAGCTCTCGTTATAGAGAACGAAATATTTTTAAAACTAAGGTTTTGAATAAAACTTTTCAAAATCTTTTAACTAAAAACATTTTTCTAAAATGTCTAAAAATCTTTTGACTATAACGGTGCCGAAGAATTCCCGAGTTACCGACAAGGCCAAGACTGAGAAGTGTTAATTTAATATATATATAACTTGGATTATATATATATGATGTAATTTTTATTACATGATTGTTTGATGATTATTTTGATTTTTATACGAGGTATTTTTACGACGTCGATTGTCACAAGTAACCCTAAATCCCCTAGTAAATTAATCGAAGCTATTCTCGTAGGAATTCTAGCTATCCTAGATCTAAACCAAGTTGTGGATATTTATGATCCCAACAAATGGTTCATATTCGTAGAAATGTAGATATTAGTTGATTGTGATATTGAAAGAAGAATTGGCGAGATTAAATCTGATATCGATGTCATGACGATCTTTCCTTATAGAGTGAAGTTTGACAAAACGTTATCACCTGGAAGGATGTCATCTGATTCGTTGTCATCCAATTCTTAAATTTGAAATCGAAAGGGTGAATGTTGCACTTGAGGTTGTCATTGGAACCAGTACCCAAAAGCCTCATGCCACTAATACCTTTCCGAGAAGTCTAGTTGAATGATCAAGTCATTTCATACTAGTGACTCATTTGATAATTGTTGTTGTAAGAGCTAATAGGATTGGAAATTAAGTGTTGATAATATCGAACTTATGTTGCCCTTTTAAAGGTGTAAGAATAAGATTGAAAGTATTGGAATATGAGGTAGGATATTGCATTGAGTATAAGTTGGTTGAAACTTGAATGAAGTAAAATTTAACCCATATGGAATATGAGATTATTAATAGAAGTCGTTAAGTTTTGTGATTGAATTATAAGGTTTTAAATGATTGTAGTTTGTGTTAAGGGTTGTTCCTAGGCCATTGTCCACTAACGAAGATGCCTAGTGTCCAAGAAATAAATTGAAGAAATCTTCTTCTGAATTGAGACCGATGGATCTTCTAGGACATGTGGAACACCAAATGACTCTTGTAGATTAGTATTCATTGTGGTATCTTTTAAAAATCCCTAACTTAACTGAGATATCAGTTGGTAGGATGAGTTCTGAGAATTGTATGACATAGTGACACGTAATGTGTTACGGTACAATTTGACTTGTTTGTGATTAATGAAAAGATTACCTTTGATTGCTAAATTCTACATGTATCGATGTTATCTATCCTTTATTGCTTCATCCTAATGTTCGCATTAGTGATGTAACCATTGAACGAGTACTCATCTTGATTTGAGTTACGTTGTGGATTATTCTCTTTGTATTCCTGAATGCCATCGAGGTCATGAACCTCATGATTATTTGGCTAAAGCTCATTTCCTATTATATCGTAGTAAATTCTTGGTGAACAAGCCTTCATCACTTTTCTGCAGATCACACATTGTTTTTATAAAGTTAAAACGGTATCCTTTGAGAAAATTGAATTTTCATCACTAAAAGGATTATTCAAGGTGAGATTTATAAATGATCGTTATTGAAATGAAGCTGTTTATAAAACACTTTGGAAAACCTAATTGTTTTCATAACAAAGAAAATCATTGTAAAATTTTTCTTGATTCTTATTTAAGAATTAAGCATGAAAATGTTTTTATTATAAACATGATGATAAAATTTTGACGAACTGAGTATTGCATCGTTAATCTTGAAATTGTATATAGTTGCGCGCCTACATACAATTTGGAATGGACTATGCAAGACTGATTAGTAGTCACCATAAAACTGATTAATAAACACTACATTTCCTTTGAAGATTGTGAAAGATTAAAATTTTATGGGATCTGCAAGAAGTGTAAAATAGGGACATAATGTTAGAAACATCTACATATGTGCCCGTGCCATCTATTCTTCTGAGTTGAA
This sequence comes from Glebionis coronaria, assembly GCA_025667525.1. Lineage (NCBI taxonomy): Eukaryota > Viridiplantae > Streptophyta > Magnoliopsida > Asterales > Asteraceae > Glebionis > Glebionis coronaria. Next base: position 305,570,779 of record CM046874.1, read on the forward strand.
TTTACTCATCTGTGGAAATTGTCTTATTTGACAATTGACAATTCTTTCTTGTCCCATTCTCCCGTAGTGAGATTCTTAGGAAAAGTATTTGATTACCAAGTGTTGATACCCGACTGGATGTATTGACATTCCTATCATTTCTTATGATTTGATTTCATTTGACTGACCTGGGTAACGATCCGAGGAGCTTTCGAATGCGTACTCAAATTATGAAAACATGGGATATATTCATATTCGTTAAATGTTTTCGTCTGTATCTGATTTGAAATTCTATCGCATAGATTATGTGTTGACCTTACTCTTTTAAGGTTAGTTATGTCTCCTAATATCCTTGAATTTGTGAAGGATTATGAATTATTATTAGTCCTTTGAGAAGTTCACATCTTATCGACGGAAATAAAACTAGAAAGTTGGTAATGCCAGAAGAATGGATTGATTGATTATGACATGACGACATCGTCTTAATTGATGGGAACTCGAGTAGAAGTCCCAAAAAGATAAGATGTTGATTATCAAAAGTGAACTAAATAATTCTTGACGGATGACCATATCCTGCATTTAGACTTGAGATTATATTGTGATTGGTTGTAAATTAGTCATAGATATTATAATCTAGAAAGAACCTAATATGAATGTATTAAAAGATGTTTCGGTTATCTGAAACTTTAGGAAGTATTTGTTGATGAATTACCTAGACTTACACCATTAAGGCAAGTAGAAATTGGTATTGATTATATCTCTGGTGCTGCACTTGTGGCTTGTGCACTGTACGTCAGCACCATCTAAATTAAAGGAATTACCGTACAACTGAGAAAGTTGTCGGAGAAAGATTTTATTATACCAAGCCTGTCATCCTGAAGAGATATGGTGTTATCTTTCCTTATATTTATAGATTACTGTGACTGAGTAAATTGACAATCGAAAACGATATCCATAACTCGAAATGGAAGATTTGTTCGATCATTTACAAGGTTTTAGCATATATTTTAAAGATTTGATCCATAGCATGGTTATCATCAACTTCGCATCTGCGAAAGAGATTATATCTTCCAATCACTACATCCGGTGCTTGTAATGAACCTTATGAATTCCACGTGATGTCATTTGGATTGACTAATACACATGTAGTATTCCTAAATTTGATGAATCACGTGTGTAGGCTGTAATTTGATAAATTCATGCTCGTGATCAATAAGGACTATTTGTTTGTTTATAAGAATAAGAATGAGTTAATAATTAATTATAGATTGCCCTGAATTGGCTAAACGATAAAAACCTATACCTTGAATATTTAACATGTGATTTAAGACTTGAACCTTTACATGATTTGATTATGTGATTAAAAGGATAATGGAATATAAATTGACTCTTCAAAAATTAAGAGCCCTTTTAAGACTTTGGATTTTACCAAAAAGAAATAGAAATATGTTTTGACGAATGTTTTAACAAAGGATTTTAAGGGATTATTCCCTTATACACAAACCATTTAACTAAACTTCTGTTTAGGGGTAAATGTTTGTGTATACTTTTAGACAACTAAGAGGAATTGAGGAAACTATATAAAACATGATTTGAAATTTGAAACGATAATTTACGCTTTTCAAACTAAAGAAAATTTTGACCAAAGTATAAACAAAGATTTTTCAAACATTTACGAATCTTATTAAATATTTTCGATAAATCAACCAAAAATCTTGTTAATTAAATTCAAATTTATTTTTGAATAATTTATATAATTGGTCGAACTAAGAAATTTAAAACTTTTACGCTTCATAAAAATTAACTAATAATTATTTAATTAATTATGATAATTATCGACGCTTTAGACGACGGAATGAGAAAAACGAATAAAAAAATGATAGTTAAGAAGAAACTAAAATAGAGAAAATATGAAGAAAGGTGAACGTAATTACTAACGCATAATATAGAAAGAATATCTGAGTGATATGTGGACATGATAATTATATCATCATGAGAAGTGAATATAGATACCGACGCATTATGTAAAAAAAAAAAAAAAAAGAACCAGTTAGGACATGTTCCTTAATAATGAAGGTGCAAAATAAAGTGCCGAACAATATAAAATAGCCGATGTTTGTAAAAAGGATAATATAAATAGTGAAGGATTTCACGACTAATATCAACCATTAAAGATTGAGAAGTCGATAGCGTTAAATGTTTTAAAGTCCATTTGTGACTGTCTAAATATGGAGATTGTGAGGTATAGTTATGTTGGAATTTGTAAGTATAAGTATAAGTATTCTATTTATGTCGTCTATGGCTAAAAGTATCTTTGTCTGAAGAAGATGTACTGATGGCAATTATGAAGGCAGACATCGCCTCATACATTAGTAAACGTCTAGCTATTGCAAAGGTCATCATCTGAATTTAATTCGATTTGGGTCATCGTCGACAGACTGACCAAATCTGCTAATATCATTCTCGTTAATGATAAATGCAAAAGAGTTATGTAAACATAGTACGCCTGTATCGATCATCTATATATCAAGATCCTCGCTTCGCATCAAATTTCTAGAGATTTGCTCAGAAATCATTGAGAACGAACCTTGATGAGAGTACTATGTACCACCCCAATCGAAGGGACGAGGTAAAATAACGATACAAAATACTATAAGCGCTGTTCTATGTTTGAATGATTGACCTTTGGTAATAGACCGTATAATCGTTTTCCTTTGGAAGGATTACCATTGATAATCATCGTATTAGGATTGAAATCGAATCTTGTTAGGATCTAAATATTAGAGCATCTGTAAGCAGGAGTTGAGATAAAGACACCCGACATACACCCATTAGTTGGACATGTCTTTTAGGTTTAAGGTTCCTATGATGGCGAACCTATCCTTACAAAATACCCGACCCGCGAAATCTGAAATGATTGTTGAAATTAGGATTTGATTATTAACAGCCGGTAGTGGGCAAGAGGTTATGTGAATGTGAAATGTAGACCTTGAAGTGCCAAATGGGTAGCGAAGTTATGCCACAATTTTTAACCTTGGAAAGATGAATTCATGATCTGACAAATCATGGGATATAAGTCCCCGTTGTATGGGACCATTGAAATGATGTAAAAGTTGGGATTGAAAGGCATATAAGCTGGATCTACCCTAGGACTTCAAAGACTGCGTGAATTATGTTCCGTAAATCGAACTTGATGGAATATCTATCAAGTGAAAATCTGATTGTTCTTAGTAAAGCTTAGATCGGCGAAAAGTTGCATTCATCAGAAACCCGTGAACATCATGGATAGAGAAAGTAAGTCAACATTTAGCCTGATCTTATTCCCGTAGTTATGTTTGATGAAACTCGCTTATTATGATGGATTACACTTGTGAGAAAAGACCGAATGTGGAGGAAGTACCCACATGGCTTTAACTCAATAAGAAGCGAATAGTAAGATGATCTTTGAGGACAAAGATCCTGTTTAGGGGTAAATGCTGTGACAATCCGTCAATTTACGATTGATATTTTATTCTCAAATATTATTTGAAAATATTATTTTAATGATACAATATGAACTCACTTATTTTTGGGAAGAAATTTGGATTTACGTCTTGAAGTAGCATCGACTACGTCTAAACCGGAGGATTCAACGCTACGTGCTTACGTTTACATACACCGTCCTTGGTGACAGTCCGACATTTCAGGAAATAAATTTATCCGCGAATATTATTTTGGAGTTTCAAATTTGTGCTAGTTCATAAACTCACAAATTTACGAGAAGAGATTAGGACTTACGATTTTATTTTAACGTCCTTTGCGACTAAACCGGAAACCTTAGGATTACGTATTTACGTTTTCGAACTCCGTTTTTGATGAAACAATTTTTATTGGATTCGTTTTGTGACGTTGATTCATAATTTATAAAAACGTTTTTCGTAAAACGACCCGAGGGCACGCGAATCGAGGAAACTAGAATCGAGGAGTACCCGTAAATAAATGGGATGAGACAAGTGGGACACTTGTCCCACCCCACATCAAAACCGGCCTTAACAAGCTACACAAGACACTTATGTGTCAAGTGTAGCTAACAAGCCTCACACTTGTCAATTTAGCTTCCATTTGAAGCTAACCTTATACCACTAACTTATCAAAACTACTAGCTACACACACATTCACTTCCCACTCATGCAAACCACCATAACTCTCTCTCATCTCCCTCAATATGCCGTCCACTCCTTCCACCCTAAACACCCTCATTTGATCAATTTAAACCACAAAATCATGTGTTATTTACACATATGTTGAAGCCCTTTTGAAGCTCTATAGATTGGTGGTGATTATAACATCCAAGGAGGTGTTTTCATGGTGTCATAGGGCTGATTTTCTACAAGGAGTTGATTAAGATTGGAGGTCTTGATGATGGTCTTGGCTATGCACAAGTTTCTCCATCAAAAATCCATGTTTTGATCAACCTACATCATCATGGTGGTATAAAGATTGTCCTCCTCATCTTCTTAATATTTTGATTATGTAAACATGTATTTTATTTCCTATTGTATATATTTATGATGATTATATGATGATAAAAATGTTATGTGGGGATTTGTTGTTGATAAACATGATTAAAAAGGTGAAAAACCATATGAAACAAGGTTAAAATCTTGATTAATTTGCATGGCTGTATAAAACAGTAAAGAACCAAGTGGTAAACTGATAATATGATGAAGTAGAACCCATTTACAGTAAGCTATGGGTCTTGTACACATGTGAGAGTTGGCCATGCAATGGAATCAAAATAATGAGTGAGATATGATCAAAACAAGTTTAGGGTATAAATCTGAAGTTACTGTTTTGGACGATTTTTAGAAAAATACTTAAAGGATGATTCAACAGTAGCTATAGAAGAGTTAATTGTAGCACATATCATGTAGTTTATGTGATAAAAATTTGAGCTTCTATATCCATGTAGAACTCAAGATATGACATTTTTGGTGAAGATGAAGTTAAAAATCAGATTTTTGGAAATTAAAGAATAATACTATTATATAAGCACTCACATTTTAATATATAAAATGTAAATAAAAACCCACTAACTTATAAAACTTATTTATATAAATATATAAAAGGTGAAATAAGTGTATAAATGATGAAAATGGAAACTTGTTAAGTTTTATAAGTTATAAAACTATAAACATGATTTTTACTACTTTTTCGGCTATTGCCGTAAAATTAACGTTTTTGTTAAATAAAACTTAGATGGTTGAACCCGTCTCATGAAAACTTTATAAAACTTATATACTGATATATAGACATGTATAACAAGTAAAAACCGATAAAACCCGAACTATAGGGCGTACGGACATTAACGGGCTAAGTAAACATGTTGGACTAATACTTGGACTAATAATTGGACTAAATAAGATAAACACCCATAAAAAGAACTTATTGGGCTTAACCTATTTGGGCCCAACTTGAAAGTGTATGTACTGATAATATAAGTACAAAATGGATTAAAATAAGTTAAATAACTTATAATAAGCTTGTTGGACCTAAAACACGTGAATAGGTAAGACGAGAAAACTAGTATAAAAGTTATCAACACGTAACTTTAAAATGAGTAAACGAGAATATGTAAACCCACTTGATCATCATATATATATATATAATCATCATATATATACATACTTGTTATTTTTATAAAGTCATTGGACATGAGTCTAAGACCGAGTATTATTTGTTTAGGTTTCCGTGATTGAAGCACGTACCGTACGTCCGAATTGCCGACAACCCGCCTTCCCACATCAACGTGAGTTCATAGCCTTGCACTCTTTTAAATGTTTTATAAATGCTTTATAAACCCGCGAGGGAGATAACATGTTAGTTTTTATAAAAGTTTGGACACCATTTGTCCCGATTGTTTGTTTATTGATTTTGGACCCGAATGATTGAATGACCCGATTGTATGACCCGATAAATGATTAATGGACCCGATAGATGAAATTAAATAGATTATTAAAGTTAGGTTATGTCACTAAAAGTCCCATTAGCATGAATTGTGAACTACCGGGAGTTGGTAGACGCTTATGCATTTAATAGTACTATTTGGGGACGATCACCCCAGTTCGCGCCTTGACGGTTGATCCCCGTCGTGCCACATTGATTGGTAAGCGAATTTATGTATGAGAAGATTTCCAATAGCGTGACCTTTGTGACGACACGCTACTTTAGATGGGAAAAAATTGGTATCGGGTTAGCTACCCGTTTTGGTTTAGTAAGGTAACAATGTCATGCGGCTTATAATAATCCAAATCACCGAAATACCATTAGACGCTTCGAATTACGATGTATTGCCTGACTAGCAATACAGGGTCATACTATTGATATTATGTTCGTGTTTTGGTTTTCATAACCACATTCATATAACGATTTTTATTTGACTTTATACAATGTCATAAGATGTATTGTATGATATTTTTACGACATTGGCTCGTATAATGATTTTTAAGGCAAATGCCTATATTATGATTTTCGATAAGGATTTGTATAAAATGATTTTGGCTATTTCATGGCCTATCAAAACGATTTGTACAAAATGATTTTCAGTAATACTTTTATACTGATATTATATTGATGGAATTTATTAAACTCTATGAATTCACTCGGCGTTATCGCTGACCTTTTCTTTTAACATGTTTTATCTCAGGTACTTGAAGGTAATTCTCGGGAAGACGACAAGAATTCATGGCCCGCACCTAAATAATATTTTTCCATTCAAATACTTTGTAAAACTTTGTATGTAATGTAATGACTTGGGACCTATGTAACTTTGATGTTTATGAATGGAAATGATTTATTATTAAACAACGCGATTTTTATGCGTTGTCTATGATGTGAGTAATGTGCTATCCCGTAACACCAACTAGTCTTCCGTTGAACTGAGTTGTATAAATTTGGGGGTGTTACAATTTTGATGAGGCCGATACTCTTTGAGTGATTCTTCACATGATGAAGATCCTCCGTCATCTATGCTTAATCCTACTTTGGATGATTACTCTTTTGAGGAAGACTTCTCTACTTTTCTTAACACATACTTCCCTCATGAGAGTGATGCTCCTCCTTTAGACTTTGAAGATTATCGTCTTGATCCTACTTTGGATTTGAAGAAAATTCTTTCAAAGGAGAAGCAACCGGTTGACACCGAGATCTGCAACACGTATGAGTTAACACCTCTTTGTCCACCTTCTGAGGATGAGGCTGTGCATCTTCTTCGCGGATCTTCTTCACATTCTGCTGAGCCTGAGTGCTATTTTCCCCTAAAGGAAAAGGTGTTCGACCCCGGTATCGATCTTCTTGAGCCATCTCAGTATCCACCTATTGAAATAAAAGGAAAAATCTTTGGAACTATTGAAGACATGCTTGCACCTCAACATTCTTGCTCCCACCGTGCTCCATCTCTGCTTAAGGGAACCTTGCCTATTCTTCTTTGGCTTGCCTTGTTCGCCTTATGCTTGTGCTATTTGATGGACGAAAACTATGTCTTTGATCCCGGTGGATATCTATCTTTTAGCTTTCTTTATCCTAAGTGTAGGGGAGACCCATTGGTGTTTGCTATTTCCTCTCTTCTACTAATTCAGGGATTCGAGCGCTCAGTGATCCACTCTTGATGATTCTTGACGACCCGTGATTCTGTTGTTCCCATTTTAAAATAGAAATCTCTTTAGTTGTCTTTTCCTTAGCAAGATTTAAACAACGTGCACAATGTCCTAAGTGTAGGGGAGTTTACTCCCACATGCTTAAACATTGAGGACAATGTTTATATTAAGTGTAGGGGGGACTTCTATCGAAGTTAAATGGTCTTTTTCTTGTATTTGTCCTTATTTTAACCGGAAAATCAGTTTTTCGACATTTTTCAAAATTTTTGATCTATTTTGGCCTATTAGTTTTTACCTTTGTATAGTTATTTTCTTTCTTTGCTAGAATAAATTTTAATAAAGTGGTTTTAATTTTCAAACGTTGTGAATCTTTTGACTCAACCCGAGTTTACTTATCTAAGTTCACTCTAGCTAGTATCCTTAACGTGTTTAAGTCAAGTTTTGCTAGGCTTTTATTTAGGGAGCTATAAAACGCGAAAGTCTTAACTCTCACGGGTTAAAAACAAGAACTTTTCGCAAGTTCCTATAATTGATCCTAGAGAGTCGTTTATCAAGGGAACTTTAAAACGTGATTTCTAAACTTGAAAGAGTCTAAGAATTTGCAAGATCCTATAGCGACTCGAAAACACAAAACTTTGATTTAATAGGCTAAGCATCCACGAGTCTCATTCCTTGAGATTTTAAACTGTGGAGAACGAGAGATGATAGAGTCAATTATAAGTTCGGTATTCTTTCGTGAATTTATGTGAGTTAATTATAAGCCTATTCTCCCATCGCATGCTAATAAATTTATCTGCAATAAATATGGTTGTATGATTTGAAAAGTTACTTAGCTTCTAGCCCAAGATCGTTTAAAAGTTGCTCGGTATGGATTAGAGTTCATAGCCAAGGCATAACTTATTGAAGCGGGATGCGAAGATTGGCGAGTCCGAAAAGGTCCTAACAAGGCATGAGGACTACATTTTGTTGCTAAAGATCCAAAGTGATGTGAAGAATCATTTATCAAAGATCAATATGAAGGATCGAGACACACGACGAAAAGCAAAAACTCCCCAAAAGTCATGGAGAAGTGTATCCGAAAAGACCCTAGCAAGGTATGAGGATAAATAGATCCAAGTCATAAAAGGAGGCGGATCGTTGTATATCAAAGTCCAAAATAAAGATTGGAGAAAAATGAAGAAGTCATGGTCCTAATATGAAGAATCTCTCAATACTTCAAGTGAAGAAATTCCTATTATGAAGAGAAGGCCATTATTTCATGAACGTCTCTCAAGGTATGAAGTATGAAGTCGCTGCCAAATATCGGTCCGAGAAAGGTCTCAAATCGTGAAGCGAGTTATGCCAAGATATGAACTTTATGAGGTCCCGAGAAGTAGTTTTAAAAGATTTTGTCCTAAAGGTAACTATTGATTAAATCGTTCACTTTATTTTCGGCCTAAATAATTATCGAAATAAGTCAACAATGCATCCTCGTGATCATTCAAGACAATAATAAAATATAAGAGATACACCTAGGAATAAGGGAGTCTAAGTAAATAATTGGCCCACATGAGTTCGTGTTAGTTTGCTAACTTATAATAACAATGATCTCGTTTTTAAGCTTGGTTTGGAGAAAGTGAAAACTTGAGGATGATGATTATTCATAGCATTTCCAAAACCCGAAGGTATGTTTTTGATTTCTTTACTTTGTATGTTTATAATTTTCTATCTCTTTAATAAAGGCCATTATGGATTGATTGTGATGAAAAGTGTAAACGTGCTTTGTAACTAATGCATTGCATGAGGACATTGCAATGGTCAAGTGTAGGGGATTTGATAGGTGTGTAAACACCCATCCTTTTTACCACTTAATTACAATAATAACTGGGCCAAAACATGTATTTTATGTCATTTATGTCGGAATTATGCGTGGTTTGTGTTTTTGTTGTGATTTAGGACGAAAAGGTGAAAATTGGAGAAAACACGGGCATTCACGGGCTTTTATTGAAGAAAAAGATGAAAGACAAAGTCAAGAAGTCAAGAGTGCAAAAAGAACGGAAGTCCAAGACCAATCCTGAAGATTTATCGAAGAAAAAGTCAAAAGACGGAAGATTATCAAAAGCCGAAAAACTCAAGTCTAATTTATTGAAGAATTACAAGACGAGTTTGAAGAAATCCCAAGACAAAGTCATTAAAGCCCAAGATTAAGAAGATTAAAAGGCTTAAGGACTTAAGAGTGCAATTAAGGAAAAATGAAGGAGGAGAGGAAGCTTCCTAAGCACTCCTAATCCTCCCTATATATAGTCATTAGGATAATCATTTTCATTTTGTTGGCTAATAGTGACAATTAGTTCTTCCATTTTATTTACTTGCACATTTACCTTATTGAACTTTAATTACCTTGTCTTGCACTTTAATTTCCAAGTAAGTTACTTTTATATTTATTTAATCTTTACATTTCTTGTTTAATCTCTCATCTACCTTTCTTTCCATGCTTTAATCTTATTGTTTACATGCTTTTTGTGTTGCTTATTTGATTAAAGGTTATGTTTTTATGCTTTTGATTGTTTTGGATTATTGATTTTTATAGCTTATTTGTGTTTATTTTAAAATTTCTTAAGTTTTTATAAAAGTTATTTTTATATAAAGTTTGTTTTCGTACATTTTTCTTATTTCGTGTTCTCAAAAGTCTTTAAATTGTAGCTTATTAGCTTTTTCTTACACGTATTTACTTAGGATTTTAGTCTAGTGCTTATTTGAGTAGTAGCTTATTAGTTGTGATTATTTACGAATCTTCTTACTGTATTCCGACCACCCTGGTCGGAAAAGGGTTTCATATTCCGATCTTCCAGATCGGAAAAGGGTTTGTTATTCCTACTAGGATTCCGAAGTCACATTCCGATCAAAGGGTGTGGTTTGGTATTCCGATTTGGACTGTTGTTGGGTATTCCGATTTGGTCTGGAGGTGACAGCATTCCGACCAAGAGTCCAATCCCCATTCCGACAGGACCCCAAGTTTGATATTCCGATAAGGTGTTTCCGATCAACATTCCGATTGGAAGGTTAGTATATTCCGACGAGGCCACATTCCGATCAGGAGGTAAGTTTATATTCCGATCTTGATTCCGATCGGAATGTATTCCGATTAGGTTTGTTTTACAGTTTATCTTGTTTAATTTTTAAGTTTACATTTTAATTCTTTGTCTAATTTTTCTTTTCGTCACGCTTTAAATCTTGCACCATTTATTTTAAATTAGATTTAGATTTACTTTAACGTCACTTTATTTTAAAGTTCTGCACTTTTTAATACTACAACGACACAACTTTTGTTTCACCAAAGAACAACTGAGTCGCATAGTTAAACCAGATCAATTCGATTAGACCACTACTTCGAACTTTAATTTTTATACGGGCAAAAGTCAGTTATCATACATATTGGATCAAAAGGAGCTGAATATGAGGCAACGTTGATGGGTTGAACTCTTGAGTGATTACGACTGCGAAATTCGTTATCATCCAGGAAAGGAGAACGTAGTAGCTGACGCGTTAAGTCGAAAGGAAAGGGAGAAACCGATTCGAGTGCGTGCTTTGGTAGTGAAAGTTCATAATGACTTACCTGAGCAGATTCGAAACGCACAAATCGAAGCGTGCAAGAAGGAAAATATTGCAGCCGAAAGATTTAGAGGAGACGGTGAATCATTTGAGACGCGAGCCGATGGTATCAAATGTTTGAGAGGACGAATTTGGTTACCATTATATGGTGGACTGAGAGACTTGATTATGTTAGAATCTCATAAGTCCAAGTATTCTATTCATCCTGGATAGGACAAAATGTACCAAGACTTGAAAAATTTATACTGGTGGCCGAATATGAAAGCTGATATTGCAACATACGTCGCGAAATGCTTAACATGTGCAAAAGTGAAAGCTGAATATCAGAAGCCGTCAGGATTACTTGTCCAACCTGAAATTCCAATCTGGAAATGGGAGCGAATTACGATGGACTTCATCACAAAACTCCCAAGGACACCGTCTGGGTTCGATGCAATTTGGGTTATTGTCGATCGTTTAACTAAATCCGCTCATTTTATTCCAATCAATGAGAGGTTCGGTTTGGAGAAACTCGCCGATATTTATCTGAAGGAAATCGTGTGCAAGCATGGTGTTCCTATTTCAATCATTTCTGATAGAGATAGTCGTTTTGCTTCTGGATTTTGGAGATCACTTCAAAAGTCATTAGGAACCAATTTGGATATGAGCACAACCTATCATACTCAAACTGATGGGCAAAGCGAAAAAACAATCCAAACTTTGGAGAATATGCTACGTGCTTGTGTGATAGACTTTGGAAGTAGCAGGGATAAGCACTTACATTTGGCCGAATTCTCGTACAATAACAGTTATCACGCGAGTATTAAAGCTGCACTTTTTGAAGCACTTTATGGAAAAAATGTAGATCACCCGTTAGCTGGAGTGAGGTTGGAGATGCCCAACTTACTGGACCAGATTTGATTAGAGAGACGACGGATATGATTGTGCAAATCAAGAATAGGTTGTTGTCTGCTTGAAGCCGACATAAGAGTTATGCGGATGTGAGAAGAAAACCATTGGAGTTTAACGTGGGAGATAAGGTTATGTTAAAGGTATCACCATGGAAAGGTGTTGTACGATTTGGAAAACGTGGGAAGTTGAGTCCTCGTTATATCGGACCATTCAAGGTTACATCTAGAGTAGGACCCGTGGCATACCAACTCGAACTACCGCAAGAACTGTATGGGATTCATAACACTTTTCACGTGTCGAATCTGAAGAAGTGTTTATCCGATGAAGAACTCATTATACCGTTAGACGAGGTTAAGGTTGATAAAAAGTTTCACTTTATTGAAGAACCAGTCGAGATCATGGATCGCGAGGTCAAGCAACTGAAGCAAAGCCGAATACCTATTGTCAAAGTTCGATGGAACTCTCGGAGAGGACCGGAGTATACTTTGGAACGAGAAGACCAAATGCGGAAGAATTACCCTCATCTCTTTGATTTCAACAAGCGATCGGGCAAGAGCGCAAGTTGATCTTCGAGGGCGAAGATCCTAATTTTGTGGGGATGATGTGACAATCCGTCAATTTCAGGTCGTTATTTTAATCTCGACTATTACGTATTACGTGTTTACTTTAATGAGAATTTAAAATTTATCGACTAACCGAGAAGGTTATGACTTGAAACTAGCGTAAGAATGTCGATTAGATGAAAACCGACAAGGAATATGTTAGGTATCGATAGTATATTCTCATATAAGCATAAAAATGATTTTTATTATATTTAATCTTTAATTCTCGTGTTTTACGTTTTAACGAATGACGATAACTATTAGTGATCGTGATACCGATGGATGCCCAAAAATTTACGTTTTATTATCGATTGTCTCGATATTTAATATTTTTGATGTTTTCGATTTAATTGCATTTTAAGTCGTGTCGAAGCGTTGTTATTATATTTTCAAGCGTTTTAACTTTCAAAAAGTATTTTTACGAAACCCGAGCCCCGTAAATATTTTCAAAATTTACAATTTATATTTTCTACCTTGTAAACTATTTAATTGTATTTTTGGACCAAAACTATGCCTATATGACAAAATCTACCCTACCCTTGGACTATAAATACATTTTTCACTAACTAATTTTTATTTAAAATTCATTTTTACAAGAAAAATCACCCACCCTCTCTCTTCCTCTTGTGTTTGCCGTCCACCACCATCACCATAGCCACCCTCAAAAATCACTTTCTACTTTGATTCATTCAAATCTAAAAGAAGACCCATCTTGGAAATTCAACAAGCTTCAATTTGGTATAAATTTTTCCAACATGCATCCACTAATTTTTTCTTTTTAATTTTTGATGAAGAACATGTTGTTTGATCTATTTTTATGGTGAAACATGTGTTAATATTATTATATTCATAGTGGGATGTTGTTGCATGTTATTTATTTTGAGTGGGTTAATTTTTGGATGATCATTCTAGGGTGTTATGAGTTAGATGGATGTGTTAGGATGATATTAGGATGATATTAGGAGTATAGAAATTGTTGGAATGGGTTGAAATATTGATTTGGTATGATTTTTAACTAGTCATTTTACACCAGTAGGTAAAAGGGTATTTTTGAAAGTCTTAGGTCTAATTATGAAATGGGATGATGTGATATTGTTGTTGTAATCTTCAAGACGCTCGTTTTGCCGCTTGAATGAGCTTCTAACTCATTACGAGCGAAAAGTTATGCTAGTTTTAGTATTCGTGTACCGGGAGACGAGTATCGGCACAATCCGAAAATTGTTGTCGATATTTGGATCGAATCTCGGGGACTGTAAAATGAGTTTTAAAAATGTTCAAGGACTGTTGTAAGTTGCAAAACCTCAGGTCATGATTCTATTTTCAAACCCGAGTGTCGGTTTTGCAAACGGAATTGTTTAGATAAGTCAAAATGGTTTTACAAGTCAAAGGCGTAAAACTGTCCGGTTTTTGTAACACGAAGGTGTGTCGGGCAGAAGGTCTTAGAAGTAATATTTTTGAATGAAACTTAAACTGAGTCTTATTCATATTATGTTTGAGTTTGTCACCAAGTTTCGTCGAAATCGGAGAAGTCTAGATAGGTTAGATTGGTATGTACATTTGGAGTGTACATGCTGATTGGCATTTTGGACACGTAGTTCAATACTTGTATGGCGTAGGTTGAGTATTCACTATTGGATATGGTGACTTACTCAAGTGTTAAGTCATTATATAAATGACTTAGTTACTGGTCCTAGGGAAGTAAAATGATGGTTTGACTTTCGTTGGCTTGGCGTCTTATGACGAGTCAATGTCAAGAGTGCAAGTGTTTAAAAGAATAGTGTTGAATAAAAGGGTATAGAAGTACACTTATATTGTTAATTTTTCGGGATTTTCGTGGTTATATGAAATTGAGTTTCGTATTATTTAAGTATTATTTATAATTGAATCGTTTATTAACGAACGCGCCTTATTTGGTAGGTTGCGGTCTTCGTGTTTAACGGGCATCACAAATCGTCGGGGATCGTCACATTACTACTATCGTACCAAGGTGAGTCTATAGCCTCGCTTTAACATGTTTACTTGTTTTATAAAACCCGCGAGGGGGATAACATGCTTGTTTTATTAAAATAAAAGGGGTACAACGAGAAGTTGTGGAAACCCTTATTATTGGAAAAGCATTTATTAATAAATGAAGGGTACAACAAGAAGTTGTGGTAAACCCTCTTTCTTTTAAAATTGAACACAAAGGACCCGATTGTATGCTTAGATGAAAGTTGTTATAAAAGTTTACTCTTGCCTTAAAAGACCCATGAATCGTGAATTGTTAATCGAAAGGAACGCTAATACTATGGATAGATCTATTAGGGTGACACCCAGTCCGGTCGTGACTAGCTATCGCGTGGTGTTGTGATGCACTAGTAATGAAACATCTGATGCAATTGTATAAGAGAAATATACGCACTTGGCTAGGTGTGTTGGGCTGAAATAATATATGTTAACGTTCAATTTCACGAGACTTATGAAATAACAACGATAAATATGTCTGATCCACATGCTTGTCAACCACGGAGGGTTTATTCAGACTACTTGTGTTCGTTTATTTAATTTAAACTCTATAGATTCACTTAGCATTTTTGTTGACTTTATAGCATGTTTTATCTCAGGTCCATGAAGAAGGCACTCAAGGAAGGCGGTTTCATGCAGCTTGCTAAATTAAAATGTTTTGGCCCACTTTTCTAAACTATGTTCATTCAAAGAAACTTTTATCGTTTGGTTGGTTGTGTAAACCTTAAAACTATTTGAGACCGTGTGTGAACTGTTTTATCTTTAAACAAATGAATGGATGTATGTTTTAACAAAACGACTCATTTTGAGGCGTTTTCTATGATATTGAGATTGAACCATGATAGTAACACCCAATGACTCTTCCGCTGCTATGACCCGAAATTGGGGGTGTTATAGTGAGGTAGGAGAAAGTCAATTGACTGGGCCTGAAATGATATTTGAGACGACTGAAAAGATTGTACAAATTTAGAAGCGTTTGTTATCTGCCAGAAGTAGACAAAAGAGTTATGCTGATAACAGAAGGAAACCGTTGGAGTTTGAAGTAGGAGACATGGTTATGTTGAAAGTATCTCCATGGAAAGGAGTAATACGTTTTGGGAAGAGAGGAAAGTTGAGCCCGAGATATATTGGACCATTTAAGATTATCCAAAGGATTGGATTGGTGGCTTATAAGTTAGAATTGCCTGATGAGCTTAAGGCGATTCATAATACTTTTCATGTGTCTAATCTGAAGAAGTGTTTAGCTGAAAGGGATGTGGTGATTCCATTGGAGGAAATTCAACTTGATGATAAGTTGCATTTTATAGAGGAACCTGTAGAGATAATGGATAGGGAAGTTCAGAAGTTGAAGCATAGTAGAATTCCGATTGTGAAAGTGAGACGGAACTCTAGACGTGGGCCAGAGTTTACGTGGGAACGTGAGGATTTCTTTAAGGACAAGTATCCTCATTTATTTAGGAAGGCTTAAGCGCCGCGGACGTCGCTTCTTTTAAGAAGGGGGGATATGACAACCCAAAACTGAGGTCATTGCTTAATCTTATTTTACGATTATTTTTGAAATTTTTGGATGAGTTTGAACGATATTTATTTTTGGAGGTTTAAGTTTAAACCGATGTTGGATCTATATTTAATATTTATTAAGTATAAGGAGTATTAGCAAGCGTGATGTCGATGTATGCCAAATATTTTACGTTTTATTGTCGGTTGTTCGATTTTTATTATTTTCGAGGTTTTATTTTAAATGACGTGTTAAGTCGAGTCGAGAGTCGATATTATTGTTTTTGAGGTACGTTTTAAATTTTTAAAAGTATCTTTATCAAACCCGAGCCCCGTAAATATTTTGAAAATTGACTAATAGTTATTTCCCGCTTTTTAGCTAACTATTTACATTTCTAGCCACAACTTTTACCAAATTGCAACTAGGTCCCTACACCACTATATAAAAGATTTAATTTTTTTTAAACACACAATTCCACTCACAAAATTTTTTCCACTCATCTCTCTCTCTCTCTCTCTCTCTCTCTCTCTCTTGTGTTGTCGTGACCTACACCACCCAAAACCACCATTCAATCAATTTTAACTCAAAAATTATGATGACTTGAGCTAAACTAACATAAGACCTAACCTTATTTTTTATCAAGGATCACATTGGTGTAAGAATTTTACACATGCAAGCAACTTTTTTTCTTGATGTTGGTAGGTAGGAGCTATGATCATGCATGGCATTATCATGATATCCATGGTGGTTTGTGCTAAAAATCTTGTTAGAAACTTAATTTTGATCTTATGATTTTTATTTTGATTATGATTTTGATGTTATGGTTGATGTATGATGATATTAGGGCATAGTAATGATCATTTCCATGGTTGGTATTTATCAAAAAGTTGATTTTGTACAAGTTTTAAGTAGTCATTTTACAACAGTAAATAAAAGGTAAAATCCGAATTTTTATGTTTTGAAAATGGCTTAACTTATAGCCTAGGGTTGTAGATAATTTTCTTAGCTTCGATTTGATATAAGGTAGAGCTTCTAGCTCAAAACGAGCGCGAAGTTATGATGTTTTGAATGATCGTGTACCGGGAGACGAGTATCGGCACTACAAGCAGTTGTTGTCGGTATTTGGATCGAATCTCGGGGACTCTAAATGGATGTTTTGAAAATGTAACCTACTGATAAATGGATATTTGGATCGAATCTTGGGGACTCTAAGTAAGGACACATGGAACAGATTGTGAACATGAGATAGCTGAGGAGGTAATGCCAAACGATACGATACCTCACCGACACGTTCGACGATCTCAAACGGTCTGATGAAACGAGGATTGAGCTTGCCTTTAATACCAAAATGCTTTACTCCACGTGGTGGTGATACTTTTAAGAAAACACGATCATCAGGCTGATATTCTAATGATCTGCGATGTTTGACAGCATAGCTCTTCTGACGAGCACGAGCTTCCTGAAGCTTAGCCTTGGCAATGGCGACCTTCTCATTGGTCACCTCAATCATCTCTGGACCCTCAATGACTCGTTCACCAACCTGATCCTAGCAGATTGGAGCACGACACTTCTTGCCATATAGCATCTCGAAAGGTGCACACTTGATACTTGCGTGCCAACTGTTGTTGTAAGCAAACTCAACCAAACAAATGTTGTCATCCTAATTTCCTGTCCATTCCAACGCACAAGCATGTAACATGTCTTCTAAAGTCTGAATAGTACGGTCTGAGTGAGCGTCGGTCTGAGGATGGAAGGATGTGCTAAGCTTGAGTCTAGTGCCCCAAGCTTTCTGAAATCCTCTCCAGAAACGAGATGTAAATCGTAGATCTCTATCTGAAATGATATCTGATGGAGTACCATGCAGTCGCATGATCTCGTGTTGGAATATTTCTGCCAATTTGCTAACGGGGTAGTCCTTGCGGATTGGAAGGAAATGAGCAGACTTGGTTAAACGATCGACAACGACCCATATCGCGTCATGCTTCCTCTGAGTCCGCGGGAGTCTGGTAACAAAATCCATGAAGATTTTGTCCCACTTCCATTTGGGAATTTCTAATGGTTGTAGTAAACCACTAGCTCGTTGATATTCTGTAGAATATAGGTAATCAGTAATCACAAGTGAGTTTGATGTTTCTAGTGAGTGAAAGTAGAGAGAGATGAGAGAAAATGTGTAAAATATATATAGAAAAGTGAAACAACCAACACCTCTTTGAAGGAAAAGGGTTTATATACCCAAGTCCATAAATGGACTTAGGCCTTTGGCCCCTGAACATGCTCATGGGTCGGGCTTTCTTAATATGTTACTAAAACTATACTACGAGCCCTTAACTATATTGTTTGAGTGACCGAGACTTTCTAACTATAAATACGTACTTCCAACTAACTCCCCTAAGGGAGGTCACTCCAAATTACAAAGTCCTAAATCTAGCATGTTAGATCTTCGTTCTCGTGCTCGTAGTCCACTTCCTTCTTTTCTTCATTTTCTTTTCTTCATTTTATGAATATGTGTTGATTACCATTAGGCTTCGGCTTAGAGCATGTTCTTTAGACCTTTCACGTGTGATCTACGCCTTCTTGTGATGTTCACCATATCTTGACTTTATGTCCTACATACCTATACTTTGTTGAATTCTTGAAAGCTTCAGAGTTGATAAAGTGGAAGACTTTTAGGTTGAACTTTTTTGAATTTTGCTGAAATATTTGATGCAGAAAGTATAAGTGTGTGAGGACGACTTCATCTGGTACATCGGAACGCCACCGTCTTCAAATGCAGCAACATAATAAGACACAAATAAAATGGCTTTGACATTTTATTTTGATTCGGTAGCATTTTACCTCTAGTCGGTGAAGACCGTTGGACGATAATAAATATCGTACTTGTGACAGGTAGCTCTAATTAAAGATCTCCTTGACAAGATTTCGCTGATAAATCCTTTCTCTTTATTCGACCGTCTAAAGCTGACTGTGAACATAAAGAGTGAATAATTTGGATAAGATCTATCCTCATGATTGAAGCCGTCAATTCATGAACCTAGAACAAGTAAATTTCAATTAAGATATTTACCATAGTTGCTTTCCAGTTGTCACGAGCTCGATTCTAATAGAATCTTGCTTGTTACCTACCGCAGTGTTGTTTAATGTTGACACTGGAAGGATTTCCACTCATCACTGTGAATACTAAAGAGTGGCACTCTGAGTGTTCTGGCATGATCACTTGGATTTAGCGTAGAGGCCCTTGAACAAGTTTGATCTCAATTAAGAGTTAAACCATCGTTTCTTTCCAGCTATCACAAGATTGGTTCTTAAAGAACCGCACGTGTCACCTACCATGAGCTTGTTTGATGTTGGCTCAAGCAGGATTTCCATCTTCATTGTAATACTTTCGTATCACTCAGATGTTCTAGCAATATTACAAGAATATTGCGTAGGACTCATAAAAATATTTCTTGCTTTGAAAAATGTCCTAATGTGACTTTTGATGATCTCGTAGCTCTACACTCAATAGTGCATTTTTTGATTTGGTGAGCGGAGGCTGGAGAGAATTGCCACCTTTTCAATATCAATTTATTCGGAGTGAATAAACCGATAGATAACGTGTTGAACTCCGTGACATTAAAACAAATATCTTATAAGAGATATTTGAGTTAGCTGGGAGGGGTTGTGCATCGCATCACTGGGTTCATGATACTTTATCGTCTTCAAGATGTGTTGACCCGGTTTCTGCTTAAGTTGTAAAGAGGGCTTCTTTCTTTACACCCTTTGTCTTTACATTTCTTTTTCATTCTTCGAATGCTTACCAATCCATCATCACTAGCACCTTGTTGTGATTGTTCCAGTGCTAGCATCAGTACTTGATCGACATTCTGCTACGTTCACAATCCATTCCCCATCTTTCCTAAGGACTACTATTTTCTAACTATGGAATTGTCCTTGGGAAGATTCCTCTGGTTCTAGAAGAATCATTGTACTAATACCTAATCCTACCACCCTTTTGTCACCACAACCGTCGTGAATTAAGTGTGTTTAGGGTAAGTATTTGTTACCATGAAAATTCGTTAATATCACTGAGGTACTTGTGATATAAATATCAATAGTTTTTGTACCTTCAGAGTTTTTGACACCAAAATGCTCCCCCTTAACATGTGCATAACACATATCGAGTTAGATTTTCGATTAAGTCTTTTTTATTTTTAGCCATGTATATTTACAAGTCTCATTAATCCCATTTTCTCCCCTTATCCAAAATGTTAACCGTTAATATTTTGGATATTAATGGATTAACCGGTCTTTGTGTAAAAATGAAATCGTTTGTTGGCCAAAGAACATATTAATGCTCCCCCTAAAATTAATGAGTGTTAGTTGTAGTGATTGAGTATGATATATTTAGAAAGATTTGGAATCTCATGAGAAATTCTTGAAAAAATATCATACTTTCACACAACAACATGCCATGAAAAGCCTAATATACACATTTTGTACAGATTCATTAATGCCCATTTAATACAAGGTTTTCACTGCGTATTAAAAAGATTCGTTTATCCGTTCTTTCCGAATTGATTACTAATTGAAAGTGCGACTCAGTCGTTCTTGATGGAAAAATAAAGTGGTGTGATTATCTATTTTAAAATAAAAGTAAAAATGAAAATGTCGTTGAGTAAAAACAAAAGCTTTAATAAAAATAAAACTAACCGAAGAAATTAACTATCGACTCGAAAATAAAGTTTACTTAATGAAAAAGGAGAGAATAAAACTAAAATGGTACTTTAAAGCTAAACGAGGCAAAACCTAAAGCGGGTACTAAATAAAAGATAAAACTTGAACTTTACGAAAAAATATTAATTTTAAAATTAGACGAAAAATTCAACTAAAAATACGTAACTTTCAAAATTAAAATCGGAACAACTTTCAGATTAAACTAAACGATTGCGGAACAAGAAACAAGCAAGCAGGCAAGCTGCTCAAGCAAGCAGCCAAGTAGGTGAATTTTTGGCGAGAAAGGTTAAGCTAGCACACAGGCAGGCTGGTCAATCAATATTATACTGGTTCGGAATATTAAGTTGATTAGGGAATTATTTAGAAAACAATTCATTCGGTATAAAATTTTAAACTCATTCGGTAATTTAATTTAGAACATTCATTCTGGACTTTTTGATTTATACTCATTCGGGATAATTGAAAATTAGCTCATTCGGGATTTTTTTACAAAAAACTCATTCGGGAAAATTGAACTTGACTCGGGAAAAGTGACTCGTTCGGTAAAATAAACTCGTTCGGTAAAATATGCTCATTCGGGAAAATCAACTCGTTCGGGAAAAATGCTTCGTTCGGTAAAATAGACTCGTTCGGGAAAAATTGACAGTGACGAAAACACGGGAAACAAAAACACGAATTTTACCCAAATCTAACCAAATTAAACCCAAAGATTAAACCAAATTAACCATTAAACATCAACTAACAATAATCAACTAAATCAACAAAACTTGAAATTAAAACTAGATTAATCAAAACCCACTTAATAAAAACTATAAAAAATCAAGAACACAACCAAATCAATCAAACAAGATTTATTAAACACCTAAGCATCCAAAACAACAAGTTTTCTCGAATCACAATCAATGAAAACACAAAACCCACTAGATTTTAGAAAACCAAAATCAACCAAATCAAAACATAAAAACTTAGAATCAAAAAGAAAAGAAGAACAAGATTAATAAGAAGCTATTATTAAAGATTAGGATTAAAAATAAACAAAATTAAAGATCAAACTTACATGAATTTAATAGGAAGAAAAGAAAATGAAGGTGCCAAACACCCTTAGTAGGTGTCGGCCTAAAAAATAAAACTAGGAAAAATTCAAGAGTTTCCTAAAATGTGAAGGGTGGATGCTATTTATATGTGTGGTGAAGGGTTGGTGAGTGGGATTTTCTCCTGTCTTTTTGTCTTCTCGTCTCTTTAATAAAGTTGACGTTTTCGATTTTGATTCGGGATTTGTCGATGAATAAATTCAACTCGTCTTTTAATTTCATCATTTAATAGACATAAGTTCTTCGACATATAAATCTTTCGTCTTTGGTCCTTATCTTCGATAAATCTTCAAAATAAGCCCTTTGACTTCCAATCTTTTGCACTCTTGGTCTTTTGAATTCGTCTTTTCTCGTTTTCTTCGATAAAAGCTCGTGATAGCCCGTGTTTTCTTCCTTTTCCATATTTTTATCCTGAAACACAATAAAAACACAAACCACGCATAATTCCGACTTTTACGACATAAAATACACGTTTTGGCCTTGTTATTATTGGAAATAAGTGGTAAAAGGATAAGTGTTCTCACACTTATTATTCATAAATAAGTGTATGGAGTTGACTTGATATAGTACGATCATCACTTCAAGTAGATCGTTCCATTAGCCTGTGGTGAGCTTCATACGGTCTGCCACCCACGAATCGTTCTAAACTTCAAATCAATCGTCGTTCCCTTAACTTCTCCTCAATCTTCTGGATCACATATACGACACTCTTGATGAACTTACCTTTCCATTCATACTTCACTTCTGGAAGATCTTGTTTGGAATTAAGAATTAACAGCTTATCACGAACATGCTTGAGAGTTCCATCGCTGAAATTTGTGCAGTTCTGACATTCTCATATATTGCATGACTTCTAATTCATTCAGGTAAAATATTCCCATTTCCGGTTCAAGAGTACTCATATATGGCTTCTTTTTCTTATGACAGTGTCTTAGAGGTGTGGTGTGAGGACGTTGCAAGTTCAACTTACTTTGATAACTCTCCACACCAAGTTGTAGATCTTCAACCCGATACTTGATCATGACTTTGCGAGTGAATTGGCGAATGTTTGAGCTTCAGGCAATGTCGAGTTGAGGGGTTAAGTGAGGGACCTTGTCTTGAGCCAAGATAAGAAGAAAGTATTCTATATCTTCAAGACGTAGATATTCGAGTCCTCCTTCATTGACAGTGTATTCTTTATCGTCTTCCTGTTTAAATCTAATTTCTCTTAGGTAGGAATACCCGAATATCTGATTAATAGTACCTCCTTGGATACATTTAATTCGGTGATCTAAAATTATGAGATTACTGGTCTAGGACGATTGAAGAATTTGTAAGCTAACTTCTTCTTGCTACCCCAATGAGAGATACCAAGTTTCGCGTAGGGATCGTATGAAGTGATTAGTACGTTAATCCATAGCTTAGGAACTTTATCTTCAATCCAAGGAACGTCATCCAACTGTACTGCATTGCCCATGGTTAAAGATGTAGCATACTTGTTCACGCCTTTTTCTAAATAGTCGAGACCATGGCTGACGAAGTAATCCATTGAAAGGTGCTTGGCTGCAGCGATGATATAGGTTGTTAATGGACTCAGTGGAGGAGTTTGAATACCTGAAGCCGTTGATTTCATAGCTTTCACAAGTTCATTGGTATGATATTCACACTCATCTTTACCGATCTTTGTACTGGCCCAAAAATTTGAATCCTTAAGTATCCAATTGAGAAGATTTGGATTCATGGTAGGTTCGCCATATTCATGCACCAAGAATCCCGAGAAGTCGATTGGATTATTGAGGAGCTGTGTGAAGTCTTCCTTGTCTTTAGCAGAAAATTTTCGTGTAGTTGCTGCTTGTTTGAGCCAAGGTTGTTCTGGTACTGTCTCGTCGATGTTGACAATATCAGCAAATTTCGGATTTGGTAAATTTGTATCTTTAATATACATATCGATGTAATGTTGGTCTGTTGTGAGAGGTGGAGAATGATGTTCTACTAAAACTGGAGGTTCGTCTTCGTTCATAGGTTCTATAGTTGAGATAAAATCGTGAACCGGTTAAGTAGACTTACTTGTATCTTTTGATGTGGATTGTGTAGAGATGAAGTTGCTGTGGAGATTCTTTCGACGGTTCTCTCTAAGTTCATCATCACTGCCTTCTGATACTCCTGACGAGTCATCCTCACACCATTACCATTATCATTACACCATTACCATTATCATTACCATTTCAATCACCCTTACCATCATCATCACCGTCACCATTATCATCATCATCCCCATCACTATCCTCATCCTCTTCATCATCTTCGTCCTCATCCTCTTCTTCCTCTTCATCCTCATCATGAAGTTGCTCTTTGCCCTTATCCTTAGCTTTAGCCTTAGAAGAAGAAGTCTTTTGGCGTTTGGAAACTGCTTTCTTCCTCTTACCTTTTCCTTGCTGAACTGAGGGATCTTCCTTTGACCTGTTTACTTGTATCTCAATATCTCTGAGCATTTCTTAACTATCCTTGATCCCTTCATTAATCATGGTATCTGGTACAAGTGCTGGACGCAATGAATAATTTGTTGATAGACCGTCGATATTCATGTTTTCCATCAGGTAGTCCTTTGCTGGAGTATGATAGAAGAAGTTTCCAAGTTTATCAATAGATGCTACAGTATTCATGAAGTGATCGATGATAAGCTTTGTGAAGCGTGGATATGGAAGATGCTCGGATTTCTTTTTAGTATTGAGAAACTGGAAGCAGAATTCTTCCCAAAGTAATTAAGCATAGTCCAATCTGGCTCTAGTGTAGAGACCCTAAATATGGAAGCTTGAGGAGGACTCATGGTATCTGATCCACTGAATTTCAAAGTGAAGCACCGGATAAGGATAGTGAAGATAGCTTTCCAAGGTTGCCCAACTTGTGTTGTGTGAAAATGAGATAAGGTATGGAGATCTCCCTCATAATTCAGTGATCGAAGTATCCTGAGAATTTCTGATTTGTTGGGGTTTGCATCATACTCTTCCCCTTGAGTAGTGCGAGGGAACTTGCATATCGTTATGAAATGACTCAGCTGAAGTGTCATTGGCTGTTTGTTGATCTTGAATTCAATCTTCTGTTTGGATAATTGTTTTCCCTTTGAGATAGAAGCTGTTGCCCAGGATTTCTCCATGTAGACCCCAGGAACGGATGTTGTTACAATTAAGGTAGTCTTGATTAGAGATATGTCCAAGATGTCCATAGCTATCTTGAATACTGGGAATGTAGGATCAAAATCATCCTTTAGTCGTAGGTTATTCTCTGCGAGAGGAAATCTGTCACTTTGTGGTACAAGTGTGAGATCCAATGCGCGTTGATGCTCTTCAGTGATCGACATTTTCCTACATTAAAGAAGACATATGCAAATGATACACACAAGGTTTTATATCATAAAATGTGTAATCACATAGCATGCAAAATACTCATGTCATGTCACAACATTTTGCGTGTTTTGAGTTATTTGTGTTTTAATCCTATGTCATTTTTATTAAGAAATTAAATATAAAATGATGTCGGATAAAACTTAGTCTAAACAGATTTCGCAAAAGCTATGATCTCGTATATTGTAAAAATACAACATCACGCAAAAATATTTTATGCACATTTCGCAAAGCCTATGCATATACACATCTCGCAATATCAACCAATCCAACATTTTGCAATAACCATATATTTCGACATTTCACAATGTTTGAAAATCTATATCTCGCAATAACCAAAACGAAACATTCCGCAATATTCACAAAGTTATACATTCCGTAATATCCAGGCACATATTCCGCAATAACCAAAATCACACATTCCGCAATAACTAAAAGTCACCTATTCCGCAATAACCAAAATCCCTTATTTCGCAATATCCAAAGACCAGACATTTCGCAATATCACAAAATGTGACATTTCGTAATATCCATAAGGGCTGATTTCGTAAAAATAGGCGGATATTACGAAACTCAAGACATTTGGTTCGATTATCATTCGGTGTGTTGCTTTTGGGTAAATCTAGGCACAACCCTATGTATCTCTATCCAAAACGACCTTTTCCCCTCTATCAATTTCAAGATCCGCAACAAAAAATTTCATAAACCCAAGAAAGAGGGATTTTTCAATTCAAGGTCACGGAAACTAAATTAAAACAAGTGAATGTGTTCAAATTGATTAGATAAAAAGGAATTATTAATACCTTAATCTTGATTATTGCAAAAAAAAACTAATGATCGAAGGTATAGAGCTTTGTTAATGGCGGAAATAAGGATACTGTTTGTGTGTGTGTATTGCGAAGAAAGGAGAGAGATACGGGGGGGGGGGGGGGGGGGGCTTGATTTGACTTAGGTCAACCAAGACTAATTTTTGCAAAATTGCAACATTAGTCCCCCAAGTTTGTATTTGTTTTTGAAACTTGTATAAAACCAAGTTATCTTAACACAATACATAACGCCCGTTATAATTTTAACTCTCGTTATCTGTTTTTCACAACAAACATCCTAAGCTTAGTTATTTAAGGCAAGGGTATATCTATCCTAAGGAAACAAACATCTTAACACGTAGCACACACCACATAAGATACGACAGAAGACATTAACCGTTTGCATTTTCAGAAAACCTTTTGAAGACCAATTTAATTTCCAAGACGATTTGATATTTTCTCCACCTTAAACAATGACCCGTTTTCTATTTAAATATATGTAGTCATTGTTTAAAGAGTCGAATACCCATGAAGACATTTTTTGTTTAATGTTTTTGAAGAAACGATTCTGGTGGCAATAAGATTACTCTTATTTTAACAAATAAATGCACTGAAGCGTACATAAATTTGTGTTAGACCAAGTTATAAAGTAAACTTGATCCCTTGTATGGTTTTAAAGTAAACCATACCCGATAAAATTAATTCCCGTTGTGAGCCAACGTTTTGAAAAGAAACACGTGACTTTAATGCGAAAAACGGGTTGTAGTCTAAAGTAACTACAAGCCATATGGGCATGTTTTAAAATATGTACAACTTTTATACGAACTCTATTTATGGCGCCTTGTCAATTTTAATCGACATTTCTATGGCCGTAAATATTATCATACTAAAAGACATGCCCGTTTAAAATGAAAAATATTTTTGGATTTTCTTGATTTTATATTTTTTATGGTTTTTGTAGGTTTTATATTTTTGTATTTTTCTTTTTGGGATTTAAATATATACAATATATACCTGATCACGAAAGGATACTCGTGAATATTTTACCACCTCTATTCAGCAGTTTCTTCTACGAACTCTTTAAGAGTCGCTGGTGAAAATGATTGCATACCCAGCTTGTCGATCAAAAACTCGATTCGTCCTCGATCTAAAGCCTTGGTAAAATATTCGCCAGCAGATACTCAGTGTTGACAAAAGACAGATCGATTACTCCGTTCTCACTTGCTCTTTGATAAAATGGTAGCGTATATCAATATGCTTTGACCAGGAGTGTTGAACATAGTTCCACCAAAGGGCAATAGCACTTTTGTTGTCACAGTACATCGGTATTTTGTTGGTCCAAGACCATAGTCAATTGTGATCTCAACCAAAGGACTTGAGCACAACAACCAGACGTGGCAATATATTCTGCCTCCGTACTTGATATCGCAACACTTTTCTACCTTTTAGATGACCAACTGATCAATCGATCTCCAAGTAATTGCAAACTTCCATATGTGCTACGTCTAGTATCTTGACCCCCAGCATGATCAGCATCTACATATGATATTAGTGCAATAGAGGAGTCTTTTGGATACCATAAACCACGATTAAGTGTTCCTTTTAGGTACCTAAAGATCCTTTTCAGAAC
The DNA here is from genome assembly GCA_025667525.1 of Glebionis coronaria. Lineage (NCBI taxonomy): Eukaryota > Viridiplantae > Streptophyta > Magnoliopsida > Asterales > Asteraceae > Glebionis > Glebionis coronaria. The sequence goes on from CM046874.1 coordinate 305,598,598, forward strand.
AGATAAGTGCTTATCGGTAGGCCGAGCCTGATACCGACCACACATACATATAGCAAATTGTAAATCAGACCTGCTAACAGTGAGATAAAGAAGGGTGTCGATCATTCCACGATAAAGTTTTTGATCGATAGGAACCCCATCTCTATCCTCATCTAACTTGGATCTCTCCACCATTGGAGTATCCATGGTGTCATAGTTTTTAAAATGATACTTTTTCAAAGATTCCAGAGCATATTTGGATTGATTAATGAAGATGTCTCTGGGATTCTGAGAAATTTGTAATCCTAAGAAAAATGAAATTATCCCATCATCGACATCATAAAACGTGTGGACATAATTTTCTCAAAACGGTCGGACAGTTTTTGTGTAGTGACAGCAAATATTTTATCATTAACATAAATTTGTACCAGTATCATGCCGTTTCCTTCCTTGAGAATGAACAATGTCGGGTCCACTTTCCCTTTGGAGAAGCCTTATGAGATGAGATATGATGACAGCAGATCGTACCATGCGCGTGGAGCTTGTTTCAACCCATAAAGAGCCTTCTTGAGCTTGTACACATGATTAGGATACTCTGAGTTCACAAATCCATTCAGCTGGCTACAATAGACCTCGTCCCTTAGTTCACCATTCAGAAATGCCGTCTTAACATCCATTTGATAGACGATCATGTTCATGTGAGCAGCATACGCGAGGAATAGTCTGATTGCCTCCAATCTTGGAACGGGAGAAAAGGATTCTTCAGAGTCAATACCCAATGCTTGTTTGTAACCACGAGCCGCCAATCTTGCCTTGGTCTTTAAAATTGCACCCATCTCATCAAGTTTGGCCATGTATACCCACAACAAAGTAAGAACATTGACGTAGTCGGGTAACGGAACTAATTCCCATACTTCAAGTCGTTGAAATTCATTAAGTTCCTCTTGCATGGTTTCAATCCAACATGACTGTGTCATAGCTAGTTGCTTGTTTTAGACTCAACCTGAGAGAGAAAGGCACAGAAGTAGAAATATAATGCCTGTTCTTGTAATTGATGGCGTGTAGAGACGGGTCTTTCGATGTCACCAATAATATTTCGGATTTGGTGATCCTTTGTCCACTTGGTGTTGTGATTTTCAATCGTGTAGGGTCTTGAGTAAACGATTGCGGGAGCTTCCTCAAAGATAGACGCACAGTTAGGGTTTTTGGGTATTGGTAAACCAAAGTATGGAAGCTCTTGTATGTGAGCAAATTCCAAGTCATGATGAGTATGATCCTCTTCAACATAAGTAGGAACGAGTGAGGGTATTGATTCAGGTGTAGTTTAAGAATTACTGGGGGATTTTGCATCCGGATCAATAGTGAGTGTAGATGCATCAGATTTATTTTCATTATCTTGAGCAAAAATGTCGAGAATCAGAGCTACTACTACAGGAGCTGGAACATCATCACTAGGAGGATCAAAGAATTCATCAAACATCGGTTGAAATAACTCATCCCACTCGGGCCTTGTAGGTGGTGTAAATGATGGAGAAGTAGGGTTGTTGGGAACTAATCCAGAACTAATAGTACCAGTTCCCATATCATGAAGCGTGGGTTCAGAGCTACGTTTCTCAGAAGCCATCGCTGTCAGCTCATCAAAATCGACATTCATAGTTTCTATTATCTTGCCAAGATGACGGTTATAAATCCGGTAAGCTTTCTTTGCGGGTGAGTAGCCAATGAAAATTCCTATATCAGCCTTCGGTTGAAATTTAACAAATTTTCACTGTTGATGGTTGGGTAACAAAGTGCACCAAACACATGAAGAAATGAGAAGTCGGGTTTTCATTCATGAAGAAGATCATACCATGTTTTTCCGTGGCTCTTACGAACAATAGAGCGGTTTTGGGTATAATATGCGGTTGCTACAGCTTCTGCCCATAAGAATAAAGGAGCATTTGCGTAAATCAACATAGTTCTAGCAGCTTCCATAATTGTACGATTACGTCTTTCCATGACACTGTTTTGTTGTGGAGTGCGAGCAACTGATGTTTCATGTGAAATACCCACTTCCTCATAATAATTCCGTAGAGTCTGATTTAGAAACTCATTTCCATTATCAGTACGGATTCGTCGGACAGCAACATTGAGACGCACTTGGATCATCTTGAGAAACTTAATGATATAAGTTGGTACTTGATCCTTAGATGTTAAGAACCTAACCTATGTAAACCTTAAAAATCATCTACAATGACGAGGACGTATTTTCTACCGCTCACACTTGCTGTAGGCATTGGCCCGCAAAGATCCATGTGCAAAAGAAACAGTTTTTCTTGATTGGTGTCTTCAGCTTTAGGTTTGTCAGATTTCTTGGTGCTTTTCCCCGATGAACACGCAGAACATAAATGACCCTTGTTAAATGTGAGCTTTGGAAGACCACGAACAAGTTCGTTTTTAGCCAGATGGTTAATAACATCAAAGTTAAGATGAGATAAACGTCGATGCCACAACCATGACTTGGTCTTAGATGCTTTGGAAAGAAGACATACGGGAGAAGCGGCCATCATATTTTGAATAGACAACGTGTAGAGATTATACCCTCGAGAACCTTTTAACATATCGTTTCCTGCTAAATCACGAATGAAGCAAGTATGTTGTCGAAAAGGAACCTTAAGGTTTGAGTCAAAAAATTGTCCCACTGAGAATAAATTATGACCGAGTCCTTCCACATAATATACCCTTGAAATCGTAACATTCCCAATCTGATATTCACCATAACCCATGATCTTTGCAATGTAGTCGTTACCAAATTTAAAAGTGCCTAGAAACTTATTGACGAAATTTTTGAGCATCGAGCGATCTCCGGTCATGTGCTTTGAGCACCCAGAGTACAAGTACCAAAGGAAGATTTGGACCACCTGATAATATCACCAGACAAATATGATGTATAGTAATCTAATTATTCCTCTGTGGTAGCAGGTACTAATACAATTATCTTAGATTTGCTATCATAAGGTTTCCTAGATTTCAAAACTTTCTTCCTAGTTGTCGGCTTAGATTCTAGTTGTCTAAGATCCTGAGGTACTTCTTCACTGGTAGGCACAATAGTGGAGGCAGACCTAGTTAAAGGGATCTTTTTCCATTTCTTAGTGCTAGAGTTCCTATTTAAAGGATGTTGAGACCTAACTTCAGTGGATGTGATCCTAGTTAAAGGGCACTTAGTTCCATTTGCAGTGAAGGTCCTACGAGTGGGTTGCCATTGCCATCCAGCTTGGGTGAATTTCTTCCACGTTAGTGTCCATTCAAGGTTGTTCCTAATGGCATACATTTCGTTAACATGATCAACAAGGCATAAATCATGACGCTGTGAAAACATACATTCATTACAATTCCAACATCTCAAATTAGAATTCACTTTGCGCTTAGGAGGCTGCATAACCGCAGGGCCTTTAGTCTTAGCGACATTATTCATTTAATTAAAATTTGAAATAACATTCCTAGGTTGAGCTTCTACTTTATACTTCATAGTCCTACTATCTTTCTTATCTTGAGATCCTTTAGCCTTAGTAGAATCATTTACTCCTGTAGAAGGCAAGGGAACATTAGTGGAAGATATTGATTTTGCCTTTTTGGGTGTACTTAAAGAAGGTTTAGCTTCTGGGGTTGTGTTGAATGGAGTAATGGCAATGGTAATGGGTTGTTTTTTTAGTGGTGTAGAGCCTGGTTAACCGATGAAATTAAGATGTCCTAAGAAAGATTGAACCCGCTCAATATATAAATGAGCGACGTTATAATCGTTGTTTGTGGGATCAGATTCATATAAGTCATCTAAGGTGTCCCTTGTAAGAAGCACATGACTAATTGCATTCTTCATATAATCCATATATGTGAGAGGGTTGTTCTTAAGGTACGGGTTCTTATAAATCACCACTTCTTTATATTTTGGAGCACTAGAGGTCGGGGCAGAGATTGTAGCTGCATTATCAACAACTTCTTGTCCTTTGAGTTGAAGTGTTTCCTTTAACTCAGCTAAGACCATGATTTTGTCTATGAGTTGAATATTTGAGTCAGAGATTTCCTCAGACTTTTGGTTCAGTTGGTCAACAAGTGACTTATGCTCTACCGCATTAATAGCGAAGCGTTCTTCTAGTAAACCATAAAGTTGTGAAAATCCTTGCTTTGCTCGTTCAAGCTCCCCTAGAATATAGATGATTCTATTTTCTAGTGCATCGTTTTATTCTCTACGGCCTCTAGTTCCATTTTCTCTACGGAGGAATCTCTCTTAAGTCTCATAATCTCTTCCTCTAATGCCTTAATCACCTTGTCACTCGTCTGAACATTGTGTTCACATTCATGTGTTAAAAGAAGAGTTTCATTTTTTGATTGTTGTTCTATTTCAAGAGATATACAATTTTTTGAAGCTCATCAAAACCTTTTGAAAGTGTATTATAAGAATCTTGAAGCTTTAAAAATTCAGCGTCAGATTCGTGACAAGGTTGATTATCTAGCATATCATTTAGAGTCTCAACAATATTTATAGAGAGATCATGCACATCGTCACATTTATTCAAAACATATGTAACCTCGTTAGCACAGTTAAATGTCACAACGGTCATTACATCGAGAGACACCACTTGTTCCAAGAATTGGTCATATTCAGACAAAATCTTTTCTTTCTCAATTAAATGTAGCTCATAAGCATCATCCATTTCATGGAAAACGTTTTGAACTTCTTTCATTTCAAAATTTAGATTGTCACCGAGAGATATAAAACCCTATTTAATATTTTCCACAAACGAAACGATCTCATTCTCAAACACCAATTTCGTGTGTTTGAAAGCCCATTCTCCTTCAGTTTGAGCCGGTGGAATCGTACATTCCAGAATGACCTTGTCAAAATAGGTAAAATATCGTTTAAGCTCTTTCAAACTCAACAATATTGTACTTACCGGTGGAAGAACCTTTGGAATTTCCTTGGGTTCATCCTTGTTGACAAATGTAGGAAATGTACTAGGGCTCTCTTTGGTGGACACGTAAGTTGGTGTATTAATAAATTCCCTATGTATGTTAAATCCAGTTCTAAAATTCGTCTTTGAATACTCTTGATTAGGTTTATACTTAGGATGTTTCAAAAGCGTTTTCTACCGATTCTCTTCAACGAGTGATAGATACTCAGGATCGTCCGGAATAACAATCAGATCTAATACCTTTCCTAATTTGTTGCATCGTAAAGTCTTGGGTTGCGGATAAGAGCTTGCTTTGCATATCCCGGGTTAGGTGGAAGGTCTTGTAGACGCGATAAGTTAAATTCCTTAAAAGATGAATCAAATAAATGTACTATGTGTGAGGTGTAGTATTGTTTCAAAAGAAAATTATCAATCCTTTTTATTTGATTAGATGCATTAGTTTCCGTTTCAACCTTTTTAGACTCGAGAATTTCGAAATCCGTTTTAAGTTTTGAAAATTATTGACGATTCACTCTTTCTCTATAACTTCTTTTGAAAGATTTGCTCTTAAATGTTCAATCTCTTGTAAATGATTCATTTGAATTTTTCTAAACTCATCAAATTCAGAATTAGTTAAGGTATTGGTTAAAGGAGTTAATTCCAAGGTTTGAACCTTTTCGTTTTACAAAGCAAGCTCGACAGATAAGCCGTGTTAACACCTAGGGTTTCAAGGACCGCAATATTCATTTGGCTAAGCGAAGTTGCTAGAACCGTTACCAAATTTTGTTAAGAAGGGGAATCCATATGCGAAATAGCTCCCGGTTGTATTTCACTCAAAGTCTAGGGACTTGCAGTGATATTTCTATCATTGTTTGTATCCTCATTTGAATTACTCACCACCGGAGGATCTTTCAGATACTAAGACTCTTGCTGAACTTGATATGGTGGAATCATATTATCAATGGGCACACTTGGTACCTCAGACAGTTGATCTGACCCATAAATTCAGAGATTTTCCATAAGAGCTGCTTTGGCGGTGTTGAAGTCATCGCAATCAGAATCGTATGTGTCAAGATCATCTGCTTGATAAGTTGTATTATGAGTAAAAGCTGATGTATGTCCTTCATTATCCGCAACTCCTAGATCAGCAAGAAACGATAACTCCTCCTCGTCTAACTCACAGCCATTTGCTTTAGCATTGACCAACATCACCTTCTCCTCAAACCACGAAGCATCCCTTCTCCTCTTGGGTTGCTTACACTCCCTAGCCATATGTCTCTCCCCCTTGCAGTTGTAACATGTGATCATCTTTAACTTGCCAGTAGTGTTTCTCTTGGAGCAGTGTTGTAAGTCCTTATACCGGTGTTGGATGAACTTGGTCTCCTATGAATAGGTTGAACCATGACTCTGCCATCTTGAACGGTTGCTTGTTGACAAGAGTTGGAAGAGGTCCTCAACTGATTGTTAGTGGTAGGAAGTCCTTGATATCCTCGTTTGTTCAACGTTTGAGTGATATAGACAGACATGGCGGCTAACACTTTAGTAGGATTATCACCTTGTTTGAATTCGGGAATTAGGACCTCATCATCACAATACAAAACTGGTGCTGGTGAAGCTTAATAAACACTTGAAGGAGTACTAACATGTTGTAAGTAGTTGGGTTGAAGAACTTTAGGTTGTGGATAGGTGATAGCAGGAGCTGTAGGTGGTTGGTAAGAAGAGTATAGTTGATGAGCATAAGGTGATAGATTTGAGTCTCTTTGTGATGATGGTGCTGGTAGTTGATATTGTTGATGCGACGTAGGTGTTTGTGGTAACATCGAGTACTGTGGATAGATTGGGGTGATATGAGCAAAAACTCATATCAATTAATCAACAAATCACCCTAAAACACATGGAAAATACCTAACTTTTGTGCTATAAAGCGGAATTATGTGATATGTTTTGTGTTTGTGTATAAATAGGTAAGAAGGATACATTTTCAAGCAAACAATAAGAAATCAAGCTTATTTGGATGAAAAAGAAAAAGAAGGATCAAAGATGACAAGACTTTGAAGATGAAGGACCTATCTTAACAACACTCCAAAGATGAAGGACTCAAAGTGTAAATTTGTCAAAGTCAAGATTTAAGTCAAACATGGTCAACTCTTAAGTCAACCAAGTCAAAGGGTCAAACTAGACAAGTATGCAAGTGGAAGGACCAAAAATGCCATTAAAATGAAGTTCTTAGCTCATTTGGATATTCTGCCTAATTATAAGGACTTAACTTGCAAAAAATTACACCAAAAATGGTCTTGATCCGTGTTTATTTCCAACATCCAATGAGAATGCAAGGAACAGGTGACACGGATTGCCAACAAAGCCTGCCACCTCACCAACACAATAAATGAGCCGTTATTTGCTACAGTCACTCCACTAGCTAACTTTCAACCAATGGGAAGCTTACAACCCATAATTCGTTTTGTCCACTACGGATAACAATCCGTGTGCTCACATTTCAACCAATCCAAGCTGGCCATGTGGCATCTTCTTCAACAAATAAACCCATGAACGATTTTGAGCTACACTGAATTTCAAGAAATGATTTCTACATGAAACTTACTCATTTTCAAGTGAGGAATGCATTGGTAACACTTAATCGAGCTCAAACTCAAGGAATCAAAAATCCCCAATTCATGAAGAACACAAGAATTTGTAGATAACCAATTCAAGACACCTGGCAACCTGCTATTGGTGGGGATACGTCATCAACCCCAACAAGTTCTCATTTCTTGACTATAAATAGGGTCTAATTCTCTCATTTGATGTGTGTAGCTAAGTGTGAAAATTTCACACACTTCCCCTTTTTCTCTCTCAATCTAGCTAGTTAGTTGTTAGTGTAACAAACTCATGAGCTTGACAAACTCTTGAGTTAGTTATAGTTAGTTGTAACTTCCTACCTAATTCTATAACAACTTTTCACATTCAAAGCAATAAAATTTCCTCCTTTTCCTTCAATCTCCTTACCAATTCCTGCATACCTGTTGAACTTGTGTTGTTATGAGTTGCTTGTGATCACATTTGATCATAAGGAGCTTATTGTGAAGAATTGTAGCTTTTCATGTTGATCCAGTAGCTGAATTGTTGATAGAAGCATATTTTCGATAGATTTGATGTTGATGATGATAGTAGATGGTTAATTGATTGTTCATAGTGCTAAGGTGGTGGTTTAGCACTGTTTAGGAGGCTCAACGCCTACCTACTCCATCAATGGAGGCACAATGATAAAAGGTTTCATGATTCTGAGTTTGGTTCCACTAAACAGTCATATGCATGCTACATTCTACCTTAAATCTTACCTGTTGCTTTGATCAAGTGTGATTAGTATGTTTTTGGATTGATCTTGTTGACTAGATAGCTTATTGTTAGATTGATTAGCCTTTAGTTTGCTTATTACTTGTTACTGTCTTCATTTCATCAGTTACTTAGCTTGATTTAGCATTTTGAGTATTAGCCTGTTATTTTACATATACTTGGTTCATTTGTGCTTCATTTTGTTCAACAAGTTTGGCTAGATATCAATCTTTGCTCAGATCAACCAACTGCTTAAATTCTCTTCACAAAACTTGTTAAAAATCAGTTAACTAGTGTTTGGAATTGCTGTCATTTTGTAGTTCAAGAGTTATAAACTAGTTAATCTTTGCTCATTTTTCATCCTTTAGTCTATTAAAACAAGTTTGAGTAGTTTTTAAGTAAAAAATATGGTCAAAAAGGCAAATGGCTGTTAAAAGGTTTGGGTCAGTTTTGCTATACTAGTTCATAAAAAAAGTAGCCATTTTCAATCTCTTAGCATTTGTTTATTACTTGATAAAAATCAGTCAAACCAGTTTCTACTTGTCATTTAACATCCAAAGTTTCATTGTTGTTAAGGAAATTCTACAGTATCTCAATTCAAGTGAGAAATTAGGATTTTCATAAGCACTTAAGTCACATCAAGTTTCTGTAATAAAAGTGCATTCTGATTTCTTGAACTGGCAAATCCACTTCATAAATCTTGTTATTTTCTTTCACAATCTTGTTTAGGAAGTTGTCTTGAGTAGATCTGGAAGTTTTCAGTTTTTTCACTTTTTGGTCAAACTTGGTCAATAAGCTAGGTTTCAGCTTATTTGCAATTTCCAGCTTAATTACTTAATCATTTTCAATAAGATAAGAAATTCCAGACTCTCCATAAGCTGATTAACAAGATTTAGCTTAAAAATCTGTTTGTGCATGTCTAGCTTTTCAGATAGCTTATTCTTGGCTTATTGCAGTTGGCTTATTTGAGTTCTAGTGCATTTCAAGCTTTTTCCCTGTACTAGCCTAAGTGTTTTTGGATTTTAAGCAGTTTAAAACTTGTTTGAGCTTATTTGGTGCATTATTGAGCTTATACGAACCTATTTGTCTAAGTAGCTCGTTTTTATTAAATTTCCCCTTTATTTGTACATTAGTCCCTATACTTTGTAACAGTTTGTATTTGCAGCTAATTTTCCATGTTATTAGGGTTTGCTTAATTTCAGTCCTAAACTTTTCAATACTTGTCATTTTCAGTTAAGTAGTTTTTCAAGTTGTTACATTTGGTTAGTAGTTTGTTAGAATTTGCATAATTAGTCCTTTTACTTTCTGATTTTTACATTTCAAGCAATTTAGTTTCAATTACTTACATTTTTACCACATTACTTTCCTAGATTTAAAATTTTGTCCTTTTGTGAAAAAAAAACTTGGTATGTGCTAATTGTTTTACGGTTACGTAGCTACTATTTTTCACATTTTTACTTGCTTGTTTAAATAGACATAGAAAATCCAAATAACCCTATCAACCAAAAACGATAATAAACCTGATTTTGTTAGAACTTTCAATTGGTTAAGAATCGAGAGAAACAAAATTCAATTTACACAATTTCAAATGGCGCCGTTGCCGGTTCTTTTACTTTACGAGAGACTATCGATTGACGGTTTTCATTGGCTTTTGGGATCCGTTCACCTAGTGAACGTTATTTTTACGTATCATAAATCAAAAACAATAAAAAAAATCAAAAATATAAAAATATAAAAACTAAAAAATAACAAAAACAATTCTTTCCTAAAGAATTGACCAAAAAAATAAAAAAAATCAAAAAGCAATCTTTTTCCTAAGAGATTCCACCCAAAAATATATATTATTGGATTTCCTCGGTTTTTATGTACATATAGTATTTTCTTTAAAAAACCCCAATAAATACAAAAATATTTTTCTATATTATTATATGTAAATACGTATACGTATAAGAACAACCAATACACATGTTCTCCATAAGTATTGCCAAGGCAATACATCGTGTTAGGGGGCGTTCCGATCCTTGACACGCGTATCGATCAAATTCAATAAAGCAAGAATAGATAAATACTTCCAATAGGCAATAATTCGAAGAATACAAACTACAAAGTGAATAGAAAGGTGATGTGCTATAAAATTCCATCTAAGTGTCAATAGGTACTTAAGTGCTTCGCGCCACCTAACCCCCCCTTTACTAGTGAGTATTCTAAGAAGGAAGGCTTCATTGGGGGTCTTGCACCCAAGTAGTACATACGTATATAATACTTTCTTGTGGATATTTCAAATTGAAACTCAAAGAGGATAATCCTTTTCTCTTCAAATTCAAACGAGAGATTCTCTCTCATTCCTCGTATTGAGTTGCATGCTCACTCACGGGCGTGCACAAATACCGATTGGTGTACAACCCCTTCCTCCGAAAAGGAAGAAAAAGAGAAAGAGTAGCAACACCACCGTCCATCAAGCCGATCCCGAGAATCGTCCTTTGATCCATACACATCAAGAAGCCTTGGCCGAAGTTGATACTCGACCTTTGATGGAGCACTTGCAATCCAATGTGCAAGGGTGTGCCGATGCTATCAAGATACCTGATATTCCCGCAAACACATTTGAGCTAAAAACATCCATGATTAACTTGGTTTCAAATACACCATTTTATGGGAACAAGAATGATAGTCCACATGATCACCTTAAGAAATTTCTTGCTCTTCGCAACACCATTAAGTACAATGGAGTTCCCCATGATGCCATTAAGTTGATATTGGTGCAATTTTCACTAGAGGGTCCGGCTAAGCATTGGTTAGATACACAACCACTCGAGAGCATTACCACATGGGATGGTTTCACTAAGAAGTTTTTGAACAAGTTCTTTCCCCCATCTAAGACCACGGCTTTGAGGAATTTAATTATAGGCTTTCAACAAAAACCTAGTCAAACTTTTGGTGATGCTTGTGAGGAGTATAGAGAGTTATTAAGGAGATGCCCTAACCATGGATTGAATGAAGTTCCCCAAATCAATAATTTCTACAATGGCCTTAAACCTCATCACCAAGATTCACTCAATGCTTCCGCGGGAGGAAATATTCTTTTTAAATCGATTCAAGAAGCTTGGGATATTATTGAGACCAAAGCAATGGTGCAAACTAACACACAATTTGATGAGAGAGTACATGTAAAACCCGCATGCTTTTACCATGAATAGTACCCGTAAGATCGTACGTATATGGTTAGAACTTTCCTTTTATAATATGTTTACGTTTCACGTATATGAATTTCGAGTATTACGTACGTGTTAGAACACGATGAGTATTTATTACGTATGAACACACGAGAATTATTCCAATAATAATTTTAATCACAAACATGCGATCATGAAATCATGAACGTAATCTAATCACGAGCAAATATTAATTACGTATATATATATATATATATATATATATATATATATATATATATATTTATCACGAGCACGAATAAATATATTAAGTCACGATCGATAACTAATTAAAACACGTAAAACACGAACACGAGAACACACTATAATATTTAGACCCGAGAAATGTACGGGTTACCCTTATGTGGGCCCCTACCCACAAAATTAGGAAGAAAAGGGCCAAGCCCATTGTTTTTTTACTAAACAAGAAAAAGGGGAAAATCTTGTGTAATTTATCACAAAATCAAGAAATAACAAAAAAAACCCTAATTCTCTTCTTCCTCTCCTTTTTGGCCGCCACATTTAGGAACACCAAAGGGGTGTTCAGGTTGATTTTGATCTTGGATTTTGGGCAAGCATTCGTGTGTGTTCATCCTTGATTGATCCACGCATTCGGTATAACCTTTTTAACTATTTTCTTTTATGTTTTGATTTATGAATCACATAAAATCTTAATGTTTTTAAAAACTAATTAAAAACATTTATTAAAACATGTCTATGATTATGGAGTGAATCAAAACAAGGGTTTTTAGGGGTGTTTGTTCTAGCCGCCGCCTAAACCGAACCCCCAAGGGGTCTCGGCTTGGCTTATGAACCACGACCGAGACCTCATGGTCTCGGTATGGTGGTGTGGGTCCCACGGAAACAGCAAACAAGGGGTACCCCGACCTTGGTTCGGGGTATGGTGTTGATTACGGGTCCGGTTCATGGTTTCTAGTCACGATCCGGTTCATTGATTATGTTAAGGTTTATGATTTTAATAGTTATATGTTAAAAATTAAATTAATAAAACATGACATAATTAATTTAATTAACATGACTTAGGTTATAAATTTAATTATTAGATCACGAATTTTAACCTAAGTATTTATTTTTAATTAGACTTTATAATTAATTAATTGTTAAAAACCATGACTATAATTAATTAATCAACATGCCTTAGGTTATATTATTAGTAATTAATAATACATGTTTTAACCTAAGTATTTTAACTTATTTAATTAAAAACATGATATATTTAATTAAATACTTTTAACCTATAGTTTAATTAATTTACATGTAATGATTAATAAACTATACCTTATATCAATATGACTTAGAAAATAATCAGAAAACACTTAAGCTTATATAATTAGCTTATTTAACCAGCTTATATCTAATTATGGAAACTTTCTATTTTTAGAAACTTATTTAACTAAGGTAGCTAATCTATTTATGGAAAGTTTCTATTTTTAGAAACTTATTTAATTAAGGTAGCTAATCTATTTATGGAAACATTCTATTTTTAGAAACTTATCTATTTTAAGCAGTAATTCTATTTTTGGAAACTTTCTATTTTTGGAAATTTTCTATTTTTGGAAACTTTCTATTTTTGGAAAATTTCTATTTTTGGTAACTTTCTATTTTTGGAAACTTTCTATTTTAGGAAACCTGCTATTTTTAGAAAGTTACTTATTATTACACAGTAAGTATAATAATACATGATGTACGAGTAATACTTAATCATAATAGACAGAATATAAGATAAACACAGTTTAAAGCTTAAAACAGTAAAACATGACATGAACATATAAATTAAGCTAAGACATGACATAAAACCAGTTACGTATGTAGTAAGCAGATACTTATACACCTATGTATTTATGTAGCATTAGTGATACCGAAGTAGGACTCTCTTCCGTTCGTTTTCTTCGTTCACTGGACATAAGGTACAGATTTCCGTCCTTTCAGTGTGGACATTCTTTCCTTATTAGGATTTCCCCGTATGTAACCAACTGTTTTCCCATAGTATAAGTTTATATCTTTGATTTGCTTATGTTTAATTTAGAATACCTATAGCCATATACATGCATGACCATTTTCACCTAGTTATGGAGGTACCATAACCATAACACTAGAGGCACTGGTGTTATGACTTCCCCACGGCGGAGTGATTGCTCATGGCGTCCCTTCAGCTTTTGGCCACATTATTATATTTATCATGTGGGGCGTATGGGTGCATCCTAGTTACATGTTTTCAGCAGATTACTTAGTGTGAATGTGGTGTGTGCCTTGCATCCTTCACAAGGAGCTGATCCCTCATACCCTAAACCAGTATATTAAATTAGAGGCATCCCCTCTAATTTGCTTGATGAGGTCACCCCTCCAAGTATTCATGCACGATGGATTTTCATGACCTATATTGGCTAATGGTAAAATATGTTAAACAGTTTTCATAAGATAAACATAAGGCTTTTCAAACTATAAAACCAGTTTTATGAACATGTTCCAGGTTTTTTTCCAGGACTTATACATTTCCGCTGCTATTAAGTCTTTATTATGTTTTAGTCATTTATACTATGTCTATGTCCGTGCAATGAGCGTTTTGCTCAGCCGTTACTTTCCTTTCCATGTCCCAAAACGGCAGGTACCGAAGGACGGACTCGAGCATTTTGGAGGACATGCATAGGATGGAAGCTGCGATAGACTTCTTCTCATTTTGCCTTCATATATTTGTGCTTGTTTAAGTATTCCATTATTTCATTTACTTTATTATGTTTTGAGCTTATGTTTGGGAACCGATGTTTGATTCCGGTTTACCCTATGGTCATGTAATGTTTTAGACATTTATCCTTGTATGCTTTGATGACACGCCATAATTACGCGAAACAGTCCACTTATCAAAGTGGGGTGTTACAATTATGGTATCAGATCCAAGGCTTCGACCTGTAGGCTCTAAAACTCGACCTGTGACTAGTGAGTAGTCACCAGGAGCTTCCTAAGGCAACGTTTGTTATTCTATGTATTGATGTTTTCAGCGCATTGTTACTTTAACCATGATGTTTTCAGAACCTTGAGGTTTTAACCTTGATGTTTTCATCGATATTGTGTTACTAATATGGATGGACAACCGTCATTCATATTTAGTTATGTGTCATTGTTTCATGCACAATGTTCCTCGTGAACTGTGGCTATGTGGACTGAACCCCAGTAGTTCATAATTAGTCACATAAAATTTTTTCTGATAACTTTTGACAGATGAGTTTCATTATTTATGTTTCATGTTTCATTGTTGCAAGGATTATGACTAAGTAATGGTTGGTACAGGACTGGCCCTATTTAGTCGCATGTGCTTTTATCAAAACTTTTAACTTTGGGATCGACCCATAGGCGTCCCCTCGCCATGTGTTTTGTTTCGGGACCGACCCATAGGCATCCCCTCGCACATATAAAGGTTTTTATAAACTACATTACGCATTCATGCACTATTTTCATGCATAAAATTTTTCTCATGATTCATTGGCATAAATTTTTTTTTCATGTCCCCTCAAAAGTTACTATGTTTTTATGTCAAGTATGTTTTCATACTGTCATGGTTAACTTCAATTTCATGCTGATTATGTTATACACTCCTTCATGATAGATTGTTTCATGTATCTTCATGATAATTTCGTCTTCATGTTGATTACGTCTTACGCCTCTTTTGTTATTTATGCTTTCATGTAAGACACTGTTGGATTTCATTGAATCTAGCTTTCATGATAGCCATGGTTGGTTTTCATTGATCATGCTGTCAGTCAAATCATCGTTGAATATTGTGTAACCACACTTTAACGTTTCTCGATACAACCAGAATGATGTCTATGCTAATACTGCCAGGTTATCATGATGGTTTTTCCTAACCTTCTAAACGATACACCTTTCTTAAATCATGACAAATGATCGACCCCATACCGATCATTTCATGTGCATTCCGTGTGTACTCCAACTACCGTATTCCATGTGTAATTCACATACCTTAATCCATGTGTATTTCACTTGCTATACTTCACGAGTATTCGCTAGTCGATTCTAAATCATCTCAGGCGTATGTTCACTTGCTGATATTCTACAAGATTGCCGATGCCGCTCATAACTTGGAAAGGTTACTAAAGGTTGATGTTGCTGATGTTGGAGACGCTACGAGATGCGGATGCTGTTCACAACTTGGAGATCCTAAAAGACGAAGACAAAGGCGTCAGAGTAAAGCAATTGGACGAGAAGATGCTTCACCATCAGACGATTTTCATCAATCATTGTCCCAAATTCTTAGTTACTTGTCACACGTCATTCAGTTGTCGTTTCAGTCATCTAAGTGCAAATCGGTACCATCCGGCCACTCAGCTGAATAGTTATATGAATCACAGTCATGAGAATGACCATCATGGAACTGACAGACAGGATGACAGTAACTGATGAGACTGTATTTATACATATTCTCATCATCCAAATCGGGCTTAAAACGCTTAAAATATCGTCAAAATACCCCAAAATATGCTTGTGTTTGTTCATTGTGTATTTTAGGTATGGATATCGTGAATTCACCAAAAGATCAAAGGAATCAAGCAACAACGAACACGGGAGACGAAGCCGCACAAAGAACCGGGCCCAAAAATGGAATTTCCAAACTTGAAGTTTGAAGAATTGGCAAGATTGGTCCCTCAACTTTTGAAGATTTGTCACTTAATACCCTTGTAAATCACAATTATTACATCTGGGTCCCTAAAGTTTCAAGATTTTGCATGATTAGCCCTTGAAGAATGAAGATAATACATGATAAGCCCTTTAAACAAGCTTGGAAAATATTTTTGTGGCCAAAATCAAAAGTTCAAAACTTTGTTTGTGAAGGAATTATACTTTTTGGCTGTTTACACTTCATTTTGCAAGATTAAGGGATTATAGAGACTAAATCCGCCCAGACAAACAAACCCCCATCCTCCACTCACAACATGCCACCTCACCCTTGACTTTTGACCACCCAATCACCTCTCCCCAATCTCCCACGTCACCATCCACCCAAATAAACTAAACAGATACTTAAACTAATTATGTTTTCCCTCCCTAAACATCTTTTTAAAAAAACGATTACCCCAAAAAACAAATCAAAACCCAACCTGCTAACCTCTATCACCCTATAAACCCTAATCTCAAATTCCATCTAAACCAAAGGGATAATCCCTAATTTGCTCCAGATTGGTGATTAACCCTCTCCTAAGTAAAACCCATCTCCCAAAACACCCATCACTCTCACCTTTGTCCCCTCACAAGTCACCCCTGTCCCCACTTTATTGCAAGAAAACAAACTTGACAGCCAAATGAACGTCCCACACGTTTTCCTTGGTCCCAAGGCTTGAGTTGGACGGTTAAGATCAAAGAAACACAGCCTGGCCATCACATGATCATTTGACCAAGGACCAAGAATTAAAAAAAAAGCATATTCTGAAGAATCAAAGGGCATTTAGGGCTTTTTATTGATTAGGGTTTCATTAGTTCTAGATTATTCCATCAGTTGTATAAATGGGACGGCTTGTGTCCCATTTTTTCTTTTGTTCTAGTTTATTTGTAAAAAATTTAATGAAAAAATATTTAGAGTTTCTTATCAATTCTTTCAAATATTACTGAGTTCCCAAGTTCATTACTTGTTTTAGTTAAATTTTATTCTTGTTTCAATTTAGTTTAAAGATTCATGAAGTTTCTGTTTTTAAAGTGATTTTCAGAAAATCTGTGTGGGTGTCTTTGGAAAATTGTTTATAAGCTTGGATTAATCATCTTGGGGAAGTGAAAGTGGATCCAAGATGATTTTCCAAGACTTATAGTTCTGTCAAGATTTAGTTAGTTTCAAATATTGGTTCCCAAGTTTCATTTCAAAGTTTTTTTTAAGATCTTATTTTTAATGACTTGTCTTTACTATAGCATAAGCTCACATTAAGCTTATCTGACAAAATAAGCTTATTGTGAAGTTTATGGTACAAGTGGTTACTTTGTTCTTAGCAGGTTAATTATTTTCAAGATATATAGGGTACTTGGACTTGTGACGTCCAATACCATCCTTTCTCTACAACAGCAATCCACAAGCCATAAGCTCAGCTTTTATGCTGATAGGAGATGGCATGCAGCCATTGAGGGGCCTGGATGTGGGTCCCTCTAGGTAACAAGGCTTGAACCCTCCATATCTGCTTAAATATTGTGTTTTGTTGGTTTCATTGGATGCGTGTTTATTTGTTAGCTGTTTATTTGCTTGGTTTGTAGTTTGTTTGTGCTGGATTGCTGAGTGTTTGCTTGTTACATTAAGAATCTATAGATTAAAGATTGATTTGGAAAGATTTTGCTTGTTAAAATCATTTTCATAAAATATAAGGGGTGTTTGGCTTAGTGATATATTTTACTTAGGTGACACTAAAAGCAAGTATAAACTGGTCTTACACACTCTAATAGGTTATTTATAGGAAACATTGCAAGTTGGTTTCAAATTGTTAAGAGTAATTCAAAGTTTGCTTGGTAATATTTTCTCACAAATCTATTAAGTATTCAGTAGGGCATTTTAGGGGTGAATTTTTGCTCCTAGATTGTGTAACATGTTAATAACATTGCCTATCTAGGATAGTGAGTGAGTTAGTTTAAGTTTGGTGAGGCATTGAGTGAGTTTTGAAGCATTGAAATCCACCTAATTGCCAAATAGTTCAGATTACTGTTCACAGATACTTTACTTAGCATATCAGTCACTGGAATTTTATTTTTTGTGTGAAATTTGTGAACTACTTGTCTATTTTCTTGTTTATTGTGACTCCCCACACTCCACTGAGTGTGGGGGTGCCTTTGTATTCAAGCAATACCAAGTATCAAAAAATTTATAAGCCAAAAAAAAGCACCAGACCCGTTTTTTATAGCAGTCACTGCTAGTATTAGAGTTTCCCCTGCTGTGCTACTGGACAAAAGTCCTTGAGGTGTCACTTTCAGAAACCAACTTTTTTGTCTTTAGTGGACCAATTTAGGAGTTAGGACTTAAAACTTTTTTCATTATTTTTGTTATTTAATTCTTGATTTTTCTGTTTAATTAGTTTTTATTTTACTGTTCATTTTATATTTTTTAGATTAAATTGCTATTTTTAATTACTTTTTATTATTCTATTTTTGTCTTTTAGTGTAGAAAATTAATATTTTTCAATTTCAAAAATTTTAATAGACTTAGAAAAATATTTTAAGGTTTTTAGTTTAAAAATATTTACTGTTCACTATTTTAATTAATTTTTAGAATTAAATTAGCTTAATTAGGGTTTTAATATTAAACTGTTTTGTCTTTTAGTGCAAAATTTTACATTTTTCAAACTTTTTCAATTTTCTACTGTTCATTAGTATAATTTAGGATTTTTAAAGTTGTCAAATTATTTTTGGCACTATTTTATTATTTTTTATGATTATTTTAGTTTAAAAAGTGTTTTTAGCCTTTTAAAAATAGAAAAATAGTTTTGAAAATTTAGGAAAAATACTTTTTAGTCTTTAAATAATATAAGTGAGTTATTTGTTCAATAAAATAATATTTTGGACATTTTGTTAATTATATTTAATTTTAGGGCTTTAATTAGCATTAAAAATTGAATATTTAATTAATAAAAGGTTTTAAAATATATTTATCGGATTTTTATTCTAATTTATATTATTTTAGACTTAGTTTAATCTTTTAATTAATTTTTAGTTTTAATTTTTAATTTTTTCGCGTTTTACGTATTTACGTTCGCGTTTTACGTCAACGTCGTAGTTTAATCGTAATCGTAGCTCGTCTTTACTTTTTCTCTCTTTAAACCAAAAACGTCACTAATCCAAACTTGATTTCATATATATTGGCACATTAATACACACACCTCCTTCGATAACGAACCCGCATTTATTCGATTCTTCGGTTTTCCTAAATCGTCGAGTTTAATACTTGCCGCGGTTATTTGTTTTTCCTAAAACAAGTGACTAAAAACTACAATATCATTTTGGCGCCGCTGCCGGGGAGGTGTTTAGTGTTGCCATTATTAGTATCGTGTTTGTGTGAGTAGTGCGTTTTTGCTTTTCAATTTTTGGAAAGCGTGAATATCGTACATACTCATTTTTGTTATTTTTCCTTATTATATTATTGTATCCAAATAAATCGTGTTTAATTATCCTAAGTTAAACACACAACAATCATTTTACTATATTGTAGATATATTGGTTTTCGTTTTTCTTGTGAATATATTATTACTATATTGTATTTACGTAAGAACAATAAATATACAAGTACTCCAAAAGCGTGAAAACGCAACCTTGATTCGGGATTTCATCACTCGATCATTGTATTCGAATCCAAAGCAAAAGCTTAAAGGCAAAATAGATAAATACTTTCATGAGGATTAATTTCAATTAACACAAACTATAAGGTGGGTATAAGGCGGTTGTATTTCACGACCTAAAGGAAAAAGGCTCTTAAGTGCTTAGCGCCGCCTCGTTTCCCCCGCTTGCTTGTGCGTGTTTTGAGAAAGAGGGCTAATCGTGGGTTTGCCGCCCAAGTATTATCTACGTATACTATATTTGCTTGTGTTTTCAAGATTAAACCCTCTTGAACATTTTGGTGTTCCACCAACGTTCTAAAGTCATCGAGAACTTTCACTCCACGTGATCGTTTTCATTCCTCGAGGCTCCTTTAATCGAGAAGATCGATTCGAGGGGAGATTTGTAGATTTGTGTCTACGTAATACATTCAAAAATCCAAAAAAATTAAAAAACAATCAAAAACCAAAAAAATTGAAAAATCGAAAAACCGCAAAAAGAATCTTCTTTGCTACCACCCATTCTACGCTTAGTGCATGCGCACTCGATCGAAGGATTATTCCAGTTCTAGCGAAGCTTCGAATCGACGCAATCGTAATCGAAAGAATCGACGACGTAGACGAGAATTAGAAACCTACGTTCCTAATATCGTTGTTGAAGAAACCGTAGAGGAGATGACCGACAATCGTTCGATGATGGAATTGCTCCAAGCGCCCACCGAGGGTTATGGAGACGCGATCGTAATTCCCGCTATCGAAGCGGAGAATTTTGATATTAAGAGTGGAATGCTTTCGTTAATCCAAGCTACGACGTTTCGAGGTCGTGAAGCCGATAATCCTCACGACCATATTCGGAATTTTGATCGTCTTTTGGCCACGAGCAAGTTTAAGAATGTCGACACCGATGTCGTCAAGCTTATGCTTTTTCCGTACTCGCTCGATGGTGCCGCCAAGGATTGGTACGAGAAAGACCCACCTAATTCCATAACTACGTGGAAGGATCTCGTTTCCAAGTTCGTTAATTATTTTTTTCCCACCGTCTAAGACGACGTTTTTCAAAAATGAAATTACGAAATTTGAGCAAAAACCGAATGAATCTTTTAGAGACGCGTGGGATCGTTTTAAGGAATTGCTTAGGCAATGTCCTCACCATGGTTTTTCCGAGTTGCACCAAATCGATACGTTTTACAACGTTCTTAATTTTCAAGAACAAGATTCGTTGAATTCCGCCGCCGGTGGCAACTTTTTGTGTAAGACTCCGAAAGATGCATTGATAATTATCGAAAACCGATCCAAGGTTTACCAACTCCGCAACGCACCGAGTGTTGCCAATGTCGCCAATGTTAGTAGTTCTAATCGTGACATTGAGAGAGTTGATGCGAAAGTCGACAAGTTGACGAATGTGTTTACGTCTTTTCTCGTTGAGATGCAAAAGAAAGACGCTCCCGCTACAGTGAAAGCGGTTGAGGTTTCGTGTAAGTTTTGTGGTGGACCTCATAATTATTACGAGTGTGCGGCTACGGATGGCCAAACGTCGAATGTGAGTGCGTTAAACAAAAACAACAATTTTCAAAATCAAAATAACGCGGGTCCATCACAACAAGGCAATTATAACCAAGGCAACAATTTTCAAAACCTAAACAATTTTCAAGGAAATAATCAACAAGGAAATTTTTCGAATCAAAATCAAGGAGGTTATAATCAAGGTCGTAATATAACTTGGCAAAATCGAGACAATAACCAAAACTCGAATCTTTCAAACAACAACAATCAAGGAAACAATTTTTCAAGTGGGAATCAAAACAATTTTCAAAGAAGTAATCAAAACCAAGGGAACTTTAATTCAAATCAAAATAGTTCGTCAAATCATTTTCAAAATTACATGAAAACGAATGAGGCTAATATGAGACGATTAGAGGGAGAAATTGGTACTTTGAAAAACGACTTTTCTAATACATTGAAATTGCAAAACACGAAGATTGAGCAAGGGCAAATTGATATTAAAAAGATGTTTTCGGCCATAATGAACAAGTCCTCGGGTGCGTCATCGAGTTCGTTACCTAGTGACACCGTTGCAAATCCGAAGGAACAATGTAAAGCCGCCTCGTCTCGTGAGAAAGTTCGTGTGATTACCCCTACCCTTGATGGATTTCGAGTTGTTCCTTCTTCTCAACCCTCGATGTAACACTCTCATTTTTCATATCGGTATTGCGGAAGGGTCTTTCAGAGTGTTACGGGATAGCACAATAACTCCAATCATAGACAACACATAAAAATGGTTGTTCAAGGTTTAACATACATTCATTCGATAAAAAGTTTCAAAGTGTACAACAGGTCCCAAATTATACAGGTCATTTAGTTTACAAAACATAGATCGAATGAACATTTTTAATATTATGTGGGCCATCAGAGTCGATCTCCATCCGGATTACCTTCAAGCACCTGAGATAAAAACATGCAAAAATCATATCAGCGAATGCCGAGTGAATTCATAGAGTTTAATAAAAACCGTTATATAAAACAATCATTTAAAATCAGAACACAAGTATAATATCGGAAGTAAGTCCTCATATTGCTAGTCAGGCAATATATAAATCAAGCATACATCTTATACCGTCCATGAGACCGTAGTCTCTATATTACCATGATAGGCAATATATTCATCGTTAATAGCGTCGTTATCGTGTATAGGATACATTGTATTTAGATTTAGAATACGTTTTAGGATTATTATTAGCCGCATGACATTGTTACCTTACTGTGAAACAGCGGGCCGCGAACCCGACAAACAATTTGCCCATCTAAGTTAGCGTGTCGTCACAAAAATCACGCTATGCAATCTTCTCATACATAAATTCGCTTACCAATCAATGTGGTACGACGGGGATCAACCGTCAAGGCGCGAACTGGGGTGATCGTCCCCTGTAAAACCCGTAAAAATAAGGTCATAATTTAATTCTATTTTCAAATATTTTTGAAGTATTTTATAATATTAAATATTATTATGTTTAACGGTTTAAGTTGAAACCGATATTAAATATTTTATTTTAATATTTTGACTAGCAACAAGGACTACTAGTGATCGCGATACCGACGGACGCCCACAATTTTATATTTTATTATCAATCGTTTCGATATTTAATATTTTCGACGATATCGTTCTAATTACGTATCTAGTCGTTATATTATTATTTTTCGTGTGCGTTTAAACTTTTAAGTATTTTTACGAAACCCGAGTCCCGTAAATATTTGTAAAATTGACTTTTAGTCATTTCTCGCTTTTTAACTAATATTTACATTTTGGACCAAAACTATCACAAATTGGCAAAAACTACCCCAACTCCACACTATACCTAACATTTCCACTAGCACTTTCTTTTAATTAATTCATTTAACAAAAAAAATCAACCAACTTCTTCTTCACCCTTTGTTTAGCCATCCACCATTAACAACACAAACACCTTAACCAAATATTTTCTAGCTTGATCCAAGAGAAACTAAAACAAGTCCCATCCTCCATTTTCAAAGGGCTACAATTTGGTATAAAATTTTCATACATGCAACCATATAAATTTTTCAAGAAAAGTTGGTTATGTTTGATCCAAATTTGTTGTATGCATGTGTTAGTAATGATGATCAAATGATTTTCATGCCATGTTTTTGTTAAAAAGTTGATTTTTAATTTTTGGGTTTTTGATTTTGATGATGATGCAAGTGTTAAGAATGGTTTATGATGATATTAGGGGTGTAGGATGATGAGGAAAATTGTTAGAATTGATCAAAAACATGATTTTGTGGGAGATTTTAATAGTCAATTTTGGGCAGTAGGTAAACTGAAAAATCCGAATTTTTATGTTTTGAAAATGACTTAACTTATAGCCTAGGGTTGTAGATAATTTCCTTATCTTCGATTTGATATAAGGTAGAGCTTCTAGCTCAAAACGAGCGCGAAGTTATGATGTTTTGAATGATTGTGTACCGGGAAACGAGTGTCGACACAATCCGAAAATTGTTGTCGATATTTGGATCGAATCTCGGGGACTATAAAATGAGTTTCAAAATGATTCAAGGGCTGATCTCAGGCTCCAAGTTTAGTATTTTGAGTCTATTTTTAGAATCAAGTTGCGGTTTTACAAATGGAGTTGTTTAGAATGGTCAAAATGGTTTCGTAAGTCAAGGTCGCTAAACTGTCCGGATTTTGTGATCCAAAGATGAGTCGGGCAGGGAACTTTATAAGTAAAATCTTTTAATGGGCTTTTGAGAGGGCTTTCTATATATAGTAAGTAAGTTCTCCGAGTAGTATCATAAAAATTTGATATGTTTAAGTATGGGAAAACGGCTTGGACATTCGGTATGTTCCGGCAGATTTTTATTAAAGGCATATAATAATAAAATGAATATATAGGAGAGTAAAATAGAACCACTTGCATCGTTTTCTCTCGAGTTGTCGTGATTTTATACTTGAGCTTGATTTTATTAAGTATCATTTATTTCTCGAGTCTATTATTAATGTACGCACCTTATTTGCTAGGTTGCGGTTGTCGTGTTTTTCGGGCATCTACTATCGTCGGCGATCGTCTTCAACTACTATAAGTACAAAGGTGAGTCTATAGCATCGTTTGAGCTCATTCAAATATTTTTAAAACCCGCGAGGGGGAATACATGTTTTTTTTTAAACTTAGAACACAAGATTTTTATGGTATGCTTGTCCCTCTATGAATAGACCCGTGGTTGCCTTTAAATTGCATTAAGTGATTGCCTTAGTTAAAGCCTCAATTATGGACCGTTAATAACCTATGATGGGTTAACCGCAAGTACAGTTAATAGATCTATGGGGGAAGCCGCCCCGGTTCAGTTTTTGTGGACTTGTCATAGAAGCTTAGGCCCGACCTCCACACTGTTTGAACATATTGTATTAATAAGTCAGGTATACGGCAATGTACCAATAATCTGGAGGTAAACGACAATTAATAAATCTCTCGTCTTATTAGACTGATATGGGAGTGTCTAAGGGCTCGGTTCCATGAGCTTATTGCAATTTATGCTATATACAATTATTATTGTTGATGCGAATTATTATTTGATGCTTGTTGCCTTTAAGCATGCCACAAACTTATAATCTTTGCTTGTGTTCAAAATGATTATATAAACCTATAGATTCACTCGGCATTTTTGCTGATGATTTTCTCACATGTATTTCAGGTAATCAAGAAGGCTGAAGCTTGGAAGCCACGGGAATGAATGTTGTGCACTACTTTGCAATATAAACTCTTTGAATATTTGTCGTTCCTTTTGTTCAAAACAATTTAAATCTTTTGTTTTGGTTGTACTTTGGTTACGATGTCTTGGGACTACGCTACTCTGACAAATGTTTTAGGAACGATAAATTTAAAACGTCTCTTTTCGAGTCGTTCTTTATAAATTATGTGTTGTGGTATCATTGTTTAGCACCCAAAGATGTATTCCTCTGCGTGTAAATTTGGGGGTGTTAAAGATTGGTATCAGAGCCATGAGTTATAGAGAACTAGGTCTTTTTCTAAAAACCTAAACTATAACTGTCGGTTTTTTTTTCAAAGAGTCGGTGCACATGATTTCGCGTGACTTCAGGTTCAAGCTACTTCTGAGATTACAATTTTAGTATACGTTATTACGTATACCTTATTGCCAAGTATTTATAAATAAATACTATGATCCATTTACGGATATATATTTATATCTAGGATCCCTTTAATCGATATATATATTTATGTCGTTAAACTTTTCGATAAAAGTTTATCATTTATTAATGATTAACTTAAATAAATACATTGAATTTTCAAGATCTTTCTGTATTTATTTTTGAAGTATTTAAATTGCTTTTATTACAAATTTTATATTGTGACCTTACATACCTTCATCTGCGCACGTTACTTTCATTGTTTAACCCTTTGTGATATCTATATAGATATCCAAATCGTCTTTCGGCTGTTTGTGCTTGGACGTCTTGAAACGTAGTGTCTAGACCATTGTGTAGCTCAATGTGTCCTTGGAATAGACTAACCGCTATCGTGTGAGTCACACATTTTGAAACATTTCCTATAATCGTGTTGAATAATATCATGGTTTTCATAATATTTTGTTGATTTTTATCACCGTTTTATACGACATGTGAAGATTTAATTCGTTGACATTTATATGTATCGACTCCGAAGTGTATTGTTCGCTTATATCTTGGTAACGTCATTCACAGTTTTGCTTCCTAAATTTCGTGTTGAATACCTTGAAGCATCTTATGTCATTCATTATACTATATTTTTATTTGATGCTCATTATGAGATTTATTTTTCATTGTTGTAAAATCCACAAGACATGTGTGTATATATTTTGAGCCGTTAGAAAGTGTCGAAAAATACATTTTATGTAGAAACTGCAGGGGCAGTATAAACAGGTCACAACTTAAAAGTAAAACATGCTTTTAAAAAAAAAAGTCAAACCTGCACAGAACTTGCAGGGATATTTTGGTCATTTTACATTGGGTTTCAGGTCTCGGGTAAAACTAGAAAGTCGTCTGAAACGTCGTTTCGCATCAAAATGCTTTAGACTCCGAGTCTTGGAGATGTCGTTTATCGAGTCAATTAATCGGCTCATATTTAAAAGTCAAATCTGATAGAAAATTCAGAACATGAGTTTTAAATGTTTCTAAGCTGTTTTGATTTCATTTGAAATCGTAAAATTTTAACAAATATTATTTTACAACTAACGAATACTAGTTGCATGTGAAAATGTAAAAAAAAAATAAAAACAGTACAGGATTAGCAATTAGCGGAATAATGGGGTAATTTGTAAACGAATAATATATTTTCTTAAAAGCATGTATGTATCGTGTAGCTTACGATGAGTACACATTTGGAATGTTTTATTATTTTTATATATATGACCCTTTTGTCATTCGATATTATTTTTATTTTCTTCTAACGTTCCACTGATTTGAGTTAAGGTTTGAAGTTTTGCCTTCACATTCTTCGTTGACATTCTTATCGCGTATCTCATGACGTTTTCGTCTAAACCTTATAACCCTTTGAAAACTTAACAACTTGTAACCATTTCATTGGTTGTTTTATGAGCTACTATTTGCCACTTTTTGCAAAACTTTGACTACTTTATACGTTGTCATAATGTCATATTATAAATAAATCTGATATTGTTTTACGATTATTTTCACCAATTATTTTTACTTTGGTCTTATAAAATACTTTTCGTAAGATTAAAAGTTGCTTATTAAGTATCTCACAAATTACTTGTATCCTATAAATTTATAAACTATTTTTAAATTCCATTTTAAAAATGGCATGGTTTATATATAAACATAAGAAACGTAATACTTTCCGACGAAACTGAGCACTGCATTGCTATTTCTAAATTATACATGGCCTGATCACCTATGTCTAATTTAGAAGGAGCCATGCTAGGCTGAATAGTAGTCACCTTAAAAATCTTGATGATAATCAACTTTTTACTTGTAATTATGATAAAGATAGATAAAATGAAATAAATTGAAAAGAAGTTTTGAAAACCTTTATATTTTATGCAAGTAGCACAATTTCTATGCATCCGCATATGTTTTCTTACCTTTTGTTAAACGAATTACGTGATTATAAGTACGTTTTTACTCGACGATCGTTTTTTTTTCTTCTACTTGTTACTTCATTTTGTCTTATAACTGATTTCTTTTGACTGTTCTTCTAATTACTGACTGTTGATAAATGACTTGAAAGTCTCGATGTTTTATCCTTCCTTCTCGTCCAATGTTCTTTATGTGATTTTATAGATCTTCGAAATGTCTCCGCACGTGAAAAAAAAAATCAATTATCACTAGAGTGATTTCCGTATATCCGGGATGACGTCCGTCACTCTCCTTTGTCTCGAAATCCACTCTTGTGAACCGTGCTTTGACTCTCTCTTTAAACACTAACATCGTTCATTTGATTTATTTTAATTACAAGTGACTATTAGGAATTTTATTTTATTAAAATTTTGTATGGATCTTATTTCCGACCGTGTATCGACCACCGCTAAGTTAACGAGCTGATGTTGGTGAACCACCGACCGCACTAACAAAATTGACAACTTGTTTAATCTATTATTTCTTATCGTCTTACTATCAACGCCTTCATCTTATTATTCTCTTCAAGAATCCATAAGACATTCGTTTCGTCCCCTTTTGTACCGTTGATTTCGTACTAATTGTTGACCATTATTTCCATTCGTATTCGTTTGTTATCTTGTCACATTTTGAAACCCGAATATATCCCATGTTTATTTTAAAATAATAAACACCTTTATGTATTTCTACAACGTATTATAAAATTTTCATGGAACTTTTAAACATTTTTCCAATGATTTTCAATTATCGAAATAACTATCATAAGAAAAAGGTCAAATTTATACATCATATTTTGTATAACTAAAACTAATGTTTAAAATGAAATTATGATCTATCTTTTGAACTAATTGACTTATCATACTTTACTTTTAATGTAATGAAATTACCGGTTTAATTTATATTCCTAATAATGATTTAATTTGGAAATTATATTTTCTAATTGTAACCATCAATACGAGTTTAATTAATAAATTCATGTCATTCTTTCAAAGTTTATTAAGAAAACCAAAATAAATTATGAAGCTATTTAACTTCTATCTTTAATATATCATCTTTATCAAGAAAGTACCTCAACCGAGTTTTAAGGTAATACCAAATCCGGGACGGATAATTGTGACAAACGTTATTTTAATGTTAATATTTAATTTATTCTTCGCTCTCATTTTTCTAGTATTGTGAATTATTATGTTTTACGGTTACGTGATTCGAGCCCCCTCGTCGATCGTCAACCTTAAATCATTTTACCACATCTTGTCCGTTTATGCGTTTATTGAATTCATTTTTATCTCGTTATGTTCCTCGTATTGAAGATTACTATTTTATTTTGAGTTTAAAATGAATCTCGGGAAGCAGTGTATAAGAAGAAACGATAAGTGTCACCAGGATTTATGCGTGTACTTGTGGAATGATTGAGGACCGAATCTCTTAATGAATGGAGTTAATAAATTTGTTACAACCTCGAGGAGCATGTTGAAGCCGACACCGCAAGTGGAAAGACTCTTGTGATCAAGTGGTTATTATCAAGGGTTCGTTCAAGGTTTTCTCGATGATTAACGATGGAATTCTATACTTGATGTTATTGTTCGACCTTTTATTTTTATGTACTTATGTGGTATGTGATCTAGTCAAATGATCGTAAGTTGTGAGAACTTGAGACGGCATCATCCGATGACGTCCGATCATGTAGAACATATATTATGTAATATCTTTTTGACTTTCAACGACGATATTTATTGAGACTTTAATGCGCGTTGGCGAAAGTGAGATGGTGTCTTTGTATTATCTTTTGAGTGAGTACCCGCGTGTGAGCACCCTCCGATGACGAAAATGTTTTTCTTGTTAGTTCTTTTGATGTGTGTCCATGGTTATCCGACCGATGGATATCCTTTAAATTACAACTTTCCTTTTAACTGGACATACCCGAAAATCCTGTCATCTATTCTTGTTGTCGAATGAGCTTCGTGTGATCCATAGAATTCTCATGTGTCGAGCTTGACGGGTGACTGGTGAATAAGGATTTATTTATTCCTTTTTGGTGAGATACCACTTGACGACAAGTTGCGTTTTGTAAAAGAACCAGTGGAGATCGTGGATCGAGATTCACGTGGGAACGTAAGGAATTCTTATTAAGGAATGTCGTCATCCTTCCGGGTAGTGAACAACTCGTGTATGAGGCGAGTTGAGCGCCGGGACGTCGCTCCCTTAAGGTGGTGAGGATGTAAAACCCGTAAAAATAAGGTCATAATTTAATTCTATTTTCAAATATTTTTGAAGTATTTTATAATATTAAATATTATTATGTTTAAGGGTTTAAGTTGAAACCGATATTAAATATTTTATTTTAATATTTTGACTAGCAACGAGGACTACTAGTGATCGCGATACCGACGGACGCCCACAATTTTATATTTTATTATCAATCGTTTCGATATTTAATATTTTCGACGATATCGTTCTAATTACGTATCGAGTCGTTATATTATTATTTTTCGTGTGCGTTTAAACTTTTAAGTATTTTTACGAAACCCGAGTCCCGTAAATATTTGTAAAATTGACTTTTAGTCATTTCCCGGTTTTTAACTAATATTTACATTTTGGACCAAAACTATCACAAATTGGCAAAAACTACCCCAACTCCACACTATACCTAACATTTCCACTAGCACTTTCTTTTAATAAATTCATTTAACAAAAAAAATCAACCAACTTCTTCTTCACCCTTTGTTTAGCCATCCACCATTAACAACACAAACACCTTAACCAAAAATTTTCTAGCTTGATCCAAGAGAAACTAAAACAAGTCCCTTCCTCCATTTTCAAAGGGCTACAATTTGGTATAAAACTTTCATACATGCAACCATATAAATTTTTCAAGAAAAGTTGGTTATGTTTGATCCAAATTTGTTGTATGCATGTGTTAGTAATGATGATCAAAAGATTTTCATGCCATGTTTTTGTTAAAAAGTTGATTTTTAATTTTTGGGTTTTTGATTTTGATGATGATGCAAGTGTTAGGAATGGTTTATGATGATATTAGGGGTGTAGGATGATGAGGAAAATTGTTTGAATTGATCAAAAACATGATTTTGTGGGAGATTTTAATAGTCAATTTTGGGCAGTAGGTAAACTGAAAAATCCGAATTTTTATGTTTTGAAAATGACTTAACTTATAGCCTAGGGTTGTAGATAATTTCCTTATCTTCGATTTGATATAAGGTAGAGCTTCTAGCTCAAAACGAGCGCGAAGTTATGATGTTTTGAATGATTGTGTACCGGGAAACAAGTGTCGACACAATCCGAAAATTGTTGTCGATATTTGGA
This sequence comes from Glebionis coronaria, assembly GCA_025667525.1. Classification (NCBI taxonomy): domain Eukaryota; kingdom Viridiplantae; phylum Streptophyta; class Magnoliopsida; order Asterales; family Asteraceae; genus Glebionis; species Glebionis coronaria. The sequence continues at coordinate 305,629,322 of CM046874.1, forward strand.
TCGAATCTCGGGGACTATAAAATGAGTTTCAAAATGATTCAAGGGCTGATCTCAGGCTCCAAGTTTAGTATTTTGAGTCTATTTTTAGAATCAAGTGGCGGTTTTACAAATGGAGTTGTTTAGAATGGTCAAAATGGTTTCGTAAGTCAAGGTCGCTAAACTGTCCGGATTTTGTGATCCAAAGATGAGTCGGGCAGGGAACTTTAGAAGTAAAATCTTTTAATGGGCTTTTGAGAGGACTTTCTATATATAGTAAGTAAGTTCTCCGAGTAGTATCATAAAAATTTGATATGTTTAAGTATGGGAAAACGGCTTGGACATTCGGTATGTTCCGGCAGATTTTTATTAAAGGCATATAATAATAAAATGAATATATAGGAGAGTAAAATAGAACCACTTGCATCGTTTTCTCTCGAGTTGTCGTGATTTTATACTTGATCTTGATTTTATTAAGTATCATTTATTTCTCGAGTCTATTATTAATGTACGCACCTTATTTGCTAGGTTGCGGTTGTCATGTTTTTCGGGCATCTACTATCGTCGGCGATCGTCTTCAACTACTATAAGTACTAAGGTGAGTCTATAGCCTCGTTTGAGCTCATTCAAATATTTTTAAAACCCGCGAGGGGGAATACATGTTTTTTTTTTAAACTTAGAACACAAGATTTTTATGGTATGCTTGTCCCTCTATGAATAGACCCGTGGTTGCCTTTAAATTGCATTAAGTGATTGCCTTAGTTAAAGCCTCAATTATGGACCGTTAATTAACCTATGATGGGTTAACCGCTAGTACAGTTAATAGATCTATGGGGGAAGCCGCCCCGGTTCAGTTTTTGTGGACTTGTCATAGAAGCTTAGGCCCGACCTCCACACTGTTTGAACATATTGTATTAAGAAGTCAGGTATACGGCAATGTACCAATAATCTGGAGGTAACCGACAATTAATAAATCTCTCGTCTTATTAGAGTGATATGGGAGTGTCTAAGGGCTCGGTTCCGTGAGCTTATTGCAATTTATGCTATATACAATTATTATTGTTGATGCGAATTATTATTTGATGCTTGTTGCCTTTAAGCATGCCACAAACTTATAATCTTTGCTTGTGTTCAAAATGATTATATAAACCTATAGATTCACTCGGCATTTTTGCTGATGATTTTCTCACATGTATTTCAGGTCATCAAGAAGGCTGAAGCTTGGAAGCCACGGGAATGAATGTTGTGCACTACTTTGCAATATAAACTCTTTGAATATTTGTCGTTCCTTTTGTTCAAAACAATTTAAATCTTTTGTTTTGGTTGTACTTTGGTTACGATGTCTTGGGACTACGCTACTCTGACAAATGTTTTAGGAACGATAAATTTGAAACGTCTCTTTTCGAGTCGTTCTTTATAAATTATGTGTTGTAGTATCATTGTTTAGCACCCAAAGATGTATTCCGCTGCGTGTAAATTTGGGGGTGTTAAATCCCCAAATAGTACTATCAAATGCATAAGCGTCTACCAAATCCCGGTAGTTCACAATTCATGCTAATGAGACTTTAAGTGACATAACCTAACTACTAATAATCCTTTTAGTCTCGTTTATAGGGTCATAGCATCATTCGGGTCCATATCATTAAGCATACAATCGGGACTACTTGTGTTCTATTTTTATCAAAATCTAGCATGTTATCTCCCTGGCGGATTTACAAATCATTTTATAAAACATTTAAAAGAGTGCGAGGCTATGAATTCACGTTGTTAATGAAAGGCGGATTATCGGCTACGGGCGTGCTTCGGTCACGGAAACCTATATAAATAATAATCGGTCTAAGACTCGGTCCAATGACTTTTATTAAAATAACAATATACATATGATGATTTTGTACATATGATGATGATCAAGTGGGTTTATACATCCTTGTTTACTCATTTTAGCGTTTACGTTTTGGTAACGTTTTACTAGTTTGCTAGTTTTACCTATTTACCTATTTTAAGTCCATTAAGCCTTTTATAAGTTCTTTAACTTGTTTTAATCCATTTTATATCTATAATATCAGTATATATACTTTCTATGTTGGGCCCAAATGGGTTAAGCCCAATAATTTCTTTTTATAAGTTTTTATCTTATTAAGTCCAATTATTAGTCCAATATGTTTAGTTAGCTCGTAAATGTCCGTATTTCTTATAGTCCGGGTTTTATCGGTTTTTACTTGTCTTAGTTACCTATATATCAGTATATGACTTTTATAAACTTTACATTAGACGGGTTTGGTCGTCTAAGTTTTAATTGGCGAAAAACGTTAATTTTACGGCGATAGCCGAAAAAGTCGTAAAAATCAAGTTTATAGTTTTTATTACTTACAAATATTATTTCATTACCATTTATATAATTTATCCATTTAATTAACCTTTTATATATTTATATAAATAAGTTTTATAAGTTAGTGGGTTTATATTTTTACATTTTATACATTATAATGTGAGTGCTTATATAATAATAATAAACATTAATTTCAAAAATCTGATTTTTAACTTCATGTTCACCATTTTTACCATATCTAGAGTTCTATAATGAATTAGAAGCTCATTTTTGGGTGACATGTTCTTCTTATTATGTGCTACATTTAACTTAGTTATAGCTACTGCCCATTTTGAGTTTAACTTTCCTTAACAGTCCCTACAAAACTGCTTATTCAGATTAGACCACCTAACTTGTTTTGATCATATCTCACTCATTATTTTGATTCCATTGCATGGCCAACTCTCACATGTGTATAACATCTTGTACTTACTGTAAATGGATCATACCATGAAATTTTATCAGTTCTTGTTTTAGTTATCTACTGTTTTTATAGAGCCAACTAAATAATCAAGATTTTAGCTTCATTTCTTATAGTTATTAACATTTTTAAGCATATCTATCAATACTTGATCCCCACAAAACATTTTTATCATCATATATACATCATATACATATACAAAATGAAAGAAAATACATTTGTTCTTTACAAAATAACAAGAGAAAAATGGAGAGGATGATATTCTTTACCAACCAAGTGTTTTCCTTGTTTTTGGAAGACAAGAACTTGATGAACACAATAAGTAACTCCAAGACCATCAAATATCAAGAACATATGTTGGAAAATCAGCCCTAGGACACAAGCAAATCACCTCCAATGATGTTAATATGGCCACCAAATGATCAAGGCTTCAAGATAACTCCTTAATAGAGCTAGTAAACATGTGTTTCATGGCTAGAAGAGATCAAATGGGGTGTTTGTTGCTTAATTTTGGACGGCAAGGGAGGAGAGTTTGAGAGTGTTTTGAGAGGATTTTGCATGTAAGAAATGGTGGAATGAGAAAACTAGTAGCTAGTTTTGATAGTTAGTGGAAGTGTAAGCTTAAAATGTAAGCTAGGCTTACACTTGTAATGTGTTAGCTCCTTAGTGTGTGGTGTTAAGTGTGCCGTCCAAACCAAGCTAGTGGGGTGGGACAATGTATTTTTCCCATCTCACTAGTTTACGGGTATTTCTCGATTCTAGTTTTCTCGATTTGCGTGCCCTCGGGTCGTTTTACGAAAAACGTTTTTATAAATTATGAATCAACGTCACAAAACGAATCCAATAAAAATTGTCTCATCAAAAACGGAGTTCAAAAACGTAAATACGTAATCCTAAGGTTTCCGGTTTAGTCATAAAAGACACCAAATTATGCACGTAAGCCCAAATTTAAATCCGTAAATTGTGAGTTCGTCAACCAATACAAAAATAAGTTTCAAAATATTATATGAGAAAATATTTCACTACCTGAAAATGTTAGATTGTCACAGCTTTTCCTCCTAAAAGGGATCAACGTCCTCGTGATCCATTTCATTTGGATGTTCGTTTCTTATTGAAATCGAAGAGGTGCGGATATTTCTTCCACATTTCATCCTCTCATTCCCAAGTATACTCCGGTCCATGCTTTGAATTCCATCGGATTTTAACAATAGGTATCCGACTTTGTTTCAGTTGCTTTACCTCACGGTCCATAACTTCTACGAGCTCTTGATAAAATGCAACTTCCCATCTATTCGAACCTTACCTAACGAAATTTTCTCATCACTCACTGCTAGACCTTTCTTCAGATTAGATACATGGAATGTGTTGTGAACACCATGAAGTTCTGGGGGTAACTCTAGTTTGTAAGCCACCGGACCTACTCTAGATAAAATCTTAAAGGGTCCAATATAACGGGGATTCAATTTTCCTCGCTTTCCAAATCTGATAACGCCTTTCCATGGCGATACTTTCAACATTACTCGGTCACCCACTTCAAACTCCATTGGCTTCCGCCGCAAATTCGCGTAACTTTTCTGTCTACTACGGGCAGTCAACAACCTATTCTTAATCTGAACTATCATCTCCGTAGTCTCCCGGATCAATTCCGGTCCCGTGAGCTGGGTATCCCCAACTTCACTCCAACATACAGGAGATCTACACTTCCTACCATACAAAGCTTCAAACGGTGCAGCCTTAATACTAGAATGGTAACTATTGTTATACGAAAACTCTGCTAACGACAAATGTTTATCCCAATTCTTACCAAAATCTAACACACAAGCTCTCAACATATCTTCCAGTGTTTGTATCGTCCTTTCACTCTGCCCATCAGTCTGGGGGTGATAAGCAGTGCTCATGTCGAGATTCGTTCCCAAGGATCTTTGGAGAGATTTCCAAAAATTCGATGCGAATCTAGGATTCGATCTGAAATGATCGATACAGGCACTCCATGCTTGCATACAACATTATCCAGGTATATACGAGTCAGCTTCTCCAGTGAGAACTGCTCTTTAACCGGAATGAAGTGTGCTGATTTTGTCAGTCTATCGACAATAACCCAAATCGAGTTGTTTCCAGATGATGTTCTAGGAATCTTGGTGATAAAGTCCGTCGTAATTTGCTCCCACTTCCATTCAGGAATCTTTGGTTGCTGAAGTAGTCCTGATGGCTTTTGATGTTCAGCTTTGACTCTAGCACAAGTCAAGCATTGAAGAACATACATAGCTATGTCAGCTTTCATATTCGGCCACCAGTACAACTTCTTCAAATCATGGTACATCTTTTCAGATCCCGGATGAATGGAATACTTAGATTTATGGGATTATAACATAATCAAGTCTCTTAAGCCTCCAAACTTAGGTATCCACATACGACCTCTTAAGCATTTCACTCCATCAGCTCTAACCTCTAAAGGTTCTCCTTCTCCTCGGAACCCTTCATCAACAAAATTCTCCTTCTTACAAGCTTCTATTTGCGCATTTCTAATTTGCTCAGGCAAATTATTGTGCACGGTCAAGACTAGAGAACGTACCCTGATAGGCTCTCTATCTTTCCTACTTAACGCATCAGCAACAACATTGGCTTTTCCTGGGTGATATTTTATATCACAATCATAGTCACTTAACAACTCTATCCATCTTCGTTGCCTCATGTTCAATTCCTTCTGATCGAGAATATACTGTAGGCTTTTGTGATCGGTGAATACCGTACACTTGGTGCCATACAGATAATGTCTCCACAACCTAAGAGCAAAGACTACAGCTCCTAACTCAAGATCATGAGTAGTATAATTCTCCTCATTCTTCCTTAATTGCCTAGAAGCATAAGCTATCACTTTCTCTCTTTGCATCAAAACAGCTCCAAAACCTCTAAGAGATGCATCACAATACACTACAAAATCTTCACTCCCGCCGGGTAATGATAAGATTGGCGCACTACATAATTTTTGCTTCAATGTCTGAAATGCTCCATCTTCATCACTTCCCCAAGCGAAAGGTTTATTCTTCTGGGTAAGCTTAGTCAAGGGTTTAGCTATCAAAGAAAATTCTTTAATGAATCGCCTATAATAGCCAGCCAATCCTAAGAACTGTCGCACTTCCGTTGGCGTTGTCGGTGCAGACCACTTCTTAATAGCTTCAACCTTTGCAGGATCAACATGAATTCCATCTCTGTTAATCACATGACCAAGAAATTGCACAGAATCTAACCAGAAATCACACTTCGAAAACTTAGCATACAACCTTTCATCCTTCAGCAATTTCAAAACAATTCTCAAATGTTCTTTATGCTCATCTTCATTCTTAGAATAGATTAGAATATCGTCAATAAACACAATCACAAATTTATCCAAGTAGGGCTTGCACACTCGATTCATTAAATCCATTAAAACCGAAGGTGCGTTAGTTAACCCAAATGGCATTACTTGAAATTCATAATGTCCATAACGAGTTCTAAATGCAGTTATAGGAATATCTTCTTCACGGACGCGAAGTTGGTGATATCCTGACCGCAAATATATCTTAGAATACACACTAGATCCTTGTAGTTGATCAAACAAATCATCAATCCTAAGTAAAGGATATCGATTTTTAATTGTCAACTTATTCAGTTCCCTATAATCAATGCACATACGAAAAGATCCATCCTTCTTCTTAACGAACAAGACTGGAGCTCCCCAAGGCGACGAGCTCGGTCGAATAAAACTTTATCAGACAACTCCTTAAGTTGCTCAGATAACTCCTTTAATTCAGAAGGGGCTAATCGGTAAGGCGCACGTGCCACCGGTGCAGCACCAGGAATTAAATCGATTCGAAACTCTACTTGCCTTATCGGTGGAAGTCCGGGTAAATCTTTAGGAAATACCTCAGGAAATTCACAAATAATAGGTACATCTTCCAATCGTTTCTCCCTAGACTCATTCCCGGTCACTTGAGCTAAGAATAACTCACAACCGTTCCTGATTTACTTTTGGACTTTAATACATGAAACGATTTTCAAACGGGATTCACCTCGACTACCATCAATTACTAACGTCCTATTCCTAAGAGGAATCTTAACTTTCTTCTCTCCACATAAAATAGTAGCATTATTCAACGACAACCAATCCATACCAATAATAATATCAAAACTACCTAATTCTATCAACATCAAATCAATCGGAAAGGAATGGTTTAAGAGATTTAGAGAGCATCCTTCTAATAGCTTATTAGTTTTCACTAATTTACCATCAGCCAATTCCACCTCATAACTGGTACTTACCTCAACAGGTTCAATATCAATAAGGGCACTAAATTTAGTGGATACAAAGCTCCTATAAGCACCCGAATCGTATAAAGCAGCAGCATAATGATTGTTGAGTAAAAACGTACCGGTAACGACATTCGGATCCTCTTTCTTCACCTCAATTGTTCCAAGTTGATAGATACCACCCTGGGGGTTTCTTCCAGGTACAATCGCTTTCAACTTGGGGCATTCCGATTTCCTATGACCTTCTTCATTACAGTTGAAACAAATGGTTCCCTTCTTACACCTTTCGACCTTGTGTCCAAGCTTTCTGCAATTTCGGCACTTCCAGCAGTCACCACATGCCTCTTGGTGCCACACTTAGGACACCTATCATCGTTGCGCGGTGCATTGTTGGTAAGAGCATTTGCATTCCCCTTTCTCTGGTTCTGACGGCGATTGAAATTCTTCCTATTATCACCTCTATCTACACGATCACCGTCTCCCTTTCTTTTCTCACCTACACGGGCTTCATCTTCCCTATCCTGAATTATCTGTCCAATGAGTTGGTAAGCCATTCGAACATCATCATCAATGGTCAGTGGTTTAGATGATGTTACGTCCCCCCGGATATTCCTGGTCAACCCTTTTACATATTGCTCAATTCGGATCTCTTCGGGTTCAACCAATCGAGGACATAGCAAGACCAACTCATGGAATCGGTTCGTGTAACTATCAATGTCCACACCTTTCATTCTCAAATGAATCAACTCTTGTTCTAACCTAATGATCACACTACGAGGACAAAACTCCAAAGTCATCCACTTCTTAATCTCAGCCCAAGGAGTAGCATTAGCAGCATCAAGACCCATGAAAGCAATTCTCCTGTTCCACCAAGTCAACGCACGACCTTTAAGAGTAGCCATAGCAAAAGTCACCTTATGTTCTTCCTTACACTTACTAATTTGAAACACCGATTCAATCTTCTCAATCCACTGGATTAATCCTACAGCACCTTCAGTTCCATTAAAAGGTAGAGGTTCACACTTCATGAACGTCACATAAGTACAGCCACCAACTTCAGGTGCATTAGTTCCAAGTCCTCCTACATTTCCTCCAGCATTAGCATTCACATTATTAGCATTCACATTCACATTAGTACCGCCAATTCCACTACCGCCAGCTCCACTACCGCCAGCTCTACTACCGCCAGCTCCATTACCGCCAGCTCCACTACTGCCAGCTTTATTTCTAGCATTTGCCATAAATTCAGTCATAGATGCGGTAACTTGCTCCGTAATAATCCTACGTACATCATCCTCAGTCACAGCCTTCTTGGGCGGCATAGTTCTATAATTTCACAATTTCAAAGTATTAAGCATTCACCCAACAAAGGATTCATATAATATGGATCGAATTCATAATCAAGATACAAATATGGCACAATATGGAATTCAAGACAAGATACATATTTCATTCGATCTAAAACAAAAGTATTGTCTTAGTACATCCCATATCAAAGTTCTAGCACTATATACACTCAAAATTCGTGCCAAGTCTATTACTAACAAGTCGGTTCATTCAAAGCTACAAAAGCACAAAAGATATAAAGGTCACTACTAAATACAGACTGGTCTACTGAGAACCGCCAGATGGTCCATCATCCATCGTCTTCTGAATCTTCGTCGGACGATCACTAGACACATCTTCAGCTGGGCGCTTACGGATCACTCCTCTTTCAACCATGTCAGCATAAAATCTACTGTTCCATCACACAGATATATTCAACTCCTTTTCAGCTTTCTCACGCATCGCACGAGCTACACTCAACTGAATCTCCATAGAATTTACCTTTCTCTTCATTTCAGCAAACTCACCACTTTCTAACACCGATAACCTCCTAAAAGCCTCATTCAAACCACGCTCAACATCAGTCAAATCCAAACTAAGCAATTCCCGCTCTTTCTCGCAAACCTTAGTCTTCGACTCCAAATAAGCAACTTGAGTCTGAACAACACCTAATCCAACCTCTGTCACACAACTCTTAACAAGGGGAGCATCTAGATCACGTCTCAAGGCCCATGGTGCAAGACCATCATTATGAGTAGCCTCTCGAGCACTAGACGACTCTCCTATCTCACATCTACGAGTAGAAATACCATCAGTACCATCGGGTGCATCGTCATCCTCATCCTCCTCTGATTCAGAATCAGATTCTGACGATTCGGACATTTCATCCCTAGGTAACTCAACCTCAGAATCAGACAAATAAACTGGTGGGGGCAAAGGCTCGCCCTCTGGAACATCATAAGGATAAATAAGCTCGGCTTCCTCATCATCATCGACCTCAACATATATACCTACATCCTCCTCGACATCCTCGTCGTCAATCTCATCATCTAAATTATCTAACCCAATCTCATCATCATTCTCTATATCAACATTTTCAATCTCATTCTCTACCAAGTCAACCTGAGGGGCAATCTGATCTCCTAGTCCTAACTCGGCTCAGGATCCTCAAATGGTTCCTCCTCATCATCCATATCATAATCTACTAAGTCTAAATAAGGATCATCTTCTATATTAGGTTCGGGAATAGCATGGTTTTCTACAGGAATATTAGGGTCAGCCATGACAATCTGCATTTATATATATATCTCGTATTAGGATAACATACTAGTTAAACAATTACATAATGAAACCACGATATATACATATATATAAATTAAATTATATATATCAAAATATATATCTTCTCAATAGGGCTTGTTGGTAACGTCGGAGATCTCTGGCACCGTTATAGTCAAAAGATTTTTCAAATATTTTCTCAAATGTTCATTGTCAAAAGATTTTGAAAAGTTTTGTTCAAAACCTTGGTTTTTAAAATCTTTTGTTCTCTATAACGAGAGCTCTGATACCAAACTGTAACACTCTCATTTTTCGTATCGGTACAGCGGAAGGGTCTTTCAGAGTGTTACGGGATAGCACAATAACTCCAATCATAGACAACACATAAAAATGGTTGTTCAAGGTTTTACATACATTCATTCGATAAAAAGTTTCAAAGTGTACAACAGGTCCCAAATTATACAGGTCATTTAGTTTACAAAACATAGATCGAATGAACATTTTTAATATTATGTGGGCCATCAGAGTCGATCTCCATCCGGATTACCTTCAAGCACCTGAGATAAAAACATGCAAAAATCATATCAGCGAATGCCGAGTGAATTCATAGAGTTTAATAAAAACCGTTATATAAAACAATCATTTAAAATCAGAACACAAGTATAATATCGGAAGTAAGTCCTCATATTGCTAGTCAGGCAATATATAAATCAAGCATACATCTTAAACCGTCCATGAGACCGTAGTCTCTATATTACCATGATAGGCAATATATTCATCGTTAATAGCGTCGTTATCGTGTATAGGATACATTGTATTTAGATTTAGAATACGTTTTAGGATTTTTATTAGCGTCATGACATTGTTACCTTACTGTGAAACAGCGGCCGCGAACCCGACAAACAATTTGCCCATCTAAGTTAGCGTGTCGTCTCAAAAATCACGCTATGGAATCTTCTCATACATAAATTCGCTTACAAATCAATGTGGTACGACGAGGATCAACCGTCAAGGCGCGAACTTGGGTGATCGTCCCCAAATAGTACTATCAAATGCATAAGCGTCTTCCAAATCCTGGTAGTTCACAATTCTTGCTAATGGGACTTTAAGTGACATAACCTAACTACTAATAATCCTTTTAGTCTCGTTTATAGGGTCATAGCATCATTCGGGTCCATATCATTAAGCATACAATCGGGACTACTTGAGTTCTATTTTTATCAAAATCTAGCATGTTATCTCCCTCGCGGGTTTACAAATCATTTTATAAAACATTTAAAAGAGTGCAAGGCTATGAACTCACGTTGTTAATGAAAGGCGGATTATCGGCTACGGGCGTGCTTCGGTCACGGAAACCTATATAAATAATAATCGGTCTTAGACTCGGTCCAATGACTTTTATCAAAATAACAATATACATATGATGATTTTGTACATATGATGATGATCAAGTGGGTTTATACATCCTTGTTTACTCATTTTAGCGTTTACGTATTGGTAACGTTTTACTAGTTTGCTAGTTTTACCTATTTACCTATTTTAAGTCCATTAAGCCTTTTATAAGTTCTTTAACTTGTTTTAATCCATTATATATCTATAATATCAGTATATATACTTTCTATGTTGGGCCCAAATGGGTTAAGCCCAATAAGTTCTTTTTAGAAGTTTTTATCTTATTAAGTCCAATTATTAGTCCAATATGTTTAGTTAGCTCGTAAATGTCCGTATTTCTTATAGTCCGGGTTTTATCGGTTTTACTTGTCTTAGTTACCTATATATCAGTATATAACTTTTATAAACTTTACATTAGACGGGTTTGGTCGTCTAAGTTTTAATTGGCGAAAAACGTTAATTTTACGGCGATAGCCGAAAAAGTCGTAAAAATTAAGTTTATAGTTTTTATTACTTATAAATATTATTTCATTACCATTTATATAATTTATCCATTTAATTAACCTTTTATATATTTATATAAATAAGTTTTATAAGTTAGTGGGTTTATATTTTTACATTTTATACATTATAATGTGAGTGCTTATATAATAATAATAAACATTAATTCCAAAAAACTGATTTTTAACTTCATGTTCACCATTTTTACCATATCTAGAGTTCTATAATGAATTAGAAGCTCATTTGTGGGTGACATGTTCTTCATATTATGTGCTACATTTAACTTAGTTATAGCTACTGCCCATTTTGAGTTTAACTTGCCTTAACAGTCCCTACAAAACTGCTTATTCAGATTAGACCACCTAACTTGTTTTGATCATATCTCACTCATTATTTTGATTTCATTGCATGGCCAACTCTCACATGTGTATAACATCTTGTAATTACTGTAAATAGATCATACCATGCAATTTTATCAGTTCTTGTTTTAGTTATCTACTTTTTTTATACAGCCAACTAAATAATCAAGATTTTAGCTTCATTTCTTATAGTTATTAACATTTTTAAGCATATCTATCAACACTTGATCCCCACACAACATTTTTATCATCATATATACATCATATACATATAAAAAATGAAAGAAAATACATTTGTTCTTTACAAAATAACAATAGAAAAAAGGAGAGGATGATCTTCTTTACCAACCAAGTGTTTTCCTTGTTTTTGGAAGACGAGAACTTGATGAACACAATAAGTAACTCCAAGACCATCAAATATCAAGAAAATAGGTTGGAAAATCAGCCCTAGGACACAAGCAAATCACCTCCAATGATGTTAATATGGCCACCAAATGATCAAGGCTTCAAGATAACTCCTTAATAGAGCTAGTAAACATGTGTTTCATGGCTAGAAGAGATCAAATGGGGTGTTTGTTGCTTAATTTTGGACGGCAAGGGAGGAGAGTTTGAGAGAGTTTTGAGAGGATTTTGCATGTAAGAAATGGTGGAATGAGAAAACTAGTAGCTAGTTTTGAGAGTTAGTGGAAGTGTAAGCTTAAAATGTAAGCTAGGCTTACACTTGTAATGTGTTAGCTTAACTTGATGCCACCTTAGTGTGTGGTGTCAAGTGTGCCGTCCAAACCAAGCTAGTGGGGTGGGACAATGTATTTTGTCCCATCTCACTAGTTTACGGGTATTTCTAGATTCTAGTTTTCTTGATTTGCGTGCCCTCGGGTCGTTTTACGAAAAACGTTTTTATAAATTATGAATCAACGTCACAAAACGAATCCAACAAAAATTGTCTCATCAAAAACGGAGTTCAAAAACGTAAATACGTAATCCTAAGGTTTCCGGTTTAGTCATAAAAGACGCCAAATTATGCACGTAAGCCCAAATTTAAATCCGTAAATTGTGAGTTCGTCAACCAATACAAAAATAAGTTTCAAAATATTATACGAGAAAATATTTCACTACCTGAAAATGTTAGATTGTCACACTTGACTTCTAAGACGTCTTATTGTTCTAGAGTCGATGGGGTGAACGTGGCGACCAAGGAAAAGAGTGCACACCCTCGTGTACCTCAAATTCCATCCACGGTTCAAAAAGAGAGTTTTGTCGACCTTACCAAAGTAACCCTTGAAGAAACTTCTGCATCGATCCTTCTTAAAAAACCTAAAAGGCGTATGCTGAGAAAGGAAAAGGATCCGGGCCAATTTCTACTACCTTGTGATTTTTCCGAGATTGAGGGATGTTTAGCCCTTGCCGATTTAGGTGCTAGCATCAATATCATGCCTCATTCTCTTTGGAAATTGATGAGATTGCCTTCACTTACCCCCACGAACATGACAATCGAGCTTGCGAATTGTACTCCACTTATACCAATTGGAATAGCCGAGGATGTCTATGTTAGGATTGGAAAGTTTGTTTTTCCCGCGGATTTCGTTATATCCGATTACGAGTGTGACCCTAAATGTCCCATTATTTTAGGCCGACCATTCTTATCGACGGCTCGAACCGTAATCGACGTTCACGAGGGGAGACTTACTATGAGATATGGGGATGAAAAAATGGACTTTTTCGCTAGAAAATCCCAAGTTTTTAATGATCATGAAAAAACCGAGGTTTCACAACCTAATGATTCAAATCCTAATGATTCCAAAATGTTCACTTTAGCGGAAAGAATGAGGCTTAATGCATGTTTTGAAAGAATTAAGAAAAACGGTTTTAAAGATGATGATTTTAATGATAAAGAATACGTGTACCTAATTCAAAAGGGTATGAGTAAATTTATGGATGAAAACTCACTTTGGGATGTTTTCAGCGAAACAAGTGTAACACCAATTCCGAAGGGCGACGTTAGTGCCATCACGACAACGACCAAAATGGGCTCGTCTTCACCACCTTCGAAGGACCACGTCTTTGAGGCTTCAACTTCTAACTCCATCGAAGTGCCTCCTTTGCCTAGCCCAACACCCGTTGAGGCTAAAGGGTTTATCGACATCGATCCTCTCGTCTTAGAAAAGTCACCTAAGCATAGTCATTCGACTTGTAAGACCATGGTTGTGAGTGCTCACATCGACTCTTTCTTTGACGATGACGATGGCGATTTTGCCGAGATTGATCACGTACTTCGAAATCCACATGCAATTTTTGATTCTCCTAAAAAGAAACATGTGAAGTACGATGATTACGAGTTTGATCCCGAGATTGAGGAAATCATTGAACGAGAGCTAGCTCTTATGCCTTTACTTCTACCTACGAGTGAGGTTGATCTTTCCAAAATTGAGGATGAACTTAATGAGGTGGAACGTCTTATTTTTGATGACGAACCAACTCATGTGACCACCAAAAATCCAATTCTCGAGGAGTTACCTAATCAACACTCCTCAAATGAGAATTACGTATACCACATTCGTGAGGATTTAACTTATCAACAATCCCCACAAAAGAATGATGCTTTCGTGCTAGATCGTGATCTTTTCGAGAGAGTTTCTAAGATACTCAAGGAGGGGAATGACAAACCTTGGTTTGACAAGCCTATCTTTGATGAAGAAATCGATGAGATCGATGTTCATGAGGATGACGAGTATGTTGACCCCGAGGGGGCGGTGTTCTTTATTGACAAACGTTTTGAGAACTTATATAATCCGCCACCCCCTCCCACCAAAAACTTAAATGGGAGGATTTTTAGCGCGACTAATTTTCAATTTGACACGCCAAATATTTTCGACATTATTCAATCGGGTTTTCATAAAGAGTTTTTGAACGATGAAAAAGGAAAAGATTTTTAAAATGTTTTAAAAGATTTTTCTTCATGTTTAACTCCGTCATCACATCGTTTTATGAGTGCTACCACCTCGTCTACTCCTTTTGACGATGGTTGGTGTGGTCTTAGTATGGGGGAAGCCCCAAATGTTCCTTCACACTTTACCACCGAGGACGAGATTTACGATCCCGGAATTGCTTGTAAAGGGAAATCTTGGTCTTCCACCGATGCAATAAATGGAAATTCTTTTTGTTTTCTTGGTGTGAGTCTACCTCGAGTATCTCATATGTTTGACTTATCCATTGCCCCACCTTTCTACTTCTCATCTATTTTCTTCTACCCCATTGGGTTTCATGTTGAAGTAGCATTGTTTCGTCTTTCATCCGAAAACGAGGACGCTATCTTTGACCCCGGTATACGTATATCGGGTTTTTAAAGTACTCCATGTACTTTTGGGCCTTGTTTATCATGTAAGCCCCACTAAAAATGACCATACCAAGATTATCCCTAAATGATCACATTTATGGGGATTCGAGTCGAGCTTTTGACTCGGTTATCAAAAACAAGGTGCCTCGTGGGGGATTCTCATGCTTATCCTTGTAAATATTATCGCTTTCTTAGTTAATGTAACGAGGGGACTTGTGCTCTTCCAACCTTTGTTTCATGGTTGTTTGTGATTGTGATTCATTAGGTTCATCATCATTATTGAAGCCTCTCGTGTTCGTTTTATGGATCACTCGAGCTTCGATGGTTGCTTTGGAGATTCCGATATCCGATGATGTCCTTTTATGTTCTAACGTTTATCTTATTAGCATAATTCATAAACGGCTTTTAGGTTATTCGTTTTACCCTTTCCATGCTCGAGATTAAGCATTCGACTTCGTCTCTAGTATGGGGGTGTTTACACCCCTAGACTCGAAACATTGAGGACAATGTTAAGTTTTAGTATGGGGGGTGAGTAGATACTTCACCTTGCTTACGTCATGTGACAACCGTGGTTTTGGGTTTGTCACTTGGTCTTACTTTTAGGTTATTTTATGTGTGCTTACTTGAATTGTGTGTTTACGTGTTTATTTTGTGTGAACGAGGTTGATGTGGTTATCGTTTATGAGTATAGAGTACTCATAACTAAATCGAGGAACGGTTATTTCATGTTCATAAGCTCACAAGTGGTGACTATGAAATGAAAATGGTGATATTGTGGTGTTTACGTATACGTATAAGTATTATAGTAATAGTATTTTTTTTTAGGATTTACGGTTTAGCATTTAGAGGTCTCGGTGAGGTAATTATCCAAAAGAATATTTTTTGGGATGGTTTTAAGTCATTTAGGACTTAGTTATAAAGTTTATTTAAGAATTTGAGATTTTTTTTAAAAGTGTATATTTTACGTCTTTTACGGTAAAACGCGTAAATCTGACTAGTTTTACGGTTTTGAGGTTTTGGAGACTTTAGGAGCTGAAATAAATTAAGGAAAATTAAGGTAATATTAATAAGATATTTATTAATAATAAAATAAAGAAAAAAACGAATTTTATGGTGTTTAGGTCGGTTTAGAAGAGAAAAAAAAGGAAAAAAAATAAAAGATTTATGGTAAGTGGGCTTTGGGTTGGACTAGGATTCACCCATACCCTATATAATGTATATACTAAACCAAATTCATTATTTTTCTCCTGGAGATAAAGGAAATTCGTGAGTTATATAAAAAATTAGGGTTCTTCATAAAATTTTGGGGTTTTCATAAATCAAAGGTAAATCTTCATAACCCTTTTCAATTTAATTGTTTTTATGTTTAAATTAATCATTCTTATGATGGATTAGGGATAGGGTTTAATAAAATAACAGTAAATTAATGTTGTATTAATCATAATATGATGATTACATAAGTTAGTGCTTGTAATTAGAGGGATTAGGGTTAATTAATGAGGTTGATTTTGTTAAACCCGTTTTTAAAAACTGGGCAGAATTTCGAGTCAATTGTTTTGATCATATCTGGAGTTCTAGGAATATTCAAGATGCGATCAAACTAGCCCTGGAAAGATATTTGAAGTGGCTTTTCAATGCAAGAAACTAGAACTAAATTGGAGGTCGGGAAGTGGGTCAAAAACAGGTTACAACAGTCGGAGGTCAAAACAGTTTTGAATTCAGCCTGTTTTCTTTTTAAGTTTTGGGTTGTTTGGGGTACTTAGGGTAGCATTGGGATCTTCTCACGAACATGAGAGATGGTTTATATATTGTAATAAGGATCTGCACTTGGGCTAAGATTGTGGTTTAGGGTAAGACCCTCTAATGGTAATGAACTTTTCATACGTTTAAAATCAGGAAAACTGGAATGACAAAAGTATATATATATATATATATATATATATATATATATATATATATCAGGGCCTTAACAGTAGCTTTAAGGTTAGGGCAAGTGGGAGGTGTTAGCCAACATATGTAAGGGTATGAATATTTCTTTTACAGAAACCATGGGTATGTTTAAGTAGACGTTTTACTTAAAGTTTTGAGACCTAAAACTGGGACTGTTTTGTGTAAAATTGTGAACGGGATAGCTATTAAACTTAACCAAGTTAAGGACTTGTTAGGGAAGGGTAATGGGGTGTTTAGAGTTATAAATGGGGTATTTATATGAGAGGAGGTTAGATGTCCATCATAGGTTGATGAACCATTTTAGAGGTTGGTTCATGTATTGATTTATGTGTTTTTGGATTATTAGCTTGGGGCTAGAGCAAGGACTTTGGAGAAGCAATCAGGTGAGTTCATAGTCCCATTTTACTACATTTTTAAATGTTTTTCCAGTATGGGATGGAGATGACACTTGCAATGTTCTTTAAAATGATTTAGTACTATGTTTTAAAAAGTGTGGACATAATTGTGCTATTGTGTGACTTGTGTGCTTATGTGTTCTCATATGTGCTTTGGTACGTGTTCTGCTATATGAATCTTGTTTGGGTTGTGATTGGCTTTGGTACATAGATGTATGGGCGTCTATGGGACCAGTTGTGATGTGTGTGGAGCGTGGGGCACGATCCGTCCTGAGTACTTGTGCATCGTCTCTTCGGAGGCAAGATATCTCGACGGGGATATAGTTCATCTTCCACAGGTGGTGTGGGAAAGATCCGGATAGTGTGGTGTGTTCTTGTGCGTGTGACGGGATACTTCTTGATTGTTATAATGTGCTTTGTGAATTGTAGATGTGATTGCTACTTGGCTTGAGTTTTGTTGTGGATGCATGTAGCATGATTATCACATTATGGTCCATTACTATAAATTGTTTTTCTTCAACTTATTTACAGCGGATGTCAAGGTTTCTTATGATGTTCTAGATAACTTAAACCTATGTTCTCACCAACTTTATGTTGACAGATTTTAGTGTCATTTTCAGGTGAGGTAGTTGTGCAAGATGATGTTAGAAGTGGCTAGAGTATAGAGGCTGCTAGGATTGCATTCGGAGGAATCCCTTTCCTCTTAGATTTTATTTTGTGTTTTGATTAAGTGAACGTTGTGGTACCTATATGTTTGATGTTTGTTTATTTGTATATCTTTGGTAAGAGGTAGGCCTGTTACCTACTTACCTAGACGCCTGCATTGTTGAGATATTGTCACGACATTTGTGTCGCCATCTATGATATTTCAATTTCATTTAGTTCTCTCTATAGACACGCTGTTGTTGTGATGATATCCATACGTCGCGCCCCATATTCCGCCATGGTGGGGTGTGACAGAATGGTATCAGAGACAATGGTTATAGAGAATTAGGTTGCCTAGTCGTGTAGCCTAGTCTATAGCTTAAGGGTCCCTGCATATAGGCGTCATAGGAGTATGTGTGCATTTTATAGTAATTGATGTGTTAGAATATTATTTTTGCAGTATTTGTTAGGTTATGAACTACTATGGTTCATACTTAACTACATGTTATTTTCTTTACGAGTTTTGATTAGTGCGGGTGGAACCATGGTCGTATACGCTAGTCATTGTTGGATTTCGCTTAATTATGTTTTCATGTTCTTTATACATTTCGAATTTTGTCTACGCTGGTTCAGCTGGACTACGAGTTTATGTGTTTCGTGCATTGGCTATGTTATTTTAATACATGGTATTTTAATACATGGGGTTTTGGATCTTATCTTGTGTGGTTATGTGCTTGTGAGTTGTTGGATTATGTGTTATGTGTAGTATTAATTTCTTATAAGTGTCATCATAGGAGGGAGTACATTGGTGAAAGGGAACATGTATAATTATGGAGGCCTACATAATTATATATGTGCCACAACACCACTGGACTTTCAAGTATGATTGCATGAAAGAGAGTTAATACATGTTTGTATAGTATATGTTGGATGGATTTGAGTGTATGTACGCTTATGCCTATGTATGTAAAATTATTTTCTACTTATCGGTTGTATTCTTGGGATGGTTGCTAGCCTCGTTTTTTTTAGATGTTCAACTTCTGTAGTAGCGCATTGCTCGGGTCCTCATTTCACGTGTTTGTTTGTGTGGTACTTTTGGCGTGAAGGATTTTGAGATGGTGGAGATTTATTTTTGGGGTAACGATGCCTTTTGTTTCGAGTTATACATGGTAAAAAAATAGAACTTGCAAATTGAAAAAAAAAAGTTGTTGGTAGTCGATGAAATAAGGAAGTGTCGGAAACATGTTTCAAATAAGGTGGAATATAAATTCTTTAACATATAAGCATGACTCGGTTATTTTAAAATATTTTGGTTTTGATCACCTAGAGTTATTATTCTTAAGTTAAAAAATTTGTTCTTATTTAGTGAAATATGTTAAAATCATGTAATTAATAGAGTTTTAATTTTCTGGAATTAAAATAAATTAGGTTCTAGTTTTGGTAATTAATGGGGGGTTTTAGGGTTTAAAAATCGTTTTTTTTTTAATTTGGTATAAATCGGAGTAGGCAGAAACTGTCGCTAAACTGTCAAAATATGTCGCTAACTGTCAGAAACTGTCGCTAATGCCTAGGCAGATTTTGAGAAAAATCGTTTTGTTCATAACTTATTCGTTTTTAAAGGTTTTTGGGTGATTCAAAAGCCTAATATTATGTACTCGGAACATACTTTTCAAATATTCAGAAAGTTTCGTAATTGGAAGTCAGTAGCTTGGTCGAATTAATTGTACAAGTGTTGAGTTCAAGGTTAATTTTCGGACAATATGGTTTAAACTCGTGTTTTGGGTATTTTGTGGTAATGAACACTTGGAGGGTTAACATAGAGATGAGTTGGGAAGGAATTTGAGAGTTCTTTAAACCTTATTATACGTGGTTATATTTTGATGAGTTTTGATTTATGGTACTTATGAGTAAGACTGAAATCGGGGTGACAGTGTTAAACCCGTTGAGTTATGTGACGGCTCCTAACTTGATTTCAAGACAGTTCTTGTCTGATGAGTTGCGAGATTTAGTTAGGTTGGTTACATAACTTTATGGTTTTGATAAGTTTCCTCGCGGACGGTTAAGGCTCATGTGTTGTTTGTTGAGATTATTTTCGTGTAAACTGAGTTCACGTTTGAACGTGAAGGTTTTATTAGGGATATGCATCCTCGTTTGTTTGCTGAGAATAAGTTTGAGTTTGGGAGTGAATCTCGGGACGAGATTTCTATTAGGATGGAGTGATGTGACAACCGTGGTTTTGGGTTTGTCACTTGGTCTTACTTTTAGGTTATTTTATGTGTGCTTACTTGAATTGTGTGTTTACGTGTTTATTTTGTGTGAACGAGGTTGGTGTGGTTATCGTTTATGAGTATAGAGTACTCATAAGTAAATCGAGGAACGGTTATTTCATGTTCATAAGCTCACAAGTGGTGACTATGAAATGAAAATGGTGATATTGTGGTGTTTACGTATACGTATAAGTATTATAGTAATAATATTTTTTTTTAGGATTTACGGTTTAGCATTTAGAGGTCTCGGGTGAGGTAATTATCCAAAAGAATATTTTTCTGGATGGTTTTAAGTCATTTAGGACTTAGTTATAAAGTTTATTTAAGAATTTGAGATTTTTTTTAAAAGTGTATATTTTACGTCTTTTACGGTAAAACGCGTAAATCTGACTAGTTTTACGGTTTTGAGGTTTTGGAGGCTTTAGGAGCTGAAATAAATTAAGGAAAATTAAGGTAATATTAATAAGATATTTATTAATAATAAAATAAAGAAAAAAACGAATTTTATGGTGTTTAGGTCGGTTTAGAAGAGAAAAAAAAGGAAAAAAAGAAAAGATTTATGGTAAGTGGGCTTTGGGTTGGACTAGGATTCACCCATACCCTATATAATGTATATACTAAACCAAATTCATTATTTTTCTCCTGGAGATAAAGGAAATTCGTGAGTTATATAAAAAATTAGGGTTCTTCATAAAATTTTGGGGTTTTCATAAATCAAAGGTAAATCTTCATAACCCTTTTCAATTTAATTGTTTTTATGTTTAAATTAATCATTCTTATGATGGATTAGGGTTAGGGTTTAATAAAAAAACAGTAAATTAATGTTATATTAATCATAATATGATGATTACATAAGTTAGGGCTTGTAATTAGAGGGATTAGGGTTAATTAATGAGGTTGATTTTGTTAAACCCGTTTTTAAAAACTGGGCAGAATTTCGAGTCAATTGTTTTGATCATATCTGGAGTTCTAGGAACATTCAAGATGCGATCAAACTATCCCTGGAAAGATATTTTAAGTGGATTTTCAATGCAAGAAACTAGAACTAAATTGGAGGTCGGGAAATGGGTCAAAAACAGGTTACAACAGTCGGAGGTCAAAACAGTTTTGAATTCAGCCTGTTTTCTTTTTAAGTTTTGGGTTGTTTGGGGTACTTAGGGTTGCATTGGGATCTTCTCACGAACATTAGAGATGGTTTATATATTGTAATAAGGATCTGCACTTGGGCTAAGATTGTGGTTTAGGGTAAGACCCTCTAATGGTAATGAACTTTTCATACGTTTAAAATCAGGAAAACTGGAATGACAAAAGTATATATATATATATATATATCAGGGCCTTAACAGTAGCTTTAAGGTTAGGGCAAGTGGGAGGTGTTAGCCAACATATGTAAGGGTATGAATATTTCTTTTACAGAAACCATGGGTATGTTTAAGTGGACGTTTTACTTAATGTTTTGAGACCTAAAACTGGGACTGTTTTGTGTAAAATTGTGAACGGGATAGCTATTAAACTTAACCAAGTTAAGGACTTGTTAGGGAAGGGTAATGGGGTGTTTAGAGTTATAAATGGGGTATTTATATGAGAGGAGGTTAGATGTCCATCATAGGTTGATGAACCATTTTAGAGGTTGGTTCATGTATTGATTTATGTGTTTTTGGATTATTAGCTTGGGGCTAGAGCAAGGACTTTGGAGAAGCAATCAGGTGAGTTCATAGTCCCATTTTACTACGTTTTTAAATGTTTTTCCAGTATGGGATAGAGATGACACTTGCAATGTTCTTTAAAATGATTTAGTACTATGTTTTAAAAAGTGTGGACATAATTGTGCTATTGTGTGACTTGTGTGCTTATGTGTTCTCATATGTGCTTTGGTACGTGTTCTGCTATATGAATCTTGTTTGGGTTGTGATTGGCTTTGGTACATAGATGTATGGGCGTCTATGGGACCAGTTGTGATGTGTGTGGAGCGTGGGGCACGATCCGTCCTGAGTACTTGTGCATCGTCTCTTCGGAGGCAAGATATCTCGACGGGGATATAGTTCATCTTCCACAGGTGGTGTGGGAAAGATCCGGATAGTGTGGTGTGTTCTTGTGCGTGTGACGGGATACTTCTTGATTGTTATAATGTGCTTTGTGAATTGTAGATGTGATTGCTACTTGGCTTGAGTTTTGTTGTGGATGCATGTAGCATGATTATCACATTATGGTCCATTACTATAAATTGTTTTTCTTCAACTTATTTACAGCGGATGTCAAGGTTTCTTATGATGTTCTAGATAACTTAAACCTATGTTCTCACCAACTTTATGTTGACAGATTTTAGTGTCATTTTCAGGTTAGGTAGTTGTGCAAGATGATGTTAGAAGTGGCTAGAGTATAGAGGCTGCTAGGATTGCATTCGGAGGAATCCCTTTCCTCTTAGATTTTATTTTGTGTTTTGATTAAGTGAACGTTGTGGTACCTATATGTTTGATGTTTGTTTATTTGTATGTCTTTGGTAAGAGGTAGGCCTGTTACCTACTTACCTAGACGCCTGCATTGATGAGATATTGTCACGACATTTGTGTCGCCATCTATGATATTTCAATTTCATTTAGTTCTCTCTATAGACACGCTGTTGTTGTGATGATATCCATACGTCGCGCCCCATATTCCACCATGGTGGGGTGTGACACGTCACCACGCAATCCAATATTCATCTTTTTGTTATCGTTTTGTTGCAAAATAAGGCTAAAAATGGCCAAATTTTAAAATTTTTCTAGCTTTTCATAAGTGTTTAAGACACGAATGTAGGTTTTCCGATGGTGAGAATAAGAGTAATTTTTGACTCGACCGTGCGTGTTGAGCACTTAGCTTCGATTCTTTAACTTTTTAGGCTAAGTCTCTTAAATGAGGACGAGAAATGATAGAGTTATTTATAAGTCTCGTAATCGTCACGATCTCATGTGTAGTAATTATTAGCTTATTCTCCCCACGCTTGTGCATAATAAATTGTTAATAAATATTGATTTAGCGGTTTAGTCACTATTGTTGGTTTCTAATTTGTTTTAGTAGCTTCCATGTAATTAAATTGGGAAAACATTAAGGTATCGCCAGCGTCACGGTTTTGAAGTATTGGCACCCGAATAATCGAAAGCTTCACCTAATAATAAGATTTCAAGTGCTCACCTAAATTAAGCAAAAATTTGAAGCTCACATTGCCGAAAAATCTATGCCCAAATTGAAAGTGAATCAAGCCTTAATCTTCGAAGCTTTAAAGATCCAAAATTCGCTTTAGCGTGAGGATATACGTCTTTGGCTAATAAAAACACCGATGAGGCGGATAATAAAAGGCAAGGCAAGACCGAAGTCATAATAAAAGCTTCATGGCGAAGTTGAATAAAAGATGGAGGTAAACCAAAGATAATAAGGCCCTTCCGTTAGGGGGCATATAAAAGTCTTGGTAATAAGTCTCATGTTCAAAACCGTTATAAAACCGTGTTTATCGATCCTTCTTGTTGACTTAATTTTTTGACGTCGTTGTCTATTGGGATGAATTATTGATTTAATGATTTTGGTTACACCGTTAAGTTTCTATTTTTAGACTTAATCTCTATTCACGCATAAGTCAATGATGTATCCTCGTGATCATTAAGTTAAAATAAAATATAAGAGATACCAAGTAGGAATAAGGGAATTTAGGTTCATAATTAACACTCATGAGATGTGATCGTGTTGCTAACTTATAATAACAATGATCTCGTTACACGCTTAGCATGGAATTGGGTGAAAATCGAGGATGACAAAATTATTTCTAACAAAGCATTCACGTGTTCTTGTTCTATGATCCTAAAAGTCACTTAATCGTGATGAAAACATTACATTATGTCTCAAACACGTGTAGTAGTTTATTTAAATTTATGTCTTTAAATAATGTCATCCTAAAAAGAATTTTGGAAGTGCTACGATACTTAAATCTAGCATTGCGTGGGGACACGACAATGGTTTAGTATAGGGGAGTGATGAGACTGTATTTATACATAGTCTCATCGTCCAAATCGGGCTTAAAACGCTTAAAATATCGTCAAAATACCCAAAATATGCTTGTGTTTGTTCATTGTGTATTTTAGGTATGGATATCGTGAATTCACCAAAAGATCAAATGAATCAAGCAAAAACGAACACGGGAGATGAAGCCGCACAAAGAACCGGCCCCAAAAATGGAATTTCCAAAAATGACCTTGAAGTTTGAAGAATTCACAAGATTGGTCCCTCAACTTTTGAAGATTTGTCACATAATACCCTTGTAAATCACAATTATTACATTTGGGTCCCTAAAGTTTCAAGTTTTTGCATGATTAGCACTTGAAGAATGAAGATAATACATGATAAGCCCTTTAAACAAGCTTGGAAAATATTTTTGTGGCCAAAATCAAAAGTTCAAAACTTTGTTTGTGAAGGAATTATACTTTTTGGCTGTTTACACTTCATTTGGCAAAATTAAGGGATTATAGGGACTACATACGCCCAGACAAACAAACCCCCATCCTCCACTCACAACATGCCACCTCACCCTTGACTTTTGACCACCCAATCACCTCTCCCCAATCTCCCACGTCACCATCGACCCAAATAAACTAAACAGATACTTAAACTAATTATGTTTTCCCTCCCTAAACATCTTTTTAAAAAAACGATTACCCAAAAAACAAATCAAAACCCAACCTGCTAACCTCTATCACCCTATAAACCTTAATCTCAAATTCCATCTAAACCAAAGGGATAATCCCTAATTTGCTCCAGAATGGTGATTAACCCTCTCCTAAGTAAAACCCATCTCCCAAAACACCCATCACTCTCACCTTTGTCCCCTCACAAGTCACCCCTGTCCCCACTTTATTGCAAGAAAACAAACTTGACAGCCAAATGAACGTCCCACACGTTTTCCTTGGTCCCAAAGCTTGAGTTGGACGGTTAAGATCAAAGAAACACAGCCTGGCCATCACATGATCATTTGACCAAGGACCAAGAATTCAAAAAAAAGCATATTCTGAAGAATCAAAGGGCATTCAGGGCTTTTTATTGATTAGGGTTTCATTAGTTCTAGATTATTCCATCAGTTGTATAAATGGGACGGCTTGTGTCCCATTTTTTCTTTTGTTCCAGTTTATTTGTAAAAAAAAATTAATGAAGAAATATTTGGAGTTTCTTATCAATTCTTGCAAATATTACTGAGTTCCCAAGTTCATTACTTGTTTTAGTTAAATTTTATTCTTGTTGCAATTTAGTTTAAAGATTCATGAAGTTTCTGTTTTAAAAGTGATTTTCAGAAAATCTGTGTGGGTGTCTTTGGAAAATTGTTTATAAGCTTGGATTAATCATCTTGGGGAAGTGAAAGTGGATCCAAGATGATTTTCCAAGACTTATAGTTCTGTCAAGATTCAGTTAGTTTCAAATATTGGTTGCCAAGTTTCCTTTCAAAGTTTTTTTAAGATCTTATTTTTAATGACTTGTCTTTACTGTAGCATAAGCTCACATTAAGCTTATCTGACAAAATAAGCTTATTGTGAAGTTTATGGTACAAGTGGTTACATTGTTCTTAGCAGGTTAATTATTTTCAAGATATATAGGGTACTTGGACTTGTGACATCCAATACCATCCTTTCTCTACAACAGCAATCCACAAGCCATAAGCTCAGCTTTTATGCTGATAGGAGATGGCATGTAGCCATTGAGGGGCCTGGATGTGGGTCCCTCTAGGTAACAAGGCTTGAACCCTCCATATCTGCTTGAATAATGTGTGTTTTGTTGGTTTCATTGGATGCGTGTTTATTTGTTAGCTGTTTATTTGCTTGGTTTGTAGTTTGTTTGTGCTGGATTGCTGAGTGTTTGCTTGTTACATTAAGATTTTATAGATTAAAGATTGATTTGGAAAGATTTTGCTTGTTAAAATCATTTTCAGAAAATATAAGGGGGTGTTTGGCTTAGTGATATATTTTACTTAGGTGACACTAAAAGCAAGTATAAATTGGTCTTACACACTCTAATAGGTTATTTATAGGAAACATTGCAAGTTGGTTTCAAATTGTTAAGAGTAATTCAAAGTTTGCTTGGTAATATTTTCTCACAAATCTGTTATGTATTCAGTAGGGCATTTTAGGGGTGAATTTTTGCTCCTAGATTGTGTAACCTGTTAATAATATTGCCTATCTAGGATAGTGAGTGAGGTAGTTTAAGTTTTGTGAGGCATTGAGTGAGTTTTGAAGCATTGAAATCCACCCAATTGCCAAATAGTTCAGATTACTGTTCACAGATACCTTACTTAGCATATCAATCACTGGAATTGCTTTTTTTTGTGTGAAATTTGTGAACTACTTGCCTATTTTCTTGTTTATTGTGACTCCCCACACTCCACTGAGTGTGGGGGTGCCTTTGTATTCAAGCAATACCAAGTATCAAAAAAGTTATAAGCCAAAAAAAAGCACCAGACCCGTTTTTTATAGCAGTCAGTGGGAACAAAGTTCCCACTGCTAGTATTAGAGTTTCCCCTGCTGTGCTACTGGACAAAAGTCCTTGAGGTGTCACTTTCAGAAACCAACTTTTTTTGTCTTTAGTGGACCAATTTAGGAGTTAGGACTTAAAACTTTTTTCATTATTTTTCTTATTTAATTCTTGATTTTTCTGTTTAATTAGTTTTTATTTTACTGTTCATTTTATATTTTTTAGATTAAATTGCTATTTTTAATTACTTTTTATTATTCTATTTTTGTCTTTTAGTGCAGAAAATTAATATTTTTCAATTTCAAAAATTTTAATAGACTTAGAAAAATATTTTAGGGTTTTTAGTTTAAAATATTTACTGTTCACTGTTTTAATTAATTTTTAGAATTAAATTAGCTTAATTAGGGTTTTAATATTAAACTGTTTTGTCTTTTAGTGCAAAATTTTACATTTTTCAAACTTTTTCAATTTTCTACTGTTCATTAGTATAATTTAGGATTTTTAAAGTTGTCAAATTATTTTTTGCATTATTTTATTATTTTTTATGATTATTTTAGTTTAAAAAGTGTTTTTAGCCTTTTAAAAATAGAAAAATAGTTTTGAAAATTTAGGAAAAATACTTTTTAGTCTTTAAATAATATAAGTGAGTTATTTGTTCAATAAAATAATATTTTGGACATTTTGTTAATTATATTTAATTTTAGGGCTTTAATTAGCATTAAAAATTGAATATTTAATTAATAAAAGGTTTTAAAATATATTTGTTGTATTTTTATTCTTAATTATATTATTTTAGACTTAGTTTAATCTTTTAATTAATTTTTAGTTTTAATTTTTAATTTTGTCGCGTTTTACGTATTTACGTTCGCGTTTTACGTCAACGTCGTAGTTTAATCGTAATCGTAGCTCGTCTTTACTTTTTCTCTCTTTAAACCAAAAACGTCACTAATCCAAACTTGATTTCATATATATTGGAACATTAATACACACACCTCCTTCGAGAACGAACCCGCATTTATTCGATTCTTCGGTTTTCCTAAATCGTCGAGTTTAATACTTGCCGCGGTTATTTGTTTTTCCTAAAACAAGTGACTAAAAACTACAATATCAGTAACCACTACTATGACAATAACTATCCTAAAATTCGCAACCGAGGCTCCGGCCGCGGACGTGATCAGACATACAAATGATCAATAGTCCAACCGATCTGCCAATTCTAGCATAGTAACCTAATATTGTAGTTCTATTGTTTCACGTCTCGAGACACATGTCAAGACATCAGTCAAGACACATTTCTCACGTATACTTTCTGAAGACACATGTCAAGACACCAGTCAAGACATATGTCATGCTTATATTTCCAAGACACGAGTCAAGACACATGACTCACGCCTAATTATGGAACATTTCTAAGAAATTCAGGGTACCCTCCAAGGGTATATCCATTTTGTTGTGCCAGGTATTAATCAGGCCACAAGAATTTCAGTACCATTACCGGCGCATCAGTGGGAACTATCACGTTTCCCGATGACACTTTCATTCTTGTAACCATAGCTCATAGATTCATGACCATGAAGGACGCCTTTCGTATTCCCACGTATACGAAGGTTTTCCTTCAGCTTAATGATGAGATCCAAGCTGCTATCACATTTCCTCGGACAGACACGAGTTGAATTTTATCCTAATTATGGACTATGAACGGCACACCATGCTACGATTCATAATTATTTGCAGTAATGTTAGGCTCTTGAATACATTCAGCTTGATTTTCCATCAGGAAAATCTGTACAAATTATCTATGCTTTCCAAGCACGTGCTTTGTTAGCCATGATTGCTAAAATTTTCTAGCTGTCAGTAAGACACGTCAACTGAAGTCCTTTTACGCATAACTAACGGATTATTCCAAAATTGTCCCTTACACTCCAGAAGAACCTTCAAGGAGAAGGTCGGTAACATAAGATTATGTGTCGACTACCGTCAATTTTAAACAAATCACCATTTACAACCGTTACTCTCCTCCACGTATTGACAAGATCGGATTCATGATCATGCTGCCAATAGTGACGCGTGAAAGAGCAGGACATGTCCATGACTGCTATTCGTGCACGACTCGGTCATGCTAGATTTATGATTTTGAATTAGTCTCATCAATGCTCCAACAGCATTATGGACTTAATAAATTGAGTTTCCATGAACTCATAAGCAAATTCATCAGCGTTTTTATTAAGGATAACCTGATTTCCTCTATGTCTAGAGAAGAACAGGAGACCATATCTGCTCTATGTTGCAAATTCTATGACAAGAGAAATTTTACCTGGAAATTTTTCCAATATAAATTTTTTTTATTACAGTGACACGTTAAATCACATTGGTTTCTACGGTTAATCTTACCATGACTATTCTTATGCGTAAAGGAGAGAACCCTACACTACATTAGGTGTTCTAGAAAATCCTACGCTAGGAGAAGTCTAGATTCAGAGACTCAGAGTTTCGCAAACTCCTATGTATCAAGTTCTACGAAGCAAGATACAATTACGTTCATGTCTAGGTACTTGACATACCAACAGGTTAAGATAGGACACCAACAGACTGGGATGTTTTCATCATCTGAAATTGTGAATTGAAATGGGACAAGATCTCCACGGATTTTGGTTACCAGTTTAACGTAAACTCAAAAGAAGCATGATGCTACCTGGTTTATTGTAAACAGTTTGATCAAGTCTGCAGAATCCTTACATTTGTAAGGATTTCAGAACCAACAGATTGATCGGACATGTTCCAGTTAAGGCTCATCCGATCACTTGGCAATCCCTCAGTTATCGGGTCAAACAAAGATTTGCAATTGTGCTCCTTATTTACTTCACATCTTCATTCTAATTCCACGACTTGCGTTCGCGCTCGCGTTCATGACACTATTCACGTTCATGACACTATTCACGTTCATGATCGTATCTTGTCTTACGATTTTACGTTCATTTTCGTTCTGGGAAGTTTTGAAAGAACTTGAGAGACCAAACCCAAGTTTAGTATAACTCCCTATCCTCAGATAGACGTTTCTCGTCATATTCTATCTCTCACCTTGTAGCGTTTGGCGTTACTGCCATTATATTCTATGTTCACGATATGTTTCACATGTCATGTTCATTCCACGTTCCTCATATCATGATCAAGATATGTTACACGTATCATGGATCACGATATGTTTACTCATATTACACTCATCATATCTCTACGTATCACGTTCAAAATTTTCCACGTATCACGTTCAAAATTTTTCACGTATTACGTTCAAAATTTTTCACGTACGACGATTCTTTATGTCTCGCCCATCGTTGCTAATTATCAGTTAAGTGAGAGTGTTTTGCACGATAAGGTTTCAGTTGCCATACACGTTAATTCTTATTCCCTCGATCGAATTTAGGGGATCTACCTTCCGTTGATAACCACGAATTTCTTCGTATTCCGAGGCAAGGTCAGGAGGACCAAGATTTATCATTAGTGTCAAGATCTTGTGAAGGAACCGTTCCAAGAGGGAAGCCACTTGGAAATGGACAAGTTCATCCGAACTTCTTATCTGTTTTTCTCTTATCAATTAGATATGTCCTTTCAGTCACGTCACGTTCCATGTCCTTTCCAGACATGTCACGTTCTGCGTTCCTTCTACCAGGTCACCTGCACGTTAATTTATCTTACATACCCTCTCAATTTGATTCGGGTATGTTTCTCTTTCAGTACGTTATCTATAATTCGTGGACGAATTATTCTTTTTAGGGGGGAAGAGTTGTAAAACCCGCATGCTTTTACCATGAATAGTACCCTTAAGATCGTACGTATATCGTTAGAACTTTCCTTTTATAATTCGTGGACGTATAATAATTTCGAGTATTACGTACGTGTTAGAACACGATAAGTATTTAGTACGTATGAACACACGATAATTATTCCAATAATAATTTTAATCACAAACATGCGATCATGAAATCATGAACGTAATCTAATCACGAGCAAATATTAATTACGTATATATATATATTTATCACGAGCACGAATAAATATATTAAGTCACGATCGATAACTAATTACAACACGTAAAACACGAACACGAGAACACACTATAATATTTAGACTCGCGAAATGTACGGGTTACCCTTACGTGGGCCCCTACCCACGAAATTAGGAAGAAAAGGGCCAAGCCCATTGTTTTTTTTACTAAACAAGAAAAAGGGGAAAATCTTGTGTCATTTATCACAAAATCAAGAAATAACTAAAAACCCTAACTCTCTTCTTCCTCTACTTTTTGGCCGCCACATTTAGGAACACCAAAGGGGTGTTGGGGTTGATTTTGATCTTGGATTTTTGGCAAGCATTCGTGTGTGTTCATCCTTGATTGATCCACGCATTCGGTATAACCTTTTTAACTCTTTTCTTTTATGTTTTGATTTATGAATCACATAAAATCTTAATGTTTTTAAAAACTAATTAAAAACATTTATTAAAAGATGTCTATGATTATGGGGTGAATCAAAACAAGGGTTTTTAGGGGTGTTTGTTCTAGCCGCCGCCTAAACCGAACCCCAAGGGGTCTCGGCTTGGCTTATGAACCACCACTGAGACCTCATGGTCTCGGTATGGTGGTGTGGGTCCCACGGCAGCAGCAAACAAGGGTACCCCGACCTTGGTTCGGGGTATGGTGTTGATTACGGGTCCGGTTCATGGTTTCTAGTCACGATCCGGTTCATTGATTATGTTAAGGTTTATGATTTTAATAGTTATATGTTAAAAATTAAATTAATAAAAAATGACATAATTAATTTAATTAACATGACTTAGGTTATAAATTTAATTATTAGATCATGAATTTTAACCTAAGTTTTTATTTTTAATTAGAATTTATAATTAATTAATTATTAAAAACCATGACTATAATTAATTAATCAACATGACTTAGGTTATACTATTAGTAATTAATCATACATGTTTTAACCTAAGTATTTTAACTTATTTAATTAAAACATGATATATTTAATTAAATACTTTTAACCTATAGTTTAATTAATTTACATGTAATGATTAATAAACTATACCTTATATCAATATGACTTAGAAACTATCAGAAAACACTTAAGCTTATATAATTAGCTTATTTAACCAGCTTATATCTAATTAAAGAAACTTTCTACTTTTAGAAAGTTATTTAATTAAGGCAGCTAATCTATTTATGGAAACTTTCTATTTTTAGAAACTTATTTAATTAAGGCAGCTAATCTATTTATGGAAACTTTCTATTTTTAGAAACTTATCTCTTTTAAGCAGTAATTCTATTTTTGGAAACTTTCTATTTTTGGAAACTTTCTATTTTTGGAAACTTTCTATTTTTGGAAACTTTCTATTTTTGGTAACTTTCTATTTTTGGAAACTTTCTATTTTAGGAAACCTGCTATTTTTAGAAAGTTACTTATTATTACACAATAAGTATAATAATACATGAAGTACAGTATAATAATACATGAAGTACAAGTAATACTTAATTAGAATAGACAGAACATAAAATAAACACAGTTTAAAGCTTAAAACAGTAAAACATGACATGAACATATAAAATAAGCTAAGACATGACATAAAACCAATTACGTATGTAGTAAGCAGATACTTATACACGTATGTATTTATGTAGCATTAGTGATACCGAAGTAGGAGTCTCTTCCGTTCGTCTTCTTCGTTCACTGGACATAAGGTACGGATTTCCGTCCTTTCAGTGTGGACATTCTTTCCTTATTAGGATTTCCCCATATGTAGCCAACTGTTTTCTCGTAGTATAAGTTTATATGTTTGATTTGCTTATGTTTAATTTAGAATACCTATAGCCATATACATGCATGACCAGTTTCACCTAGTTATGGAGGTACCATAACCATAACACTAGAGGCACTGGTGTTATGACTTCCCCACGGCGGACTGATTGCTCGTGGCGTCCCTTCAGCTTTTGGCCATATTATTATATTTATCATGTGGGGCGTATGGGTGCATCCTAGTTACATGTTTTCAACAGATTACTCAGTGTGAATGTGGTGTGTGCCTTGCATCCTTCACAAGGAGCTGATCCCTCCTACCCAAAACCAGTATATTAAATTAGAGGCAGCCCCTCTAATTTGCATGATGAGGTCACCCCTCTAAGTATATTGGCTAATGGTAAAATATGTTAAACAGTTTTCATAAGATAACCATAAGGCTTTTCAAACTATAAAACCAGTTTTATGAACCTGTTCCAGGTTTTTTTCAAGGACTTATACATGTCCGCTGCTATTAAGTCTTTATTATGTTTTAGTCATTTATACTATGTCTATATCCGTGCACTAAGCGTTTTTCTCAGCCGTTACTTTCCTTTCCATGTCCCAAAATGGCAGGTACCCAAGGACGGACTCGAGCATTTTGGAAGACATGCATAGGATGGAAGCTTCCATAGAATTCTTCTCCTTTTGCCTTCATATATTTGTGCTTGTTTAAGTCTTCCATTATTTCATTTACTTTATTATGTTTTGAGCTTATGTTTGGGAACCGATGTTTGATTCCGGTTTACCCTATGGTCATGTAATGTTTTAGACATTTATCCTTGTATGCTTTGATGACACGCCATAATTACGCGTCATGGTCCACTTATCAAAGTGGGGTGTTACAGTACATGTCATTCAAGAAGGAGCTTCTAAACCATTGGAGACTCAACTCATTTCATGAATCCAAGAATTGACTCAAGCTCAAAAGGAAAGTCAAACAATTATGCAGAACACACAAAAGATGCAACAAACCATGATGAATGACTTTATGAAACTTTATTTCGGCAATAATTCCACAAATGATGTGCATGCTATTACTATTTCATGTGAGACTTGTGGAGGTCCCCATTCATATCAACAATGTGATAAGGTGCAAGGATATCAAGGGGAGTGTTATGGATACCAAGAGGAACATAGAGAACATTTCAAGCCCAACATCAATCAAAATAACCTTTCTTATAAGTCTGAAAATTACCTTTCTCCACCGGGATTCCCACCCCAACCACCCACCCAATTTCAACAAAAACCCCCTCAATTGTTACAAAGGAACCAAGGTCCAAGACCACAATACCAAGGAATCAACTACAAGGCACCTAACAATTTTCAAAAACAAGGAAATAACTTTTATCCACCAAATCAAGGATTTAATCCACCACCCCCACCCTTCCCAAATCAAGGATACCCTCAACTTCAAAATCAAGGATATGGGCTACAAGAAACTCATGAGTATGTTGAGAGGAGAATTCGTGAAAGTGAAAAAATAATGAATGAGCAAATGAAACTTTCAATGGAGGAGCAAACTAAGAGGATTTTGATAGCATTTAATCAAAGACAACAAGGGGCTTTACCATCTAACACACAAACAAACCAGAGGGCAAATGTCAATGCTATTACAACAAGAAGTGGAAAAACAACAATTGATCCTTCACCTCCTACACCCTCTATTATTAAACCCACTTTGGTTCCCACTTGTGATATACCTTCTACATCTACTTCACCTCCTCCACACTCTACTACTTCATCAACCACACCTTCTCAACCTATTCCCACTTCTCCTTTCCCTTCCACAACTCCCAATGAAGAAGCTAACAAAGAAAAATCTTCCACTACAACACCTACAACACCTACACCTAAACCAAATCTTCCTTACCCTTCAAGATTGAAAAAGGACAAGTTAAAGAACAAAGATGATATACAAGTCTCAAATTTCTTAAGGATGTTCAAGCAACTCAACATAAACATCTCCTTTGCGGAAGCTCTTGATTACATGCCAAAATTTGCTAAGATGTTCAAGGATCTACTCTCCAACAAGGAAAAATTGGTTGATTTGCCCAACACATCCCTTAATGAAAATTGTTCCGCCGTGCTACTCAAAACCTTACCAACAAAACTTGGAGATCTGGGGCGCTTTTTGATACCTTGTAATTTTCCCGGGGTGGAAAATTGCATGGCTTTGACGGATCTAGGGGCAAGCATAAACATCATGCCTTTATCGGTTTGGAAAAAACTCTCTCTTCCCGAGATCACTCCCACTAGGATGCCACTTGAGTTAGCTAAACGTACCATAACTTACGCGGTAGGTATCGCAGAGGATGTGTTTTTAGGTGTGGATAAGTTTACCTTTCCGTCCGACTTTGTAGTGGTTGATTATGACATGGACCCTAGAGTTCCTTTGATTGTTGGTAGACCGTTTTTGAGAACGGGTCGTACTTTAATATATGTGGCGGAGGGATAACTAATTATGAGAGTTGAGGATGAGATAGTGGTGTTTAAGTTTGGGAATGTGTGTGATAAGAAAGAGATTAAGGAGTCTAAACCTTGTGAGACCATTAACATAGTTGATGTGCTAGATGAGGTGTGTGATGATCATTTTCATGACGCTTGCAAGAGTAATAGTGAGGATATGCCCCATGTTGAAACCGTGGCCTCAATTGCTCCTTCCTTAACACCTTTTGGAGAGAGTGATTTCCTCTTGGAGGAATTTGAGTCTAACTTTCTTGGTAATGATGATTCTCCCATCAATTGGGAAGAAGATATTCTCACTATCCAAAAGTTGCTCAATGAGGACCCCATTCCTTCACCCATTCCACAAGAAATAACCAATGATGATCCATCCATAATAAAGCCTTCCATAGAGATTCCACCTCCACTTGAACTTAAGGACCTTCCATCCCACCTAGAGTATGCTTTCTTAGAGGGAAAAGACCAATTACCCGTGATCATTGCCAGAGTTGAAAGAGGATGAGAAAGAGAAACTCATAGAAGTCCTTAAGAAACATAAGCAAGCCTTAGCATGGAAAATATCCGACATAAGGGGAATTGATCCACATTTTTGTACACACAAAATCCTTATGAAGGATGATTACAAACCTGCCATTCAAAGCCAAAGAAGGGTTAACCCTAAAATCCATGAGGTCTGATAGGTGTGAAAACACCCATCCTTTCTACCACTTAATTACAATAATAACTGAGCCAAAACGTGTATTTTATGTCAATTATGTCGGAATTATGCGTGGTTTGTGTTTTTGTTGTAATTTAGGACGAAAAGGTGAAAAGTGGAGAAAACACGGCTTTCACTGGCTTTTATCAAAGAAAAAGATGAAAGATGAAGTCTAAAGATCAAGAGTGGAAAAAGAACGGAAGTCCAAGACCAATTCTGAAGATTTATCGAAGAAAAAGTCAAAGACGGAAGTTTACTAAAAAGCCGAAGAACTCGAGTCTTATTTATGAAGAAAATACAAGACGAGTTTGAGAAATCCCAAGACAAGTCCAAGTATTAAGAAGATAATCAAAGGATTAAGAAGATCAAGGACCTAAGCTTGCAATTAAGGAAAAGAGGAAAGAGGGAGGAAGCTACCTAAGCTCCTCCCTAATCACCACTATAAATAGGCAATTAGTCTTCATTTTTCAAGTTGTTGTTGTCTTGACAAGCCTCCCTTCCACCATTTTTCATTCCATGTTCTTTACTTTTATGCTTCTTAATCTCCATGTAATGCACCTTTAATTTTCTTTTAATTCCAAGTAAGTTTCCATTTAATTGTTGTTAATCTTTACTTTATTGTTAATCTCCTTCTTCCTTTCTTGCTTAACTTGTTCTTAATCTTTGTGTTCATGTTCTTGAGTTTTCTTATTTTCAATCAAGTGGGTTTTGATTGATTTGGCTTTGTTTGTTAGTTTTGATGATTTGTTTTGATTGATTATTGTTAGTTAATGTTTATTGGTTGTTTTGGTTTAATCTTTTGGTTCGTTTTGATTAGATTTGCTCAAATTCGTGTTCTAGTTCATCTACTGTTTTCTCAAGTTTCATGTTACTGATCTTCAGCCCAGAATATTCCGAATAGCCGCTTTATTTTCCTTCTATGCGGAATATTTCTATTATTCCGAATAGACTGTCTTTGCATTCTTCTATGCGGAATATTAGATATTCCGTATAGAACCCCTATTCGGAATATCTGGATATTCCGAATAGAGACCCTTACTCGGAATATCTGACTATTCCGAATAGAATTTTCTATTCGGAATATTTTGATTATTCCGAGTAGAGTCTTCTATTCGGAATGTTCAAGTATTCCGAATAGGCCTACTTTTTCCGCATAGAGTAGCTTTTTATTATTCCGCATAACCTTTATTCCGCATAGCTTTGTTATTCCGAGTAACCAATTTATTCCGCATAGCTTTTAATTATTCCGCATAGAGTCATTTTTCTTATATTCCGCATAGTCTTATTTTATTCCGAATAGAGTTTTCAGTCTTAGTTTTTTAAACTTTACTTTTTCTCGCCTTTTCTTTACTTGCACTTTTACTTGCTTTCATCTTATTTCAAGTTTTAATTTGAGTCATTTACTTTAATTGCTCTTAAATTTCTCGTCATTTATTTCCCGTTAAGTTTTAATCTTTCATTATTGTTTTCTTACTTTATTTTTAATTGTTAATTGTTCCAAGTCTTTATTTTTAATTAGTTTTAGACAACGACACCCTTTTATTTGATTCACCAAGAACAACTTATCTCGCACAATTAACCAGAGATCAATTCGAAGAGACACCGAGAAAACGAACTTTAATTGATATAAAATCTCAGTTATTAAAATGGCGCCGCTGCCGGCTCTTTTCGTGAAGATCGAAGGTTTTTTGTGAAAGACGCGTTGGATTTTGGGATCCGTTCACTTGTGAACGTTATTTTTCTTGTCAAAAATTTTCAAAAATCCAAAAACATTTGAAAAACCATAAAAGCATTTCTTTTTCAAAAGTTTTGCACCAAAAATATTCTTCTTGCTTATCTATCTTTCTCTATGGATTTTTATGTCAATTGCGTCGGGTGCGGGAGACAATTGTACGGGAACGACTCTTGTCAATGGTGTACATGTGAGCAGTACGGAAACGATATCAAAGATACACAATTAATACCAGGATTTTGTCCTTTGTGCCACTCACTTAATTCGTCCTTTTTGAACCCACCTAATCTTTCCCCGTGCATCTATTGTGGAAGCGATTCTCCTTGGCATGTTTCGTGCCCGGTTCAATACTCGTATGATTACGGGCAAGAACCAGGGTACAATTATGACAATGAAAATAACTATCCACAAGACGCACCCGACTTTTCTCCTTACCCTTCTTGCCAAACTTGTGGGGGTCCTCATGATTCTTCTTATTGTCAACCAATGAATTATTATGAGCAAAATCCGTGTCCTCAATTTTCTTCACCAATGGATTATTATGAACCAAACCCGGTTTCTAATTCTTCTCCACCGATGAACTACTATGAGCCACAACCATGCTATAATTCAGGTTTTCAACATTTTGAATCCCCACAACACATCATCGATCCTCAACCCTCCTTCGAACAATTGAGCTCCAATGAACAACAAGACAATCTGGTTAACCAGGTTCAACAAATTCAAGAATCTTGGAACAAGTTCATCGAAAAATATCAAGAGGATCAACGACAGGAGCAAATATCGAATATCGAGACTTATACTCCTCCTCCGGTGTATCCATACTATTACGATGATGATGACGATGAGCCTACTATTTCTTGGAATGATCTTACTGCTCAATGTCCTAGTGCTATTGTCATCCCTCCTCTAAATATCCCAATCGTGTCTAAGGAGTGTGATACATTGCATGAGCTTAGTGATGTTGGTCTTGATAAAGTGTTTGATGATGAGGTTTGTGACTTACCTGCTATGGAGCCTGAGGACGACAGTGCTCTTACGGAAGAAGTCTATCCTAGTGATGACGATCATTCTCTCTGCTATGAGAATTTCACTTTTGAAATTTCTCAATCTCCACCGGGAGATGCAGACGATGACGATTTATTCTCTCCGGCTTACGAGAAGTTCCCCGATGAACATGATCGTGTGGATGAGGTGGAAGACGTACTTCTTCGCGATAGATTACGGAAAGTGCACCTTCTTATTGCTCAAATTGAAGCGTTGACTTCTCCTCCTCTTTCTGAGTCTTTGCCTCCATCTATTCCTCCCGTTGAAGATAATGACCTATTGCCGGAAGAAATTGACATTCACTCCATACCACCAGGTAATGATGACGATTATTTGGAGGGGGACATTATTTTTGCTAATTTGCTACAGGAAAATATTGTCCCAAGTCCCCCTCCCGAGCACCTTTCATCCTCCCCTTTAGCCACTATCTCGGAGGATGAGTGCTTTGACCCGGGAGGTGACATTGATTATGCTATGATTGATAACAATACGGCTTTGCCGTTTGCTCAGCATTCATTGTCTTCGGGGGAGGACAATGTGCTTACTTTACCCAACCCACCTCCCGTGGATCTTGAATTCACATACTATACGTATGTTGAAAGGACCTTTCTCCTTTTCAAGACTTATCCCCCCGCCTCTCCTTTGTTGATGTCAACCGGGAACGAGGACAAGGTCTTTGATCCCGGTATCACATTTGAGGCTTCCCCATGGACCATTTAATTCGGGGACGAGTCAGGCTCGTGACTCGGTCAACAAAAACAAGCGCTTTTTGGGAGGCAACCCAATTATCTATCTATTTTCACCATAAGTGTAGGGGGGAGCCCCGTGGTGTTTCTTGCTTTCTTTCCTATCATTGCAGGGATTCGAGCTTCAAAGACACACTCTTGATGACTTTTGACGAACCGTGATTCCGTGTTCTACTTCTTCCCGGTTCTATCCTGAACTCTTTTTGATTCCCTATTTTATATTTTCTCAATATTAAAATTGGAATCTCTTTAGTTGTCTCTTCCTTAGCAAGATTTAAACAACGTGCACAATGTCCTAAGTGTAGGGGAGTTTACTTCCACATGCTTAAACATTGAGGACAATGTTTATGTTAAGTGTAGGGGGGACTTCTATCGAAGTTAAGTGGTTCTTTTCCTTGTATTTGTCCTCATTTTAACCGGAAAATCAATTTTTCGACATTTTTCAAAATTTTTGATCTACTTTGGCCTAGTTGTATAGTTGTATTTTCCTTTGTTATGATTATTTTCTTTCCTTATTAGAATAAATGTTTAATAAGTGGTTTTAATTTTCAAAACATTGTGAATCTTTTGACTCAACCCGAGTTTACTCTAGCTAGTATCCTTAACGTGTTTAAGTCAAGTTTTGCTAGGCTTTTATATAGGGAGCTATAAAGCGCGAAAGTCTTAACTCTCACGGGTTAAGAACAAGAACTTTTCGCAAGTTCCTATAATTGATCCTAGAGAGTCGTTTATCAAGGGAACTTTAAAATGCGATTTCTAAACTTGAAAAAGTCTAAGAATTTGCAAGATC
The DNA here is from genome assembly GCA_025667525.1 of Glebionis coronaria. Lineage (NCBI taxonomy): Eukaryota > Viridiplantae > Streptophyta > Magnoliopsida > Asterales > Asteraceae > Glebionis > Glebionis coronaria. The sequence continues at coordinate 305,669,610 of CM046874.1, forward strand.
CTATAGGCGACTCGAAAACCCAAAACTTTGACTTAATAGGCTAAGCATCCACGAGTCTCATTCTTTGAGATTTTAAACTGTGGAGAACGAGAGATGATAGAGACAATTATAAGTTCGGTATTCTTTCGTGAATTTATGTGAGTTAATTATAATCCTATTCTCCCTCCGCTTGCTAAATAATTTATTTGCTAATAAGTAAGGTTGTACGATTTAAAAGGTTACTTAGCTTCTAGCCCCAGATCGTTTAAAAGTTGCTCGGTAATGACGAGAGTACATAGCCAAGGCATAACTTATGAAGCGGGGCGCGAAGATTGGCGAGTCCGAAAAGGCCCTAACAAGGCATGAGGGCTACATTTTGTTGCTAAAGATCCAAAAGTGATGTGAAGAATCATTTATCGAAAATCAATATGAAGGATCAAGACACACGACGAAAAGCAAGAACTCCCCAAAAGTCATGGAGAAGTCTATCCGAAAAGACCCTAACAAGGTATGAGGATAAATAGATCCAAGTCCTAAAAGGAGGCGGATCGTTGTATATCAAAGTCCAAAATAAAGATTGGAGAAAAAATGAAGAAGTCGTGGTCCAAAGATGAAGAATCTCTCAAAAACTTCAAGTGAAGAAATTCCTATTATGAGGAGAAAACCATAATTTCAAGAACGTCTCTCGAAGATTCGAAGTATGAAGTCGCTGCCAAATATCGGCTCGAGAAAGGTCTCAAATCACGAACCAAGTTATGCCAAGATATGAATTTTCTGATATCCCGAGAAGCAGTTTTAAAAGATTTGGTCCTTTAACTAACTATTGATTAAATCGTGCACTTTATTTTCAGACTAAATACCTATCGAAATAAGTCAAACAATGCATCTTCGTGATCATTCAAGACAAAAATAAAATATAAGAGATACCCATAGGAATAAGGGAGTCTAAGTGAATAATTGGCCCACATGAGTTCGTGTTAGTCTACTAACTTATAATGACAATGATCTCGTTTTTAAGCTTGGTTTGGAGAAAGTGAAAAGTTGAGGATGATGATTATTCATGACATTTTCAAAACCCAAGGTATGCTTTTGATTTCTTTACTTTGAATGTTTATAGTTTCTATCTCTTTAATAAAGGCCAACGTGGATTGATTTTGATGGAAAGTGTAAACCTTGCTTTATTGCGAAGCATTGCATGAGGGCATTGCAATGGTTAAGTGTAGGGGATTTGATAGGTGTGAAAACACCCATCCTTTCTACCACTTAATTACAATAATAACTGAGCCAAAACGTGTATTTTATGTCAATTATGTCGGAATTATGCGTGGTTTGTGTTTTTGTTGTAATTTAGGACGAAAAGGTGAAAAGTGGAGAAAACACGGCTTTCACTGGCTTTTATCAAAGAAAAAGATGAATGATGAAGTCTAAAGATCAAGAGTGGAAAAAGAACGGAAGTCCAAGACCAATTCTGAAGATTTATCGAAGAAAAAGTCAAAGACGGAAGTTTACTAAAAAGCCGAAGAACTCGAGTCTTATTTATGAAGAAAATACAAGACGAGTTTGAGAAATCCCAAGACAAGTCCAAGTATTAAGAAGATTATCAAAGGATTAAGAAGATCAAGGACCTAAGCTTGCAATTAAGGAAAAGAGGAAAGAGGGAGGAAGCTACCTAAGCTCCTCCCTAATCACCACTATAAATAGGCAATTAGTCTTCATTTTTCAAGTTGTTGGTGGCTTGACAAGCCTCCCCTCCACCATTTTTCATTCCATGTTCTTTACTTTTATGCTTCTTAATCTCCATGTAATGCACCTTTAATTTTCTTTTAATTCCAAGTAAGTTTCCATTTAATTGTTGTTAATCTTTACTTTATTGTTAATCTCCTTCTTCCTTTCTTGCTTAACTTGTTCTTAATCTTTGTGTTCATGTTCTTGAGTTTTCTTATTTTCAATCAAGTGGGTTTTGATTGATTTGGCTTTGTTTGTTAGTTTTGATGATTTGTTTTGATTGATTATTGTTAGTTAATGTTTATTGGTTGTTTTGGTTTAATCTTTTGGTTCGTTTTGATTAGATTTGCTCAAATTCGTGTTCTAGTTCATCTACTGTTTTCTCAAGTTTCATGTTACTGATCTTCAGCCCAGAATATTCCGAATAGCCGCTTTATTTTCCTTCTATGCGGAATATTTCTATTATTCCGAATAGACTGTCTTTGCATTCTTCTATGCGGAATATTAGATATTCCGTATAGAACCCCTATTCGGAATATCTGGATATTCCGAATAGAGACCCTTACTCGGAATATCTGACTATTCCGAATAGAATTTTCTATTCGGAATATTTTGATTATTCCGAGTAGAGTCTTCTATTCGGAATGTTCAAGTATTCCGAATAGGCCTACTTTTTCCGCATAGAGTAGCTTTTTATTATTCCGCATAACCTTTATTCCGCATAGCTCTGTTATTCCGAGTAACCAATTTATTCCGCATAGCTTTTAATTATTCCGCATAGAGTCATTTTTCTTATATTCCGCATAGTCTTATTTTATTCCGAATAGAGTTTTCAGTCTTAGTTTTTTAAACTTTACTTTTTCTCGCCTTTTCTTTACTTGCACTTTTACTTGCTTTCATCTTATTTCAAGTTTTAATTTGAGTCATTTACTTTAATTGCTCTTAAATTTCTCGTCATTTATTTCCCGTTAAGTTTTAATCTTTCATTATTGTTTTCTTACTTTATTTTTAATTGTTAATTGTTCCAAGTCTTTATTTTTAATTAGTTTTAGACAACGATATTCACCAAGAACAACTTATCTCGCACAATTAACCAGAGATCAATTCGAAGAGACACCGAGAAAACGAACTTTAATTGATATAAAATCTCAGTTATTAAAATGGCGCCGCTGCCGGCTCTTTTCGTGAAGATCGAAGGTTTTTTGTGAAAGACGCGTTGGATTTTGGGATCCGTTCACTTGTGAACGTTATTTTTCTTGTCAAAAATTTTCAAAAATCCAAAAACATTTGAAAAACCATAAAAGCATTTCTTTTTCAAAAGTTTTGCACCAAAAATATTCTTCTTGCTTATCTATCTTTCTCTATGGATTTTTATGTCAATTGCGTCGGGTGCGGGAGACAATTGTACGGGAACGACTCTTGTCAATGGTGTACATGTGAGCAGTACGGAAACGATATCAAAGATACACAATTAATACCAGGATTTTGTCCTTTGTGCCACTCACTTAATTCGTCCTTTTTGAACCCACCTAATCTTTCCCCGTGCATCTATTGTGGAAGCGATTCTCCTTGGCATGTTTCGTGCCCGGTTCAATACTCGTATGATTACGGGCAAGAACCAGGGTACAATTATGACAATGAAAATAACTATCCACAAGACGCACCCGACTTTTCTCCTTACCCTTCTTGCCAAACTTGTGGGGGTCCTCATGATTCTTCTTATTGTCAACCAATGAATTATTATGAGCAAAATCCGTGTCCTCAATTTTCTTCACCAATGGATTATTATGAACCAAACCCGGTTTCTAATTCTTCTCCACCGATGAACTACTATGAGCCACAACCATGCTATAATTCAGGTTTTCAACATTTTGAATCCCCACAACACATCATCGATCCTCAACCCTCCTTCGAACAATTGAGCTCCAATGAACAACGAGAAAATCTGGTTAACCAGGTTCAACAAATTCAAGAATCTTGGAACAAGTTCATCGAAAAATATCAAGAGGATCAACGACAGGAGCAAATATCGAATATCGAGACTTATACTCCTCCTCCGGTGTATCCATACTATTACGATGATGATGACGATGAGCCTACTATTTCTTGGAATGATCTTACTGCTCAATGTCCTAGTGCTATTGTCATCCCTCCTCTAAATATCCCAATCGTTTCTAAGGAGTGTGATACATTGCATGAGCTTAGTGATGTTGGTCTTGATAAAGTGTTTGATGATGAGGTTTGTGACTTACCTGCTATGGAGCCTGAGGACGACAGTGCTCTTACGGAAGAAGTCTATCCTAGTGATGACGATCATTCTCTCTGCTATGAGAATTTCACTTTTGAAATTTCTCAATCTCCACCGGGAGATGCAGACGATGACGATTTATTCTCTCCGGCTTACGAGAAGTTCCCCGATGAACATGATCGTGTGGATGAGGTGGAAGACGTACTTCTTCGCGATAGATTACGGAAAGTGCACCTTCTTATTGCTCAAATTGAAGCGTTGACTTCTCCTCCTCTTTCTGAGTCTTTGCCTCCATCTATTCCTCCCGTTGAAGATAATGACCTATTGCCGGAAGAAATTGACATTCACTCCATACCACCAGGTAATGATGACGATGATTTGGAGGGGGACATTATTTTTGCTAATTTGCTACAGGAAAATATTGTCCCAAGTCCCCCTCCCGAGCACCTTTCATCCTCCCCTTTAGCCACTATCTCGGAGGATGAGTGCTTTGACCCGGGAGGTGACATTGATTATGCTATGATTGATAACAATACGGCTTTGCCGTTTGCTCAGCATTCATTGTCTTCGGGGGAGGACAATGTGCTTACTTTACCCAACCCACCTCCCGTGGATCTTGAATTCACATACTATACGTATGTTGAAAGGACCTTTCTCCTTTTCAAGACTTATCCCCCCGCCTCTCCTTTGTTGATGTCAACCGGGAACGAGGACAAGGTCTTTGATCCCGGTATCACATTTGAGGCTTCCCCATGGACCATTTAATTCGGGGACGAGTCAGGCTCGTGACTCGGTCAACAAAAACAAGCGCTTTTTGGGAGGCAACCCAATTATCTATCTATTTTCACCATAAGTGTAGGGGGGAGCCCCGTGGTGTTTCTTGCTTTCTTTCCTATCATTTCAGGGATTCGAGCTTCAAAGACACACTCTTGATGACTTTTGACGAACCGTGATTCCGTGTTCTACTTCTTCCCGGTTCTATCCTGAACTCTTTTTGATTCCCTATTTTATATTTTCTCAATATTAAAATTGGAATCTCTTTAGTTGTCTCTTCCTTAGCAAGATTTAAACAACGTGCACAATGTCCTAAGTGTAGGGGAGTTTACTTCCACATGCTTAAACATTGAGGACAATGTTTATGTTAAGTGTAGGGGGGACTTCTATCGAAGTTAAGTGGTTCTTTTCCTTGTATTTGTCCCCATTTTAACCGGAAAATCAATTTTTCGACATTTTTCAAAATTTTTGATCTACTTTGGCCTAGTTGTATAGTTGTATTTTCCTTTGTTATGATTATTTTCTTTCCTTATTAGAATAAATGTTTAATAAGTGGTTTTAATTTTCAAAACATTGTGAATCTTTTGACTCAACCCGAGTTTACTCTAGCTAGTATCCTTAACGTGTTTAAGTCAAGTTTTGCTAGGCTTTTATATAGGGAGCTATAAAGCGCGAAAGTCTTAACTCTCACGGGTTAAGAACAAGAACTTTTCGCAAGTTCCTATAATTGATCCTAGAGAGTCGTTTATCAAGGGAACTTTAAAATGCGATTTCTAAACTTGAAAAAGTCTAAGAATTTGCAAGATCCTATAGGCGACTCGAAAACCCAAAACTTTGACTTAATAGGCTAAACATCCACGAGTCTCATTCTTTGAGATTTTAAACTGTGGAGAACGAGAGATGATAGAGACAATTATAAGTTCGGTATTCTTTCGTGAATTTATGTGAGTTAATTATAAGCCTATTCTCCCTCCGCTTGCTAAATAATTTATCTGCTAATAAGTAAGGTTGTACGATTTAAAAGGTTACTTAGCTTCTAGCCCCAGATCGTTTAAAAGTTGCTCGGTAATGACGAGAGTACATAGCCAAGGCATAACTTATGAAGCGGGGCGCGAAGATTGGCGAGTCCGAAAAGGCCCTAACAAGGCATGAGGGCTACATTTTGTTGCTAAAGATCCAAAAGTGATGTGAAGAATCATTTATCTAAAATCAATATGAAGGATCAAGACACACGACGAAAAGCAAGAACTCCCCAAAAGTCATGGAGAAGTCTATCCGAAAAGACCCTAACAAGGTATGAGGATAAATAGATCCAAGTCCTAAAAGGAGGCGTATCGTTGTATATCAAAGTCCAAAATAAAGATTGGAGAAAAAATGAAGAAGTCGTGGTCCAAAGATGAAGAATCTCTCAAAAACTTCAAGTGAAGAAATTCCTATTATGAGGAGAAACCCATAATTTCAAGAACGTCTCTCGAAGATTCGAAGTATGAAGTCGCTGCCAAATATCGGCTCGAGAAAGGTCTCAAATCGCGAACCAAGTTGTGCCAAGATATGAATTTTCTGATATCCCGAGAAGCAGTTTTAAAAGATTTGGTCCTTTAACTAACTATTGATTAAATCGTGCACTTTATTTTCAGACTAAATACCTATCGAAATAAGTCAAACAATGCATCTTCGTGATCATTCAAGACAAAAATAAAATATAAGAGATACCCATAGGAATAAGGGAGTCTAAGTGAATAATTGGCCCACATGAGTTCGTGTTAGTCTACTAACTTATAATGACAATGATCTCGTTTTTAAGCTTGGTTTGGAGAAAGTGAAAAGTTGAGGATGATGATTATTCATGACATTTTCAAAACCCAAGGTATGCTTTTGATTTCTTTACTTTGAATGTTTATAGTTTCTATCTCTTTAATAAAGGCCAACGTGGATTGATTTTGATGGAAAGTGTAAACCTTGCTTTATTGCGAAGCATTGCATAAGGGCATTGCAATGGTTAAGTGTAGGGGATTTGATAGGTGTGAAAACACCCATCCTTTCTACCACTTAATTACAATAATAACTGAGCCAAAACGTGTATTTTATGTCAATTATGTCGGAATTATGCGTGGTTTGTGTTTTTGTTGTAATTTAGGACGAAAAGGTGAAAAGTGGAGAAAACACGGCTTTCACTGGCTTTTATCAAAGAAAAAGATGAATGATGAAGTCTAAAGATCAAGAGTGGAAAAAGAACGGAAGTCCAAGACCAATTCTGAAGATTTATCGAAGAAAAAGTCAAAGACGGAAGTTTACTAAAAAGCCGAAGAACTCGAGTTTTATTTATGAAGAAAATACAAGACGAGTTTGAGAAATCCCAAGACAAGTCCAAGTATTAAGAAGATTATCAAAGGATTAAGAAGATCAAGGACCTAAGCTTGCAATTAAGGAAAAGAGGAAAGAGGGAGGAAGCTACCTAAGCTCCTCCCTAATCACCACTATAAATAGGCAATTAGTCTTCATTTTTCAAGTTGTTGGTGGCTTGACAAGCCTCCCTTCCACCATTTTTCATTCCATGTTCTTTACTTTTATGCTTCTTAATCTCCATGTAATGCACCTTTAATTTTCTTTTAATTCCAAGTAAGTTTCCATTTAATTGTTGTTAATCTTTACTTTATTGTTAATCTCCTTCTTCCTTTCTTGCTTAACTTGTTCTTAATCTTTGTGTTCATGTTCTTGAGTTTTCTTATTTTCAATCAAGTGGGTTTTGATTGATTTGGCTTTGTTTGTTAGTTTTGATGATTTGTTTTGATTGATTATTGTTAGTTAATGTTTATTGGTTGTTTTGGTTTAATCTTTTGGTTCGTTTTGATTAGATTTGCTCAAATTCGTGTTCTAGTTCATCTACTGTTTTCTCAAGTTTCATGTTACTGATCTTCAGCCCAGAATATTCCGAATAGCCGCTTTATTTTCTTCTATGCGGAATATTTCTATTATTCCGAATAGACTGTCTTTGCATTCTTCTATGCGGAATATTAGATATTCCGTATAGAACCCCTATTCGGAATATCTGGATATTCCGAATAGAGACCCTTACTCGGAATATCTGACTATTCCGAATAGAATTTTCTATTCGGAATATTTTGATTATTCCGAGTAGAGTCTTCTATTCGGAATGTTCAAGTATTCCGAATAGGCCTACTTTTTCCGCATAGAGTAGCTTTTTATTATTCCGCATAACCTTTATTTCGCATAGCTCTGTTATTCCGAGTAACCAATTTATTCCGCATAGCTTTTAATTATTCCGCATAGAGTCATTTTTCTTATATTCCGCATAGTCTTATTTTATTCCGAATAGAGTTTTCAGTCTTAGTTTTTTAAACTTTACTTTTTCCCGCCTTTTCTTTACTTGCACTTTTACTTGCTTTCATCTTATTTCAAGTTTTAATTTGAGTCATTTACTTTAATTGCTCTTAAATTTCTCGTCATTTATTTCCCGTTAAGTTTTAATCTTTCATTATTGTTCTCTTACTTTATTTTTAATTGTTAATTGTTCCAAGTCTTTATTTTTAATTAGTTTTAGACAACGACACCCTTTTATTTGATTCACCAAGAACAACTTATCTCGCACAATTAACCAGAGATCAATTTGAAGAGACACCGAGAAAACGAACTTTAATTGATATAAAATCTCAGTTATTAAGGTCATTAAAAAGGAAGTTATCTAACTCCTTGATGCGGGCATGATTTACCCCATTTTCGACTCTCGATGGGTTAGCCCGGTACACTGTGTTCCAAAAAAGGGTGGAATCACCGTAGTACCCAATGAGAACAATGAGCTTATTCCTACGAGACTTGTTACCGGTTGGAGAGTTTGTATTGATTATAGGAAGCTCAATGAGGCTACTAGGAAATGTCACTTCACATTGCCTTTTATGGACCAAATGCTTGAACGCTTAGCGGGAAATGAATACTATTGCTTTCTTGATGGATTTTCTGGTTATTTTCAAATACCCATTGACCCTAAGGATCAAGAAAAGACCACATTCACTTGTCCCTAAGGATCAAGAATGCCTTTTTGCTTGTGTAATGCACCGGGGACATTTTAAAGGTGTATGATGGCAATTTTCCATGATATGATTGAGCAAACTATGGAGGTTTTTATGGATGATTTCTCCGTCTTTGGAGATTCATTTACCTCTTGTCTCGCCAATTTAGAACGAATGCTTAAGCGGTGTGAGGAAACCCGTTTAGTTCTTAATTGGGAGAAATGTCATTTTATGGTGAAAGAGGGAATTGTTTTGGGACACAAGATATCCAATAAGGGATTAGAAGTGGATCAAGCTAAAATTGATGTGATTTCTAAGCTTCCCCCACCCGCTACGGTTAAAGGTGTAAGGAGTTTCCTAGGTCATGCGGTGTTTTATAGACGCTTTATTCAAGATTTTTCTAAGATAGCAAGACCGATGACCCACCTCTTGGAAAAAGAGGCTCCTTTCATTTTCAACCAAGAGTGTTTGGATTCTTTTGAGACTCTTAAGGAGAAATTGACTAAGGCTCCCATTTTGGTTTCTCCAAATTGGGAATTACCTTTTGAGCTTATGTGTGACGCTAGTTATTATGCGGTGGGGGCCATGTTAGGACAAAGAGTGAATAAGAAATTTCAACCTATACACTATGCTAGTAAAACCATGACCGGTGCACAACTTCATTACACTACCACGGAAAAAGAGTTGCTTGCTATAGTTTTTGCCTTTGAGAAATTTAGACCATACCTTGTGCTATCCAAAACTATAGTGTATACGGATCATTCCTCTCTCAAGTATCTCATGACAAAGCAAGATGCTAAGCCTAGGCTTTTGAGATGGGTTTTATTGCTTCAAGAGTTTAAGATAGAGATTCGAGATAAGAAAGGAGCCGAGAATTTAGCGGCGGATCACTTGAGTAGACTTGAGCATCCTTTTCAAGGAGATTTTCCTAATAAAGAAATCAATGAATCCTTTCCATTAGAGGAGCTCATGTCTATCTCTTCTCAAGAGGATGCCACCCCTTGGTTTGCGGATATTGCAAACTATCTTGTGGGGAATGTACTTATAGAGGGTCTTACTTCCCAACAAAAGAAGAAATTTCTCAAGGAAGTGAAGTAATACTTTTGGGTTGATCCTTACCTTTTTAGGCAATGTGCGGACCAAATCATTAGACGGTGTGTAGATGGGCCCGATGCATTTAAGATTTTAGAAGCTTGTCATAAGGGACCTACGGGTGGACATTTTGGGCCTAACTATACCGCCAAGAAAGTCTTTGATTCGCGTTACTATTGGCCTTCCATTTACAAAGATGCCCAAGAGATGGTGAAATTTTGTGATGTATGTCAAAGACAAGGAAAATTACAACGTGATGAGATGCCACAAACTTCATTCAAGAGTGTGTGATTTTTTATGTGTGGGGAATAGATTTTATGGGACCTTTTCCATCGTCCAAGGGAAATAAGTATATACTAGTAGCGGTGGATTATGTGTCAAAATGGGTTGAGGCCAAAGCCTTGCCTACTAATGATGCTCGAGTTGTTGTGAAATTTTTGAAGCAATTGTTTGCTAGATTTGGTGTACCTCGGGCCATCATAAGTGATCGTGGTACACACTTTTGTAATGATCAATTCACGAGAGTTATGAAGAAATACGGAGTTAATCATAGACTTTCTACCGCGTATCACCCTCAAACCAATGGTCAAACCGAGGTCACAAATCGTGGTTTAAAGAGAATTTTAGAGAGAACGGTGGGAGAGCATCGAGCTTCTTGGTCGGATAAGCTTGGTGATGCTTTGTGGGCTTTTAGGACGGCTTTTAAGACACCAATTGGTTGTACTCCATATAGGCTTGTCTATGGAAAAGCTTGCCACCTCCCATTAGAGTTAGAACATAAGGCTTCTTGGGCTCTCAAGTGGGCTAACTTTGATTTAAACCAAGCCAGCTCACATAGAAAGGATCAACTTAATGAAATGGATTAATTGAGAGCCAATGCTTATGAGAACTCATTGCTTTATAAGGAGAAGACTAAGAAATTGCATGATGCTAAGATCAAGAACCGTGAGTTTAAAGTTGGAGAGCCGGTTCTCCTCTTTAACTCAAAGTTGAAACTTTTTGCAGGAAAGCTTAAGTCGAGATGGTCCGGTCCATTCACTATTTCTCAAGTATTTACATATGAAACTATTGGGTTGTCACAACCCGATGGTCCCAATTTTAAAGTGAATGGTCACCGTGTGACGCACTATTTTGGGGAGGATATTTCCATGGAAATGGTCCAAGAGATACCATTTTCCCCATGAATTAATTCATAGTGGGAAGAGTCACGATAGAGACTCCTTAAATCAAGCTTGAATAACTAGGTTTAGAAGTTTTTAGCTCTAGAGTGTTGTAGGTTAGAAATAAGGATAGCAAGTTGATGAGAAGTGTAGGGGAGACCTTATTTTGTATTCATGTTGTTTGTAGGGTTGCTCACTCATCACGTGCTATGGAGCTTATGGAGGATGCCCTTGTATCCGGTTCACTTCGTTACTATTGTGATTTTTCATAGACACATTGTGCTTTAAAAATGAATTCACTATAGTTGATTTTTCCTTAGCTTGGGTTAAGCAAAGTCTATTCATTGTCATAAGTGTAGGGGAAGTTTTATACTTCCATGCTCTTAAACATTGAGGAGAATGTTTAGATTAAGTGTAGGGGGATCTTCTATCGAAGTGACCTTACCTAGACCTTGTCATTGACCTTCATGATAACATGGAAAATTAATTTTTCAAACATTTTTCAAATTCTTGATCTACTTTGGCCACCAAAAATATGCATTCATAATTTTTGCATTAATCATTTTTCATTTGCATAACACATTTGCATTGTATATATTCTTCTTTTTTTTCATCAAAAATATATAAAAGGAAAAAAAATATAATAAAAAGATGGTTTAACAAGTTTAGACTTCTTTGACATATTAGGCCCGCCATGGATATTCTGACTCAACATGAGTTTGCTTATCTAAGAATTCTCTGGCTAGTATCCTTAACCATGTAGTCCTTCATTGGTCTATTAGGCTAAGCATCTACCAATCTCATTTTTTAAGATTTTAAATTTGTGGAGAATGGGAAATGATAGAGTTGAAGCAAGTATAAAAGGGCTAGATAAACTTCATGATAATTACTTGTGGCTAAACCCTTCTCTTCTTTACCTCTATTTTCTTCGCATGTATATATGTTAATAAATAATCAAGAACGGTTTTAATCGGTTTGTAATCTCTTATGCATTTTTGTCTAATCATTCATGGTTGATATAAGTACTTCTTAAGATTCTAAGTTAGAACGTTTAATGTGTACTAGACTTATGTCATGCTTAATATTTAGCGGGTGTTTTTCCTTTTATTCTTTTCAACTTTCTTTGTGAGGAATAAAGAAAAATAAGAGCAGCTTATGAAAAAAAATGAGTGGCTAGAAAAAAAGAAAAGAAAAAAAAGAGAAAAAGAAAAAAATAATTATACAAGACTCCCAAGAGGGGCAGTGAAGTGTTAATTATAGTAACTATTAGATTACAATATTACCTTGAAGGGTTGCGGGGATTTAATAGTTGCTACAATCCAATATTACCTTGACTGGTTGCGGGATTGAAGATCCAAAGTCTAAAAAAGATGGCGGATGTAAATTATTGTGTGAGTTTTATTTTTCTTTCCTTAGCGAGTGTGTAGCTACTTATTAATGCATGACATGAGGATTTTACACATAAGGCGAGTGACTTATTATTCTTGAAACGGACATATATTAATTGTGAGCGGTTTTTCAAGTAATGGATGAGAGGATTACTTTGGATTAAAACCGTGCTTCCTTATTTTTGGATTTTACATTTCTTATATTTCACGCTTCAAATAATGACAAATTTTCCTTCAAGCAATTTTCTCAAATAATAACCGGTTCCACATTTAATTGTCATTAATAACTTGATGCACCTTTTTACTTGTAAACGCAATGATCCCATTTTTAAGCTTGGTATGGGGAAAGTGAAACTTGAGGGTGATAAGTGTCCATGTTACCCAAGCCCTAATTTAAGTAATTGACTTCTTTATGAGTTTTCCATCAGATCCATTTCAAGAGAAATCCAAAAAGATATAAGTAGAATTGTTTCTTTTGCATTGCATTTTCAAAATCAAAATCATGCATCATATAGAGTAGCATAGTGTAATAGCATTTCATATTGGCTAAGGTGGGTTAATTATGAGGAAAATGTAAATTTGTGCTTTAAAATATAGCATTGCATGAGGTCATGGCAATGTTCAAGTGAAGGGGATCTGATATGAGCAAAAACTCATATCAATTAATCAACAAATCACCCTAAAACACATGGAAAATACCTAACTTTTGTGTTATAAAGCGGAATTATGTGGTATGTTTTGTGTTTGTGTATAAATAGGTAAGAAGGATCCATTTTCAAGCAGACAAGAAGAAATCAAGCTTATTTGGATGAAAAAGACAAAGAAGGATCAAAGATGACAAGACTTTGAAGATGAAGGACCTATCTTGACAACACTCCAAAGATGAAGGACTCAAAGTGTAAATTTGTCAAAGTTAAGATTCAAGTCAAACATGGTCAAATCATAAGTCAGCCAAGTCAAAGGGTCAAACTAGACAAGTATGCAAGTGGAAGGACCAAAAATGCCATTAAAATGAAGTTCCTAGCTCATTTGGATATTCTGCCTAAGTATAAGTACTTAATGTAACACCACATTTTGATAAATGGAATGTCACGCGTGATTATGGCGTGTCATCAAAGCATACAAGGATAAATGTCTAAAACATTACATGACCATAAAAGGAAATACCGGAATCAAACATCGGTAGTCCAAAAGTAAAGCTCATCACACACAAACATAAGTACTGTAAATGAAAGAACTAAACAATGTCCATGGAAAGAGTATCAAAGTATAGATAATGCATAAAGTAAAGAAAAGCTAGAAAGCTTCCAGTCCATATGCACGTACGCTTAAAGTCTACGAGCGTCCCTGAGTACCTGCCGTTTTGGGAACATGAAAAGGAAAACCGCTGAGCAATACGCTCAGTGACGGATGTACAAATAAAGCATGAATAATATAAGCATATAAGCATGAAACAGCGGAAGAAACTAAGTCATGAATAACCCGGTTAAGCCTTAGTAAAACTGGTTTTATAGTTTGAAAAGCCTTATGTTTATCTGGTAAAAACTATTTAACATATTTACAATTAGCCAATATAGGTCATGAAAATCAACGTGCATGAATACTTGGAGGGGTCACCTCGTCATGAAAATTAGAGGGGCTACCTCTAATTTAATATACTGGTTTTGGGTAGGAGGGATCAGCTCCTTATGAAGGATGCAAGGCACACACCACATTCACACTGAGTAATCTGCTGAAAACGTGTAACTAGGATGCACCCATACGCCCCACATGATAAATATAATAATATGGCCAAAAGCGGAAGGGACGCCACGAGCAATCACTCCGCCGTGGGGAAGTCATAACACCAGTGCCTCTAGTGTTATGGTTATGGTACCTCCATAACTAGGTGAAACTGGTCATGCATGTATATGGCTTTAGGTATTCTAATTAAACGTAAGCAATCAAACATATAAACTTATACTATGGGAAACAGTTGGCTGCATATGGGGAATCCTAATATGGAAAGAATGTCCATACTGAAAGGACGAGAATCCGTACCTTATGTCCAGTGAACGAAGAAGACGCACGGAAGAGAGTCCTACTTCGGTATCACTAATGCTACATAAATACATACGTGAATAAGTATCTGATTATTGAATACATAACTGGTTTTATATCATGTCTTAACTTGTTTTATTTGTTCATGTCATGTTTTACTGTTTTAAGGTTTATACCGTGTTAATCGTATATTTTGTCTATTCTGATTAAGTATTACTTGTATTTCATGTATTAATATACTTGTTGTGTAATAATAAGTAACTTTCTAAAAATAGCAGGTTTCCTAAAATAGAAAGTTTCCAAAAATAGAAAGTTACCGAAAATAGAAAGTTACCAAAAATAGAAAGTTTCCAAAAATAGAAAGTTTCCAAAAATAGAAAGTTTCTAAAAATAGAAAGTTTCCAAAAATAGAAAGTTCCAAAAATAGAATTACTGCTTAAAATAGATAAGTTTCTAAAAATAGAAAGTTTCCATAAATAGATTGGTTGCCTTAAATAAATAAGTTTCTAAAAATAGAAAGTTTCCATAAATAGATATAAGCTGGTTAAATAAGCTAATTATATAAGCTTAAGTGTTTTCTGATTATTATTCTAAGTCATGTGATTATAAAGTATAGTTTATTAATTATTACATGTAAATTAAATAAACTATAGGTTAAAAGTATTTAATTAAATATAACATGATTTTAATTAAATAAAGGTAAAATACTTAGGTTAAAACATATATTATTAACTATTAATAATATAACCTAAGTCATGTTAATTAATTAATTATAGTCATGGTTTTAAATAATTAATTAATTATAAAGTCTAATTAAATATAAATACTTAGGTTAAAATTCATGAATTACTAATTAAATTTATAACCTAAGTCATGTACATTAAATTAATCATGTCATGTTTTTTATTAATTTAATTTAAGTCTAAAACATAACTAATGAAAATCATAAACCTTGAAAATAATGATTCATGAACGGGACCCGTGACTAAAAACCATGAACCGGACCCGTAACCAACAACATACCCCGACCAAGGTCGGGGTTTACCCTTGCCTTGCTGCTTCCGTGGGACCACCACCACCATACCGAGACCATATGGTCTCGGTGGTGTGTAATAAGCCAAGCCGAGGCCCCCATGCGGCTCGGTTAGGCGTCGGCTAGGAACAAACACCCCTAAAACCCTTGTTTGATTTACCCCATGGTCATTAACATGTTTAAAAATAATTGCTTTTAATTAGTTTAATTAAAACATCATGATTTTATGTGATTATCAAAATCAAAACATAAAAAGAACAGGTTTAAAAGCTATACCGAATACGTGGATCAAATAAGGATGAACACACACGAATCCTTGCAAAATTTCCAAGATCAAAATCAACCCGAACACCCCTTTGGTGTTATTAAAACCGACGGCCAAAAGAGGAGCAAGAAAAATAATTAGGGTTTTTGTTATATTATTGATTTATGGTAAATGACACAAGTTTTTACCTTAACCCCCTAGTTAGTTAATTTTGCATGGGCCAAGCCTATGTTTTCTTTGTGTGCCGCGGGTAGAGGGGCCCACTTGGGGTAACCCGTACCTTTTTCCGTGTCTAAATATTAGTGTGTTCTCGTGTTCGTGTTTTACGTGTTCGTAGTTAATCATCGATCGTGACCTAATATATTTATTCGTGTTCGTAATAAATATATATACGTAAATAATATTAGCTCGTGATTGAATTACGTTCATGATTTCATGATCGCATGTTCGTAATTATAATTATTATTGGGATAATTATCGTGTGTTCATACATAATAAATACTTATCGTGTTCTAACACGTACGTAATACTTGAAATTCTTATACGTGAAACGTAACGTGCTATAAAAGGAAAGTTCTAATCATGTACGTACGATCTAAAGGGTACTATTCATGGTAAAAGCATGCGGGTTTTACACTTAACTTGCCAAAAATTACACCAAAAATGGTCTTGATCCGTGTTTATTGCCAACATCCAATGAGAATGCAAGGAATAGGTGACACGGATTGCCAACAAAGCCTGCCACCTCACCAACACAATAAATGAGCCATTATTTGCTATAGTCACTTCACTAGCTAACTTTCAACCAATGGGAAGCTTACAACCCATAATTCATTTTATCCAAAACGGATAACAATCCGTGTGCTCACATTTCAACCAATCCAAGCTGGCCACGTAGCATTTTCTTCAACAAATAAACCCAGGAACAATTTTGAGCTACACAGAACTTCAAGAAATGACATGAAACTTACTCTTTTTCAAGTGAGGAATGCATTGGTAACACTTAATCAAGCTCAAACTCAAGGAATCAAAAATCCCCAATTCATGAAGAACACAAGAATTTGCAGATAACCAATTCAAGACACCTGGCAGCCTGCTATTGGCGGGGATACATCATCAACCCCAACAACTTCTCATTTCTTGTCTATAAATAGGGTCTAATTCTCTCATTTGATGTGTGTAGATAAGTGTGAAAATTTCACACACTTCCCCTTTTTCTCTCTCAATCTAGCTAGTTAGTTGTTAGTGTAACAAACTCAAGAGCTTGACAAACTATTGAGTTAGTTATAGTTAGTTGTAACTTCCTACCTAATTCTGTAACAACTTTTCACATTCAAAGCAATAAAATTTCCTCCTTTTCCTTCAATCTCCTTACCTATTCCTGCATACCTGTTGAACTTGTGTTGTTATGAGTTTCTTGTGATCACATTTGATCATAAGGAGCTTATTGTGAAGAATTGTAGTTGTTCCTGTTAATCCAGTAGCTGAATTTTTGATAGAAGCAGATTTTGGGTAGATTTTATGATGATGATGATAGTAGATGGTTAATTGATTGTTCATAGTGCTAAGCTGGTGGTTTAGCACTGTTTAGGAGGCTCAGCGCCTACCTACTCCATCAATGGAGGCACAATGCTAAAAGGTTTCATGATTCTGAGTTTGGTTCCACTAAACAGTCTTATGCATGCTACATTCTAGCTTAAATCTTACCTATGTCTTTGATCAAGTGTGATTAGTATGTTTTTGGATTGATCTTGTTGAGTAGATAGCTTATTGTTAGATTGATTAGCCTTTAGTTTGCTTATTACTTGTTACTGTCTTCATTTCATCAGTTACTTAGCTTGATTTAGCATTTTGAGTATTAGCCTGTTATTTTACATATACTTGGTTCATTTGTGCTTTATTTTGTTCAACAAGTTTGGCTAGATATCAATCTTTGCTCAGATCAACCAATTTCTTAAATTCTCTTCACAAAATTTGTTAAAAATCAGTTAACTAGTGTTTGGAATTGTTGTCATTTTGTAGTTCAAGAGTTATAAACTAGTTAATCTTTGCTCATTTTTCATCCTTTAGTCTGTTAAAACAAGTTTGAGTAGTTTTTAAGTAAAAAATATGGTCAAAAAGGCAAATGGTTATTAAAAGGTTTGGGTCAGTTTTGCTATACTAGTTCATAAAAAAACTAGCCATTTTCAATCTCTTAGCATTTGTTTATTACTTGATAAAAATCAGTCAAACTAGTTTCTACTTGTCATTTAACATCCAAAGTTCATTGTGTTAAGGAAACTCTACAGTATCTCAATTCAAGTGAGAAATTAGCTTTTTCATAAGCACTTAAGTCACATCAAGTTTCTGTAATAAAAGTGCATTCTGATTTCTTGAACTGGCAAATCCACTTCATAAATATTGTTATTTTCTTTCACAATCTTGTTTAGGAACTTGTCTTGAGTAGATCTAGAACTTTTCAGTTTTTTCACTTTTTGGTCAAACTTGGTCAATAAGCTAGGTTTCAGCTTATTTGCAATTTCGAATTTAATTACTTGATCATTTTCAATAAGGAAAGACATTCCAGACTCTCCATAAGCTGATTAACAAGATTTAGCTTAAAAATCTGTTTGTGCATGTCTAGCTTTTCAGATAGCTTATTCTTGGCTTATTGGAGTTGGCTTATTTGAGTTCTAGTGCATTTCAAGTTTTTTCCATGTACTAGCCTAAGTGTTTTTGGTTTTTAAGCAGTTTAAAACTTGTTTGAGCTTATTTGGTGCATTATTGAGCTTATACGAACCTATTTGTCCAAGTAGCCCGTTTTTATTAAATTTCCCATTTATTTACACATTAGTCCCTATACTTTGTAACAGTTTGTATTTGTAGCTAATTTTCCATGTTATTAGGGTTTGCTTAATTTTAGTCCTAAACTTTTCAATACTTGTCATTTTCAGTTAAGTAGTTTTTCAAGTTGTTACATTTGGTTAGTAGTTCTTTAGAATTTGCATAATTAGTCCTTTTACTTTCTGATTTTTACATTTCAAGCAATTTAGTTTCAATTACATACATTTTTAGCACATTACTTTCCTAGATTTACAATTTTGTCCTTTTGTGAATAAAAACTTGGTATGTGCTAATTGTTTTACGGTTATGTAGCTACTATTTTTCACATTTTTACTTGCTTGTTTAAATAGACATAGAAAATCCAAATAACCTATCAACCAAAAAGGATAATAAACCTGATTTTGTTAGGACTTTCAATTCGTTAAGAATCGAGAGAAACGAACTTCAATTTACACAATTTCATGGGGTTTTGTCTCGTAGCATAATGAGTATTGTTATATGACGACATTTGATGATTTACCAATAATACCAATGGTTCAGGATAAGATCCTTGAGACATACGTTTCATAAGCACATGCTTCTCGTGTTGTTGCAAGAAAGCATAAAGTTGATCTAGGTTTGACTTATGCAAATCCCTTACTAGTTTAACATTAGTGACATAGTGGCTCCACTCTTGAGGCAACGTATTCAGAAACTTGGTATTGATCTAAAATTGAGCAATCGTTAGATTATAAGTGTTCATATCATTCATCAATGTGGTGAATCGCCAATAGTAGTCATGAGGAGTTTACCCTAGAGTATAAGTGAACCTATCAAACAGATTATAAAGTTGGCACTCTCGTTCCTGCTTAGAGAGTGAAGTTCCTTGTAGCAAAACCGTCAAACGATCTGATAGTTCTTTCGCTATCTTGTGTTGACTTACCATTCGATAAATATCGGGTGGAAGAGCTTGAAGAATAGTTTGAACAGCATTTTCATCCGCATCGGCAACTAGTTGGTTGGCAGGCGATAACTCAGAAAATTCCCTTGGCCAAGTCACATTATTTGCAGTAATAGTGCCCCAATCAAGTGGACCTTTCTCAATGGATTTGATCATAAGCCTCCCACTGGGTCTACCAGTAATATTTGACTTCATGCGACCCTGCCATGCTTCGAATAGCTCTTTGATAAGCAACGGTGGACGGGTATCGATACCCGATATGATAGGTAGGTCAGTAAGCGATGTCATTGTCGACATTAATGATTGAGGATTCATTTTGTGATCACGTGAAAAAAGATTACCAAAATGATCGAGCAGGTGAAATAAAGGTAAAGTGTTTGTGGTTGTTGAAAAGTATGTTATTATCCTTTGGTCGTGTGTTGCTGTGAAAATCTTCAAATAAATGCAAAGTCTAAAATCCTTGAAGTCTTGCAAAGGTGGTGAAAAGATCTCGGAATAATTGCACTAAAAAACAAGATCTCGTAATAACCCTATGACAGATCTCGCAATACTGGTGAAACTAAGATCTCGCAATAACTGCGTTTCTAAGTTTTCGCAATAACTTAAATGTTTTTGCAATATCAAAATCGTAACCAACTTCGCAATGACTAGATACCATATTTCGCAATAACTAGAGTGAGACAAGTCTTCGCAATAGTCAGAATGTTAAGAATATCGCAATATCCTAGACTACCAGATTTCACAATATCCAATAAGTAAGGATTTCAAAATAACCAAAGTCTGAAGATTTTGCAATAATAAAAAAAAACAACAGATTTCGCAAAAAAGCAAACCCCTAATTATTGTGAAGTATTGGAGCAAAGATTTCGCAAAAAAAGTTGATGTATTCCGCGATATGTTGAAAAATTCGTACTTTTTCTCTTCAAATGAGCCAAACGCCCCAACATTTTGTGTATTTGGATGATCCACAGTGACCAAAACCATACCACAACTATGTAGGAGATATCTCAACTACTTGGAACAAAAAATACATGAAAAAAATTTCAAATCTTGCGAAATAGACTATAAACTTCACGAACCAACTAGTAAACCATGAACAACCCAAAGCACACCTCTATTTCATCCCATGGCTCTTGATACGAATTGTAGAATATTGGTAATCAATAATCACAAGTGAGGTTGATGTTTCTAGTGAGAGAAAGTAGAGAGAGAAAAGATGAGAGAAAATGTGTAAAATGTATATAGCAAAGTGAAACAACCAACACCCCTTTCCATAAAGGAAAGAGGTTTATATACCCAAGTCCATAAATGGACTTGGGCCTCCGGCCCATGAACATGCTTATGGGTCGGGTTTTCTTAATATGTTACTAAAACTATACTACGAGTCCTTAACTATATTGTTGGAGTGAGCGAGACTTTCTAACTATAAAAACGTATTTCCAACATGTTCTAACTTAACTTACTGGCATGTCAGACATTTTGAAACAAAGGTAGCAACAATTTGTTTCATGACTCTCCACCAAATATGTTGTTTGAGATCATGATACATTTTGGTAGAACCTTGATGAATGGAGAATGGAGAGCTGTGAGCCTCAGTCAATAAGGCTTCTCTGAGTGTAAGATCGTTTGGGACACATAACTTGGTACCCTGCCATACTATGCCCTCTTCATCAACACGAAACTTTGTATGTTGATCGATATTCTGAATAATCGCCCATATCTCATCGTAGTCCTTCTGAGCTGCGTTGATCCGAGAGATTAAGTCTGGCTCAACTCTCAGATTAGCCTAGTAACCATGATGTCTACGTACGAAAAACTCAATGCCTAAATGCTCTGGATCACGAATGATTTCTTCTTCAACCTTGATGCTAGCAATCAGGTCTGATTTCTTGCTTACAGCATCGGCCACCACATTAGCTTTACTAGGATGGTACTGAATGTTGGTGTCGTAATCCTTTAGTAGCTCTAACCATCGTCTCTGTCTCGTATTTAGTTCTCGCTGAGTGAATATGCAGTTGAGGCTCTTGTGATCAGTGAAGATGTCACATGACTCACCATACAGATAATGCCTCCAGATTTTGAGTGCAAAAACAACTGCTGCTAATTCCATATCATGAGTGGGATAATTTTCTTCACAAGGCTTAAGCTGACGTGATGCATAGGCAATCACCTTCCCATGTTGCATGAGTACACAACCAAGTCCTTTTCCCAAAGCATCGCTATAAATCTAAAATCCACCTGTGCCATATGGGATAGTAAGAATAGGCACATAAACCAATCGCTGCTTAAGTTCTTCAAAGCTCTTCTCCCGCTCATCATTCCAGACGAATTTCTCTCCCTTACGCATCAGCTTAGTCAAAGGCATGGCTAATTGTGAAAATTTCTCCACAAATCTACGATAATATCCAGCTAAACCCAGAAAACTACGAACCTCTCTTGTAGATGTTGGTCTTGGCCATTTTTTGATAGCTTCAACCTTCGAAGGATCCATGGTGATACCTTCCGTGGAGACAATGTGGCCAAAAAATGCCACCTTGCTTTACCAGAATTCACACTTGGAAAATTTTGCATACAGTTGCTTCTGGCGAAGAATCTGTAGTACCGTGCGAAGATGCTCCCCGTGTTCTTCCTTAGATCTTGAGAAGATCAGAATGTCATTGATGAATACGATGGCGAATTTGTCCAGAAACTCATGGAAAACGCGGTTCATTAAATCCATGAATACCGTTGGAGCGTTTTTGAGTCTGAAAGGCATGACTACGAACTCATAGTGACCATATCGTATGCAAAAAGCAGTCTTATAAATATCATGCTCCTTCACTCGCAGCTGATGGTAGCATGATTGTAGACCAATCTTAGAAAAGTGCTTGGCACCTTGCAATTGGTCAAATAAATCATCGATATGTGACAATGGATAACGGTTTTTGATCGTGATATTGTTTAGCTCACGATAGTTAATGCACCGTTGCATGCTGTCATCCTTCTTCTTAACAGATAGTACCGGTGCACCCTATGGTGTTACACTCGGACGAATAAAACCTCGCTCCAATAACTCCCGCAGCTGGTATTTCAACTCCTTGAGCTCTATGGGAGCCATGTGAGAAGGAGCCTTGGAGATAGGTTCAGCTCCTGGAATGAGCTCAATGCCAAACTCCACCTCGCGGATAGGTGGTATACCCGAAAGTTCTTCTTGAAACACATCGAGGAATTCTGAAACAATCGGCTGATACTGAATCGATGGAACTTCAGCAGTTGTGTCATGAATTGTAGCTAAGAAACCTTCGCAACAATGAGCTACTAATGCACGGGCTTGTAAGGCAGAAATGATTAGTACAGACTTTCCTGGTATAACAACGTTATGAATGTATTCTAGATCTTGAACAAAGTCGAATATGACTCGATATGTATGGCAATCAATCCTGGCGTGGTGTTTTGCTAACCAATCCATGCCTAAGATCATATCAATTAGCACATGTCCAAAGGAAGTGTGTCGCCAAGACGAATCTTATCATCAAATTCTAAGGGAAGATCTTTGTACACTAATAAGTGTGTAAACACTTATCCTTTTGCCACTAAAATCAAGGAAAAACAAGACCTAATCATGTGTTTAGTATCGTAAAAGTCAGAATTACGGTTGGTTTTATGTTTTTGTGTGAAATAGGTACAAATTATCAAAAGGAAAGAAAACACGGGTTTTAACGATCAAATGTGGAAGAAAAGTCAAAGAAAGAGACGAAGACAAAGTCAAAAGACCAAAAGTGTGCCAAAGATCACGAAAGCCGGCAAAATCGACACGATTTTGAAGAAATGATCAACAAAGCCAAGATCGAGTTCGTTTTTAGTGGATTTAATCGTTTATGAAGATTTTGGGCCAAGTGGGTCCCACATTTGGATAATGGGCCCAAAAGACCATTGGTGGATTAGCCTTTATTCACATTTTAGGAAAAGCCCAACCAAAAAGCCCAATACCTTAACAATAAAGAGACGGAATGTGTTATGTTGTGGGCCAAGCCCATTTGCACAATAAAGGGACGGAGAAACAAAAACGTGGACTGAAAAGTGAATAACCTTATTCACTTATTTCTTTGGTCAAAAACTTATCCCCACACTCACCCTCACACGTTTTTAATAAACAACATTTACCCACCCCCACACCTTTTGTCTTCGTTACAAACAAGAAACCCCCACTCCTTCTCTCCAACAAAAAAACGCAGAACCTCTTTTTACTGTTACAAAAACCCTAATAAAAAATTACCAAGATAAATTGGGGCTTTTCCCTTATTCATGTGATTTACACGATTGAGAATTAAATCCCCATGGTTTTTGGAAGCAACATGATGGGTGGTCCTCTCCTTACGTGGCCAATCTCCTTCATTTGATTGGTTCTCACACCTCACCACAACCCCTCCATCCAATCATCTATTGCCACCTCAACCACCAACTAACACAACAAACACACCCTCCCGCCATGCTGGCAATCTGAGTGAAAGAAGGTGTATTCTCGGCCGTTTGATCAAGAAGAGAAGAAAGAGAAGGAAAAAAAAAAGAAATGAGCGGATTTGATTTATTTCCTTGCTCCCCAATCTTCATGAAGAAGCCTTGGGGGTTGGCTATAAATACCCCTATATAATCTGTAATTTGTGTGCACTTTTTATTTTAATTTTATTTTATGCAAAATAGATTTTAGGTTTATTGTAATTTCAATTTTTTTTTCAGTATTGTACTCTTTTAATATTAATGAAAAGTTCGTTTGATTTTAATTAAATTCGTGTCTTCTTTAATTATTTTAATTTAATTGCAATTTAAATCGTTAATCTGTTTTTAATTAAATAAATATTGAAATAAAAGTGGTGTTCATCTTCCCCCAATGGGAAGATCTTAAAACTGTTCGAAGATATTTGGTTCGAGATTTTATAGTTCGGGTGTTGATTCTTTCGATGATGGTAATGTTTGGGTGAAACGGTGGAGTTTGATTCGGATAAAAGGGGCTCAGCGCTCATCCCTTCGTCTCAAAGGTTATCGACACAAGGTTCATCTTCACCTTTTATTTTTATTAAGTTTAGCTTGATTTTAATATTTGATATTCGTTTATTTTATCTGCTTGTGTAGTTTAGTATTTTTCTTGATTAGAGTTTGTTTGTTATCTGCTTATTGTTAATTAATATGTTTATGTTTATTTTGTTTTGAATCTGCCTACTAGGTTATCTGCTTAGTTGATTTATTTCGTTTTTGTTATTGTTTAATTGGGTATTGATTGTTAGTTTATAATCTCTGAAAGTTTTGCTTATATCTGTTTATTTGGATTTCGTACCATTTGGATTTGTTTAGTATGACTTATAGCTTATTTGATTGCGTTTAGATTGCTTTGCTGAATTTGAGATTAAGTAGTGTTTAGCTGTTAGATTATTTTTCGTCTTTTCTACTTATTTGATTTTCAATCTAGACTTGCTTCTTTAGAGTTAGTATATTTGCTTATTAGGGTGTTTAGCTTATTGAATTCAGTTTAGATCTGCTTATTTGTTATCTGCTTTTTCGATTTGCTTATTTCTTTTTTTCAGTTTTATATGCTTAATTGGTTTATAAGTTTGTTGATATTACTGCTTGCAAACTCAGACCCAATTGGTCTGAGTAATCTAAAAAATTTCAAAAAAAAATATCATTGCAAAAATTTGTCACCAAAGGGTCTCGAACCCTGGACCTTTCGTTTAGTAGCCTACGTCTTTACCATCTAGTCTAGTGCTTCTTTTATGTTTAATTCTAGTTTTAATAATTAATATAGTTTCCCTTATTAATAGCTGCCAGTTTAATATATTAGTTTAAATACAAATTTTTGTTTAATTAGTTTTATTTCAAAGTTTTATATAAATTTTCTTTTATTAAGTTTAAATAAAAAATTAAAAAGATAAAAAAAATATTTTAATTACTTTTCGAAATTCAAGTTGTTTTTAAATTTAGTTTTTTAAAAATTAGTTTTCAATTAATATAGGTTTTATTTAAAAAATAGTTTTTAATAGATTTCATTTAAAGTAAAAGTTTTAGTTATAAAATTAATTAAAGTAAATTTAGTTTTATGTTTTAAATTTAAATTAGTTTTCAAATAGTTTTAATTTAAATAGTTTAAATTAGTCTTTAAATCGTTCAAATTTGTCTTTAATAGATTAATTTGATTTTAATTAAATAGTTTTTAGTTTTTAAAATACCAAAAAGTTTTATTCACCAAGAACAAATTAATTTTGCGTTTAATTTGAGATCAATTCGAGTGAGTCGAGGAAACGAACTTCGAACTTAATTTCCTTTAAAAATTCTAACATTAAATTCGCGCCGCTGCCGCTTCGCTCGTTACGATTGAAGATTTCGTGAGACGATTTGGATTTTGGGATCCGTTCGATTTTGAACGTTACTTTTTGTAACAAAATCAAAAACATAAAAAAAAATCAAAAACTTAAAAATACAAAAAAATTAAAAAATCACAAAAGCAAACTCTTTCCTAAGATTTGCACCAAAAAAAAAATTAAAAAATCCAAAAGTAATACTTTTCCTAAAGTATTACACCAAAAATATTACGTATTATTGTTATTTTTCTTAGTTCGATTTCTTTCGATTTTTATTGTGAATATATATTTTTCTTTAAAAAATACAAAAAGATTTTTCATTTACTATATTATATTACGTAGCACAATTAATTTACCTACTTTTAAAATAAGACCTTAGTTGGGATTTCATCACCTAACTATTGTATTCGCATCCAAAACAAGAAAAAAGGGCAAAATAGATAAATACTAGTAAGACGTTTGAACTCGATTTATACAAACTATAAGGTGGGTATAAGGCGACGCGCTATAAAAGGACGTCTAAGGAAAAAGGTTTTAAGTGCTTTGTGCCACCTCGTTTCCCGCTTGCTTGTGCATATATTGAGAGGGACGACCGATTATTGGTTTGCCAACTCAAGTAGTAATTATGTATATATTTTTGTATGCTTTTTAATATTGCACCTCGAGAGGTATAATCCCTTTCCTCTCAAAATCGACCGAGGTCTTCTACCTCATTCCTAAAAGTTTTAATTGTATGCGCACTCGCACGCGTACATACATACCGATTGGTGTACCAAATACTTCTAATTCTTCCAAAAAGAAGAAGAAGAAAAACAAAAAGACCGTCATTCAAGCCGATCCCGAGAATCGCGCTTTCGACAATACGATGGCAACGGATAACCGACCTATGATTGGAGATTCTACAATCTCACGTTGAGGGAAACGATGATGCTATCGTTGTCCCCGCAATTGGAGCAAATAATTTTGAAATCAAAACGGGTTTTATTCAAATGGTTCCCGCTGCACCATTTTTGGGTCGTTCCCAAGATGACCCCCATGATCATATCAAGAGATTTATCCATTTGACTAATAGGGTGAAATACAATGGGGTGCCACAAGAGGCCATTCGTTTACAATTCTTTCCTTTTTCCCTCGAAGGACAAGCCCGGATTTGGCTTGATAAGGAACCACCCCAAAGTATTACAACATGGATTGATTTAGAGACCAAGTTCATTAACTACTTTTTCCTACCATCACGGACCACTTCTTTAAGGAATGACATCATTACCTTTGAACAAAAATATGGGGAAACGTTTAGTGAGTCTTGGGATTGATTTAAAGAGCTTTTAAGAAAATGTCCACAACATGGTTTCACTAAAGTGCATCAAATCAATACGTTTTACAATGGTTTAACTCTTAATGACCAAGACTCACTTAATAGTGCCGCGGGGGGTAATATTCTTGTGAAGTCTATGAACGAGGCTTGGGCTATAATTGAAAATAAGGCTAAAGTGCAAACCAAGAGTGTTAGGGCTACTATGGCAAGTGCTAGTTCTAGTGAGAGCGACAAGAGAATCGATAAACTTACTTCACTTGTTGAATCAATTGCTTTACAAACCAAAGCCATCAATGGTCAAGTTAATGCCTTAAAAGAAACTTGTGGAACGTGTGAGACTTGTGGTGGACCACATTCGTATTTTAATTGTGACAAGGTTTACAATCAACAACAACAAGTTTATGCTTATAACAACAATGAAAATGAGCGGGTTCAATTCAAACCAAATGTTGATGTTAACCATTTGTCTTATAAGAGTACTAACTATTTGGCTCCCCCGGGTTTTGTAGCTCCACAAAGACCACCCCCACCCGCCCAAAATCCCAATACCAAAATAGGAACCAAGGTCCTCAAATGGGTAATTTTCAAGGGAATGCAAATCAAGGGAATTTTAACGGGCAAAACCAAGGGTTTCAAAATAATAACTTCAACCAAGGTTTTCATAATAACAACGATTTTCAACCTCAATATCAAAACCAAGGTTTCCTAATCAAGGGGTTAACAATCAAGGGTTTAATCAAATGAACATGCATAATCCTTAAATGGACTTGGTTCTACAAAAATTGACCGAACATGAGAGACTATGAAACAAATGCAAGAATCTACCGATAGGAAGTTCGTGCAAATGTTGCAAGCCCTTAGACCCCAAGGAGCCTTACCTTCTAATACCAAGATTAACCCTCAATGTGAGTGCTATCACTACTCGAAGTGGAGCCACTTTAGTGGGACCTTCCATCTCTTCGCCCATAAAGGAGAGACAAGGCCCGGAGGTCATAATGAGTAATCCTACTCCCCCTTCGGTGATTCCGCCCACTACCACTCCTAGTACTAGTTCTCCATTGCTTGAAGAGCCTATCCCTAAGGTTGTTCATGAAGCGAGTCCTTCTCTTTCTCAACCTTCACCATCTAAACCCAATATCCCTTATCCCTCTAGATTGGACAAGGCTAAAGTGCTCACCAAAGATGACGTTCATGTTTCCAACTTTTTGAAAATGATTTCCAACGTCAATGTTAACATTAGTCTTATTGAAGCACTTGCTCAAATGCCTAAATTTGTGAAAATGTTCAAAGAATTGCTTAATAAGAAAGAAAAAATGGTTGAGCTCGTGAACACTCGTTTAAATGAGAATTGTTCCGCGATTCTTCTCAAAGAGCTTCCCGAAAAGCTAGGAGATCCCGGACGATTCGTGTTACCTTGCTCGTTTCCCCAAATTGATGATTGTATGGCTTTAGCGGATCTCGGCGCTAGCATCAATCTTATGCCACTCTCGGTATGGAAACGATTACCATTACCTGACCATGTACCGACTCGCATGACTCTCGAGTTAGCTAATAGAACTCTCGCATACCCCGTTGGTATTGCCGAAGACGTTTTTTTTCGAGTTGGTACATTCACTTTTCCCGTGGACTTTGTTGTAGTCGACTATGAGATGGATCCTCGTATTCTGTTAATACTTGGTAGATCGTTCTTAAGAACCGGAAAAGCGTTAGTTGATGTAGCCGAAGGGGAACTAATTCTTTGGGTTGGGAATGATCAACAAGTGTTTAAAATGGGGAAAATGGTAAATAAATAAAACAGAAAAGAATCGGTCAATATGATTCATGTGCTTAATTTTGATAATGAAGAAAGTTTTATCAATCCTTTTAAAACTAAAAAGTTTAACCCTAATGATTTTGTGGTACATTCAAACCCACTTTTTGAAATTTCAAATGATAATACACTTTTTGAAGAAAATGAAGAAGCTAATTTTAGTGACGACACTTCTTTAAGTGATCTCATTTCTTTGGGTTTTGACGAGACACCTAGTGAGCCTAATGATCCTATAAGTGATCCTCCCATTCATGAGTCTCCCTTTGACTCTTATATTCCAAAATTGGGGGTTACGACTTTTGAAAAAGATCCTCCACCTTTAGAGGTTGCCCCTATTTTAGAGGATATTCCATTTGAGTAGGAGTTAGATACCTTTCTAAATTCCTATTTTCCTCACGAAGATGAGTTTTCCTATGATTCCGATGATACTTATGTTTTCACATCGAGTTTGGAAGAGGACGATAATACGAGGCTTTTACCAAGTATAAAAAATTAAGTTCGTTGAAGTGGTCTAATCGAATTGATTACTGGTTCAAAGTGTGACTCAGTTGTTCTTGGTGGGAAAATAAAAGGTTTGGTCGTCGTTGTAGTAAAAGGAAAGTGCAAAAACTTTAAAATAATAGCAGGTAAATAGATCTAGAAATGAACAAGAATAAATGACAGGAAATAAAAACGTGACGAGAAATTAAAACGCAAACTAAAACTTAAGCTAAGGCAAGGCAACCAAAAGTGTAAACTTAAAATAAACTAATGGCAAGTAAACTTAAAGTGTGACTAAAGGAAAAAGGCGAGAAATAGAAAATGCTTAAAACTAGAAAAACCTAAGTGCGAAAACTATCCAAAAACTAGCCTTATCCGGAATCCCAAATATATCACTTATACGGAATCCAAACAAAGCCTAATCCGGAAAACACCTTCTAAAAGTCTTATCCGGAATCCAAGATTGTCACTATCCGGATCCGTCTAAACACTCTTATCCGGAATCCACATTAAATCGTTATCCGGAAAAAGGATTTCAAAGCTTATCCACAAAACCTTATTCTACTCTTATCCGGAAAAGTATATCACCCTTATCTGCAATCCGAGCTTAGGGATAATCCGAAATAACCTAGGAACTCTTATCCGGAAACCTACTTACACCCCTTATCCGAAAAACATTGCTTTCGCTGCTTATCCGGAAAACGGGTATAGAAACCCTTATCCGGAAAACTTCTTTCGAGGCACTATCCGGAATAAGAGTTTTTACTCTTATCCGGAAAACACTGACCCAAAGCTTATCCGGAATATGGCTTTAAAGCCTTATCCGGAATACTTGGTTTGTAGTCTTATCCGCAAAAGATGAGTTTCCGTGGCCTTATCCGGGAAAAAGGGAAATAACCCTTATCCGAAAAGCAGGGGTTTGAAGGATTCAAGATCCGGATGTAAGAAAAAATGCAAATAAGCTAGAAATAAGCCAAAAACTAATAAGCTAAATACTAAAAACTTAACCAAAACACTTTTAATAAAAAACTAATAAGCCAAAATTTAAAAACTTTTAAAAACACTAAACAATAAAAATATTAAAAATCAACTTTTTATAAAAAAATAACTAATAAGCACTTGATTAAATTTAAGAAAAACACAATAAGCTATAAAATCAATAAGCTAACAAGATCAAAAACATAAAAGCCTAACAAGTAATCAAATAAGCATGACAATAAGGTAATAAGCACAAAGATTAAGTAAAACAAGAAAGGTAGAATGAGAGATTAATTAAAACATGATTAAAGAAAAGATTAAACAACAAAATTAAAAACACTTACTTGGAATTAAAGGAATTAAAGTGCAAGACAAGTATTTAAATTGACAAATAATTAAAATGACATGAAAATAAGGTGGAAAGACTAATGTGTCAAATTAGCTAACAACTCCTAATGACACATTAAGAGTCTATTTATAGTGATTAGGAAAACTAAGCATGTGTTGGTTCATTCTTCTTTCTTTCTCGACTTCTCGTCTTCTAAATTCTTCGACTTTATCGACTTTGTCTCGGGATTAATAAACTCGTCTTGTAATTTATTCATTAATTTAGACTTGAGTTCTTTGGCTTCTATTAAACTTCCGTCTTTAGACTTTTTCTTCGATAAATCTTCAGAATTGGCCTTGGACTTCCGTTCTTTTAGCACTCTTGATCTTTCGACTTCGTCTTTTGTCTTTTTCTTCGATAAAAGCCCGTGAAAGCCCGTGTTTTCTTCCCTTTTCACATTTTGATCCTAAATCACAACAAAAACACAAACCACGCATAATGTCGACATTTACGACATAAAATACACGTTTTGGCTTGGTTATTATTGTAGTTAAGTGGTAAAAGGATGGGTGTTTACACACCTATCAGACGAATCCCCCACTTTGGATCAAAATGACATTTTGAGATTTAATTTCCACACCTCTTGCTATTTTCCCATTAAGGAACCGGTGTTTGATCCCGTAATAGAGATTTTAGTGCTTTCATTGCAATATTACCATAACATCTTTCCTCGTAAGAAATTTTTGACTAAGCGTACCCAGTTTTCTTTGAGTTATGTGATTTTACCACCTCTGGGTTTACTTCCTTTTGTGATGGAAATTATGTGTTTGACCCGGGTGGATTTTCATGGGGTATTCCTTATATGACTTTGCTTCACCCCTTTATCATGGAGAGATTTTTCTCCCTTGGAAATCTTGGTTTTCCCATGATTTTCCCATTTGAATGATGACATTCGGGAAATCGAGTCGAGCTAGAGACTCGTGATAAATAAATCAAGCATCATATAACTAGGTTAGATTTTTACCTTTTCCATCGTTTCCACCCTTTTTCACCTTCACCCATTTCCACCAATAAGTGCAGGGGGAGCCAAGTAGGTTGTTTGTGTGTGGTGATGTTGTGTAGGGACATGTGCTTTAATGATCCACTTTTGGTGTTTTTGACGCGACCCGTGATCCCGTGTACCCGGTTCTCTCAAAACTGTTGTGATTCATACATGTATATAAATAAGTTGAATAAATGTAATCACTTTAGTTGTCTCTTCCTTAGATCGATTTAAACAACGTACTCAATATCCTAAGTGTAGGGGAGTTTATTCTCCCACATGCTTAAACATTGAGGACAATGTTTATATTAAGTGCAGGGGGGACTTCTATCGAATTTTAGTGGGCTTTTCTATGAATTTGACCCCATTTAACCAGAAAATTAAAAAAATTTCAACATTTTTCAAAATTTTGATCTATTTTGGCCTAATAGTATTTCCATTTATTATCTTTCCTTTTGTCATCACATCGTATTTATATTTTCCATTTAAAGAATAAAGTAAAAAATAAAATAAATAAAATGGTTTCAACAAGTTTAGATGTCTTTGATATATTAGGCCTGTCGTGAATATTTTGACTCAACCTGAGTTTACTTATCCAAGTTGACTCTAGCTAGTATCCTTAACCATATGGACCTTAATTGGTTTATTAGGCTAAGCATCCACGAGTCTCATTCCTTGAGATTTTAAATTGTGGAGAACGAGAGATGATAGAGTTGATAATAAGTTTAAGGGTTAATTCTTGCTTATATGAGTTTTTGTGGCTCTTTCTTCCCGCTTGTATATTTAATTGCTTAATAAATGAGGATTTTGCGGTGTAGATTCGATATCTTAACTCTTAGCCAAATATTTTATCTCCTTGTAATTAAAGCATGAACACATTGAGGGTGCCAGCGTTGTGGACTTCCGACTAAGGTGGCTCATAACCACTAAGTAGGAGGTATTCAGACCATGGGACCGCGGAATTTGGCCTATTATATATATCATAAATAAGAAAGAATAAGATTAAAACATGACCTCAAGGAGCCTTAGGGTGTGGGGCATGTAGCACGAACCTTGTCATTAGAGCCTTAGGGTGTATGGCATGGTAAGTGTTGAATAAAAATTGATCAAAAAAATCAATTCCCTTGTTTATCTTTCAAGGACCCTTAGGGTGTGGACAATAGATGAGGAGCATTTTTACATCTTAAAGAGCCTAAGGGTATATGATGTGAACTTGCTAAACTCCAAATAAAGTCTACATGACTTTGGAGGAATACTTAATAAGTAGTACTATTGGCCAAATTTTTGTTGATCCCAAACTTAGATCGATTAAGCTTTATGTATACGAGATTAGATCAAGTAATACACTTAGAGAAACCTTTGTATATGTATATGACAATCTAAGTGTTATGCGAAATTAACACTTAAACAAGAAAACACAAGATGTAAACAAACTTTCACTTTGATTAATGATATCAAACTTGCTTACAATGAAAGTAGTTTACGTATGAAAACTTATATTGAACATTAACCTAAAGGTCTTCTTTTATAGACATAAGAGCCTTGTACAATAATCTACGTATCAACTATTCTAGGTAAAGATAAATATAGAAAATACATTGTTGTTCCTATCTTTACTAGAAGTAATCTAGAATATAATAAACGCGTAGAGTATATCCTTCCATCAGTGCTTGTCTTCAATGTATCAACGCTTGAATTTGTCTTGTCAACGCTTGAGCTGTCAGCGTTTGTATTACTCCTATCAACGCTTGTTTTACTCTTGTCAGCGCTCAAGTAGACTGGCTATAATTTATTCCCAACAATCCTCCCCTAAACTTGATATCTACTCCAGTGATCAAGTTTCTGAATAAACATTAAGGACTACGAGGAATCTTACAAACCTTCTCATATTGGTAATAAATGAATCTAATCAAGTCTTTTGCCACGTCACTTGAATAATCAATTTCCAGCTAGTGTTCTTCATCTTCTCCAAGACTTCCTTGGACATGAAGTACTGACCTTCCACAAGTAGATACTCAGCAAACTTTGTAGAACTCAAATAATAAACACCAACAGCTGAATACAATCTCCATTGAAGACCACTGAGATCATCTTCAAGATCCTTCCATATAGCAGGATCTTCATCAATTGGTCCACACATTCTCTTGAATGTTGACCACAGTTTTATTCCATCGACTGAAGTTGGTGCTTCAGTCACATACTTGGCTTCCAATAACCTCCATAGGTCTACCAAGTCTTCTATGTCAAAACTTGCAAACAAATATATAAGGGTGGTAAAAGTGTGAACCTCTTTTCCATACCTGCCAATCTTCCAAAACCCACATTCATCTTCTTCATAGCTTACAATTGGGTTTCTGGAATCAAGTGGTAACACTTGTACCATATCTGAAGCTTCTAATGGTGAGAGCTTGAGGCTCTTTCTTATGACAGCTTCACTTGGATGTAATGGATCCATATATTTGGGAAACTCAAGAGAAACTCCCTTTTTCACTGGTCTGGGAACAAACATTGCCTTCTTGAGTCCATTTCCTCTGCAAGTTATTCTTTTCTTTCATCAGAAAGAAGTCTTAGAGTGTTTGCTTCCTGCACTCTAACCCAAATGGGAAAAGTTCTACATTCCAACTCATCAAATGTCAACCCAGTCAATTTCTTATAAGTCCATCCTGTTCCATGACATCTGAGCAGCATGAAGTACAACTCCTTTCTATCCCTTTTCAAATTTGAGAGAACATTGCTTGCTTTGTTTTTCAGTATGACCTTGCAATCCTTTTTTACTCTGAGAAGAATCTCCAAACCCCATATTTGATCTGAAATGGTCAAATGTGGATTCTCTATACACCTTTCTTCCCAAGCATGGTACATCTGAACCACATCTGGCAAATCAAAATCAACCTGTAATTTCAACTCATTCAATTTCTCATTGGCCAACTCATCTCCATACTCAAGTCTTTCTGGCTGTTCTATGATCATAACACTTGAGTCTGAACTGGCTTCATCACTTCCTTCTTGCTCTTCTGAAGTGACAACAAAAAGTGATTCTCCCACCTGCTTTCTTTCTTGTTCCACAATTTGTGCAGCCAACCTTCTATCAAATTCAATTTGTGCTGCATTCTTTGGAACAACTTCTTCTACCATAATACCCTTACCCTTATCTAATGGATCAATTGTTGGTAAGGTAGATGGTAATACCTGTGAAGAAACCTCTTTGATGATGGATGATGACTGGAATACATCAACCTCATTTGCAGATCTGTCAACGTTTACTTTTGCTTTGTCAGCGCCCAAGATACTCATGTCAGCATTCAACTTCTCCTTGTCAACGCTCAAATTTCCTGCCTCAGCGCCTTTTGCAATTTCCTACAACATGGCTGTAAATGATAAATTTAAGTTTATAGGAGAGACTAGAGACATATCAAAACCTGTCTGTTTCTTCAAACTTGTTAGGGCCTCAGCAACATCCAAAGATTGACCATCATGGCTGCCCTTATCACTCACATTTATTTGTTCATCCTCCACTTTGGAAGATTCCTCCATCCCTCTCCTTGTACTAGCAGTCTCCAAAAGAACAATCATCTCCCTCAATTGCTTGAGTTCAAGGCCTTGTGTGCTGACAACTTGTACCAAGTCTGCATTCTGCTTTTGCAAGCTCATGCAGACAGCCATCAATTTCATTAGGGTCATTGATTCCAATCTGCCCTCTTCTAAAATGGGTAATTGACCTCCCAAGTTAGATTCATTGGGCATGGATGAGGTCTTAATGATGGTAGGACTATCTTGGCCAACTTCTAAGCCAGAACCAATAGTCCCAGCCTCATCCATAACACCAACCACACTTGTGGTGGTGGTTCTCTCTGCTACATGGCTAGGACCACTAGAGGAGAACACTCCAGTAGTCCTTTGGCGTTTTTTCAACCTATATTGTGTTGGTGGAGATGATGATGTGGATTGGGTGGATGTGGGTTGGTTAAGGGGTGTTTGGGTCTGTGAAGGTTGAGTGTCAACGTTTGAAATAGGCACATCAACGCCAACATTTAACGTGTCAGTGTCGAAGGGTTCTTGGTCAATTTGCATATGTTGTGGTGAAGGTAAAGGTTCAGGTATTGGGTCAATTTGGGGTTGGGGGTCTGGTTGGGGTTGAGCTGCTTCAATGACAGCAATCATAGCTGGGGTTAGGGGTAGGTCACGATGTGGGGGTGAGTTCATCTTTATAAAAATTGCTTTCTTTTGCACAGGGATCTCATAAAAATCATCATGATCCCTTGTGCAGTATCCTTGGACATCAAAAACCATTTGTAAAAATCTTGGATAAGCTAAAGTCATTTTGTTCCCTTTATTTTTACACATGCCCTCAAAAATCATTTTAGAATAATTAAATTTTTGCCTAGTAGCAATACACACAATAGCACTTGCAATAGATCTATTGATCTCATTGTGTGCAGTGCACTTGGGACTCAAACATTGTAAGAGGACATGTATTAGGTACTTCCAGGCTGGGGGAAACTCCTGTTTATGATATTTATTTAAATTTCCTTGAGCAGGAAAAGGATAACCCAAAGCCCTTAGTCCTTGTTCTATTTCACTAATGGGAAGGGTGGTTATACCATCAGCATCATCAAGATGCAAAGCTTGGCGTACCAAAGCTTCAGTAACCACCCATGTTCTCCCATAAACAATAGAAGATAATGTGGTCACTCTATTAACTGTTGAGGAACTTACATTGTTCCAAACTGTTTAATATGTGTGACAGGAATGAGTGATGCATGAGAAAGAGCATACCTAAAAGGAGATGCGTTCAAATACGCCACCATTTGTGTGTATTGGGGAAACAGAGTATCATCAGCTTCAAGATACGCGACCATGTTGTGTTGACTTCTGAACCCCAATTCCAAATCTGATGGTTTAAACTTTGGTGCCATTATTGAAAGCTGTTAAAATGATTGATAAAGATGAAGTTGATAAGAGAAAATTGATTTAGACAAGAATAATAGGTACCCTGTTTAAAAATAGGAGCGAAATATATAGGAGAAGAAAATGCATGTGATTTGCCCAAAAATAGGCAAGTATTTTCAAAATGTAATCATGAAAATATTGAAAAAGAATAAGTTCATCTCATGCATTAAATGAAAGTTATCAGCTCCCAAAATTACGGCCTAAAAATATGTCAAAAAGTAACAACTGGGTAGGTCCCGTTGAGTGTCAACGGTCAAAAATAACCTATCAACGCCCAACGGCTATATTCTTGTCAACGTTTGCCATAGCCATGTCAGCGTCTAAATTGGTCACAACAACGCTTGGAAAAATACTTGTCAGCGTCCAAAAATAAAAATGTTTAAAAATGAAAAATGACCTTAACAAAGTAATTTATCCTAGAGAAGATAACCAAAAAGCTGATAATTATTATAGGGCCGCAAGCACTGTCCAGTTATGCACACTTGCTTATGCAAGATAGACATAACAGTCCTCTAGTGTCCCTTGCTAACCAAAACTCTTAACAACTAAGTTACCTTATAAAATCCCTTGTTACTACCAGGTAAATCCCATGACAAAATCATTCCCATGTCTCCCGACAGACCACAACCAATTCTAGGCCAAAAATGTCTTGGCAGCATGCATAGTATATCAACTTTGCATGCTACAGTGCCTCATGATTTAGTAAAACTAACTCATACTCACCTGTGGACACAATCTAGAATTGTGATAAGAGTATAATATGGATACCCAAACATCCTAAAGGTTCCTAAAACCTACCCTTAAACTATGATACATATGTTGCTAAAAATATGCATGAACATAAAAAATTTATGTCAAGATAGGAATTAAAAATTCCAACCATCATCTATAAACAAAAACATGCCCAAAAGCTTCTCCATTGATCCATAAGCAACTCTGTATCCAATGGTATACTGCTAACACCACCTGCACATTTAGATTGAAAACCACAAAACTAACATTGTTGCTGACAACGCCCCGATAACACATGACAGCGTTGAGGGAAGCTTTGTCAGCGTTAGACAAATATTTTTCTAACAACGTCACAAAAACACTTATCAACGTTCAAGCAACCTTTTTCAGTGTTAGAAAAATATAGTGGAAAATCTAAATCCTCAAAAAGATCAATAACAATGCATTTTCCTGTACAGACTTTTACAAAAAGACTCCAAAACACATATTATGTGAGATTGATCATTCCAATACTTGTTACCAAGTATTGAAACCTTCCAGCATCAAAAGGTTTAGTTAGTAAATCTGACACATTCTCTTCTGTGTCAACCCTATCTGGCTGTATTAAACCTTTTTCAAAACAATCTCTTATAAAATGGTGTCTAATATCTATGTGTTTAGTTTTAGAATGATGTACAAGATTCTTAATAATGCATAAAGTGCTGTTATTGTCAACAAATATCTTGGTATGCATGAAATTATACCCATAGTCTAACAGCTGGTTCTGAATCCACAAAACTTGTCCACAACAAGCAGCTGCAGCCACATACTCAGCTTCAGTTGTAGAATTAGCCACCACTGTTTGTTTCTTGCATTACCAAGATATCAACCTGCTCCCGAGAAACTGACATCTACCAGTTGTGGATTTTCTATCAAACTTATCACCTCCATAGTCACTGTCTGAATATGCAATCAGCTCCAATGGTGGATCCTTTGGGTACCACAAACCAAGACTAGGATAGCATCTTAGGTACCTAAAGATCCTCTTCAAAGCATAGAGGTGACATTTATTAGGAGTCACTTGATGACGTGCACAAGCACACACAGCAAACATGATGTCAGGTCTGGAGGTTGTAAGATACATCAATGATCCAATCATGGATCTATAGTGCCTGACATCAACATCTTTCCCATCTCCAATCTTTCCCCAAGGGTGTTCTCTATCCATAGGAGTAGTAGCCCTCTTTTCATGTGGAGAAAAGCCAAACTTCTTCAAGATCTCTGCCACATACTTATCCTCGGAGATGAAGATACCATCTTCTTTCTGCTGAACTTGTAAACCAAGAAAGAAGTTCATCTCCCCATAGCACTCATCTTGAATTTGTCTGTCATCAGTTTGGAGAAATCCTCACTCATATATGGATCAGTAGACCCAAAAATGATGTCATCAACATAGACCTGAACAAGAAACACATCCTTACCTTTCTTCTTTGTAAACAGTGTCTGATCTATGGTGCCGCTTTTGAATCCATTGTCCACTAAGTAAGTAGACAAAGTACCATACCATGCTCTAGGGGCTTGATGAAGTCCATACATAGACTTCTTGACTCTATACACCTTGTCTGGATTCTCTGGATCCTCAAAACCAGGAGGTTGCATCACATATACCTCCTCAACAATTGTTCCATAGAGGAAGGCACTCTTGACATCCATTTGATAGACAGTGAAGCCCATGCAGGATGCATAGGCTAAAAAGATCCTAATAGCTTCAATCCTTGCAACTGGTGCAAAGACCTCCTCATAGTCTATCCCCTCCTCTTGTGTATATCCCTGAGCCACTAATCTTGCCTTGTTTCTGACCACAATACCTCTTTCATCTCTCTTGTTTCTTAGAACCCATCTTGTCCCTATAGGTCTGACATATCTGGGACAATCAACCATCTCCCAAACATCCTGAATTGCAAATTGGTGAAGCTCATCCTGCATTGCTTCCACCCAACTTGGTTCTTTGAGAGCATCAAATATCTTCTTGGGTTCCTGTTGTGACAGAAAACAGGCAAACAAACATGCTTCCACAAGAGGGGTATCAACCTTCTTGTGTATATTGGCAATAAACCCACCAAGACCTTGATGAGATCTTCTAGTCTGAACAAGAGTCATAATATCACCAATGATTTGCGAAGTGGGGTGATTCTTCATAGTAGAAGTGAGAACTCCTCCTTCAAATAGTCTGGTGTCTTCAATCTCATTCTCCAAGTTGCCAATATCTTCTTCTTCAGACTCTCTTTCATCAACATGAGGATGAACCTCTTCATATAAATTGGAAGGTTCACCTTGTTCAAAAGTGGCTGAGAAAAGATGTGCAGAAGTGTTGTCAACGTCTGAACCTTGTTTGTCAGCGTGTGGGCTAACAACGCTTGAACTATTGTTGTCAACATTTGAGCCATCAACTTCTGAATTGGTCTTGTCAGCGCTAGATTTGCCTTTTTCAGCGCCTGAAGGACCATGCATGTTGTCATCTGGTGGTACTTGGGCACCACCATTATCTTTTCCAGCAGCAGCAGCAGCAGCAAAAGCATCTGTCCATATGGGGATGGTAACATATTCTTGTATAGGAGATGACTTTTCTGCTTGTGATCCAACCTTTTCATGAACCTGTGTACCTGAAACATCAATAACTTGTTCTTCCACAACATTTGAAGTTACCTTCACAATGTCTGGATTAGTGACATGCATATAATTTAAAGTCCTAGATAAAGGTTCCAAGTCAAACAACCAATTTGGACCACTTTCAGGATCACTAGGTTTATTCTCTAAAAACCTAACATGTACTCTTTCAAGAATACGTTTTTCCTTTTTAAGATAAACCCTATATCCCTTGCTCTGCACTGAATACCCCATGAAGTAGCCTTCATCACCCTTTGCACTAAATTTACCTAAGGCATCACTAGTGTCTAAAACTACTACATGACAACCAAAAGGTCGGAGAAAACCAATATTAGGTTTTCTTCCCAAAGTAACTCATAAGGTGTTTTGTTCTGTATTTTGTTAACCAATGCTCTATTTTGAACATAGCAAGCTGTATTAACAGCCTCAGCCCAAAAGGCTATAGGAAAATGAGCATCAGCCAACATGGTTCTGGCTGCTTCAATTAGGGTTC
This sequence comes from Glebionis coronaria, assembly GCA_025667525.1. Lineage (NCBI taxonomy): Eukaryota > Viridiplantae > Streptophyta > Magnoliopsida > Asterales > Asteraceae > Glebionis > Glebionis coronaria. The sequence goes on from CM046874.1 coordinate 305,710,211, forward strand.
TATTTTTCCTCTCAGCAACCCCATTTTGCTGTGGGGTTCTGGCAACACTAAATTGCCTAGTAATTCCTTTCCTGGCACAAAAATCATCTAACACTTTATTCCTAAATTCACCACCATTATCACTCCTAAGCATTTTAACTTCATTGCCTGTTTTCTTCTCAATCTGAGTGATAAAATCAATTAAAGTGTCAGTTGTGTCACTCTTCATAGCTAGAAAGAAGGTCCAAGTTAGAAAAGTCATCTGTGATAACAAAGCAGTATGACTTACTATTCAAACTTTCTATATTGGTTGGACCAAAGAGGTCCATATGAAGCAAGTGAAGAGGTCTGGTACTAGAGTGCACCTGTTTGGACTTGAATGAGACCTAGTGCCGCTTGCCTTTAAGACATGCAACACAAGAGTGATCATTGTGGAAGGCCTTTTCAGGCAAACCATCAACCAAGCCAAGTTTCACAAGCCTATTTATATTCTTAAAATTTATGTGCCCTAGTCTCCTGTGCCATAAATTACTCTCATCTACTGAAGCTTTAGCATAAAAACAAGACATATTGTTATTCATTCTAATCCCATTCAGATTCACATTGTATATGTCTTTATGCCTAGGTGTTCTATAGTCAATATATTTCTCATCAGGGATCTTATAATCCTTGCTTAACACCAACATTCAGTATCAGTAAACAGAACTTTATTTTTGTTATCACAAACTTGTGATACACTAAAAAGATTGTAATCAAGTTCCTTTAAAAAAAATACGTTTTCAAAACGCAAGTTCTTGGTGAGAAGTGTTCCTTTGCCTGTGATAGTACCATATCCGCCTCCAAAGTAAACCTTATCACCATCCTTAATGGGAGTGAAGTTAGTTAGATAATCTTCCTTCCCTGTCATGTGCCTTGTGCATCTACTATCCCAATATCCATAATCATTGACCTGTTTTTGAATGCCCTGCACATAAAGAAAACAAGTTAGTTTTCTTTGGGAACCCAAGCCTTAGCAGACTTGGATTCATCTGGTTGTTCAACAAGAACATACTTGGTTCTCATAACAACCCCATTTTCATCCTTCTTTGGATGAAATACCCAGTTAACCCCAATAGGTTTTGTAATGACCTTTGAAATATAATTAAATCTGTTGCAGGTCATTGAAATCCCATTATCATTAGGGTTTTGATCTTTCTTTGGTCTCCATGTTAAGCTTGAAGAAGCTTTAGACCCCTTACCATGTGGTTGCAAATATTTAGGTCTGGTCACGTTTCTGTCAGCGTTTGAATTGGTCTTGTCAACACTGAAATTACCTTTGTCAGCATTGAACCTAGGGTTTGCTACAGAAACCCATTGCCTATTAGACCAAGTGTTTGTCTTTTGAAATGGTCTTTGTCCATGAGTGTTAGACCCTCTAGTGAATAATGGGGCAGGTCTAACAACTTGTGGACTTTGCTGCACACAATGTTTGGGTCTGACAACGTTTGACTTTCTAACAACATTGACTTTGGGAGCGTTGACACACTTATATGCTAAATGTGAAAAGCTACCACAAGTGTAACAGGATTTTCTAGACACAACCCTAGGTCTAGAAGAGAAGAAGCCTGTTCCATCATTGCTAACTTGGCTCTTAGGTGACCTAGTATTCCTATACATCTCTGCATACTTAATGCTAGGTTTTCTAACAGTGTTTGAGCGAAGGTCAACAGCTTTACCAGTGATTGGGTTTGTAACCTTAATAGGGGTTGACTCATTAGGACTTTCACATAGCAAGCCACCCTTAACAAATAAGGTAAGGTTAGCTTTCTTCCATTCATTTAAGTCAGTCAACTTTTGTTGATACTCTTCAACTGGGGTGACAACTCTTGGTGGAGGAATGAATTCCTTCTCTTAGAGTTCTGGCAAACCAGTCCAAGATAGGTCCTTTTGTTGGACACCATAGAAGTCACCAGCTGGTGGTGGAACTACTGAGTAGTCTTTCATCCCAATCCCAGTCATGTCCTTAGGATCCCTTTGTTTACTCACACATTCTCCTAGGGTTTGTGTGGCCTTATCAAATCTTTGAATTTTAAGGCCAACATTATCTTTATTCTTAATGGCCTCATCTAACTTAGCCTGTAACTCACCATTAACCCTTTCCATGATACTCCTAATATCATTACTAGCATTCAACTCATGTTTTAGGATATTTATTTTATCTTTTAAGTCAAATTCCATTTTCTTGTATTCAGAAATTGTCTTCTCAGTTTGAGTGATAGCTAGTTGGTAATTAGACAGTTTGCATCTTTCAGTGCTCATATCATCTAATAATCTTAACACCTCTTTGTTAAGTCTCTCAGTATTTAACCTACATCCTTTACTACAAAAAGCATCATCGTATACCTCATTATCAGATGAAGAGGAGGAGTGTGCCATGAGAGCATATTGAACATGCTCTTCTTCTTCAATTTCAGCAACCAAAGCTTTATCCTCTTCTACATCTTTAGCCAAATAGCTCCAATCCCATCCCATACCATCAATTCCTTGAACTGCAACCATGGCCTTAGGATCCTGAGCTTTAACAATTTGACTTGAGGGTTTACCAGCATCAGATCTTCTAGGAGATCTGCATTCCCTCATGAAGTGCCTCATACGATGACAGTTGTAGCATTCAACTTTGGATTTATCAAATCCAGCTGTGTCCTTAGCATTGAAGGTCATCTTCTTCTTAAACCTTCTATTCCATCTGTTTGCTCTTATACTAGCAAGAGCCATGTTCCACTTGATATCCATTTCTTCCAAGTGCTCATCACTTATCTGCTCAAGGTCCTCATATGTAGTCACTGAACCATTGGACAAAGAAGCAATATAAGCACATACAGTATCCAGATCCAAACCAGCAGGTTTAACTCTTGGTGAGTCACTTTTGAATGTGTCAGCGTCTGAAAAGGAGACGTTGACAGGACATGTTCCAGCGCTGACACATGATGATCCAGTAACTGGATGCATGTAAGAGCCCTTCTGATTGAATTGACCTTCACTATGAGAAAAGAAGGCCATGTTACTGTTGGTGGACTTGCTTCCATGCTCTAAAAGAGTTTCATCTTCCAACAGCCTCAGTTTGTTGTAGATATCATCAAACGTGGAACTTTTGTGAGTATTATTGGCAAGAATAGATCTTGCCTCAATCTTCCATGCCTCACCAAGACTTTTAAGAAAAGTAGCATTAATGTCAACATCACCAAGTTGTGTCCCCATGAAGGAAAATTTGTTAGTAATATCAAGCAATCTGCTTCTCACACTACTGAGCTTTTCATTAGGTTGAGCCTTGAAGACAGCATAATCATGCATGAGTTGCTTCTTCTTCTCTTCCTTAGTATCTTCATTGCCACCATATGCAACTTCAAGAGCTGCCCAAAGGTCCTTAGCAGATTCATAACCTCTGTATTTATGCTGGTTCTCTTGTCCCAAAGAGAGTTTCAGAATATTTAGGGTTTTCATATCAACCCTTTTCTTTGCTATGTCTTCAGCAGACACAGCTCTACCATCATCTGGCTTTTCTTTCTTATCTGCTTCAGAACATCCAGCAACAGCTGCTCTTCCAGCAATAGCATTAGAAATCTTTTGAGCCTTATTGAATGTGTTTCCATATTCAATAATCTCCCAGAGTGTGTAGTCATAGATCCCCAAGTATTGTTCAAAGTTGAATTTCCATAATTCAAAGTTGGTTGCATCAAGCATGGGAATCTTGATGTTTGGTAAAGGTGAGGAGGAGGAGGTTATTTCTGGATTTGACATGATGTTGTTAGGGTTTTTGAGAAAATTAGGGTTTTGGTGATTTTTAGGGTTCTTGTGTTCTTTAAGATCAAAAGTTCCTCAACAAGCTCTGATACCACTTGTTGATCCCAAACTTAGATCGATTTAGCTATATGTATACGAGATTAGATCAAGTAATACACTTAGAGAAACCTTTGTATATGTATATGACAATCTAAGTGTTATGCGGAATTAACACTTAAACAAGAACACACAAGATGTAAACAAACTTTCACTTTGATTAATGATATCAAACTTGCTTACAATGAAAGTAGTTTACGTATGAAAACTTATATTGAACATTAACCTAAAGGTCTTATTTTATAGACATAAGAAGCCTTGTACAATAATCTACGTATCAACTATTCTAGGTAAAGATAAATATAGAAAATACATTGTTGTTCCTATCTTTACTAGAAGTAATCTAGAATATAATAAACGCGTAGAGTATATCCTTCCATCAGTGCTTGTCTTCAATGTATCAACGCTTGACTTTGTCTTGTCAACGCTTGAGCTGTCAGCGTTTGTATTACTCCTGTCAACACTTGTTTTACTCTTGTCAGCGCTCAAGTAGACTGGCTATATTTTATTCCCAACAATTTTGGATCCGGGAATTTATTCCCCAAATCGTGTTAAATCATCCTTGATGTGGGCTTACTTTAGTAACAACGTTTTTGAGGACGAGGTTAGGTTTTGAGTGTCGAGTTTGCACCGTTTTGCCTTCATTTTTGTACTAATAAATATCAAATAAGTCAAATGAGCCTACGGGTGAATGACAATCCTTAAAAGCTAGAGATACAACCTAGGAATTGGAGAAAGAGTATTACACAATTATCTTATATAAGTGGTTTTAACCTAATAACTTATGGTAAACAATGATCTCTTTTTAAGCTTGGTATGGGAACGTGAAACTTGAGGGTGATTAATATTCATGACACCAAAGCCCTAATTTAAGTATTAGACGTCTTTACGAGTTTCTTCTATCAAATAATTTCCAAGTTAATAAATTGTTATAACTTTTGTTTCCTTTAAAGTTTTTATCTTTCCGTCGTAGTAGTAATAGTATATCTTAATAAAGGCCAAAATGGGTTAATAATGAGAAAAATGTAACTTTATGTGTTAAAACTAAGCATTGCATGGGGTCATTGCAATGGTCAAGTGTAGGGGATTTAATAAGTGTGTAAACACTTATCCTTTTGCCACTAAAATCAAGGAAAAACAAGACCTAATCATGTGTTTAGTATCGTAAAAGTCGGAATTACGCGTGGTTTTGTGTTTTTGTGTGAAATAGGTACAAATTATCAAAAGGAAAGAAAACACGGTATTTCACGATCAAATGTGGAAGAAAGGTCCAAGAAAGAGACGAAGACAAAGTCAGAAGACCAAAAGTGTGCCAAAGATCACGAAAATCGGCAAAATCGACATGATTTTGAAGAAATGATCAACAAAGCCAAGATCGAGTTCGTTTTTAGCGGATTTAATCGTTTATGAAGATTTTGGGCCAATTGGGTCCCACATTTGGATAATGGGCCCAAAAGCCCATTGGTGGATTAGCCTTTATTCACATTTTAGCAAAATCCAAACCAAAAAGCCCAATACCTTAACAATAAAGAGACGGAATGTGTTATGTTGTAGGCCAAGCCCATTTGCATAATAATGGGACGTAGAAACAAAAACGTGGACAGAAAAGTGAATAACCTTATTCACTTATTTCTTTGGTCAAAAACTTATCCCACACTCACCCTCACACGTTTTTAATAAACAACATTTACCCACCCCACACCTTTTGTCTTCGTTACAAACAAGAAACCCCCACTCCTTCTCTCCCACAAATAACGCAACACCTCTTTTTACTGTTACAAAAACCCTAATAAAAAATTACCAAGATCAATTGGGGCTTTTCCCTTATTCGTGTGATTCACGCGATTGGGAATTAAATCCCCATGGTTTTCGGAAGCAACATGATGGGTGGTACTCTCCTTACGTGGCTAATCTCCTTCATTTGATTGGTTCTCACACCTCACCACAACCCCTCCATCTAATCATCTATTGCCACCTCAGCCATCAACTAACACAACAAACACACCCTCTCGCCATGCTGGCAATCCGAGTGAAAGGAGGTGTATTCTCAGCCGTTTGATCAAGAAGAGAAGAAAGAGAAGGAAGAAAAAAAGAAATGAGCAGCTGTGATTTATTTCCTTGCTCCCCAATCTTCATGAAGAAGCCTTGGGGGTTGGCTATAAATACCCCCATTTAATCTGTAATTTGTGTGCACTTTTTATTTTAATTTTATTTTATGCAAAATAGATTTTAGGTTTATTGTAATTTCAATTTTTTTTAGTATTGTACTCTTTTAATATTAATGAAAAGTTCATTTGATTTTAATTAAACTCATATCTTATTTAATTATTTTAATTTAATTGCAATTTAAATCGTTAATCTATTTTTTAATTAAATAAATATTGAAATAAAACTGGTGTTCATCTTCCCCCACTCGGAAGATCTTAAAACTGTTCGAAGATATTTGGTTCGAGATTTTTATGGTTCGAGTGTTGATGCTTTCGATGATGGTAATGTTTGGGTGAAACGGTGGAGTTTGATTCGGATAAAAGGGGGCTCAGCGCTCATCCCTTCATCTCAAAGGTTATCGACACAAGGTTCATCTTCACCTTTTATTTTTATTAAGTTTAGCTTGATTTTAATATTTGATTTCTGTTTATTTTATCTTCTTGTGTAGTTTAGTATTTTTCTGGATTAGAGGTTGTTTGTTATCTCCTTATTGTTAATTAATATGTTTATGTTTATTTTGTTTTGAATCTGCTTACTAGATTATCTGCTTAGTTGATTTATTTCGTTTTTGTTATTGTTTAATTGGGTATTGATTGTTAGTTTATAATTTCTGAAAGTTTTGCTTATATCTGTTTATTTGGATTTCGTACCATTTGGATTCGTTTAGTAGGACTTATAGCTTATTTGATTGCGTTTAGATTGATTTGCTGAATTTGAGATTAAGTAGTGTTTAGCTGTTTCCTTATATTTCTTCTTTTCTACGTATTTGATTTTCAATCTAGACTTGCTTCTTTAGAGTTAGTATATTTGCTTATTAGGGTGTTTAGCTTATTGAATTCAGTTTAGATCTGCTTATTTGTTATCTGCTTTTTCGATTTGCTTATTTCTTTTTTCAGTTTTATATGCTTAATTGGTTTATAAGTTTGCTGATATTACTCCTTGCAAACTCAGACCCAATTGGTCTGAGTAATCTAAAAAATTTCAAACAAAAAAAAATATCATTGCAAAAATTTGTCTCCAAAGGGTCTCGAACCCTGGATCTTTCGTTTAGTAGCCTACGTCTTTACCATCTAGTCTAGTGCTTCTTATATGTTTAGTTCTAGTTTTAATAATTAATATAGTTTGCCTTATTAATAGCTGCCAGTTTAGTATATTAGTTTAAATACAAATTTTAGTTTAATTAGTTTTATTTCAAAGTTTTATATAGATTTTCTTTTATTAAGTTTAAATAAAAAATTAAAAAGATAAAAAATATTTTAATTACTTTTCGAAATTTAAATTGTTTTTAAATTTAGTTTTTTAAAAATTAGTTTTCAATTAATATAGGTTTTATTTAAAAAATAGTTTTTAATAGATTTCATTTAAAGTAAAAGTTTTAGTTATAAAATTAATAAAAGTAAATATAGTTTTAAGTTTTAAATTTAAATTAGTTTTTAAATAGTTTTATTTAAATAGTTCAAATTAGTCTTTAAATAGTTCAAATTTGTCTTTAATAGATTAATTAGATTTTAATTAAATAGTTTTTAGTTTTTAAAATACCAAAAAGTTTTATTCACCAAGAATAAATTAATCTTGCGTTTAATTTGAGATCAATTCGAGTGAGTCGAGGAAACGAACATTGAACTTAATTGCCTTTAAAAAGTCTAACATTATACCACATACGTAATGCATGCATAGTCTCTAATAGGTGTGGATATATTTAACACATTATCAAGTGGCATAGGTTTCTTATTAATACGAGCAGCATAAGTAGTGGATATAACTAAAGGGTCACACCCGTATCAAATAGAACGCAGGCAGCATGTCCATACATAAATAGGATACCAGTAATGGTACCTGTAGACTTGTTGGCCTGCTCCTTGGTAGTGGTGTACACACGGCCTGATGTTGCTGGTTTCTGAGGGGCAGTACCCGATGTACCAACGGTTTCCCCTTTCTTGCAGTCTTTCATGAGATGGCCTGCTTGCCCACACTTGAAGCAAACACCGGTAGCACGACGGTATGGTCTAGGATGCCTTCGTCCGCAGGTGGTGTAGATGGGATGGGTATACCCTCAAGTGGGTACCCTCGCTAGCTGAGAGTCTAATTCAGAAACAATGCGTGAGACATGCTTACTGAGACATAAACATGACTACACTGAGAGTCTAGGTTATAATACCATATTGTGCTGAGTGATTAGGCTGTTGAACCTTGTTGTTCTGGTCACGCCCATTACCAGAATTCGTGCGAAAATGCTGAGATGTTAGAATTTAAATCATATAGCAGCTTAACATGAAAGAGTTTAATTTTAGGGACATGTCGTTGTTGGAGTAACTGGCATTGTTACGGTAGTTATCACTACCGTTACGCCTGTCGGATCCATAACGGTCGTTAGTCTGACCGTGTCCCTTGTAGTTGTTCTGCTGAGTGGCCGGTTGGGACCGGTCTCCACCCTTCTGCCGGAAAGATACATTTGAATAGAACATGATATATATATATATATATATATATATATATATATATATATATATATATATATATATATATATATATATATATATATATATATATATATATATATATATATATATATATATATATATATATATATATATATATATATATATATATATATATATATATATATATATATATATATATATATATATATATATATATATATATATATATATATATATATATATATATATATATATATATATATATATATATATATATATATATATATATATATATATATATATATATATATATATATATATATATATATATATATATATATATATATATATATATATATATATATATATATATATATATATATATATATATATATATAAAAATTGAAAATACATATTTCAATGAGATGGTAACGCTTGATGACTGAATATACCTCTTCTCAGGTCGAGCTGACTCCTCATACTCATCCGTCTCTTGGAGCATCTCCAGACTGCGTGCTGTGTCAGCAACTTGTGCCACATTGGTGAATGTAGCACATAGCAGACAATCAGTAAGCGAGGTGCGAAGAGCCCAATGGAAATGCTTCGCTTGCTCTTCTGTTATGCTAGTAGGTGCAACCAGAAAACCAGCTAGCCTGAGAAAATGCTGCATGAATTATGTGTTGTTCTCTCCTGCCTTCTAATGAATAGAATGGTAATCCCTGTTTAGTCGTTCTTGCTCAGCTCTAGGGAAGAACTGATTTTAGAACAACCCCGTGAACTACGCCCATTTCACAGTAGTAAGCCATGCTTCACCTCCATTAGTCTGCTTGTAAGCTCTCCACCATGCTAGCGCATCGCCCTCAAATTTGTAGCATGCCAACCTCTCCTTGTATACCCCATTGAAGCTGTTAGAACCTCTAGAATAGATATTTGTAATAGATAAGCTAGGAGGTATGTAGTTCCTCCTGGTCCTAGTAGTAGTAGCAGCAATACATGCTAGTGGTCTAGTAGAAAGTCAAAAATTATTTTTCTTAGTAGTTTGTTAGGATATGCATGACATATGTTAGGAAAGGATATGCATATCAGAAGTTACACGTTTTGGTTTAATGTAGTATTAGGATTTCTTTATAGTATAAAAGGAACCATTGGAAGAAGGGTTAGACACACCTTTCATCATCATTATTCATTTCACATTAATAGTAGAAATCCTTAGTGAGGATCAAGTTATTTAGTTATTTTGTTTCTTCTTGTTCATAGTATTTGTATTCCACACTTATACTGTGTGTTTCATTAAGAGTCTCTCTGTGAATAGACTTGTGATTACAAAAGTTGTTCACCATCCTTAACAGGCTACAAGATCCACATCTAGTGGACCCAACAAGTGGTATCAGAGCTTGGGAGAGTCTCTGCTCAAGAAGAATCAATTTTTCTTTTTACTAACATCATTGTTTAATCATGTCTGCTTCTAGTTCTACTGAAAAGGAGAATCTAGCACCTCTAAAACATAGCAAACACAGCAAATCGTTGCTACTGTTTCTAATACTGATGGAAAATTCCCAATCTTGAAGAAGGATGAGTATGATAGCTGGGCCTTGAAGATGGAATGCTGGATCACCAATACTGATCTAGACCTTTGGAAGATTGTCTAGAATGGTAACAGCAAAAAAACTACTGGTAGAGACAATAATGATAATATCACCATTCTCGATCCTAAAACTCATTAAGAAATCACTGCTGTTCAGAAGGAAATCAAAGCAAAAACTATTTTGCTTCAGTCCCTTCCTGATGATCATATGGGTGATTTTTATCACTTGGATGATGCTAGGGAAATTTGGAATGGAATAAAGGCAAGATTTGGAGGGAATGAGGAATCCAAAAAGATGCGCAGATCAATGCTGAGAGATGAATTCATATAATTCAAGATTTTTGAAACAAAAGGTCTTCATCAAGGGTATGACAGGTTTCAAAAGATTCTTAGCCAGTTAAATCAACTCAGCTCTAAACCTGACAATGAAGACATCAATGCCAGGTTTCTTAGAGCTCTGCCTCATTTATGGAATCAGGTAGTCATCTCTCTAAAGGCAAAAAGAGGCCTTGACTATCTTTCTTTTGATGACTTGTTTTATAAACTTAAAACCTTTGAGTCTCACGTGAGAGGATACTCAATATTCTTTTCCTACTCTTGCTAACTCTGCTTTTGTGAGTTCCATGGAATATAGTCTAGTGTCTTATGCCAGTAGCCCAAGCTATACTTTGTCATCCCAACATACTTCTTTTCCTGAATCAAAAGCCAAGACTAGTAGCATGGTAGAAGTTGTTCTTCACTCTTTTGTTGCTAATGTTGATCCACAATAGCATCTTGCTTTTGATGATTTCAAACAGGTTGATAAACTTGACTTGGATGAAATGGATCTAAAATAACAGATGGCTATGCTCACTCTCCGGGTTCATAAGTTTGAAAGAAACCGGTCGAAAATTCAACTACAACCCAAGAGAGCCAGCTACGTTTGATAGAAGCAAGGTCAGATGCTATAACTGCCAGCAGTAAGGACATTTTGCTAGGGAATGTAATAACTAGGTTTTCACTCAGTTAAAAAGTTCTTTGTCGTATGTCTAATTGAATTGATTACTGGTTTAAGTGCGACTCAGTTGTCTTTTGGTGGGTAACACTAGGTTGGTCGTTGTAGTATAATTAAATTGCAAAACTGAAAGTAAATGACGGGAATTAAATCTAAAACTAATTAAAACTTAAATGTACAATATTAAAACTTTTAAAAGTAAATTAAGTAAATGACTTAAAATTAAAGCGTGACGAAAAATTAAATTGACAATGTAATAAAAATGTGAACGTTAAAATTAAACTAAAAGAAAAACATCGGGAAAATAAATGCTTAAAAATAAAAAGAAAGTAAACAGAACCTGAGACGGGATCCAAAATACTGTCACTATTCGGATTACCAACTTACGGCTTATCCTGAATAACAAACTTGATGCTTATCCAGAATAAAACTGTCACTCTTATCCGGAATGTTGCTTTAGTATGCTATCCGGAATACTCGTTCTGCTGCTTATCCGGAATGTTCAAACAAGCCCTTATCCGGAATAACTAGGTTACAGTTATCCGGAATCCGTCACCCGAAGCTTATCCGGAATGAAGACTGTCACTCCTTATCCGGAATAACTTAGGTCCCTTATCCGGAATAATCTGCCCAAGCTTATCCGGAATCTACTGAACTTGCTTATCCGGAATCTCCTTCGAGACCTTATCCGGAATAATTAGGTCCTGCAGCTTATCCGGAATGTATCCTTCTTCAGCTTATCCGGAATGTTTTTCGATGCTTTATCCGGAATCCAGAGATTGTCACTATCCGGAATCTTTTTCCGAACACTTATCCGGAATCCAAATACTTCACCCATATCCGGAATAAGTGAATAACCACTTATCCGGAATAAACACCAATCCATTTTCCGGAATACCTACTTCAAGTCCTTATTTGGAATAAATCTTCGAAGCTCTATCCGGAATATTGATATTACTCTTATTCGGAATAATGATTTGGTTACTTATCCGGAATGGTAGTTTGGAGCTTTATCCGGAATTCGAGGGTTTTGATTAACCCGGATAACAATAAGAAGAGAATAAGCTAAAAACTAAAAATAAGCTAAAAACAAATAAGCACTTAACTAATTCTTTTACCAAATCAAACTTAAGAAAAATCTATTAAACCAAAATTTAAAAACTTTTAAAAACACTAAACAATAAAATATTTAAAAACAATTTTTTATAAAAATTAACTAATAAGCACTTAATTAAATTCAAGAAAAACACAGTAAGCTATAAAATCAATAAGCTAACACAATCATTAACATAAAAGCATGACAAATAATCAAATAAGCATAAAGAGTAAATCAAAACAAGAAAGGTAGAATGAGAGATTAATAAAAACTTGATTAAAATTAAGATTCAACAATTAAAGTAAAGACGAATTAAAAGCTTACAAATTTAAGGTGCAAGACAAGAAATTAAAGGTGCAATTAAGAAAAGTGCAAGTAATTAAAATGGAAGAACTAGATTGTCAAGCTAGCCAACACCTCCTAATGTGAGATTAGGAGGGTATTTATAGTGATTAGGGAGGTTAAGCATGTGTTGCTTCCTTCTTTCTTTCTTTCTCGTCTTTTTGTCTTCTAAGTTCTTCGACTTTTTCGACTTTGTCTCGGGATTATTTGAACTCGTCTTGAAATTTCTTCATTAATTTAGACTTGAGTTCTTTACCTTTATTAAACTTCCGTCTTTATACTCTTTCTTCGATAAATCTTCAGAATAGGCCTTGGACTTTCGTTCTTTTTGCACTCTTGATCTTTTGACTTCGTCTTTTGTCGTTTTCTTCGATAAAAGCCCGTGAAAGGCCGTGTTTTCTTCCCTTTTCACATTTTGATCTAAATCACAACAAAAACACAAACCACGCATAATTCCGACATTTACGACATAAAATACTCGTTTTGGCTTGGTTATTATATAATTAAGTGGTAAAAGGATAAGTGTTTTCACACTTATTAAATCCCCTACACTTGACCATTGCAATGTGCTCATGCAATGCATTAATTACAAAGTAAGATTACATTTTTCATCACAATCAATCTACATTGGCCTTTATTAAAGAGACAAAATATTTAAAGGAAGAAAACAAGTAAAAAGATCAAAAACTTACCTTGGGTTTTTGGAATGTCATGAATGATTATCATCCTCAAGTTTCACGTTCCCCATACCAAGCTTAAAAACGAGATCATTGTTATTATAAGTTAGCAAGCTAACACAAACTCATGTGGGCCAATTATTTACTTAGACTCCCTTATTCCTAGGTGTATCTATTATATTTTATTGATGTCTTAAATGATCACGAGGATGCATTGTTGACTTATTTCGAAAGTTATTAGGCCGAAAATAAAGTAGGACGATTTAATCAATAGTTAGCTGAAGGACAAAATCCTTTAAAACTGCTTCTCGGGACCTCATAATGTTCATATCTTGGCATAACTCGCTTCGCGATTTGAGACCTTTCTCGGACCGATATTTGGCAGTGACTTCGTACTTCAAATCTTGAGAGACGTTCATGAAATAATGGTCTTCTCTTCATAATAGAAATTTCTTCCCTTGAAATTTTGAGAGATTCTTCATACTTGGACCACGACTTCTTCATTTTTTCTCCAATCTTTATTTTGGACTTTGATATACAACGATCCGCCTCCTTTTAGGACTTGGATCTATTTACCCTCATACCTTGTTAGGGTCTTTTTGGATAGACTTCTCCATGATCTTTAGGGGAGTATTTGCTTTTCGTCGTGTGTCTCGATCCTTCATATAGATTTTTGATAAATGATTCTTCACATCACTTGGGATCTTTAGCAACAAAATGTAGCCCTCATGCCTTGTTAGGGCCTTTTCAGACTCGCCAATCTTCGCATCCCGCTTCAATAAGTTATGCCTTGGTTATGAACTCTAATCAATACCGAGCAACTTTTAAACGATCTTGGGCTAGAAGCTAAGTAACTTTTCAAATCGTACACCTTATTTATTGCAAATAAATTTATTAGTAAGTGATGGGAGAAAAATCTTATAATTAACTCACATAAATTCATGAAAGAATACCAAACTTATAATTGACTCTATCATCTCTCGTTCTCCACAATTTAAAATCTCAAGGAATGAGACTCGTGGATGCTTAGCCTATTAAATCAATGTTTCGGGTTTTCAAGTCATCTATAGGATCTTGCAAACTCTTAGACTTTTTCAAGTTTTAGAATCCGCATTTTAAAGTTCCCTTGATAAACGACTTTCTAGGACCAATTATAGGAACTTGCGAAAAGTTCTTGTTCTTAACCCGTAAGAGTTAAGACTTTCGCGTTTTAAAGTTCCCTATATAAAAGCCTAGCAAAACTTGACTTAAACACGTTAACGATACTAGCTAGAGTAAACTTAGATAAGTAAACTCGGGTTCAGTCAAAAGATTCACAACATTTAAAAATTAAAACCACTTTATTAAAATTTATTCTAATAAAGAAAGAAAATAACTATACAAAGGTAACTACTAATAGGCCAAAATAGATCAAAAATTTTAAAAAATGTCGAAAAATCAATTTTCCGGGTAAAATGAGGACAAATACAAGGAAAAGGCCACTTAACTTCTATAGAAGTCCCCCCTACACTTAATATAAACATTGTCCTCAATGTTTAAGCATGTGGAAGTTTCCTCCCCTACACTTAGGACATTGTGCACGTTGTTTAAATCTTGCTAAGGAAGAGACAACTAAAGTGATTCCTATTTTAATATTGGAAAATATAAAATAGAGAATCAAAAGAGTTTAGGATAAAACCGGGAAGACGGGTACACGGAATCACGTGTCTTCAAAATTCATCAAGAATTTATCTTTGAAAGCTCGAATCCCTGCACATGATTAGAAAGAAAACAACAAACACATACTAGGGTCTCCCCCTACACTTATTATAAAAATAAAGAAAAAGGATAGATATTGCGGGTTGCCTTCCGAGAAGCGCTTGTTTTTGTTAACCGAGTCGTGAGCCTGACTCGACCTTGATTAGCATAGGAAAAAGCTTGAATCACATCCACCAGGATCAAATACATGGTTTTCGTCCATCAAATAGCACAAGCTTAAGGCGAACAAGGAAATCCAAAGAAGAGTAGGCAGGGTTCCCTTAAGCAGCGATTGAGCACGGTGGTAGCAAGGGTGAAGTGCAAGCATATCTCCGTAAGTTCCAAAGATTTTTCCTTTTATTTCATAAAATGATACTGAGATGGCTTAAAAAGTGCAATATCGGGATCGAACACCTTTTCCTTTAGGGGAAAATAAGACTCAGGCTTAGTAGACCTTGAAGAGGATCCGCTCATAAATCGCACAATCTCATCCTCAGAAGGGGGATAGAGAGGTGTCAAGTCATAAGTACTACGGATATCGGTGTCTTCTGGATTCTTCTCCTTTGAAACAGGTTTCTTCATATCCAAAGGAGGATAAAGACCATAATCATCAAAGTCCAAAGGAGGAGCATCACTCTCATTTGGGAAGTAGGTATTGAGAAAAGTAGCAAAGTCTTCCTCAAATGAGTAGTCATCCAAAGTAGGATCAAGTGTTGTTGGCGGAGGATCTTCATCAAAAGTAGGAGTAAGGTCATCATGTGAAGAATCACTCGAGAGAGTATCAGCCTCATCCAAATCATCATAAGTGGGCATGTCTGGATACTCAGAAGTTAAATCATCATAATCATCTCCATTGGAACTAGAATCGTCATCATAAGCATCAAAGATCGGTGGAGAATCATAAATTGGTAGAGGATTAGAATTTGAGAGAGAATCATCCACATCATCTTGGAAAAGTGGATTGTCATAGCAAGAATCGAATAGAGGATTGTTGTAGACGACAAAATCATCAAGCACATTAATCATATTCGCTGATTCCATTCCATTATATTTGGTTGTGATCTTCCCCATTTTGAACACTTGTGCATCATTCCCGACCCTTAAGATTAACTCACCTTCGGCAACATCAACTAAAGCTTTTCCGGTTCATAAAAATGGCCGACCGAGTATTAACGGAATACGAGGGTCCATTTCATAGTCAACAACAACAAAGTCGACCGGAAAAGTGAAGGTGCCAAATTTAATAAACACGTCTTCAGCAATACCAATGGGGTAAGCGAGAGTACGATTTGCTAGCTCAAGAGTAATCTTTGTTGGTGTAAGGTCGGGTAATGATAGTGTTGTCCAAACACTTAAAGGCATCAAATTAATACTTTCCTCGAGATCAGCTAGGGTAGTAAATTCTTCGGTTTTGTTAAAAATGCAAGGCAACACAAAACGACCGGGATCTCCAAGTTTTTCCGGAAGTTCTTTAAGAATGACTGCTGAACAGTTTTCATTTAAGCGTGTGTTGACAAGCTCAACTAGCTTTTCATTCTTATTAAGCAATTCCTTGAATGATTTGACAAATTTCGGCATATGGACAAGTGCTTCAACAAGGCTAATGTTGAAATTCATTTGAGAGACCATCTTCAAATAGTTCGACACTTGAATGTCATACTTGGTTTGCAATTTAGCCTTGTCTAGGCGAGAATGATAAGGAATATTTGGTTTATAGGTGGAAGGTGTAGGTGTATCAGGTAAAGGTTGAGATGTTGAAGGTTTAAAGGTGGAAGGTGGGGTTGGTGAAGGGTTCTTCTTGGGTACTTCAGTAAGAGGTGGAGACGGTAATGGAGAACTAATACTAGGCGTGGGAGTAGGAGGGATAAATGGTGGTGGAGGAGGTGTGGATGGAGTAACTAGGGAAGGGGTAGATGGTCCTACTAAGGTTGCTCCACTACGTGTAGTAATAGCACTCACATTCGCTCTTAGGTTGGTGACGGTGTTTGAAGGTAGAGAGCCCGAAGTGGAAGGTTGAGTAGTTGGTAAGAAACTAGCCAGCATATTCTTCAAATCATTTGTTTGAGTGCTGAAGGAGGTTTGTAAATCATGTCGAAGCTCGTATCTGATATCATTCCCTTGCTTAGTGATATCTCCTTTCAAATTGATAATTTCGCTTTGTAGATTCTTAATATGCTCTCCTTGGGTTCTCATTAAGGCTTCAACATCTCGATTCATGGGTGGGCCTTTTTGAGCAGGTGGGTGATAAGGATTAGAAGCTCGAGGTGGAATTTGGTTGCTTCTATTGTAGTTGTTGGCGTTGTGGTTTTAAGGAGAAAAACCAGGTGAAAGAAAGTTGTTGGAACGGTAACTTAGCAAGTTACGATCACCTTGAGGTCGGACTTGGTAATTTTCCGTTGAGTAATTACCATAAGCCGCATACACGTTTTCCAGATTGTCATGAGTAGAAGGACAATCAGTGTATGAGTGAGGACCCCCGAAAATCTCACAAGAAATTTGCAACAGCTTTAACTTGTTGTTGATTTGTAGCTAAGAGTTGCATGTTTTTGCTCATTTCGACCATTGCGCGGGTCAGTTCGGTGATATCAGGGTTTGAAGAAGTATAAGAAACATTGAATCTCGGGTTTTATCTTGAAGATGCGGATGAATCCCAATTTTTGTGGTGAGTAGTCATGTTCTCGATAAGCTCTCTACACTCCTCGGGTCTTCTTTTCATAAATGTGCCACCGGCGGCTGCATTAATCGTATTATGATCACGAAATGTTAAACCGTTGTAGAAAGTATCTATCAAAGTAACGGGGAGCATGTTGTGGTTTGGACGTCGATCGATCAAAACATTATATCGTTCCCAAGCATCAATGAGTGATTCATCCGGTTCTTGTGTGAAACCGCTGATTTGATTCCGAAGGCTCGTGACCATGGATGGTGGAAAGTAGCGAGACAAAAATCGTTGAGTTATGTCGTCCCAAGTATGAATTGAATTCTTCGGGAGACGATCAAACCATTTTTCGGCATGGTGGGATAAAGTATGTGGAAAGAGTTGAAGGCGAAGGAAATCCATAGTAACACCGGGCAACTTCATGCTTTGAGTAACGGTAATGAATTTGTCGAGGTGCTTGTTGGCATCATCATCCGGCCATCCGCGAAAAAGGACAAGTTTGCACTTGTTGGATCATGTGATGCTTCAACGAAAACTCCGGAGCCGTGATTTGCATCGGCTCAATCGGTCCTCCTCGTCCATTCATGGTAGGTTGGCAAAGCTCCTCCATCGTCCGAAGATCGGGCTGAGGAACATTGTTGTTATTCATCTAAGGGGGTACACCAGTCATATCTAAATCTTCACGAGTCTCGGGCTGTAAAACCCGCATGCTTTTACCATGAATAGTGCCCTTAAGATCGTACGTCCTAGATTAAAACTTACCTTATTTAGTATTGATCACATTCATGTGCTAATAGTCAAGCAAGTGCATACGTGTATGACATGATAAGTATCGATTACGTACGAACTCATGATAAACAGTTAATAAATATGTCACGTGAACATAATTAAATCATGATCACCATTTAAAATACGAACTAAAATAATTACGTAAATACATATAATATAATTACGAGCGTTAAGATTACGATAAACTACATGATAAAATAAACAGAAACACTTTATACACGAACACGTTTAACCACGAACGAACACGAAACATCGGGACACGAGAAAAGGTACGGGTACCCCATGTGGGGCCCCATACCCATGGCACACTAACCAAAATGGGCTTAGCCCATTGACTTTTACAAGAAAAGGGGGGGTTATGGTAAATATGTTTTTCATTTTTACATTTCAAGCAAAATAACTTTTAACCTAAAAAAAAGTTTTCTCTCCTCCTCTTGGTCTCTCTTTGTGCCGCCACCCATAGGACCACCATAGGTGGTTGTTGATTGATTTTGATCTTGAAAATCATTGCTATAAACCGTGTTTGTTCATCCTCTTTCAAGCTACGTATTGGTATATCATTCTAAACCTTTCTTTTTAATTCTTTTAAATCTTTAATTATTTTCATGAACATGTTATTATTATTCTTATTAAAACATGATAATTAAACATTGATCTAACATGTTTTGGGGTGAATTAAAATCAAAGGACGATATAAAAGGGTGTTTGTTTTGGCCGCCTAGCATAACCAACCCGAAGGGGGGTTCGGTTTGCTTTTAGCCGCCACCACCAAGACCATTGTTGGTCTTGGTTGGTGCATGTGGGACCCACGGCAGCAAGGGGGCACAAGTACCCCGAGTTTGGCTCGGGGTACGGTGTCGAGTTCATTCCCGATTCATGGTTCGTTGGTTAAATCATGATTTATGCTACATGTTAAAATTTATGAATTATGAACTTAGGATATAAATTAATTAATAACATGAGATATTAATTAAACCATGACTTAGGTTATTTTTAATTATTAATTTAGCATGATATTAATTTAACCTAAGTATTTTATGTTATATTTTATAATTAATTAATTATTTAAAACATGCTCATAATTAATTAATTTAGACACGACTTAGGTTATGTTATTAATACATAATAATACACACTTTAACCTAAGTATTTTATTCCATTTTAATTAAAACATGTTATACTTTAATTAAAATGCTTAACCTATAGTTTAATTAAATACATGAAATAATAATTAAACTATACACTATATCATATGACTTAAGAAATAAGCTTATAAACACTTAGACTTATATGTTAGCTTATGTACCAGCTTAATTCTAAATATGGAAACTCCTATTTATAGAAACTTAATTAAATAAGGCAACTAATCTATTAATGGAAACCTTCTATATATGGAAATCTATCTATTTCAGGCAGCTAATCTAATTATGGAAACCTTCTATATATGGAAACTTATTTAATTAAGGCAGCTGATCTATTTTTGGAAAGTTTCTATTTTTAGAAACTAATCTATTTTAAGTAGTAAATTCTATTTTAGGAAACTTTCTATTTTTGGAAACTTTCTATTTTTGGAAACTTTCTATTTTTGGTAACTTTCTATTTTTGAAAATTTTCTATTTTTGGAAACTTTCTATTTTTGGAAACCTGCTATTTTTGGAAAGTTACTTATTATTACACAGTAAGTATAATAATACATGAAATACCAGTAATACTTAATCAGATTAATCAGAATACAAGATAAACACAGTTTAAGGCTTTAAACAGTAAACCATGACCTAAAACATACAAAGTAAGCTAAGGTGAGACATAAAACCCAGTACGTAATCAGTGATTCGATACTTATACACGTGTGTATTCATGTAGCGTTACTGATCCAGAAGTAGGAGTCTTTCTTTCGTTCATTCACTGGACTTGAGGTACGGATTCCCGTCCTTTCAGTATGGACATTCTTTCCTTATTAGGATTTCCCCGTATGCAGCCAACTGTTTTCCCCAGTAATTGTTTTATTGTTTTGAACTGCTTATGTTTAATTAGCATAATCTATAGCCATATACAAGCATGACCAGTTTCACCTAGTTATGGAGGTACCATAACCATAACATTGGAGGCACCAATGTTATGACTTCCCCACGGCGGAGTGATTGCTCGTGGCGTCCCTTTCAGTTTTGGCCATATTATTATATCATGTGGGGCGTATGGGTGCATCCTAGTTACATGTTTATTTCAGTATTTCATGGTGAATGTGGTGTGTGCCTTGCATCCTTCACAAGGAGTTGATCCCTCCTACCCAAACCAGTATATTAATTAGAGGCATCCCCTCTAATCAGCATGATGAGGTCACCCCTCCAAGTATTCATGCACGTGACCTTTTCATGACCTATATGGGCTATGGTATATTTATGTTAAAACAGTTTTCATAAGATAAACATAAGGCTTTTCAAACTATAAAACCAGTTTTCTTAATACTTAACCAGTTTACTCAGAACTTAGTCTTCCGCTGTTATATGTTACATGCTTATCCTATTTCATGCTATATTGTACATCCGTGCACTGAGCGTCTTGCTCAGCCGTTTTCCTTTTTCATGTTCCCAAAACGGCAGGTACTCAGGGATGCTCGTAGATCTCAAACGTACGTGCATATGGACTGGAAGCTTTACTGTCTTTCTTTACTTTATGCATTTCCTTTACTTTAATACAGTTTGCTATGGACATTATTTCGTCCTTTCCTTTTACAGTATTTATGTTTGTGTGTGATGAGCTCTACTTTGGGGTTACCGATGTTTGATTCCGGTATTTCCCTTTTATGGTCAAATAATGCTTAGACATTTATCCTTGTATGCTTTGATGACACGCCATGATTATGCGTAAGATTCCATTTCCAAAATGGGGTGTTACAATTATGGTATCAGAGCCAAGGCTTCGACCTGTAGGCTCTCAAATATGACCTATGATTAGTGGGTAGTCACTACGGTCTTCCTAGAACTGACAGTTGTTTTCAAGCATTCATCATTTTAAGCATACATATACATGTCATTGTTACAGGGTTTTTGACTAAGTAATGGTTGGTACAGGACTGGCCCTATTTAGTCGCATGTGTTTTATCGAAACTTTTAGATTTGGGACCGACCCATAGGCGTCCCCGCGATATGTCTTTTGTTTTGAGTGAACTGACCGGAGGCGTTCACTCTCGAGCATCAAAAGTTTTCATAAAACTGCATCATGCATTCATACAAAAATTTTCTTGCATAAAATTTTTCTCGTGAAATTTTTGTATAAATTTTTTTTTCATGTATATATATAATTTATATTTTATGTTTCGAACTGTTAATCATATCTTTTATGTTATACTGTCAGATGGTTCTCACACGCGAGCAAGAGCAGCTCAATGCTGCAATTCAGGCTGCCATGCAAGCCTTGCTTCCTCAACTGAGGAATGACATCCGTGCTGAAGTCCAAGCTGCCAACAATCAGCAGCAGCAGAATCAGGCACCTCCTCCTCCTCCTCCCCCAGTGACACTAGCAGTGTGGCTGGAAAGATTCAACAAGCTCCGTCCTAGAGCTTTTGAAAAGACTGATAGCCCCAGCGATGCTGAAAGCTGGTTGACTCATATCGAGAAGATTTTCAAGGCTATGGGATGTGACCCCGCATTCAAGGCGAGATTGGCATGCTACCGGTTTGAAGGCGATGTACTCAACTGGTGGCTAGCCTTGACGCAGTCGGAAGGAGGTGATGATTGGGTCGCTGGTTTGACATGGGCCCAATTCAAGGAGAGAGTGATGGAGCAGTTCTTTCCCAAGGCAGACCAGGACAAGCTCAAGCGAGAGTACCATGGGATACGTCAGAGAGCGGGCGAGAATAGCAACGAATTCATGCAGCGCTTTCTTCGCTTAGCTGGTTTCCTGGGAGCAGCAGCTGGTACTCCTGAGGAGCAGGCACACCACTTTAGGTGGGCACTTCGCACCTCGGTCGCGAATAATCTGGTGTGTGCTACGTTTAATACAGTAGCACAAGTGGCCGACGCATCAAGGAAGCTAGAGATGTTGCAGGAACGAGATGAGTTCGGGGAAGCTGAAAGACCCGACAAGAGGTAAACATTTCGTGTTCTATCGATAACAAAACCGCATCCTATCATTATATGTTCTATAATCATCTCTTAAACTGTATCTTCCAGGCAGAAAACTGGGGACAGGTCTCAGCCGGCTACTCAGCAGCAGCCTCATCAGCCCAAAGGAAACGGTCACACTAACGACCGTTCTGTTGTGGAAAGGCGTAGCGGTAATGATAATTACCGTAATAACGCTGGACACTCCAACAACAGCAGGTCCTACTATTTACGCATCTTCTTATGATTTCATGTTATATCTCTCATGCTGACACTATATTAATCTCTACCAGGAACCACGGTAACAGGAAGGACCAGAACCACAGGGGTTCGCAGCCTAACCGTTCAGCTAACACTGGTGAACATCTTATGACGCATATGTCTTATACTCGTGCATATACTTTATTTTAACACATTTTGTCATCAGCAGGCCCTCAGTAAGCAAGGACTCCTGCTGGAGGATTCACTCATCCTCTTTGCAGTACTTGCCATCGCAGACACCCTGGCCCATGTCGTCGTGATTCCGACGCGTGCTACAAGTGCGGCCTCCCTGGCCATCGTATGAGAGACTGCCGTAAGGGTGAAATGGAGGGTACTTCGGGCCATGCTGATAGTAAGCCGCCTCCTACCACTGGGTGTGTCTACACGACATCTCGTGATCAGGCAAACAAATCTACAGGTACCATTACTGGAATTTTGTATATGTACGGCCAAGCTGCATGTGTTCTTTTCGACACGGGTGCCACTCACTCAGTTATTTCCACTACTTATGCCAAGAACATCAGGACACTTCCCTTGCCATTAGAAAATAGGCTTACCATTTCCACGCCTTTGAGGGACTCTGTATTAATAACTCATGTATACAAGAGTCTTCCTCTAGAGTTTGACGATAAAGTTCGTGCAGTAGATGCACTTCCCCTAGACATGATTGAGTTCGATATGATTCTCGGCATGGACTGGTTATCCAAGCACCATGCTACCATAGACTGCCACTCATATCGGGTGATCATCGGCGATATTAATGCACCAGAGTACATTCATAACGGGTTCATACTCGGACGGTCTGTACAAGTCATATCTACCTTGCAAGCACGTGCATTACTGTCACATGGCTGTGAGGGTTATCTAGCTACGGTTCACGACATGGATGCTGAATCCCCATCGATTCAGGATCAACCAGTAGTTTCAGAATTTCAAGACGTCTTCCCAGCTGAACTTCCAGGCATACCACCTGCACGAGAAGTGGAGTTCAACATCGACCTTGTTCCAGGAGCTGAACCAATCTCTAAGGCTCCGTATCGTATGGCTCCCATAGAGCTAAAAGAACTGAAGAACCAACTGCAGGAACTTCTTGAACGAGGGTTCATTAGACCTAGCGCATCTCCATGGGGCGCACCGGTCTTGTTCGTTAAGAAGAAGGACGGCAGCATGCGACTTTGCATTGACTACCGTGAACTTAATAAGATTACCATCCGCAATAGATATCCACTGCCACGTATAGATGATCTGTTTGACCAACTTCAAGGAGCCAAACACTTCTCAAAGATCGATCTAAGGTCAGGCTACCATCAGCTAAGGGTTAAAGAGCAGGATATTACCAAGAATGCTTTTCGTACCCGCTATGGCCATTATGAGTTTGTAGTCATGCCATTCGGCCTGACTAATGCTCCAGCAGTATTCATGGATCTGATGAATAGAATCTTCCACGAATTCCTTGATAAGTTTGTCATTGTATTCATCGATGACATCCTGATTTTCTCAAAGTCCACGGAGGAACACGAAGACCATCTCCGTACGGTACTACAGATTCTTCGTCAGAAGCAGCTGTATGTGAAATTCTCCAAGTGTGAGTTCTGGTTAAACAAGGTGGCATTCTTAGGTCACATTGTATCAGCAGAAGGGATTACTATGGATCCAGCGAAGGTTGAGGCTATCACTAAATGGCCCAGACCAACGTCAGCGACTGAAGTCCGCAGTTTCTTAGGCTTAGCTGGATATTATCGCAGATTCGTGGAGAACTTTTCCCGCTTGGCACTACCTCTCACCAAACTGATGCGAAAAGGAGAGAAATTCGTCTGGACGGAAGAACGAGAGAAGAGCTTCGAAGACCTAAAGAAGAAGTTAGTATCTGCACCTATTCTTACTCTCCCATCTGGTACAGGTGGATTTCAGATCTACAGTGATGCATCAGGGAAGGGACTGGGCTGTGTTCTCATGCAACATGGGAAAGTGTCGCGTATGCTTCACGGCAGCTTAAGCCCTATGAAGAAAACTATCCTACGCATGACCTGGAACTTGCTGCAGTGGTGTTCGCATTGAAAATATGGAGGCATTACTTATACGGAGAATCATGCGACATTTTCACGGATCACAAGAGCTTGAAGTATATCTTCACTCAACGAGAATTGAACATGAGACAAAGGAGATGGTTGGAACTGTTGAAGGATTATGATATTAACCTACAGTATCATCCCGGGAAGGCTAATGTAGTAGCAGATGCACTCAGCAGAAAGTCCGGAATGATCAACGGCATTGAGATCAAGGAACAAAACATAAGAGACTTGTAGCGGCTAGACATCGAAATCATGGTACGTGGGCAGCACGGATACTGGGCGAATCTTAGAGTAGAACCCAAGTTACTGTCTAGGATCAAGGAAGAGCAGAAGGATGATGGAGAAATTTGGGCGATAATTCAGAATCTGGAGAAGCAGACAGAATTCAGAATGGACGCAGACGGTATCGTTTGGCAGGGCACGAGACTTTGTGTTCCTGACAATCAAGAACTCCGGGAAGCATTGTTAGCTGAAGCTCACAGCTCCCCATTTTCTATACATCCTGGGTCGACAAAAATGTACCATGACATCAGACAGCACTTTTGGTGGAGTGGTATGAAACAGGATGTAGCCACTTATGTTTCCAAATGTCTTACCTGCCAGCAGGTTAAGATTGAGCATCAGCGATCGGGCGGTCTCCTTCAACCGTTGGATATTCCAGAGTGGAAGTGGGACAAAATCACCATGGATTTTGTTACCGGTCTTCCGCCTACCAAGAAGAAGCACGATGCTATTTGGGTCATTGTTAATCGACTCACCAAATCAGCTCATTTCTTACCGATACGCAAGGAAGATCCGGTAAGTAAACTCGCAGATACTTACAGAAGGGAGATCATGAGACTCCACGGTACTCCCTCCAGCATCGTCTCAGACAGAGATCCTCGTTTCACGTCGCGATTTTGGAAAGGTCTGCAAAAAGCTTGGGGTACACAACTTAAGCTGAGTACGGCCTTTCATCCTCAATCAGACGGACAGTCGGAGCGAACAATTCAGACATTGGAAGATATGTTAAGGTCGTGTGCGTTGGAATGGACAGGTGATTGGGACGATTACATCTGTTTGGTCGAGTTTGCATACAACAACAGCTGGCACGCAAGTATCAAATGTGCTCCTTTCGAAATGTTGTATGGCAGGAAGTGTCGCGCTCCAATCTGCTGGGATCAAGTGGGAGAGCGATCACTCGAAGGACCAGAGATTATAGAAATGACCAATGAGAAGATCGAAGAGCTAAACAGAAGCTGCAGGAAGCACGGTCACGTCAGAAGAGTTACGCCGATAAGCATCGTAGGGACATACATTTTAAGGTGGGAGATCACGTCTTCCTAAAGGTTTCACCGGCACGTGGTGTTAAACGCTTCGGGATCAAAGGGAAACTCAGTCCTCGTTTCATCGGACCATTTGATATCATTGA
Source organism: Glebionis coronaria (assembly GCA_025667525.1). Classification (NCBI taxonomy): domain Eukaryota; kingdom Viridiplantae; phylum Streptophyta; class Magnoliopsida; order Asterales; family Asteraceae; genus Glebionis; species Glebionis coronaria. Next base: position 305,736,441 of record CM046874.1, read on the forward strand.
ACGAATCGGTGAAGTATCTTACCGATTGGCGTTACCTCCTCAGCTTTCGCACGTGCATAACGTGTTCCATGTGTCCTTACTCAGAGGGTACAAGTATCATCCCCTTCACATGGTTCAGTATCCACTGGAACAGATACGTGAAGATCTCACTTTTATAGAGGAACCCGAACGAGTTCTTGACAGGCAAGAACGATTCATGATAAGGAAGACGATTCCATTCGTCAAAATTCTTTGGAGGGACCATACCGAGCGGGAAGCCACTTGGGAAACAGAGGAGTCTATCCGGGCTTCTTACCCTCACTTCATATTTTGAGTTCGGGTATGTTACTTCTTTCCAGTTTGCTTTATCTATAATTCGGGGACGAATTATTCTTTTTAGGGGGGAAGAATTGTAAAACCCGCATGCTTTTACCATGAATAGTGCCCTTAAGATCGTACGTCCTAGATTAAAACTTACCTTGTTTAGTATTGATCACATTCATGTGCTAATAGTCAAGCAAGTGCATACGTGTATGACATGATAAGTATCGATTACGTACGAACTCATGATAAACAGTTAATAAATATGTCACGTGAACATAATTAAATCATGATCACCATTTAAAATACGAACTAAAATAATTACGTAAATACATATAATATAATTACGAGCGTTAAGATTACGATAAACTACATGATAAAATAAACAGAAACACTTTAAACACGAACACGTTTAACCACGAACGAACACGAAACATCGGGACACGAGAAAAGGTACGGGTACCCCATGTGGGGCCCCATACCCACGGCACACTAACCAAAATGGGCTTAGCCCATTGACTTTTACAAGAAAAGGGGGGGGGGGGGTTATGGTAAATATGTTTTTCATTTTTGCATTTCAAGCAAAATAACTTTTAACCTAAAAAAAAGTTTTCTCTCCTCCTCTTGGTCTCTCTTTGTGCCGCCACCCATAGGACCACCATAGGTGGTTGTTGATTGATTTTGATCTTGAAAATCATTGCTATAAACCGTGTTTGTTCATCCTCTTTGAAGCTACGTATTGGTATATCATTCTAAACCTTTCTTTTTAATTCTTTTAAATCTTTGATTATTTTCATGAACATGTTATTATAATTCTTATTAAAACATGATAATTAAACATTGATCTAACATGTTTTGGGGTGAATTAAAATCAAAGGACGATATTAAAGGGTGTTTGTTTTGGCCGCCTAGCATAACCAACCCGAGGGGGGGTTCGGTTTGCTTTTAGCCGCCACCACCAAGACCATTGGTGGTCTTGGTTGGTGCATGTGAGACCCACGACAGCAAGGGGGCACAAGTACCCCGAGTTTGGCTCGGGGTACGGTGTCGAGTTCATGCCCGATTCATGGTTCGTTGGTTAAATCATGATTTATGCTACATGTTAAAATTTATGAATTATGAACTTAGGATATAAATTAATTAATAACATGAGATATTAATTAAACCATGACTTAGGTTATTTTTAATTATTAATTTAGCATGATATTAATTTAACCTAAGTATTTTATGTTATATGTTATAATTAATTAATTATCTAAAACATGCTCATAATTAATTAATTTAGACACGACTTAGGTTATGTTATTAATACATAATAATACACATTTTAACCTAAGTATTTTATTCCATTTTAATTAAAACATGTTATACTTTAATTAAAATGCTTAACCTATAGTTTAATTAAATACATGAAATAATAATTAAACTATACACTATATCATATGACTTAAGAAATAAGCTTATAAACACTTAGACTTATATGTTAGCTTATGTACCAGCTTAATTCTAAATATGGAAACTCCTATTTATAGAAACTTAATTAAATAAGGCAACTAATCTATTAATGGAAACCTTCTATATATGGAAATCTATCTATTTCAGGCAGCTAATCTAATTATGGAAACTTCTATATATGGAAACTTATTTAATTAAGTCAGCTGATCTATTTTTGGAAACTTTCTATTTTTAGAAACTAATCTATTTTAAGCAGTAAATTCTATTTTAGGAAACTTTCTATTTTTGGAAACTTTCTATTTTTGGAAACTTTCTATTTTTGGAAACTTTCTATTTTTGGAAACTTTCTATTTTTGGAAACTTTCTATTTTTGGAAACCTGCTATTTTTGGAAAGTTACTTATTATTACACAGTAAGTATAATAATACATGAAATACCAGTAATACTTAATCAGATTAATCAGAATACAAGATAAACACAGTTTAAGGCTTTAAACAGTAAACCATGACCTAAAACATACAAAGTAAGCTAAGGTGAGACATAAAACCCAGTACGTAATCAGTGATTCGATACTTATACACGTGTGTATTCATGTAGCGTTAGTGATCCAGAAGTAGGAGTCTTTCTTCCGTTCATTCACTGGACTTGAGGTACGGATTCCCGTCCTTTCAGTATGGACATTCTTTCCTTATTAGGATTTCCCCGTATGCAGCCAACTGTTTTCCCCAGTAATTGTTTTATTGTTTTGAACTGCTTATGTTTAATTAGCATAATCTATAGCCATATACAAGCATGACCAGTTTCACCTAGTTATGGAGGTACCATAACCATAACATTGGAGGCACCAATGTTATGACTTCCCCACGGCGGAGTGATTGCTCGTGGCGTCCCTTTCAGTTTTGGCCATATTATTATATCATGTGGGGCGTATGGGTGCATCCTAGTTACATGTTTATTTCAGTATTTCATGGTGAATGTGGTGTGTGCCTTGCATCCTTCACAAGGAGTTGATCCCTCCTACCCAAACCAGTATATTAATTAGAGGCATCCCCTCTAATCAGCATGATGAGGTCACCCCTCCAAGTATTCATGCACGTGACCTTTTCATGACCTATATGGGCTATGGTATATTTATGTTAAAACAGTTTTCATAAGATAAACATAAGGCTTTTCAAACTATAAAACCAGTTTTCTTAATACTTAACCAGTTTACTCAGAACTTAGTCTTCCGCTGTTATATGTTCACATGCTTATCCTATTTCATGCTATATTGTACATCCGTGCACTGAGCGTCTTGCTCAGCCGTTTTCCTTTTTCATGTTCCCAAAACGGCAGGTACTCAGGGACGCTCGTAGATCTCAAACGTACGTGCATATGGACTGGAAGCTTTACTGTCTTTCTTTACTTTATGCATTTACTTTACTTTAATACAGTTTGCTATGGACATTGTTTCGTCCTTTCCTTTTACAATATTTATGTTTGTGTGTGATGAGCTCTACTTTGGGGTTACCGATGTTTGATTCCGGTATTTCCCTTTTATGGTCAAATAATGCTTAGACATTTATCCTTGTATGCTTTGATGACACGCCATGATTATGCGTAAGATTCCATTTCCAAAATGGGGTGTTACACGGGTTCTAAATAAGTTGAAGGTCTAGTACGCATGCACCTGCAAAAGCAAAAGAAAAAGATACCAAAGAAATAGAGGATATATTTACATGTATAAAAATAAAATTGTTTTGGTGCAAAACTTTGAAAAAGAAATGCTTTTTATACATATTTTAATGTTTTTGTATTTTTGAAAATTTTTAATTTTTAGGGATTTTTGAAAATTTTTGATACGAAAAATAACGTCCACGAATGAACGGATCCCAAAATACAACGTGTCTCTCACAGAAAACCGTGAATCTTAACGAAAAGAGCTGGCAACAGCGCCATTTAATAACTAGGTTTTCACTCAGTTAAAAAGTTCTTTGTCGTATGCCTAACCGAATTGATTACTGGTTTAAGTGCGACTTAGTTGTCTTTTGGTGGGAAACAGTAGGTTGGTCGTTGTAGTATAATTAAATTGCAAAACTGAAAGTAAATGACGGGAATTAAATCTAAAACTAATTAAAACTTAAATGTGCAATATTAAAACTTTTAAAAGTAAATTAAGTAAATGACTTAAAATTAAAGCGTGACGAAAAATTAAATTGACAATGTAATAAAAATGTGAACGTTAAAATTAAACTAAAAGAAAAATAGCGGGAAAATAAATGTTTAAAAATAAAAAGAAAGTAAACAGAACCTGAGACGGGATCCAAAATACTGTCACTATTCGGATTACCAAACTTACTGCTTATCCTGAATAACAAACCTGATGCTTATCCGGAATAAAACTGTCACTCTTATCCGGAATGTTGCTTCAGTATGCTATCCGGAATACTCGTTCTGCTGCTTATCCGGAATGTTCAAACAAGCCCTTATCCGGAATAACTAGGTTACAGTTATCCGGAATCCGTCACCCGAAGCTTATCCGGAATGAAGACTGTCACACCTTATCCGGAATAACTTAGGTCCCTTATCTGGAATAATCTGCCCAAGCTTATCCGGAATCTAATGAACTTGCTTATCCGGAATCTCCTTCGAGACCTTATCCGCAATAATTAGGTCCTGCAGCTTATTCGGAATGTATCCTTCTTCAGCTTATCCGGAATGTTTTTCGATGCTTTATCCGGAATCCAGAGATTGTCACTATCCGGAATCTTTTTCCGAACACTTATCCGGAATCCAAATACTTCACCCTTATCCGGAATAAGTGAATAACCACTTATCCGGAATAAACACCAATCCTTTATCCGGAATACCTACTTCAAGTCCTTATCCGGAATAAATTTTCGAAGCTTTTTCTGGATTATTGATATTACTCTTATTCGGAATAATGATTTGGTTACTTATCCGGAATGGTAGTTTGGAGCTTTATCCGGAATTTGAGGGTTTTGATTAACCCGGATAGCAATGAGAAGAGAATATGCTAAAAACTAAAAATAAGCTAAAAACAAATAAGCACTTAACTAAATCTTTTACCAAATCAAACTTAAGAAAAAGCTATTAAACCAATATTTAAAAACTTTTAAAAACACTAAACAATAAAAATATTTAAAAACAATTTTTTATAAAAATTAACTAATAAGCACTTAATTAAATTTAAGAAAAACAAAATCAATAAGCTAACACAATCATTAACATAAAAGCATGACAAATAATCAAATAAGCATAAAGATTAAACCAAAACAAGAAAGGTAGAACGAAAGATTAATAAAAACATGATTAAAATTAAGATTCAACAATTAAAGTAAAGACAAGAATTAAAAGCTTACAAATTTAAGGTACAAGACAAGAAATTAAAGGTTCAATTAAGAAAAGTGCAAGTAATTAAAATGGAAGAACTAGATTGTCAAGCTAGCCAACACCTCCTAATGTGAGATTATGAGGGTATTTATAGAGATTAGGGAGGTTAAGCATGTGTTGCTTCCTTCTTTATTTCTTTCTCATCTTTTCGTCTTCTAAGTTCTTCGACTTTTTCGACTTTGTCTCGGGATTATTTGAACTCGTCTTGAAATTTCTTCATTAATTTAGACTTGAGTTCTTTAGCTTTATTAAACTTCCGTCTTTAGACTTTTTCTTCGATAAATCTTCAGAATAGGCCTTGGACTTCCGTTCTTTTTGCACTCTTGATCTTTTGACTTCGTCTTTTGTCGTTTTCTTCGATAAAAGCCCGTGAAAGCCCGTGTTTTCTTCCCTTTTCACATTTTGATCCTAAATCACAACAAAAACACAAACCACGCATAATTTTGACATTTACGACATAAAATACACGTTTTGGCTTGGTTATTATTATAATTAAGTGGTAAAAGGATAAGTGTTTTCACACTTATTATAATGCCCTAACAAAAATGACCAGGAGAAGAACAGGTATTCAGCCTTCAAGGTTCAAGAGCTCAAGGATGAAAAGAAAGCTTTGGTGTCTGTTGATTCCATGGTTAACTAGAATGATCATCAGACTACTACCTTGGAATCAGCTGAAGCTTCTACTGATGTATTTGCGATGATTGCTGGGCACCTATCTGATGCAGAGGAAGCAGAAGAATTTTCTCTTTTGGGAATCTCGCCTTAGGTATAAAATTTCCCTCTTGGTTGTCATGATAAATATTTAGAACTCTTGACTCAATACAATGAACTAAATGAACAAAATGACAAATATTTTTTAGAAGTTTAAGCTTATAAGAGTTCTCTAAAAACTTTGGAACAACAAAAGAAGTGGCTTCAAGATACTCAGCGCGAATATGAGGATAAGATTAGAATTCTAAGCATTGATTTAGAAAACACCACTAACATGCTTTCATATATTGAAAAACTCAACAATGAAAGTATTAAGGCTAAGAAAGATATGCAAGAAAAATTGGATGCTACACTTTTACGATTTGAAAATTGGCAAAAAGCATCCAAGAATCTTTCAAAGTTAATAGATAGTAGTATGTCTGGTAGGACTAAGAGAGGATTAGGCTTTGATAAATATATTTATTCAGAAGATGTATTTGATTTATCTTTTTCAAGTGTCTTTGATCCTGACAAGGAGGAGGAGGGATAACCTAGTTACAATAGGTTTAAACCAGCTGCAGCAATGCATGTTGTTCCTCCACCTCTTACAAGAACTTTTATGCCCAGATCTAGGCATACTAACTTGGATGGATCACAGATGCATGAGTCTCCAAAAATCTCTACTAATACTAATGACTATGTCTCTTGTACTTTTAGTGACAAGACCAGTGACTATGCATCATGTGGTTCAAGTAAAGAGCCAAGACCTTCAAGACCCAAGACAAATGACCCTACTACTACTAGTGCTATGATGAGTGATGAGAGAGTTGCTTCTGCTTCTACTTCCACTATTTCTAGTTCTAGTTTGTTGAGTCCTAGGAATGTTGATTCTCCTAGAACTATTTGTAATAACTTTAGTAGTGTGAAACAATGTCATTTGAATAAAAGGTCTTTTAAAACATGCTTTCTTTGTGATAGTAAATTTCATTTGATTAAGGATTGTGATTTTTATGATCAACCGACTTCTGGTTGTCAAGCTTATCCTGCTCCTGGTCCTCTAGGAGTTGCTCCTTTTTCTTCAAGAAGATTAAACCCATGTGCCCAGCTTATTCTTCTTTTAGAAGCTCCTCTCTTTCAGCTTCTAATCTTTGGAGAAGCAATGCTTATGCCTACAATAGACCAAGCAGCAACTATTTTCAGAACTTTAATCAAAATTATGCTTTTAATTCAGACCAAATGCATTTTAGGTTGGGACATCTGGGTTCTGCTGTTAAGCCCTCAGCAGGTTGTTCTTGGTCACAAAATAACACCCATATGATGAACAGGCAACCTAAGAACAACATTGGATCTCATCAATCTTCTTGGATATCTACTAAAGATACATAAGGCAGAATCAAGCCTGAAAAGGTCTGGGTCCCCTTAAGACACTAACTTTTACATATGACTTTTCTGTTGTTGTAGATTACTCCATACCAAGATCCGACTCTTGGAATAGTAGAAAGTGGATGCTCTAGGAGCATGACAGGAAATAAAGGAGTTTTATCTAACTTTGTACCATTTCAAGGAGGAAAGGTGTACTTCGGAGGTGGTGAAGGAAGGATCTCTTGGAAAGGAACTATTCAGACACCTAACCTTAAGTTTGAGCAGGTTTACTATGTGGAAGCACTTCAACACTTCAACTTGATCTATGTCTCTCATATTTGTGAGAAGAAGCAATTTGTCCTCTTTAAGGATGCTGAAGCACTGGTGTTATCCAAAGAATTTAAGCTACCGGATGACTCCCAAGTTCTACTCAAAATCCCTAGAAGACATAACCTCTACAACATCAAGCTGAATGAAGTTGATCCTACTGGTCAACTAGCTTCTTTGGTTGCCAAAGCATCAGAAGATGAAGCCACTAAATGACATAGAAGGATGGGACATGTAAACTTCAAGACCATTCACAAACAGGCGAATATGAACTTGGTCTCTGGTTTACCTTCCAAAACTTTCAGAAATGACATCAATTGCCTTGCGTGCAGCAAAGGCAAACAACACAAAGCATCCTTCAAGGCCATTACTACTCTCAGCCTCATAACTGAACCATTGCAGCTACTACACATGGATTTGTTTGGTCCTACCTCCCTTAGGAGCATTGACCATAAACAATACTGTCTTGTGGTAAGTGATGGGTATAGTAGGTAATCGGTGTATTTTGTATTCACCTCATAGCATGTTAATTTAGCATAATTGTATATTTATGTGTCGTTATATATGTACTTTGAGTGTGTTTTCTGATTATGTAGTTTACGAGCGAAATGGAATAAAATGGCCGCTTAATTAGTTTTTTTGGAGAAAAGACATTGTGAGCTCCGATAAATGAAGAAAAAATATTGAAGAAAAAGATTTGAGCGCGTCGTAATATTTTCGGTCATTTTTTATTTGTTCGGGCTTCGTTTGAGCAATTATTGGCGTTGGGTTATTTTTTATTGGGTTAAAGTTATTATATGTCAAAAGAATAAAAAGAAAAAAAATTAATTTTTGGCCCAATTAGCCCATGTACTAACCGACCCAAAGTACTATATATATTGAAAAACAAAGGGTCGACAGCAGAAAAAAAAACAGTTGCAATATATTGGAATTGACTTTCAAGACAAGTGGGGACGATTCTTCTTGGGAGAGCCGAATAAGATAGCCGATTGATTAAAAAAAAGACAAGGAGGCTTTTGTGGAAGAATTCTAGGCGCAAGAAAAAAAAATCAAAAGTGAATACATCATTTGGGGTTAGTTGCAACAGTGGGGAGAGTTGACTATTAAAGAAAAAAAGAGATAGAAAATGATGGTGGTTGTTATATATTGGATCGGGTACACCGCGATGTCCGGCTAATTTTGTAGTAATTCCTTCCGATAACTTTATTTATGGTTTGATCATCACTTTTAGATAATCATATTTTTATTACATTGATTTATGATTTATTTATAAATTATTTTTATTGATTTAATATTATGTTTAATTATTTGTGCGAAATGATTCATACTTATTTTATTTAGTTAAGAAAAAAAGATGGTCGTATAATCGATATAAATTGTACCTAAATAAATTGTTAAAACATAATTATTGGTTGGATTAATATAAAATTTATTATCGCGAGTCATTGATAAACATAATAAATGACGACATTAATTCATTCATATTAAGTCGAAATAATCTTTGTAATCAGTTTGAAAAGTTTTGATAATCCATAAGTGTGATCAACCATAAATATTAGGATCTGGAAGGGATTGCATTTTTCTTTTAATTATTTACATCTTTATTTTATTTTTCTAAGCTTTACTATTAGCTTAATTATTATTTTAATTTTTAATCTGCATTTTTATTATTAAAAGTATTTTAGTTGTTAGATTTCAAAACCAAAACTTTTATTGATCAGTGATCACCCCAAAACTTAAACTAAAACCACATATTCCTCGTGGATCGATACCCGCTTACCCTATCTAGTATAAGGTAATTAGGTTATTTTTGACCGACACTTCGACCTCGATCAAAAATTTGGCGCCGCTGCCGGGGACTAGTGAGCTTTTCGTTTAAGTTTTTTGTTAATATTTTTCTTAAATAAAATAAAAAATACAAAAATATTTTATTTTTCTTGTTTGTTTGTTTGTTTGTTTTGTTTGTTTTGCTTTGTTTCTTGTGACTGTGCAGGTTAGTGTATGCGCACACGTAGATCGGGACGAACATCACCGTTATCTTACGATCCTGAGGTTGAGAAAAGTGCAAGGTTAAGAAGGAAGACGTTTCGACAGTTTTCTACTAATCTTGATTTTTCAGGTTTAGCAGAGTTTTTCGTTGAAATGCCAGGTGACGAAGATGTTGGCGGAGATGCTAGCGGAAGTAGTAGCGGAGAAGAATCTCCACCACGGGGTGTTGATTCTTATTACAGACCGGGGATCTTCGAGGATCCCTCGCCTATTGTTTATCCGGATCTGGTTAAAAGGGTTACAAGTAACTTCAAGATCCAGCCGAACCTCATAGCAATCTTGCGAGTGTTTAGAGGTCGTGAGGAGCCATACGCACATCTGCGAGAATTCTTCCCATTTACTGACACACATCAGGTTAATTACATTACTAAGGATGAGGTAAGACTTCGCTTTTTTCCTTTCTCACTTAAAGATCAAGCTAAGGACTGGTTCTCATCTGTTGAGCCAGGTAGTATTAACTCATGGTCTGAAATGCAATCTGCTTTTCTTGAGCAATTTTATTCTATAAGTAAAACTGCTGCCATTAGGAATAAGATTAAATCCTTTCATCAAATACCAGGCGAGCAGTTTCATGAAGCATTTAGTAGACTTAAGGAGTTATTAAGAACTTGCCCTCATCAAGATGTTACAAAATGGGAGCTTTTCAAAGTCTTCTATGATGGGATGGATTATAACAACCAACAATTTGTGATGGCCACTAGTGGGGGTATGTTTTTCTCGCGACCTATGGAGGAAGAATAGGAGTTTTTTGAAAAACTAAGCAAAGGTTCCAAGAACCAAGCTTCAATTGATTGAAACAAGCACCCATATTCAGCCAATTTTGTGTCTAACCAACGTGGCACAAATTCTGAAAATAGCGAGTTAAGTAAGAAAGTTGATCTTTAGTTGAAAAATCTAGGAAAAGGTGTTCCAAATGTGTCTAATGTGTCGCATAGTGGGCGTTCAATGTGTGGTGATCCAAGTCACTCTGTCGATAATTGTCAAATTTGGGGGGCACCACCAAATGAGGAGGTAAATGGAGTCTGTGACAACCCTAGATTTTGGATTTGTCACTTTTGACTGTTAGACTTTGATTATGTGCTTAGTGTGCGTTTTCGGGCAATATGTTTATATTTGAGCCTTGGATTGGATGTTAGTCATCGTTCGTGTATTGCGTGGTACATTATATAATGTTATGATGGGGTTAGTTCGTGTTCATGAGTTCACATGGTAGTGACTATGAAGTGAGATGGTGTTATTTGGTGGTTTTAAGTATACGTATATGTATTATAGAAAATCGTATTTTTACGATTTACGGTTTAGCATTTGGAGGTCTCGGATGAGGTAATTAGTCATATGGATATTTTTCGGGATGGTTTTAAGTCATTTAGGACTTAGTTATAAAGTTTATTTCAAAATTTGAGATTTTTTTTTGAAAGTGTATATTTTACGTCTTTTACGGTAAAAACGCGTAAATTTGACTAGTTTTACGATTTTTGAGGTTTTGGAGCTGAAATAAATTAAGGTAAATTAAGGTAATATTAATAAGATATTAATTAACAATAAAAAGAAAAAAAATAAAAAAATATATATATGAGGCGGTTTGGGACGAAAAAATAAAAGAAAAGGGAAAAAAAGGAATAAAGGGAACCGGATTTTTGTAATGGGCCAATGACTTGTTAGGAAACTATATAAATACTTTTTATTAACAAAAACACTTCATAAAACCCTGGAGATCACCTTCAAGTAGGCATCAATGGTGGTTTTAGGGTTCTTCATTAATTTTTCTTCTTTCAAAAATTCTAAGGTAAAATCTTTAATACTCTTTTTAATTAAAGTGTTTTAATTCTTTCTCAATCATATTATGATGGATTTAGGTTAGGGTTTAAATAAGAATCTGTATTTTAATGATATTATAATGATTAGATGGTTTAGGGTTCGTAATTAATGGGGTTATGGGTAATTAGTTAGGTTAAATTAATTAAACCCGTTTTTAAAAACTGGGCAGAATTTTGGGTCATTGTTTTGATCATATAGGGAGTTCTACAAACTCTTATTTTGCGATCCACATATCCCTAAAAAGATAATTGAAGTGGCTATCCAATGCAAGAAACGAGAACTAAATTGGAGGTCAGGAAGTGGGTCAAAAACAGGTTACAACAGTCGGAGGTCAAAACAGTTTTGAATTCAGCCTGTTTTCTTTTTAAGTTTTGGGTTGTTTGGGGTACTTAGGGTTGCATTGGGATCTTCTCACGAACGTGAGAGATGGTTTATATATTGTAGTAAGTATCTGCACTTGGGCTAAGGTTGTGGTTTAGGGTAAGACCCCTTAATGGTAACAAACTTTTAGTACGTTTAAAATCAGGAAATCTGGAATGACAAAAGTCGATATATGTATATCGGGGCCTTAACAGTAGCTTTAAGGTTAGGGCACGTGGGAGGTGTTAGCCAACATATGTAAGGGTTTGAATATTCCTTTTACAGAAACCATGGGTATGTTTAAGTGGACCTTTGACTTAAAGTTTTGAGACTTAAACTGGGACTGATTTGTGTAAAATATGAACGGGATAGTTATTAGACTTAATCAAGTTAAGGACTTGTTAGGGAAGGTTAATGGGATGGTTAGATCTTATCAATGAGGTTTTTATATTGGAATAGACTAGATGTCCATCATAGTTTGATGAGCCATCTTAGTGATAGGTTCGTGTATTGATTTCGTGTTTTTGGTTTGTTAGCTTGTTGCTAGTGCGAGGACTTGTGAAGAAGCTATCAGGTGAGTTTCATAGTCCATGTTTATTATTGTTTTTGACTTCCAGATGGGATGGAAGAGACACTGTGTTGAGTTATTTATAAATTTATGATGCGAATGTTTTTTTAAGGTTTGAGATGGACTTGTGTGTACATTATGTGATTAACTGCTATGTGATTCTTGTTTGTGTACGATTTGGATCAGAAAGGTATATAGGTGTATGGGCGCCTATGGTACCATGGTTTTTGGTAAGGCGTGATGCCTTGGTAATTGTGGTTGTTGGTAAGGCGTGATACCTTGGTAATTGTGGTTGTTGGTAAGGCGTGATGCCTTGGAAATTGTGATTGTTGGTAAGGCGTGATGCCTTGGAAATTGTGATTGTTGGTAAGGCATGATGCCTTGGAATTGTAATGATTGATTGAACTTGAATGCTAGTTGTTAGTACATGATTGTAGCGCATTGTCCATATGTTTATTGGTTTATGGTATTCACAGCTTATGACTTGTCTTGTGTTGGAGTCTAAACCTATGACTCTCACCAACTTTATGTTGACGTGTTTTAGTGTCTCTTTCAGGTGATACTATGGTTAAGCATGAGAACATATGTGGCTAGGATTGGAGAAGCTTAGGAATGCATATAGAAGGAGAATCCCCGTTTCCTTCTTAGTTTTTATTTGTTCTTTTAATAAGTGATACTCTGGCACACATATATTTGTTTGGTTATGTTATTTGTTTGTCTTGGGTAAGCGGTAGGACTGTTACCTACTTACCTAGACTCCTGAGTCTGATGAGATATTGTCATGACTTTGTGTCTCCATTTTATGACATTTCTTATTTCATATAGTTATCTCTATAGACACGCCATGTTGTGATGATATCCATACGTCGTGCCCCATATTCCGCCATGGTGGGGTGTGACAGAGTCTATAGAGGTCGTCCACGAAATGACCCATTCTCTGAAAGTTACAATCCTGGATTGCGCAATCACCCCAACTTCCGTTGGAAAGATGAAGACAAACGCCCTAATAATGCCCAACAACAACACTATGGTTACAAACCAAGGTATGAGGGTGGCGATTCATCTAACTTCCAAAAAAATTCTTACAATCATAGGCCACAACAACAATATCCAAATCAGGTCCAAGGCCAAGATGATAACCGTCTCTTGAACCTTAACCGAAAATTTGATAGGCTTATGGATTCATTATCTACCAACAATCAAGAGATCAATAGAAAATTCGAGGTCACTAATCAAAGACACAAGGCCACTACTAAATCTATTGCAGCTCTTGAGAGACAAGTTGGTCAATTGGCGGATCAATTAAGCAAAAGAGATGAGGGAAGGCTACCGAGCTATCCCACCATGAATCCCGCACACAAGAAAAATGGAAATGAGCATGTGAATATGGTGACATCTCTTCGAAACGGTAAAATCTACAACAATGACAAGGGAACTCCAAATTATCCTGATGTCGAGGATTTCGTCACTGATGACGAAATTATTGTTAAAGGTAAAAATTCTGATAATGTTATGTCCGGTTCTAAGTTGGTAAATGATTTGTTAAATGATTTTCCTAAACCATCAACACCGAATCCTAAAGCAACTGAATCTCCCGAAGTTGTGGAGGGTGGTGTGTCCAGCACACCATACCCTACAGCTTTGGAACAATCGACATCTACAAGGTTAGCTAAAAAGGGTCCTCATGCTGAGGATATGTGGGAGACTTTCAAGCAAGTTAAGATCAATATCCCCCTTATTGATGCTATCAAGCAAATTCCTGCATATGCCAAGTTTTTAAAGGACTTGTGTACCCAGAAGAGGAAGCTGAAGGCGTCTTTGCCTAAAAAGATTGACCTAACTGAGCATGTTAGTGAAGTCTTATCTAGCTCCCTTGCTCCTAAATTCAAAGATCCTGGAGCACCGTTGATTTCAGTTGTGGTCGGAAATATTGCCATTAAGAAGGCGATCCTTGATCTTGGTGCTAGTATCAACATCCTTCCTGCTAGTTTGGTCGATAAGTATGACTTAGGAACTCTTCGAAAGACAGACACCATTATTTCCTTAGCCGATCGATCTACCAAAATTCCTAGAGGTATCTTAGAGGATGTTATTGTGAAAGTTGATGACTTCTATTACCCAATTGACTTCTTTGTTATGGACACCGAGTCACAATACAAGGATGTCCAACCAACTATTATCCTTGGGCGCCCATTCATAGCCACGATAGATGCTAGGATTAATTGTCGGACTGGTGCCATAGATATTGCATTCAGTAATAAGAAGATAAGATTAAATGTGTTTAATTCTATGAATTCTCCTACAATGAATGAATGTTACTAAGTAGATGTGATCGATGAGGAAGTTCAAAAGCATGCATCTCGTATGCCTAAGGATGATCCTTTGGAATTATATTTAACTGGTGAGAATGAGGAGATTCTTGATGTTGCTGAAGTTCAAGAGATTCAAGAGTGTTTGATCAGTTCTTTGGACCATCAAAAACCACCTTGGTCTTATAAGGTGGAGCCCTTGCCTTCTACTTTTGACACGGCCACGAAGTCGTCTCTTGAGGTGCCTCCAACTCTTGAACTAAAACCTTTGCCATCCAATCTCAAATATGCTTTTCTAGGTCCTAATAATACGTTACTCGTTATTATTGCTTCTGATCTTTCTGAATTACAAGAGGGAGCACTTCTAAAGGTGCTTTCCAAGTACAAAGCAGCAGTGGGATGGACGATTGCAGACTTGAAAGGGATCAGCCCTTCATTATGTATGCATCGAATTGTTACGGACCCAGATATTAAGCCAGCAAGAGATGCGCAAAGGCGTCTAAATCCTAATATGAAAGAGGTAGTGAAGACGGAATTTATTAAATGGTTAGATGCTGGTATCATCTATCCCATCTCGGATAGTAAATGGGTAAGTCCCACTCAAACAGTGCCTAAAAAGGCCGGAATCACTGTTGTGGAAACTGAGAATGGGGAAAAACTCACAACCCGACCAGTTACTGGGTGGAGAGTTTGCATAGATTACCGTAAGCTTAATAATGCTACATCTAAAGATCACTTCCCAGTACCTTTCATTGATCAAATAGTTGAGAAGCTTTCAGGTAAAAAGTTCTATTGCTTCTTGGATGGGTACTCCGGTTATAATCAAATACCCATCCATCCTGATGACCAGGCCAAAACTACTTTTACGTGTCCATGCGGGACGTTTGCACTTCGAACAATGCCTTTTGGCCTGTGTAATGTAACCCGCTACCTTCCAGCGGTGTATGATGAGTATCTTTTCTGACATGGTTGGAGAATCCGTAGAGATATTTATGGATGATTTCTCCATCTTTGGTCAATCCTTTGAAAGCTGCCTTGATCAGCTTGAAAGCGTGTTAAAAAGATGCACCGAAACTAATCTGATGCTTAGTTGGGAGAAGAGCCATTTCATGGTTCGAGAGTGAATTGTATTAGGGCATGTTATGTCTGAAAAAGGATTTGAGGTTGATCATGCAAAAGTTCAAGTAATTTCAACCCTTCCTCCTCTCACTACCATCAAAGGTGTGCGTTCTTTTCTTAGTCATCTCGGGTTCTATAGGCGATTTATTAAAGATTTTAGTGCAATATCAAAGCCTCTTTGTAATCTACTCTTAAAAGAAGCACACTTTGACTTTAATGAATCATGTCTTAAAGCATTCAATATGCTTAAGGAAAAGCTTGTAGAAGCCCATATTCTGCAATCACCTGATTGGTCGAAGCCTTTCGAGATCATGTGTGATGCGAGTGATTATGTCGCTGGGGTGGTTTTAGGACAGCGAGTCGATAAGAAACCTTTTGTAATCTTTTATGCTAGTAAGACGTTTTCCGAAGCTCAAATGAATTGCACCACTACTGAAAAAGAGTTGTTAGCTGTGGTTTTTGCTCTTGATAAGTTTAGGTCATATATTTGGGGGCATTATAAGGTGATAGTATTTTCAGATCATAGTGCCTTAAGAGATTTGTTGACTAAGAAAGAGATAAAACCGAGGTTGCTTAGGTGGATTTTGCTTTTTTAGGAATTTAATCTAGAAATTCGGGATAAAAAGGGGTCAGAAAATGTAGTTGTCTACCATTTGTCTAGAATTATCCCTCCGCCGTTCAACCCTTCTGATGTGATTAAGGAAAGCTTTCCGGATGAAAGCTTATTTGAGGTTTCTAAGGTTCCTTGGTACGTAAATATAGTTAATTATCTTGCAGTTAAAAAGCTTCCGGAGTTTTGGTCCAAACAACAAAAAAATACTTCTTCTCCCAGTTGAAGCATTATTTTTGGGAGGATCCGGAGCTATATACGGTGTGTGCTGACCAAGTTGTTAAGAGATGTGTTCCTGACCATGAGCATATGGACATATTGGCTCATTGCCAATCTTATGCATGTGGTGGTCACTTTGGTGCTACGAAAACTGGGCATAAAGTCTTGCAAAGCGGTTTCTTTTGGCCGACTATATTCAAGGATGCCCAGTCTTTTGTGAAAGCATGTATTCGTTGCCAACAAGTTGGAGGGATTTCAAGGCGTGATCAAATGCCTATGAATCCCATACTTGTTGTTGAGATATTTGATGTGTGTGGAATTAACTTTATGGGACCATTCCCCACTTCCCATGGCAATGTGTACATTTTAGTGGCAGTTGATTATGTTTCTAAGTGGGTAGAGGCTGAGGCTACTAGAACCAATGACCATAGTGTAGTTCTTAAGTTTGTAAAGAAGAATATCTTTGCTAGACATGGAATTTCTAAGGCTATAATTAGTGATGGGGGTTCCCACTTTAAGAACTTTATATTTGGAAAATTATTGAAACACTATGCAGTTAATCATAGGATTGCTACCCCTTATCACCCACAGACTAATGGACAGGTGAAAGTATCAAATAGGGAGATTAAGCGAATTTTAGAAAAGACCGCCCGTAGTGATAGGAAAGATTGGTCCTTGAGGTTAGATGATGCCTTGTGGGCATATAGGACGGCTTTTAAGACTCCTATTGGTATGTCACCGTATAAGTTGGTATATGGCAAGGCGTGTCATTTATCGGTTGAGATAGAGCATAGGGCTGAATGGGCGATTAAGACTGTTAATCTGGATTTAGAGAGAGCGGGTAGTTCTAGGAAACTTCAATTATCTGAACTAGATGAGATTAGACGTGATGCCTATGAAAGTTCTAGGATTTATAAGGAGAAAACCAAAGTTTTTCATGATCGACACATCACCAAGAAATCGTTCTTGGTTGGTCAAAAAGTTTTGTTATTCAATGCTAGACTTAAGCTTTTTCCTGGGAAGTTGAGAAGTAAATGGACGGGTCCATACATTGTGACTCACATCTTTCCACATGGAGCCATTGAAATAAAAAATATGGTGGGTGGAGAGCCTTTTAAAGTAAATGGACACCGTTTGAAGCCGTATGTTGAGTTGGAGAGTGATCAGATGGAAACGGTGGATGTGGTTTACTTAGAACCACTCCAACCGTCTTAATAGCTCATATGAGTTATGTCTGGCTGAAGACGGTAAACTTAGCGCTTTGCGGGAGGCAACCCGTGGTTTGTGGGTTGTAGTGTGTGTATTTTTTTTTGCATTTTATTATCTTATTTTTGTGTGTGTTTAAAACTTTGTGGGTGTGTTCACTACAAACCCTCACGAGACAAAACTCGTCCAGTCGGGCTACGGAGTGGTTTAAAGGCTTCTTGCATACGCTAAATGCAACCGTGATTCCTACGAAAGTGAGTTAGGTTTTTGTTTTTCGTGTGAGTTTGTCAAATTGATTTTTAACCAAAATTTAAATTTAAAGTTTTTTGCATTAGGGGCAATGCAATGCTTTAAGTTGAGGAGGTGGCACATGTGTTACATGTTTTTGTGTGAAATTTTGGTCAAAATGGGTTAAAATGTGATTTTTGAGAAAAATTGAAAATTTTTAAAATTTTAAATCACATTATAAGAGTCTTGTGCTAATTAGATGTGGATGTTTCTTCTACATATATGTTTTTTGAGTATTTGCAGATTCTGAAGATTAGCTTGTGGATGATTTATTGGAGCAAGCTAGAAGATTTGGCCATAATTATCAGGTGCACCCGATTCTATTGTATAATTTGGTTATTAAATTGATTTGATTGTTTACATGTAGTTAGGCATATGTATAATTTAGATCATCAAACCACGCCGGTTGAATTCCCTCTACTTACCTTTGCTTAGATCGAGTAGAAAGTAAAAATAAATAATATGAAATATAGTAATGTAATAGTTGGGTTAGGACATTTTAAATTGATCTTATTCGACTCGCCGCCCGCGCACGGTGGCCTTAGAAAAGAGTTGGAGAACGGTCATAATTATTGGTGGTAGTCATATGCTGGGCTTGCCTAGCTGATTCGTCACCCGCGCAAGGTGATACTTTAGTTGTTAGCATGGGTCAGATGCCAATTTTTATGATGGATAGCATTGCACTTAGCTAAGACAATTTTATGTGAAATAACCCAATCCTTGTATTGTTGTAATGAAATTAGAAAGATTAGTTTAATTTAGTGCATTGTATAATTATACTATGTGGTAGATAATTCCATCATGTGATGTACCAGTAGGCACGAAGTATAATTGTTCCCAATTAATTAAAACAGAAAAATTAACCGGTTCCCATGTGCTAATGTGTCTTAGTATGCACCTATATGATAGATATTCATTTTTCTGAATAATTGGTCTTTATATCAACCTTAAAAGGAGTGTATAAAGCGTTCGGGATGACTTGTATAAGAAACGGTCCTGAATGGCTAAAAGAAAGAGCTTATGTGTGAAGTGAAAAAAAAAATAAAGAAAAAAAATTGTGAAAAATAAAGAAAAAAAAAGTAAAAAAAATTGTGAAAAAAAGAAAAAAGAAAAAGAAAAAAGAAAGAAAGTGAAAATATGTAAGATAAAGTATGATGGCTTATGATGTGCTCTTATGGTATAAAAACTCCAATGTTAAAAAAAGTGTACGATATTCTCACCTCTTGTTTTAGATTAATGTTTAGATTGATTATAGGTGTGCATTAGGTACGTTGGACACATGGTTAATTATGTGAAATATAAAGTAAATGGAATTAATGGGAATTGTTATGCTAAGTGTTTAAGAATGACAAAAATATTGGTAATCATTTTGGATTATTTGTCATGTAGGAAGATTATTAGTGTATTAGGTTGAATGTGATCTTTTTGATGAAATTTCAACAGTATGATTAAAAATTATGAAATTAACATGCTTGTATATTTTTATTTTATTTTTACTCGAGACGGTAAAGTTAAGTTGAGAGGATTTAATCGGTGTATTTTGCATTCACCTTATAGCATGTTAATTTAGCATAATTGTATATTTATTTGTCGTTATATATGTACTTTGAGTGTGTTTTGTGATTATGTAGGTTACGAGCGAAATAGAATAAAATGGCTGCTTAATTAATTTTGTGGAGAAAGACATTGTGAGCTCCGATAAATGAAGAAAAAATATTGAAGAAAAAGATTTGAGCGCGTCGTAATATTTTCGGTCATTTTTTATTTGTCCGGGCTCCGTTTGAGCAATTGTTGGCATTGGGTTATTTTTTATTGGGTTAAAGTTATTATATGTCAAAAGAATAAAAAGAATAAAAAAATATATTTTGGCCCAATTAGCCCATGTACTAACCGACCCAAAGTACTATATTTATTGAAAAACAAAGGGTCGACAGGAGAAAAAAAACAGTTGAAATATATTGGGATTGACTTTCAAGACAAGTGGGGACGATTTTTCTTGGGAGAGCCGAATAAGATAGCCGATTGATTAAAAAAAAGACAAGGAGGCTTTTGTGGAAGAATTCTAGGCGCAAGAAAAAAAAATCAAATGTGAATACATCATTTGGGGTTAGTTGCAACAGTGGGGAGAATTGACTATTAAAGAAAAAAAAAAGAGATAGCAAATGATGGTAGTTGTTATATATTGGATCGGG
Organism: Glebionis coronaria; assembly: GCA_025667525.1. Lineage (NCBI taxonomy): Eukaryota > Viridiplantae > Streptophyta > Magnoliopsida > Asterales > Asteraceae > Glebionis > Glebionis coronaria. The sequence continues at coordinate 305,756,706 of CM046874.1, forward strand.
TACACCGCGATATCCGGCTAATTTTGTTGTAATTCCTTCCGGTAACTTTATTTATGGTTTGATCATCACTTTTGGATTATCATATTTTTATTACATTGATTAATGATTATTTATAAATTATTTTTATTGATTTAATATTATGTTTAATTATTTGTGCGAGACAATTTATTATTAGTTAATGATTCATACTTATTTTATTTAGTTAAGAAAAAAAGATGGTCGTATAATCGATATAAATTGTACCTAAATAAATTGTTAAAACATAATTATTGGTTGGATTAATATAAGATTTATTATCGCGAGTCATTGATAAACATAATAAATGCCGACATTAATTCATTCATATTAAGTCGAAATAATCTTTGTAATCAGTTTGAAAAGTTTCGATGATCCATAAGTGTGATCAACCATAAATATTAGGATCTGGAAGGTGTAACACTCCCAAATTTATACAACTCAATACAGCGGAAGACTCGTTGGTGTTACGGGATAGCACATTACTCACATCATAGACAACGCATAAGAATCGCGTCATTTAATAATAAAGCATTTCCATTCATAAATATCCAATTTACATAGGTCCCAAGTTATTGTATTTAATACAGGTTTTACAAAGCATTTGAATGGAAATAAGTATTTAGGTGCGGGCCATGAATTCTTGTTGTCTTCCCGAGAATTACCTTCAAGTACCTGAGATAAAACATGTTAAAAGAAAAGGTCAGCGATAACGCCGAGTGAATTCATAGAGTTTAATAAATTCCATCAATATAACTTTGGTATAAAATTATTACCAAAAATCATTTCGTACAAATCATTGTAATAGGCCATAAAATAGCCAAAGTCATTTTTATACAAATCCTTTTCGAAAATCATAATATAGGCATTTGCCTTAAAAAATCATTATACGAACCATTGTCATAAAAACATCTTACAAAACGTTTTACAACGTTGTATAGATTAAATAAAAACCGTTATATGAATATGGTTATATAAAACCAAAATACGAACATAAAATCAATAGTATGACCCCGTATTGCTAGTCAGGCAATACATCGTAATTTGGTGCGTATAGTAGTATTTCGTTAACTGGATTATTATAAGCCGCATGACATTGTTACCTTACTAAACCAAACAACGTGTAGCTAGCCCGATACTCAATCTGCCCATCTAAATTAGCGTGTCATCATAAAGGTCACGCTATGGAAATCTTCTCATACATAAATTCGCTTACCAATCAATGTGGCACGACGGGGATCAACGGTCAAGGCGCGAACTGGGGTGATCGTCCCCAAATAGTACTATTATATGCATAAGCGTCTACCAAATCCCGGTAGTTCACAATTCATGCTAATGGGACTTTTAGTGACATAACCTAACTTTAATAATACATTTAATTTCATCTATCGGGTCATTTAATCGTTTATCGGGTCATACAATTGGGTCATACAATCATTCGGGTCCAAATCAATAAACAAACAATCGGGACAAATGGTGTCCTATTTTATAAAAACTAACATGTTATCTCCCTCGCGGGTTTAACAAACATTTCATAAAAATATTTAAAAGAGTGCGAGGCTATGAACTCACGTTGATGTGGGAAGGCGGGTTATCGGCAATTCGGACGTGCGGTACGTGCTTCAATCTCGGAAACCTAGACAAATAATACTCGTCTTAGACTCTTGTCCAATGACTTTATAAAAATAACAATTATGTATACATATGATGATTATATATATATGATGATCAAGTAGGTTTACATATTCCCTTTTACTCATTTTAGTGTTTACGTATTGGTAACTTCTTACTAGTTTACTAGTTTTACCTATTTACGTATTTTAGGTCCAATAAACTTATTATAAGTTCTTTAACTTGTATTATTTCACTTTATACTTGTATTATCAGTATTTAAACTTTACAAGTTGGGCCCAAATGGGTTAAGCCCAATAAATAAGTTTATAAGTGTTTTAGTCCATTTTGTTGTATTATTAGTCCAGTAACGTTAACTTAGCCCGTTAATGTCCGTATGTTATATAGTTCGGGTTTTATCGGTTTTTACTTATTATATATGTTTATATATCAGTATATGAGTTTATAAAAGTTTACATTATACGGGTCCAACCGTCTAAGTTTTATTTAACAAAAACGTTAATTTTACGGTAATAGCCGAAAAAGTCGTAAAAATCATGTTTATAGTTTTATAACTTATAAAACTTATCAAACTACCATTTTTATAAAATGTCCATTTATTTATCCCTATACATATTTATATAAATGTATTATATAAGTTAGTGGGTTTTAATTCACATTTTATACTATTTTTATTTGAGTGCTTATATAATACTATTATACTTTAATTTCCCAAATCTGATTTTTATTTTCATGTTCACCAAAACTTCCATATCTAGAGTTCTATATAGAGATAGAAGCTCAAATGTTTATGACATAAACTAAATGATATGTTCTCCATTTAACTCTTCTATAGCTACTGTTGAATCAGCCTCTAAGTATTTTCTAAAAATCGTTCAAAACAGTGAACTCAGATTTGTACTCTAAACTTGTTTTGATCATATCTCACTCATCCTAATAATTCCATTGCATGGACAACTCTCACATGTGTACAAGACATATTACTTATTGTATATCCATTAATCTATGCCATGCCATTTTTATCACTTCATCATATGATTCGTTACTGTTTTATACAACCAACAATTTAAACAAGATTTTAGCCTTGTTTCTTATAGTTTTTCATCTTGTTAAGCATGTTTATCAACACCAAATCCCCACACAATATTTTTAATCATCATTCATCATCATATACATATACATAAGTAAAAGAAATACAAGATTACATAATCAAAAAAATAACAAGAGGATGAGGAGAACAATCTTTATACCACCATGATGATGTAGGTTGTGATCAAAACATGGATTTTGATGGAGAAACTTGTGAATAACCAAGACCATCTTCAAGACCACAATTCTTCATGAACACCTTGTGGAAAATCAGCCCCAAGACTCCATGGAAACTCCTCCTTGGATGTTATAATCACCACCAATCAATAGGGCTTCAAAAGGGCTTCAACATGTGTGTAAATAACTTTAGATTTCATGGTTGATTTTGATCAATGATGGTGTTTGATGGGTGAGATGGGACGGAAAAAATGGAGTAGAGAGAGAGATGCGAGTTGTTTTTTCATGTTGTAAATGAGAAGAGTGGTTTGAGGTGCTAGTTTTGGTGTGGTGGAAGCTTACTTTGTAAGCTTAACTTACATGTGTAAGTTTTAAGCTATATGTTTGCCACATCTTGTGATGTGGTGTCTAGTGTAGCCGTGGTTTGTGGGGGTGGGGCAAGTTTCCCACTTGTCTCATCCCCATTTAATTACGGGTACTCCTCGATTCTAGTTTCCTCGATTTGCGTGCCCTCGGGTCGTTTTACGAAAAACGTTTTTATAAATTATGAATCAACGGCACAAAACGAATCTAATAAAAATTGTCTCATCAAAAACGGAGTTCGAAAACGTAAATACGTAATCCTAAGGTTTCCGGTTTAGTCGTAAAGGACGTTAAATTATAATCGTAAGTCCTAATCTCTTCTCGTAAATTTGTGAGTTTATGAACCAACACAAATTTAAAATCTCAAAATAATATTCACGGATAAATTTATTTTCTGAAATGTCGGACTGTCACCAAAACGGTATATGTAAACGTAAGCACGTAACGTAGAATCCTTCGGTTTAGACGTAGTCGACGCTACTTCAAGACGTAAATCCAAATTACTTCCCAAAAATAAGTGAGTTCATATTATAACATTAAAATAGTGTTTTTAAATAATACTTGAGAATAAAATATCAACCATAAATTGACGGATTGTCACAGCATTTACCCCTAAACAGGATCTTTGTCCTCAAAGATCATCTTACTACTCGCTTCTTATAGAGTTAAAGCCATGTGGGTATTTCCTACACATTCGGTCTTTTCTCACAAGTGTAATTCATTACAATACGCAGCAAACATAACTACGGGAATAAGATCAGGCTTAATGTTGACTTACTTTCTCTATCCATGATGTTCACCGGTTTCTGATGAATGCAACTTTTCGTCGATCTAAGCTTCATTAAGGAATAGTCAGATTTTCACTTGATAGGCATTTTATCAAGTTCGATATACGAAACATAATTCACGCAGCTCTTGAAGTCCTAGGGTAGATCCAGCTTATATGCCTTTCAAACCAATCTTTTTACATCTCAATGGTCCCATACAACGGGGACTTATATCCCATGATCTTTCAGATCATCAATTCATTCTTCCATGGTTAAAATTTTTGGCATAACTTCGCTACCCATCTGGCATTTCAAGATCTCATTTCATATTCACATAACCTCCTATCTACTACCGGCAGTCAATAATCAGATCCTAATTTCAACAATCATTTCAGGTCTCGCGGGTCGAGTATTTTGTAAGGTTAGGTTCGCCATTATAGGAAACCTTAAACCTAAAAGACATGTCCAACTCACAATGGGTGTATGTCGGGTGTCTTCATCTCAACTCCTGCTTACAGATTCTGTAATATATAAATCTTAACAAGATTCGATCTCGATCCTAACACGATAATTATTAATGATAATCTCTCCAAAGGAAAACGATTATACGGTCTATTACCAAAGGTCAATCATTCAAACATAGAACAACGCTTATAGTATTTTGTATCGTTACTTTACCTCGTCCCTTCGATTGGGGTGGTACACAGTACTTTCATCAAGATTCGTTCTAAATGACTTCTGAGCAAATCTCTAGAAATTCGATGTGAAGCGAGGATCTTGATAAAGATGATCGATACAGGCACACCATGTTTACTCAACTTCTTTAAATACAAAAGACTCAACTTCTTCATCAAGAATCTATCATTAACAGGAATGATATTAGCAGATTTGGTCAGTCTGTCGACGATGACTCAAATCAAATCAAATTCAGATGATGACCTTTGCAATAGCTAGACGTTTACTAATGTATGAGGCGATGTCTGCCTTTATAGTTTTCCATCAGTACAACTTCTTCTGATAATGATACATTAAATCAGAAATGACAAGAATAGAATACTTATACTTACAAGATTTCAATATATCTACATCTCACAATCCTTCATATTTAGGCAACCATAAGTGGCCTTTTAAAACATTTAACGCTATCGGCTTCTCAATTCTAATGTTCACATTAGACGCGAACTCCTTTTTATTATCTATATTATCCTTTTACAAGCATCGGCTATATTTTAAATTGTTTCGCAATTTATTTTGCACCTTCATTATTAAGGAACATGTCCTAATTGGTTCTTTATATTTTCTACATAATGTGTCAGTATCTACATTCACTTTACTCGATGAAATAAATATCATGACCATATTTATTTAGAAATTATTCCTACATATTTTCTATGTTTTAGTTTCTTCTCAACTATCATTTTTATCAGTTTTGCTCAATCCGACGTCTAAAGCGTCGACAATTATTACAACTAATTAAATATTAAATATTGAATTTTTATCAAACGTAAACGTAAAGATTTTAAATTTCTTAGTCCATCCAATTATATGAAAATGTTCAAAAAAAATTTAAATTTAATTAACACGATTTTTGTTGATTTATCGAAAATAATTAATAGGATTCGTAAATGTTCGAAAAACCTTCGTTTATTCTTTGGTAGAAATTTTCTTAGTTGAAAAGCAAAAATTGTCGTTTCAAATTTTAAGTCATGGTTTAAAGGTTTCCTCAATTCCTCTTAGGCTGTCTTGAGGTATACACGAACATTTACCCCTCAACAGGAGTTTAGTTAAATGTTCTGGGTATAAGGGAATAATCCCTCAAAAGTTATTTAATAAAATATCTGTCAAAACATATTTCCATTTCCCTTTTTGGTAAAATTCAAAGTCTTAAAAGGGCTCTTAATTTTTAAAGAGTCAATATATTCTATTATCTATTACTCACACGGTCAATTAATATAAAGGATTTAGTCTTTAATCACATGTTAATTATTCAAGGTATAGGTTTTCATTGTTCGGCCAATTCAGGGCAGTCTATAAATAATTATTAACTCATTCTTATTCTTATAAACAAACAAATAGTCCTTAATGATCACAAGCATGAATTTATCAAATTACAGCCTACACACGTGATTCACCAAATTTATGGATGCTACATGTGTATTAGTCAATCCAAACGACATCACGTGAAACTCATAATGTTCATTACAAGTTCTGGATGTAGTAATTGGAATAGATAATCTTTTTCGCGGACGCGAAGTTGATGATAACCATGCCGAGGATCAAATCTTGAATATACGCTAGAACCTTGTAAATGATCGAACAATCTATCATCTTGGGTAGTGGATGTAGATTTTAATCGTCAATTTAATTAGTTCACGGTAGTCGATAAATATAAGAAATAATAACACCATATCTCTTCATGATGACGAGCTTGGTAGAATAAAAGCTTTCTCCGAAAACTCTCTCAGTTGTACGGTAATTCTTTTAATTCAGATGGTGCTGTCGTACAGTGCACACGCCACAGGTGCAGCACCGAGAAATATAATCAATACCAATTTTAACCTGCCTTAATGGCAAAAGTCTAGGTAATTCACCAATAAATACCTCTTAAAGTTTCAGATAACATAAACATCTTTTAATAAATTCATATTAGGTTCTTTCTAGATTATAATATCTATGACTAATTCACAACCATTCATGGTATAATTTCAAGTCTAAATGCAGGATATGGTCATCGATCAAGAATTATTTAGATCACTTTTGATAATCAACATCTTATCATTTAGGGAAATTCTACTCGAGTTCCCATTAATTAAGACAATGTCGTTATGTCATAATCAATCATTCCATTCTACTGGCACTTATCAACTTTCCAGTTGCATTGTCGTCGATAAGATGTGAATTTCTCAAAAGACTAATAATAACTCATAATCCTTCACAAATTCAGGGATATATGGAGACACAACTACTATTAAAAGAGTAGGGTCAACGCATAATCTACGCGAGAGAATTTCAAATCAGATACAGACGAAAACATTTAACGAATATGAATATATCCCATGTTTTCATTAGTTTGAGTACGCATTCGAAAGCTCCTCGGATCGTTACCCAGGTCATTCAAATGAAATCTTAATCAAAAGAAATGATAGGAACGTCGATACATCCAGTCGGGTATCAACAGTCGGTAATCAAATACTTTTCCTAAGAATCTCACTACGGGAGAATTGGACAAGAAAGAATTGTCAATTGTCAAATAAGACAATTTCCACATATGAGTAAATTCGACTCAGAAGAATAGATGCTACAGGCACATATGTAGGTGTCCCTAATAATATGTCCATATTTTTCACTTCTTGCATATCTCATAAAATTTAATCTTTCACAATCTTCAAAGAAAATGTAGTGTTTATTCATTAGTTTTATGGTGACTACTAATCAGTCTTGCATGGTCCATTCCAAATTGTATGTAGGCGCGCAACTATATACAATTTCAAGATTAACGATGCAATACTCAGTTCGTCAAAATTTTACCATCATGTTTATAATAAAAACATTTTCATGCTTAATTCTTAAATAAGAATCAAAAATAAATTTACAAAGATTTTCTTTGTTTTGAAAACAATTAAGTTTTCCAAGGTGTTTTATAAACAACCTCATTTCGATAACAATCACTTATAAATCTTACTTTGAATAATCCTTATAGTGATGAAAATTCATTTTTTCTCAAGGGATACTGTTTTATCTTATAAAAACAATGAGTGATCTGCAAAAGTGTGATGAAAAGTTGTTCACCAAGAACTAAGTACAACATGATAGGAAATGATCTTAGCCAAATAATCATGAGGTTCATGACCTCGATGGCACTCGGAATACAAAGAGAATAATCCACAACGTAACTCAATTCAAGATGAGTATTTGTTCAATGGTTGCATCACTAATGCGAATCATTAGGAAGAAGCAAGAAAAGATAGATATCATCGATACAAGTAGAATTTAGCAATCAAAGGTAGTCTTTTCATTAATCACAAACAAGTCAAATTTTACCGTAACACATTATGTGTCACTATGTCATACAATTCTCAGAACTCATCCTACCAACTGATGTCTCAGTTAATTTAGGGATTTTTAAAAGATACCACAATGAATACTAATCTACAAGAGTCATTAGGTGTCCACCTGTCCCGGAAGATCCATCGGTCCGAATTTAGAAGAAGATTTCTTCAATTTATTTATTGGACACTGGGCATCCTCGTCATTGGACAATGGCCTAGGAACAACCCTTAACACAAACCTACAATCAATTAAAACCTTATAATTCAATCACAAAACTTAATGACTTCTATTAACAATCTCATATTCCATATGGTTAAATTTTACTTTATTCAAGTTTCAATCAACTTATACTCAATTCGATATCCTACCTCATATTCCAATACTTTAAATCTTATTCATAAACCTTAAAAGGGCAATAAAAGCTCAATATGATCAACACTTAATTCCAATCCTTTAGCTCTTACAACAACAATTATCAAATGAGTCACTAGCATGAGATGACTCACACATTCAATCAGATTTCTCGGAAAGGTACTAGTGGCATGAGGCTTTTGGGTAATGGTTCCAATGACAGCCTCAAGTGCAACATTCATCCTTTCGATTTCAATTTAAGAATTGGGTGACAACGAATCAGATGACATCTTTCTAGGTGTTAACGTTTTGTCAAACTCCACTCTTATAAGGAAAGATCGTCAGGACATCGATATCAGTTTTAATCTCGCCAATTCTTCTTCAGTATCACAATCAACTAATACCAACATTTCTACGAATATCAACCATTTGTTGGGATCATAAATATTCACAACTTGGTTTAGATCTAGGATAGCTAGAATTCCTACGAGAATAGCTTCGATTAATTTACTAGGGGATTTAGGGTTCCTTGTGACAATCTATGTCGTATAAATACCTCGTATAAATATCAAAATAATCATCAAACAATCATGTAATAAAATTACATCATATATATATATATATATAATCCAAGTTATATATATATTAAAATAATACTTCTCAGTCTGGCCTTGTCGGTAACTCGGGAATTCTTCGGCACCGTTATAGTCAAAAGATTTTTAGACATTTTTAGAAAAATGTTTATAGTTAAAAGATTTTGAAATGTTTTATTCAAAACCTTAGTTTTAAAAATCTTTCGTTCTCTATAACGAGAGCTCTAATACCAAACTGTAACACCCCCAAATTTATACAACTCAATACAGCGGAAGACTCATTGGTGTTACGGGATAGCACATTACTCACATCATAGACAACGCTTAAGAATCACGTCGTTTAATAATAAAGCATTTTCATTCATAAATATCCAATTTACATAGGTCCCAAGTCATTGTATTTAATATAGGTTTTACAAAGCATTTGAATGGAAATAAGTATTTAGGTGCGGGCCATGAATTCTTGTTGTCTTCCCGAGAATTACCTTCAAGTACCTGAGATAAAACATGTTAAAAGAAAAGGTCAGCGATAACGCCGAGTGAATTCATAGAGTTTAATAAATTCCATCAATATAACTTTGGTATAAAATTATTACCAAAAATCATTTCGTACAAATCATTATAATAGGCCATAAAATAGCCAAAGTCATTTTTATACAAATCCTTATCGAAAATCATAATATAGGCATTTGCCTTAAAAAATCATTATACGAACCATTGTCGTAAAACATCTTACAAAACGTTTTACAACGTTGTATAGATTAAATAAAAACCGTTATATGAATATGGTTATATAAAACCAAAATACGAACATAAAATCAATAGTATGACCCCGTATTGCTAGTCAGGCAATACATCGTAATTCGGTGCGTATAGTAGTATTTCGTTAACTGGATTATTATAAGCCGCATGACATTGTTACCTTACTAAACCAAACAACGGGTAGCTAGCCCGATACTCAATTTGCCCATCTAAATTAGGGTGTCGTCACAAAGGTCACGCTATGGAAATCTTCTCATACATAAATTCGCTTACCAATCAATGTGGCACGACGGGGATCAACCGTCAAGGCGCGAACTGGGGTGATTGTCCCCAAATAGTACTATTATATGCATAAGCGTCTACCAAATCCCGGTAGTTCACAATTCATGATAATGGGACTTTTAGTGACATAACCTAACTTTAATAATCCATTTAATTTCATCTATCGGGTCATTTAATCATTTATCAGGTCATACAATTGGGTCATACAATCATTCGGGTCCAAATCAATAAACAAACAATCGGGACAAATGGTGTCCTATTTTATAAAAACACTACAAGAAAATGAGTCTAATGCAACATTTTACAAGCAACACTTTTAAATGTGTCACATTATTCACAAGATTATTAGAAAAGCAACATTTATCAAATAAGTGTTGCATATTAATATCAAAGCCAACACTTTTTATTAAAGTGTTGCATGTTCAAGAGTATATTGCAACACATTAAAAAGTGATGCAATTACTATGACATACAAACATCATTTATTTTGAAGTGCTAAACAAAAAATTCACGAAAAATTAAAAATCTAATCTCCCGGTCACCAAAAAGACTGGCTTAAATAACTTTATTTTTTACTTTTGTGTTTTAGGCGGCCAAATGAAACCTCAAAATTTTCACCCAGCGCCAAACTCAAAACCTCACAAAACTTCAAATTTTTCACACCCCACCTAATAGACCAAGGTTGTCAAGATCCCGATCTTAATCTTAGGATCTTACGATTTTACGATACTGTAAAGCAAAAACGATCCGGATCTTACGTAGGATCTTTGCATGCTTAAGATCTTATAGGATCCCGATCTTGATCATAGGATCTTAGGATCTACTACGATCCGATCTTACTTTTTCTCGACCGATAAACTAAAAAACTACAAATTTATTAGTTCTATTTTGTATAATCTAAAAAACAACATGTAATTCTTCTTATATATTTCATAATCATAATTTAGGACCACATTTTTATGGACTATTCGTATAATTTGTGTTTACGATGTATATTAATTTTTATGGACTATCCGCAGTTTCTTAGGCTTAGCTGGCTATTACCGTAGGTTCGTGGAGAACTTTTCCCGCTTAGCACTACCATTGACCACACTGATGCGGAAAGGGGAGAAATTCGTCTGGACTGATGACCGAGAGAAGAGCTTTGAAGACCTGAAGCAGAAGCTAGTATCTGCACCTATTCTTTCTCTCCCATCTGGTACGGGTGGATTTCAAATCTACAGTGATGCATGGGAAGGGACTTGGATGTGTTCTCATGCAACATGGGAAAGTGATCGCGTACGCTTCACGGCAGCTTAAGCCTTATGAGGAAAATTACCCTACGCATGACTTGGAACTTGCTGCAGTCGTGGTTGCATTGAAGATGTGGAGGCACTACTTATATGGAGAATCATGTGACATTTTCACGGACCACAAGAGTTTGAAGTATATCTTCACTCATCATGAATTGAACATGAGACAGAGGAGATAGTTAGAGCTGTTGAAGGATTATGACATTAATATGCAGTATCATCCCGGCAAGGCGAATGTAGTAGCAGATGCACTTAGCAGAAAATCCAGAATGATCAATGGCATTAAGATTGAGGAGGAAATCATAAGAGACTTAGAGCGACTAGACATCGAGATCATGGTACGTGGACATCATGGTTAATGGGCTAATCTTAGAGTAGAACCCGAGTTACTCTCTAAGATCAAGGAAGCTCATAAAGATGATGGAGAAATCTGGCCGATAATTCAGAATTTGGAGAAGTAGACAGAATTCAGAGTAGATGTAGATGGTATCGTATGGCAGGGCACGAGACATTGTGTTCTTGATGATCAAGAACTCCGGGAAGCCTTGTTAGCTGAAGCTCATAGCTCCCCATTCTCTATACATCCTGGTTCGACCAAGATGTACCATGACATCTGATGAGACTGCTTTTATATATAGTCTCATCGTCCAAAAAGGGCTTTAAATGCATAAAATATCATGAAAATGGCCAAATATATGCTTGTGTATTTTAGGTACGGATATTGAGAAAATGACAAAAGATCACAAGAATCATGCAAAAATGAACACGGGAAACGAAGCCGCACAATGAACCAAGCCCTATTGAAGATTTTCCAAAGAAAACCCTTGAAGATTTGAAGATTATGCAAGAAGGGCCCTCCACTTTGAAGAATTGGCAATTTTAGTCCCTCAACAAAACTAAATTGTCAATATTAATCCTCCTCAAAGTCAAACATACCATGAAGGACTTCAAGTTACAAGAAATTATAAGTTTGGTCCTTTAAAAATGTCAAAATTACCAAAAGGACCCTTGACTTTGAAGAAATGGCAAAAATGGTCCCTCATTAATCATGACTTGGAAAATTCAATCCTCCAAGAAGTCAACAAGTCAAGACCATTATCAATGAAGAAAATGCCAAATCAGTCCTTCAAGAATCAAGAAATGGCAAGAAATACCCCTGAAATCACTTTACATAACTTTTTGGGGCAAAAGTGTGAAGTTGGAAACTTCAATAACAAAAAAATCCGGATTTTGGCTAGTTTATTTGCAAGTTACAAGAGAAGGAAAAGTGAGTGGCTTAAATGGGCAGACACAAAACTTACCTTAACTAGTAGTAGGGTGACACGTGCCCCACTACCTCCTCTCCACCAATCAGCTTCCACCATCCCTCCACATCACCATCCCAATCACCAGCTTAACTAACTAATTATTTAATTAGTTAAATTATGGCGCCTAACAACAATTTAAAACCAAAAACGGATTAAACAGACATGTTCATCATGTTCTTCATGGATTTGGGTATTTCTTAATTATCATGAATTAGCCCTTAATCTTTTCAAGATTAATGATTAAGGTGCTAATGAACATAACCCAACCTTAATATTGGCCACCTCACCACTCACATGTCCACATGGGACCTCCCCTGCTACGCCTTTGAACAAGAAGACAAAACAATGACAACAATCCAACGTGCATGATTCCAGCTTACATCTTAAGCTTATTCTACACCATTGGATGCAATTCCAACACATGCCACCTCCACAACTTGCCAAGAAAAAGTCACATAATTCTCCAAAGTTCAAACATCACAAGAGCATTTTTAGGATTCTACATCATTAGGGTTACGATTTTTATACAGCATTTAGGTTTCTTGTAGCCTATTTAAGGCATTAGCATCACTACATTTCAGTTTGCTCTTGAATTTTCCTTGTTCACTTTTCTGTAAATCATATATTCAGTTCAATGAAATGTATTTGAAATTGTTAAGAAAACTCAAGTGCCAATCATTATATCTGCTTATTATTGTTGCTTGTTAACTGTTCTTGAATCCTAAAACTTGTTTTCAAAGGAGTGTGCGAAAGTTTGCATATTTTCCTATAATCTTGATATTTTGCTAAGTCTGGTTCAAACCTTGGAATTCTTGGGCTATAAAGCTGATCATAGCATCCTGATATTGTGATATCAAGGTGTTGTGAAGCTTATAACTTGGGGATAATCAAGTGTAGGGAACTAAGGTTGCATTAATCAAGATTTTTCACTTTTCTGATTTTGATATTTTGCTTCTAACCTTGTTGAATCTTAGCAGGAGTTTGTGTGGAAGCTTGTGCTTGTTCTTGCTAGCACATAAGCTCAAAATTCATGGGTGTGGATGTACATCCATGAGGTTTGCACCATTCTACCTAAAATCTGATTAAAATCTTGATTTTTGGTGAATTTGTGTGTTGCTTGTGTTCTTGCTTAATTTGTATCTTAATCTTGTTCAATACTGCATATTATACTTGTTAATGTGTTTGATTGGTCTTGGGTAGTCTTGGAATACACTTATACTTGTTTAAATTGTATTTGAAAAAGATAAGGGGTGTTTGGGATTATCTGTTTAAGATCATAGGTTGCTATTGTGTTGTTGAAAGTTGTTGTTTATGCTTGTTATTGACTTGGTTGTGTACTAGTTTCTGCAAGTTATTGGGTTTGAAACATTGAATCAAAGATTGTGCTATATCTCATTGGATTTGACTGATTTTGACCTAAGATTTTGGTAATACTTAGAGTATATGCATGCTTAGGGCTAAAAGTTGTTAAATCATTGTTAATATAACCTGGTTTGAAGATTTGAGTGTTTGAATTTGGCTTGTTGGTCAAGTACATGAACAAAGTAAAAATCTGCTTGTGTTAGTGTTCATCAGTAACCTTATTGTGATTGAATCTTGATTTAGGCCTTGAACCATTGCGTGAAACCTGTTTAAACTTATTCATTTAAGTTTATTATAGCTTGTGTATGCTTTTGGTGCAATTTGGTTGGCTGAATTTTGCTTAAACAGCTTATAAGTGCTTAACTACTTATTGTTCATGTATGTGAGATGTCCAGTGCTTAATTGAATTAACTGCACTGATTGGCTGGTTGATTTTGTGATTTCTTTGTTGTTTCTGACTCCTTGTGATTCACTGATCACAAGGGTGCCTTGTTTGTAACTTGATTTCACAAAAAAGTCACTAAAGACAAAAAGTCAATTAAGTCAAGCAGTGGAAAAAGTTTCCACTGCTCAGACACCAAAACTAGCCCCTACTAGTGTAATTTTTCAGTTAGCTTATTAATAAGCCATATTGGCTTATCCAGACCTGCAACAACTTACTTTTTGTGATCAATCTTCCTCATTTGACCCATTTGTTTGAAATGGAGCTTATCAGACCTTGACTTTGACTTTTTGCTAGAAAACTCATAAAGTTGGCTTTTAATTAGGTGCTTATTTGCTTATTCCAGCTTATTGAGTGTGCTTATTGAAAAACTTTTTGTTGATTAAGCTTAGTTAAGTCATTTAAAAGCTTTTGAAACTTGAATCAGCTCTTGGGGTGGCCTAGAACTCGAAAACGACTATTTTGTCGTTTTGTGAAGATAGCTTATTGCTTTTTCAGGCTTATTCCTTGTGCTAATTTCAAATTTCTTTTTATAGAACTCTTAAGTAACTCAAAAGAAGCTTGTGTGTGTAATTTGAGCTTATGGCATCAGCTTATAGCTTAATGGGCCAAAAAGCCATTAAGAATAAGCTGCTTTGAAATAAGCTAGCTTTTACTCATTTCAGCTTTTGGGCCTTCAGAGTTTTGTCTTTAAAATCAAATTTTGAGTCAGATAGGAGTTTTTGGGCTTATTTGGACAACATTTTTCCTATTGGGCCTTAAAAAGCCCATTAAGCTAACTGTTTGGACTTTTGGCCCATTCTAGGCCCATTAGGGGTATTTAGGTAGTTTCAACTTCATTTCTGTGTTTATTAGGTTAAATTAAGCTAGTTTGCCACTTTTTAGAATTTTATAAATTTTGGATTTTTAATATTATTTTATTATTATTTTATCATTAAAAATTAAAATTTAGATTTTTCAAGTTTTTATATTTTTCTAAGGTTAAATACATTAAGTTAGGAATTTTACAATTTTTAGATGATTTTTATTGTCTTTAGATTAATTTTTATAATTATTTTAAGTTTTAATAGTTTTTAATTGTTTTTAAATAGTTTTTATTAATTTTAAAATTTTCAAAAATAGTTTTAAATTAATTATGTCATTTTAGAGGTTTATAATTGAAAAAATCTCATTTTGGGCTTTTTGATAATTAAACTGATTTTTTGGGCTTTAATTAGCATTAAAAAAATTATTATTTAATTAAATAAATGGTTTGGGTGATTTTTGATTTTTTTTAAACTCTAATTACATTATTTAGGATTTATTGCAATTTTCTAGGAATTTTTAGGGTAAATTTTTAATTTTACTACTTTTTACGGTTTTACGTGTATGACATTTTGTCTTAGTTTAATTTGTCATCGTAACCGTCATTCTCTTCTAATCTCATTTCTATTTTCTTTTCTCATAATCATAATCACATCATTAATCATCTCTCTACACAACGCACTTGCCTCCTTGGGAAACGAACTTGAACCACATTGGTCATTAGTGTTTGGTTTTCCTAAACCGACACTTAATACTTTCCCTATTTTGCTCTCTTTTCCTAAAGGGTAGCAAAAATACTACATCAATTTTGGCGCCGCTGCCGGGGAGGCGTGTTGTGTTTTGATTTGGCAATTTTTGTTTTTATATATAGCCATAATATCTATTTGTATTAGTAGCACTCTACTAATACGTATTATCAGTTTTTGTTTTTTGTGTGAATACTATTACTATATTGTATACATAGAACAATAAATTCACAAGTACCCCAAAAGTGTGAAAACACAACCTTGACTTGGGAGGTCATTACCCAATCATTGTATTCGAATCTCAAAAAAGAAAGAAAAGGCAAAAGTAGATAAATACTTTCGTGAAGCTCGATTTTGAGAAATACAAACTATAAGGTGGGTATAAGGCGGGTATTATAAAACATACCCTAAGGAAAAAGGCTCTTAAGTGCTTCGCACCGCCTCGTTTCCCCGCTTGCTTGTGAGTATTTTGAGATTGAAAGCTAATCGAGGGTTTTACCGCCCAAAGTATTATTAAGTATCATATATACTTTCTTGGTTTCATTTGATTAAACCCTCTTGAACGTTTTGGTGTTCCACCAACGTTCTAAAGTCATCGAAGGCGTTCACTTCACGTGATCGTTTTCATTCCTTGAGGATTCTTTAATCAAGAGATTTGATTAAGGAGGAGATTTTTAGATTTTGGTCTACTTAATACAATCACAAAAATCCAAAAAAAAGTAAAAACAATCAAAAACCACAAAAAAATTGGAAAAATACAAAACACCAAAAAGAATCTTCTTTGCTCATCCCCTCGTTGTACGTGAAGTTTATGCAAACCCGCAACCATGCAACACGTGCACGTAAACATAGAAACCGAAAGGAGTCAACACCTACTCCTAATCTTTCTAGTGAGGAGTCTCCTAATGACGAACCCATTGTAAGAGAGGAACGAACAATGGAGAATCGAACTATGATGGAGTTACTTCAAGCACCCACCGAGGGTTATGGAGAGGCTATTGTGATTCCCGCTATCCTTGCGGATAATTTTGAAGTAAAAACGGGTTTGTTGTCGATGATCCAAAACAACAAATTCTGTGGTGATGAAAAGAACAACCCGCACAACCATATCCGCAATTCAATCGTCTTACCGCCACTTGTAAATTTAAGGATGCTGCTAATGACTCGATTAAGATGATGCTTTTTCCGTATTCCTTAGCGGGGCCCGCTAAAATTTGGTTAGAGAAAGAGCCACCCAATTCTATATTGACGTGGAAGGATCTCGTTTCTAAATTTGTGAACCAATATATTCCGTCCTCTAAGACTACGCACTTGAAAAACGAGATTTCAAAATTTTCACAAGAATTTAATGAGAGTTTTTCAACGGCTTGGAATAGGTTTAAGGAAATGTTACATGAGTTTCCTCATCACGGTTTTTCCGATTTGCATCAAATTGACACGTTTTACAATGGACTTAATGATCATGAAAGGGATTATCTAAATGCCGCTGCGGGTGGTAATTTTTTGTGTAAAACGGTTGAGGAAGCTTTGGTGATAATCAAGAATAGATCTAAGGTGTATAGTCCTCGTAGCACGTCGAGTGTTCGAAAGGCTTCGTCTTCAGCTTCACCTTATTTATCTAATACCATCGATGCGAACTTGGAAAAAAAACCTTTGATAAGCTTAATTAACTTTTAATTGAATTCATAGTTGGAGAACAAAGTGCTCCCGCTACGGCTAAAGCGGTTGAGGCTTCATGTATGTATTGTGGTGGAGGTCATGATTTCTCCGAGTGCATTACCAACGGTGGTAACACTTCGAGTGCCTACGCGGCCACGAGAACTTACAACCAAAACGGTAAAGTTACCCGCTCTAATCAATTGACTCCATCGGGTTTTGCTTCAAATCAAAATGCTAACAACAACTATCGAAACAATCAAGTTGGTTTCAAAAACAATTACAAAGGAAACTATGGGAATCAAGGGGCTAATAATCAAGTTTTAAACAAAAATCAAAGTGATTTTCAAAACAACAACAAGAGTTTGCAAACTTTGAAAGATCTTCCAAATGAATTTGTTGAATACGCTAATGGAAACGATGCTAGGTTTGACAACATTCAAAGAGAAATCATTAGCCTAAGGTCCGAGTTTAAGAACGACTTGAAGAAGGAGTTCAAAAACGAGTTAGCAAATGAGCTTAAAATCCATACAAACAAAATGGAAGGAAATGTAACTAAGTTACAACAAAACCAACAAAAAATGGAACAAGGGCAACATGAAATTAAGCAAGAGATGATTAAGGCCGAGAAGAGGCAATCCATGTTTGAGGACAAAATTTCATCTATGATTGAGGCAATTATGTGCAAACCGTCTTCGAGTAGTCTTCCTAGTAACAGCATATCGAACCCTAAGGGAGAGATGAAAGTGATTACCACACGTAGTGGTAAGACACTTAAGGAACCGACTCCTCAACCAATTGCTCCTACAGAGGATGTAATTGAGGAAGAACCCGAGGTGGTGGTCAAAAAGGAGCATGTCCCAATCCCACGAAGTACCGCTCATGCCACACCTACGGTTGACCCATTACCACATTTGGAACCCGATATTCCAAAGGCTATTCCTATGCCTCAACCCACACCACCTTTGCCCTATCCATCGAGACTTAGAAAGGAGACACGTCAAGAGCGCGATAATTACCAATTTGAGCTTTTTATGAAAATGTTTCGTGATTTGCACTTTAATGTGAGTTTCGCCGATGCTTTGGTCATGATGCCTCGATTTGCCGCTAACTTAAAGAGTATGCTGAACAACAATGATAAATTGCAACAAGTGTCTAGTGTTCATCGGTTTATCTTAACCGCATACCTCAAAAAGTCGGTGATCCCGGTAAATTCTTGATTCCATGTGCAATCCAAGATATGGAAGAATGCTATGCCTTGGCCGATTTTGGTGCTAGCATTAACTTGATGCCACTTGCAATCTTCAAGTCGCTCAATCTTCCTAATCTTACTCCTTCACTAATGTCTATCGAGTTGGCCGACCATTCCACGATTCCCGCATGTGGACTGGCAGAAGACGTTTTTGTGAAAGTGGGAAAGCTCTATTATCCGGTAGACTTTATTGTTGTCGATATTCCCACGGATCCTCAAGTTCCTCTCATTTTAGGTCGTTCGTTTTTAGATACGTCTATGGCTTTGATCGATGTGCATGCTAGAAAGATCACCATACGTTTCAACGACGAGGAACTTGCTATAAACGCAACTCAAAATTCTCAAATTTCTCATGTTTATTTCGTTGCAACCATAAACCTCGTTGATATGATTGACGTTGTTTGCGAGGAATTTTCACAAGATGTTTTAGGTTTTGGTGATGATGAAAATAGTGGGAATCCCACTATGTTAGAACCCATCCTTGATAACTCGACACCAACCTTCACTCCATTTGAAGGTGGTGGTTTTACGTTGGAAGAATTAGATGTTCCACGTACTTGTGACGAAGACTTCGACAATGATGAGGACTTCTCGACTATCAAGGATTTTCTTAACGATTTCCCATTTCCTCCACCCGAGGAGGTTATGAGTATCGAGCCCAAATCTTCAATTGAGGAACCACCTATCCTCGAGTTGAAAGATTTACCTCCTCACCTTGAATATGTATTTTTGGAGGAGGACGACAAGTTGCCCGTTATTATTGTGAAAGAACTTTCGGATGATGAAAAAACCGCACTTGTCGATGTTCTAAAGGATCACAAAGGGGCAATTGCGTGGAAGTTATCCGACAATAAGGGAATCGATCCCAAATTTTGTACCCACAAAATCTTAATGGAGGAGGATTACAAGCCCGCAATCCAATGTCAAAGGAGGGTGAACCCCAAAATTCATGACGTCATATAAAAGGAAGTCCTAAAACTCCTTGACGCGGGAATGATTTACCCTATTTCCGATAGCCCTTGGGTGAGTCCTATCCATTGTGTCCCTAAAAAGGGAGGAATGACCGTTGTGCCAAACGATTCCAACGAGTTAATTCCCACTAGACTCATGACCGGATGGAGAGTGTGCATTGAGTATCGTAAGTTGAACGAAGCCACTCGAAAAGACCATTTTCCCTTGCCCTTCATGGACCAAATATTGGAGCGTCTTGCGGGAAACGATTTCTATTGCTTTCTAGATGGTTTTTCCGGTTACTTCCAAATCGCCATCGATCCTCGTGATCAAGAGAAAACTACGTTTACGTGTCCATATGGAAGGTTTGCCTATCGTAGAATGCCATTCGGACTTTGCAATGCACCAGGAACCTTTCAAAGGTGCATGATGGCAATTTTTCATGATATGATCGAGAAGACGATGGAAGTCTTCATGGATGACTTTTCCGTTTTTGGTTGTTCGTTGACTTCATGTTTGTCAAATCTTGAGAGGATGTTGAAACGTTGTGAGGAAACCAACCTTGTGCTTAGTTGGGAAAAATGTCATTTTATGGTTAAAAGTGGAATCGTCTTAGGGCACAAGGTTTCGAAAGCGGGGATTGAGGTAGATAAAGCTAAGGTAGACGTCATCGCCAAATTACCTCATCCCAAAACTGTTAAGGGAGTTAGGAGTTTCCTAGGCCACGCGGGCGTTTATCGTCGATTCAGCAAGGATTTTTCAAAGATTTCTCGACCTATTACACATCTCCTCGAAAAAGATGCACCCTTTGTCTTTGACGAAGATTGTGTACGAGCCTTTGGAATTGTAAAACCCGCATGCTTTTACCATGCATAGTACCCTTAGGATCATACGTACTAGTTAAAACTTTCCTAATATAGCATGATTACGATTACGTGTTAGGAGTTTACGTATTACGTACGTGTTAGAACACGATAAGTATGTACTATGCACGATCACGTAATAGTTATTTAACAATAATTCATCACGAGAATGCGATCATGAAATCATGAACGTAATTAAAACACGAACTATTATTAATTACATATATATATTTATTACGAGCGTAATTAAATATATTAGATCACGGTATTTACGTAACGAGAACATTTAAAACACGAACGCAAATAATCACAAACGAGTAACTAAATAACGAGACACGGAAAAAGGTTCGGGTACCCCAAGTGGGGTCCCTACCCGCGGCCAAACAAGGACAAATGGGCCAAGCCATTTGTCAAATTTACTAAAGGGGGTTTTTACTTTTTACACTACACAAAATAACTTTACAGAAGATTTCAAGAAAAACCTAAAACCCTCCTTCTTCCTTGTTCTTTGTGCCGCCACCCTAAAACCACCATACAAGGTGATTTTTGATCTTTGATCTTGAAGATTTGGTGATTGATCGTGTTTGTTCTTCGTTCTCTTGATCCACGAATTCGGTAAAACCTTTTAAAACCTTTTCTTTTAATTTAATCTTTTTATTAATTATGAACATGTGATGTTTTTATAAAAACATAATAACTAATCATAGATCAAACATGTTTTGGTGTTAAATTAAATCAAAGGGTTGTTTTTAAGGGGTGTTTGTTTTGGCCGCAGGCTGCAACCGAATCCGAAGGGGTTTCGGTTTGCCAAGTCGACCACCACCAAGACCATATGGTCTTGGTTGGTGCGTGTGGGTCCCACGGAAGCAAGGGGAAACACGGGGTACCCCGAGTTGGTTCGGGGTACGGTGTCGATTCATGTCCGATTCATGTTTTTAGCCTAGATCCGGTTCATGGTGTATGTTAGTTTTTTTATGTTTATGAACTTATGTTAAAATTAAATTAATAAAATGATGTGATTAATTTAATAACATGACTTAGGTTATTTAATTATTAATGATCATGAAATTATTTTAACCTAAGTATTTACATTTTTAAGACTTATAATTAATTAATTATTTTAAAGAACCATGGATATAATTAATTAATTAACATGACTTAGGTTATATTATTAATATATAATAATACATATTTTAACCTAAGTATTTAACTTATTTAATTAAAAATATGTTATACTTTAATTAAATAATATAACCTATAGTTTAATTAAATTACATGAAATAATTATTAAACTATACAATATACCATATGACTTAGAAAATAATCATGAAAAACACTTAGGCTTATATACTTAGCTTATTTAACCAGCTTATTTCTAATTATGGAAACTTTCTATTTTTAGAAACTTAATTAAATAAGGCAGCTAATCTATTTATGGAAACCAGCTATTTATGTAAACTTATTTAATTAAGGCAGCTAATCTATTTATGGAAACTTTCTATTTTTAGAAACTTATCTATTTTAAGCAGTAAATCTATTTTTGGAAACTTTCTATTTTTGGAAACTTTCTATTTTTGGAAACTTTCTATTTTTGGTAACTTTCTATTTTTGGAAACTTTCTATTTTTGGAAACTTTCTATTTTTGGAAACATTCTATTTTTGGAAACTTTCTATTTTAGGAAACCTGCTATTTTTGGAAAGTTACTTATTATTACACAGTAAGTATAATAACACATGAAATACCAGAAATACTTAACCAGATTAAACAGAATATAAGATTTAATACAGTTTAAGGCTTTAAAACAGTAAGACATAGTAAGAACACATAAAATAAGCTAAGACATGACATAAAACCAGCTATGTATTTAGTAAGCAGATACTTATTCATGTACGTATTTATGTAGCACTAGTGATTCGGAAGTAGGATTCTCGCAGTTCGTCTTTCTCGTTCACTGGACATAAGGTACGGATTCCCGTTCTTTCAGTATGGACATTCTTTCCTTATTAGGATTCCCCGTATGCAGCCAACTGCTTTCCCAGTATTTGTTTCATATGTTTTTGAATTGCTTATGTTTAATTAGAATACCTAAAGCCATATACATGCATGACCAGTTTCACCTAGTTATGGAGGTACCATAACCATAACATTAGAGGCACTGATGTTATGACTTCACCACGGCGGAGTGATTGCTCGTGGCGTCCCTTCAGCTTTTGGCCATTTATTTATATTTATCATGTGGGGCGTATGGGTGCATCCTAGTTACATGTTTTTATTCAGGATTACATGGTGAATGTGGTGTGTGCCTTGCATCCTGCACAAGGAGCTGATCCCTCCTACCCAAAAACCAGTATATTAAATTAGAGGCAGCCCCTCTAATTTGCATGATGAGGTCACCCCTCCAATTATTCATGCACGGTGGATTTTCATGACCTATATTGGCTAATGGTAAAATATGACAAACAACTTTTATAAGATAAAAATAAGACTTTCAAACTATAAACCAGTTTTATTAAGATTTAACCAGGTTACTCGGGACTTAGTTTTCTTCCGCAGTTATTATGTATATGCTTATCCTATTTATGCTTTATTGTACATCCGTGCACTGAGCGTATTTGCTCAGCCGTTTTCCTTTTCTATGTTCCCAAAACGGCAGGTACTCAGGGACGCTCGTAGACACTAAGAGTACGTGCATATGGACTGGAAGCTGTCTAGCCATCTTTACATTATGCATTTCCTTTCTTATGATACTTATGCTTTGGACATTGCTTAGTCCTTTCCTTTATTATACTATGTTTGTGTGTGATGAGCTTTACTTTTGGACTACCGATGTTTGATTCCGGTATTTTCCTTTTTATGGTCATGTAATGTTTAGACATTTTACCTTGTATGCTTTGATGACACGCCATAATTACTGTGATATTTCCATTTCCAAAATGGGTGTTACAGAAATCCTTAAGAGGAAACTTACCGAAGCTCCCATTCTTGTTGCTCCCAATTGGAACCTCCCCTTTGAGCTCATGTGTGATGCTAGTTACTATGCTATTGGGGCAACGTCATGAAAAACACTTCTTGCCTATTCGCTATGCTAGCAAGACGATGACCGAGGCTCAACTAAAATACACTACAACGGAGAAGGAATTCCTTGTCGTGGTGTATGCATTTGAGAAATTCTGACCTTATCTCGTCTTGACGAATTGCATAGTGTATACGGATCATTCGGCTATCAAGTATCTTATGGCTAAACAAGATGCTAAGCCGAGATTACTTCGTTGGATTATCCTCCTTCAAGAATTTGATAACAAAATTGTTGACAAAAAAGGAGCCGAGAATCTAGCGGCCGATCATCTTTCTCGTTTGGAAGATCCTCACCAAAGTGTTTACGAGCCGAAGGAAATCACCGAAACATTTCCGCTCGAGACACTTGGTGTAGTGAATTCTAAGCTTGATTCATCCACCGCATGGTTTGCGGACATCGCAAATTACCATGCGGCAACTTCATCATGAAGGGTATGACGACTCAAGAAAAACAAAAATTCTTTCGTGACGTCAAGTTCTACATTTTGAACGACCCTTACTTGTTTCGAACTTGTGCGGATCAAATTATTCGACGTTGTGTCTTTGGTACCGAAGCTTCTAACATCCTTAGAGCTTGTCACGAGGGACCCACGGGTGGGCACCATGGTGCTAATCTCACGGCTAAGAAGGTCTTTGATGCCGGTTTCTTTTGGCCTACTATTTACCGAGATGCACATGAACTTGTGAAGTCATGTGATTCATGCCAACGACAAGGAAAAGCCTCACAAAAAGATGAAATGCCACAAAATATCATCCAAGTGTGTGAGATCTTTGACGTTTGGGGCATTGACTTTATGGGGTCGTTCCCATCGTCTCGTGGTAATAAGTACATCCTTGTCGCCGTTGACTACCTATCTAAGTAGGTGGAAGCTAAGGCTTTGCCCACCAATGATGCTCGTGTGGTAGTCAAGTTTTTGAAAAGCTTGTTTTCTCGGTTTGGAACCCCTCGTGCGATCATAAGCGATCGTGGAACCCATTTTTGTAACGACCAATTCGAAAGGGTCCTAAGGAAATATGGGGTTACACATCGGCTTTCTACGGATTATCACCCACAAACGAGTGGGCAAGTCGAGGTTTCAAACCGAGCTTTGAAGAGGATCTTGGAGAGATCTATTGGGGAAAACCGAAAATCTTGATCGGATAAGTTGGACGATGCTTTATGGGCCTTTAGGACCGCTCATAAGACGCCCATTGGGTGCACTCCTTATAAGCTTGTGTATGGTAAAAATTGTCACTTGCCAATTGAATTGGAACACAAGGCTTATTGGGCCCTAAAGCATTGTAATGATGATATGGAGACCGCGGGAAAACACCAGAAAATGCAATTAAATGAATAGGATGAATTAAGGGATATTGCTTATGAAAATTCATTAATTTATAAAGAAAAGACTAAAAAGTTGCATGATTCAAAAATTAAAAACCGGGTTTTTAACATTGGGGATCAAGTTTTGCTTTTTAATTCTCGTTTGAAAATCTTTTTCGGTAAGTTGAAATCCCGTTGGTCCGGTCCATTCACCGTGACTCAAGTTTTTCCATATGGAACCATCGAGCTAGCTCAAAATGATGGCCCCAATTTCAAGGTGAATGGACATACGTTGAAGCACTACTTTGGCGGGGAAGTTCCATCCTTAAACTACCTCGACCAAATCACCTTCCCCAATGATAATTAGTATTGAGGGGATCGAGTCGAGCTCATGACTCGGTAATCAAAAACGAGGTGCCTCGTGGGGGAGTCCCATGCTTATCCTATGTACATATTATCGCTTTCTAATTTAGTAACGTGTAGGGATTTGTGCCTTTCCAACCTTTGTTCCGTGGTTGTTTGTGAATTGTGGATTTTAGATGATCATTATCTTCGCGATTGGAGCCTCTCGTGTTCGTTTTATGGGAGCACTTGATCATTTGCTTTGAAGACTTTCTCAATATCCATGATATATCCTTTGATGTTCTAACCTTAGGTTTATAACACACTTCATAAACGGCTTTAAATTTAATGGTTACACCTTTTCCATGCTAGATTAGGCATTCGACTACGTCTCTAGTATGGGGGTGTTTGCACCCCAAGACTCAAAACATTGAGGACAATGTTTAACTTTAGTATGGGGGGGTGAATAGATACTTGTTTGAAGACACGAATGTAGATTTTCCGATGGCGAGAATAAGAGTAATTTTTTACTCGACCGTACAGACCGTGCGTGTTGAGCACTTAGCTTCGATTCCTTAACTTTATATTAGGCTAAGTCTCTTAAATGAGGACGAGAAATGATAGAGTTAATTATAAGTTACTATGCTAAACGTAGAGTACTCGTATTCTTTCAAAAACTCGTGTGTTCTCGTTGTTTGCTTATTCTCCCTTCGCTTGTAAATATTTCTTGCTTAATAAGTATTGACTTAACGGTTTAGTCTTGATTGTTGGTTTCTAGTCTTGTCTACTTGCTTCCGTGTAATTAAATTGGGAAGACATTAAGGTATCGACAGCGTCACGGTTTTGAAGTATTGGCAACCCAAATAGTTGAAAGCTTCACCCAATAATAAGATTTCAAGTGCTCACCTAAATCAAGAAAACAATTTGAAGCTCACAAGGCCGAAAAATCTATGCAAAACTGAAAGTGAATCAAGCCTTAATCTTTGAAGCTTTAAAGATCCAAAATTCGCCTTAGTGTGAGGATATACGTCTTTGGCTAATAAAACCAC
This sequence comes from Glebionis coronaria, assembly GCA_025667525.1. Taxonomy (NCBI): domain Eukaryota; kingdom Viridiplantae; phylum Streptophyta; class Magnoliopsida; order Asterales; family Asteraceae; genus Glebionis; species Glebionis coronaria. The sequence continues at coordinate 305,783,232 of CM046874.1, forward strand.
TGATGAGGTGGATAATAAAAGGCAATGCAAGACCGAAGTCATAATAAAAGCTTCATGGCGAAGTTGAATAAAAGATGGAGGTAAACCTATGATAATAAGGCCCTTCCGTTAGGGGGCGTATAAAAGTTTTGGTAATAAGTCTCATGTTCAAAACCGTTATAAAACCGTGTTTATCGATCCTTCTTGTTGACTTAGTTTTTTGACATCGTTGTCTATTAGGAGGGGTTATTAATTTGATGGTCTTGGTTACACCATTAGGACTCTATTTTTAGACCTAAATCTCTATTATCGCATAAGTCAAACAATGTATCCTCGTAAAACATTCAAGACATAATAAAATATAAGAGATACAACTTAGGATAATGGGAGGATAAGTACGTGATTAGGGCATATGAGTAGTGTTAGCATTACTAACTTATAATGACAATGATCTCGTTGCACGCTTGGCATGGAATTGGGGTGAAAATCAAGGACGATGAAATTATTTCTAACGAAGCATTCACGTGTTCTTATTCTATGAACCTAAACGTCCCATTTTGCGATGAAAATCATACATTATGTCTAAAACGCAAGTAGTAGTAGTAGTAGTGTATCTAGTTTATCATTCAATAAAAGTGAATAAAAATGAATTTTAGAGACGCTACGATACTTTATTCTAGCATTGCGTGAGGGCACGAAAATTGTTTAGTATGGGGGAGTGATGAGACTACTTTTATACATAGTCTCATCGTCCAAAAAGGGCTTTAAATGCATAAAATATCATGAAAATGGCCAAATATATGCTTGTGTTTGTTGCTTGTGTATTTTAGGTACGGATATTGAGAAAATGACAAAAGAGCACAAGAATCATGCAAAAACGAACACGGGAAACGAAGTCGCACAATGAACCAAGCCCTAATGAAGATTTTCTAAAGAAAACCCTTGAAGATTTGAAGATTATGCAAAAAGGGCCATCCACTTTGAAGAATTGGCAATTTTAGTCCCTCAACAAAACTAAATTGTCAATATTAATCCTCCTCAAAGTCAAACATACCATGAAAGACTTCAAGTTATAAGAAATTACAAGTTTGGTCCTTTAAAAATGTCAAAATTACCAAAAGGACCCTTGACTTTGAAGAAATGGCAAAAATGGTCCCTCATTAATCATGACTTGGCAAATTTAGTCCTCCAAGAAGTCAACAAGATAAGTCAAGACCATTATCAATGAATAAAATGCCAAATCAGTCCTTCAAGAATCAAGAAATGGCAAGAAATACCCCTGAAATCACTTTACAAAACTTTTTGGGGCAAAAGTGTGAAGTTGGAAACTTCAGTAACAACGAAATCCAGATTTTGGCTAGTTTATTTGCAAGTGACAAGAGAAGGAAAAGTGAGGGGCTTAAATAGGCAGACACAAAACTTACCTTAACCAGTAGTAGGGTGACACGTGCCCCACTACCTCCTCTCCATCAATCAGCTTCGACCATCCCTCCACATCACCATCCTACTCACCAGCTTAACTAACTAATAATTTAATTAGTTAAATTATGGCGCCTAACAACAATTTAAAACGAAAAACGGATTAAACAGACATGTTCATCATGTTCTTCATGGATTTGGGTATTTCTTAATTATCATGAATTAGCCCTTAATCTTTTCCAGATTAATGATTAAGGTGCTAATGAACATAACCCAACCTTAATATTGGCCACCTCACCACTCACATGTCCACATGGGACCTCCCTTGCTACGCCTTTGAACAAGAAGACAAAACAGTGACAGCAATCCAACGTGCATGATTCCAGCTTACATCTTAAGCTTATTTTACACCATTGGATGCAATTCCAACACATGCCACCTCCACAACCTGCCAAGAACAAGTCACATGATTCTCCAAAGTTCAAACTTCACAAGGGAATTTTTGGGCTTCTACATCATTAGGGTTATGATTTTTATTCAGCATTTAGGTTTCTTGTATCCTATTTAAGGCATTAGCATCACTACATTTCAGTTTGCTCTTGAATTTTCCTTGTTCACTTTTCTATAAATCATATATTCAGTTTAATGAAATGTGTTTGAAATTGTGAAGAAAACTCAAGTGTCAATCATTATATCTACTTATTATTGTTGCTTGTTAACTGTTCTTGAATCCTAAAACTTGTTTTCAAAGGAGTGTGCAAAAGTTTGCATATTTTCCTATAATCTTGATTTTTTGCTAAGTCTTGTTCAAACCTTGGAATTCTTGGGCTATAAAGCTGATCATAGCATCCTGATATTGTGATATCAAGGTGTTGTGAAGCTTATAACTTGGGGATAATCAAGTGTGGGGAACTAAGGTTGCATTAATCAAGGATTTTTCACTTTTCTGATTTTGATATTTTGCTTCTAACCTTGTTGAATCTTAAAAGGATTTTGTGTGGAAGCTTATGCTTGTTCTTGCTAGCACATAAGCTCAAAATTCGTGGGTGTGGATGTACATCCATGAGGTTTGCACCATTCTACCTAAAATTTGCTTAAAATATTGATTTTTGGTAAATTTGTGTGTTGCTTGTGTTCTTGCTGAATTTGTGGCTTAATCTTGTTCAATACTACATATTATACTTGTTAATGTGTTTTATTGGGATTGGGTAGTCTTGGAATACACTTATACTTGTTTAAATTGGATTTGAAAAAGATAAGGGGTGTTTGGGATTATCTATTTAAGATCATAGGTTGCTATTGTGTTGTTGAAAGTTGTTATTTATGCTTGTTATCTGTTATTGACTTGGTTGTGTACTAGTTTCTGCAAGTTATTGGGTTTGAAACCTTGAATCAAAGATTGTGCTATATCTCATTGGATTTAACTGATTTTGACCTAATATTTTGGTAGTACTTAGAGTATATGCATGCTTAGGGCTAAAATTTGTTAAATCATTGTTAATATAACCTGGTTTGAAGATTTGAGTGTTTGAATTTGGCTTGTTGGTCAAGTACATCAGCAAAGTAAAAATCTGCTTGTGTTAGTGTTCATTAGTAACCTTATTGTGCTTGACTCTTGATTTAAGCCTTGGTCAAGTACATCAGCAAAGTAAAAATCTACTTGTGTTAGTGTTCATTAGTAACCTTATTGTGCTTGACTCTTGATTTAGGCCTTGAACCATTGCATGAAACCTATTTAAACTTGTTCATTTAAGTTTATTATAGCTTGTGTATGCTTTTGGTGCAATTTGGTTGGCTGGATTTTGCTTAAACGTCTTATAAGTGCTTAACTGCTTATTTGTTCATGTCTAAGAGATGTCTGGTGCGTAATTGAATTAACTGCACTGATTGGCTGGGTGATTTTGTGATTTCTTTGTTGTTTCTGACTCCTTGTGATTCACTGATCACAAGGGTGCCTTGTTTGTAACTTGATTCCAGAAAAAAGTCACTAACGACAAAAAGTCAATTAAGTCAAGCAGTGGAAAAAGTTTCCACTCCTCAGACACCAAAACTAGCCCCTGCTAGTGTAATTTTTTAGTTAGCTTATTAATAAGCCATATTGGCTTATCCATACCTGCAACAACTTACTTTTTGTGATCAATCTTCCTCATTTGACCCATTTGTTTGAACTGGAGCTTATCAGACCTTGACTTTGACTTTTTGCTAGAAAACTCATAAAGTTGACTTTTAATTAAGTGCTTATTTACTTATTCCAGCTTACTGGGTGTTCTTATTGAAAAACTTTTTGTTGATTAAGCTTAGTTAAGTCATTTAAAAGCTTTTGAAACTTGAATCAGCTCTTGTGGTGGCCTAGAACTCGAAAACGACTATTTTGTCGTTTTGTGAAGATAACTTATTGCTTTTTCAGGCTTATTCCTTGTACTTATTTAAAATTTCTTTTTACTGAACTCTTAAGTAACTCAATAGAAGCTTGCGTGTCTAATTTCAGCTTATGGCATCATCTTATAGCTTAATGGGACAAAAAGACCATTAAGAATAAGCTACTTTGAAATAAGCTAGCTTATACTCATTTTCAGCTTTTGGGCCTTCAGGGTTTTGTCTTTAAAATCAAATTTGGACAACATTTTCTTATTGGGCCTTAAAAAGCCCATTAAGCTAACTGTTTGGACTTTTGGCCCATTCTAGGCCCATTAGGGGTATTTAGGTAATTTCAACTTCATTTCTGTGTTTATTAGGTTAAATTAAGCTAGTTTGCAACTTTTTAGAATTTTGTATAAATTTTGGATTTTTAATATTATTTTATTATTATATTATTATTAAAAATTAAAATTTAGGTTTTTCAAGTTTTTATATTTTTTTAGGTTAAATACATTAAGTTAGGAATTTTACAATTTTTAGAATATTTTTATTTTCCTTAGATTAATTTTTATATTTATTTTAAGTTTTAATAGTTTTTAATTGTTTTTAAATAGTTTTTAATAATTTTAAAATTTTCGAAAATAGTTTTAAATTAAGTTGTCATTTTAGAGGTTTACAATTGAAAAAATCTCATTTTGGGCTTTTTGTTAACTAAATTTATTTTTTAGGCTTTAATTAGCATTAAAAAAATTATTATTTAATTAAATAAAAGGTTTGGGTGATTTTTTATTTTATATAAACTCTAATTACATTATTTAGGATTTATTGCAATTTTCTAGGAATTTTTAGGGTAAATTTTTAATTTTGTTACTTTTTACGGTTTTACGTGTACGACATTTCGTCTTAGTTTAATTCGTCCTCGTAACCGTCATTCTCTTCTAATCTCATTTCTATTTTCTTTTCTCATAATCATAATCACATCATTAATCATCTCTCTACACAACGCACTTTCCTCCTTGGGAAACGAACTTGAACCACATTGGTCATTAGTGCTTGGTTTTCCTAAACAGACACTTAATACTTTCCCTATTTTGCTCTCTTTTCCTAAAGGGTAGCAAAAACACTACATCAACATCAAACAGTACTTTTGGTGGAGTGGTATGAAACAGGATGTTGCCACTTACGTCTCCAAATGTCTTACCTGCCAACAGGTTAAGATCGAGCATCAGCGATCTGGCGGTCTCCTTCAACCGTTAGATATTCCAGAGTGGAAGTGGGACAAAATCACCATGGATTTTGTTACTGGTCTTCCGCCAACTAAGAGGAAGCACGATGAATTTTGGGTTATCGTAGATCAACTTATCAAATCAGCTCATTTCTTACCGATCCGCAAAGAAGATTCGGTCAGTAAACTCGCCGATACTTATAGAAGAGAGATCATGAGACTCCACGGTGCTCCATCCAGCATCGTCTCCGACAGAGATCCTCGATTCACTTCGCGATTTTGGAAGAGTCTGCAGAAAGCTTGGGGTACACAACTTAAGCTTAACACGGCTTTTCATCCTCAAACAGACGGGCAGTCGGAGCGAACAATTCAGACATTGGAAGACATGTTGAGGTCATGTGCGTTGGAATGGACGGGTGATTGGGACGATTATATCTGTTTGGTGGAGTTTGCATACAACAACAGTTGGCACGCAAGTATCAAGTGTGCTCCTTTCGAGATGTTGTATGGCAGGAAGTGTCGCCCCCCAATCTGCTGGGATCAGGTTGGTGAGCGAACACTTGAAGGACCAGAGATCATAGAGATGACTAATGAGAGGGTCGCAGTAGCTAAGTAGAAACTTCAAGAAGCACGGTCACGTCAGAAGAGTTACGCCGACAAACATCGTAGGGACATACATTTTAACGTAGGAGATCACGTTTTCCTTAAGGTTTCGCCGGCATGTGGTGTTAGACGTTTTGGAATTAAAGGGAAGCTCAGTCCTTGATTCATCGGACCGTTTGATATCATTGAACGAGTCGGTGAAGTATCTTACCGTTTAGCGTTACCTCTGCAGCTTTCGCATGTACACAATGTGTTTCATGTGTCCTTACTCAGAGGGTACCAGTATCATCCCCTTCACATGGTTCAGTATCCACTGGAACAGATACGTGAAGATCTCACTTTTATAGAAGAACCCGAACGAGTTCTTGACAGACAAGAACGAGTCATGAGAAGGAAGACGATTCCATTTGTCAAAATACTTTGGAGGGATCATACCGAGCGGGAAGCCACTTGGGAAACAGAGGAGTCTATCCGGGCTTCTTACCCTCATTTCATATTTTGAATTCAGGTATGTTCTTCTTTTCCAGTTTACATTATCTATAATTCGGGGACGAATTATTCTTTTTAGGGGGGAAGAGTTGTAAAACCCGCATGCTTTTACCATGAATAGTACCCTTTAGATCGTACGTACATGATTAGAACTTTCTTTTTATAACACGTTACGTTTCACGTATAAGAATTTCAAGTATTACGTACGTGTTAGAACACGATAAGTATTTATTACGTATGAACACACGATAATTATTCCAATAATAATTATAATCACGAACATGCGATCATGAAATCATGAACGTATTTCAATCACGAGCTAATATTATTTACATATATATATTTATTACGAACACGAATAAATATATTAGGTCACGATCGATGATTAACTACGAACACGTAAAACAAGAACACGAGAACACACGAGAACACACTAATATTTTGACACGGAAAAAAGTACGGGTTACCCCAAGTGGGGCCCCTACTCGCGGCACACAAATAAAACATGGGCTTGGCCCATGCAAAATTAACTAACTAGGGGGTTAAGGTAAAAACTTGTGTCATTTGCCACAAATCAAGAAAATAACAAAAACCCTAATTCTTTTTCTTGCTCCTCTTTTGACCGCCGGTTTTAATAACAGCAAAAGGGTGTTCGGGTTGATTTTGATCTTGGAAATTTTGCAAGGATTCGTCTGTGTTCATCCTTATTTGAGCCAAGTATTCGGTATAGCTTTTAACCCTTTTCTTTTTATGTTTTGATTTTGATAATCACATAAAATCATTCTGTTTTTAATTAAACTAATTTAAAACAATTGTTTTTAAACATGTTAATGATCATGGGGTAAATCAAACATGGGTTTTAGGGGTGTTTGTTCCTAGCCGACGCCTAACCGAGCCCCATGGGGGTCTCGGCTTGGCCTATGTCGCACCACCGAGACCATATGGTCTCGGTATGGTGGTGGTGGTCCCACGGCAGCAACAAGGAAAGGGTAAAGCCCGACCTTGGTCGGGGTATGGTGTTGGTTACGGGTCCGGTTTATGGTTTTTAGTCACGGGTCCGGTTCACGAATCATTATTTTCAAGGTTTATGATTTTCACTAGTTATGTTTTAGACTTAAATTAAATTAATAAAAACATGACATGATTAATTTAATGTTCATGACTTAGGTTATAAATTTAATTAGTAATTCATGAATTTTAACCTAAGTATTTATATTTAATTAGCCTTTATTATTAATTAATTATTTAAAACCATGACTATAATTAATTAATTAACATGACTTAGATTATATTATTAATAGTTAAAAATACATGTTTTAACCTAAGTATTTTAGATTTATTTAATTAAATTCATGTTATATTTAATTAAATACTTTTAACCTATAGTTTGTTTAGTTTACATGTAATAATTAATAAACTATACTTTATAATCACATGACTTAGAATAATAATAAAAAAACACTTAAGCTTATATAATTAGCTTATTTAACCAGCTTATATCTGTTTATGGAAACTTTCTATTTTTTGAAACTTATTTATTTAAGGCAGCCAATCTATTTATGGAAACTTTCTATTTTTAGAAAGTTATCTATTTTAAGCAGTAATTCTATTTTTGGAAACTTTCTATTTTTGGAAACTTTCTATCTTTTGGAAACTTTCTATTTTTGGAAACTTTTCTATTTTTGGAAACTTTCTATTTTTAGAAACTTTCTATTTTAGGAAACCTGCTATTTTTAGAAAGTTACTTATTATTACACAACAAGTATAATAATACATGAAACATAAGTAATACTTAATCAGGATAGACAGAATATACGATTAACACGGTATAAAGCTTAAAAGAGTAAAACATGACATGAACATATAAAACAAGTTAAGACATGATATAAAACCAGTTACATATTCAGTAATCAGATACTTATACACGTATGTATTTATGTAGCATTAGTGATACCGAAGTAGGATTCTCTTCCGTTTGTCTTCTTCGTTCACTGGACATAAGGTTGGATTCCCGTCCTTTCAGTATGGACATTCTTTCCTTATTAGGATTTCCCGTATGCAGCCAACTGTTTTACCATAGTATAAGTTTATATGTTTAATTGCTTATGTTTAATTAGAATACCTAAACCCATATACATGCATGACCAGTTTCACCTAGTTATGGAGGTACCATAACCATAACACTAGAGGCAATGGTGTTATGACTTCCCCACGGCGAAGTGATTGCTCGTAGCGTCCCTTCAGCTTTTGGCCATATTATTATATTTATCATGTGGGGCGTATGGGTGCATCCTAGTTACATGTTTTCAGCAGAATACTCAGTGTGAATGTGGTGTGTGCCTTGCATCATTCACAAGGAGCTGATCCCTCCTACGCAAAACAAGTATATTAAATTAGAGGCAACCCCTCTAATTTGCATGACGAGGTTACCCCTCTAAGTATTCATGCACATTGATTTTCATGACCTATATTGGCTAATGGTAAAATATGTTAAAAAAAATTTACAAGATAAACATAAGGCTTTTGAAACTATAAAACCAGTTTTACTAAGACTTAACCGGGTTATCCATGACTTAGTTTCTTCCACTGTTTCATGATTATATGCTTATATTATTCATGCTTTTTTTTGTACATCCGTGCACTGAGCGTATTGCTCAGCCGTTTTCCTTTTCATGTTTCCAATAGGGCAGGTACTCAGGGACGCTCGTAGACTTCAAGCGTACGTGCATATGGACTGAAAGCTTTCTAGCCTTTCTTTACTTTATGCATTATCTATACTTTGATACTCTTTCCATGGACATTGTTTAGTCCTTTAATTTACAGTACTTATGTTTGTGCGTGATGAGCTTTACTTTTAGACTACCGATGTTTGATTCTGGTATTTCCTTTTATGGTCATGTAATGTTTTAGACATTTATCCTTGTATGCTTTGATGACACACCATAATCACGCGTGACATTCCATTTATCCAAATGGGGTGTTACAAAAAGACCGTCAATCAAGCGGATCCCGAGAATCGAGCTTTGAACAACACGATGGAAACGGATAATCGACCAATGATTGAGATTCTACAATCTCACATTGAAGGAAATGATGACGCGATTGTGGTGCCGGATATTGGAGCGAATAATTTTGAACTAAAAACGGGTTTTATTCAAATGGTTTCCGCTACACCATTTTTAGGTCGTACTAATGATGACCCACACGCTCATATAAAACGTTTCATACAATTTGTAAACACCGTCAAATAAAATGGGGTGCCACAAGAGGCCATTCGTTTACAACTCTTTCCTTTTTCCCTCGAGGGACAAGCCCGAATTTGGCTTGATAAGGAACCACCCCAAAGTATCACCACATGGATTGATTTAGAGACCAAGTTCATTAACTACTTTTTCCCACCATCACTGACCACCTCTTTAAGGAATGACATCATTACCTTTGAACAACAATATGGGGAAACATTTAGTGAGTCTTGGGATCATTTTAAGGAGCTTTTACGAAAATGTCCATAACATGGTTTTACAAAAGTGCATCAAATCAATACGTTTTACAATTGTTTAACTCTTAATGATCAAGACTCACTTAATAGTGCCGCGGGGGGTAATAATTCTTCTGAAGTCCATGAACGAGGCTTGGGTAATAATTGAAAACAAGGCAAAAGTACAAACCAAGAGTGTTCGGGCTACTATGGCAAGTGCTAGTACTAGTGAGAGCGACAAGAGAATTGATAAGCTTACTTCGCTTGTTGAAACAATTGCTCTACAAACCGCTAATAATACCAAAGCCATCAATGTGCAAGTAAATGCCTTAAAGAGACTTGTGAAACGTGTGAGACTTGTGGTGGACCACATTCGTATTATAATTGTGACAAGGTTTACAATCAACAACAAGAAGTTTATGCTTATAACAACAATGTAAATGAGCGGGTTCATTTCGAACCAAATGTTGATGTTAACCATTTGTCTTATAAGAGTACTAACTATTTGGCTCCCCCGGGTTTTGTATCTCCATAAAGACCACCCCCACCCGCCCAAAATAGGAACCAAGGTCCTCAAATGGGTAATTTTCAAGGAAATTCAAACACAAGGGGTTTTAACCAAAATCAAGGGAATTTTCAAGGGCAAAATCAAGGGTTTAATACTCAAAATCAAGGTTTTAATAATCAAGGTTTTCAAAATCAAGGGTTTCATAATCAAGGATTTAACAATCAACGATATAATCAAATGAACATGCATAATCCTCAAATGGACTTGGTTCTACAAAAATTGACCGAACATGAGAGAACTATGAAACAAATGCAAGAGTCCACCGATAGGAAGTTCGTGCAAATGTTGCAAGCCCTTAGACCCCAAGGAGACTTACCTTCTAATATCGAGATTAACCCTCGTGCTAATGTGAGTGCTATCACTACTCGAAGTGGAGCCACTTTAGTGGGACCTTCCATCTCTTCGCCCATAAAGGAGAGACAAGGCCTGTAGGTCATAATGAGTAACCCTACTCCCCCTCCGGTGATTCCTCTCACTACCACTCCTAGTACTAGTTCTCCATTGCCTAATGAGCCTAACCCTAAGGTTGTTCAAGAAGTGAGTCCTTCTACTTCTCAACCTTCAACTTCTAAGCCCAATATCCCTAATCCCTCTAGCTTAGACAAGGCTAAAGTGCACACCAAAGATGATGTTCATGTTTCCAACTTTTTGAAAATGATTTCCCAAGTGAATGTTAACATTAGCCTTATTGAACCACTTACCCAAATGCCTAAATTTGTGAAAATGTTCAAAGATTTGCTCAATAAGAAGGAAAAAATGGTAGAGCTCGTTAATACTCGTTTAAATGAGAATTGTTCCACGATTCTTCTCAAAGAGCTTCCCGAAAATCTAGGAGATCCCGGACGATTCGTGTTACCTTGCTCGTTCCCTCAAATTGATGATTTTATGGCTTTAGCGGATCTCAGCGCTAGCATAAATCTTATGCCACTCTTGGTATGGAAACAATTATCATTACCCGACCTTGTGCCGACTCGCATGACTCTCGAGTTAGCTAATAGAACTCTCGCATACCTCGTTGGTATTGCCGAAGACGTTTTTGTTCGAGTTGGTACATTCACTTTTCCCGTGGACTTTGTCGTCGTCGACTATGAGATGGATCCTCGTATTCCGTTAATACTTGGTAGACCATTCTTACGATCCGGAAAAGCCTTAGTTGATGTGGCCGAAGGGGAGTTAATTCTTAGGGTTAGGGATGAACAACAAGTTTTTAAAATGGGAAAAATCACAACTAAATCAAATGAAAAAGAGTCGGTCAATATGATTGATGTTCTTAATTATGATAATGAAGAGATTTTTATTAATCCTTTTGGAATTAAAACGTCTAATCAAAATAGTTTTGTGATAACTTCATCCCTTCCCTTAGAGCCTCAAATTTTTGAAACTCCTGTTTACGATACTTATAGTGATGACACTTCTTTAAGTGATCACACTATCTTCGGTATAGACGACCCACCCACTTTTGACCCACCCACTTTTGACCCACCCACTTTTGACCCACCCATTTTTGATCCACCAATCTTTGATACTTATGATGATGACACTTCTTTAAGTGATCTCATTATTTTTGATGACCCACCTCATGATCTTGATGCACCTCATATCTTTATGAGTGATTCTTCCATTATGGAAACTCCTTTTGACTTTTATACCCCAATCTTAGAAGTCATGACTTTTTAGGAGGATCCTCCACTCTTAGAGATAATTCCTACTTTAGAGGATATTCCATTTGAGGAGGATTTAGATATCTTTCTAAATACCTATTTTCCTCATGAGGATGAGTTTTCCTGTGACTCCGATGATACTTATGTTTTCACATCAAGTTTGGAAGAGGACGACTTTCCCACTTTGGATTATGATGATATTTTGAGCTTTAATGTCAACTCCTCTTGCTATTTTCGCGTTAAGGAACTGGTGTTTGATCCCGGAATAGAGACTTTAGTGCTTTCATTGCAATATCACCATAACACCTTTCCCCGTAAGAAATTTTTAACTAAGGGTACCCCACTTTTCTTTGCCTTGTGTGATTTTACCACCTCGGGGTTTATTTCCTTTCGTGATGGAAATTATGTGTTTGACCCGGGTGGATTTTCATGGGGTATTCCTTATATGACTATGCTTCACCCTTTATCATGGAGAGATTTTCCTCCCTTGGAAATCTCGGTTTTCCCATGATTTTCCCATTTGAATGATGATATTCAGGAAATCGAGTCAAGTTAGAGACTCGTGATAAATAAATCAAGCATCGTATAACTAGGTTAGATTTTTACCTATTTTACCCTTTCCACCCTTTTTCACCCATTTCCACCAATAAGTGTTGGGGGGCCAAGTAGGTTGTTTGTGTTGTGATGTTGTGCAGGGACATGTGCTTTAATGATCCACTTTTGGTGTTTTTGACGCTGATAGGTGTGAAAACACCCATCCTTTTACCACTTATTTCTTGCTAAAATGAGAATAAAACGTGTATTTAATGTCTGTTTGGAATTATGCGTGGTTTGTGTGTTTGTTGTTTTTTCAGAGCCAAACGGATTAATATTGAAGAAAACATGGGACTGCACGGGTTTTATCGAAGAAAAAGACGAAAAGACGAAGTCTATTGTCCAAGAGATGCAAAAGATTTGAAGTCAATGGGCCTATTTGAAGATTTATCGAAGAAAAGGACCTAAGGTAGAAGATTTACATATGTCGAAGAACTCAAGTCTATTAAACGAAGAAATTAAAAGACGAGTTGAATTTATTCATCGACAAATCCCGAATCAGAATCGAAAACGTCAACTTTACTGAAAAGACGAGAAGACAAAAAGAAAGGAGAAAATCTCACTCACCAACCAAGTCCAAGGCCTATAAATACCCTCCCCTTCAGATTTTTGGAGCAGCTTTTATTTTTCTTTGTTCTTTCTTTTTTGTTTCGTAGGAAACCCACCAACACCCTTAAGGTGTTTGGTGATTTTTCATTGAATCCAATCCAAGTTCTTGTAAGCTTTAATCTTTCATTTTGTTTGTTAAACCTTAATCCTTAATACAAGTTTGCTTTTAATCTTGCTCTTCTTTTTCTTATTGATTCTTAAGTTTTAAGTTTTTATTTTGTTGATTTTGATCTTTAAAAACAAGTGGGTTTTGTGCTTTTTATTGATTTGGTTTGATGTTTATCATTAGTTGATGATTAGTGGTTAGTTTGGTTTAATCTTTGGTAAAAACTTGGTTGATTTTGGTTAAAATTCGTGATTTAGTTAATTTATTCCGGATGAGCACTTATTTTCATTTATTCCGCATCAGTTAAATATTCCGAACGAAGCTTTTAGATTTATTATTCCGGATGAACAAAACATTCCGGATGAACAAAACATTTCGGATGAGAAAAATATTCCGGATGAGCTCTACATTCCGAACCAGTCTTTCTTGTTAAACATTCCGAATCAACATTTATTCCGAGTCAAGAGATTATTCCTAGTGAACCGTTATTCCGAATCAAGCTTTTCATCATTTTATTCCGAGCCAGTCAATTATTCCGCATGAACCAAATATTCCGGATGAACATTTTATTCTGGATCAAGCATTTTATTCTGCATGAGTGATTTTTCCATTTTATTCCGGATCAACACATATTCCGAACGAAGGTATTCCGAACGAAGGTATTCCGGATGAAGGTATTCCGGATGAAGGAAGTATATTCCGCATGAGCATTTTTCCGGATGAAGGTTATTTCTTTTGAGTTGATATTCCGAATAAGCAGATTTATTCCGAATCAGTTGTTTTTCAAGTAAAGATATTTTACTGTTACTGTTTTACTGTTTAATTTTAATTCAATTCAAGCTTTATTTTAAATTGTTTTGATTAACTGCTTTTAGTTTATTTTTATCACTTCACGCATTCAATCCTTTTTAGTAGAATAGAAAACCAAACCCCTTTTACTTTCCACCAAGAACAACTAAGTCGCACTTTTAATCGGTAATCAATTCGAGAAGATCGGTTTAACGAACTTTCACACGAGCTAAAAAACCCAGTTATTAAATGGCGCCTGATAGGTGTGAAAACACCCATCCTTTTTACCACTTAATTGCAATAATAACCGAGCCAAAACGTGTATTTTATGTCATTTATGTCGGAATTATGCGTGGTTTGTGTTTTTGTTGTAATTTAGGACGAAAAGGTGAAAAGTGGAGAAGACACGGCATTTACGGGCTTTTATCGAAGAAAAAGACGAAAGATAAAGTCGAAAGATCAAGAGTGGAAAAAGAACGGAAGTCCAAGACCAATTCTGAAGATTTATCGAAGAAAAAGTCAAAGACGGAAGTTTACTAAAAAGCCGAAGAACTCGAATCTTATTTATGAAGAAAATACAAGACGAGTTTGAAGAAATCCCAAGACAAAGTCCAAGTATTAAGAAGACTAACAAAAGATTAAAGAGATCAAGGACCTAAGTGTGCAATTAAGAGAAAGAAGAAAGCGGGAGGAAGCTTCCTAAGCTCCTCCCTAATCTCCCTATAAATACCAACCAACCTCATTTGTTGAGAGTTGTTGGTGGCTTGACAAACCACTCTTCCACCATTTTCATTTATTGTCATTTTATTTTTCGCACTTTAATTAAATGTTATGCACTTTTAATCACTCAATTTTCAAGTAAGTTTTCATTAATTGTTGTTGAATCTTTACTTTTCTTGTCTTAATCTCTAATCTTCCTTTCTTGATTTTGATTTGCTTTTGGTGCGATTACTTATGATCCGTGTTGTTCGTTTATGTTTTCGTGCCTAAAAGTTCATCTTTTTATGAGTTGATTTAAAAAGGTTGTTCATTTTAAGTTTGAAAAGTTGTTATTTGTGCTTATTAGAATTATTTCACTTGAGATTCGTGCTAGTTTTGGGTTTGAGCTTAATCTAATAGCTTATTTCCTTTAGCTTAATTTTCGGATCAAAGTACCAATCGGAAAGGGTTTTACAACCCTTTTCCGATCACTGTTTTCCGACCATAAGCTTCCGACGAGTCACCCTAGATTCCGATTGAGCCCAAGCGGAAAATGGAAACCCTTTTCCGATTGGGTCTCTAGTCCCGTATTCCGATCGTTTGCATTTTCAGTTATTCCGATTGGGGTTCGCTTCATCATTCCGATCGATATCAGTTTATGTGTATTCCGATTCGGCTATGTTTATAAATTCCGATCATATTCATTTTCATATATTCCGATTGGGACTAAGTGTAACATTCCGATTGGCTTTATTTGTTGGATATTCCGATCACTACCTATCCCATATTCCGATCACTTCCAATCGGAATACATTCCGATTGGAACCCTTTTTGGGTGTATTCCGATTTGGGAGGTCTTGGTTTGTTTTAATATTTTGTTTTAGTTAAAGTGTCAATTTTTCTCGTTTTATTTTTAGCTCATTTTAATTTCGCTTTGAATTGTTATTTAATTGTCAATTTACGTTTTGCTAAATTTTAAGTTCACGTCATTTAAAATCTTGTCATTTACTTTCAAAGCCTTCATTATTGCACCGTTTACATTTCACTTAGTTATAGTTTTAATTTCTCGTCATTTATTTTTAAGTCTTGCATATTTATTTTTCCAAAACCAAAAACGTTTGTTTCACCAAGAACAACTAATCTCGCACAATTAACCGGAAATCAATTCGAGAAGATACCGAGAAAACGAACTTTCAACTAGTAAAAATCTTAATTTCAAATGGCGCCGCTGCCGGCTCTTTTCGTGAGGATTAAAAGTTTTTTGTGAGAGAAGCGTTGGCTTTTGGGATCCGTTCACTTGTGAACGTTATTTTTCTTGTCAAAAATTTTCAAAAAATCCAAAAACATTTGAAAAATCATAAAAAGCATTTCTTTTTCAAAGTTTTGCACCAAAAATATTCTTCTTGCTCATCTATCTTTCTTTATGGATTCTTATGTCCATTGCGTCGGTTGCGGGAGACGATTGTACGGGAACGACTCTTGTCAATGGTGTACATGTGAGCGGTGCGGAAACGATATCAAAGATACACAATCAATACCAGGATTTTGTCCTTTGTGTCCCTCAATTAATTCGTCCTTTTTGAACCCACCTACTCTTTCCCCGTGCATCTATTGTGGAAGCGATTCTCCTTGGCATGTTTCGTGCCCGGTTCAATACTCGTATGATTACGGGCAAGAACCGGGGTACAATTATGACTATGATAATAGCTATCCACAAGACGCACCCAGTCTTTCTCCTCAACCGTTCTGCAACAACTGTGGGGGTCCTCACGATACCTATTATTGTCAACCAATGAATTATTATGAACCAAATCCGGTTTATAATTCTTCTCAACCGATGAACTACTATGAGCCACAACCATGCTATAATTCAGGTTTTCAACATTTTGAACCCCCACAGCACATCATCGATCATCAACCTTCCTTCGAACAATTGAGCCCCCACGAACAATGGAACTCTCTTGCTAAGCAAAGTCAACAAATTCAAGAAACTTTCAACAGGATCATCGAAAAATGGCAAGAGGATCAACGACAAGAGCAAATATCGAATATTGAGACTTATACTCCTCCTCCGGTGTACCCATACTATTATGATGATGACGAGGATGATGTCTATGATCTCAAACCATCTTCTGAGATTACTAATCCTATTCTTGATAACACCAATTCGTCTAAGGATAGTGATACTTCGAGTGAGATTCGTGATTTTGGTCTTGAAGAATTCTTTGATGAGGTTTGTGATATTCCGACTTTTGCTGAAGGTAAGGATGAGGTCGCTTTTAATGATGAATTCCAATTCGAGCCTGCGATTGCGGAAATTATCGAACGAGAGCTAGCTCTTTTACCTCCGCTTCCTCCTACAAGCGAGGTCGATTTTTCCAACATCGATGCCGAACTTGATGAGTTGGAGCGTCTTATTTTTCATAATAATGACGAACCAACTCACTTGACCAATCATCCTATTCTCGAGGAGTTACCTAATCAACACTCCTCCACTGAGAATTACGTTTACCACATTCGTGCGGATTTAACTTATCAACAATCCCCACAAATGAATGATGGTTTCGTACTTGATCGTGATCTTTTCGAGCGAGTTTCTGAAATCCTCAATGACGGGAACGACAAACCTTGGTTTGATGCACCTATCTATGATGCAGAAATCGAAGAGATTAGCGTTCATGAGGATGAGCGTTTTAACCCGGGGGGTGTCATTGATGATTTTCTAATTGATGACCTTACGGCTTTGCCGCTTGCTGCTGAGCATCCATTGTCTTTTGGGGATGACAATGTGATTCCTTTACCCACCCCACCTCCCGTGGATCATTACCTCACATACCTCTCGTATGTTGAGCGGACCTTTCCCCCATTTAAGACTTATTCCCCCGCCTCCCCTTTGTTAATGTCCACCGGGAACGAGGACAAGGTCTTTGATCCCGGTATCACATTCGAGGCTTCCCCATGGACCATTTAATTCGGGGACGAGTCAGGCTCGTGACTCGGTTAACAAAAACAAGCGCTTTTTGGGAGGCAACCCAATTATCTATCTATCTTTCCTGTTTTCACCATAAGTGTAGGGGGGAGCCCCATGGTGTTTCTTGCTTTCTTTCTTATCATGTGCAGGGATTAGAGCTTCAAAGACACACTCTTGATGACTTTTGACGAACCGTGATTCCGTGTTCCCTTCTTCCCGGTTCTATCCTAAACTCTTTTCGATTCATTATTTTATATTTCTCAATATTAAAATAGGAATCTCTTTAGTTGTCTCTTCCTTAGCGAGATTTAAACAAAGTGCACAATGTCCTAAGTGTAGGGGAGTTTACTCCCACATGCTTACACATTGAGGACAATGTTTATCTTAAGTGTAGGGGGGGACTTCTATCGAAGTTAAGTGGCCTTTTCCTTGTATTTGTCCTCATTTTAACCGGAAAATTTGATTTTTCGACATTTTTCAAAATTTTTAATCTATTTTGGCCTAGTTGTATAGTGTATTTGCCTTTGTTATGTTTCCTTTGCTAGAATAAATTTTTAATAAAGTGGTTTTAGATTTTTCTTAGTCATAAACATTTTGACTCAACCCGAGTTTACTTGCCTAAGTTTACTCTAGCTAGTATCCTTAACGTGTTTAAGTCAAGTTTTGCTAGGCTTTTATATAGGGAGCTATAAAACGCGAAAGTCTTAACTCTCACGGGTTAAGAACAAGAACTTTTCGCAAGTTCCTATAATTGATCCTAGAGAGTCGTTTATCAAGGGAACTTTAAAATGCGATTTCTAAACTTGAAAAAGTCTAAGAATTTGCAAGATCCTATAGGCGACTCGAAAACCCAAAACTTTGATTTAATAGGCTAAGCATCCACGAGTCTCATTCCTTGAGATTTTAAACTGTGGAGAACGAGAGATGATAGAGTCAATTATAAGTTCGGTACTCTTTCGTGAATTTATGTGAGTTAATTATGAGCCTATTCTCCCTCCACTTGCTTAATAAATTATCTGCTAATAAGTAAGGTTGTACGATTTGAAAAGTTACTTAGCTTTTAGCCCCAGATCGTTTAAAAGTTGCTCGGTAATGACGAGAGTTCATAGCCAAGGCATAACTTATGAAGCGGGGCGCGAAGATTGGCGAGTCCAAAAAGGCCCTAACAAGGCATGAGGGCTACATTTTGTTGCTAAAGATCCAAAAGTGATGTGAAGAATCATTTATCGAAAATCAATATGAAGGATCGAGACACACGACGAAAAGCAAGAACTCCCCAAAAGTCATGGAGAAGTCTATCCGAAAAGACCCTAACAAGGTATGAGGATAAATAGATCCAAGTCCTAAAAGGAGGCGGATCGTTGTATATCAAAGTCCAAAATAAAGATTGGAGAAAAATGAAGAAGTCGTGGTCCAAAGATGAAGAATCTCTCAAAAACTTCAAGTGAAGAAATTCCTATTATGAAGAGAAGACCATAATTTCAAGAACGTCTCTCGAAGATTCGAAGTATGAAGTCGCTGCCAAATATCGGCCCGAGAAAGGTCTCAAATCGCGAACCAAGTTATGCCAAGATATGAACTTTCTGATATCCCGAGAAGCAGTTTTAAGAGATTTGGTCCTTTAGCTAACTATTGATTAAATCGTTCACCTTATTTTCAGACTAAATAACTATCGAAATAAGTCAAACAATGCATCCTTGTGATCATTCAAGACAAAAATAAAATATAAGAGATACACCTAGGAATAAGGGAGTCTAAGTGAATAATTGGCCCACATGAGTTCGTGATAGTTTGCCAACTTATAATAACAATGATCTCGTTTTTAAGCTTGGTATGGGGAACGTGAAACTTGAGGATGATAAATGTTCATGGCCGCCAAAACCCAATGTAAGTTTTTAATTTCTTTACTTATTTCTATCTTTTATGTTTAGAATTTAATAAAGGCCAAGGTGGGTTACTTATGATGGAAAATGTAAACCGTGCTTTGAATTTAATGCATTGCATGAGGACATTGCAATGGTTAAGTGTAGGGGGTTTGATAGGTGTGAAAACACCCATCCTTTTTACCACTTAATTGCAATAATAACCGAGCCAAAACGTGTATTTTATGTCATTTATGTCGGAATTATGCGTGGTTTGTGTTTTTGTTGTAATTTAGGACGAAAAGGTGAAAAGTGGAGAAGACACGGCATTTACGGGCTTTTATCGAAGAAAAAGACGAAAGATAAAGTCGAAAGATCAAGAGTGGAAAAAGAACGGAAGTCCAAGACCAATTCTGAAGATTTATCGAAGAAAAAGTCAAAGACGGAAGTTTACTAAAAAGCCGAAGAACTCGAATCTTATTTATGAAGAAAATACAAGACGAGTTTGAAGAAATCCCAAGACAAAGTCCAAGTATTAAGAAGACTAACAAAAGATTAAAGAGATCAAGGACCTAAGTGTGCAATTAAGAGAAAGAAGAAAGCGGGAGGAAGCTTCCTAAGCTCCTCCCTAATCTCCCTATAAATACCAACCAACCTCATTTGTTGAGAGTTGTTGGTGGCTTGACAAACCACTCTTCCACCATTTTCATTTATTGTCATTTTATTTTTCGCACTTTAATTAAATGTTATGCACTTTTAATCACTCAATTTTCAAGTAAGTTTTCATTAATTGTTGTTGAATCTTTACTTTTCTTGTCTTAATCTCTAATCTTCCTTTCTTGATTTTGATTTGCTTTTGGTGCGATTACTTATGATCCGTGTTGTTCGTTTATGTTTTCGTGCCTAAAAGTTCATCTTTTTATGAGTTGATTTAAAAAGGTTGTTCATTTTAAGTTTGAAAAGTTGTTATTTGTGCTTATTAGAATTATTTCACTTGAGATTCGTGCTAGTTTTGGGTTTGAGCTTAATCTAATAGCTTATTTCCTTTAGCTTAATTTTCGGATCAAAGTACCAATCGGAAAGGGTTTTACAACCCTTTTCCGATCACTGTTTTCCGACCATAAGCTTCCGACGAGTCACCCTAGATTCCGATTGAGCCCAAGCGGAAAATGGAAACCCTTTTCCGATTGGGTCTCTAGTCCCGTATTCCGATCGTTTGCATTTTCAGTTATTCCGATTGGGGTTCGCTTCATCATTCCGATCGATATCAGTTTATGTGTATTCCGATTCGGCTATGTTTATAAATTCCGATCATATTCATTTTCATATATTCCGATTGGGACTAAGTGTAACATTCCGATTGGCTTTATTTGTTGGATATTCCGATCACTACCTATCCCATATTCCGATCACTTCCAATCGGAATACATTCCGATTGGAACCCTTTTTGGGTGTATTCCGATTTGGGAGGTCTTGGTTTGTTTTAATATTTTGTTTTAGTTAAAGTGTCAATTTTTCTCGTTTTATTTTTAGCTCATTTTAATTTCGCTTTGAATTGTTATTTAATTGTCAATTTACGTTTTGCTAAATTTTAAGTTCACGTCATTTAAATTCTTGTCATTTACTTTCAAAGCCTTCATTATTGCACCGTTTACATTTCACTTAGTTATAGTTTTAATTTCTCGTCATTTATTTTTAAGTCTTGCATATTTATTTTTCCAAAACCAAAAACGTTTGTTTCACCAAGAACAACTAATCTCGCACAATTAACCGGAAATCAATTCGAGAAGATACCGAGAAAACGAACTTTCAACTAGTAAAAATCTTAATTTCAGCGCCGCTGCCGGCTCTATTTGTTAAGATTAACGGTTATTAGTGAGAGACGCGTTGGATTTTGGGATCCGTTCATCTTTGAACCGTTATTTTCCTTGCTTTAAAATTTTCAAAAATCCAAAAAATATAAAATTTTCAAAAATACAAAAAAATTTTTAAAAAAACATAAAAAACCAAAAATATTTCTTCTTTGTTATTTCTTTTGCAGGTGCATGCGTACATAATACTTGGGTGGTAAACCCTCGATTAGCCTTCTTTCTCAAAACACGCACAAGCAAGCGGGGGAAACGAGGCGGCGCTAAGCACTTAAGAGCCTTTTTCCCTTAGGCTGTGATATATAACCGCCTTATACCCACCTTATAGTTTGTGTTAATCAAAATTAAGCTTCACGAAAGTATTTATCTATTTTGCCTTTAAACTTTTGCTTTGGATTCGAATACAATGATCGAGTGATGAAATCCCGAATCAAGGTTGCGTTTTCACGCTTTTGGAGTACTTGTATCTTTATTGTTCTTACGTAAATACAATATAGTAATAATATATTCACAAGAAAAACGAAAACCAATATATCTACAATATAGTAAAATGATTGTTGTGTGTTTAGTTTAGGAAAACTAAACACGATTTATTTGGATACTATAATATAATAGAGAAAAATAACAAAAATGAGTATGTACGATATTTACGCTTTCCAAAAATTGAAAAGCAAAAACGCACTACTCACACAAACACGATACTAATAATGGCACACTAAAAACACCTCCCCGACAGCGGCGCCAAAAAATTGATGTAGGTTTTTCGTACACGTTTTAGGAAAAACGCGTATGAGTGGCAAGTATTAAGTCTTACGCATTAGGAAAAACGTAAAACCGAATAAATGCGGGTTCGTTCTCGAAGGAGGTGTGTGGATTAATGTGCCAATATGTAAAATCAAATTTTGGATTAGTGACGTTTTGGTTGAGAAGAGAAAAAGTAAAGACGAGTTACGACTACGATTTAAACTACGACGTTGACGTAAAACGATGACGTAATTACGTAAAACGCGACAAAATTAAAAATAAAACCTAAAAATTAATTAAAAGATTAAACTAAGTCTAAAATAATATAAATAAGAATAAAAATCCAACAAATATATTTTAAAACCTTTTATTAATTAAATATTCAATTTTTAATGCTAATTAAAGCCCTAAAATTAAATATAATTAACAAAATGTCCAAAATATTATTTTATTGAACTAATAAGTTACATATATTATTTAAAGACTAAAAAGTATTTTTCCTAAATTTTCAAAACTATTTTTCTATTTTTAAAACTCTAAAAACTATTTTTAAACTAAAATAATCATAAAAATAATAAAATAATGCTAAAAGTTATTTGACAATTTTAAAAATCCTAAATTATGCTATTGAACAGTAAAAAATGAAAAAGTTTGAAAAATATAAAATTTTTCACTAAAAGACAAAAACAGTTTATAATTAAACCCTAATTAAGCTAAATTAATTATAAAAAATAATTAAAAAGTGAACAGTAAAAACTTGTTAAACTAAAAATCTTAAATTATTTTTCTAAATATAAGAAAAATTTTAGAACTGAAAAATATTAATTTTCTGCACTAAAAGACAAAAACAAAATAATAAAAAGTAATTAAAATAGCAATTAAATGTGAAAAATACTAAATGAATAGTAAAATAAAAATTAATTAAACAGAAAAATCATAAATAAAATAAGAAAAATACTGAAACTGGTTTCAGGTCCTAACTCCTAATTAACTCCACTAAAGACAAAAAAAGTGAAAACTGACAATGACACTTTGACCTGTTTTGTTTTCTTGTGTAGCAGTAACAACCAATGCACTACCAGTGGGAACTTGGTTCCCACTGCTAGTTATAACAAATTTGACAGGTTAAGAATAAGCTTAGGGAAGCTTTTCTTGTGGCTTTTCTTGGACAATAATGCACCCCCACAACCAGTTGGGTTGTGGGGAGTCAAGATAAACAAGAAACTTCACAAGTACAACACAAAAATCACACAGAATAGGTCAAAATCAGTGACTATTAAGGCTAGAATGGGGTCTGTGAACAGTGAACTGGTCTAGTGTGCACAAAGACGATTTTCAATTGGCTAAAACTTGCACAAATCCTAACCAACTAGCATACAAGCTATCTAAAACCCTAGATGATGATAAAACCTAATATATTTTAGAACTTGGTGAAACAAATCAATAAAAAAACAGGCAGTCAAGGCACTTGCTGATTTTCTAGGCAGTTTACCAATTTTTGAACATACAAATCTTACTTAATCCTATATAACTCAAAGCTACTAACTAAATTACCTTAAAACTACTCACTTGAGTGTGTTAGACCCGTTTATAAGCCAAAGGCTATCCCTAACCTTGCCTTAATTTGTAGATCCAAACACCCCTTTTAGTCTGATGATTGAAAATTTTCAAACAAATTACCAACATACACACTCCAATCTGACTTTTACCAACTAATCATGCATAAGAATCATCAATAAATATGAATAAAGCATAAAAAACAGGCAACTAAACAATCACACACATATAGCTTAAAAAATTCAAATTAAACTAGGGGAGTTCAAACACTAACCAAACTTGACCATTTCAGGTCAAGTGGCTAGGTGATGCCACCAGCCATGTCTTCATTGGTTTCTGAGCTTATGGGTAGAGGATTGTTATGATGTAGAGATTGATGGTGGTATGAACTACAGCAGTCTTAATACCACCCAATATGTCTTCTAGATTAAACCTGAAAAGAAGTAAACAAACCAAGTAGCCAAAAAGCAGTAACCACAAGCTTGTTGTCAGCAAGCTTGTGGGTGAGCTTTTGGTACAGTAATAACACAAGAGCAATAATACTGAAATCCTTTCCTTTGTGAAAACCTTGAACTGAAAACTTGTAAACCAACTGAAACTTGATTTAAAACTTGTTGCAAACTTCAAAACAGCATCAACAATCCACTTTCACTTCCTGTTAATGGTGATTCAAGTTTTTTTTTTCAACATAAACTGATAAACAGGAACTTAAAACAGATTTCTGAAATGATTTTAAAACCAAAAACCTTGGAATACTTTAAACTACTTGCAATAAAATAAATCATTACACTACAAAACAATGAAAATTGGAACTCAGTTATTGCACCATTAATTTTTTTTTCATTTTCATTACTTCATAAAAAGAGTACAAAGAACTGGAACAAGAAACAAAAGTCACAATCCGACTTTGTTTATATAGAACTAATGGAAGCATCTAGAATCTAAAACTATACAAACCCTAATCTGATATGATATGCCCAAATTGCCCTTGGTTCTTTGGAGTAAAAAAGAGTCAACTTTTGATCATGTGAAATGTCAGGAATCCCATGTGATGAGGCTGATGTATACAGCTGTCCTGGAATGATCAAACTCGTTCAAACTTGCTTTGCCCATACGAAATAGAGATCAACTGTGGATTTGCCTGGCACTGTTTTGTTTGGAAGCTAAAATGAAGCAGGGGAGGGTCCCATGGCCATGTGGGGAGGTCGGGTGAGGTTTTTTAAGGTGGGAAAGGGATGGGGATACGGTTAATTAGGGTTCTGAAGTTTTAAAGATTAAACACCTTTGATTAGGGTTTAATTCAACCTGATGCTTTTTAGGGTTTAAGGGGAAGTTTTAATCTGATTTGGGGAGGGATTAGTTTAAACTTGGTGTTTAGAGGGAAAAGTATTACTGATTTAATAATCAGTTAATAAAAAGTTGGGTGGAGATCTGATGTGCAAGGGTAATAAAATGTGATTGGTTGTGGGGGAGTGGGGGGGGGGGGGGTGACGTGGAAGGCTGGGATAGGTGGGAGTGTGATCGCTTGTCTGCCCAAAACAGTCCTCCAACTTCCATACTTCATTCAACTTGTATTAAAACAGCCAAAAGCCCCATTCCTTTATAAATCACTTTGATGTATTTTCAAAATCAGTCCTTCTCTTTTGTATACTTTTTGGACAAGGACTAATCTTGCATGTTTTTCATTTACCAAGGACCAATGATGACATGCCTTACAAATGAGTAGTGGAGGGTCATTTGTGACAAGTCTTCAAAGATAAGGGACCAAAGTTGCCAATTCTTCAAACTTCAAGGGCATTTTTATAAATTCCAAACTTGGGCCCGGTTCCTTGTGCGGCTTCGTTTCCCGTGTTCGTTTTTGCTTGATTCCTTTGATCTTTTGGTGAATTCACGATATCCGTACCTAAAATACACAATGAACAAACATAGGCACATTTTTGGGTATTTTGATGATATTTTAAGCGTTTTAAGCCCGATTTGGACGATGAGACTATGTATAAATACAGCCTCATCACTCCCCCATACTAAACCATTGTCGTGTCCCCACGCAATGCTATAAATAAGTATCATAGCACTTCCAAAATTCATTTTATTGTGACATTTATTGAAGACATAAATTTAAATAAACTACTACACGCGTTTTTGACATAATGTATTGTTTTCGTCACAATTAAGTGACTTTTGGGATCATAGAACGAGAACACGTGAATGCTTCGTTAGAAATAATTTCGTCGTCCTCGATTTTCACCCAGTTCCATGCTAAGCGTGCAACGAGATCATTGTTATTATAAGTTAGCAACACGATCATATCTCATGAGTGTTACTTACAAACCTAAACTCCCTTATTCCTGCTTGGTATCTCTTATATTTTATTTTTGTCTTAATGATCACGAGGATACATCATTGACTTATGCGTGAATAGAGATTAGGTCTAAAAATAGAGTTTTAACGGTGTAACCAAAATCATTAAATTAATAATTCATCCCAATAGACAACGATGTCAAAAAATTAAGTTAACAAGAAGGATCGATAGACACGGTTTTATAACGGTTTTGAACATGAGACTTATTACCATGACTTTTATTATCTGCCATCATCGGTGGTTTTATTATCATGGTTTACCTCCATCTTTTATTCAACTTCGCCATGAAGCTTTTATTATGACTTCGGTCTTGCCTTGACTTTTATTATCCGCCTCATCGGTGGTTTTATCAGCCAAAGACGTATATCCTCACGCTAAAGCGAATTTTGGATCTTTAAAGCTTCAAAGATTAAGGCTTGATTAACTTTCAATTTGGGCATAGATTTTTCGGCCTTGTGAGCTTCAAAGTTTCGCTTAATTTAGGTGAGCACTTGAAATCTTATTATTAGTGAAGCTTTTGATTATTCGGGTGCCAATACTTCAAAACCGTGACGCTGGCGATACCTTAATGTTTTCCCAATTTAATTACATGGAAGCTACTAAAACAAATTAGAAACCAACAATAGTGACTAAACCGCTAAATCAATATTTATTAACAATTTATTATGCAAAAGCGTGGGGAGAATAGGCTAATAATCACTACACATGAGATCGTGATGATTACGAGACTTATAAATAACTCTATCATTTCTCGTCCTCATTTAAGAGACTTAGCCTAAAAATTTAAGGAATCGAAGCTAAGTGCTCAACACGCACGGTCGAGTAAAAAATTACTCTTATTCTCACCATCGGAAAACCTACATTCGTGTCTTAAACACTTATGAAAAACAAGAAACTTTTTAAAATTTGGCCATTTTTAGCCTTATTTGCAACAAAACGATAGCAAAAAGATGAATATTGGATTGCGTGTTGATGTAAGCAAGGTGAAGTATCTACTCACGCCCCCATACTAAAACTAAACATTGTCCTCAATGTTTCGAGTCTAGGGGTGAAAATACCCCCATACTAGAGACGAAGTCGAATGCTTAATCTCGAGCATGGAAAAGGGTAAAACGAATAACCTAAAATCCGTTTATGAATTATGCTAATAAGATAAACGTTAGAACATAAAAGGATATCATCGGATATCGGAATCTCCAAAGGCAACGATCGAAGCTCGAGTGATCCGTAAAACGAACACGAGAGGCTTCAATGATGACGATGAACCTAATAAATCATAATCACAAACAACCACGGAACAAAGGTTGGAAGAGCACAAGTCCCCTCGTTACATTAACTAAGAAAGCGATAATATTTACAAGGATAAGCATGAGAATCCCCCACGAGGCACCTTGTTTTTGATAACCGAGTCAAAAGCTCGACTAGAATCCCCATAAATGTGATCATTTAGGGATAATCATGGTTTGGTCATTTTTGATGGGGCTTACATGATAAACAATGCCCAAAAGTACATGGAGTACTTTAAAAACCCGATAAAAGTATACCGGGGTCAAAGATAGCGTCTTCGTTTTCGGATGAAAGACGAAACAACGCTACTTCAACCATTGCATAAACCTTAAAGAGGTAGAAGAAAAGAGATGAGAAGTAGAAAGGTGGGGCAATTGGTATGTCAAACTTATGAGCTACTCGAGGTAGACTCACACCAAGCAAACAAAAAGATTTTCCATTTATTGCATCGGTGGAAGACCGAGATTTCTCTTTACAAGCAATTCCGGGATCGTAAATCTCGTCCTCGGTGGAGAAATGTGAGGGAACATAAGGGGTTCCCCCACACTAGATCCACACCAACCATCGTCAAAAGGAGTAGACGAGGTGGTAGCACTCATAAAACGATGTGATGACGGAGTTAAACATGTAGAAAAATATTTTAAAACATTTTTAAAATCTTTTCCTTTTTCATCGTTTGCAAACTCTTTATGAAAACCCGATTTTATAATGTCGAAAATATTTGGCGTGTCAAATTCAAAATTAGTCGCGCTAAAAATCCTCACATTTAAGTCTTTGGTGGGAGGGGGTGGCGGATTATATAAGTTCTCAAAACGTTTGTCAATAAAGAACACCGCCCCCTCGGGGTCTACATACTCGTCATCCTCATGAACGTCGATCTCGTCGATTTCTTCATCAAAGATAGGATTTTCAAACCAAGGTTTGTCATTCCCCTCCTTGAGTATCTTAGAAACTCTCTCGAAAAGATCACGATCAAGCACGAAACCATCATTCTTTTGTGGGGATTGTTGATAAGTTAAATCCTCATGAATGTGGTAAACGTAATTCTCATTTGAGGAGTGTTGATTAGGTAACTCCTCGAGAATTGGATTTTTGGTCACATGATTTGGTTCGTCATCGAAAATAACACGTTCCAACTCATTAAGTTCATCCTCGATTTTGGAAAGATCGACCTCACTCGTAGGTGGAAGTGAAGGCATAAGAGCTAGCTCTCGTTCAATGATTTCCTCAATCTCGGGATCAAACTCGTAATCATCGTACTTCACATGTTTCTTTTTAGGAGGATCAAAAATTGCATGTGGATTTCGAAGTACGTGATCAATCTCGGCAAAATCGCCATCGTCATCGTCAAAGAAAGAGTCGATGTGAGCACTCACAACCATGGTCTTACAAGTCGAATGACTATGCTTAGGTGACTTTTCTAACACGATAGGATCAATGTAGATAAAACCTTTAGCCTCAACGGGTGTTGGGCTAGGCAAAGGAGGCACTTCGATGGAGTTAGAAGTTGAAGCCTCAAAGACGTGGTCCTTTGAAGGTGGTGAAGATGAGCCCATTTTGGTCATTGTCGTGATGGCACTAACGTCGCCCTTCGGAATTGGTGTTTCACTTGTTTCGCTAAAAACATCCCAAAGTGAGTTTTCATCCATAAATTTACACATACCCTTTTGAATTAGGTACATGTACTCTTTATCATTAAAATCATCATCTTTAAAATCGTTTTTCTTAATTCTTTCAAAACATGCAATAAGCCTCATTCTTTCCACTAAAGTGAACATTTGAAATCATTAGGATTTGAATCATTAGGTTTTGAAACCTCGGTTTTTCATGATCAATAAAAACTTGGGATTTTCTAGCGAAAAAGTCCATTTTGTCATCCCTATATCTCATAGTAAGTCTCCCCTCGTGAACGTCGATTACGGTTCGAGTCGTCGATAAGAATGGTCGGCCTAAAATAATGGGATATTTAGGGTCACACTCGTAATCGGATATAACGAAATCCGCGGGAAAAACAAACTTTCCAACTTTGACATAGACATCCTCGGCTATTCCAATTGGTATTAAAGGCGTACAATTTGCAAGCTCGATTCTCATGTTCGTGGGGGTAAGTGAAGGCAATCTCATCAATTTCCAAAGAGAATGAGGCATGAGATTGATGCTAGCACCTAAATCGGCAAGGGCTAAACATCCCTCAATCTCGGAAAAACCACAAGGTAGTAGAAGTTGGCCCGGATCCTCTTCCTTTCTCGGCATACGCCTTTTGGGTTTTTTAAGAAGGATCGATGCACAAGTTTCTTCAAGGGTTACTTTGGTAAGGTCGATAACACTCTCTTTTTGAACCGTGGATGGATTTTGAGGTACACGAGGGTGTGCACTCTTTTCCTTGGTCGCCACGTTCACCCCATCGACTTTAGAACAATAAGACGTCTTAGAAGTCGAGGGTTGAGAATAAGGAACAACTCAAAATCCTTCAAGGTTAGGGGTAATCACACGACCTTTCTCACGAGACAAGGCGGCTTTACAATTTCCTTCGGATTTGCAACGGTGTCACTAGGTAACGAACTCGATGACGCACCCGAGGACTTGTTCATAATGGCCGAAAACATATTTTTAATGTCAATTTGTCCTAGCTCAATCTTCGTGTTTTGCTATTTCAATGTATTAGAAAAGTCGTTTTTCAAAGTACCAATTTCTCCCTCTAATCGTCTCATATTAGCCTCATTCGTTTTCATGTAGTTTTGAAAATCGTTTGACGAACTATTTTGATTTGAATTAAAGTTCCCTTGGTTTTGATTACTTCTTTGAAATTTGTTTTGATTCCCACTTGAAAAATTGTTACCTTGATTGTTGTTGTTTTGAAAACTCGAGTTTTGGTTATTGTCTCGATTTTGCCAATTCAAATTATGACCTTGATTATAACCTTGATTTTGATTTGAAAAATTTCCTTGTTGATTATTTCCTTGAAAATTGTTTCGATTTTGAAAATTGTTGCCTTGGTTATAATTGCCTTGTTGTGATGGACCCGCGTTATTTTGATTTTGAAAAATGTTGTTTCCATTTAACGCACTCACATTCGACGTTTGGCCATCCGTAGCCGCACACTCGTAATAATTATGAGGTCCACCAAAAAACGTACACGATGTCTCAACCGCTTTCACCGTAGCGGGAGCGTCTTTCTTTTGCATTTCGACGAGAAAAGACGTAAACACATTCGTCAACTTGTCGACTTTTGCATCAAATCTCTTAATGTCGCGATTAGAACTACTAACATTGGCGACATTGGCAACACTCGGTGCGTTGCGGAGTTGGTAAACCTTGGATCGGTTTTTGATAATTATCAATGCATCTTTCGGAGTCTTACACAAAAATTGCCATTGGCGGCGGAATTCAACGAGTCTTGTTCTTGAAAATTAAGACCTTTGTAAAACGTATCGATTTGGTGCAACTCGGAAAAACCATGGTGAGGACATTGCCTAAGCAATTCCTTAAAACGATCCCACACGTCTCTAAAAGATTCATTCGGTTTTGCTCAAATTTCGTAATTTCATTCTTGAAAAACGTTGTCTTAGACGGTGGGAAAAAATAATTAACGAACTTGGAAACGAGATCCTTCCACGTAACTATGGAATTAGGTGGTTCTTTCTCGTACCAATCCTTGGCGGCACCATCGAGCGAGTACGGAAAAAGCATAAGCTTGACGAAATCGGTGTCGACGTTCTTAAACTTGCTCGTGGCCAAAAGACGATCAAAATTCCGAATATGGTCGTGAGGATATCGGCTTCACGACCTCGAAACTTCGTAGCTTGAATCAACGAAAGCATTCCGCTCTTAATCTCAAAATTCTCCGCTTAGATAGCGGGAATTACGATCGCGTCTCCATAAGCCTCGGTGGGCGCTTGGAGCAATTCCATCATCGAACGATTGTCGGCCATCTCCTCTACGGTTTCTTCAACAACGATATTAGGAACGTCGGTTTCTAATTCTTGTCTACGTCGTCGATTCCTTTGATTGCGATTGCGTCGATTCGAAGCTTCGCTAGAATTAGAATAATCATTCGATCGAGTGCGCATGCACTAAGCGTAGAATGGGTGGTAGCAAAGAAGATTCTTTTTCCGGCTTTTTGATTTTTTCAATTTTTTTGGTCTTTGATTGGTTTTTTAATTTTTTTGGATTTTTTGTGTATTACGTAGACTCAAATCTACAAATCTCCCTGATGAGACTGCTTTTATACATAGTCTCATCGTCCAAATAGGGCTTAAAATGCATTAAATATCATCAAAATACCGAAATATATGCTTGTGTTTGTTGCTTGTGTATTTTAGGTACGGATATTGAGGAAATGACAAAAGATCACAAGAATCAGTCAAAAACGAACAAGGGAAACGAAGCCGCACGATGAACCAAGCCCTAATGAAGAATTTTCCAAAGAAAACCCTTGAAGATTTGAAGAATTATGAAGAAGGGTCCTCCAATTATGAAGAATTGACACTTTATACCCTTGTATCTTCATAATTACAAGTTTGGTCCCTAAAGTTTGTCAAAATTACAAAAAGGACCCTTAACTTTGAAGAATTGGCAAATTTAGTCCCTCAACAAAACTAAATTATCAATATTGGTCCTCCAAGAAGTCAACAATCAAGTCAAACCTTGAAGAATGAAGAAAATGCCAAAATCAGTCCTTCAAATATCATCAAATTGCAAGTTTAGTCCTTGAAACAAGTTTATAAAACTTGTTGTGCCAAAAGTGTCAAATTGCCAAAGTTACTTACAAAGGGATTTGAAGTTTAAGTTGTTTATTACAAAATGAAGAAAGTGTGAAAATAGGGGGGTCAAACCTGCCAGACAACCAAACCCTCACCCTCCACTCATAACACGCCACCTCACCCCACTTAAACTCTCCACCAATCACATCTTCCCTCCTCTCCACGTCACACTCCACCCATATAAATAACTGATTTAATCAGTTATTTTAATCTTCCCTCCAAACACGTTTTCAAACTAATCTTTCCCCCAAAATGGATTAAAACCCTACTAATTACGCACATAAACCCTAATATTTCTAGGATGAACTTTAATTAAAACAAAGGGTTTTTGGGCAATACTTTCCAGATCACTGATTAACCTAACCCTAATCCCATCCCCACTCCCAAAACATGCATTAAGCTTCATCCTCACATGCTTGTACCACCCTCCCCTGCCCCACTATTCACTCCCAAACAAACAAAGTGCAGAAAATGAACGACCCACACCCTTGCTTACATCGTAAGCTAAAATGTGGATGTCCAAGATCTCTTTTCACTGCTGGCACCCCCACAATAGTCCAAAGATCCTCACATGGCACTCTTGGCGAATTCAAAAATTGGCATCTTCATGGCATATTCTGAAGAATCTCCAAGGGCAAGTTGGGAAGTTTATATCATTAGGGTTTTAGTCTCCATTCAGTTCTAGAATGTTTGTAAGCCTATTATATAAAGGCCTTATAGGACTTTCATTTAGCTTGTTCTTTTTTCCTTCTCCTTGGTCAAAACCTTGTAAAGCCAGTTTTATTTAATGAAATGAAATGGTATTGAGTATTTGACGAGAAACAAAAGAACCCATTTACTTTCCATTGCATTTTTAAATTTCTCAAGTTAAAATTTCAGTTTAAGTTTCTGTTGGTGACTTAAAATATTAAGTTTTTTTAAAGTATTGGGTCCAAGTCTTTTAAGCTGATCACATAAGCCTGATAATCTTGTTGATTATCAAGCTTAAGTGTGGGTCAAAACATTTGTTGATTTAGTTTTTATTAAAGTTTTAAGAGAATCATAAAAAAATTTTAGTTTTTATTTTTATCAAATAAGCCATAAATAGCTTAACTGATAAGCTTGTTTGTAGCTTATTTGCCTTGTGAACAGTTTGATCTCTTGTTTACCTTCTTTCTTAGCAGGTTCCAAAAGCAAAACATCTTATTGGGTGTGTGTGTCAACAGTGACCACCACCATCACTCTCTACTCTTGCTTACTTGTTCAAGGTTCAGCACAAGCCACCAGCTTGTGGGAGGTGACATAGTAGTCACTGTTGGGCCTGGATGTAGGCCCAACAAGGTAGCACACTTGTTCTCATTTTCAGTTTTTATAGAGTTTTTAGATTTATGTGACTTTGCATGATTTTTGTGAAATTGCTTATTTGATTGTTTCATCTGCTTGTTTAGGGTTTTAATTGTCTTTTATGCATGTTTAAATAGCAATTAATCAGTTTGGTGGAGTTTCATTAATATCTGCTTTGTTAAATTTGATTTCAGTAATATAAAGGGGTGTTTGGATTAGGGTTTTAGTTGGTCAAATTGTTGTTAATCTTGTGTGAAACTTGGTTAGACATATTCCTTTGGTTGTTTGTAGATGATACATGCTATTGGTTTTCATTTTGGAAGGGTTTTAAAACAAGTGCATGCTTAAAATTTTGGAAAATGGTAAAAATCAGTCAAGTACCTTGTCTGCTTGATTTTTGATGAATTTTGCCATCAAGGTTTGATTATCTGTTAGAAATAGGTTATAAGCAGGATTGGTAATCAGTTTGTTGTCATTTGGTAAGCTTAGGAGCAAAATATTGAGGGTTGAATCTCACTTGTGTGCCATTTGAACCATCAATTTGTTCATCAGAAATATATGCCATATCAGTAACCTTTCTTGCTCATTTGTGATTGATTTTGTTAAGTAAGCTTGCTTGTTTTGTGTTGTTACTGACTCCCCACAACCCAATTGGTGTGGGGGTGCCAATTGTCCATCAAAAACATCATCAGAAATCAAGGATCAAGTCCTCTTGTTCCATATCTTCACAAGTGAACATATAAGTTTTCTTTGTGTTCAAAAAAATCAAACCTGAGCACGTTTTTGGTTATAAATTGTTTAAATCTTAGTTAATTTGGATTGGATTTGTGTTTTTGGAGTATAAGTAGTACTGGTTGTGAGTAATTAAAGTTATAAAAAAAAAGTTTCCAAAAAGGACTAGCCAGGACTCGAACATGCGCCATCCTCCTCACAACACTCACAAGTTACCAGCGTGCCCTAGGGTCTTTGACTGCTAGGTTCTCTTTTCATTATTTACTTAAGTGTTATTTGTTTTGTAGCTTATTTAGTTAGCAGCTTATATTAAGCTAATTTTATCTTATTTACTTAGGATTTTTACCAGTTAGCCTTTTTCTTTTGTTTGTATTAGGTTTTAGGACTTTTCAGTGCAAAAAGTTTATTTTTCCCTTATTTAATTAATTTTCTAGGATAATTTTAAGTTTTAATTTTGAAAAGTAATTTAAAAATAGAAAAAGGCAATTTAAAAATCTGAAAAAATAGTTTTTAGGTTTTTAATCATAACTTTGAGGTTTTCAGCTATTTAAGTTTTCAATTTAGCTTATTTTTGATTTTATTGGATTTTAGGGTTTTTAGCTAAATTTAAAATTGAATATAAAACTATTAAATAGGTTTTAGAAACTTTTAGTTGCTATTCTGTCTTAGTTATAATATTTTAGATTTTTGGTAATTTTTTAGAATTTTTTAATAGACTTTGAATTTTTTTGATTATTTTATTATTATTTTATTATTAAAAATTGAAAATTAGTTTTTTCTACTTTTTTCATTTTTCCTAGATTGTAGACACTTAATTAGGAGTTTTTTCACTTTCCAAATATTTTTAGGACTTTTCAATTATTTTCTAGAATTAATTTAAGTTTTAATTGATTTTAATAGTTTTTAAGTGTTTAAAAATAGTTTAATTTGGTTTTAAAATTTTGAAAAATACTTTTTAGCTTAATTAGGTTATTTTAGAGGTTTACAAACTTTAAAATCTTGTTTAGGGCTTTTTGTGCTTTAATTAGCATTAAAAAGTTATTATCTAATTAATTAAAAGGTTTTAGCAAGTTTGGATTTTTTGTAAACTCTTAGAATATTATTGGGGATTTTTAGTAATTTTTAGGAATTTTTAGGTTAAAATTTTAATTTTGGCACTATTTACGGTTTTGCGTGATCGCCTTTTTCGTCTTAGTTTAATCCGTCTTCGTAACCGTCTTTCTCGTCTAATCTCATTTCTTTCTTTTCTCATAACAATAAAATCACAATCAAAATCAATTCATTACACAACACACTAGCCTCCTCGAGAACAAACTCACTTAGGGTCATTTACACACGGTTATCCTAAATCGTCGTGCACGCTTGCCCTATTTATTGCTCTTTTCCTAAAGAGTAGTAAAAACTCCAACATCATTTTGGCGCCGCTGCCGGGGAGGCGTGTTGTGTTTTGGTTGAACAATTGTTGCTTTTATATATAGCCATAATAGCTAATTGTATTAGTAGCACTCTACTAATACGTATTATCGGTTTTTCGTTTTTTGTGAATACTATTACTATATTGTATACGTAGAACAATAAATTTACAAGTACTCCAAATACGTGAGAAATCACAACCTTGACTTGGGAGGTCATTACCCAATCATTGTATTCGAATCTCAAACCAAAGAAAAAGGCAAAAATAGATAAATACTTTCGTGAGGCTCGATTTTGAAAAATACAAACTATAAGGTGGGTATAAGGCGGTTGTATTTCACGACCTAAAGGAAAAAGGCTCTTAAGTGCTTCGCGCCGCCTCGTTTCCTCCGCTTGCTTGTGCGTATTTTGAGATTGAAAGCTAATCGAGGGTTTTGCCGCCCAAAGTATTACCTAAGTATCATATATATTTTCTTGGTTTCTATTGATTAAACCCTCTTGAACGATTTGGTGTTCCACCATTATTCTAAAGTCATCGAAGACGTTCACTTCACGTGTTCGTTTTCATTCCTTGAGGCTTCTTTAATCGAGAGATTTGATTAAGGAGGAGATTTGTAGATTTGTGTCTACCTAATACATTCCAAAAATCCAAAAAAGTAAAAACAATCAAAAACCACAAAAAAATTGAAAAAGTAAAAACACCAAAAAGAATCTTCTTTGCTCGCCTTCTCGTTGTACGTGACGTTTATGCAAACTCGCTCCAAAGCAACACTTGCTCGTAAACGAAGAAACAAATCAATCACTCCTACTAGTGACGAGTCTCCTATTGACGAATCCATTATAGTGAAAGAAGCACCCATGGCTAATCGAACTATGATGGAGTTGTTTCAAGCACCCACCGAGGGTTATGGAGAAGCGATTGTGATTCCCGCTATCCTTGCGGAGAATTTTGAGGTTAAGACGGGTTTGTTGTCCATGATTCAAAACAACAAGTTTCGAGGTGACGAAAAGGACAACCCTCATAACCACATTCGCCAATTTAATCGTCTCACCGCCACTTGGAAGTTTAAGGACGTCTCAAACGACTCGATTAAGATGATGCTTTTTCCGTATTCCTTAGCGGGGCCCGCAAAAATTTGGTTAGAGAAAGAGCCACCCAATTCTATATTGACGTGGAAGGATCTCGTTTCAAAATTCGTGAACCAATTTTTTCCGCCCTCTAAGACTACGCACTTGAAAAACGAGATTTCAAAGTTTTCACAAGAGTATAATGAGAGTTTTTCAACGGCTTGGAATAGGTTTAAGGAAATGTTGCACGAATGTCCTCATCATGGTTTTTCCGACTTGCATCAAATTGACACGTTTTACAATGGCTTGAACGATCATGAGCGTGATTATCTTAATGCCGCCGCGGGTGGTAATTTTTTGTGTAAGACGGTCGAGGAAGCATTGTTAATCATTGAGAATAGGTCTAAGGACTATAGTCCTCGTAGCACGTCGAGTGTTCGTAAGGCTTCGTCTTCGCCTTCGCCTTCATTGTCACACACCGTTGATGCTTGCCAAATCGAGGCTAATTTGGAGAACAAGATTTTTGATAAACTTAAGGGATTGTTAATTGAGTTTAAAGTTGGTGAACAACCCACTCCCGCTACGGCTAAAGCGGTTGAGGTTTCTTGTATGTATTGTGGTGGAGCTCACGATTATTCCGAGTGCATTACCAACGGTGGTAACACTTCGAGTGCCTTCGCGGCCGCGGGAACTTATAACCAAAACGGTCAAGTTCCTCGCACTAATCAATTGACTCCACCGGGTTTTCCACCAAATCAAAATGCTAACAATTATCGAAACAATCAAGTTGGTTTCCAAAGCAATCAAAGGAACAATTTCAAGGGTAATAACAACTATGGGAATCAAGGAAGTAGTAGCCAATTGCAAAATCAAAACCAAAACCGTAATTTTCAAAACACAAGTCAAGGTCTTCAAAA
This sequence comes from Glebionis coronaria, assembly GCA_025667525.1. Lineage (NCBI taxonomy): Eukaryota > Viridiplantae > Streptophyta > Magnoliopsida > Asterales > Asteraceae > Glebionis > Glebionis coronaria. The sequence goes on from CM046874.1 coordinate 305,820,676, forward strand.
TGTTTACACTAAAGAACTACCAATGGACTTTTTGAATTACGCCACGGCAAATGATAAGATTTTGGAAAACATACAAGAGCAATTGGCTAGTCAAGCTAGGGACACGGCTAAAAACACCAAGGAGTTAGCTAATTTTGTGAAGGAAAATCTTAACATGAGAAATGAGTTGAAAAATGATTTTGCTAATCAAATTAGAGGTCAAAACAATAAAATTGAACAAAGTCATGCTAGGCTTGAACAAAGAATTGACCAAAAAGCCGCTAGTCAAGATCTTAAGTTTAATAGTCAAGATGCTAAGCTTAATGCCATTTTAGAAGCCGTCATGGGGAACAAAGCCTCTACTTCGGGTGGTTTGCCTAGTAACACCGTTTCAAACCCGAAGGGAGAGATGAAAGTGATTACCACACGAAGTGGTAAGGCACTTAAATAACCGACTCCTCAACCAATTACTCCAACGGTGGAGGAAATTGAGGAAGAACCCGAGGTGGTGGTCGAAAAGGAGCATATTTCAAGCCCACAAAATACCGCTCATGCCACACCTACGGTCGACCCTTTACCAACATTGGAACCCGAGATTCCAAAGGCTATGCCTATGCCCCAACCCACACCACCCTTGCCTTACCCATCGAGACTTAGGAAGGAGAAACGACAAGAGCGCGACAACTACCAATTTGAGCTTTTTATGAAAATGTTTCGTGAGTTGCACCTTAATGTGAGTTTCGCCGATGCTTTGGTCATGATGCCTCGATTTGCCGCTAACTTTAAGAGTATGTTGAACAACAAGGAGAAATTGCACCAATTGTCCAGTTGTTCGTCAGTTTATCTTAATCGCATACCTCAAAAAGTCGGTGATCCCGGTAAATTTTGATCCCTTGTGCAATTCAAGATATGGAAGAATGCTATGCCTTGGCCGATGTTGGTGCTAGCATTATTTTGATGCCACTTGCAATCTTCAAGTCGCTCAATCTTCCTAATCTTACTCCTTCACTGATGTCTATCGAGTTGGCCGACCATTCCACGATCCGTGCATGTGGTTTGGCGGAAGACGTTTTTGTGAAAGTGGGGAAGTTCTACTATCCCGTAGACTTTATCGTTGTTGATATCCCCACGGATCCTCAAGTTCCTCTTATTTTAGGTCGTTCGTTTTTAGATACGTCTATGGCTTTAATTGATGTTCATGCTAGAAAGATCACCTTACGTTTCAACAACGAGGAACTTGTTATAAACGCAACTCAAAATTATCAACTTTCTCATGTTTATTCCGTTGCTACCATAAACCTCGTTGATATGATCGACGTGGTTTGCGAGGAATTTTCACAAGAAGTTTTAGGGTTTGGTGATGAAGAAACTAGTGGCAATCCCACTATGTTAGATCCAATTCTTGATAATTCGACACCAACTTTCACTCCATTTGAAGGTGGTGGTTTTACGTTGGAAGAATACAATGTTCCACGTACTTGTGACGAAGACCTCGACAACGATGAGGACTTCTCGATTATCAAGGATTTTCTTAACGATTTCCCATTTCCTCCACCCGAGGAGGTTATGACTATCGAGCCCAAATCTTCACTTGAGGAACCACCTATCCTCGAGTTGAAAGATTTACCTCCTCACCTCGAATATGTCTATTTGGAGGAGGACGACAATTTGTCGGTTATTATTGCGAAGGAACTTTCGAATGATGAAAAAACCGCACTTGTCGATGTTCTAAAGGATCACAAAGGGGCGATTGCGTGGAAGTTATCCGACAGTAAGGGAATCGATCCCAAGTTTTGTACCCACAAAATCTTAATGGAGGAGGATTTCAAGCCCACAATCCAAAGTCAAAGGAGGGTGAACCCCAAAATTCACTGTAACACCCCCAAATTACCACGCAGCGGAATGTCCACATTGGGTGTTACTCATAGCACATCACACACAATCATAGAAAACAATCCCAAAAGAGACGTTAAAATGTATAAATATAACATTGTCTAAAATACTTTCCATCCCAAAAGATACCATCAGAGTAGCGTTTTAGTCCCAAAAACCGTTACCAACATAACATGTCCCTCAAAATACTTGAATGAAATGGTTAATTTAAAAAGGATGAAAAATAAACAAAATTTAGACAAGTAAGCACCAACTCCCTCCTTGCATGCTCCGCTGCTATCCATCTTGATTACCTGAAATACATGCTTAAAAGGATCAACACAAAGGTTGAGCGAATCTATAGGTTTTGCAAATCATCATTTGAACACAAGTATATAAAAAGCAATTTCATTTATGGTTCCTTTGTGTGACCCTACGTTGGTATACGAGTCCACACCAATTCATTGTACTCAACGTACCAATCCATTGTACTCAACGTACCAATCCATTGTACTCAACGTACCAATCCATTGTACTCAACGTACCAATTCCATTGTACTCAACATACCAATTCCATTTCAATCACAATTCCCTTGTGTGACCCTACGTTGGTATACGAGTCCACACCATTTCATTGTACTCAACGTACCAATCCATTGTACTCAACGTACCAATTCCATTGTACTCAACGTACAATTCCATTGTACTCAACGTACTAATCCATTGTACTCAACGTACCAATTCCATTGTACTCAACGTACCAATTCCATTGTACTCAACGTACCAATTCCATTGTACTCAACGTACTTGTTACAATCAAAACAACATTTTAAGTTTAAGCAATCATTCAAAAGACTTGTGTTCTATTTGTTTCAAATAGCATGTATTCCCCCTCGCGGGTTAAAATCATTTAAAACCAATATAAAAGCGAGGCTATAGACTCACCTTAGATGATATACGAAGCTAGTAGTAGTAGTGATCGCCGAAGTGAAGATGCCTCCCAAATATACACGTCAAAAGCCGCCACCTAACAAATAAGGTGCGCGCTTAACAACATACTTAAGTACCTCAAAACATACTTAGTATAATAAAATCAATGACTCAAAATAGTATGTACATAGACATGACCAATCAATGCAAGTGAATTCCTTCTAACTCCACGACAAGTACTAGCTTTCCAAGACTAGCACCTTCGATATTGATCCATCTCAAGATGCCAAATCAACACGGCTCAAGTACCCTAAATGGGTCTCCAATCTCAGAATATACACTCTTACATAAGACTTATATCCTTTTAAAACTTTGAGAAGCTAATAGATTAGCCTCTCGCCTCAAACTATGACGCGAGGTTAAGTACCTCCCAAAAATACTCAGCCGGTACTTACCGAAAGTACACGCTGTTTTACCATACCTAAACAACTCCGTTTTTGACGAAACTTGGTGACAAACTCACTAAATATCTGTAGAAGACTCAGTTAAAATTTCATCAAATGATTCACATTTTAGACCCACTTTCTCGACACATCTTTTGACCTTAAAAACCGGACTGTTTTGCACACTTGTATCGTAAAACCGTTTTGACCTCCTTAACCAAAACCATTTACAAATCCGACTCTTGATTATGAAAATAGACTCAAAATTCTAAGTATGGGGCCTGAGAACAGCCCTTGACCATTTTTGAAACTCAAGTTATAGTCCCCGAGATTTGACCCAATATCGACAACAATTTCGGATTGCGTCGATACTCGCCTCCCGGTACACGAATATTCAAACCTATGTAACTTTTGACTCGTTATGAGTTAGAAGCTCTACCTTATACCGAAACGAGCGTCTCGGCGACTACTACAACAATATCCAATAATACCAACACTTATCCAACATCTACTGTACGAAAATCGGGCCTAAACCTACTGATCTAAAATGACTCTTTAAAAATCATACCAACAACCAATTTGACCCATTTTTATCATCATCTACACCTTAAATATGTTATACCCATCATCTACAACAACTCCTAATTCTTAAATTCACTTGCATGGTCATATGCATCAATTCAAAATTAAAAACAAATGCATGCACTCAAAAATAAAGAATTAATATAATAATAATAACATAAACAAGGAATCTTACAACAATCCAAATGGATCAAACTCATGTTCATCTTCAAAATCTTTTGGAAAAATTAAAGTTCTTGCATGTGGGATTTTCTTAGATCAAAATGATCACAAGAAGATTTGCAACATGGGTCTTTTGTTAGATTTTATGGATTCAAGCTAGAAATCAAATTATGATGGTGTTTTTGGGTGGAGTATGGGACGGCAAAGGCTAGAGAGAAAGGAGATGGTGGTTGAAATTTTATCAATGATTTTTAAATGTGATGTGTGTAGTGGAAAAATAATATATAGTGTCTAGTTAGGGTAGATTTTGCAACTAGTGTATAGTTTTAGGCTAAAATGTAAATATTAATTAAAAAGCGGGAAATGACTATTAGTCAATTTTAAAAATATTTACGAGAGTCGGGTTTCATAAAAATATAAATCTCGTTTGTTAAATCGATCGTTTTAATAATTAAACGCACACAAAACGAAATAATAAAGTTCGACTCGACTTAAAACGTAAATGAAATAAAAATTTCAAAAATCTCCAATATCGAGATAGTCGATACTAAAATATAAAATTTGGGCATCCATCGGCATCACGATCACTAGTAGTACTTTTCAATCGACACAACAATTTAATGTATGTACCCATTATCGGTTTCAACTTAAACCATCAAACATTACAATACTCACCATTACTTAGAAACTCAAAATACGTTACATAGTTAGGGTAAAATGATGACGTTAAGTACGGGATGTTACATTCTCACCTCCTTAAAGGAGCGACGTCCCGGCGCTCGCCTCGCCTCATACTCGTATCGCGCTCTCCTAGGAAAAACGAGGGCACTTCCTATAAAGAAATCCTCACGTTCCCACGTGAATCTCGTTCCACGTCTCGAAATACATCGCACCTTCGTAACGAGAATCTTACTCGGTCTCAAACGCTTAACCTATCGATCAAAGATCTCTACTGGTTCTTCTATAAAATGCAACTCGTCGCGCAGTTGTATCTCACCAAAAGGGGATGAATGAGTCCTTATCCGACAGGAACTTCTTCAAGCTCGACACACGAAAACTTACACAAATTACAAGAGCTCATCCAACGATTTTAACTTATAAACAACCGGTCCCATACGCTGGGTGATCTTAAACGGTCCAACGCACCTTGGACTTAACTTTTCTCCATTTCCAAAACGGATTACACCTTTCCAAGGTGATACCTTAATAATTGCCATGCCTCCAACTTCAGATTTCCAACGGCTCCCTACGGTTATTGGCACAGTTCTTCTGACGACTCCTCACGGTTTACAAGCAATTATCAATCCGTACGATCTTTTCGTAGTCTCCCAAATAGTCTCAGTTCCAATTTGTCCTTCATCTACTTTATTCCGACAATCTGGCGATCTAAACCACCGTTCATGATCCTCACAAAAACAATCACACACGAAAGATAGTCGCATGGGTCGCATAAAACTCCATCGAAAACATTCTAGAAAAGAATTGAGACGAGGTAATTAGTAGTAGTCGTACAAAATCACCTTATTGCGTATTCTCGGGACATGCCAACTTACTTCGTCAAACGCGAGTTCGTCGATACGAAAATCCTTCGGCGTATACATTGCGCTATCGGACGCATTACAGTTTAAACCCAAACACGAAAGCCGCCACTAGGCATATAAGGTCAAGTTACGGCATGTTTGCCAAAAAGACAAACCACGCCAAGTCAATAAATTCAATCGAGTTAGCTCGTTCTTGCTAAACAGCCAAGCCATGATGAATAAGAATACTTGACAAGACTTTCGGGTAAATCAGTCAATCGTAAGGTTATAAGTTAAAGGATATCCAATGGCCGGATAGCCGTGGACACATATCAAAAGGAATAACAAGGAAATATTTCGTCATCAGAGGGTGCTCACACGCGGATCCATACCGAAAAGATAATACAAAGACACCATCTCACTTCCGCCCACGTGCATTCAAAGTCTCAATAAGCATCGTCGTTGAAGGTCAAAAAGATACTACAAGGTACGTGTTCTCCATGATCGGACGTCATTGGACAATGCCGCCTCAAGTTCTCACAACTTACGATTACTCAACTAGATCACATACCACATAAGTACCTAAAAACAAAGGTCAAACATAAACATCAAATGTAAATCTCTGTCGTTGATCATCGATAAAACCTTGGACTAGCCCTTGATAATACAACTCGATCTCTAAAGTCTTTCCACTTGCGGTGTCGGCAACAACATACTCTTCGAAGTGAAAACGAATTTGTTAATTCCAGTCATTAAGAAATTCGGTCCATTGGCGAGAATTCACAACATATCGGGCATACCATTAAGTTCTACTCCAGTGTTCAACGTACAAAAGCGTCCCACTAATTTTTGCTTCAGCGTTCATCATACAAAGGCGTCCCAATAATTTCGACTTCAGTGCTCAAGGTGATGCATCATATTCCTCGTTTTTAGTTCGTCATACTAGCCCCAAGAATTTCGTCATCAAGAAAAGTCTTCGGTGACCCTTCGATAGTAGCAAGTAAAATTAAAAAATCTTCACATACACGATAAGTTGTCGTTGATAACTTGATCCTCAGTCAATCCGCAAGTACACACATAAATCATGGTGACGCTTAAGCGAGTACCCTATTCTCGGAACGGTCAACGGTTCTTAATAATCTATTTATAAAGCTCGCGATCATCGAGACACATTAGAAATGGTCCATCAAAACAAATCATAACTCGAGAGAAGTACAACGGGTTATTCGTACATAGATGATAATCGACGATCATCATAATGACGACAACATCGAACGATTCTTACCAACGAAATACGAGTCGAAGGAAGACGTACGCACACCAAAAATCCACAAATCGAGCCAGACATACTTGGGCCCACTCATTTATAACTCCTTGTCTACATCAAAAGGCGTCCCCCTCCATGTATACAAGAGTTTATAAATTTACGGTTCGGGAACTTATAACTTTCTTGTTCAAATGAAAAGGCGTCCCAATCCATTTCAACAAGACGATTATAAGTCATCCTACTCAAGTATTACTATCTCTCAACACGATATCATATCCAAATACCATAGTAAATATAAGGTGTCAAATAAACTTACATCATGATTTCCGTATTCAAATGTCCCATTCCATTTCAATAAGGAGATCATAACGATCTAAGGTCCAGTGGTTTAAAACCTTCTTATTCAAATGTCCCAATCCATTTCAATAAGACAACCTTAAACAACTCATAGTTGGGCGAGTTAAAATCTCTATATCTAAATGTCCCATTCCAATTAGATACAAGGCATTAAGCCACTCAACCGAATGACTACTACGAGCATATCTTTGTTGTACCCAAACTATATATATTTGATTAGGATATATATATCTTAAGCCCAACATTGGCATCCTCCTTTCGCCAATAAAACGTAGTCATATAAAACCAAACCACACGTCGCATTACGTAGAAGATGTCGCCTTGGATAAATGATTCTTCAAAATCATAAGAAGTAACGGAAATAAAAATATCACGTTAATCAATTACGTTTCAATATGAGATGTCCTAAAATAGCACATCACGATGTGACGACAACGACCGAACTTAAACAAGTCGATATGAGATAGATTACGAAACAATATACACGTACCCAAAGTATCAAACGAGTTTCACACTCGTATTCATAATACATAATTATCAAGATCGGTGATTGGCGATGAGGCCGAATCCTAATCAAAACCGAATTATAAAATGTACAACAATCATTCAAGGAACATTGCTTCGCGTACAATGCCTTTAAATATCATAGTATATTCATACATATACATACTACCATTTCTATATACACATAGGTTCACATAATCATAGTCAAATATAAAGTAATACAAGAATAGCCTTACCGGAGCCATGCGGAGTAGTTGCGTGCTTAAAACTTTTACGACACACCAAAAGTTATAGTTTAGGACATTTTCAAAAAAAATCGACCTAGTTCTCTATAACTTGTGGCTCTGATACCAATCTGTAACACCCCCAAATTACCACGCAGCGGAATGTCCACATTGGGTGTTACTCATAGCACATCACACACAATCATAGAAAACAATCCCAAAAGAGACGTTAAAATGTATAAATATAACATTGTCTAAAATACTTTCCATCCCAAAAGATACCATCAGAGTAGCGTTTTAGTCCCAAAAACCGTTACCAACATAACATGTCCCTCAAAATACTTGAATGAAATGGTTAATTTAAAAAGGATGAAAAATAAACAAAATTTAGACAAGTAAGCACCAACTCCCTCCTTGCATGCTCCGCTGCTATCCATCTTGATTACCTGAAATACATGCTTAAAAGGATCAACACAAAGGTTGAGCGAATCTATAGGTTTTGCAAATCATCATTTGAACACAAGTATATAAAAAGCAATTTCATTTATGGTTCCTTTGTGTGACCCTACGTTGGTATACGAGTCCACACCAATTCATTGTACTCAACGTACCAATCCATTGTACTCAACGTACCAATCCATTGTACTCAACGTACCAATCCATTGTACTCAACGTACCAATTCCATTGTACTCAACATACCAATTCCATTTCAATCACAATTCCCTTGTGTGACCCTACGTTGGTATACGAGTCCACACCATTTCATTGTACTCAACGTACCAATCCATTGTACTCAACGTACCAATTCCATTGTACTCAACGTACAATTCCATTGTACTCAACGTACTAATCCATTGTACTCAACGTACCAATTCCATTGTACTCAACGTACCAATTCCATTGTACTCAACGTACCAATTCCATTGTACTCAACGTACTTGTTACAATCAAAACAACATTTTAAGTTTAAGCAATCATTCAAAAGACTTGTGTTCTATTTGTTTCAAATAGCATGTATTCCCCCTCGCGGGTTAAAATCATTTAAAACCAATATAAAAGCGAGGCTATAGACTCACCTTAGATGATATACGAAGCTAGTAGTAGTAGTGATCGCCGAAGTGAAGATGCCTCCCAAATATACACGTCAAAAGCCGCCACCTAACAAATAAGGTGCGCGCTTAACAACATACTCAAGTACCTCAAAACATACTTAGTATAATAAAATCAATGACTCAAAATAGTATGTACATAGACATGACCAATCAATGCAAGTGAATTCCTTCTAACTCCACGACAAGTACTAGCTTTCCAAGACTAGCACCTTCGATATTGATCCATCTCAAGATGCCAAATCAACACGGCTCAAGTACCCTAAATGGGTCTCCAATCTCAGAATATACACTCTTACATAAGACTTATATCCTTTTAAAACTTTGAGAAGCTAATAGATTAGCCTCTCGCCTCAAACTATGACGCGAGGTTAAGTACCTCCCAAAAATACTCAGCCGGTACTTACCGAAAGTACACGCTGTTTTACCATACCTAAACAACTCCGTTTTTGACGAAACTTGGTGACAAACTCACTCAATATCTGTAGAAGACTCAGTTAAAATTTCATCAAATGATTCACATTTTAGACCCACTTTCTCGACACATCTTTTGACCTTAAAAACCGGACTGTTTTGCACACTTGTATCGTAAAACCGTTTTGACCTCCTTAACCAAAACCATTTACAAATCCGACTCTTGATTATGAAAATAGACTCAAAATTCTAAGTATGGGGCCTGAGAACAGCCCTTGACCATTTTTGAAACTCAAGTTATAGTCCCCGAGATTTGACCCAATATCGACAACAATTTCGGATTGCGTCGATACTCGCCTCCCGGTACACGAATATTCAAACCTATGTAACTTTTGACTCGTTATGAGTTAGAAGCTCTACCTTATACCGAAACGAGCGTCTCGGCGACTACTACAACAATATCCAATAATACCAACACTTATCCAACATCTACTGTACGAAAATCGGGCCTAAACCTACTGATCTAAAATGACTCTTTAAAAATCATACCAACAACCAATTTGACCCATTTTTATCATCATCTACACCTTAAATATGTTATACCCATCATCTACAACAAATCCTAATTCTTAAATTCACTTGCATGGTCATATGCATCAATTCAAAATTAAAAACAAATGCATGCACTCAAAAATAAAGAATTAATATAATAATAATAACATAAACAAGGAATCTTACAACAATCCAAATGGATCAAACTCATGTTCATCTTCAAAATCTTTTGGAAAAATTAAAGTTATTGCATGTGGGATTTTCTTAGATCAAAATGATCACAAGAAGATTTGCAACATGGGTCTTTTGTTAGATTTTATGGATTCAAGCTAGAAATCAAATTATGATGGTGTTTTTGGGTGGAGTATGGGACGGCAAAGGCTAGAGAGAAAGGAGATGGTGGTTGAAATTTTATAAATGATTTTTAAATGTGATGTGTGTAGTGGAAAAATAATATATAGTGTCTAGTTAGGGTAGATTTTGCAACTAGTGTATAGTTTTAGGCTAAAATGTAAATATTAATTAAAAAGCGGGAAATGACTATTAGTCAATTTTAAAAATATTTACGAGAGTCGGGTTTCATAAAAATATAAATCTCGTTTGTTAAATCGATCGTTTTAATAATTAAACGCACACAAAACGAAATAATAAAGTTCGACTCGACTTAAAACGTAAATGAAATAAAAATTTCAAAAATCTCCAATATCGAGATAGTCGATACTAAAATATAAAATTTGGGCATCCATCGGCATCACGATCACTAGTAGTACTTTTCAATCGACACAACAATTTAATGTATGTACCCATTATCGGTTTCAACTTAAACCATCAAACATTACAATACTCACCATTACTTAGAAACTCAAAATACGTTACATAGTTAGGGTAAAATGATGACGTTAAGTACGGGATGTTACATTCACGACGTCATCAAAAAGGAGGTCCTTAAACTCCTTGACGCGGGAATGATTTACCCTATTTCCGATAGCCCTTGGGTGAGTCCTATTCATTGTGTCCCTAAAAAGGGAGGGATGATCGTTGTGCCAAACGATGCCAACGAGTTGATTCCCACTAGACTCGTAACCGGATGGAGAGTGTGCATTGACTATCGAAAGTTGAATGAAGCCACTCGAAAAGACCATTTTCCCTTGCCCTTCATGGACCAAATGTTGGAGCGTCTTGCGGGAAACGATTTCTATTGCTTTTTAGATGGTTTTTCCGGTTACTTTCAAATTCCCATCGATCCTCGTGATCAAGAAAAAACTACGTTTACGTGTCCATATGGAACGTTTGCCTATCGTAGAATGCCATTCGGACTTTGCAATGCACCGGGAACCTTTCAAAGGTGCATGATGGCTATTTTTCATGATATGATCGAGAAGACGATGGAAGTCTTCATGGATGACTTTTCCGTGTTTGGTGATTCTTTCACTTCGTGTTTGTCGAACCTAGAGAGAATGTTGAAACGTTGTGAGGAAACCAACCTTGTGCTCAATTGGTAAAAATGTCATTTTATGGTTAGGAGTGGAATCGTCTTAGGGCACAAGGTCTCGAAAGCGGGGATTGAGGTAGATCAAGCTAAGGTAGACGTCATCGCCAAATTACCTCATCCCAAAACCGTCAAGGGAGTTAGGAGTTTCCTAGGCCACGCGGTCTTTTATCGTCGATTCATCAAGGATTTTTCAAAGATTTCTCGACCTATTACACATCTTCTTGAAAAAGAGGCACGTTTTGTCTTTGACGAAGATTGTGTACGAGCCTTTGAGATCCTTAAGAGGAAACTAACCGAAGCTCCCATTCTTGTTGCTCCCAATTGGAACCTCCCCTTTGAGCTTATGTGTGATGCTAGTGATTACGCCATAGGGGCCGTTTTGGGGCAACGTCATGATAAGCACTTCTTGCCTATTCACTATGCTAGCAAGACGATGACCGAGGCTCAACTTAAATACACTACCACGGAAAAGGAGTTCCTTGCCATGGTGTATGCATTTGAGAAATTCCGACCTTACCTCGTCTTGACGAAATGCATAGTGTATACGGACCATTCGGCTATTAAGTATCTCATGGCAAAGCAAGATGCTAAGCCTAGATTACTTCGTTAGATTCTCCTCCTTCAAGAATTTGATCACAAAATCGTTGACAAAAAAGGAGCCGAGAATCTAGCGGCCGATCATCTTTCTCGTTTGGAAGATCCTCACCAAAGTGTTTACGAGCCCAAGGAAATCACCGAAACATTTCCGCTCGAGACACTTGGTGTAGTGAATTCTAAGCTTGATTCTTCTACCCCATGGTTTGCGGATTTTTCAAATTACCATGCGGGTAACTTCATCATTAAGGGTATGACGACTCAAGAAAAACGAAAATTCTTTCATGACGTCAAGTTCTACTTTTGGAACGACCCTTACTTGTTTCGAACTTGTGTGGATCAAATCATCCGACGTTGTGTATTTGGCACCGAAGCTTCTAACATCCTTAGAGCTTGCCACGAGGGACCCACGGGTGGTCACCACGGTGCTAATCTCACGGCTAAGAAGGTGTTTGATGCCGGCTTCTTTTTGCCTACTATTTACCGAGATGCACAAGATCTTGTGAAGTCGTGTGATGCATGCCAACGACAAGGAAAAGCCTCACAAAAAGATGAAATGCCACAAAATATCATCCAAGTGTGTGAGATCTTTGACGTTTGGGGTATAGACTTTATGGGGCCGTTCCCATCATCTCGTGGTAATAAGTACATCCTTGTTGCGGTTGACTACCTATCTAAGTGGGTTGAGGCCAAGGCCTTGCCCACCAATGATACTCGTGTGGTAGTCAAGTTTTTGAAGCAATTGTTTTCTCGGTTTGGAACCCCTCGTGCTATCATAAGCGATCGTGGAACCCATTTTTGTAACGACCAATTCGAAAGGGTTCTAAGGAAATATGGGGTTACACATCGGCTTTCTACGGCTTATCACCCACAAACGAGTGGGCAAGTCGAGGTTTCAAACCGAGCGTTGAAGAGGATTTTAGAGAGATCCGTTTGGGAAAACTGACAAACTTGGTCGGATAAGTTGGACGATGCTTTATGGGCCATTAGGACCGTTCATAAGACGCCCATTGGGTGCACTCCCTATAAGCTTGTGTATGGAAAGAATTGTCATTTGCCTATCAAGTTAGAACACAAGGCTTATTGGGCCCTAAAGCATTGTAATGATGATATGGAGACCGCGGGAAAACACGGGAAAATGCAATTAAATGAATTAGATGAACTGAGGGATATTGCTTATGAAAATTCATTGATTTATAAAGAGAAAACTAAAAAGTTGCATGATTCTAAAATTAAAAAACGGGTTTTTAACATTGGGGATCAAGTTTTGCTTTTTAATTCAAGATTAAAAATCTTTTCCGGTAAGTTAAAATCCCGTTGGTCCGGTCCATTCACCGTGACTCAAGTGTTTCCGTATGGGACCATCGAGCTAGCTCAAGATGATGGTCCTAACTTCAAGGTGAATGGACATAGGTTGAAGCACTACTTTGGCGGGGAATTTCCATCCTTGAACTACCTCGACCAAGTCACCTTCCCCAATGATAATTAGTATTGAGGGGATCGAGTCGAGCTCATGACTCGATAATCAAAAACGAGGTGCCTCGTGGGGGAGTCCCATGCTTATCCTATGTACATATTATCGCTTTCTAATGTAGCTTACGTGTGGGGATTTGTGCCCTTCCAACCTTTGTTCCATAGTTGTTTGAGATATGTGGTTTTTAGATCATGATCTTCACGATTGGAGCCTCTCGTGTTCGTTTATGGGAGCACTCGATCGTTTGCTTTGGAGACATTTCTCAATATCCATGATATATCCTTTTGATGTTCAAACCTTAGGTCTATAGCACACTTCATAAACGGCTATTAATTTATTGGTTACACTCTTTCCATGCTAGATTAGGCATTCGACTACGTCTCTAGTATGGGGGTGTTTTGCACCCCTAGACTCAAAACATTGAGGACAATGTTTAACTTTAGTATGGGGGGTGAATAGATACTTGCCTTGCCAAACCTTCACGCTTTCCAAAGTCTATCTTTTTGTTTACCGTTTTTATTGCAAAATAAGGCTAAAAATGGCCAAATTTTAAAATTTTTCTCATGTTTTATAAGTGTTTGAAGACACGAATGTAGATTTTCCGATGGCGAGAATAAGAGTAATTTTTGACTCGACCGTGCGTGTTGAGCACTTAGCTTTGATTCCTTAACTACACATTAGGCTAAGTCTCTTAAATGAGGACGAGAAATGATAGAGTTAATTATAAGTTACTATGCTAAACGTAGAGTACTCGTATTCTTTCAAAAACTCATGTGTTCTTGTTGTTTGCTAATATAAGGCTTTTGACACCCTATATGAAAGTTCAAGTTCGTTATAGTTCCGAATCTTTTCGAATTGAAAACCGGTCTTAAGTGCGACTCAATCGTCTTTTGGTGAATCAAGAGAATGGTTTGGTTTGTTTATCTAATTTTAAACTATTAGCAAGTAATTAAAGTGTCGTTGAGTAAATTAAAGCTTTAACAAAATTAAACTTAAAATTAATTTATGAAAATTCTTAAAAATTAAAGCTTTGAAAAACCTAAAAACTTAAGAACTTAATCAATTGCAAGTAAACAATTCATGTTCATCGGAATACACCAAACAGCAACCATCGGAATATAGCTAACATTAACCATCAGAATAGTCAAGATCAGTACTATCGCAATGACCATCTATCGGAAAGCCACTATCGCAATGATCCAGATCGGAATGATGTAAAGTGCTACTGTCGCAATGTCTATCTATCGGAATGATGCTATCGAAAAATGGGCAGCACTTCGTCTTGACCAAGGCCTTAAGACCCGTCGGAGTATGCGATCGCAATAAGCGATCGCAACCCAGATCGGAATAAGGAGAAAATCAAATCGATCGCAAAGTAAAACCCTAATGGGTTATTGCGATCAAAAACAAAAGGCTATCGGAATGTGAATGAAACCCGTCGGAAAGAGCACAAAACCCTAGTTTTGCGATGGAAGGCAACAGTTCCGAAATTGGTGGAAGAGTGAATCTCAATAAGCAAATGCAATAAGCTAGTCTCACCGGATCTTAATCACAAAAGAAGAACTTAAATTTGAAAACTATTCAAGGTATGAAATCAAAAACTTTATAAAAGATACTTTTAAAATGACTAACACCTTTATAAAATCCGAAAATAAATAAGCTAAAACTCGAATAAGCCAATAAGCATTACAAGCTTATGTCCTAAACGCGAAAGAACTTATGTGTAAACAAAGAAGATCAATCCTTCAACCACGAAATCATAAAATCATACGAATGCAATATGATATTCGGATCAAAAGTAAAATAAATCAAGAAGTGAAGAATGAGAATAAGAATCAAAATCTTAAAATAGAACTTTGATTAATGAAATAAGCAATACAAAAAGTGTTTAATCTTGAAAGATTAAAAGAAAAAGATGAACTAGTGAGAGAAAGTTTAAGACTTTCTCTCTCTAAAAACTAGAAAGAAAACTAAAGAAATAAAAACTAGCTAACCCCCTCCTAATGTGATTAGGAGGGTATTTATAGGGGAGTGGGAGGCATGTGTGGTGCTTTCTTCTTTCTTTTTCTTCTCGACTCGATTTTAATTCTTCGTCTTTGTAGTCTCGGGATTTGAACTTGTCTTTTAATTTTCTTCTTCTATTAGATTTAAGTTCTTCGACTTCATTAAACTTCCGTCTTTAGACTTGTTCTTCGATAAATCTCCAGAATAGGTCTTGGACATCCGTTCTTTAAGCACTCTTGATCTTTTGACTTCGTCTTTTCCCGTTTTCTTCGATAAAAGCCCGTGAAAGCCCGTGTTTTCTTCCTTTTTCATCTTTTGGTCCTAAAACACAATAAAAACACAAACCACGCATAATTCCGACTTTTACGACATAAATCACACGTTTTGGTCTTGTTATTATTGGAAATAAGTGGTAAAAGGATAAGTGTTTTCACACTTATTAAATCCCCTACACTTGACCATTGCAATGCCCTCATGCAATGCATTAATTTTAAGCACGTTTTACATTCTCCATCATAAATAACCCATCTTGGCCTTTATTAAATACTAAACGTAAAAGATAGAAATAGGTAAAGAAATTAAAAACTTACATTGGGTTTTGGCGGCCATGAACGTTTATCATCCTCAAGTTTCACGTTCCCCATACCAAGCTTAGAAACGAGATCATTGTTATTATAAGTTAGCAAACTATCACGAACTCATGTGGGCCAATTATTCACTTAGACTCCCTTATTCCTAGGTGTATCTCTTATATTTTATTTTTGTCTTGAATGATCACGAGGATGCATTGTTTGACTTATTTCGATAGTTATTTTAGTCCGAAAATAAGGTGAACGATTTAATCAATAGTTAGCTAAAGGACCAAATCTTTTAAAACTGCTTCTCGGGATATCAGAAAGTTCATATCTTGGCATAACTTGGTTCGCGATTTGAGACCTTTCTCGGGCCGATATTTGGCAGCGACTTCATACTTCGAATCTTCGAGAGACGTTCTTGAAATTATGGTCTTCTCTTCATAATAGGAATTTCTTCACTTGAAGTTTTTTGAGAGATTCTTCATCTTTGGACCACGACTTCTTCATTTTTCTCCAATCTTTATTTTGGACTTTGATATACAACGATCCGCCTCCTTTTAGGACTTGGATCTATTTATCCTCATACCTTGTTAGGGTCTTTTCGGATAGACTTCTCCATGACTTTTGGGGAGTTCTTGCTTTTCGTCGTGTGTCTCGATCCTTCATATTAATTTTTGATAAATGATTCTTCACATCACTTTTGGATCTTTAGCAACAAAATGTAGCCCTCATGCCTTGTTAGGGCCTTTTCGGACTCGCCAATCTTCGCGCCCCGCTTCATAAGTTATGCCTTGGCTATGAACTCTCGTCATTACCGAGCAACTTTTAAACGATCTGGGGCTAGAAGCTAAGTAACTTTTCAAATCGTACAACCTTACTTATTAGCAGATTAATTTATTAACAAGCGGAGGGAGAATAGGCTCATAATTAACTCACATAAATTCACGAAAGAATACAGAACTTATAATTGACTCTATCATCTCTCGTTCTCCACAGTTTAAAATCTCAAGTAATGAGACTCGTGGATGCTTAGCCTATTAAATCAAAGTTTTGGGTTTTCGAGTCGCCTATAGGATCTTGCAAATTCTTAGACTTGTTCAAGTTTAGAAATCGCATTTTAAAGTTCCCTTGATAAACGACTCTCTAGGATCAATTATAGGAACTTGCGAAAAGTTCTTGTTCTTAACCCATGAGAGTTAAGACTTTCGCGTTTTATAGCTCCCTATATAAAAGCCTAGCAAAACTTGACTTAAACACGTTAAGGATACTAGCTAGAGTAAACTTAGGCAAGTAAACTCGGGTTGAGTCAAAATGTTCACGACTAAGAAAAATCTAAAACCACTTTATTGAAAATTTATTCTAGCAAAGGAAACATAACAAGGGCAAATACAACTATACAACTAGGCCAAAATAGATTAAAAATTTTGAAAAATGTCGAAAAATCAAATTTTCCGGTTAAAATGAGGGCAAATTCATGGAAAAGACCACTTACTTCGATAGAAGTCCCCCCTACACTTGAAATAAACATTGTCCTCAATGTTTAAGCATGTGTGAGTAAACTCCCCTACACTTAAGACATTGTGCACGTTGTTTAAATCTTGCTAAGGAAAGGACAACTAAAGTGAATTCAATGTGAACATATAGAATATGAAATATTGAATCACAAGAGTTTAGGATAGAACCGGGAAGATGGAAAACATGGTATCACGGTTCGTCAAAAGTTATCAAGATGCTCTCTGAAGCTTTAATCCCTGCACAGCACAAGAAACAAGACAACAAACATATGCGGGCTCCCCCTACACTTATTATGAAGGCAGTAAAGGATAGAACACGGGTTGCCTCCCGAGAAGCGCTTGTTTTTGTTCACCGAGTCATGAGCCTGACTCGACCCAATTTTAGTTCATGGGGAACGTGGTGAGGGATGGAATCATCTCGTGAGAGATGTCCTCACCAAAGTACAGCTTCAGACGCTGGCCATTCACCTTGAAATTGGGCTCATTCGGCTGAGAAAGCTCAATGGTCCCATACGGAAAGACTTTGGCGACGGTGAATGGACCAGTCCAGCGGCTCTTCAACTTGCCAGAGAAGATCTTCAACCGAGAGTTAAAGAGTAAGACTTGATCACCAACGTGGAACTCTCGGTTCTTGATTTTAGCATCGTGGATAATCTTCGTCTTCTCCTTGTAGATCAGCGAGTTCTCATAAGCTTCATTCCTTAGTTCATTTAGCTCGTTGAGTTGAACCTTGCGATGATCACCGGCTTTGATGATGTCGAAGTTAGCCCACTTCAAGGCCCAGTGCGCCTTATGTTCCAGCTCGATGGGTAGGTGGCAGGCTTTCCCGTACACAAGACGATAGGGTGTAAAACCAATCGGGGTCTTGTAAGCAGTACGGAAAGCCCACAGAGCATCATCTAACTTATCGGCCCACGCGGCACGATGCTCTCCCACAGTACGCTCCAAAATTCTCTTCAAGCCACGATTGGAAATTTCGGCTTGCCCATTGGTTTGGGGATGATAGGCGGTGGAAAGACGGTGATTGACACCATACTTTGCCATGACTCGTGGAAATTGATCGTTGCAAAAATGAGTCCCGCGGTCACTGATGATAGCACGAGGAACGCCAAATCGAGCGAAAAGCTGCTTCAAAAAGTTCACAACCACCCTCGCATCATTCGTAGGAAGAGCCTTAGCTTCAACCCATTTAGAGACGTAGTCGACGGCGACGAGGATGTACTTGTTCCCTTTGGATGATGGAAATGGCCCCATAAAGTCGATGCCCCATACATCAAAGATTTCACATTCCTGTATGAAATTTTGAGGCATCTCATCCTTATGTGTGATCTTGCCTTGACGTTGGCAAGCATCACAATGCTTAACCATTTCGTGCGCGTCACGATAAATGGTGGGCCAGTAGAATCCAGAATCAAACACTTTCTTAGCGGTGTAGTTGGGACCAAAGTGACCACCGGTGGGTCCTTTGTGGCAAGCTTGGAGGATGTCAAAAGCTGCCGGTCCGTCAACACATCGACGAATAATCAGATCAGCACACTGTTTGAATAGATAAGGGTCATCCCAAAAGTAAGTCTTAACATCGTTCAAGAACTTCTTCTTTTGTTGGGATGTTAACCCTTGGATGAGAATACCACCCGCTAAGTAGTTTGCAATGTCTGCAAACCACGGGGTGCCATCAAGATTGAGATTTAAAGACATTAGAGTCTCCAGGGGGAAAGAGTCATTGATCTCTTTGTTCGGATGATCCCCCTGATATGGATCCTCAAGTCGACTCAGATGATCCGCGGCCAGGTTTTCGGCTCCCTTCTTGTCACGAATTTCAATGTTGAATTCTTGAAGGAGCAAAACCCAGCGAAGAAGTCTTGGCTTAGAATCGTTCTTAGTCATCAAGTACTTCAACGCGGAATGGTCCGTGTATACGATGGTGGTGGATAAAACAAGATAGGGGCGAAATTTCTCAAAAGCATAGACAACAGCTAAAAGCTCTTTTTCGGTTGTCGTATAATGCAATTGAGCCCCCGTCATTGTTTTGCTAGCATAGTGGATTGGTTGGAAGTGTTTATTCACTCTTTGGCCCAAAACCGCACCGATAGCAAAGTCGCTAGCATCGCACATCAATTCAAAGGGCAGCTCCCAATTAGGGGTGACCAAGACCGGTGTCTTAGTGAGCTTATCCTTGAGAAGATTGAAGGCTTCGAGACACTTTTTAGAAAAGATAAAAGGAGTATCTTTTTCTAAGAGGTGGGTCATCGGGCGAGCGATTTTAGAGAAATCCTGAATGAATCTACGATAGAAGCCCGCATGACCCAGAAAGCTTCTCACACCCTTCACGGTTGAAGGTGGAGGTAATTTGGCTATGACATCTACTTTAGCACGGTCAACTTCAAGACCGGCTTTAGAGATTTTGTGTCCTAGCACAATGCCTTCTTTTACCATAAAATGGCATTTTTCCCAATTTAGAACAAGGCGAGTGTCTTCGCACCGCTTAAGCATACGTTCCAAATTGGCAAGGCAAGCAGAGAAAGAATCCCCGAAGACCGAGAAATCATCCATGAAGACTTCCATGGTGTGCTCAACCATGTCATGGAAGATAGCCAACATGCACCTTTGGAAAGTCCCGGGGGCATTGCATAAGCCAAAAGGCATTCGTTTATAAGCAAATGTGCCGTAAGGACAAGTGAATGTTGTCTTCTCTTGATCTTGGGGATCGATGGGTATTTGAAAATAACCCGAGAAACCATCAAGAAAGCAGTAATATTCATTACCGGCTAATCGTTCAAGCATTTGGTCCATGAAAGGTAGAGGGAAATGATCCTTTCTCGTGGCATCATTGAGTTTGCGGTAGTCTATACAAACTCTCCACCCAGTAACGAGACGAGTGGGAATCAACTCGTTGTGTTCATTGGGAACAACGGTTATTCCGCCCTTCTTGGGCACACAATGGATTGGACTAACCCACGGTGAATCCGAAATAGGGTAAATCATACCCGCATCAAGAAGTTTAATAACCTCTGTTTTGATGACTTCATGTATTTTTGGATTCACCCTTCGTTGGCTTTGGATAGTGGGCTTGAAGTCGTCCTCCATGAGAATTTTGTGTGTGCAGAAGTGAGGATCAATTCCACGAATATCCGAGATTTTCCACGCAATAGCCTTCTTGTGAGCTTTCAACACAGCAACGAGGCGAGTCTTCTCTTCATCTTTCAAATTCGTTGCAATAATGACGGGAGACTTCTTGTTGTCGTCAAGGAACACGTACTCGAGATGTGGCGGCAACTCCTTAAGTTCCAAATCCGGGGGATTTTCGACGGGAGGCGTTTTCAAAGTCGGAGTATCGATAGCAATGACCATGGGAGATGGAGGCGAAGGATTGGCTTCGGTGAGAAGATTGTCAAAGAAACTCATATCTTCATCCCCCTCGGTGGGAGAATCATTAGTAGCTAAATTCACATCTCCCATGGTATCTTCAAGATTGTTCCAGAATAAATCACCATTTCCAAATAGAGACAACGATGAATCAATGGAGGACACGGTCTCAATAGTGGGAAGAGAGGTAGGAATACTTTTGCAAGCATCATTAAAGTGTTCTTCACAAGCCTCATCAAGAACGTCAATACAATTAACGCTCTCATATGAATAAGGCTGTTTAGACAACTTTCCCATGTTGAAGACTACTTTGTCGTCACCCACTCTCATGATAAGCTCTCCGGCTTCCACATCAATAAGAGTGCGACCGGTCCTAAGGAATGGACGACCAACAATAAGTGGCACACGGGGGTCCATCTCGTAGTCGACGACAACAAAATCAGCAGGGAAGGTGAATTTGTCGACTCCTACAATAACGTCTTCGGCTATCCCCACTGGATAAGCAACCGTACGGTTGGCCAATTCCAAAGTCATTTTAGTGGGGACTAGCTCTGGGAGAGATAATTGCTTCCAAACACTTAGAGGCATGAGATTAATACTGGCACCTAGATCGGCAAGGGCCATGCAATTCTCTACTCCCGGGAAATTGCAAGGGATAAGAAAACGACCTGGATCACCAAGCTTGATTGGTAATTTCCTTAAGAGCACTGCAGAGCAGTTCTCATTAAGTTGGGTGTTGGCAATGTCGAGGAGCTTTTCCTTGTCGCTCAGAAGGTCTTTAAACATTTTAGCGTATTTGGGCATGTGAGCGAGAACCTCGGCAAAGGAGATGTTAAAATTCAGTTGTTTAAACATTTTAAGGAAGTTCGAAACCTGAATATCATCCTTGCTCTTTTGCTTCTCTTTCCTCAACCTTGAAGGATAAGGTATATTGGATGAAGAAGAAGGCTTTAAGGGAGTAGGATCACTCTCAACCACGGGTGGTGGGGAAATGGGGATAGAAGGTGAAGGAGGTGGGGGAAGTTGCTCTTTTTCCTTGTTCACAATCACGGGTGGTGGTGTAGGAAGCTCGGGTTCCATATAACCTTTTCCACTTCGAGTGGTGATTGCTTTCATCTCCCCCCTTGGATTCGCAACGGTATTACTCGGCAGAGTACCCGAAGAAGAGGGTTGATTACTTTGGATGAGCGAACCAATCATATCACGAAGGTGAAGAGCTTGATTGTTAAAAGAGTTTTGCATGTTTGCATTCATTGTATCATTGTGTTTGGCCATATCATTCCTTAGCTCGGCTCGAATATCGTTCCCTTGTTTTGACATCTCTCCCTTCAAGTTGCGGACTTGATTCTGAAGATTCGTCACCAACTCCCTATTAGTCTTCATGAATGTCTCGACTTCTGGATTCACTGCCATCGGTTGATTGAGAGGTGGAGCCTGGTAAGCTTGAGAATTTCCTTGAGTTGGGTATGGGTTTCTTTGGGATTGATACTGATTGTTTGCACGAGGTTGGGATTGATTGTAGCTTTGTTGTTGGTTTTGGTTTGCAGGAGGGAAACCGGGAGGAGCAAGATAATTGTTGGAACGATAACTTAGCAAGCCACGGTCTCCTTGCGGGCGAGCTTGATAGCCTCCCGTGGGATAAGTGCCGTAAGCTGCGTTAACGTTTTCAGAATAATTGCCTTGGGTAGAAGGACAATCATTATAAGAGTGAGGGCCACCACATATGTCACAAGAAATAGCAACGGCTTTAGCTTGTTGAAAGTGGTTTGTGGCCATGGCCATGAAATTCTTGTTCATTTCAGCGAGTTGGCGAGAAATTTCAGACATTTCAGGATTGGAGGAAGAAGAAGAAACATTGACTCTCGAGTTAGATCTTGAGGATGCGGATGAATCCCAATTCTTGTGGTGAGTAGTCATGTTTTCGATCAACTCTCGACACTCCTCCGGTCTCCTTTTCATAAAAGTACCACCGGCGGCGGCATTTATCGTGTCACGATCACGAAAGGTGAGACCATTGTAGAAGGTGTCAATGAGAGTGACGGGGAGCATATTGTGATTAGGACAGCGGTCGATCAAATCATTGTAACGTTCCCAAGCATCGAAAAGCGATTCATCATTCTCTTGCATAAATCCACTGATTTGGTTACGAAGGCTAGTGACCATGGATGGGGGAAAGTAGCGCGATAAAAAGCGTTGAGTCATGTCGTTCCACGTGTGAATAGAATTCTTGGGAAGACGGTCAAACCATTTTTCGGCATGGTGAGAAAGTGAGTGTGGAAAAAGTTGAAGTCGAAGGTCATCCATAGAAACACCGGGGCACTTCATGCTTTGGGTAATGGTAATGAATTTGTCGAGGTGTTTGTTGGCATCATCATCCGGAATTCCACGAAACGGGTTCGTTTGCACTTGTTGTATCATATGATGCTTCAACGAAAACTCCTGAGCCGTGACGTGCATCGGCGCAATCGGGCCTCCGCGTCCATTCATGGTGGGTTGGCACAATTCCTCCATGGTTCGTAAATCAGGTAGAGGGACATTGTTGTTGTTGTTGTTGTTGTTATTCAAATTATTTTGAGGTGGGTGATTATTGTTGTTGTTAACACCAGCCATATTTAAATCTTCACGATTCTCGGGCTCAGAATAGTTTGTAGATCTAGTACGCATACACCTGCAGAGGAAAAATATACACAAGGAATATCTATATAATATTTTTGGTTTTTATAGGTTTTTTAATGTTTTTGTATTTTTGAAAAGTTTTATAATTTTTATGGATTTTTGAAATTGTTAGAAGCGAGGAAAATAACGTTCAAAGAACGGATCCCAAAATTCAATACGTCTCTCACTAGAAACCGTTTATCTTAACGAAAAGAGCCGGCAGCGGCGCCATTTAATATAAGGCTTTTGACACCCTATATGAAAGTTCAAGTTCGTTATAGTTCCGAATCTTTTCGAATTGAAAACCGGTCTTAAGTGCGACTCAATCGTCTTTTGGTGAATCAAGAGAATGGTTTGGTTTGTTTATCTAATTTTAAACTATTAGCAAGTAATTAAAGTGTCGTTGAGTAAATTAAAGCTTTAACAAAATTAAACTTAAAATTAATTTATGAAAATTCTTAAAAATTAAAGCTTTGAAAAACCTAAAAACTTAAGAACTTAATCAATTGCAAGTAAACAATTCATGTTCATCGGAATACACCAAACAGCAACCATCGGAATATAGCTAACATTAACCATCGGAATAGTCAAGATCAGTACTATCGCAATGACCATCTATCGGAAAGCCACTATCGCAATGATCCAGATCGGAATGATGTAAAGTGCTACTGTCGCAATGTCTATCTATCGGAATGATGCTATCGAAAAATGGGCAGCACTTCGTCTTGACCAAGGCCTTAAGACCCGTCGGAGTATGCGATCGCAATAAGCGATCGCAACCCAGATCGGAATAAGGGGAAAATCAAACCGATCGCAAAGTAAAACCCTAATGGGTTATTGCGATCAAAAACAAAAGGCTATCGGAATGTGAATGAAACCCGTCGGAAAGAGCACAAAACCCTAGTTTTGCGATGGAAGGCAACAGTTCCGAAATTGGTGGAAGAGTGAATCTCAATAAGCAAATGCAATAAGCTAGTCTCACCGGATCTTAATCACAAAAGAAGAACTTAAATTTGAAAACTATTCAAGGTATGAAATCAAAAACTTTATAAAAGATACTTTTAAAATGACTAACACCTTTATAAAATCCGAAAATAAATAAGCTAAAACTCGAATAAGCCAATAAGCATTACAAGCTTATGTCCTAAACGCGAAAGAACTTATGTGTAAACAAAGAAGATCAATCCTTCAACCACGAAATCATAAAATCATACGAATGCAATATGATATTCGGATCAAAAGTAAAATAAATCAAGAAGTGAAGAATGAGAATAAGAATCAAAAGCTTAAAATAGAACTTTGATTAATGAAATAAGCAATACAAAAAGTGTTTAATCTTGAAAGATTAAAAGAAAAAGATGAACTAGTGAGAGAAAGTTTAAGACTTTCTCTCTCTAAAAACTAGAAAGAAAACTAAAGAAATAAAAACTAGCTAACCCCCTCCTAATGTGATTAGGAGGGTATTTATAGGGGAGTGGGAGGCATGTGTGGTGCTTTCTTCTTTCTTTTTCTTCTCGACTCGATTTTAATTCTTCGTCTTTGTAGTCTCGGGATTTGAACTTGTCTTTTAATTTTCTTCTTCTATTAGATTTAAGTTCTTCGACTTCATTAAACTTCCGTCTTTAGACTTGTTCTTCGATAAATCTCCAGAATAGGTCTTGGACATCCGTTCTTTAAGCACTCTTGATCTTTTGACTTCGTCTTTTCCCGTTTTCTTCGATAAAAGCCCGTGAAAGCCCGTGTTTTCTTCCTTTTTCATCTTTTGGTCCTAAAACACAATAAAAACACAAACCACGCATAATTCCGACTTTTACGACATAAATCACACGTTTTGGTCTTGTTATTATTGGAAATAAGTGGTAAAAGGATAAGTGTTTTCACACTTATTATTTGCTTATTCTCCCTTCGCATGTAAATATTTTTTGCTTAATAAATATTGACTTAGCGGTTTAATTAGGATTGTTGGGTTTCTAGTCTTTTCTAGTAGCTTCCGTGTAATTAAATTGGGAAGACATTAACGTATCGCCAGCGTCACGGTTTTTAAGTGTTGGCAACCCGAATAATCGAAAGCTTCACCTAATAATAAGATTTCAAGTGCTCACCTAAATCTAGCAAACAATTTGAAGCCCCACAAGGCCGAAAAATCTATGCAAAATTGAAAGTGAATCAAGCCTTAATCTTCGAAGCTTTAAAGATCCAAAATTCGCTTTAGCGTGAGGATATACGTCTTTGGCTAATAAAACCACCGATGAGGCGGATAATAAAAGGCAAGGCAAGACCGAAGTCATAATAAAAGCTTCATGGCGAAGTTGAATAAAAGATGGAGGTAAACCAAAGATAATAAGGCCCTTCCGTTAGGGGGCGTATAAAAGTCTTGGTAATAAGTCTCATGTTCAAAACCGTTATAAAACCGTGTTTATCGATTCTTCTTGTCAACTTAATTTTTTGACATCGTTGTCTATTAGGAGGGGTTATTGATTTGATGGTCTTGGTTACACCGTTAGGACTCTATTTTTAGACCTAAATCTCTATTATCTCATAAGTCAAACAATGTATCCTCGTGAAACATTCAAGACAAAATAAAATATAAGAGATACAACTTAGGAATAATGGGAGGATAAGTACGTGATTAGGGCATATGAGTAGTGTTAGCATTACTAACTTATAATGACAATGATCTCGTTGCACACTTGGCATGGAATTGGGGTGAAAATCGAGGACGATGAAATTATTTCTAACGAAGCATTCACGTGTTCTTATTCTATGAACCTAAACGTCCCATTTTGCGATGAAAATCATACATTATGTCTAAAACGCAAGTAGTAGTAATAGTAGTAGTGTAGCTAGTTTATCATTCAATAAAATGAATAAAAATGAATTTTGGAGGTGCTACGATACTTTGTTCTAGCATTGCGTGAGGGCACGGCAATGGTTTAGTATGGGGGAGTGATGAGACTGCTTTTATACATAGTCTCATCGTCCAAATAGGGCTTAAAATGCATTAAATATCATCAAAATAACCCAAATATATGCTTATGTTTGTTGCTTGTGTATTTTAGGTACGGATATTGAGGAAATGACAAAAGATCACAAGAATCAGTCAAAAACGAACACGGGAAACGAATCCGCACGATGAACCAAGCCCTAATGAAGAATTTTCCAAAGAAAACCCTTGAAGATTTGAAGAATTATGAAGAAGGGTCCTCCAATTATGAAGAATTGACACTTTATACCATTGTATCTTCATAATTACAAGTTTGGTCCCTAAAGTTTGTCAAAATTACAAAAAGGACCCTTAACTTTGAAGAATTGGCAAATTTAGTCCCTTAACAAAACTAAATTGTCAATATTGGTCCTCCAAGAAGTCAACAATCAAGTCAAACCTTGAAGAATGAAGAAAATGCCAAAATCAGTCCTTCAAATATCATCAAATTGCAAGTTTAGTCCTTGAAACAAGTTTATAAAACTTGTTGTGCCAAAAGTGTCAAATTGCCAAAGTTACTTACAAAGGGATTTGAAGTATAAGCTGTTTATTACAAAATGAAGAAAGTGTGAAAATAGGGGGGTCAAACCTGCCAGACAACCAAACCCTCACCCTCCACTCATAACACTCCACCTCACCCCACTTACACTCTCCACCAATCACATCTTCCCTCCTCTCCACGTCACACTCCACCCATATAAATAACTGATTTAATCAGTTATTTTAATCTTCCCTCCAAACACGTTTTCAAACTAATCTTTCCCCCAAAATGGATTAAAACCATGCTAATTACCCACATAAACCCTAATATTTCCAGGATGAACTTTAATTAAAACAAAGGGTTTTCGGTAATACTTTCCAGATCACTGATTAACCTAACCCTAATCCCATCCCCACTCCCAAAAAGCGTCACCCTCATCCTCACATGCTTGTACCACCCTCCCCTGCCCCACTATTCACTCCCAAACAAACAAAGTACAGAAAATGAACGACCCACACCCTTGCTTACATCCTAAGCTAAAATGTGGACGTCGAAGATCTCTTTTCACTGCTGGCACCCCCACAATAGTCCAAAGATCCTCACATGGCACTCTTGGCGAATTCAAAAATTGGCATCTTCATGGCATATTCTGAAGAATCTCCAAGGGCAAGTTGGGAAGTTTATATCATTAGGGTTTTAGTCTCCATTCAGTTCTAGAATGTTTGTAAGCCTATTATATAAAGGCCTTATAGGACTTTCATTTAGCTTGTTCTTTTTTCCTTCTCCTTGGTCAAAACCTTGTAAAGCCAGTTTTATTTAATGAAATGAAATGGTATTGAGTATTTGACGAGTAACAAAAGAACCCATTTTACTTTCCATTGCATTTTTAATTTTCTCAAGTTAAAATTTCAGTTTAAGTTTCTGTTGGTGACTTAAGATATTAAGTTTTTTTTAAGTATTGGGTCCAAGTCTTTTAAGTTGATCACATAAGCCTGATAATCTTGTTGATTATCAAGCTTAAGTGAGGGTTAAAACATTTGTTGATTTAGTTTTTATTAAAGTTTTAAGAGAATCATAAAAATTTTTCAGTTTTTATTTTTATCAAATAAGCCATAAATAGCTTAACTGATAAGCTTGTTTGTAGCTTATTTGCCTTGTGAACAGTTTGATCTCTTTTTTACCTTCTTTCTTAGCAGGTTCCAAAAGCAAAACATCTTATTGGGTGTGTGTGTCAACAGTGACCACCACCATCACTCTCTACTCTTGCTTACTTGTTCAAGGTTCAGCACAAGCCACCAGCTTGTGGGAGGTGACATAGCAGTCACTGTTGGGCCTGGATGTAGGCCCAACAAGGTAGCACACTTGTTCTCATTTTCAGTTTTTATAGATTTTTCAGATTTATGCGACTTTGCATGATTTTTGTGAAATTGCTTATTTGATTGTTTCATCTGCTTGTTTAGGATTTTAATTGTCTTTTATGCATGTTTAAATAGCAATTAATCAGTTTGGTGTTGTTTCATTAATATCTGCTTTGTTAAATTTGATTTCAGTAATATAAAGGGGTGTTTGGATTAGGGTTTTAGTTGGTCAAATTGTTGTTAATCTTGTGTGAAACTTGGTTTGACATATTCCTTTGGTTGTTAGTAGATGATACATGCTATTGGTTTTCATTTTGGAAGGGTTTTAAAACAAGTGCATGCTTAAAATTTTGGAAAATGGTAAAAATCAGTCAAGTACCTTGTCTGCTTGATTTTTGATGAATTTTGCCATCAAGGTTTGACTATCTGTTAGAAATAGGTTATAAGCAGGATTGGTAATCAGTTTGTTGTCATTTGGTAAGCTTAGGAGCAAAATATTGAAGGTTGAATCTCACTTGTGTGCCATTTGAACCAGCAATTTGTTCATCAGAAATATATGCCATATCAGTAACCTTTCTTGCTCATTTGTGATTGATTTTGTTAAGTAAGCTTGCTTGTTTTGTGTTGTTACTGACTCCCCACAACCCAATTGGTGTGGGGGAGCCAATTGTCCATCAAAAACATCATCAGAAATCAAGGATCAAGTCCTCTGGTTCCATATCTTCACAAGTGAAGATATAAGTTTTCTTTGTGTTCAAAAAAATCAAACCTGAGCACGTTTTTGGTTATAAATTGTTTAAATCTTAGTTAATTTGGATTGGATTTGTGTTTTTGGAGTATAAGTAGTACTGGTTGTGAGTAATTAAAGTTAAAAAAAAGTTTCCAAAAAGGACTGGCCAGGACTCGAACCTACGCCATCCTCCTCACAACACTCACAACTTACCAGCGTGCCCTAGGGTCTTTGACTGCTAGGTTCTCTTTTCATTATTTACTTAAGTGTTATTTGTTTTGTAGCTTATTTAGTTAGCAGCTTATAATTAAGCTAATTTTAGCTTATTTACTTAGGATTTTTACCAGTTAGCATTTTTCTTTTGTTTGTATTAGGTTTTAGGACTTTTCAGTGCAAAATGTTTATTTTTCCCTTATTTAATTAATTTTCTAGGATTATTTTAAGTTTTAATTTTGAAAAGTAATTTAAAAATAGAAAAAGGCAATTTAAAAATCTAAAAAAATAGTTTTTAGGTTTTTAATCATAACTTTGACTTTTCAGCTATTTAAGTTTTCAATTTAGCTTATTTTTTATTTTATTGGATTTTAGGGTTTTTAGCTAACTTTAAAATTGAATATAAAATTATTAAATAGGTTTTAGAAACTTTTAATTGCATTTCTGTCTTAGTTATAATATTTTAGATTTTTGGTAGTTTTTTAGAATTTTTTTAATAGACTTTGAATTTTTTTGATTATTTTTTGATTATTTTATTATTATTTTATTATTAAAAATTGAAAATTAGTTTTTTCTACTTTTTTCATTTTTCCTAGATTGTAGACACTTAATTAGGAGTTTTTTCACTTTCCAAATATTTTTAGGACTTTTCAATTATTTTCTAGAATTAATTTAAGTTTTAATTGATTTTAATAGTTTTTAAGTGTTTAAAAATAGTTTAATTTGGTTTTAAAATTTTAAAAAATACTTTTTAGCTTAATTAGGTTATTTTAGAGGTATACAAACTTTAAAATCTTGTTTAGGGATTTTTGTGCTTTAATTAGCATTAAAAAGTCATTATCTAATTAATTAAAAGGTTTTAGCAAGTTTGGATTTTTTGTAAACTCTTAAAATATTATTGGGGATTTTTAGTAATTTTTAGGATTTTTTAGGTTAAAATTTTAATTTTGGCACTATTTACGGTTTTGCGTGATCGCCTTTTTCGTCTTAGTTTAATCCGTCTTCGTAACCGTCTTTCTCTTCTAATCTCATTTCTTTCTTTTCTCATAACAATAAAATCACAATCAAAATCAATTCATTACACAACACACTAGCCTCCTCGAGAACGAACTCACTTAGGGTCATTTACACACGGTTTTCCTAAATCGTCGTGCACGCTTGCCCTATTTATTGCTCTTTTCCTAAAGAGTAGTAAAAACTCCAACATCACTCCCCTCGAATCGACTTTCTCGATTAAAGGAGCCTCAAAGAATGAAAACGATCACGTGGAGTGAACGCTCTCGATGACTTAAGAACGTTGGTGGAACACCAAAACGTTCAAGAGGGTTTAATCTTGAAAACAAGCAAATATAGTATACGTAGATAATACTTGGGCGGCAAACCCTCGATTAGCCTTCTTTCTCAAAACACGCACAAGCAAGCGGGGGAAACGAGGCGGCGCTAAGCACTTAAGAGCCTTTTTTCCCTTAGGTTGTGATATATAACCGCCTTATACCCATCTTATAGTTTGTGTTAATCAAAATTAAGCTTCACGAAAGTATTTATCTATTTTTCCTTTAAACTTTTGCTTTGGATTCGAATACAATGATCGAGTGATGAAATCCCGAATCAACATTGCGTTTTCACGCTTTTGGAGTACTTGTATCTTTATTGTTCTTAGTAAATACAATATAGTAATAATATATTCACAAGAAAAACGAAAACCAATATATCTACAATATAGTAAAATAATTGTTGTGTGTTTAGTTTAGGAAAACTAAACACGATTTATTTGGATACTATAATATAATAGAGAAAAACAACAAAAATGAGTATGTACGATATTTACGCTTTCCAAAAATTGAAAAGCAAAAACGCACTACTCACACAAACACGATACTAATAATGGCACACTAAAACACCTCCCCGGCAGCAGCGCCAAAAATTGAGGTAGGTTTTCCGTACACGTTTTAGGAAAAACGTAAAACCGAATAAATGCGGGTTCGTTCTCGAAGGAGGTGTGCGGATTAATGTGCCAATATGTAAAATCAATGTTTGGATTAGTGACGTTTTGGTTGAGAAGAGAAAATGTAAAGACGAGCTACGACTACGATTTAAACTACGACGTTGACGTAAAACGATGACGTAATTACGTAAAACGCGACAAAATTAAAAATAAAACCTAAAAATTATTTAAAAGATTAAACTAAGTCTAAAATAATATAAATAAGAATAAAAATCAAACAAATATATTTTAAAACCTTTTATTAGTTAAATATTCAATTTTTAATGCTAATTAAAGCCCTAAAATTAAATATAATTAACAAAATGTCCAAAATATTATTTTATTGAACTAATAAGTTACTTATATTATTTAAAGACTAAAAAGTATTTTTCCTAAATTTTCAAAACTACTTTTCTATTTTTAAAACTCTAAAAACTATTTTTAAACTAAAATAATCATAAAAATAATAAAATAACGCTAAAAATGATTTGACAATTTTAAAAATCCTAAATTATGCTATTGAACAGTAAAAAATGAAAAAGTTTGAAAAATATAAAATTTTTCACTAAAAGACAAAAACAGTTTATAATTAAACCCTAATTAAGCTAAATTAATTATAAAAAATAATTAAAAAGTGAACAGTAAAAACTTGTTAAACTAAAAATCTTAAATTATTTTTCTAAATATAAGAAAAATTTTAGAACTAAAAAATATTAATTTTCTGCACTAAAAGACAAAAACAGAATAACAAAAAGTAATTAAAATAGCAATTAAATGTGAAAAATACTAAATGAACAGTAAAATAAAAATTAATTAAATAGAAAAATCATAAATAAAATAAGAAAAATACTGAAACTGGTTTCAGGTCCTAAGTCCTAATTAACTCCACTAAAGACAAAAAAAGTGAAAACTGACAATGACACTTTGACCTGTTTTGTTTTCTTGTGTAGCAGTACCAACCAATGCACTATCAGTGGGAACTTGGTTCCCACTACTAGTTATAAAAAATGTGACAGGTTAAGAATAAGCTTAGGGAAGCTTTTCTTATGGCTTTTCTTGGACAATAAGGCACCCCCACAACCAGTTGGGTTGTAGGGAGTCAAGATAAACAAGAAACTTCACAAGTACAACACAAAAATCACATAGAATAGGTCAAAATCAGTGACTGATAAGGCTAGAATGGGGTCTGTGAATAGTGAACTGGTCTAGTATGCACAAAGACGATTTTCAATTGGCTAAAACTTGCACAAATCCTAACCAACTAGCATACAAGCTATCTAAAACCCTAGATGATGCTAAACCCTAATATATTTCAGAACTTGGTGAAACAAATCAACAAAAAACAGGCAGTCAAGGCACTTGCTGATTTTCTAGGCAGTTTACCAATTTTTGAACATACAAATCTTACTTAATCCTATATAACTCAAAGCTACTAACTAAATTACCTTAAAACTACTCACTTGAGTGTGTTAGACCTGTTTATAAGCCAAAGGCTATCCCTAACCTTGCCTTAATTTGTAGATCCAAACACCCCTTTAAGTCTGATGATTGAAAATTTTCAAACAAATTACCAACATACACACTCCAGTCTGACTTTTACCAACTAATCATGCATAAGAAGCATCAATAAATATGAATAAAGCATAAAAAAACAGGCAACTAAACAATCACACACATATAGCTTAAAAAATTCAAATTAAACTAGGGAGTTCAAACACTAACCAAACTTGACCATTTTAGGTCAAGTGGCTAGTTGATGCCACCAGCCATGTCTTCATTGGTTTCTGAGCTTGGTAGAGGATTGTTATGATGTAGAGATTGATGGTGGTATGAACTACACCAGTCTCAATACCACCCAATATGTCTTCTAGATTAAACCTGAAAAGAAGTAAACAAACCAAGTAGCCAAAAAGCAGTAGCCACAAGCTTGTTGTCAGCAAGCTTGTGGGTGAGCTTTTGGTACAGTAATAACACAAGAGCAATAATACTGAAATCCTTTCCTTTGTGAAAACCTTGAACTGAAAACTTGTAAACCAACTGAAACTTGATTAAAAACTTGTTGTAAACTTCAAAAAAGCATCAACAATCCACTTTCACTTCCTGTTAATGGTGATTCAAGTTTTTTTTTTCAACATAAACTGATAAACAGGAACTTAAAACAGATTTCTAAAAATGATTTTAAAACCAAAAACCTTGGAATACTTTAAACTACTTGCAATAAAATAAATCATTACACTAGAAAACAATGAAAATTGGAACTCAGTTATTGCACCATTAAAATCTTTTTCATTTTCATTACTTCATAAAAAGAATACAAAGAACTAGAACAAGAAACAAAAGTCATAATCCGACTTTGTTTATATAGAACTAATGGAAGCATCTAGAATCTAAAAATATATAAACCCTAATCTGATATGATATGCCCGAATTGCCCTTGGTTCTTTGGAGTCAAAAAAGAGTCAACTTTTGATCATGTGAAATGTCAGGAATCCCATGTGATGAGGGTGATGTATACAGCTGTCCTGGAATGATCAAACTCGTTCAAAATTGATTTGCCCATACGAAATAGAGATCAATCGTGGATTTGCCTGGCACTGTTTTGTTTGGAAGCTAAAATGAAGCAGGGGAGGGTCCCATGGCCATGTGGAGAGGTCGGGTGAGGTTTTTCAAGGTGGGAAAGCGATGGGGATACGGTTAATTAGGGTTCTGGAGTTTTAAAGATTAAACCCCTTTGATTAGGGTTTAATTCAACCTGATGCTTTTTAGGGTTTAAGGGGAAGTTTTAATCTGATTTGGGGAGGGATTAGTTTAAACTTGGTGTTTAAAGGGAAAAGTATTATTGATTTAATAATCAGTTAATAAAAAGTTGGGTGGAGATCTGATGTGGAAGGGTAATAAAATGTGATTGGTTATGGGGGAGTTGGGGGGGGGGGGGGGTGACGTGGAAGGGTGGGATAGGTGGGAGTGTGTTCGCTTGTCTGCCCAAAACAGTCCTCCAACTTCCATGCTTCATTCAACTTGTATTAAAACATCCAAAAGCCCCATTCCTTTATAAATCACTTTGATGTATTTGCAAAATCAGTCCTTCTCTTTTGTATACTTTTTGGACAAGGACTAATCTTGCATGTTTTTCATTTACCAAGGACCAATGATGACATGCCTTCAATTATCAAGGATAAATCTTGTACGAATGAGTAGTGGAGGGTCATTTGTGACAAGTCTTCAAAGATGAGGGACCAAAGTTGCCAATTCTTCAAACTTCAAGGGCATTTTTGTAAATTCCCAACTTGGGCCCGGTTCCTTGTGCGGCTTCATTTCCCGTGTTCGTTTTTGCTTGATTCCTTTGATCTTTTGGTGAATTCACGATATCCGTACCTAAAATACACAATGATTCATAGGCACATTTTTGGGTACTTTGACGATATTTTAAGCATTTTAAGCCCGATTTGGACGATGAGACTATGTATAAATACAGTCTCATCAGTACACGATCAACGTCTTATCACGAACCCGAGAATCTCGATAATTTAGACATGGCCGGTGTACACAACAATAATAATAATCCACCTCAACCCAACATGAATAATAACAACAATGAACCTCTGCCGGACAATCGTCCAATGATCAAACTTTTGCAAGCACATGTAGAGGGCAACAACGATGCTATTGTCATACACGCGATTGCAGCCAACAACTTTGAGCTCAAATCCGGCTTCATTCAATGGTCTCTGCTCAACCATTCTTAGGGCGTACACTTGATGATCCTCATGACCACATCAAAAGGTTCCTTCAACTCACGAATACGATCAAATACAATGGAGGCCCACAAGAGGTAATCCGCTTACAACTTTTTCCCTTCTCCTTAGAGGGACAAGCCCGGCATTGGCTTGCAAAGGAACCGCCACAAAGTATTCTTACGTGGACGGACTTAGAGACCAAATTCATAAACTACTTTTTCCCACCCTCATGTACTACCGCTTTGCGGAATGAAAATATTAATTTTGAACAAAAGTACGATGAGACATTTAGTGAATCTTGGGACCGTTTTAAAGACCTTTTAAGAAATTGCCCACAACATGGTTTTACCAAAGTTCACCAAATTAATACTTTTTACAATGGTTTAAGCATGAATGACCAAGATTCACTAAATAGTGCCTCGGGGGTTAATATTTTGGTTAAGACTTCTAACGCTGCTTGGGATATTATTGAGAATAAGTCTAGAGTGCAAACCAAGAGTGTTCGGACCAATGTCGCTAGTGCTAGCACTAGTGACAACGACAAGAGAATTGATAAGCTTACTTCGCTTATTGAATCACTTGCTGTCCAAACCGCTAACAATACCAAAAGCATCAACGCTCAAAACGCTCAAGTCAATGCTTTGAGTCAACCATGTGAAATATACGGGGGTCCTCACTCTTACACATCTTGTACCTCCACCCAAGACTATCCCTGTGAGAATGTTAACGCAGCATTCGGTACCTATCCTCCGGGAGGCTATCCAGCCCGCCCTCAAGGAGACCGTAACTTGCTAAGTTATCGTTCCACCAACTTTCTTTCCCCGCCCGGTTTTCGTCCAACCAATCAAAACCAACAACAAAACCTTAACCGAACCAATCAAACCCAAACTCGAGCACCATACCAACCACCTCAAAGACAACCATATCCACCTCAAAATCCTACTCAAGTTTACCAACCCGCTCCTTACCAACCACTTGCTTATCAAGCACCTCCTCCTACGCAACCCACCGTTTTCAACCACGAGGTCGAAACGTACATGCGGACGAATGATGTGTTGGTAAAGAATCTGCAGACCCAGATTATTAACTTGAAGGGATATATGGTGAAACAAGGGAATGATCTTAGAGCCGATATGCGAAACTCTTTGAGTAGTCAAACGAATGACTTAAGGGACATGATGGCTGGTTTCTTCCAAGGTAATCAACCCTCTTCTTCGGGTACTCTCCCAAGTAACACCATTGCTAATCTAAGAGGGGAGATGAAAGAAAACACCACTCGTAGTGGAAAAGGTACCAAGGAACCCGAGCTTCCTACACCTACACCGGTGATTGTGACAAAGGAAAACGAGTCCACTACTCCTATTCTTTCACCTTCTACTTCTCCAGTTCCGCCACCTCTTACTTCCACCCCTCCACCACCCAAGGATGTGAGTGATTCTACTATTACAAAGCCTTCATCTTCATCTGACATACCTTATCCCTCAAGGTTGAGGAAAGAGAAGCTCAAAAGCAAGGATGATATTCAAGTTTCAAACTTTCTCAAATTGTTTAAACAATTGAATTTCAACATCTCCTTTGCTGAGGCTCTCGCTCACATGCCTAAATATGCGAAGATGTTTAAAGATCTTCTAAGTGACAAGGAGAAGCTTCTTGAAATTGCTCAGACCCAACTTAATGAGAATTGCTCTGCGGTTCTCTTAAGGAAATTGCCAACCAAACTTGGTGATCCGGGTCGCTTCTTAATCCCTTGCAACTTCCCGGGAGTAGAGAATTGCATGGCCCTAGCCGATCTACGTGCTAGTATCAACTTAATGCCATTAAGTGTTTGGAAGCAATTATCTCTCCCCGAACTAATCCCCACCAAAATGACTTTGGAATTAGCTAACCGTACGGTTGCTTATCCGGTGGGGATAGCCGAAGACGTTTTCGTCGGTGTCGACAAATTCACCTTTCCGGCGGATTTTGTTGTCGTTGACTACGAGATGGATCCTCGTGTTCCATTAATCGTTGGACGTCCATTCTTGAGGACCGGTCACACTCTCATCGATGTAGACGCGGGTGAGCTTATCATGAGAGTTGGTGACGATCAAATTGTCTTCAACATGGGTAAGATTTCTATACAACCTTATTTATACGAGAGTGTTAATTGTATCGACGTTCTTGATGAGGCTTGTGAAGAACACTTTAATGATGCTTGCAAAAGTATTCTCACCTCTCTTCCCAATGTTGAGACCGTTGCCTCTATTGTTCCATCACTAACTCCATTTTGAGAAAGTGATTTCCTTTTGAAAGAATTTGAAGCAACTTTGGGAGATGTGAACTTAGAATATGACGATCCTCCCACCGATTGGGATGAAGACATTCGTACCATTGAGAAACTTCTCAATGAGGACCATATTTCTCCACCATCTCCCAAGGCTATTGCTATCGATGAACCGAATTTGACTACGCCTTCCATCGAAAATCCTCCGGATTTAGAGCTTAAGGAATTATTGTCTCATCTCGAGTACGTGTTCCTTGAAGACAAGAAGAAGTTACCCGTCATCATCGCTAAGAACTTGAAAGAAGAAGAAAAATCTCGCCTTATCGCCGTGCTTAAAGATCATAAGAAGGCAATTGCTTGGAAAATTTCCGATATCCGCGGAATTGATCCAAACTTTTATACTCACAAAATTCTCATGGAAGATGACTTTAAACACGGAATCAAAGCCAAAGAAGGGTTAATCCTCGAATTCACGACGTCATCAAACAAGAGGTTATCAAACTTCTAGATGCCGACATGATTTACCCTATTTCGGATTCGCCATGGGTAAGTCCCGTCCATTGTGTGCCAAAGAAAGGCGGAATAACCGTTGTTCCCAGTGAACACAACGAGTTGATTCCTACTCGTCTCGTTACTGGGTGGAGAGTGTGTATAGACTATCGCAAACTCAATGATGCCACGAGAAAAGATCATTTTCCTCTTCCTTTCATGGATCAAATGCTCGAGCGTCTAGCGGGTAATGATTACTATTGCTTCTTAGACGGTTTCTCCGGGTATTTTCAAATTCCCATCGATCCTAAAGACCAAGAGAAAACCACATTCACTTGTCCTTACGGAACATTTGCTTAGAAACGAATGCCTTTCGGCTTATGTAATGCTCCTGGGACGTTCCAAAGGTGTATGATGGCTATCTTCTATGACATGGTTGAAGAAACTATGGAAGTCTTCATGATGATTTCTCGTTTTATGGTGATTCTTTCTCTACTTGCTTTGCCAATTTAGAACGTATGCTTAAGTGGTGTGAAGACACTCGCCTTGTTCTAAATTGGGAAAAAAGCCATTTCATGGTAAAAGAGGTCATCGTGCTAGGACATATAATCTCAAAAGCCGGTCTCGAAGTGGACCGTGCTAAAGTGGATGTCATAGCCAAATTACCTCCACCTTCAACCGTGAAGGGTGTGAGAAGTTTTCTCGGTCATGCGGGCTTCTATCGACGATTTATCAAAGATTTTTCTAAAATCGCTCGCCCGATGACCCACCTCTTGGAAAAAGATACTCCTTTTATCTTTTCCAAAGAGTGTATTGAAGCCTTCAACCTTCTTAAGGATAAGCTAACTAAGGCACCGGTCTTGGTTACCCCTAATTGGGAGCTACCTTTTGAGTTGATGTGTGATGCTAGCGACTTTGCTATTGGAGCGGTTTTGGGCCAAAGAGTGAATAAACACTTCCAACCAATCCATTATGCTAGCAAGACAATGACGGGGGCTCAATTGCATTATACGACAACCGAAAAAGAGCTTTTAGCTGTTGTCTATGCTTTTGAAAAATTTCGCCCCTATCTTGTTTTATCCACCAACATTGTATACACGGACCATTCCGCGTTGAAGTACTTGTTAACTAAACAAGATTCTAAACCAAGACTTCTTCGCTGGGTTTTGCTACTTCAAGAATTTAAAATCGAAATTCGTGAAAAGAAGGGAGCCGAAAACCTAGCCGCGGATCATCTCAATAGACTTGAGGATCCTTATCAAGGGGATCATCCGAACAAAGAGATCAATGACTCTTTTCCCCTTGAGACCTTAATTTCTATCAACTCAAATCTTGATGAGACCCCGTGGTTTGCGGTTATTGCAAACTACTTGGCGGGTGGAATTCTCATTGACGGGTTAACATACCAACAAAAGAAAAAGTTCTTTAAAGATATTAAGACTTACTTTTGGGATGACCCGTATCACTTCAAACAATGCTCTGATTTGATTATTCGCTGATATGTTGATGGACTGGCAGCTTTAGACATTCTCGAAGCTTGCCACAAAGGACCCACCGGTGGTCACTTTGGTCCCAACTTCACCGTGAAGAAAGTGTTTGACTGGGGATTTTATTGGCCCACCATTTATCGTGACGCTCACGAAATGGTTAAACATTGTGATGCTTGTCAAAGACAAGGCAAGATCACACATAAAGATGAGATGCCTCAAAATTTCATACAAGAATGTTAAATCTTTGATGTATGGGGCATCGACTTTATGAGGCCATTCCCTTCATCTAAAGGAAACAAATACATTCTTGTAGCCGTTGACTACGTTTCTAAATGGGTTGAAGCGAAAGCTTTACCTACTAACGATGCAAGGGTGGTTTGTAACTTTTTGAAGCAGCTATTCGCTAGATTCGGTGTGCCTCATGCCATAATTAGTGATCGCGGGACTCATTTTTGCAATGATCAATTCGCAAGAGTCATGGCTAAGTATGGCGTCAATCATCATCTTTCCACCGCATACCACCCACAAACTAATGGGCAGACTGAAATCTATAACCGAGGGTTGAAGCGAATTCTTGAACGAACTGTGGGTGAGCATCGTGCCTCATGGGCCAATAAACTTGATGATGCTCTGTGGGCTTTCCGTACCGCATACAAGACTCCTATTGGTTGTACACCATATCGTCTCGTGTACGGGAAAGCATGCCACCTCCCCATTGAGTTAGAAGCACAAGGCTTACTGGGCTTTGAAATGGGCAAATTTTGACATCAACAAAGCCGGTGATTTACGCAAAATCCAACTCAATGAGCTTAATGAACTCAGGAATGAAGCTTATGAAAATTCCTTGATCTATAAGGAAATAACTAAGCTCATTCATGATTCCAAGATTAAAAACCGAGAGTTCCAAGTTGGAGACAAAGTTTTACTCTTCAACTCTCGGTTGAAAATCTTTTCGGGCAAACTCAAATCTCGTTGGTCCGGCCCATTCACCATTGCTCAAATTTTTCCATATGGTACTCTTGAGCTCGCTCAACCCAATGGACCAAATTTTAAGGTGAATGGCCAACGAGTGAAGTAGTACCTTGGAGAGGATATCTCTCATGAGATGATTCCATCCCTCTCCACCTTTCCTTTGAATTAATTCGGGACCGAGTCAGGCTCGTGACTCGGTTAACAAAAACAAGCGCTCCTCGGGAGGCAACCCGAGTATCTATCCCTTTCCGTTTTACCTCCTAAGTGTAGGGGGACCTACATAGGTTGTTTGTGTTTGTATGGTGATGTGATTACAGGGATAAGTGCACTTTTGTAATCTTTGAAGAACCGTACTCCCGTGTTATCCGCAATCTGGTTCTATCTCTCAACTATCCTGATCCAATTTTCTTCATACTCACATTTTAAATTGATCACTTTAGTTGTCTCTTCCTTAGCTTGATTTAACCAACGTGCACAATGTCATAAGTGTAGGGGAGACTTTTCCCACATGCTTAAACATTGGGGACAATGTTTACATTAAGTGTAGGGGAGACTTCTATCGAAGTTTTAAGTGGACTTTTCCATTAAAATGCCTTCATTTAACCGGAAAATCATCTTTTTCGGCATTTTTCAAATTTTTAATTAACTTTGGCCATATAGTCGTAATTTTTAAATTTTTTATGTCTTTTATTTCCTTCCTTTTTATCGTTGCTTTCATATGTATATATCCCACAATAAAGTCTAAAATATTAATAAAGTGGTGTAACTAGTTTAGAAGTCTTTGACATATTAGGCCCGTTGCGATTATTTTGACTCAACCCGAATAGACTTATACAAGTTTGTTCTAGCTAGTATCCTTAACCATGTAGACCTTAATTGGTTTATTAGGCTAAGCATCCACGAGTCTCATTACTTGAGATTTTAAATTGTGGAGAACGAGAAATGATAGAGTCAATTATAAGTCGGCATTCTTGCACAAGCACACTTGGTGTGATTATAAGCTTTTCCTCCCATCGCCTTAAATGAATAAATGCAATAAGTAAGGTCTACGATTTTATTGAATAACTTAGCTTCTAGCTCAAGATCGTTTAAAAGTTGCTCGGTAATGATAAGAGTTCATAGCCAAGGCATAACAATTGAAGCGGGGCGTGAAGATTGGCGGATCCAAAAAGGCCCTAACAAGGCATGAGGATTCCATTTTATTGCTAAAGATCCAAGATGATGTGAAAAGCATTATTCCCAAAATCAATATGAAGGATCAAGACGTACGACGAAAAGCAATCCACTCCCATAAAGATCATGGAGAAGTCTATCCGAAAAGACCCTAACAAGGTATGAGGATAAATAGATCCAAGTCCGAAAAGGAGGCGGATCGTTGTATCTCAAAATCCCAATTAACGATTGAATAAATAATGATGAAGTCGTGGTCAACAAAGTTGGAGTATCCCTCAAAATACTCCAAGTGAAGAAACTCTATAAACGAAGAGAAGACCATTATCTCAAGAACGTCTCTCAAGATATGAAGTATGAAGTACATGCCAAATATCGGCCCGAGAAAGGTCTCAAATCGTGAAGCGAGTTATGCCAAGATATGAACTTTTTGAGGTCTCGAGAAGCAGTTTTAAGAGATTTTGTCCTTTAGCTAAATATTAATCAAATCGTCCTACTTTACTTTCAGCTTAAATAAACTATCGAAATAAGTCCAAAAATGCATCTTCATGATCATTCTAAGACAAAAATAAAATATAAGAGATACACCTAGGAATAAGGGAGTTTAAGCATATAATTAAGCCATGTGTGTAAGTGTTTGTTTTGCTAACTTATAATAACAATGATCTCGTTTTTAAGCTTAGTTTGGGGAACGTGAAACTTGAGGGTGATAAATCTTCGCAGCACTAAAGCCCTAATGTAAATCTTAGATCTCTTTGCGAGTTATTTCCATATAGCTATTTTCAAGTGAAAATGGTTTTCTATCCCTTTTGTTTCTTTCAAGCTTTTATATCTCTTTAGTAGTAGTAGTTTATGTTAATAAGTCCAAGGTTGATTGATTATGAGAAAAGTGTAAATTTGCTTTGTCACTAAGCATTGCATGAGGGCATGGCAATGGTTAAGTGTAGGGGATTTGATAGGTGTGAAAACACCCATCCTTTTACCACTTATTTCTTGCTAAAACGAGACCAAAACGCATATTTAATGTCATTTGTTTGGAATTATGCGTGGTTTGTGTGTTTGTTGTGTTTTTAGAGCCAAACGGATTAATATTGAAGAAAACATGGGATTGCACGGGTTTTATCGAAGAAAAAGACGAAAAGACGAAGTCTGTAGTCCAAGAGATGCAAAAGATTTGAAGTCAATGGGCCTATTTGAAGATTTATCGACGAAAAGGACCTAAGATGGATGATTTACATATGTCGAAGAACTCAAGTCTATTAAACGAAGAAATTAAAAGACGAGTTGAATTTATTCATCGACAAATCCCGAATCAGAATCGAAAAGGTCAACTTTACTGAAAAGACGAGAAGACAAAAAGAAAGGAGAAAAACCCACTCACCAACCAAGTCCAAGGCCTATAAATACCCTCCCCTTCACATTTTTGGAGCAGCTTTTATTTTTCTTTGTTCTTTCTTTTTTGTTTCGTAGGAAACCCACCAACACCCTTAAGGTGTTTGGTGATTTTTCATTGAATCCAATCCAAGTTCTTGTAAGTTTTAATCCTTCATTTTGTTTGTTAAACCTTAATCCTTAATACAAGTTTCCTTTTAATCTTGCTCTTCTTTTTCTTATTGATTCTTAAGTTTTATGTTTTTATTTTGTTGATTTTGATCTTTAAAAACAAGTGGGTTTTGTGTTTTTTATTGATTTGGTTTGATGTTTATCATTAGTTGATGATTAGTGGTTAGTTTGGTTTAATCTTTGGTAAAAACTTTGTTGATTTTGGTTAAAATTCGTGATTTAGTTTTCTCCCTGTTCTTCGCATATCTTCTGTTTCCCCAGATTCCGAATCAATGAAATATTCCGAACCAAGGGTTTTGTTAATTTATTCCGGATGAGCACTTAGTTTCATATATTCCGCATCAGTTAAATATTCCGAACGAAGCTTTTAGATTTATTATTCCGGATGAATAAAACATTCCGGATTAACAAAACATTCCGGATGAGCTCTACATTCCGAACCAGTCTTTCTTGTTAAACATTCCGAATCAACATTTATTCTGAGTCAAGAGATTATTCCGAGTGAATCGTTATTCCGAATCAAGCTTTTCATCATTTTATTCTGAGCCAGTCAATTATTCCGAATGAACCAAATATTCCGGATGAACATTTTATTCCGGATCAAGCATTTTATTCCGCATGAGTGATTTTTCCCTTTTATTCCGGATCAACACATATTCCGAACGAAGGTATTCCGAACAAAGGTATTCCGGATGAAGGTATTCCGGATGAAGGAAGTATATTCAACATGAGCATTTTTCCGGATGAAGGTTATTTCTTTTGAGTTGATATTCCGAATAAGCAGATTTATTCTGAATCAGTTGTTTTTCAAGTAAAGATATTTTACTGTTACTGTTTTACTGTTTAATTTTAATTCAATTCAGTCTTTATTTTAAATTGTTTTTATTAACTGCTTTTAGTTTATTTTTATCACTTCACGCATTTAATCCTTTTTAGTAGAATAGAAAACCAACCCCTTTTTAGTAACCAAGAACGATAATTCCATTTTGA
The DNA here is from genome assembly GCA_025667525.1 of Glebionis coronaria. Lineage (NCBI taxonomy): Eukaryota > Viridiplantae > Streptophyta > Magnoliopsida > Asterales > Asteraceae > Glebionis > Glebionis coronaria. The sequence continues at coordinate 305,864,689 of CM046874.1, forward strand.
GCCGTGATCAATTCGAGAAGATACCGAGAACACGAAGTTCAACTTAGCAAAATCTCCAGTTATTAGACGCGACCCGTGATCCCGTGTTCCCGTGTACCCGGTTTCTTCGATTAGTTTTTGCTATTGTGATTCAATTTTGTATATAAATAAGTTGAATAAATGTAATCACTTTAGTTGTCTCTTCCTTAGCTCGATTTAAACAACGTTCTCAATGTCCTAAGTGTAGGGGAGTTTGTTCTCCCTCATGCTTAAACATTGAGGGCAATGTTTATATTAAGTGTAGGGGGACTTCTATCGAATATTAGTGGGCTTTTCCATGTATTTGACCTCATTTAACCGGAAAATTAAAAAAATTTCAATGTTTTTCAAATTTTTGATATATTTTGGCCTAGTAGTATTTCCATTTATTTTCTTTTATTTTCTTTCCTTTTGTCATCGCATCGTATTTATATTTTCCATTTCAAAGAATAAAGTCATAAATAAATAAATTAATAAAATGATTTTAACAAGTTTAGATATCTTTGATATATTAGGCTCGTCGTGAATATTTTGACTCAACCTGAGTTTACGTATCCAAGTTTACTCTAGCTAGTATCCTTAACCATATGGACCTTAATTGGTTTATTAGGCTAAGCATCCACGAGTCTCATTCCTTGAGATTTTAAATTGTGGAGAACGATAGATGATAGAGTTGATAATAAGTTTAAGGGTTAATTCTTGCTTATATGAGTTTTTGTGGCTCTTTCTTCCTGCTTGTATATTTAATTGCTTAATAAATGAGGATTTTTGTGGTGTAGATTCGATATCTTAGCTCTTAGCCAAATATTTTATCTCTTTGTAATTAAAGCATGAACACATTGAGGGTGCCAGCGTTGTGGACTTCCGACTAAGGTGGCTCATAACCACTAAGTAGGAGGTATTCAGAGCATGGGACCGCGGATTTAGCGTAATATATATATATCATAAATAAAGAAAGAATAAGATTAAAACATGACCTCAAGGATCCTTAGGGTGTGGGGCATGTAGCAAGAACCTTGTCATAGAGCCTTAGGGTGTATGGCATGGTAAGTGTTGAATAAAAATTGATCAAAAATCAATTCCCTTGTTTATCGTTCAAGGAGCCTTAGGGTGTGGACATTAGATGAGGAGCATTTTTACATCTTAAAGAGCCTAAGGGTATATGATGTGAATTTGCTAAACTCCACATAAAGTCAACATGACTTTGGAGGAATAATTAATAAGTAGTACTATTGGCCAAATTTTGGATCCGGGAATTTATTTCCCAAATCGTGTTAAATTATCCTTGATGTGGGCTTACTTTAGTGACAATGTTTTTAAGGACGAGGTTAAGTTCTGAGTGTCGGGCTTGCACCATTTTGCCTTCATTTTTAGACTAATAATTATCAAATAAGTCAAATGAGACTACGGGTGAATGACAATCTTTAAAATCTAGAGATACAACTTAGGAATTAGAGAAAGAGTATTACACAATTGTCTTATATAAGTGGTTTTAACTTAAGAACTTATGGTAAACAATGATCTTACTTTTAAGCTTGGTATGGGGAACGTGAAACTTGAGGGTGATTAATATTGATGACAACAAAGCCCTAATCTAAGTCTTAGATTTCTTTACGAGATTCTTCTATCAAATAATTTCCAAGTTAATAAATTATTATAACTTTTGTTTCTTGAATAAAGTTTTTATCTTTAGTTCTTTTTATTGTAGTAGTAATAGTATATCATAATATAGGCCAAGATGGGTTAATTATGATGAAAATGTAACTTTATGTTTTAAACTTATGCATTGCATAGGGTCATTGCAATGGTCAAGTGTAGGGGATTTAATAAGTGTGTAAACACTTATCCTTTTGCCACTAAAATCAATGAAAAACAAGACCTAATCATGTGGTTAATATCGTAAAAGTTGGAATTACGCGTGGTTTTGTGTTTTTTTTGTGAAATAGGTACAAAAGATCAAAAAAAGAAAACACTGGATTTCACGGTCAATTGTTGAAGAAAACTCAAAGAAAGAGACAAAGTCAAAGTCAAAGAACCAAAAGTGTACCGAAGATCACAAAAACTGGCAAAATTGACACGACTTTGAAGAAAAGATCGTCAAAGCCAAATTCAAGCTCGATGTTAGTGGATTTAATCTTTTATGAAGATAAATGGGCTTGTGGGTCCCACATTGGGTTAATGGGCTTAAAAGCCCATTAACAAAAACAATTTATCTATTTTAAACTCAAATAGTCCATTAAAGGCCCAAAAGCCCATTTACAACTTATACTATGCGAATGAAGTTATTTTTGTTTGGGTCCAAGTTATTTGCAAAGCCCATTTAATAGACGGTGGAAGTAAACATAAAAGTGAAAACTTTCCACTTTCCCTGGTCAACTCACCCATTTACCCTCACACTTATTTTCGTTACAAACAAAGCTCATCCCTATCTCTCTCTCAACAATAAACGCAACCTTCACCTATTCCCCAAACCCTAATTAACAAAATCAAAAAGGGGGATTTATTACCAAGCATTGCTCATTTCAAGCCATTTGGCTGTCCTGTCACCATTCTGAATACTAGTGACTATTTGGGGAAATTTGAAGGTAAGGAAGATGAAGGCTACATTGTGGGATATTCAGCTCACTCAAGAGATTATCGAGTTTATAATCTCCATGCCAAGCGTGTCATTGAAACTATAAATCTCAGGTACTTTGAGGAGAAGACAAACATTCAAGGCAAAGGTCCTGAATGGTATTTTGATTTTGATTATCTTAGTGACTCATTGGGATATTTTCGTTTCAAAACTAACCAAGATGCAGGTCCACAAGTGTTTGCAACTTCTAGTGCAGGTGCTACTTCTAGCTTTTCAGACTCAGATGAGGATGATAACATTTTTGTTGTACCATCCTATTCCACCACAGTCTCTCCCAACTCCAATGCTACTCCTATTGATGCTTCTTCATCAGGCATTGCGGACTCACAAGGAGCTCTTGACACACTGCTCAAGCAACAACAGGATGCTACTACAGCAGTGATGAGATGGCTTTTATACATGATCTTATCATTCATTTCGGGCTTTAAATGCATTAAAATGTCATAAAATACCATATATGCTTGTATTTGTTTACTTGTGTGTTTTAGGAATGGATATCGTGAAAAAGACAAAAGATCACAAGAAACAAGGAAAAACGGACACGAGAAACGAAGTCGTACAAAGAACCGGGCCCTAGTTCATGAATTATCCAAGATAAATCCTTGAAGAAATGACACTTAAAACCCTTGTATACTCATAATTACAAGTTTGGTCCCTTAAGTTTGTCAAAATTACAAAATGGTCCTTCAACTTTGAAGAATTGGCAAGTTTAGTCCCTCAACAATTCTAAATTGCCAATAATGGTCCCTCATGAAGTCAAAGAACCAATGAATACCTTTGAAGATCAAGAATGTCCAAGATCAGTCTCAAATATCCAAAATTGGCAAAACAAACCCTTGAAATCTTTTTGGAAAAGTTTTGTGCCAAAAGTGTGAAGAATGGAACTTAGTTAACAAAGGAAACCAAGTTTTGGTAGCTGAAAACAAGTTTTACCATGTTTCCCAAAACACAAGGACCATATATGTCATTTCCCTAAGTTTAAATCACACAAACTCGCGCCAAACACCTTTTTCCTACAAAAACGGATCAAAAGTTACTACTATTCACCATGAAGAACCCATGATTTACCTTCACTTAAACAAAGGGTAAATTGCAATTACCCATACCCACGCTTGATTCACACATGCAGAAACTCATCCCACACCCAAAACCCCAATCCCCACTCACCAAGTGACCCCACCATTCAAGCCATCCACCTATCACATCACAACTTAACCTCCAAGGAATGCCACGTGTCCAAATCAACAACTGACACTCTTTGCTTAATCACAAAGCTAAAAGGAATGCTCAAGATCATTTTGGACAGCTAAACAACTCAATGCACTCAAGGGCAAATTTGGGAATTCTAGACTAGGGTTTCATGTATTTCAACATTCTAGAATCATCTCTTGTACTCTATATAAGGACTCCTCAACTTGTGAGAGAGCCTTGTTCTAGTTTTACCTTTTAAACATTGTAATTCCTTTTTAAATTTTATAAAAGTTGGTATTTTTAGAAAATTGTAATTCCTTTTTATGTTTTTGAAAGTTGGGGTTGTTTAAGGGTAATTCTGAGTTCCATTTGATGTTATAAGTATGCTTAAATCTTGTGGTTTAAGGAAGTTTATGTTTGGTAAGGTTTTAAAGTTTGAAATAGCTTGAAATCAGTAATCGGATTTTTCTATTTTTCTTGTACTAATCCTTGACAAAAGCTATAAGCTCTTACAAGCTTGTTGACACCTAGCTTGTGAAGGGATTGGAGCCTTTAGTTGGGCTGTTTGTTGCTTGTGTTGAAGAAATCAAGTCCTTGAGTTTCTACTTTGAAACATCAACCAAGGCATTCATCATCCCCTTTGTTGAAGTACCTTGGTCTTGTTCTAGTTGTTGAACAAGGTCCAAGGAGCATTGCTGATCCTCCTAGGATGTTGTGGAGGATAGGTATAACCTCTTGTTAAGATTCCTCTAAGAAATCACATGATATTGTCTGATTTGTGTTTTGCTATGTGATTTGGTGATTTTGTGTTTGTGTTTTATGGTTGGTATCTGATAGTTGTCACCTAGTGTAGCTATTTGATCATTAAAATCAGTAGGTTGTTTGTAGATTTAAGAAGTTGCTTTGAAAAAGGGCTTATAAAAGGTTGTTTGGGTTTACTGGTTCATAAGGCCTTGTGGCCTTGTGGCCTTGGTTCTTAGGGTTTGGGAGGTCTTAACAAGTCATATTAAACAAGTTTTATTCATTGGTTATGTAAAACCCGCATGCTTTTACCATGCATAGTACCCTTAGGATCGTGCGTACTAGTTAAAACTTTCCTAATATAGCATGATTACGATTACGTGTTAGGAGTTTACGTATTACGTACGTGTTAGAACACGATAAGTATTTACTATGCACGATCACATAATAGTTATTTAACAAAATTAATCACGAACATGCGATCATGAAATCATGAACGTAATTAAAACACGAACTATTATTAATTACGTATATATATTTATTACGAGCGTAATTAAATATATTAGATCACGGTATTTACGTAACGAGAACATTTAAAACACGAACGTAAATAATCACAAACGAGTAACTAAATAACGAGACACGGAAAAAGGTACGGGTACCCCAAGTGGGGTCCCTACCCGCGGCCAAACAAGGACAAATGGGCCAAGCCCATTTGTCAAATTTACTAAAGGGGGTTTTTACTTTTTACACTACACAAATAACTTTACAGAAGATTTCAAGAAAAACCTAAAACCCTCCTTCTTCCTTGTTCTTTGTGCCGCCACCCTAAAACCACCATACAAGGTGATTTTTGATCTTTGATCTAGAAGATTTGGTGATTGATCGTGTTTGTTCTTCGTTCTCTCGATCCACGAATTCGGTAAAACCTTTTTAAACCTTTTCTTTTAATTTAATCTTTTTATTAATTATGAACATGTGATGTTTTTATAAAAACATAATAATTAATCATAGATCTAACATGTTTTGGTGTTAAATTAAATCAACGGGTTGTTTTAAAGGGTGTTTGTTTGGCCGCAGGCTGCAACCGAACCCGAAGGGGTTTCGGTTTGCCAAGCCGACCACCACCAAGACCATATGGTCTTGGTTGGTGCGTGTGGGTCCCACGGCAGCAAGGGGAAACACGGGGTACCTCGAGTTGGTTCGGGGTACGGTGTCGATTCATGTCCGGTTCATGTTTTTAGCCTAGATCCGGTTCATGATGTATGTTAGTTTTTTTTTATGTTTATTAACTTATGTTAAAATTAAATTAATAAAAAGATGTGATTAATTTAATAACATGACTTAGGTTATTCAATTATTAATGATCATGAAATTATTTTAACCTAAGTATTTACATTTTTAAGACTTATAATTAATTAATTATTTTAAAGAACCATGGATATAATTAATTAATTAACATGACATAGGTTATATTATTAATGTATAATAATACATTTTTTAACCTAAGTATTTAACTAATTTAATTAAAAACATGTTATACTTTAATTAAATATTATAACCTATAGTTTAATTAAATTACATGAAATAATTATTAAACTATACAATATACCATATGACTTAGAAAATAATCATGAAAACACTTAGGCTTATATACTTAGCTTATTTAACCAGCTTATTTCTAATTATGAAAACTTTCTATTTTTAGAAACATAATTAAATAAGGCAGCTAATCTATTTATGGAAACCAGCTATATTTAGAAACTTATTTATTTCAGGCAGCTAATCTATTTATGGAAACTTATTTAATTAAGGCAGCTAATCTATTTATGGAAACTTTCTATTTTTAGAAACTTATCTATTTTAAGTAGTAAATCTATTTTTGGAAAATTTCTATTTTTGGAAACTTTCTATTTTTGGAAACTTTCTATTTTTGGTAACTTTCTATTTTTGGAAACTTTCTATTTTTGGAAACTTTCTATTTTTGGAAACTTTCTATTTTTGGAAACTTTCTATTTTAGGAAACCTGCTATTTTTGGAAAGTTACTTATTATTACACAGTAAGTATAATAACACATGAAATACCAGAAATACTTAACCTGATTAAACAGAATATAAGATTTAATACAGTTTAAGGCTTTAAAACAGTAAAACATAGTAAGAACACATAAAATAAGCTAAGACATGACATAAAACCAGCTATGTATTTAGTAAGCAGATACTTATTCAGGTACGTATTTATGTAGCACTAGTGATTCGGAAGTAGGATTTCGCAGTTCGTCTTTCTCGTTCACTGGACATAAGGTACGGATTCCCGTTCTTTCCTTATAAGGATTCCCCGTATGCAGCCAACTGTTTTCCCGTAGTATAAGTTATGTGTTTGATTGATTATGTTTAATTAAGATTACCTATAGCCATATACATGCATGACCAGTTTCACCTAGTTATGGAGGTACTATAACCATAACATTAGAGGCACTGATGTTATTACTTCACCACGGCAGAGTGATTGCTCGTGGCGTCCCTTCAGCTTTTGGCCATTTATTTATATTTATCATGTGGGGCGTATGGGTGCATCCTAGTTACATGTTTTTATTTAGGATTACATGGTGAATGTGGTGTGTGCCTTACATCCTTCACAAGGAGCTGATCCCTCCTACCCAAAAACCAGTATATTAAATTAGAGGCAGCCCCTCTAATTTGCATGATGAGGTCACCCCTCCAATTATTCATGCACGGTGGATTTTCATGACCTATATTGGCTAATGGTAAAATATGACAAACAGCTTTTATAAGATAAACATAAGACTTTCAAACTATAAAACCTGTTTTATTAAGAGTTAACCATGTTACTCGGGACTTAGTTTTCTTCCGCTGTTATTATGTTATATGCTTATCCTATTCATGCTTTATTGTACATCCGTGCACTGAGCGTATTTGCTCAGCCGTTTTCCTTTTCTATGTTCCCAAAACGGCAGGTACTCAGGGACGCTCGTAGACACTAAGAGTACGTGCATATGGACTGGAAGTTGTCTAGCCTTCTTTACATTATGCATTTCCTTTCTGATGATACTTATGCTTTGGACATTCTTTAGTCCTTTCCTTTATTATACTATGTTTGTGTGTGATGGGCTTTACTTTTGGACTACCGATGTTTGATTCCGGTATTTTCCTTTTTATGGTCAAGTAATGTTTAGACATTTTACCTTGTATGCTTTGATGACACGCCATAATTACTGTGATATTTCCATTTCCAAAATAGGGTGTTACAATTATGGTATCAGAGCCAAGGCTTCGACCTGTAGGCTCTCAAATATGACCTGTGATTAGTGGGTAGTCACTACGGTCTTCCTAGAACTGACAGTTGTTTTCATGCATTCATCATTTTTAAGCATACATATACATGTCATTGTTGCAGGGTTTTTGACTAAGTAATGGTTGGTACAGGACTGGCCCTATTTAGTCGCATGTGTTTTATCGAAACTTTTAGATTTGGTACCTACCCATAGGCGTCCCCTCGCTATGTCTTTGTTTTAGGTGAACTAACCAGAGGCGTTCACTCTCGATCATAAAAAAGTTTTCATAAAACTGCATCATGCATTCATACACAAAATTTTCTTGCATAAAATTTTTCTCGTGAAATTTTAGTATAATTTTTTTTCATGTATATATTTATATTTTATGTTTTGAACTGTTTAATCATATGTTTTATGTTATACTGTCAGATGGTTCTCACACGCGAACAGGAGCAGCTCAATGCTGCAATTCAGGCTGCCATGCAAGCCTTGCTTCCTCAACTGAGGAATGACATCTGGGCTGAAGTTCAAGCTGCCAACAATCAGCAGCACAATCAGCCACCTCCTCCTCCTCCAGTGACATTAGCAGTATGGCTAGAGAGATTCAACAAGCTCCGCCCTCGAGCTTTTGAGAAGACAGATAGCCCCAGCGATGCTGAAAGCTGGTTGGCTCACATCAAGAAGATTTTCAACGCTATGGGTTGTGACCCCGAATACAAGGCGAGGTTGGCATGATATCGGTTCGAAGGCGATGTACTCAACTGGTGGTTAGCATTGATGCAATCTGAAGGTGGTGATGAGTGGGTTGCTGGTTTGACTTGGGCTCAGTTCAAGGACAGGGTGATGGAGCAGTTCTTTCCCAAGGCTGAACAGGACAAGCTCAAGAGAGAGTACCATGGGATCCGACAGAGAGCTGGGGAGAATAGCAACGACTTTATGCAGCGCTTTCTTCGCTTGGCTGGTTTCCTTGGTGCGGCAGCAGGTACTCCTGAAGAGCAGGCACATCACTTCAGATGGGCTCTTCGCACACCGGTCGCAAACAATCTGGTGTGTGCTACGTTCAACATTGTAGCACAAGTGGCCGATGCAGCACGAAAACCGGAGATGCTGCAGGAGAGGGATGAGTTCGGGGAAGCTGAAAGACCCGACAAGAGGTAAACATTCACATTCAAGCGGTGACCAATCTGTATACTTTCCATATGTCAATTATTCATCTCTTTAACTGTATCTTCCAGGCAGAAAACTAGGGACCGGTCTCAGCCGGCTACTCAGCAGCAACCTCATCAGCCCAAGGGAAACGGTCAGACTAACGACCGTTCTGCTACGGATAGGCGTGGCGGTAATGACAATTACCGTAACAACGTCGGGCACTCCAACAACAGCAGGTCCTAATACTTACGAAATTCCTTATGTTTTATGTTATAACTCATATTCTGACACTTTATCAAACTTCTACCAGGAACCATGAAAACGGTAGGGACCAGAGCCAGAGAGGTTCGCAGCCTAGACATCCAGCTATCACTGGTATTCAACCTTACCATTATCCGCTTCGTCCTTTGTACCCAACTATCATGTCTTATGTAAAATGTTTTTATCAGGTCCTCAGCCAGCCAGAGCACCTGCTGGAGGATACACTCATCCTCTTTGCTCTACTTGCCACCGTAGGCATCCAGGACCATGTCGCCGTAATATTGATGCGTGCTTCAAATGTGGTCTTCCTGTCCATGTTATGAAGGATTGCCGTAAGGGAGAGATGGAGGGTACATCGGGACATGCTGATACCAAGCCGCCTCCTACTGCCGGGCGTGTCTACACGACATCTCGAGACCAGGCCAACAAGTCTACAGGTACCATCACTGGAATCTTGTATATGTATGGTCAAGCTGCATGTGTTCTTTTCGATACGGGTGCTACTCACTCGGTTATTTCTACTGCTTATGCTAAGAACATTAGGATGCCTCCCTTGCCACTAGAAAATAGGCTTACTATTTCCACGCCTTTGAGGGACTCTGTATTAATCACCCATGTATGCAAGAGTCTTCCCCTAGAATTTGATGATAAGGTTCGACCTGTCGACGCACTTCCGCTGGACATGAATGACTTCGACATGATTTTGGGCATGGATTGGCTATCCAAGTATCATGCTACCATAGACTGCCATTCATATCGAGTTATCTTCGGTGATGTCAATGCACCAGAGTACATTCATAATGGGTTCGTACCCGGACGGTCTGTACAAGTCATATCCACCCTGCAAGCGCGTGCACTACTGTCACATGGCTGCGAGGGTTATCTAGCTACGGTTCACGACATGGATGCTGGATCTCCATCGATTCAGGATCAAACAATAGTATTAGAATTCCAAGACGTGTTTCTAGCAGAACTTCCGGGCATACCACCTGCACGAGAAGTGGAATTCAGTATCGAGCTGATTCCAGGAGCTGAACCAATCTCCATGGCTCCCATAGAGCTGAAGGAGCTGAAGGATCAACTACAAGAATTTCTTGAACGAGGTTTCATTCGACCGAGCACATCTCCATGGGGCGCACCGGTTTTGTTTGTTAAGAAGAAGGACGTCAGTATGCGTCTTTGCATAGACTATCGCGAGCTCAACAATATTACCATTCGGAATAGATATCTACTGCCACGCATTGACGATCTGTTTGACCAACTCCAAGGGGCCAAACACTTCTCCAAGATTGATCTTAGGTCAGGCTATCATCAGCTACAGGTCAAGGAGCAGGACATAGCTAAGACTGCCTTTCGTACTCGTTATGGCCACTACGAGTTCGTAGTTATGCCATTTGGCCTGACAAATGCTCCAGCAGTGTTCATGGATCTGATGAACAAAATCTTCCATGAAAATCTGGACAAATTCGTCATTGTTTTTATCGATGACATCCTGATTTTCTCAAAGTCCAAGGAGGAACACGAAGACCATCTTCGTACAATACTACAGATTCTTCGCCAGAAGCAGATGTATGCTAAATTCTCCAAGTGTGAGTTCTGGTTAAACAAGGTGGCATTCTTAGGTCACATTATATCAGCAGAAGGAATCACTATGGATCCAGCGAAGGTTGAGGCCATTACTAAGTGGCCAAGGCCGACATCAGCGACGGAAGTCCGCAGTTTCTTAGGCTTAGCTGGCTATTACCGTAGGTTCGTAGAGAACTTTTCCCGCCTAGCACTACCATTGACCAAACTGATGCGGAAAGGGGAGAAATTCGTCTGGACTAAAGATCGAGAGAAGAGATTTGAAGACCTGAAGCAGAAGCTAGTATCTGCACCTATTCTTACTCTACCATCTGGTACGGGTGGATTTAAAATCTACAGCGATGCATCGGGGAAGGGACTTGGCTGTGTTCTCATGCAACATGGGAGAGTGATCGCGTACGCTTCACGACAGCTTAAGCCTTATGAAGAAAATTACCCCACGCACGATCTGGAACTTGCTGCAGTCGTGTTTGCATTGAAGATATGGAGACACTACTTATATGGAGAATCATGTGACATTTTCACGGACCACAAGAGCTTGAAGTATATCTTCACTCAGCGTGAATTGAACATGAGGCAGAGGAGATGGTTAGAGCTGTTGAAGGATTATGATATTAATCTACAATATCATCCCGGAAAGGCAAATGTAGTAGCAGATACTCTTAGCAGGAAGTCCGGAATGATCAACGGTATTAAAATCGAAGAGGAAATCATCAGAGACTTGGAGCGACTAGACATCGAGATCATGGTACGTGGACAGCACGGTTACTGGGCTAATCTTAGAGTAGAACCTGAGTTACTATCTAAGATCAAGGAAGCTCAGAGGGATGATGGAGAAATCTGGGCGATAGTACAGAATTTGGAGAAGTAGACAGAATTCAGAGTAGATGCAGATGGTATCGTATGGCAGGGCACTAGACCTTGTGTTCCTAATGACCAAGAACTCCGGGAAGCTTTGTTAGCTGAAGCTCATAGCTCCCCATTCTCGATACATCCTGGTTTGACTAAGATGTACCATGACATCAAGCAGTACTTTTGGTGGAGTGGTATGAAACAGGATGTGGCCACTTACGTCTCCAAATGTCTTACCTGCCAGCAGGTTAAGATCGAGCATCAGCGATCTGGCGGTCTCCTTCAACCGTTAGATATTCCAGAGTGGAAGTGGGACAAAATCACCATGGATTTTGTTACCGGTCTTCCGCCTACCAAAAGGAAGCACGATGCAATTTGGGTTATCGTTGATCGACTTACCAAATCAGCTCATTTCTTACCGATCCGCAAGGAAGATCCGGTAAGTAAACTAGCAGATACGTATAGACGAGAGATCATGAGACTCCACGGTGCACCATCCAGCATCGTCTCAGACAGAGATCCTCGTTTCACTTCGCGCTTTTGGAAAAGTCTGCAGAAAGCTTGGGGTACACAACTTAAGCTTAGTACGACTTTTCATCCTCAAACGGACGGACAGTCAGAGCGAACCATTCAGACATTGGAAGATATGTTGAGGTCATGTGCGTTGAAATGGACGGGTGATTGGGACGAATACATCTATTTGGTGGAGTTTGCATACAACAACAGCTGGCACGCAAGCATCAAATGTGCCCCATTTTGAGATGTTGTATGGCAGAAAGTGTCGCGCCCCAATCTGCTGGGATCAGGTTGGCGAGCGAACACTCGAAGGACCGGAAATCATAGAGATGACAAATGAGAAGATCGCAGTAGCTAAGCAGAAGATTCAGGAGGCACGATCACGTCAGAAGAGTTACGCCGATAAGCATCGTAGGGATATACACTTTAACGTAGGAGATCACGTCTTCCTTAAGGTTTCGCCGACACGTGGTGTTAGACGCTTCGGGATTAAAGGGAAGCTCAGTCCTCGTTTCATCGGACCGTTTGATATCACTGAACGAGTCGGTGAAGTATCTTACCGATTGGCGTTACCTCCGCAGTGTTCGCATGTGCACAATGTGTTTCATGTGTCCTTACTCAGAGGGTACCAGTATCATCCCCTTCACATGGTTCAGTATCCATTGGAACAGATAAGTGAAGATCTCACTTTTATAGAAGAACCCGAACGAGTTCTTGACAGACAAGAACGAGTCATGAGAAAGAAGACGATTCCATTCGTCAAAATTCTATGGAGGGATCATACCGAGCGGGAAGCCACTTGGGAAACGGAGGAGTCTATCCGGCCTTCTTACCCTCATTTCATATTTTGAATTCGGGTATGTTCTTTTTTTCCAGTTTACTTTATCTATAATTCGGGGACGAATTATTCTTTTTAGGGGGGAAGAGTTGTAAAACCCGCATGCTTTTACCATGCATAGTACCCTTAGGATCGTGCGTACTAGTTAAAACTTTCCTAATATAGCTTGATTACGATTACGTGTTAGGAGTTTACGTATTACGTACGTGTTAGAACACGATAAGTATTTACTATGCACGATCACGTAATAGTTATTTAACAAAATTAATCACGAACATGCGATCATGAAATCATGAACGTAATTAAAACAAGAACTATTATTAATTACGTATATATATTTATTACGAGCGTAATTAAATATATTAGATCACGGTATTTACGTAACGAGAACATTTAAAACACGAAGGTAAATAATCACAAACGAGTAACTAAATAACGAGACACGGAAAAAGGTACGGGTACCCCAAGTGGGGTCCCTACCCGCGGCCAAACAAGGACAAATGGGTCAAGCCCATTTGTCAAATTTACTAAAGGGGGTTTTTACTTTTTACACTACATAAATAACTTTACAGAAGATTTCAAGAAAAACCTAAAACCCTCCTTCTTCCTTGTTCTTTGTGTCGCCACCCTAAAACCACCATACAAGGTGATTTTTGATCTTTGATCTTGAAGATTTGGTGATTGATCGTGTTTGTTCTTCGTTCTCTCGATCCACGAATTCGGTAAAACCTTTTTAAACCTTTTCTTTTAATTTAATCTTTTTATTAATTATGAACATGTGATGTTTTTTATAAAAACATAATAATTAATCATAGATCTAACATGTTTTGGTGTTAAATTAAATCAAAGGGTTGTTTTAAAGGGTGTTTGTTTTGGCCGTAGGCTGCAACCGAACCCGAAGGGGTTTCGGTTTGCCAAGCCGACCACCACCAAGACCATATGTTCTTGGTTGGTGCGTGTGGGTCCCACGGCAGCAAGGTGAAACACGGGGTACCCCGAGTTGGTTCGGGGTACGGTGTCGATTCATGTCCGGTTCATGTTTTTAGCCTAGATCCGGTTCATGGTGTATGTTAGTTTTTTTTATGTTTATGAACTTATGTTAAAATTAAATTAATAAACAGATGTGATTAATTTAATAACATGACTTAGGTTATTTAATTATTAATGATCATGAAATTATTTTAACCTAAGTATTTATATTTTTAAGACTTATAATTAATTAATTATTTTAAAGAACCATGGATATAATTAATTAATTAACATGACTTAGGTTATATTATTAATATATAATAATACATATTTTAACCTAAGTATTTAACTTATTTAATTAAAAACATGTTATACTTTAATTAAATATTATAACCTATAGTTTAATTAAATTACATGAAATAATTATTAAACTATACAATATACTATATGACTTAGAAAATAATCATGAAAAACACTTAGGCTTATATACTTAGCTTATTTAACCAACTTATTTCTAATTATGGAAACTTTCTATTTTTAGAAACATAATTAAACAAGGCAGCTAATCTATTTATAGAAACCAGCTATTTTTAGAAACTTATTTATTTCAGGCAGCTAATCTATTTATGGAAACTTATTTAATTAAGGCAGCTAATCAATTTATGGAAACTTTCTATTTCTATAAACTTATCTATTTTAAGCAGTAAATCTATTTTTGGAAACTTTCTATTTTTGGAAACTTTCTATTTTGGAAAACTTTCTATTTTTGGTAACTTTCTATTTTTGGAAACTTTCTATTTTTGGAAATTTCTATTTTTGGAAACTTTCTATTTTTGGAAACTTTCTATTTTAGGAAACCTGCTATTTTTGGAAAGTTACTTATTATTACGTAGTAAGTATAATAACGCATGAAATACCATAAATACTTAACCAGATTAAACAGAATATAAGATTTAATACAGTTTAAGGCTTTAAAACAGTAAAACATAGTAAGAACACATAAAATAAGCTAAGACATGACATAAAACCAGTTATGTATTTAGTAAGCAGATACTTATTCAGGTACGTATTTATGTAGCACTAGTGATTCGGAAGTAGGATTCTCGCAGTTCGTCTTTCTCGTTCACTGGACATAAGGTACGGATTCTCGTCCTTTCAGTATGGACATTCTTTCCTTATTAGGATTCCCCGTATGCAGCCAATTGTTTTCCCGTAGTATAAGTTATGTGTTTGATTGCTTATGTTTAATTAAGATTACCTATAGCCATATACATGCATGACCAGTTTCACCTAGTTATGGAGGTACCATAACCATAACATTAGAGGCACTGATGTTATGACTTCACCACGACGGAGTGATTGCTCGTGGCGTCCCTTCAGCTTTTGGCCATTTATTTATATTTATCATGTGGGGCATATGGGTGCATCCTAGTTACATGTTTTTATTCAGGATTACATGGTGAATGTGGTGTGTGCCTTGCATCCTTCACAAGGAGCTGATCCCTCCTACCCAAAAACCAGTATATTAAATTAGAGGCAGCCCCTCTAATTTGCATGATGAGGTCACCCCTCAATTATTCATGCACGGTGGATTTTCATGACCTATATTGGCTAATGGTAAAATATGACAAACAGTTTTTATAAGATAAACATAAGACTTTCAAATTATAAAACCAGTTTTATTAAGATTTAACCAGGTTACTCGGGACTTAGTTTTCTTCCGATGTTATTATGTTATATGCTTATCCTATTCATGCTTTATTGTACATCCGTGCACTGAGCGTATTTGCTCAGCCGTTTTCCTTTTCTATGTTCCCAAAACGGCAGGTACTCAGGGACGCTCGTAGACACTAAGAGTACGTGCATATGGACTGGAAGCTGTCTAGCCTTCTTTACATTATGCATTTCCTTTCTTATGATACTTATGCTTTAGACATTGTTTAGTCCTTTCCTTTATTATACTATGTTTGTGTGTGATGGGCTTTACTTTTGGACTACCGATGTTTGATTCCGGTATTTTCCGTTTTATGGTCAAGTAATGTTTAGACATTTTACTTTGTATGCTTTGATGACACGTCATAATTACTGTGATATTTCAATTTCCAAAATGGGGTGTTACAAGTTAAGTTTCTAAAAGTTTGGAAAAGGGATTTGAAGTTTTACAAAAATCTGATAAAAAGTGTTTTGAAATTGGTCAAACACATCAGATCCAATAACTTCTTTGTTTGTTGGATCTAAGTTCTGAAATCAGGTTTGGTAATAGTTTAGGTGATAAGCTATCTGTTCATTATCTGTTTGTTGAATTTGGTGGCTTATTGAAGGTGCTAGAGCTTATCAAAGTTGGCTGAAGTGGTCATTTGCATCAGCAAAGTGACCACCTCATTTTGTGCTTGCATTTGTCATTCTAGTGTTTGCCCTGCTTGTTTATTGCTTCGATCTTGTTTATGTGCCGCTTGTGAGTAGATTTGGCTATTTGGTTTACTTTGTTGCTGACTTATAAGCTCACTGGCTTATTAAGCCTTATTTGCCAAAATCTGTCATCAATTGGTCAACTGACCTCTTGATTCACAAGGACTCCTTGAGTTCTTCACAAAAGTTGCTTATAACAAACCCATATACCATCCCTTATCATTTGGTGAACTTTGGAGTACTTTGACTTTTGGTCAATAAGCACAAATTGGCTTATTTTTTAGAACTGCTTATTGGTACATCCAACAACTTGGTTTTTGTGATAGAACTCATTTTTCTTAGCTTAATAACAAGTCCGGATGGTTACAAGTCTTTTGGTTAAGCTTTTGCTAGGAAACTAGCTTATTTGGCCTTTTCAGCCAACTTATTGGTTCACACAGCTTATTCTACTTGTCTTTTTGTGATTTTCTTGATTGATTATTCTTAGTTAAGCTATTTGTGAGCTTTTGCAACAAACCAGAGCTTCTGAACAGCCTAGAACTCTAACCCAACTATTTTGTCGTTTAGTGGATTTCTATTTTGCTTATTTCTGGCTTATTGAGTGAGCTTTTTCAAAATTTCTTTTTACAGATCTCTTAGGCATCTCAAAAGAAGGTTGTGTGTTTAAGTAGAGCTTATGGCATTGGCGTATTGCTTAATGGGCTTATTGGCCCAATAAGAATAAGCTGTTGACCTTTTAAGCTGTGATAAGCTCAAAATCAGCTTTTGGGCCTTTAGACTTTTGTGCTTAGAATTAAATTTTGATTCAGATAGGGCTTTTTAGGTCATTAGGGCCTAGTTTGACTTTTTGGGCCCAAAAGCCCATTAAGGTTGATTGTTTTTGGTTTTAGCCCATTTGGGGACCCATTAGGGGTAATTTGGTAATTTAACTTTTATTTTCTGATTATTTAGTTCAAAATAAACTAGTTTGTAAGTTTTTAGAATTATTTATAATTTTAGGATTTTTAATATTATTTTAATATTATTTTATTAATAAATTTCAAATTTCACATTTTTGCACTTTTTATATTTTTCTTAGGTTTAATACATTAAAATAGGATTTTTGCAACTCTTAGATTAATTTTATCATCATTAGATTAATTTTTATAATTATTTTAAGTTTTAATAGTTTTTAAATCATTTTAAATAGTTTTTATTAGTTTAAAAATTTATAAAAATAGTTTTTAATCTTTTTAGGTCATTTTAGAGGTTTACCAATTGAAAAATCGTTATTTGGGATTTTTGATAATTATATTTGATTTTTAGGGCTTTAATTAGCATTTAAAAATTAATATTTAATTAATTAAAATGTTTGAAAAAGTTTTGATCATTGGTAAACTTTTAGTTTATTTATTTTGATTTTTGGTAATTTTTTGGGAATTTTTATAATTAATTTTTATTTTTGCTCTTTTTACGGTTTTACGTTTATTCGTCGTAGTAATTAACTTCACGTCTTCGTCATTCTATTTTCTCATCCCCTTCTCTTAAATATTAATCCCAAATCAATTACGAATTATTCACACACATGTACCTCCTTGGGAAACGAACTTCATTGGGTCATTAGTACACGGTTTTCCTAAACCGTCGTATTTAATACTTTCCCTATTTGCCCTCCTTTTCCTAAAGGTGTGGTAAAACACTACAATCAGTTTGGCGCCGCTGTCGTGGAGGTGTGTTGTGATTAATTTGTCTTGTTGTTTTTAATATTAACCATAAATAGTATCTGTATTAGCAGAAATCTACTAATACGTATTATCGGTTTTTTCGTTTTTTCTTGTGAAATTATTATTACTATATTGTATTAAGTATCACAATCAGTACAAAATATCTCCAAAAGTGTGAAAACACAACCTTAATTGGGATTTGATCTCCTAATTATTGTATTCGAATCTCAAACAAAAAGAAAAAGGCAAAAAATAGATAAATACTTTCGTGAAGCTTGATTTTGAAAAATACGAACTATAAGGTGGGTATAAGGCGGGTATTATAAAATATACCCTAAGGAAAAATGCTCTTAAGTGCTTCGCGCCGCCTCGTTTCCCCGCTTGCTTGTGAGTATTTTGAGATTGAAGGCTAATCGAGGGTTTTGCCGCCCAAAGTATTATTACATATCATATATATTTGCTTGGTTTTCTTTGTGATTAAACCCTCTTGAACAATTTGGTTTTCACCAAAGTTCTAAAGTCATTCGAAGGCGTTCACTCCACGTGATCGTTTTCATTCATTTGAGGCTTCTTTAATCAAGAGTTTGATTCGAGGAGAGATTTGGTAGATTGTTGTCTCCGAAGATACACCAAAATCCAAAAAAAAATTAAAACAATCAAAAACACAAAAAAATTGAAAATTCACAAAACACCCAAAAAGAATCTTCTTTGCTCACCTCCCATTCTACGTGAAGTTTATGCAAACTCGTAGTCAAGCAAAACGAGCTCGTAAATGTCGTCAAAATCAAGGAAATCAAGAGACGTTGATTGAAGAACAAACTCCAATTGTTGAACCTATTGTAGAACAAGAAGTCGTCATAGCTAATCGTACTATGATGGAGTTGCTTCAAGCACCCACCGAGGGTTTTGGAGAAGCTATTGTGATTCCCGCTATCCTTGCGGAGAATTTCGAGATTAAGACGGGTTTAATGTCTATGTTGCAAGCAAATAAGTTTAGAGGTCATGTAAAAGACAACCCGCATTATCACATAAGGAATCTTAATCGTCTGACCGCAACTAGAAAGTTTAAGGATGTTCCACATGACGCCATTAAGATGATGTTATTTCCATACTCGTTAGATGGACCCGCTAAAATATGGCTTGAGAAAGAACCGCCAAATTCGATTTTGACATGGGGTGATCTCGTTTCTAAGTTTGTGAACAAATTTTTCCACCATCTAAAACAACACATTTGAAAAATGAGATTTCAAGGTTTGTACAACGAAATAATGAGAGTTTTTCAATGGCATGGGAACGATTTAAGGAAATGTTACATAAATGTCCACACCATGATTTTTCGGAATTACATCAAGTTGATACTTTTTATAATGGGCTTAATGATCATGAACGAGATTGTTTGAATGCCGCCGCGGGTGGTAATTTTTTTTGCAAAACGGCCGATGAAGCTTTAAATATTATCGAGAATAGATCTAAGGTTTACAACCCTCGTAACACACCGAGTGTTGCCAATATGGGTTCGTCATCGTCGTCATCGTCTCGTAGCATTAATGCCTTCATGATGAAGCTAACGAGGAAAATCGGTTTTTTGATAGGTTTTCAAATCGTATGACTCATTGGAAAGCACAATATGCTTTAAACTCCGCATCGGTTAAAGCGGTTGATAAGAGTTGTTTGTCTTGTGGTGGAGCTCAAGATCTTTCCGAGTGCATTACCACCGGTGGTAACACGTCGAGTGCTTACATAGCGACGGGAACTTACAACCAAAACGACCAAGGTTCCCGCCCAAATCAAGCTCCACCAAATCAAAATGTTAATAAATATCGAAACAACAACTAAAATGGTGGTTATCAAGGCAATTCACATAACTACAACAAAGGGAATTATCAAAGTGGGAATGGACAAGTTGCAACCGTGATTTTCAAAACACTACACAAGGTTTTCAAAATGCTCACACTAAAAATATTCAAGGAGAATTTTTGGATTATGCTAAAGCAAATGATGCTAAATTTGATAACATGCAACGTGAGATGATTAGCTTAAGATCCGAGTTGAAAAACGAGCTTAAAAACGAACTTGCTAATGAACTTAAGACTCATGCAAATAAAATGGAAGGAAACGTCAACGTCTTCAACAAAATCAACAAAAGATGGAACAAGGACAACATGAGATTAAGCAAGAATTGTTAAAAGCGGATTTAAGGCAATCAAAATTTGAAGACCGAATGGAAAAAATGTTTGAAGCAATCATGTGTAAACCCTCTTCCTCAGGTGGTCTTCCTAGTGATACCATTGCAAACCCGAAGGGAGAAATGAAGGTTATTACTACACGTAGTGGTAAAACTTTCAAGGAACCAATCTCTCGTCCAAGTACTTCTACGGAGAAGGAAATCAAGAAAGAGCCCGAGGTGATGGTCGAAAAGGAGCATATTACAAGCCCACGAAGTACCGCTCATACCACACCTACGGTTGAACCAATACCAATCATGGAAACCGAGATTCCAAGGACGTTCCCTAATGTCCAACCCACACCACCCTTACCTTACCCTTCGAGACGAAACATAGAGAAACTGCAAGAACGTAACAAACAACAAATCGAGCTTTTTATAAAAATGTTTCAACAAGTTCATTTTGATGTAAGTTTAGCCGACGCGTTGTTATATATGCCTCGTTTCACTTCCACTTTTAAAAGTATGATGAGCAATAAGGAAAAGCTTTCAAAGCTTGCTAATTGTTCTTCGGTTTATCTTAACCGCATACCGGAAAAAGTTGGTGACCCCGGAAAGTTTCTCATTCCTTGTGACATACAAGATATGAAATAATGCCTCACCTTGGCCGATCTTGGTGTGAGCATTAATTTGATGCCATTTTCCAGTTGGAAATCTCTTTCGCTTCCGGCTCTTACTCCTTCGAACATGTCTATCGAGATGGCCGATCATTCTACGATTTTAGCATGTGGAGTAGCCGAGGATGTTTTCGTGAAAGTGGGGAAGTTCTACTATCCCGTTGATTTTATAGTAGTTGACATCCCCGCAGATCCTCAAGTTCCTCTAATTTTAGGTCGTCAATTTTTAGACACCTCGAGATCGCTTATCGACGTTCATGCAAGAACTATTACTTTGAGATTCAACAAAGAGGAACTTGTTATAAACGCTAATCAAAACTCAAAACCTTCTCATGTTTATGCAATCTCTACCATCAATCACATTGACTTAGTTGATGTGGTTTGCGATGAGTTTTCACAAGAAGTGTTAGGTTTTTTCGATAGCTCGTCAAGTGGCAATCCCACTATTTTGGATCCAATTCTTGCTAATTCTACACCAAATCTCACTCCATTCCAAGGAGGCGATTTTTCTTCAAATGAAATCGACAATGAAGATGAGGTGATTATTAGTGATGATACTTCTATTCCACCATTTCTTCCGTCGATTGAAGTTATGAGTGTTGAGCAAAAATCATCAATAGAGGAACCACCTATCCTTGAATTGAAAGATCTTTCATCTCACCTTGAATACGCATTCTTGGAAGGTGATGACAAGTTCCCGGTTATTATTGCAAAAGGTCTTGCTAATGATAAAAAAACCGATCTCTTGAAAATTCTTAAAGCTCATAAAGGGGCAATTGCGTGGAAAATTTCTGACATTAAGGGTATTGACCCAAAATTTTGTACTCACAAGATATTAATAGAGGAGGACTCGAACCCGCAATTCAAAGTCAAAGAAGGGTAAACCCCAAAATTCACGATGTCAAAGAAAAAGAAGTTTTAAAACTCCTTGACGCGGGATTGATTTATCCTATCTCCGATAGCCCATGGGTGAGCCCAATCCATTGTGATGACGTATAGTACCCAGCCGGGTCATATACCCGACCCACGGGTACTACCCGTATCCGGCCCATCACGAATGGGTGGGAGTAATGTCATTTGAGCTTACGGGCTTGGATGAACAGTAACCGCACGCATGTGTGCGACCCACGGCCCGGCATGACCGGTGCAGGGTTAGACAGAATCATATTCTATCTCTGAATGTGATTCACTCCAAAGAAGAGGATATTCACTCACCATAATTAGAAGATAACAATCAATCTAATTCTGGTGCTTATCTCTTCCTTGGAGCCGAAGTATCAGTGACAGCCCATTAGGGTTTCACTGCCTATAAAAGGAACCCTCAAAGGTTCCACAAAGGTATTACGTTCTGAACTCTCAACTCACATAAAACCGTAACCGATTACTTACTCTCACGCCGGAGTCTAATCGTGGGAAACATTCCCACGGTAAGCCTAACACGCGTTGTTTAGTGTGTAGGATCCCAACCAAACAATTCACTTGGTGCAGGAGCCGGAGCCCAGCCAACCCGAATTAAGCCTAATTCGGGTCTAGCAAGGATCACCCAACTTTTGCATCAACAAGTTGGCGCCATCCGTGGGACCCATTACACTAAGCTAGAGGAAAACCTCATCTTGAATTTCCAATGACGAAGGGGCATCCGCAAGCTAATCCCAGGAACACGAATCCCGGAAATTAGAAGTCCCAAAAGGAAGGGATACTCATCCCCAATCAATCTCCTAGCCGCCCTACAGGCGGACCTGGTAACCGTGGTGGTTTTCAGCCCTTGGGGGTGACGAGCACGATTTCCATAACACCCCCACCTACTTCAACCCTGGATAACCCTGATCCAGGGAGTGCGCCCAATCCTCCTAACAAGGAGCCGCGTAGACCATCGATGGAGGAGGAAGTAGAAGTCCTGTAACACCCCATTTTGGAAATGGAATATTACGCATAATCATGGCGTGTCATCAAAGCATACAAGGATAAATGTCTAAGCATTATTCAACCATAAAAGGGAAATACCGGAAACAAACATCGGTACCCCAAAGTAAAGCTCATCACACACAAACATAAATACTGTAAAAAGGAAAGGACGAAACAATGTCCATAGCAACTGTATCAAAGTAAAGGAAATGCATAAAGTAAAGAAAGACAGTAAGGCTTCCAGTTCATATGCACCTACGTTTGAGATCTACGAGCGTCCCTGAGTACCTTCCGTTTTGGGAACATGAAAAGGAAAACGGCTGAGCAAGACGCTCAGTGCACGGATGTACAATAAAGCATGATATAGGATAAGCATGTAACATATAACAGCGGAAGACTAAGTACTGAGTAAACTGGTTAAGTAACAAGAAAACTGGTTTTATAGTTTGAAAAGCCTTATGTTTAACCTGTGGAAACTGTTTTAACATATAAATACCATAGCCCATATAGGTCATGAAAAGGTCACGTGCATGAATACTTGGAGGGGTGAACTCATCATGCTGATTAGAGGGGATGCCTCTAATCAATATACTGATTTGGGTAGGAGGGATCAACTCCTTGTGAAGGGTGCAAGGCACACACCACATTCACCATGATAAACTGAATAAAACATGTAACTAGGATGCACCCATACGCCCCACCTGATATAATAATATGGCCAAAACTGAAAAGGGACGCCACGAGCAATCACTCCGCCGTGGGGAAGTCATAACATCGGTGCCTCCAATGCTATGGTTATGGTACCTCCATAACTAGGTGAAACTGGTCATGCTTGTATATGGCTATAGTTTATGCTAAATTAACATAAGCAGTTCAAAACAATAAAACAAATGCTGGGGAAAACAGTTGGCTGCATACGGGGAAATCCTAATAAGGAAAGAATGTCCATACTGAAAGGACGGGAATCCGTACCTCAAGTCCAGTGAATGAACGGAAGAAAGACTCCTACTTCTGGATCACTAACGCTACATGAATACACACGTGTATAAGTATCGATTCACTGATTACGTACTGGGTTTTGTGTCTCATATTAGCTGATTTGGTATGTTTTAGGTCCTGGTTCACTGTTTAAAGCCTTAAACCGTGTTTATCTAGTATTCTGGCTAATCTGATTAAGTATTACTGGTGTGTTTCATGTATTATTATACTTACTGTGTAATAATAAGTAACTTTCCAAAAATAGCAGGTTTCCAAAAATAGAAAGTTTCCAAAAATAGAAAGTTTCCAAAAATAGAAAGTTTCCAAAAATAGAAAGTTACCAAAAATAGAAAGTTTCCAAAAATAGGAAGTTTCCAAAAATAGAAAGTTTCCAAAAATAGAAAGTTTCCTAAAATAGAATTAAGCTGATTACATAAGCTAACTTATAAGTCTAAGTGTTATAAGCTTATCTCTTAAGTCATATGATATAGTGTATAGTTTAATTATTATTTCATGTATTTTAATTAAACTATAGGTAAAGCATTTTAATTAAAGTATAACATGTTTTAATTAAAATGAAATGAAAATACTTAGGTTAAAATATGTATTATTATCATTAATAATATAACCTAAGTCATGTCTAAATTAATTAATTATAGGCATGTTTTAATAATTAATTAATTATAACTTATAACATAAAATACTTAGGTTAAATTAATGTCATGATAAACTAATAATTAAAATAACCTAAGTCATGATTTAATTAATATTTCATGTTATTAATTAATTATATCCTAAGTTCATAATTCATAAAAATTAACATGTATCATGAATCATGATTTAACCAACGAACCATGAATCGGGTATGAATTCGACACCGTACCCCGGGCCAAACCCGGGGCACATGTGTCCCCTTGCTGCCGTGGGTCCCACATGAGCCAACCAAGACCAATTGTGGTCTTGGTGGTGGCGGCAATAGCAAACCAAACCCCCCTCGGGTTTGTTTTGCTAGGCGGCTAAAAACAAACACCCTTATAAATCCTTCCTTGATTTTAATTAATACCAAAACATGTTAGATCAATGATTAATTACCTTGTTTTTATAAGAAAAATTAATAACATGTTCATGAAAATAATCAAAGATCAAAAGAATAAAAAAGAATTAAAAAGAAAGGTTAGAAAGGTATACCACTATGTAGCTTGGAAAAAGGATGAACAAACACGGTTTCTACACTTGTTTTTAAGATCAAAATCAAACAAATCACCCCCTTATGGTGGTGTAGAGGTGGCGGCACAAAGAGAGCAAAAAGGAGAGGAGAAAAACTCTTTTAGGGTTTTTGTTTATTTCTTGTAAAATGAAAAGTGAAAACATGTTTTACTCTTTACCCCCCTTAACTTGTAAAGTCCATGGGCTAAGCCCATTTCTTGTATGTGTGCCGTGGGTATGGGGGCCCCACATGGGGTACCCGTACCTTTCTCGTGTCCCGATGTTTCGTGTTCGTTCGTGGTTAAACGTGCTCGTGTTTAAAGTGTTTCTTTTTAATCTATCGTGTCGTTTATCATAAACTTCACGCTCGTAAATATATTATAAGTATTTACGTAAATATTTTACTTAGTATATTAAATGGTGATCATGATTTAATTATGTTCACGTGATATATTATTAACTGTTTATCATGAGTTCGTACGTAATCGATACTTGTCATGTCATACACGTATGCACTTGCTTGATTATTAGCACATGAATGTGATCAATACTAACTGAGGTAAGTTTTAATCTAGGACGTACGATCTTAAGGGCACTATTCATGGTAAAAGCATGCGGGTTTTACAATTCTTCCCCCCTAAAAAGAATAATTCGTCCCCGAATTATAGATAAAGTAAGCTGAAAAGAAGTGACATACCCGAACTCAAAATATGAAGTGAGGGTAAGAAGCCCGGATAGACTCCTCTGTTTCCCAAGTGGCTTCCCGCTCGGTATGGTCCCTCCAAAGAATTTTGACGAATGGAATCGTCTTCCTTCTCATGACTCGTTCTTGCCTGTCGAGTACTCGTTCGGGTTCTTCTATAAAGGTGAGATCTTCACGTATCTGTTCCAGTGGATACTGAACCATGTGAAGGGGATGATAATTGTACCCTCTGAGTAAGGACACATGGAACACGTTATGCACGTGCGAAAGCTGAGGAGGTAACGCCAATCGGTAAGATACTTCGCCGATTCGTTCAACGATATCAAATGGTCCGATGAACCGAGGACTGAGTTTTCCTTTGATCCCGAAGCGTTTAACACCACGTGCCGGCGAAACCTTGAGGAAGACGTGATCTCCCACATTAAAATGTATGTCCCTACGATGCTTATCGGCGTAACTCTTCTGACGTGACCGTGCTTCTTGCAACTTCTGTTTAGCTACCTCAATCTTCTCATTGGTCATTTCTATAATTTATGGTCCTTCGAGTGTTCGCTCTCCCACTTGATCCCAGCAAGTTGGAGCGCGACACTTTCTGCCATACAACATTTCAAAAGGAGCACATTTGATACTTGCGTGCCAGCTGTTGTTGTATGCAAACTCGACTAAACAGATGTAATCGTCCCAATCACCTGTCCATTCCAACGCACACGACCTTAACATATCTTCCAATGTCTGAATTGTTCGCTCCGATTGTCCGTCCGTTTGAGGATGAAAGGCTGTGCTCAGCTTAAGTTGTGTACCCCAAGCTTTTTGCAGACCTTTCCAGAATCGCGACGTGAAACGAGGATCTCTGTCTGAGACGATGCTGGAGGGAGTGCCGTGGAGTCTCATGATCTCCCTTCTGTACGTATCTGCGAGTTTACTTACCGGATCTTCCTTGCGTATCGGTAAGAAATGAGCTGATTTGGTGAGTCGATCAACGATGACCCAAATAGCATCATGCTTCTTCTTGGTAGGCGGAAGACCGGTAACAAAATCCATGGTGATTTTGTCCCACTTCCACTCTGGAATATCCAACGGTTGAAGGAGACCGCCAGATCGCTGATGTTCAATCTTAACCTGCTGACATGTAAGACATTTGGAGACATACGTGGCTACATCCTGTTTCATACCACTCCACCAAAAGTGCTGTCTGATGTCATGGTACATTTTTGTCGACCCAGGATGTATAGAAAATGGGGAGCTGTGAGCTTCAGCTAACAATGCTTCCCGGAGTTCTGGATTGTCAGGAACACAAAGTCTCGTGCCCTGCCAAACGATACCGTCTGCGTCCATTCTGAATTCCGTCTGCTTCTCTAAATTCTGAATTATCGCCCAAATCTCTCCATCATCCTTCTGCGCTTCCTTAATCCTAGTCAGTAATTCAGGTTCTACTCTAAGATTCGCCCAGTATCCATGCTGCCCACGTACCATGATTTCGATGTCTAGCCGCTCCAAGTCTCTTATATTTTGTTCCTTGATCTCCATGCCGTTTATCATTCCGGACTTTCTGCTGAGTGCATCTGCTACTACATTGGCTTTCCCGGGATGATACTGTAGGTTAATATCATAATCCTTCAACAGTTCCAACCATCTCCTTTGTCTCATGTTCAATTCTCGCTGTGTGAAGATATACTTCAAGCTCTTGTGATCCGTGAAAATGTCGCATGATTCTCCGTATAAGTAATGCCTCCATATCTTCAATGCGAACACCACTGCAGCAAGTTCCAGGTCATGTGTAGGGTAGTTTTCTTCATAGGGCTTAAGCTGCCGTGAAGCATACGCGATCACTTTCCCATGTTGCATGAGAACACAGCCCAGTCCCTTCCCCGATGCATCGCTATAGATCTGAAATCCACCTATACCAGATGGGAGAGTAAGAATAGGTGCAGATACCAACTTCTGCTTTAGGTCTTCGAAGCTCTTCTCTCGATCTTCCGTCCAGACGAATTTCTCTCCTTTTCGCATCAGTTTGGTGAGAGGTAGTGCCAAGCGGGAAAAGTTCTCCACGAATCTTCGATAATATCCAGCTAAGCCTAAGAAACTGCGGACTTCTGTCGCTGATGTTGGTCTTGGCCATTTAGTGATAGCCTCAACCTTCGCTGGGTCCATAGTGATCCCTTCTGCTGATACAATGTGACCTAAGAATGCCACCTTGTTTAACCAGAACTCACACTTGGAGAATTTCGCATACAGCTGCTTCTGACGAAGAATCTGTAGTACAGTGCGGAGATGATCTTCGTGTTCCTCCGTGGACTTTGAGAATATCAAGATGTCATCGATGAATACAATGACAAATTTATCAAGGAATTCATGGAAGATTTTGTTCATTAGATCCATGAATACTGCTGGAGCGTTAGTCAGGCCGAATGGCATGACCACGAACTCATAATGGCCATAGCGGGTACGAAAAGCAGTCTTGGCAATATCCTGCTCTTTAATCCTTAGCTGATGGTAACCTGACCTTAGATCGATCTTTGAGAAGTGTTTGGCTCCTTGAAGTTGGTCAAACAGATCGTCTATACGTGGCAGTGGATATCTATTGCGGATGGTAATCTTATTAAGTTCACGGTAGTCAATGCAAAGTCGCATGCTGCCGTCCTTCTTCTTAACGAACAAGACCGGTGCGCCCCATGGAGATGCGCTCGGTCTAATGAACCCTCGTTCAAGAAGTTCCTGCAGTTGGTCCTTCAGTTCTTTTAGCTCTATGGGAGCCATACGATACGGAGCCTTAGAGATCGGCTCAGCTCCTGGAACAAGGTCGATGTTGAACTCCACTTCTCTTGCAGGTGGTATGCCTGGAAGTTCATCTGGGAAGACGTCCTGAAATTCCGAAACTACTGGTTGATCCTGAATCGATGGGGATTCAGCATCCATGTCATGAACCGTAGCTAGATAACCTTCGCAGCCATGTGACAGTAATGCACGTGCTTGCAAGGTAGATATGACCTGTACAGACCGTCCGGGTATGAACCCGTTATGAATGTACTCTGGTACATTAATGTCGCCGAAGATCACCCGATATGAGTGGCAGTCTATGGTAGCATGGTGCCTGGATAGCCAATCCATGCCGAGAATCATATCGAACTCAATCATATCTAGAGGAAGTGCATCTACTACACGAACTTTATCGTCAAACTCTAGAGGAAGACTCTTGTATACATGAGTTATTAATACAGAGTCCCTCAGAGGCGTGGAAATGGTAAGCTTATTTTCTAATGGCAAGGGAAGTGTCCTGATGTTCTTAGCATAAGTAGTGGAAACAACTGAATGAGTGGCACCCGTGTCGAAAAGAACACATGCAGCTTGGCCGTACATATACAAAATTCCAGTAATGGTACCTGTAGATTTGTTTGCCTGATCGCGCGATGTCGTGTAGACACGCCCAGTGGTAGGAGGCGGTTTAGTATCAGCATGACCCGAAGTACCCTCCATTTCACCCTTACGGCAATCTCTCATACGATGGCCAGGGAGGCCGCACTTGTAGCACGCGTCGGAATCACGACGACATGGGCCAGGGTGTCTGCGATGGCAAGTGCTGCAAAGAGGATGAGTGAATCCTCCAGCAGGAGTCCTTGCTTGCTGAGGGCCTGCTGATGACAGAACGTGTTAAGAATAAGGTATATGCACGAGTATAAGACGTAAGCGTCATAAGATGCTTACCAGTGTTAGCTGAACGGTTAGGCTGAGAACCCCTGTGGTTCTGGTCCCTTCCGTTACCGTGGTTCCTGGTAGAGATTATTATAGTGTCAGCATGAGAGACATAACATGAAATCATAAGAAGATGCATAAATAGTAGGACCTGCTGTTGTTGGAGTGTCCCGCATTGTTACGGTAATTATCATTACCGTTGCGCCTTTCCACAACAGAATGGTCGTTAGAGTGACCGTTTCCTTTGGGCTGATTGGGCTGCTGCTGAGTAGCCGGCTGAGACCGGTCCCCAGTTTTCTTCCTGGAAGATACAGTTTAACAGATGATTATAGAACATATAACGATAGGATGCGGTCTGGTTAACGCTAGAATACGACATGTTTTACCTCTTGTCGGGTCTTTCAGCTTCCCCGAACTCATCGCGTTCCTGCAACATCTCAAGCTTCCTTGCTGCGTCGGCCACTTGTGCCACTGTATTAAACGTAGCACATACCAGATTGTTCGCGACCGAGGTGCGAAGTGCCCACCTAAAATGGTGTGCCTGCTCCTCAGGAGTACCAGCCGCTGCTCCTAGAAAACCAGCTAGGCGAAGAAAGCGCTGCATGAATTCGTTGCTATTCTCGCCCTGTCTCTGACGTATCCCGTGGTATTCACGCTTGAGTTTGTCCTGCTCTGCCTTAGGAAAGAACTGTTCCATCACTCTCTCCTTGAATTGGGCCCATGTCAAACCAGCGACCCATTCATCACCTCCTTCTGACTGCGTCAAAGCTAGCCACCAGTTGAGTACATCGCCTTCAAACCTGTAGCACGCCAACCTTGCTTTGAAGGCGGGGTCACATCCCATAGCATTGAAGATTTTCTCAATGTGAGTCAGCCAGCTTTCAGCATCGCTGGGGATATCAGTCTTTTCAAAAGCTCTCGGACGGAGCTTGTTAAATCTTTCCAACCATATCGCTAGAGTCACTGGGGGAGGAGGAGGAGGAGGTGCCTGATTCTGCGGCTGCTGATTATTGGCAGCTTGGACTTCAGCACGAATGTCATTCCTCAGTTGAGGAAGTAAGGCTTGCATGGCAGCCTGAATTGCAGCATTGAGCTGCTCTTGCTCGCGTGTGAGAACCATCTGACAGTATAACATAAAACATATGATTAACAGTTCAACATAAAATATAAAAAAAATTTTATGCCAAAAATTTTCACGAGAAAAAATTTTATGCAAGAAAATCTTTGTATGAATGCATGATGCAGTTTTATGAAAACTTTTGATGCTCGAGAGTGAACGCCTTAGGTCAGTTCACTCAAAATAAAAGACATATCGAGGGGACGCCTATGGGTCGGTCCCAAATCTAAAAGTTTCGGTAAAACACATGCGACTAAATAGGGCCAGTCCTGTACCAACCATTACTTAGTCAAAAACCCTGTAACAATGACATGTATATGTATGCTTAAAAATGATGAATGCATGAAAACAACTGTCAGTTCTAGGAAGACCGTAGTGACTACCCACTAATCACAGGTCATATTTGAGAGCCTACAGGTCGAAGCCTTGGCTCTGATACCATAATTGTAACACCCCATTTTGGAAATGGAATATTACGCATAATCATGGCGTGTCATCAAAGCATACAAGGATAAATGTCTAAGCATTATTCAACCATAAAAGGGAAATACCGGAAACAAACATCGGTACCCCAAAGTAAAGCTCATCACACACAAACATAAATACTGTAAAAAGGAAAGGACGAAACAATGTCCATAGCAACTGTATCAAAGTAAAGGAAATGCATAAAGTAAAGAAAGACAGTAAGGCTTCCAGTTCATATGCACCTACGTTTGAGATCTACGAGCGTCCCTGAGTACCTGCCGTTTTGGGAACATGAAAAGGAAAACGGCTGAGCAAGAAGCTCAGTGCACGGATGTACAATAAAGCATGATATAGGATAAGCATGTAACATATAACAGCGGAAGACTAAGTACTGAGTAAACTGGTTAAGTAACAAGAAAACTGGTTTTATAGTTTGAAAAGCCTTATGTTTAACCTGTGGAAACTGTTTTAACATATAAATACCATAGCCCATATAGGTCATGAAAAGGTCACGTGCATGAATACTTGGAGGGGTGACCTCATCATGCTGATTAGAGGGGATGCCTCTAATCAATATACTGATTTGGGTAGGAGGGATCAACTCCTTGTGAAGGGTGCAAGGCACACACCATATTCACCATGATAAACTGAATAAAACATGTAACTAGGATGCACCCATACGCCCCACCTGATATAATAATATGGCCAAAACTGAAAAGGGACGCCACGAGCAATCACTCCGCCGTGGGGAAGTCATAACATCGGTGCCTCCAATGCTATGGTTATGGTACCTCCATAACTAGGTGAAACTGGTCATGCTTGTATATGGCTATAGTTTATGCTAAATTAACATAAGCAGTTCAAAACAATAAAACAAATGCTGGGGAAAACAGTTGGCTGCATACGGGGAAATCCTAATAAGGAAAGAATGTCCATACTGAAAGGACGGGAATCCGTACCTCAAGTCCAGTGAATGAACGGAAGAAAGACTCCTACTTCTGGATCACTAACGCTACATGAATACACACGTGAATAAGTATCGATTCACTGATTACGTACTGGGTTTTGTGTCTCATATTAGCTGATTTGGTATGTTTTAGGTCCTGGTTCACTGTTTAAAGCCTTAAACCGTGTTTATCTAGTATTCTGGCTAATCTGATTAAGTATTACTGGTGTTTCATGTATTATTATACTTACTGTGTAATAATAAGTAACTTTCCAAAAATAGCAGGTTTCCAAAAATAGAAAGTTTCCAAAAATAGAAAGTTTCCAAAAATAGAAAGTTTCCAAAAATAGAAAGTTTCCAAAAATAGAAAGTTACCAAAAATAGAAAGTTTCCAAAAATAGAAAGTTTCCAAAAATAGAAAGTTTCCAAAAATAGAAAGTTTCCAAAAATAGAAAGTTTCCTAAAATAGAATTAAGCTGATTACATAAGCTAACTTATAAGTCTAAGTGTTATAAGCTTATCTCTTAAGTCATATGATATAGTGTATAGTTTAATTATTATTTCATGTATTTTAATTAAACTATAGGTAAAGCATTTTAATTAAAGTATAACATGTTTTAATTAAAATGAAATGAAAATACTTAGGTTAAAATATGTATTATTATCATTAATAATATAACCTAAGTCATGTCTAAATTAATTAATTATAGGCATGTTTTAATAATTAATTAATTATAACTTATAACATAAAATACTTAGGTTAAATTAATGTCATGATAAACTAATAATTAAAATAACCTAAGTCATGATTTAATTAATATTTCATGTTATTAATTAATTATATCCTAAGTTCATAATTCATAAAAATTAACATGTATCATGAAGCATGATTTAACCAACGAACCATGAATCGGGTATGAATTCGACACCGTACCCCGGGCCAAACCCGGGGCACATGTGTCCCCTTGCTGCCGTGGGTCCCACATGAGCCAACCAAGACCAATTGTGGTCTTGGTGGTGGCGGCAATAGCAAACCAAACCCCCCTCGGGTTTGTTTTGCTAGGCGGCTAAAAACAAACACCCTTATAAATCCTTCCTTGATTTTAATTAATACCAAAACATGTTAGATCAATGATTAATTACCTTGTTTTTATAAGAAAAATTAATAACATGTTCATGAAAATAATCAAAGATCAAAAGAATAAAAAAGAATTAAAAAGAAAGGTTAGAAAGGTATACCACTATGTAGCTTGGAAAAAGGATGAACAAACACGGTTTCTACACTTGTTTTTAAGATCAAAATCAAAAAAATCACCCCCTTATGGTGGTGTAGAGGTGGCGGCACAAAGAGAGCAAAAAGGAGAGGAGAAAAACTCTTTTAGGGTTTTTGTTTATTTCTTGTAAAATGAAAAGTGAAAACATGTTTTACTCTTTACCCCCCTTAACTTGTAAATTCCATGGGCTAAGCCCATTTCTTGTATGTGTGCCGTGGGTATGGGGGCCCCACATGGGGTACCCGTACCTTTCTCGTGTCCCGATGTTTCGTGTTCGTTCGTGGTTAAACGTGCTCGTGTTTAAAGTGTTTCTGTTTAATCTATCGTGTCGTTTATCATAAACTTCACGCTCGTAAATATATTATAAGTATTTACGTAAATATTTTAGTTAGTATATTAAATGGTGATCATGATTTAATTATGTTCACGTGATATATTATTAACTGTTTATCATGAGTTCGTACGTAATCGATACTTGTCATGTCATACACGTATGCACTTGCTTGATTATTAGCACATGAATGTGATCAATACTAACTGAGGTAAGTTTTAATCTAGGACGTACGATCTTAAGGGCACTATTCATGGTAAAAGCTTGCGGGTTTTACAAGTCCAACCACTCAGCAAGGAGGATCTCACTCGAGTTCTCACGCAGAACTTTGATAGGATCTTCCCAGGGATTGCATCAAGGTTGAATCTAGGGAGGAACCTCCAATATAGAATCAACTTTGGCAACACCGGACCAATCACCTCTTCCCAAAATCAGAGGAAAAGAAAATCCCAGCCTCAGGAGCGGAGCATCTTTGAGGAAACTCCTCAACCTAGGAATGTGTTCGAGTGCATAGGAGATCGCCTCATGCAGGAACTAACGCAGTCTCGAGAAGTGGTGGATAGGTCCGACGGTTCACCCGAGCGACCAGATTGAGAGCTGGCTAGAGCCACCCGCCGCACAAGCGTGTGGGATAGGATGGACACTTGGGAAAAGGCTCCCGGCTCGTCTCAAAAAAGTGGTCCTCACCCAAGGTATGGGGCACCACCCCCGTCTCCAGATCCACCAGGGGAGGACTCAGATGACCATCCGCCTAAGCGTCGCCGACCTAGACGTACCCCTCCACCACCACCAAACAATGATGAGTATTATGGTGGCCCTTATTAACGAGATGCAGAAGCAGAGGATCTTTCCCGCCCGTGGTGTGAACCATGGGATGACCCTAGGCTCACCCGGCCATGGGCGGATCCCAGGGAAGACCCATTCACCCTCCGCATACGGAACTACTCCGAGGACACCAAACGTCGTATGCCGACGTGTGTCAAGACCTATGATGGAACTGGTGATCCGGATGATCACCTCAAAATATTCGATACGCAGGCTAAAATTGAGCGATGGCCCATGCCTATATGGTGCCAAATGTTCAATTCGACTTTGATCTACAATGCCCGTGACTGGTTTGAGGGACTCCTCCACGAAGCATTGATAGCTTCACGGAACTACGCACTGCGTTCAAGAATAATTATACTCAGAGGAAGAAGTATAATAGGGACCGGTCTCATTGGCAACTGTCAAACAACGGACGGGGGAGTCCACGGAAGCCTTCACTGAACGCTTCAATGATGAGTGCACGCGCACAAAGACAATGATTACATGCACGCCATAACAGACATGGAGTTGATTAGGCGTCTCAATGACAAGCGTCCAGAGAGGTATGATGACCTAATGGAGAGAGTCAGAAACTTCATAGAAGGAGAAACGGCGGTTGCCGCGGCTTACCCTTCAAAAGGAAACGGCTACCGGTCAAACGAACAGTCCAGGAGGCAATCGGGCAGTCAAAACAATCAGAACAATAGCAGGGGCTCAGACTATAAGAGCCAAAACAAAGGAGGACGACCGGACGATAAGTTTACCCCCTAAAGATGTCCTATCGGGAGATCTTGCTGACGGAAGGGGAAAATTTTCCGAGGCTTCCACCAATGACAACTCCGCCGGACCGTCGGCAAGGAAATCGCTTCTGCGAGTTCCATAATGACAAGGGCCATGGCACGGAGGAGTGTATCAAGCTCAAGAAGCACATTGAGTCGCTGATCAAGTCAGGTAAACTCAAGCATTTGGTTAAGGATTGGAAGGATGCAAAAGACAACAAGAAGTATGACAAGAAGGATCCCCAAAAGGACAAACCTTCGACCATATACATGATCCAACCCATACAACGTCGCACCAGGCAGAAAATTGGCCAAAAATTTTCACACGACAGGGAAATCTCATTCCCTCTCATCACAACAAGCGATGTGATTGATGTGCCTCTCACTATTGAGATAAGCATTGGAACACACAATGTTCGTCGCATGTATGTGGATGGAGGGTCGTCAACAGAAGTACTGTACGAACACTGTTTTGTGCAGTTACGACCAAAAATAAGAAGCCAATTATTACCGGCCACGGCGCCGCTCACTGGCTTTAGTGGAGACACTATCTGGCCGAAAACGAATGACAGGCGTGCAACGCGCGATAGCAGAACATAAGCTCCAGATCCGCCAGGGGTACCAACCCATCAAGCAAAAGAAGCGCGGCCAGGCGCCTGAGCGCAACCGAGTGATATTGGAGGAAGTACGGAAACTAGTGGACGCAGATATCATGCGCGAGGTATACTACCATGAGTGGTTATCCAATCCGGTCATGGTCAAAAAACATGACGGAAGTTGGCGCATGTGTGTGGATTTCACGGATCTGAACAAAGCCTGTCCATAGGATTGTTACCCGTTACCGGAGATTGACTGGAAGGTGGAATCCCTGTGTGGATATCCCTTTAAGTGCTTCTTAGACGCATATAAAGGATATCACCAGATCCAGATGGCGGAGGAGGACGCAGAAAAAACGGCTTTCCATACAAGTCAGGGCGTATTTTGCTATACGAAAATGTCGTTTGGACAAAAGAACGCCGGTTCTACATACCAGCGGCTTGTGGACAAAGCTTTTGAATCACATATAGGCCGCAACCTGGAAATCTATGTGGATGACTTAGTCATAAAAAGTCATACGGAGGATGCACTTCTCCGGGATGTCCAAGAGACATTCGACACACTGAGGAGGATTAACATGAAGCTAAATCCAAAGAAATGCACGTTTGGGGCAACGGAGGGAATGTTCCTTGGATATTTGATTGATCCAAACGGCATCAAACCTTGCCCAGAGAAAACGGACGCAGTGATACAGCTGCCATGCCCTCAGACACGGAAGGAGGTGCAATCCTTAAATGGGAAACTGGCCGGGCAAAATAGGTTCCTATCCAAATCCGCAGAGAAGTCATTACCCCTATTTAAGACACTCAAGAAGTTCATTAGGAAGGGAGACTTCCGGTGGACAAAGGAAACTGAGGAAGCTTTTGGCCAACTCAAGCAGCACCTTGCATCTCTCCCTATGCTAGTAGCTCCCCGGTCAAAGGAGGAACTCATTATGTATCTCTCAGCCACTCATGGCGCAATAAGTGCGGTACTCATGACAGATAGGGATACAGTGCAAGCTCCGGTCTACTTCATAAGTAGAACATTACAAGGGCCGGAGCTGAATTACTCCTCTATGGAAAAATTGGTTTTGGCACTAGTGTTTGCTACAAAGCGGTTGCGCCGATACTTTCAGGCGCACCCAATTGTAGTCATTACTGACCAACCAATAAAGCAAGTCATCTCTAGACCGGATGTGGCAGGGAGGCTACAAAAATGGAGCATTCTATTGGGGGAGCATAATATATCTTATAGGCCAAGGACGGCTGTTAAAGGCCAGATCTTGGCAGATTTTTTGATAGAGAAGACGGATGAGGAAGGACCAATCATAAAACAAGACGAGACTCCAACAGAACCGTGGGTGTTATTTACGGACGGATCTTCGTGTACAGATGGGTCAGGAGCTGGCCTCATCCTCACAAATCCGGAAGGAATGAAGTTTACGTACGCCCTCCGTTTTGAGTTCACAGCCACCAATAACGAAGCGGAATATGAAGCATTAATTGCGGGTTTAAAAATCGCCGCTAGAATGGGAGTCCGCAACCTTGAGGCCTATGTGGACTCACGGCTTGTCGCGAACCACATTCTAGGTGGATATGTGGCTAAGGAGGACAACATGGTCCGATACTTGGAGAAAGTCAAGTCGCTCATCGCGGCTTTCAGCAAGTTTTCCATCAAGCAGGTGCCAAGAGGTGAGAACAAGAAGTTGGACGCGCTTAGCAAGATTGCATCTACAAGCTTCGCCCACTTGTCCAAGCAAGTTTTGGTGGAAATACTCAAGGAGAAGTCTATAACAGAAGGGGAGGTCGCTACTATAGTTGAGGAGGATGGACCTACATGGATGACCTCGATTATCAACTATTTGACTAGTGAGACCCTTCCGGACGAGGAAAAAGCAGCACGACGCATCAGAAGGAAGTCGCAACACTTCGAACTCCGAGAAGGTATTATTTATAAGCGCTCTTTCTTGCAGCCGTGGTTGCGGTGTGTTGGACCACGTCAGGCTACCTATGTAATCAGTGAAATACATGAAGGGTTGTGCGGCATGCACGCAGGTCTACGATCAGTGTTAGCTAGAGCCTTACGGACAGGATATTATTGGCCTACCATGCACAGGGATGCACGCGACATGATTCGCAAGTGTAGTGATTGCCAAGTGCGTAGACCAGTGTCGCGACATCCGTAGCAGGAGCTTACACCTATCACATCCCCATGGACATTCTATAAGTGGGGAATCGACATTGCAGGACCATTTCCTGAAGCTGCAAGGGGAGTTAAGTTCTTGATTGTCGCGATGGACTACTTCACACGTTGGATAGAGGCCAAGGCAGTCAAATCCATCGCAGGCAAACAAGTTAAAAAGTTTGTTTGGGAGCACATTGTGTGCCGTTTTGGCCTACCAGGAGAAATCATCCCGGACAACGGTAAACAGTTCACGGACAATCCATTCAAGGACTGGTGTGCATCATTGAATATCAAGCGGCGCTTCGCGTCCGTTAAGCATCCGCAGACAAATGGCCTTGTGGAACGAGCGAATAGAAGCTTGGGAAACGGCATCAAGGCACGTTTGGATGAGCGAAGTGCCAAATGGGTGGATGAGCTACCACATGTTCTATGGGCACATAGGACTATGATCAAAACGGCCAACGGAGACACTCCATTTGCATTGACTTACGGCACTGAAGCTGTTATACCAGCAGAAATAGGAATGCCTACCATCCGCACGGCGGAGGTTAATGTTGTCACGAACGACAAACAGCTGCGAATCAACCTGGATCTGTTGGAAGAAAAAAGGGAGATAGCATCCATTAATGAGGCTAAGTCCAAGGCTAAAATGAAGGCTTATTACGACGTTAAGGTTAAAGGTGTTTCCTTCTGACCGGGGGATTATGTCTATCGTGCTAACGAAGCAAGTCGAGCAGAGAATACAGGAAAACTGGACCCTAAGTGGGAAGGACCGTATGAGGTCACGGAAGCCTTGGGACGAGGTGCGTACAAGTTACGTGACATGGATGGCCGCGACCTGGAGCGCACATGGAACATCTCCAACCTCAAAAGGTGCTATCTTTGAAAGCTCCGGCTTCCGCATGGGTACTTTGCCGTATGTGGCTTTAATGAAGATCCGTGCACTCTATCTGTTTTGCTTATTATGTTTTGTCTAGGTTCCTTTTTTGTTTCTTAGGACTTATCATGCTTGTTCAAAACAAAAAATGTAAACGTTCTAATAAAATGTCGTGGTGCCTAGCTAGCTCCACGAGTTGTTTTGTGCACATTATTTTTTAGGATTTTGTTATTCATATGGATTTTGGTTATTATTATAATATGTCATGTTTCATATGCATTCATTCAAATCATCGTACATGTACTATACGCCTCCAGGTGGGGTAAAAGGATTAAGTGAACCTACTAATTCAACTTGCCGCGTAAGAGGGATGCAACCCCAGTGGCACGGATCATGTATCCTTACTAGACACCTTACTCACAAGACGTTGTGGTAAGTTTCGTATGCCGTACTCACGCAGTGCTCCGCATAGTAAAGACGCACGTCGCATGTCTAGTAAATCATAGGCTTGTATGTATTTTCCTTTTTGTGTAAGACGTGACATGTCATGCAGTATTGGTATACAATATTCAACAAAATAAAAATACACAAGTTTCCAAATAAATAACAAAATGGCCATGGTCATCACGGACTTACATACAAAGGACAGTTATTTCACACATGTCTTAGCCGTGTACATGCACGGACGAATAAAAACTACAAATATTCAACGGTTACAAACCAGAATTGTCTGAAATGGATAATACAGTGGGAGCACCCTACATGGGGGGGGGGGGAGAAACTTACCTATCTCCACTTGTTCCTCAACCAAGCATGGCAACCTCTCACCACGTTCCTTCCGCTTCAAGGCTTGAGCCGCATTCCTCTCCAGCACCCCGCTTAAGGGTTCTTCATCGAGCACGATCATGGTTACGTCCTCATAGATAGGGAGCGTCAGGTGGTTGGGTGATGCAGTGAAGGAAGCACGGGAATGACCCTCATCTTGGGAGAACGCACTGAGACTAAGCTTTTCCATGATTTCCATGTTCGATGCATCTTTTGTGGCCTCCAGCTTAGCCAAGAATGGATAATGAAGATCTCGCATCACGGCCATGGAAGCAGTCATCTTGTTAGCAGCTTCAGAGTTAAAGAAAGCATGTCTGGTGAAGTGCTCCTTTTTCTTGATCAGCTCTACGGCCTGGAGCATTCCTTCATGACGACCGTGGTCAATACCATCGGACACAAGGCTTGCAAACTGTTGCACAAATTCGGGGGCCTCTAGTACCTTGGTGACGGCCAAACGTGCCCCATGTCCCACCATCCACCTGTGGCCGGTAATGGCTGCTAGTAGTTGGGGGCATAGCACGTCGTGGTGTTCGGCGGTGAGGGCATCGATCATCACATCGTTTTGGGCAGACGCTTCCTTTAGCTCCTTGGTAATAGCCCTCTCATCAGCAAGCTCCTCTTGTACCTTCTCCATGCTCTGGATTGTCATCTGAGCGTCTTCCAGTTTTTTGGTAAGCACGGATACCTGGCTGGAGGAGGACTTGGCAGACGCCTCCGCCGCGGTCACCTTTATGAGATTAATTGTTAGATTATATTACTTGTAGAATAAAGGGTGGTGCGTCATGGATATGTACCTTGGTTATTGCGGCATCTAGTTTTGCCTCGAGATCGGCCACTTGTTGGTCATAAGCATTCGCACGGGCTGATTGCTCCTTCACGGTCGCCTCAGCACTAGCAAGTTGGGACTGGAGGGCTGAAATTTAAGCTTCATTCTCCTCGATCATTCTCTCCCTCCGTCCAACTTTCCTCTTAAGGGACTCCACATGCCCAAGTGCGGCTTCGAATCTTACTCTCATTGAGGTGCCCATTGCCATCTGATGCACCAAGGCGCCGTTGTACTCGTCCGCCAGGTCCGCATGGCTTAGCGCATTCGCTTCTCGCACCAAGCCTGGTGGTATGCAGTTATTGAGGTACTCTCGGCATTCCTCGGCTTCCCTCATTCGTGATGCAGTGGTGATATTCCAAATAGGGTTGAACGATTGAGGGGGGCCGGACGTTGGGAGGTCTTGGGAGGCTGTGGGGGTACCTTCTTCAAATACGGGATCGGATTTCATGGCGGCCGTGTGAAGCATGGGTTTCTCTCCACTTCCTTTTCTTTTCCCTTCTCCATTTGGGCGTCAGGTGGAGGCACGACACCAGTTTGTTCATCCCTGCAAAACAAGCATTTGGATACATATTAAGTATTGCTTAAAGGGAATTTGCCGCTCTTACGTATCAAGGTGGAGCCTTACATGTTATTCCATGCTAATTCTGATGTGGTCGGGGGAATCTGAGTAACTGGGTCGACATGTGTGGCCCAGATCGTCTCGGAAGCCTGGGTGGTGCTTCCAACAGATTGGTACAAGGGGTGGTCTTCTCGAAGATTCTTGGCAGGGGCATTGTGTTCGCCAATCTCGGCCGGATCAGCTCTTCTTACCCGTTTGTTTTTTCGGCGGGTACGCTTAGCGACGGGCTGAGCTGTTGCTTCTTCGGCCTCCTCCTCAACTTCTTTTTCAGCTTCCTCATCTTCCTCTTCATTGATTTGCTGTACCTCTTCCTCATCGTCGCCCAGCATCTGGCGAAGGCTGGAGGTGGTTAAGTCAATGTTGTCTCCTTGCTCTTCCCCATGTGCGGGAGTGGCAGTCTTAGGCGGTGAGGAGGGCCCGGCTCCTCCTTCGAGCATCCTGTTATCACCGTCCTCGTTGTTGAAGTCGACGGGAGTCCTCATCAGAGTTGTTTCTTCCTCGTCCGAGTGGGGGTCTGGCACGGCTTCAAGAGCAACCGTCACGTTTCCGGTATGCTCAAGAAGGGGTAGTTCGTTCTCACGTAGGGGACGGGAGCCCTCTGGTACGAGCTTTGGGTCGCCTTGGCGTAGAAGTCCAAAGAAGTTCATTTCTGCCATACAATAACAAAATATGTTAGCCATTACAAATTAATTGAATGAGCTTTTTGGTGTGACGATGCTAGCTTACCTTCACCCTGCCTTCTCCAAAACACAGGATATATGTTGGACGGGCCGAAATAGTTGCGGCTAATCCCTAGCAAACATAGAAATGATTCGGGGAGGTTTATATGGAACCCTGTCCTATTCAGATCTATTTCTTCGGAGTGTCGGGGGTTATATGTACTAGCGTGCGGTAGGGGGTCGTGGGATACCCTATGTTTGAAGGCATAATCAGCCGGCCATACTATTGAGTCAATGAAAAAGTAGTGGTCGTACCAGTTTTTCAGTGAGTCCATTGGCTTATTATGAGACTGGGGGCTGTTAGGGGATCGTTTCTTAAAGGATAACCAACCATTTACTATGTTGGGGGTGTAAAAAAGCCGGAATAGTTCTACGGTTGGGGGGATTCTTCTAGCACGGCAAAGGATCTCGAATTGACTTATCTTACACGCGCCTATATAGTGGAGCTGACTAATATGTACATCATAATATCCTAATAGATCTATGAGGAAACGGGTGAATGGAATGTAGTAGTTGGCCGCATCGAAAAGGCGAGTGTAAAGGCCAATTTTACCCTCCGGAGCCTCAGTTATGAGGTCTCCGGCGCCAGGCAGTGAGGGGTGTAGGTTGGTAGGGATGAAGTAATTGGTGCAAAAATGATCTAGTTGCTCCTGGGTCATTACATTAAGCACGGATCCAATTGTGGGGTTGTTTCTGTGAGCCATTACTGAATTAAAATGTAAGGGCGTGG
Source organism: Glebionis coronaria (assembly GCA_025667525.1). NCBI lineage: Eukaryota > Viridiplantae > Streptophyta > Magnoliopsida > Asterales > Asteraceae > Glebionis > Glebionis coronaria. The sequence continues at coordinate 305,907,252 of CM046874.1, forward strand.
TGTTCTAACCTGCGGAGGAAGGGATCCGTGCGTGATTGATTGAAGCTAAGAAGAAAGCTTTAATGGCAGAAATGGAGATAAGAACTGTGTGTTTCACACAGCCGTAGGGGTGGCTTATTTATAGGTTTGCCTCATGGGTCATGGCCTGTTGTATGTGTGACACGTGTTTGCCACTATTCTTAATCGTGCGGTTAGGGTGCAAGTGGCAAGTGAAACGTCAGGTGGGACCCACGGGTCACTTCTGACTTAGACTTTTACGCTGCTCGAGGCTCTGACTGTTTGCACTTTTGTCAGTCAAAGTGGCAGGTGAACAGTTATTAATGTCGGGATATGCGGCTCTTACGTAAGACTTGACATTCAATGATGTATTTAATTTGTCTCGGTCGCCACGAGCGGCTGAGATAATAATGGAGTAAATTCCTGAGTCAGGTTTCCACGTGCGGCCAAAACAAATTCTTGGACAACTTATCATTCCCTATTTTTCTTGGCACGTCCAGGGAGCATCTTGGTAGTCTAGAGGTTACGCCTATGGTTGTAACAACTAGACTGGGGGGACATGATGACGTATAGTCCCCAGCCGGGTCATGAACCCGACCCACGGGTACTACCCGTATCCGGCCCATCATGAATGGGTGGGAGTAATGTCATTTGAGCTTACGGGCTTGGATGAACAGTAACCGCACGCATGTGTGCGGCCCACGGCCCGGCATGACTGGTGCAGGGTTAGACAGAATCATATTCTATCTCTGAATGTGATTCACTCCAAAGAAGAGGATATTCACTCACCATAATTAGAAGATAACAATCAATCTAATTCTGGTGCTTATCTCTTCCTTGGGGCCGAAGTATCAGTGACAGTCCATTAGGGTTTCACTGCCTATAAAAGGAACCCTCAAATGTTCCACAAAGGTATTACATTCTGAACCCTCAAATCACATAAAACCCTAACCGATTACTTACTCTCACGCCGGAGTCTAATCGTAGGAAACATTCCCACGGTAAGCCTAACGCGTGTTGTTTAGTGTGCAGGATCCCAACAAAACAGTTCACTTGGTGCAAGAGCCGGAGCCCAGCCAACCCGAATTAGGCCTAATTCGGGTCTAGCAAGGATCACCCAACTTTTGCATCAACACATTGTTTCCCTAAAAATGGAGGAATGACCGTTGTGCCTAATGAAAACAACAAGTTAATTCCCACTCGTGTTGTGACCGGTTGGAGGGTGTGTATTGACTACCGAAAGTTAAAAGACGCCACTCGTAAAGACCACTTTCCAATGCCCTTCATGGATCAAATGTTGGAGCGACTCACGGGAAATGAGTTCTATTGCTTTTTAGATGGTTTTTCTCGCTACTTTCAAATATCCGTCGACCCTCGTGATCAAGAGAAGACTACGTTTACGTGTCCTTATGGAACATTTGCTTATCGTAGGATGCCTTTCGGACTTTGTAATGCACCGGGTACGTTTCAACGGTGTATGATGGCTATTTTTCACGATATGATCGAGAAGTCGATGGAAGTGTTTATGGATGACTTTTCGGTATTTGGCAATTCGTTCACGTCGTGTTTATCTAATCACGAGCAAATGTTAAAACGTTGTGAAGAAACCAATCTTGTGCTTAATTGGGAAAAATGTCATTTTATGTGTATACAAGGAATCGTCTTGGGACATAAGGTCTCGAAAGCGGGGATTGAGGTCGATAAAGCTAAGGTAGACGTCATCGCCAAGTTACCTCACCCCAAAACCGTTAAGGGAGTTAGGAGTTTCCTAGGCCACGTGGGCTTTGATCGTCGTTTCATCAAAGACTTTTCGAAAACCTCTCGACCTATGACACACCTTCTCGAGAAGGATGCTCCTTTTAACTTCAATGAGGATTGTGTTAGAGCTTTCGAAACTATCAAAAGGAAACTTACCGAAGCTCCCATTCTTGTTGCTCCTAATTGGGAATTACCCTTTGAAATCATGTGCGATGCAAGTGATTATGCTACAGGGGACGTCTTAGGGCAACGTTATGAAAAGCATTTCCGTCCTATCCATTATGCTAGTAAGACGATGACCGAGGCTCAATTAAAGTACACCACAACGGAAAAGGAATTCCTTGCCGTGGTCTATGCTTTTGAGAAATTCCGACCTTATCTCGTCTTAACTAAAAGCATCGTGTATACCGACCATTCGGATATCAAGTATCTCTTAGCTAAGCAAGATGCTAAGCCGAGATTGCTTCGTTGGATGCTCCTCCTCCAGGAATTTGATGTCACCGTGCTTGACAAAAAAGGAGTCGAGAATCTAGCGACCGATCATCTCTCTCGTCTAGAAGATCCTCACAAAGATGTTTTCGAGAACAAGGAAATCACCGAAACATTTCCTCTCGAGACTCTAGGTGTAGTGAATTCAAAAGACACCACCCCATGGTTTGCCGACATTGCAAATTACCATGCGGGCAATTCCATAATCAAGGGTATGACGACACAACAAAAGAGAAAATTCTTTCGTGACGTCAAGTTCTATTTTTGGGACGACCCTTATCTCTTTCGGGTTTGTGCGGATCAACTCGTTCGACGTTGTGTTTTTGGTGCCGAAGCTTCTAATATACTTAGAGCTTGTCACGAGGGACCCACGGGTGGTCACCACGGTGCTAATCTCACGGCTAAGAAAGTTTTCGATGCCGGCTTCTTTTGGCCTTCTATCTATCATGATGCACACGCACTTGTTAAGTCGTGTGATTCGTGCCAATATCAAGGAAAATCGTCTAAACGTGATGAAATGCCGCAAAACATAATTCAAGTGTGTGAGATTTTCGACATTTGGGGCATACACTTTATGGGGCCATTCCCATCATCTCATGGTAACAAGTATATCCTCATCGTCGTCGACTACCTTTCTAAGTGGGTGGAAGCTAAGGCTTTACCTACTAATGATGCTCGTGTGGTAGTGAAGTTTTTGAAGCAACTATTCTCTCGGTTCGGAACCCCTCGTGCTATTATAAGCGATCGTGGAACCCATTTTTGTAATGACCAATTCAAGAAGGTCTTAAAGAAATATGGAGTTACTCATCGTCTTTCTGCGGCTTATCACCCGCAAACGAGTGGGCAAGTCGAGGTTTCGAACCGAGCTTTGAAGAGGATTTTAGAGAGGTCGATTGGAGAAAACCGTGCTTCATGGTCCGACAAACTCGATGACGCTTTATGGGCCTTTAGGACCGCTTATAAGAAACCTATCGGTTGTACTCCTTATAAGTTAGTCTATGGGAAGAATTGTCATTTTCCCATTGAATTGGAGCACAAGGCATATTGGGCCCTTAAGCATGCAAAATTTGACTTGAAGACCGCGGGAGATCACCGGAAAATACAATTGAATGAATTGGATGAACTAAGAGATAATTCTTATGAAAATTCATTGATTTTCAAAGAAAACAGTAAAAAGTTTCATGATGCAAAGATTAAAAACTGGGTTTTTAACGTTGGTGATCAAGTGTTACTTTTTAACTCTAGAATAAAGATATTTTCCGAGAAATTGAAATCTCGTTGGTCGGGTCCTTTCACCATTACACAAGTGTTTCCTTATGGGACCATCGAGCTAGCTCAAGATGATGGTCCTAACTTCAAGGTGAATGGACATAGGCTTAAGCACTACTTTGGTGGGGAAATTCCTTCATTGGATTACCTCGACCAAGTTACCTTCCCCAATGATAATTAGCATTGAGGGGATCGAGTCGAGCTCATGACTCGGTAATCAAAAACGAGGTGCCTCGTGGGGGAGATCCCATGCTTATCCTTTTATGCTTTCTAATAAATAATGAGAGGGTATTTGTGCCCTTCCAACTCGTTGTCTCGTGGTTGTTTGTGATTGTATTACCTAGATCATCATCATCTATGATTGAAGACTCTCGTGTTCGTTTACTTGAGCCTCCATCATTTGCTTGAAGAAGTTTTTCACGAATCCATGACATATTCTTTATTGTTCTAACAATTATCTTTTAGCATAATTAATAAACGGCTTTAGATATATTGTTGATCACCCTTTCCATGCTAGATCCTAAGCATTCGACTCTTCGTCTCTAGTATGGGGGTGCTCCACCTTTAGACTCGAAACATTGAGGACAATGTTTACTTTTAGTATGGGGAGGTGAATAGATACTTGCTTTGCTACGCCCTCACGTTTTCCAACTTTCAATGTTTTGTTTTGTTTTGTTGCTAATAAGGCTAAAAATGGCCAAAATTTTAAAAATTTTCTTAGTTTTCATAAGTGTTTTCAAGACACGAATGTATATTTTCCGATGGGTAGAATAAGAGCTAATTTTTGACTTGATCGGCATTTGGAGCCCTTTACATTCCTTAACCCGCTCAATTCAAGTTTTGCTAGACTTTTATATAGGGAACTTTAAAACGCGAAAGTCTTAGCTCATTCGAGTTAAGAACAAGAACTTTTCGCAAGTTCCTATAATTGATCCTAGAAAGTCACTTATCAAGGGAACTATAAAATGCATTCTCTAAACTTGAAAAAGTCTAAGAAAGTGCAAGATCCTATAGGTGGCTTGAAAACCCAAAACTTTGATTTGATATAGTCTTAATGAGAGCTAATCCAAATTTGGCTTAATTTTGACTTGCATGGCTAAGTATTCACGAGTATCTTTAATTAGAGGTCTTTAAATAGTGAAGAACGAGAAGTGATAGAGTTAGACAAGTGATCATGCTAAACGTAGAACATGAAAATGTTCTTTCAAAAACTCTTATGTTTTTAATTGTGGCTTTTTCTCCCATAAGATCAATGCATTAGGAATAAAAATAATTACAATAAGTAAGGGCGTACGATTTGAAAGGTTACTTAGCTTCTAGCACAAGATCGTTTAAAAGTTGCTCGGGGTTGAATATAGTTCATAGCCAAGGCATAACTTATTGAAGCGGGACGCGAAGATTGGTGAAGATCCAAAAAGGCCCTAACAAGGCATGAGGAGCTCTATTTTGTTGCTAAAGATCCAAGATGATGTGAAGAATCATTATTCCTAAATCAATATAAGGGATCGAGACACACGACGAAAAGCAATTACTCCCTAAAGATCATGGAGAAAGTCTATCCAAAAAGACCCTTACAAGGTATGAGGATAAATATATCCAAGTCCGAAAAGGAGGCGGATCGTTGTATATCAAAATCCAAAATAAAGACTGAAGAAAAATGATGAAGTCGTGGTCCAAGTATGAAGAATCTCTTAAAAAAGTCAAGTGAAGAAATTCCAAAATATGAAGAGAAGACCATAATTTCAAGAACGTCTTCCCAAGATTTGAAGTATGAAGTACATCCCAAATATCGGTCCGAGAAAGGTCTCGAATCGCGAAACGAGTTATGCCAAGATATGAACTTAAGGAGATACACGAGAAGCCGTTTTAAAAGATTTATTCCTTCGGCTAACTATCGATTAAATCGTGCTACTTTACTTTCGGACTAATAAATACTCAAATAAGTCAATATGAATCACTTGTAATCGATGACAAATAGTTAAAAAATTCTAGTAACCCATTTCCTTTTATAATAACTAGGATTGCGGGGAGAAAAAGTATTACACAATTTAGACGTATGAGTAGTGTTAGCATTGTGACTTGTACCAACAATGATCTCGTTTTTGCACTTAGCATGGAATGTATGACAATCAAGTATGACGAAATTTACTCTAAGGGACATTTACTTGTTTCTATTCATTGACCTAAAAATCACATTCATGATGAAAATCATACATTATGTCTTTACACATCTTAGTAGTATTATTGCAAGTCTTTTACTTTTCAATAAAGGGTTAATAAAATTCAATTTTGGTGATGCTTAGATACTTTATTCTAGCATTGCGTGAGGGCACGGCAATGACTTAGTATGGGGGAGTGATGAGATGGCTTTTATACATGATCTCATCATTATTTTCGGGCTTTAAATGCAATAAAATGTCATAAAATACCATATATATGCTTGTATTTGTTTACTTGTGTGTTTTAGGAATGGATATCGTGAAAAAGACAAAAGATCACAAGAAACAAGGAAAAACGGACACGAGAAACGAAGCCGTATAAAGAACCGGCCCTAATTCATGAATTATCCAAGATAAATCCTTGAAGACTTGAAGATGTACAAGATTGATCCTCAATTTATGAAGAAATGACACTTAAAACCCTTGAATATTCATAATTATAAGTTTGGTCCCTTAAGTTTGTCAAAATTACAAAATGGTCCTTCAACTTTGAAGAATTGGCAAGTTTAGTCCCTCAACAATACTAAATTGCCAATAATGGTCCCTCATGAAGTCAAAGAACCAATGAAGACCTTTGAAGATCAGTCCCTCAAATATCCAAAATTGGCAAAACAAACCCTTGAAATCTTTTTGGAAAAGTTTTGTGCCAAAAGTGTGAAGAATGGAACTTAGTTAACAAAGGAAACCAAGTTTTGGTAGCTGAAAACACGTTTTACCATGTTTCCCAAAACACAAGGACCATATCTGTCATTTCCCTAAGTTTAAATCACACAAACATGCGCCAAACACCTTTTTCCTACAAAAACGGATCAAAAGTTACTACTATTCACCATGAAGAACCCAGGATTTACCTTCACTTAAACAAAGGATAAATTGCAATTACCCATACCCACGCTTGATTCACACATGCAGAAACTCATCCCACACCCAAAACCTCAATCCCCACTCACCAAGTGACCCCACCATTCAAGTCGTCCACCTATCACATCATAACTTAACCTCCTAGGAATGCCATGTGTCCAAATCAACAGCTGACACTCTTTGCTTAATCACAAATCAGAGCTTCTGTTTCATAAAAGGCTTTTTGTGATTAAGCAAAGAGTGTCAGCTGTTGATTTTCTTGATTGATTATTCTTAGTTAAGCTATTTTGTCTTTTTGTGATTTTCTTGATTGATTATTCTTAGTTAAGCTATTTTGTGAGCTTTTGCAACAAATCAGAGCTTCTGAACAGCCTAGAACTCTAACCCGACTATTTTGTCGTTTAGTGGATTTCTAATTTGCTTATTTCTGGCTTATTGAGTGAGCTTTTTTAAAATTTCTTTTTTACAGATCTCTTAGGCATCTCAAAAGAAGGTTGTGTGTTTAAGCAGAGCTTATGGCATTGGCTTATTGCTTAATGGGCTTATTGGCCCAATAAGAATAAGTTGTTGACCTTTTAAGCTGTGATAAGCTCAAAATCCGCTTTTGGGCCTTCAGAATTTTGTGCTTAGAATTAAATTTTGAGTAAGATAGGGCTTTTTCAGGTCATTAGGGCCTAGTTTGACTTTTTGGGCCCAAAAGCCCATTAAGGTTGACTATTTTTTGTTTTAGCCCATTTGGGGGCCCATTAGGGGTAACTTGGTAATTTCACTTTCATTTTCTGATTATTTAGGTTAAAATAAAATAGTTTGCAAGTTTTTAGATTTTTTTATAATTTTAGGATTTTTAATATTATTTTAATATTATTTTATTATTAAATTTCAAATTTCACATTTTTGCACTTTTTATCTTTTTCTTAGGTTTAATACATTAAATTAGGATTTTTGCAACTCTTAGATTAATTTTATCATCATTAGATTAATTTTTATAATTATTTTAAGTTTTAATAGTTTTTAAATCATTTTAAATAGTTTTTATTAGTTTAAAAATTTATAAAAATATTTTTTAATCTTTTTAGGTTATTTTAGAGGTTTACCAATTGAAAAATCTTTATTTGGGATTTTTGAAAATTAATTTGATTTTTAGGGCTTTAATTAGCATTTAAAAATTAATATTTAATTAATTAAAAGGTTTGAAAAAGTTTTGATCATTTGTAAACTTTTAGTTTATTTATTTTGATTTTTGGTAATTTTTGGGAATTTTTATAATTAACTTTTATTTTTGCTCTTTTTATGGTTTTACGTTTAGTCGTCGTAGTAATTAATTTCACGTCTTCGTCATTCTATTTTCTCATCCCCTTCTGTTAAATATTAATCTCAAATCAATTACGAATTTATCACACACATATACCTCCTTGGGAAACGAACTACATTGGGTCATTAGTACACGGTTTTCCTAAACCGTCGTATTTAATACTTTCCCTATTTGGCCTCCTTTTCCTAAAGGTGTGGTAAAACACTACAATCAAGCAGCTACTCAAGGAGGATTTGAGTTTCCCTTGAGTAAGCCTGTTGTACCAGTTACTCCTAGTGATCCTAGTGTTACTCCTAGTGCAAGTTTAACACATATTGTTAGTCCAGTTAGTGATCCTGCTTCCACAACTAGGTTCTCTGGTCCTTCTGACTTGGGAAACTATCTGAAGAAGACTTCTACTAAACTGGATGATATTCATAAGCAACCAATAGATGGCATTTTCGAATCTTCTTCATATAATGATGACATTGTTGGGGATCTTAATAACTTGGCATCAGAAGTGGATGTAGCTCCTACTCCTGTTCAGCAGATCAACAAAGACCATCCTACTACTCAAATCATAGGGGATCCTGGTTTTACTGTCAAGACTTATCGCATGCATAAAAAAGCAACGTCTGGCCCTCATGCTCTTGTGAGCTACATTGAAGACCAAAAGCGTAATAATCACACAGACTTTCTTCACTGTTTGTTTGCTTGTTTTCTTTCATAGGTGGAACCAAGGTCAGTCTCACATGCTCTTGAGGATCAAAGTTGGGTTGAGGCTATGCAGGAGGAGATGCAGCAGTTCTTGTTTCAGAATGTTTGGATTCTAGTTGACTTACTAGATGGAAAGACAGCAATTGGTACCAAATGGATTCTCAAAAACAAGAAAGATGCAAGGGTATTGTGGTGAGAAATAAGGCTAGGTTGGTCGCACAAGGTCACACACAACTCAAAGGAATTGACTATACTGAAGTCTTTGCTCCTGTTTCTAGGATTGAAGCCATTCGTCTGTTTTTTGGCTTTTGCTTCTTATGTTGGCTTTACGGTTTTTCAGATGGATGTCAAGAGTGCGTTTCTCTATGGCAAGATTGACGAGGAAGTTTATGTCACTCAACCAAAGGGCTTTTTGGATCCACTTCATCCCAAGAAAGTCTACAAAATGGTCAATGCTCTCTATGGACTACATCAGGACCCTAGAGCTTGGTATGAGCGTCTGTCCATTTTCTTGTTGAAACACGACTACAGAAGAGGCACTATTGACAAAACACTGTTCCTTAAAAGGAATTCCAAGGACATCATCCTGGTTTAAGTATATGTGGATGATATTATATTCGATTATACTAGGAAATAATGGTGTGATGAGTTTGAACAGCTAATGAAAGGCGAATTTCAGATGAGTGCTATGGGAGAACTCACATTTTTCCTTGGTCTTCAAGTCAAGTAGCAGTCGGATGGTATCTTCATTAGTCAAGACAAGTATGTTCATGAGATCATTCAGAAGTTTGATGTGGAACCTCTTAGACCAGCAGCGACACCTTATGAAGTCACTAAAGTCAAAATCAAGAATGAGCTAGATCCTCCGGTAAATGTTCACATGTACAGGTCAATAATTGGCTCACTCATGTATTTGACTGCATCACGTCCGGACATTATGTTTACAGTAAGTGCTTGTTCTAGACATCAGGTGGCTCCTACCGTATCTAACTTAAATGCAGTCAAGAAAATCTTCAAGTATATCAACGCACAACCTAAGCTAGGCTTGTGGTATCCAAGGGAATCACCTTTTGTTTTTGAAGCCTATAGTGATAGTGATTATGCAGGTGCTAAAAATGATAGGAATCTACTACTGGTGGTTGTCAGTTTTTGGGTCAAAGACTTATCTCATGGCAATGTGAGAAACAGACAATAGTAGCTACCTCTTCAACAGAAGCTGAATACGTAGCTGCTGCTAGTTGTTGTGGACAAGTCTTGTGGATACAAAATCAGATGCTGGATTATGGGTTCAACTTCATGAACACCAAAATTTACATCGACAATAAAAGCATGATCTGCATTGTAAAGAATCCTGTCTTTCATCAACGAACCAAGCATATTGAGATTCGGCACCATTTTATACGGGATGCCAATGAGAAGCTGATACAGGTTCTTAAAATACATACGGATGATAATGTTGCTGATTTATTGACTAAAACATTTGATGGTCCGAGATTCAACCACTTGGTGGTTCACATTGGTATGGTCAATCCTTGAGGCCTAGGATTGACGGGAGGCTAAGCCTAAGGGGAGGCTTATTGTACATATTTACTTGTACAGTCATACATATGGTAGCTTCTAACAACAGTTTTCATGGGTATTCGCGGTGTGTGCAACTTCTAGTGGAAAATTTGGGTTACTCCTTGTGCCAGTCTTTTGGTCTTAGTGGGTACAAACCCTTATTCTTCACTTGTGGTTGGCTTCTAGTATCAATTTTGGGTCACTGTTCACTTCGTTGACTTTCGTTGACCACTCGCTGCTCCTAGTCTTGACCTTTACGCGTTTTGACTTTCAGTCAACGCGAGTTACTTCTGGTGCACATCTTTTGTTTATCTTTGGTAACTAGGATCTGCAAATAATGTTTTAAGGCGCAAGTGGTTACTCAAGCATTAATGACTTAATTTTGAATGGGTAACCCCCATAATTAGGGGTCAATGAACAGTTTTGTGACTATTATTTATGGTCAAATTACTCATTTGACTCAATTATCAAAACATAAACACACACATACGCTCCTACCCTTCACCCTCTTCAATCAATCATCTTCCACTATTTCAATCATCATCAATGGTATCACTCCAGTACAAGTCGGATCATAACAATGTGGCCTATCTTGGCGAAGGTCCTAAAAGAGACGAGTTCACAGACATCCTGGAATACATTGAAGCTTACAATCTAAGGTATGCTCTTACTGTTTGCCCCACTATGTATGATATTGTTATCCGTCAATTTTGGGCAACTGCCAACACCAATGATGTTCTGGGTCGCCCATTAGAGCTCCATGCTACTATAGATGGTCGCTCCTATGTGGTGACTGGTGGTGGAGGAGGAGGATTCGCATGATTTGGTCCAACCTGAAATTCCGCCAGAATCTCGTTTCGGAATTGGGGGAGCATAGTCTATGAAGCTGCTCGGAAAGCTGCAAAAGGTTCCTGATCATTGCGTGTGTTAACCATCTGATAGTTTCAAAGCAAAATAAATGATTAATCTGATAGAAATATGGAATAGACATAAGAGATGCATGGAAGAATTAATGAAGGCATAGCCAACAAAATCTGACATTAGCAAGTGTGGACGACTATGGTTCAACCCACAAAACAAAATTAGAAGAAAACCACATGCGACTAAGTATGGATGATCCTTTATCAACCGTTACTTAGTCAAAAACTTAAAGACACAAAGATACATGAAATAAAATCTACTTTTAGTTTAGGAAGATCCTGGTGACTACCCACTAGTCACAGGTCATGTTTTAGAGCCTACAGGTCGAAACCTTGGCTCTGATACCATAATTGTAACACTCCACTTTGACAAGTGGACCGTTACATGATGATTATGGCGTGTCATCAAAGCATGCAAGGTAAATGTCTTAAAAACATAAATGACCATAAAGAAAACCAGAATCAAACATCGGTCCCAAAACATAAGATCACACATGCATAAAGTAAGACTGTAGAAAAAGTACTAAACAATGTCCAACCAAAGCATAAGTATATAAATGAATAAAGTAAATGAAGTAAAAGGGAGCCTCCATCCTATGCACGTACTCTTGAATGCCTAAGTTTGTCCTTTAGTACCTGCCGTATAGGAACATGAGAAGAAAATACGGCTGAGTGATATGCTCGGTGAACGGTTATAATGACATAATAGAATGACTGAAACATAAGTAAAGTATGAAAATTCAACAGAATATGTGTAAGTCCTGGAAAACCTGGAACATGTTTTATAAACTGGTTTATATCTGAAAAGTCTTATGTTTATTTCTGAAAATGTTATTTAAATGCCAAGATCCCATATAGGTCATGAAAGGTATCAACGTGCATGAATACTTAGACGTGTGACCTCGTCATGTAATTAGAGGGGTTGCCTCTAATTATATTATTCTAGGTGGAGGGATCAGCTCTATGTGACAGATGTAGAGCACACACCACAGTCGTCGTGTAAATCTACAAAACATGTACTAGGATGCACCCATGCGCCCCACATGATAATAATAATAATGGCCAAATAACTGAAAGGGACACCGTGAGAAATCCCTATCGTCGCGGAAGAGTCTTAACACCTGTGCCTCAAGTGTTATGGTTATGGTACCTCCATAACTAGGTGGACATGGTCATGCATGTATATAGCTCATGCAGTTTAAAATGATAACATAGTAATTACTGAAAAGTTTTAGGACATGTAAACTATTGGGGAAAACAGATGGTAGCAAACGGGGAATCCTAATCATACAAAGACAATATCCTTACTGAAGGATGGAATATTCATACCTTATGTCCAGTAACGAAATGAAGATGAAAGCGGAAAGTAACTACTCTGACTTCACGAGGGCTACATAATAAAGGAGGTGAATGAGTTGTCTGTTTAATGTATAACTTACTGATTCTTAGTTTACTTTACTTGTTCTTGACTTGTTTTACTTGTTCTGGACTTGTGTTACGTGTTATTGCTTATTTTAATGTTTCATGTTTTATCATGTATTTCTTAGTGTTTCATGTGTTCTTGATTATCGTACTTCATGTTTCATGTGTAATTATACTTGTTGTTTCATAATGAGTAACTTTCTAAAAATAGCAGGTTTATATATAGTAACTTTCTAAAAATAGCAGGTTTTTATAAATAGTAAGTTTCCAAAATAGGAAGTTTTCATAATTAGTAAGTTTCCAAAAATATAAAGTTTCCATAAATAGTGTGTTTCCATAAATAGCATATTTCTATAAATAGAATGTTTCTATAAATAGCATGTTTCCATAATTAGTATGTTTCCATAATTAGAATATTTCCATAAATAGTAATAAGCTTGTTTAATAAGCATATGACATAAGTTAAAGCTTAATGAATATATTTAATAAGCCATGATTAATTAAATGTCATAATACAGTAAAGTTTATTAATAATTAAATACTTTAGTCTAACATAATAATTATTAATTAATAATATAAGACATGGTTTAGAAGTGATTATTAATTAATAATATAACATGATTTATATTAATAAAACTTTACTATAACTGATAATTGTATAATTAAAATAAAGTATGGTTTTAATTTAATTAAACCATGATTAGAATGTAATTAAATAATTAAGCTAAGTTCTTAATTAAATTAATTAAATATGCCATGTTTTATATCATGAATAATTATATAAATAATTATTATAAGTCCAGTATTAATTTATTACATGTACCATGTTTAATGTCATGATAATTATATCAAATAATTATATCTTAAATCCAAATTAATTCAATTAACTATAACATGATTTATTTAATATAACTAATTAAATTAATATACTTAGCCCAAAATTAATTTAACAAGTTTAGAACCAAACACACTCTTGTGTGTTTCGTGTACCCGAGCCCCAACCGAGCCCTCACCGAGACCCCAAGGTCTCGGCTTGCTCGAACCACGCACACCACCACCACAGCCTTGCGGCTGTGGCCTTGTCGCCGCCTGCCGAGGCTAGCCACTAGCAACAGCCGGTTGCCACTGCCGGCGCCAAAGTCCCCACCAAGAGCTAAAGCTCTCGGTTGCAACTGTTCTAACCAAACCTCCCTGTTGTGGGGTTTTGGTGTTGCGGTTGACAAAGCAAAACAGCCATCGCCCTTATAGGGTGCGACTGGTCGAGAAAAAATACCATCGAGAGCCTTTGGCTCTCGGTTCCCTTGACAACCCGAACCAAATCCCGACTAGATCTTGTTTCATTTATGTTTTAATTCATGTTTTATTCATCCCATTCATGTGTTCATATATAATTTAATAAAAATCATTGATTCATAGAATCAAAAGAAAAGAATATGATTACCAAATCCTTGAGAAATAGAACAACGAACATGAACACACAACCCAATTAATTAGAAGATCACCAAGCTTTTTCCTTCCCTTTTTTCTTTTGTGTACCCGACGGCCAAGAGGAAAACAAGGGCTAGGGTTTTTTTTAATTTTGTTAAAACTTGTAATTGTGTTTTCCCGGGGATGTTTTGTTATTAGTAAAATCATAAGGGGTCGGGCTTGTCCCATCTTGTTATATATATTTCGTTTTTCGTGTTTTAAATAATTACCGTGTATTATTATTAGTAACGCGTGTTTGTGTTTTAACTCGTTTTAATTCTTGTCATGCTTTAAGTATTATACGTAAATACTTATCGTGTAATAATTTACATACGTAATACTCGTCGTAAATAAATAATTAATATACGTAATGCTTGTGTTGAATCATAAAGTTTTAATTAATCCGTTTTTTCATGTAATTAATGTTCTTATGTATTTTATGCGGGTTTTACAAAGAATTGTCTTGAGAGTAGCGGGCATTATTGACTACTTGTCCACGCCGTATCTGGTTGACCTTGTTGAAGGAGCTTCTGAAGCCGAAAGGCTTACCCACGCTGTTGAAATTAAGAAGCACTCTGATGTGGCTAGCTTAATGCTTGGGAAAATGTCACCTCAACTTCAAAAGAAGTTTGAGCTATTTTCGCCTATGCGTATGCTTGATGAACTCAAGGCAATGTTTGAGAAGCCCAAGTTGTGGAGATATACGACTTAGCAGATGCTTTGCATAGCTCCAAGCAAACCCCTGGAAAGTCCGTAAGTGCACACTACATGGAAATGAGAGGTTACATGGAACAACTCATTGCACTAGGATAACCCTATGATCATAATATGGCGATTAACTTGATCAATAGGTCCCTTAACAAGGACTTTAATGATTTTGTTAGGAACTATAATATGCATTGCACGGGGAAGACAGTTAATGATTTGCATGCAATGCTCATTGACTATGAAAAAGGGTCAAAGGACAAGACATCTACCTCTACTCCTCCTGTACTAACCATACAAAAGGGTAGAGTGAGTAAGCCAAAACCGCAAGCAAACAAGAAGAAAGGCAAAGGCAAAGGGGATAAGGGCAAGCAAGTTGCGACTTATCAAAAGCCTAAGAAGAACTTTGCCAAGAAGAATAAATCTCATAAGGAGGAGACTTGTCACCATTGCAAAGCAAGTGGTCACTGGAAGAGGAATTTCCCTCTTTACCTCGAAGAGTTGCGAGAAATAAAGAAGTCTGAGCAGAGCGCTGCAGCTTCAGGTACTTTATTTATGACTGAATCATTTAATTTGACATACAAATTAAATTCCTGGGTATATGATATGGGATGCGGTATTAACATTTGTAATACACTATAGGGATTTAAGTTGGAAAGTGAGCTATCCTATGGGGAACAATATTCGCAAGTGGGCAATGGATCACAAGCAGCTGTTGAAGCTATAGGAACGTTTAATCTAGTTTTACCTTCGGGTTTAGTACTGATTTTAGACGATTGTCATTATGCACCTATAATTGTTAGGGGTGTTATTTCCTTTTCTTGTTTGTTGAATGTTAGATTTGCTCACACTATTGATTATAATGGAAATTTTGTTTTCAAAAATGGTATTTTCTATTTTATTGTAATTTCTGTGAATGGTGTGTTTGAAATTGACATGCATGATAATTCTAAGTATAATAACAATCCTGTCTTTAGCATGAATAAGAAGAGAAAGTTAGACAACAACTCTTCTTATCTTTGGCATTGTAGACTTGCCCATATTGGGAAGACTCTCATACAAAAGCTTCAACGTGAAGGTCTTTTGGAAAATATCAATTGTAAAACCCGTATTTGAAAATTTAGAATATTAAATACGCAGTTTTATTTATTAAAAAGGGATAATAGGTTGTAAATGTAAATAAGTTGACATCTTTTACTATGTTGCGTAAGCACATTTTAATCTTTCTAAACAATACAAACAATTTACTAATTCACCCTATTGTATACAATACCTAAACTAATTCATAATTTTTGGCTGAGATAGCATGGTTGAACATGGTGGAGTGTATTTTTTTTACTAAAATACATGTTTTGGCATTAGTGGGGTCCACAAACATAAGATCATATGTTAGTACTTCGTATATGTGTAATTCCAAACACTTTTTTCCCATCAAACAAACTCCCTTTTTCTCTCTCCTTCAGCTTACCACCCATCCATTCGAGCAAAACTACTACCAACCACTAGTCAAACACTATCATAACTATCGCTACTACTTATTTTTTTTTCAAACTTTGTTTAGTAATCAAAATAAGATTAACCATTATAAAACAAAATACAAATCTAAACATACGAAAAAATCACAAATCGTTATGGCCGTTGTGGTCAGGTTTCTGATAATTGTTGATCTGCTGGTTTTCAATGATGGTTGTTCAAAAACATGATGTCTCCGTGCATAAAAAATGTCCAAATGT
This sequence comes from Glebionis coronaria, assembly GCA_025667525.1. NCBI lineage: Eukaryota > Viridiplantae > Streptophyta > Magnoliopsida > Asterales > Asteraceae > Glebionis > Glebionis coronaria. The sequence goes on from CM046874.1 coordinate 305,923,660, forward strand.
ATGAGATACGTGCATACAATGGTGGTTTTTGATATAAGATCTATACATACGAGTACCTAATGATGTTGTGGTGGTTTTCTGTGATGGTGGTTCATGATTGACTGGTAGCTATGTTGCGGTAGTTTGGGTCTTCAGAGGACTTTTTTTATGTGCTATGAGTCTATGACAAACAAATGGTTATTTTGGCTTTTAGTCTATCACTCAATGTGATCTATGTATTTGAATGCGTGTTGAAAGATGAATTATAAAGAAGCCGACGGGTGTCGGTGTGTTACTGTATTGAGAGGATGGTGGATGAAAAATAAACAAATATTGTATTTATAAAATGATACAAAATTTATTTTAGTAAAGAAATACAGCCGACCGTGTTCAACCATGCCACTTTAGCCAATTATTATGAATTAGTTTAAGTATTGTATACAATAGGGTAGATTTGTAAATTGTTTGTATTGTTTAGTAAGATTGAAAGGTGCTTACGCAACATAGTAAAAGCTGTCAACTTAGTTACATTTAGAACCTATTATCCCTATTAAAAACTATTCATATAATTATTCAGAAAATACTTATTAATGTTAGACACGAATATTTATTCAGAAAATAAATATAATACATTTCAAAGTTGAAACGAAAGAGTAAATCATGTATACGAACGTCTAATATTAAAGCACGAAACGTAGCAAAAATCAAAATATATTAGATATGCATATGTTGGGCCGGTTATAAAAAAAAGGTTCAATGGGCTAAGGCCCGGTTTTGTTTAAAAAAAAGAGAGGAAAGAAATAATGGGTTGCGGCCCAGTTTGTGAAAACAAACCCAGGGGTTTCCCTTTCTCTCTCCCAGCGAACAAAAAAAAAGGGAGATTAGGGTTTTACTAAACATGGAGCCACCGGCCTAAACAAAGAAAAAGGAGAAATAGGTTTGATCTTTCAAGTGTAATTCGATAGTGTTCGTCGGGTACTACTCATTGACATTCCTAAGCAGTAAATCTCTTCCTCTTTAATCTTCTTAATCTCGATGATAATCAAGAAAACAGAACGTTTGATGTTATAATACGCATGTAACCTTTTAAGAAAATGATTTTATAGGTGTGTTGTGGTCGGGGTACACGCAAACTGAGTGTCCTGGACTCTCGGTGGTGGCCATTGTCGTGTAGCCAAAACCCAACCAACCAAGGGGATGTTTTATTCAGTCATGGGCACGTTTGGGTCTGCTTATCAGTAGAGGGTGTCGGAACTATTTGGTTTCACGCAAGCCGAGACCAACAAGGGTCTCGGTGATTTCTGTTTTAGCCCAGCCGCGACCCAAATGGGGTGCGGTGGTGGCTGTGGTAATGTTTTAGAGGACTGACCAACCGAGACTTCAAGTCCCGGTGGTGCCTTTATTCGACAAGTCGCAAAACAAAATAGAAGCAAGGTGCGTTTGGGTATGGATTCAGCAAGAATAAAATAGTTCAGGGGTGTTTGGGTTTATAAGCAGAAAACATTAACAGTGGGAGCGGAACATTAGCAGTGGGTAAAAATAACAAGCAGTGGTAAAAATAACAAGCAGTGGGAAATTTTATGATGAGGACAGTGGGAAAGGTTTTGGACAGAAAAATAACAAGTTTAAAATAAGGTTAGCGACGGTTTAGTGACACAAATTTCCGTCGCAGAATGGTTGTTGACAGTTTTTAAATATCAGCTTTTAGTCACATAGTTTTTAGTGACAGTTTTTATGTCGTTAATTCATATAGGCAGATTTTATATATCTTGTTTAATTGTTTTAGTGCGACCGAGAAGGGGTATCTCGGTAGGCTCGGGATATAGTTTAAACATTAAAAATGAAGATTTTAAATTATACCTTTTATTACTTACTTTTATAATGTTTTAATTTTTATTTAAATGAGTTATATTAAAATAGTTTTATAATATTTAAAAGGGTATAACTTTATTATAGAAATTATAAACGATTTTGAAAACTTTCTAATTAAGGAAACTTTCTATTTTTAGCAGGTTTCCTAATATAGTATTAATATAGCGTCGGAATACGTTGTACCGTAATTAATAGTAGAACGATAATGCTTTAAAAATAATCAAAAGAAAGATCAGAATTATCAGTTAATATGCGTACAGAAGTTGAGAAATAAATAAATAAATGAGAAGCCGATAAGATCAGTAAATTAAATAAAGATCAGATAACTTATTCGTGTCTATTATTATTGTAGCTTCCGTGAAGCCGAGTAGTGTTCGTTCAGTCTTCCTTCAGTAAGTTACTTGACAAGAGGTACGGATTTCCGTCCTTTCAGTAAGGACTTCCTTCCTATGCATGATTAGGATTCCCCGTCTGCAGCCAAATGTTTTCCCCAGTATATATTATAAATTATCAGAACTTAATTTAATAACTAAGGTATTGCCTGAGCCTTATATACAAGCATGACTAGTTAGTTGTACTAGTTACGGAGGTACCGTAACCATGACACTTGAGGCACCGGTGTCACGACTCACCTATAGGAGAGTGATATCCTGCAGCATTCCACTCAGTTCAACGGGCCATTTTATCAGTATTATTAGTGGGGTGTATGGATGCATCCTAGGCTTATCAGTTTACAGTTATCAGGTAAATGTGATGTGTGCTCTACATCCTCCACATTGGAGCTGATCCCTCTACCCAGCATAGTTATTTAGAGGTCATCCCTCTACAGCATGACAAGATCAACCCTCTAGTTATTCGCGAAACAGTTGTTACAAAACATGACCTATATAAGCTCTTGGCAATTAAAATACAGTAAATGCATGTTTTCAGATTTAACAGATAACATTTTAGTTTTATTATTTATAAATCCGATTTATCAGATTTTCTACAGTTTTCATCACACTCCGCATATCAATCTTTCAGCCTCAGTATTTATTAATTATTTTAAGTTCAGTATATTCTTATCATGCATTATATCCGTTCACTGAGCGTTATGCTCAACCGTAGTTCTTTCATGTTCTAACGGTAGGTACACCAGGACACTCGTAAGATTCTGAGAGCATGTGCATGTTGATCCCAAACTTAGATCGATTAAGCTTTGTGTATACGAGATTAGATCAAGTACTACACGTAGAGAAACCTTTGCTTATGAATAAAGTAACAAAGTGTTATGCGGAATTAACACTTGATCTAAAACACAAAGATGTTAAACAAACTTTCACTTGTATTAGAATGATCGTACTTGATTACAATGAAAGAGTTTAACTTGCGAATACTTATGAAAACTTATATTAAACATTAACCTAAAAGACCTTCTTTTATAGAACAAGAAGTCTTGTACAATAAGCTACAAATCAACTATTCTAGGTAAAGATAATAATAGAAAATACAATGTCGAGCTTATCTTTACTAGAAGTATTCTAGAATATAATAAACGTGTAGCTCACATCTTCCATCAGTGCTTGTCTTCAATCTGTCAACGCTTGACTTTAACTTGTCAACGCTTATGCTATCAGCGCTCACTTTGCTCTTGTCAACGCTTGAGTTGTTCTTGTCAGCGTTCAAGTGATCTGGCCTTAATTTATTCCCAACAATCCTCCCCTAAACTTGATATCCACTCTTATGATCAAGTTTCTGAATAAACACTAAGAACTTGGAGGAGTCTGACAAACCTTATCATATTGGTAATAAATAAATCTGATTAAATTCTTTGCCACGTCACTTGTATAGTCTATCTCCAACTGGGTGTCCTTCATCTTCTCCAAAACAGCCTTGGATATGAAATACTGAGCATCTACAAGTAAATACTCAGCAAACTTTGTAGAACTCAAATGGTATACACCAGCAGCTGAATATAACCTCCATTGAAGACCACTGAGGTCATCTTCAAGATCCTTCCATATTTCAGGATCTTCTTCTTTTGTCCCACACATTCTTTTGAATGTGGTCCAAAGTTTTATTCCATTGACTGAAGTTGGTGCTTCAGCCTCATACTTGGTCTCTAGCAACCTCCAAAGGTCCACCAAGTCTTCTCTATCACAACTTGCAAATAAAGATATAAGAGTGGCAAAAGTGTGTACCTCCTTGCCAAATCTTCCAATTTTCCAGAATCCACATTCATCTTCATCATAACTCACAATTGGATTCCTGGAATCTAGTGGTAACACATGGACCATATCTGAAGCTTCTAATGGGGAGAGCTTGAGGCTCTTTCTAATAACTGCTTCACTTGGATATAGTTGATTCATATCTTTTGGAAACTCAAGTACAAATCCCTTCTTTACTGGTCTGGGAACTATCATAGCTCTCTTGATTTCCATCTCCTCTGCAAGTTGCTCCTTTCTTTCATCTGAAAGAAGTCTGAAAGTGTTTTCTTCTTGCACTTTCACCCAAATAGGATAAGCCCTATGTTCCAACTCATCAAATGTCAAAGCCTTCAGCTTCTGATGTGTCCATCCAACTCCATGACATTTGAGCAACATAAAGTAGAGCTTCCTTCTATCCCTTTTCAACTCAGAGAGAATGTTGCTTGCCTTGTGCTTCAAAATCACCTTACAATCCTTCTGAACTCTAAGAAGAATTTCCAAACCCCATATCTGATCTGAAATGGTCAAGTTTGGATTATCCATACAGCTTTCTTCCCAAGAATTGTACATCTGAACCACCTCTGGCATATCAAAATCAATCTGCAACTTCAAATCTCTCAGCTTTTCCCTAGCAAGCTCATCACCATACTCAAGTCTTTCTGGTTCAACAATCATCACACTTGAATCTGAGCTAGCTCCATCACTTTCTTCTTCAGAAGTCACAACAAATGGTGACTTTTCCTTTTCACCTTGTTCCATCATATGCTCAGCCAATCTTCTATCAAATTTAACCTGAGCTGCATTCTTTGGAACAACTTCTTCTACCAACTTACCCTTACCCTTATCTGTTGGTGCAATTGTTGGTAGGGTAGATGATAATACCTGAGTAGGAACATCTTTGATGATAGATGATGACTGGAATACATCACCTCCATATGCAGATCTGTCAACGCCCAAATTTCCTCTATCAGCGCCCAAAATACTTCTATCAGCGTCCAAACTTGCCTTGTCAACGCTCAAATATTTTCCCTCAGCGCCTTGTGTAACCTCTCTCAACATATCTGTAAATGATAAATTTAAATTGGTTGGAGAGATCAAGGACGTATCAAAACCTGTTTGTTCCTTCAAAGTAGTAAGAGCTTCAGCAACATCCAATGATTGACCATCTTGACTGCTCTTATCACTCAGATTTCTTTGATCTTCCTCCCCTTTGGAAGACTCCTCCATACCTCCCTTTGCATGAACACTTTCCAAAACAACAATCCTCTCCCTCAATTCCTTGAGTTCAAGGCTTTGGTTACTGACAATTTGTACCAAGTCTGCATTCTGCTTTTGCAAGCTAATGCAGACAGCCGTCAATTCCAAAAGCGTCATAGGTTCCAGTCTGCCCTCTTCCAAAATGGGGATTTGACCTCCCAAGTCAGGTTCATTGGGCATGGATGAGGACTTAATTATGGTGGTACTGCCTTGGCCAGCTGCTAAGCCAGAACCAATAGTCCCAGCCTCATCCAGGTCACCAGCCACACTTGTGGTGGTGGTTCTCTCTGCTTCATGGCTAGGACCACCAGAGGAGAACACTCCAGCAGTCCTTTGGCGTTTAAACAACCTATATTCAGGTGGTGTGGAAGATGGTGTAGAAGAAGGTGTAGATGTGGGTTGGTTAAGGGGTGTTTGGGATTGTGATGGTTGGGTGTCAGTGTTGGAAATAGGCACATCAACGCCCACATTAGATGTGTCAGCGTCAAAGGGATTTTGGTCTATTTGCATTTGGTCAGGTGAGGGTAAAGGTTCAGGGATAGGTTCAAGTTGTGGGTGAGGGTCAATATGAGGTTGGGGGTCTGGTTGGGGTTGTGCTGCTGCAATAACAGCAAGCATGGCTGGGGTTAAAGGTAGGTCTCTATGAGGTGGTGAGTTCATCTTGGTAAAAATAGCTTTCTTTTGTTCAGGGATTTTATAAAAATCATTGTGATCCCTTGAACAATATCTTTGAGCATCAAAAATCATTTGCAGAAAACGGGGATAAGCTAAAGTCATTTTTGTCCCCTTGTTTTTACACATTCCTTCAAAAATCATTTTAGACCAGTTATATTTTTGCCCTGTTGCAATACACACAATAGCAGTTGCAATGGATCTATTGATCTCATTGTGTGCAGTACATTTGGGACTCAAACATTGAAGGAGAATGTGAATGAGGTACTTCCAGGCTGGGGGAAATTCCTGCTTATGGTACTTATTAAGAGTACCTTCATCAGGAATAGGGTATCCCAAAGCCCTAAGCCCTTGTTCTATTTCAGATATGGGAAGAATGGTTATACCATCAGCATCATTAAGATGCAAGGCCTGGCGTACCAAGGCATCAGTAACCACCCAAGGTCTCCCATGAACAATAGAAGTTAATGTGGTCACTCCATTAACTGTTGAGGAACTAACAGTGTTCCAAAACTGTGTAATGTGTGTGACTGGAATGAGTGGCGCATGAGAAAGAGCATACCTTAATGGGGATGCGTTCAAATACTCCACCATCTGTGTGTAATGAGGAAACAAAGTATTATCAGCAACAAGATAAGCAATCATGTTGTGTTGAGACTTGAACCCCAAATCCAATTCTGCTGAGTTAAATCTTGGTGCCATTGATGAAAGCTGTTAATTTGAAGTATAAAAGATGAAGGTTGATAAGAGAAAAGTTGTTAGACAAGAATTATAGATACCCTGTTTAAAAATAGGCAAAGATTTTCAAAAACTAATCATGAAAATATTGAAAAAGTTATAAGTTATCTCATGCATTTAATGAAAGTAACAACTCCTAAAATTACGGCTTGAAAATATGTCAAAAAGTAACAACTGGGTAGGTCCCATTGATTGTCAACGGTCAAATATAACCCATCAACGCCCAACGGCTATAATCTTGTCAACGTTCGCCTAAAGCCATGTCAGCGTCCATTTTGGTCACAACAACGCTTGGAAAAATCTTGTCAGCGTCCAAAAATAAAATTGTTTTAAAAAGTGAAAAATGACCTTAACAAGTAATTTATCCTAGAGAAGATAACCAAAAGCTGATAAGTATCATAGGGCGGCAAGCACTGTCCAGTTATGCACACTTGCATAAGCAAGATAGACATAACAGTCCTCTAGTGTCCCTTGCTAACCAAAATTCTTAACAACCAAGTTACCTTATAAAATCCTTGTTACTCCCAGGTAAAACCCATATCAAAATGATTCCCAAGTCTCCCAACAGACCACAACCAATTCTAGGCCAAAAATGTCTTGGCAGCATGCAAAGTACCCAAAAATGATGTCATCAACATAGACCTGCACAAGCAACACATGTTTTCCTTTCTTCTTTGTAAATAGTGTCTGATCTATGGTGCCCCTTTTGAAACCATTTTCCACCAAGTAGGTGGACAATGTACCATACCATGCTCTTGGGGCTTGATGAAGTCCATACATAGCTTTCTTCACTCTATAAACCTTGTCTGGATTCTCAGGATCTTCAAAACCAGGAGGTTGCATAACATATACTTCCTCAACAATTGTTCCATGGAGGAAAGCACTCTTCACATCCATTTGATAAACAGTGAAGTTCATGCAAGAGGCATAAGCTAGGAAAATTCTGATAGCTTCAATTCTTGCAACTGGTGCAAAAACTTCTTCATAATCTATGCCTTCCTCTTGTGTATATCCCTGAGCTACCAAACGTGCCTTGTTTCTGACCACAATACCTCATTCATCTTTCTTGTTCCTTAGAACCCATCTTGTCCCAATTGGTCTCACATATCTAGGACAATCAACCAGCTCCCAAACATCCTGTATAGCAAATTGGTGAAGCTCATCCTGCATTGCTTCCACCCAACTTGGTTCTTTGAGAGCATCAAAAATCTTCTTGGGTTCTTCATGTGACAGAAAACAGGCAAACAAACATGCTTGTACAAGAGGGGTATCAACCTTCTTGTATATATTGGCAATAAATCCACCAAGACTTTGATGGGATCTTCTTGTCTTAACTGGAGCCATAACATCACCAATGATCTGAGATGTGGGGTGATCCTTTGCTGTGGAAGTGAGAACTCCTCCTTCAAAAAGTCTGGTGTCCTCAACTTCACGCTCCATGTTGCCAATATCTTCTTCATCAGACTCTCTTTGATCAACATGAATCTCTTCATGGACATTGGAAGGTCCACCTTGTTCAAAATGGGAAGAGAAAATCTGTGTAAAGGTGTCACCAAAGTCTGATCCTTGTTTGTCAGCGCTTGGGCTAACAACGCTTGAACTGTTGTTGTCAGCGTCTAAGCCAACAGCGTCTGAATTTGTCTTGTCAGCGCTTGATTTCCCTTTGTCAGCGCCTGAAGAAGTATGCATGTTTGTATTTGGTGGTATTTGAAAACCACCATTATCTTTTCTAGCAGCAGCAGCAGCAGCATAATACTCATCTGTCCATATAGGAAGTGTAACATATTCTGGTGTGGGAGATGATTCAACTGCTGGTGGTCCATCCTCCTTAGCAACCTGTATACCTGAAACATTACCAATTCTCTTTTCCAAAACACTTGAAGTTGCCTTCACAATGTCTGGATCAGTAACAGGCATATAATTTAAAGCTCTAGATAAAGGTTCTAAGTCAAACAACCAATTTGGACCACTTTCAGGATCACTAGGTTTACTCTCTAAAAACCTAACATGTACTTTTTCAAGTATACGTTTTTCCTTTTTAATGTAAACCCTATATCCTTTGCTCTGCACTGAATAACCCATGAAGTAGCCTTCATCACCTTTTGAATCAAATTTACCTAGGGCCTCACTAGTTTCTAGAACAACTACATGACATCCAAAAGGCTTGAGAAAGCCAATATTGGGCTTCCTTCCCCAAAGTAATTTATAAGGTGTCTTATTATGTATCTTGTTGACCAATGCCCTATTTTGAACATAACAAGCTGTGTTAACAGCTTCAGCCCAAAAGGCTATAGGAAAGTGGGCATCAGCCAACATGGTTCTGGCTGCTTCAATAAGGGTCCTATTCTTCCTTTCAGCAACCCCATTTTGCTGTGGGGTTCTAGCTATGCTAAACTGCCTAGTAATCCCTTTCTTGGCACAAAAATCATCTAACAACTGATTTCTAAACTCACCCCCATTGTCACTTCTAATAATTTTGACCTCATTACCATTCTTCTTTTCAATTTGGGTAATGAAATTAATCAGACTTTGGGCAGTTTCACTTTTCTTGGCTAAAAAGAAAGTCCATGTAAACCTGGAATAATCATCAGTGATAACAAAACAATATGATTTACCCTTCAAACTTTCTATATTAGTTGGACCAAAGAGGTCCATATGCAATAAGTGAAGTGGTTTAGAACTAGAGTGCACCTGTTTAGACCTGAATGAGACCTTGTGCTGCTTGCCCTTAAGACATGCAACACAAGTGTGGTCATTGTGGAAAGCCTTTTCAGGCAAACCATCAACTAAACCAAGCCTCACAAGTCTATTGATATTCTTAAAGTTTATGTGCCCTAATCTCCTGTGCCAAAGATTACTTTCATCTACTGAGGCTTTAGCATACAGACATGACATTTTATTATTTATCTTAATTCCATTAAGATTCACATTATATATGTCTTTATGCCTTGGTGTTCTAAAATCTATGTATTTTTCCTCAGGGAGCTTATAATCTTTGCTTAACACCAAGCACTCAGTATCTGTGAAAAGAACCTTATTTTTGTTATCACACACTTGTGATACACTAAACAAATTATAATCCAGTTCTTTTACCAGGAAGACATTCTCAAACCGTAGATTGTTGGTGACAAGGGTTCCTTTTCCAGTGATGGTGCCGTAGCCCCCTCCAAAGTATACCTTATCACCATCTTGAATAGGAGAGAAATTAGTCAGATAGTCTTCCTTCCCTGTCATGTGCCTTGAGCATCCACTATCCCAATATCCATAATCATTGATCTTCTTCTGAATGCCCTGCACATAAAGAAAACACATTAGTTTTCTTTGGGAACCCAAGCCTTGGAAGACTTGGATTCATTTGGTTGTTCAACAAGAACAGACTTGGTTCTCATAACAACCCCATTTTCATCCCTGTTTGAATGAAATTCCCAGTTAACCCCAATTGGTGTTGACAATGCCTTTGAAATATAATGAAACCTGTTGCATGTCATAGAAATACCAGTAGAATTAGGGTTTTGGTCTTGTTTTGGTCTCCATGTTAAGCTAGTAGAAGCTTTAGACCTATTTCCCTGTGGTTGCAAATACCTAGGTTTGGCAGTGTGTCTATCAGCGCTGAAATTGCTCTTGTCAGCGCCCCGATTGCCTTTATCAGCGTTGAACCTAGGGTTTGCTACAGGAACCCATTGCCTATTTGACCAAGTGTTTGACTTTTGAAAAGGTCTTAGGCCTTGTGTGTTAGACCCTCTAGAAAAGAATGGGGCTGGTCTAACAACTTGTGAACTTTTGTTCACAAAGGTATTGGGTCTGACAGTGTTTGACCTATTTTGACTTTTGTCAGCGCTGAAATGGTTCCTATCAGCGTTGACATTGGAAGCGTTGACACATTTGTATGCCAAATGTGAGAAGCTACCACATGTGTAACAAGCTTTTCTAGACATAGTCTTAGGTCTAGAAGCAAAGAAGCCTGTTCCTTGGTTACTAACTTGGCTTTTTGGTGACCTAGTATTCCTATACATCTCTGCATACTTAACACTAGGTTTTCTAACAGTTTATGGGCCAAGGTCAACAGCTTTGCCAGTGGTAGGGTGTGTGATCTTAATAGGTTTAGGATCATTGGACTCCACAATTGGTATCATGTTTGGTGTGGGCTCATTTGGACTTTCACACAAAAACCCTCCCTTAACAAACAAGGTGTGGTTAGCTTTCTTCCACTCATCTAGGTCAGTCAGTTTTTGCTTGTATTCCTCAACTGGGGAAGTCACTCTAGGTGGAGGAATGAATTCCTCCTCTTGGCATTCTGGCAAGCCAGTCCAAGATAAATCCTTTGATTGGACACCATAGAAATCCCTAGCTGGTGGTGGAACACCAGTATAATTATTCATCCCAATCCCACTCATATCCTTAGAGTCTCTTTGTTTACTAACACACTCTCCTAGGGATTGTGTGGCCTTATCAAATCTCTGGATTTTAAGACTCACATTATCTTTATTTTTGTTAGCCTCCTCTAACTGAGCTATCAAATCAAGATTAACCCTATTTACTATATCTTGAACATCTTTACTCTGATGTAACTCATGTTTTAAGATATTTATTTGATCCTTTAAATCAAACTCCATTTTCTTATACTCAGCTACTGTCTTTTCTGTTTGGGTAAGAGCAATTTGATAATTAGATACTTTGCATCTTTCAGTACTTGCCTCATCTAATAATTTTACTATCTCTTGATTTAGTTTTTCAGTATTTAAACGACAACCCTTAGAACAGAAAGCATCATCATATACCTCATTATCTGATGAAGAGGAGGAGTGTGCCATGAGAGCATATTCAACATGCTCTTCTTTAACTTCAGCAACCAAAGCTCTGTCCTCTTCCTCATCCTTGGCCATCCAGCTCCAGTCCCATTCTCCAACACCATCAATTTGTTGAACAGCAACCATGGCCTTGGGATCTTGGCTCTTAACCATTTGGCTTGAGGGCTTACCAGCATCAGATCTTCTTGGAGATCTACATTCCCTCATGAAGTGCCCCATCCTATGACAGTTGTAGCACTCAACCTTGGACTTGTCAAAGCCAGCAACATCCTTAGCATTAAAGGTCATCTTCTTCTTGAACCTTTTATTAAACCTGTTTGCTCTTAAGCTTACAAGAGCCATAGTCCACTTGATGTCCATCTCTTCCAATTGTTCATCACTTATCTGCTCAAGATCTTCATATGTAATCCTTGAATCACTGGGCAAAGAAGCAATGAATGCACACACAGTATCTAGATCTAAACCAGCAGGTTTAAGTCTATCAGCGCCAAAGTTGTGTGTGTCAGCGCTTGAGTATAAAGCGTTGACAGGATATGATCCAGCGCTGACAGACTGACATCCAGCGCTGACACCTTGAGATCCAGTGGCTGGATGTCCATAGAAGTTCATGGAATCAAATTGGCCTTCACTTTGTGAGAAGAAGGCCATGTTACTACTGGAAGATTTATTATCACTATCCAATTGCCATTCATTCTCCAACAGTCTTAGTTTGTTGAAGATGTCATCAAACCTGGAGGTCTTGTGGGTATTATTGACAAGAATGGATCTTGTCTCAATCTTCCATACATCACCAAGGCTTTTGAGAAAAGTAGCATTCAATTCGGGGTCATCAATCTGTGTTCCCATGAAGGAAAGTTGACTTGTGATGTCAAGAAGTCTACTTCTCACACTGCTGAGATTTTCATTGGGTTGAGCTTTAAAGACAGCATACTCATGCAAGAGTTGCTTCTTCTTTTCTTCTTTTGTGTCAGCATTGCCACCATGTGCTACTTCAAGAGCTTCCCAAAGCTCTTTTGCAGACTCAAAGCATTTGTACTTGTGCTGATTCTCATGACCTAGGGCGTGTTTCATGATGTTCAAGATTTTCATGTCCACCCTCTTCTTGGCTATATCTTCAACAGCTACAGCTCTCCCATCTCCAGGCTTTTCCTTCTTATCAGCTTCAGGACAATTAGGAACAGCTGTCCTTGTGGCAATTGCAGCAGCAATCTTTGCTGCTTTGTCGAATGTGTTCCCATATTCGACAATCTCCCAAAGAGTGTAGTCATGAATAGCTATATATTGCTCAAAATTTGACTTCCAAAGCTCAAGGTTCCTGGCATCAAACATGGGAATTTTGATACTAGGATTTGAGGAGTTGTTTTGTAGCAAAGCAGCAGGTTGATCTGTGCCAGACATGGTGTTTTTAGGGTTTTGAGAATTTTAGGGTTTTTAGGGTTTTTGGTGTTTTAGGGTTCTTGCGTTACTTAAAGATCAAAAGTTTCTCAACAAGCTCTGATACCACTTGTTGATCCCAAACTTAGATCGATTAAGCTTTGTGTATACGAGATTAGATCAAGTACTACACGTAGAGAAACCTTTGCTTATGAATAAAGTAACAAAGTGTTATGCGGAATTAACACTTGATCTAAAACACAAAGATGTTAAACAAACTTTCACTTGTATTAGAATGATCGTACTTGATTACAATGAAAGAGTTTAACTTGCGAATACTTATGAAAACTTATATTAAACATTAACCTAAAAGACCTTCTTTTATAGAACAAGAAGTCTTGTACAATAAGCTACAAATCAACTATTCTAGGTAAAGATAATAATAGAAAATACAATGTCGAGCTTATCTTTACTAGAAGTATTCTAGAATATAATAAACGTGTATCTCACATCTTCCATCAGTGCTTGTCGTCAATCTGTCAACGCTTGACTTTAACTTGTCAACGCTTATGCTATCAGCGCTCACTTTGCTCTTGTCAACGCTTGAGTTGTTCTTGTCAGCGTTCAAGTGATCTGGCCTTAATTTATTCCCAACAGTGCATTGGATGGAAGCAATCCAGACTTCTTTACTTTATCCACTTCATTCTTATATTGCTTGTTGGACATTGTTCGGTCCTTTCTTTTAGTATTTTATTTTTTATGTTTTGAGCTTATGTTGGATTACCGATGTTTGATTTTGGTATTTCTGTTATGGTCAGTTAATGTTTTAGGAAATTTACCTTATGCTTTGATGACACGCCATAAATACACGTAACGGTCCACTTATCCAAGTGGGTTGTTACAATTATGGTATCAGAGCTATAGGTTCGACCTGTAGGCTCTAGAACTTGACATGTGACTAGTGGGTAGTCACCAGGAACTTCCCAGATTTTGGCGTTGTTATCTTTCATGTTTCTCATGTATTTATCAGTCAGTTTTCTTCATTTATCACTCAGTTTTCTTAAAATTTTGACTAAGTAAAAGGTTGGTACAGGACTGGCCATATTTAGTCGCATGTGCTTTTCTGTGAATTTCGTTTTGGTGAACCGACCGATAGGCGTTCACCCTTGCCCGTACAGATTTTGTATTGGTAAACCGAACCATTGACGTTTACCCTTACTCATATCAGATTCATGTTTTCAGTAAAATATTACTTGGTGAACCAGCCATAAGCGTTCACCATTATTCAGGTCAAATTTTCATGCTTTCAGTCGAATATTGTTTTGTGAACTGAACCATAGACGTTCACCTTTGCTCATATCAAGACATTTTATAAAGTTTTGACAAGTATGAATTGGACTACAACCATCCATATTTCGACAAGTATGGATTGAACCAGAATCACCCATACTTAGTCACATGTTTTGTTCCTTGAATTTTGTGGATTGAACCATAGCCATCCACATCAGTTGATGTTAAACCTCATTTGATTATACTCGTATGCACTTTGTAACAGTCAAGTTTTCATGCTATTACGTTGATGTTGTTTTCATGTTGATTAAGTTTCATGTCTCCTTTCGAGGGTTATGTTATCAGCAAAGTGATGGTGTTTCATGCTAAGATACATGAGGACTACAGTAAAAATTTTTTTTAATAAATCATGTTTGGTCTTTATCAAGCATGTCTTCATGCTGACCATTGTTGAAATTTAGTTTAATCATATTCTTGAAACTCTATACAACCAGCTTTAAGTCTACACAGGAATCACCAGGCTATCATGTTACTCATTTCAGTTCAGTTTACTACCATTTAAATCAATTTATTTCTTTGATCATGTCAGACAAGCGACACCAGTATCGATCATCCCATAAAATTTCCACCAGTGCCATGTACAGTATTCCATATGTACCCCATGTACAGTGTCTCAGTTATACTCCATGTACAGTATTTCATGAGTACTCCACGTATAGTGTCTCATATATGCTCCATGTGCAGTATTCATTTTGTACTTCATGTACAGTAGTCCAGGTGTCCTACTCCTTGAATATTTCTAATCGATCCTCAATCATCTCAGGCATTTCCACTTGTCGATATTCTACCAGACGCTGATGCTGCTCGCGAGTTGAAGATTTTACCCGATACTGATGCTGCTAACACTTTGAAGACCTCACAAATGCTGATGCTGCTGATACTTTGGAGATTTCTCAAGATGCTGATGTTGTTTATACTATGAAGACTCTAAAGAACAAGGACGAAAACTATAAATTTGAAATTTCTGACAAGAATAAATTTCAACCATCAGACACTACCATTCCATTCCATGCTTTTACCTTCTCAGCTTGATGTCACACTTCACTCCTAACCTTTCATTTAGAAGAGTGGGAACCAGAACCCAGCCGGCCACTCAGCAGAATAGTTACATGAATCACGGTCATGACCGTCATAAATTGACAGACAAAGCAGTAGTGACAACCACCGTGCTTATAATTAATCAGTCAGTAAACATCAGAACTCCGGAACAGACGTGACCAGAAATACAGAGGTCAATATTCTAACCAGTCCGCCAATCCTAGCAGTTACCAAAAAAATTTAGCCTTGTCTAGATTCATCCACTAAAACACATGTCAAGACAGCAGTCAAGACATAGGTCTCAATTATCATTTCGGAAGACACATATCAGGACACCAGTCATGTTACACGTCATACGAATCTTTTCTCAAAATACGAGTCAGAACTCATTACTCCAGTATGTTTCTAAACCAGTCCCTCAGTAATTCAGGGTACCCTTCAGAAAGGGGTATACCCATTCTATTATGCCACACATGAATCAGATCATTTAAAAATTCAGTCACCACCACTAGAGTATTACTCAGGTTAAACACGCAGTATTTATTCTGAGAGGTTACAGACGAACGTATTCAGTGAAAAATTGTCACGTTTGCTTCGCCTATTCATATGTCAGCTTTATCTAAATCAGATATTACCTACCTCCTAGCCAGAACAGACTCCACAGTATCACCCATATTTATTAAAGTTTTCTTTTCAATTAACGACGAGATCCGTCTTACTAAATCGCTAATATATATTCATTATGTTTTCTGCCGAAAAATCAGCACAATTTGTTTCTGCCTTACAAGTGCGTGACCTATCAGTCCATAGCTAAGAAGACTGTCTAGCCACCAGTTATAATCCACTTCTGAAGTTCTTTAAATTCATGACCAGTAGATTATTCCAGAGTTCCCAGATGTAATTTCAGAAAGTTTTAAGAAATTCCTTCCTAACCACGATACATAATTTAACATCGAGTTAGTCTCAAGAATGGAACCTGTTTTCAAAAACTCTTTATGGCAGGGCTTCAGCTAAGTTAAAGAGCTACAGCATTTGCTGCAAAAGTTACCTGAACGAGGCCTTATTCGCCCTAATGCACCACCAGAAAGTGCACCCTTTCTGTGTATTAGAAAGAAGGACGGTAACATGAGATCATGTATCGACCACCGGAAAATTTACCAGATCACCATTCTTAATCGATATTCATTCCATGTATATAAGGTTTACCTGACCTGCTACGATATCTTAAATATTTTTTCCAAAACAATTCGCGACCATGCCACCAGCAGTGGCGAGAGAAGTACATGATGTTTTCCACATTGTTGCTGAACACGTTACAGTCTCTCTAAAATTTTGACTTATTCGTTTGGGCTCCCTAATGCCCCAGCGATAGTATGAAATTTATGAATAAAATTTCTACGACTTCGGAGACAAAATCGTCAGTATGTTCTTTGATAACATCCTGATCTCCTAAATTCTAGAGAAGAACATGGGAATCATCTTTTCACGATTCTGCAGATTTTCTGATAGGAGGAAATTATATAAGCAGCTTTCCAGATGAAGAAAGTAGCATTTATGAGCCACCCTATTTCAGCAAGAAGAAATTTCAGACAATCCTGCGAAGGTGAAGGCCATCACCTGATGGTCCCGACCGACGTCTGTGAACGAAGTACAAACTTTTCTAGAACTCAATTGACTGCTACCGCAGAAATTGCTGACAGTTCTCACTAAAAACTCTTCCATAACTATTCAACCAGATTTCCACCAGAATGTCCCATAATCCCAGGCAGAATTTTGATAGAAGCAGTATCACACATTGATGCAACTATGTTCATATCTTGATGCCTGACTGATGTTGAGTAAAATTACCCCTTTAGGAAAAGGAAGGTAATTAGGGCAAGTAAGCACGACGATTTAGGAAAACCGTGTGTAAATGACCCTACAATGAGTTCGTTCTCAAGGAGGCTAGTGTGTTATGTGTGTAATGATATGGATTAATTTGTGATTATATTTGAGAAAGGAAAATAGAAAAGGGATTAGAAGAGAATGACGGTTATGAAAACGGATTAAACTAAGTCTAAAAAGGCATTCACGTAAAGTCATAAAAAGTACCAAAATTAAAATTTTAATAAAATTCCTAAAAATTACCAAAAATCCCAAATAATATTCTAAGAGTTTACAAAATATGAAAACTTACACAAACCTTTTAATTAATTAGATAATGACTTTTTAATGCTAATTAAAGCCCTAAAAATCAAAATTAATTATTAAAAAGCCCTAAGCAAGATTTTAAAGTTTGTAAACCTCAAAAATACTCTAATTAAGCTAAAAACTATTTTTCAAAATTTTAAAACCAATTAAAACTATTTTTAAACAATTAAAAACTCCTAAAATCAATTAAAACTTAAATTAATTATAAAAAATAATTAAAAGACCTAAAAAAAATTTGGAAAGTTGCAAAAATCCTAATTATGTGTTTAGAACCTAGGAAAAATATAAAAACCTAGAAAATCAGACTTTTAATTTTTAATAATAAAATAATATTAAAAATCCAAAAATTCTAAAAAATTCAAAAAACTTGCAAACTAGCTTAATTTAACCTAAATAACTCAGAAATGAAAGTGAAATTACCTAAATACCCCTATTGGGCCTAGAAAATAGGCTAAACCCAAAATAGTACACTATTGGGCCAAATTTGGGCCCAATAACAAAAATTGTTCAAAATAAGCCCAAAAAGCACAGGTTGACTCAAAAATTGATTTTAAACAACTTTTTCCAAAGGCCCAAAAGCTGAAAATATGAAATAAGCTAACTTATAATAAGCAGCTTATTCTTAATGGGCTTTTAAGCCAATTAAGCTATAAGCTGATGACATAAGCTAAAATTTGACACACAAGCTTCTTTTGACCTAACAAAGACTTCTGCAAAAAGAAATTTGAAATAAGCCCAAGGAATAAGCCTGAAAATGCAATAAGCAATCTACACAAAACGACAAAATAGTCGTTTTTGAGTTCTAGGCCACCCCAAGTGCTGATTCAAGTTCCAAAAGCTTTTAAATGACTTGATTAAGCAAAATCAACAAAGAGTTTTCAGATAAGCACACTCAATAAGCTGGAAAGTCAAATAAGCACTTATGTTAAAAGTCAAAGTAGTTGGTTTTCTAGAAAAAAGTCAAAGTCAAAGTCTAATAAGCTCCAGTTTACTTAAATGGGTCAAATAATGAAGACCTATCACAAAAATAAGTTGTTGCAAGTCAGGATAAGCTAGAATAGCTTATTGATAAGCTGATGACAAAATTGCACTAGCAGGGGCTAGTTTTGGATGTTGAGCACTGGAAACTTTTTCCACTGCTTAACTATTTTGACTTTTTGTCTTTAGTGACTTTTTTTGGAGATTCAGATTTCACAAAGGCACCCAAATGATCTTTGGATCAAAAGGAGTCAATCACAATCAAAATAACACAATCACTAACACCCAATTGATACAGTTTAATCAATTAATCATCAGACATTGCACAGAAATGAACAATAAGCAGTTGAGCACAAATAAGCAGTTTTAGCAATAATCAGCCAGCCAAATTCAACAAAATGCACACACAAGCTATTATAAACTCCAATAAGCAAGTCTAAACAGGTTTCATGCAATGCTTCAATGAATTAAGCAAGATTCAAGCAATGAAAGTTACTGATGAACAATAACACATGCAGTTTTTTTACTTTGCTGATGTATTTGACACTTAAGCCAGATTCAACACCTCAAATCTTTCAAACAGATTATATTAACTTTATTTAAACCACTTTTATCCCTAAGCATGCATACACACTAAGTGTTCCCAAAATCCTAGGTCAAAACAAGCAGAAACAAGGTCTATATAGCAGATTGTTTGATTCAAGTGTTTAAACCCAAAAACTTGCATCAAAATACTCTCAACAAGGTATTTATCAGATACAAAGCATAAACAACAACTTCCCTTAACACAATAACAAGTTACAAGCATAAACAGTTAGTCCCAAACACCCCTTTATCTTTTCCAAATAAAATTTTTCAAAGGCAAAGTGAGATTTCAGGCCAACCAAGCATCAATTAACACTAAAACAAGTAAGATAAACAGATTCAAGCAGATTTAAGCCAAAAAATTCACAAGAACATTCATACAAATATCACCAAAAATCACAAATTAAGCAGATTTTGAGATTGAGTATGCAAACCTCATGGATGTACATCCACACCCACGAATTTTGAGCTTATGTGCTAGCAAGAACAAGCACAAGCTTCCACAATAAGCCTGCTAAGATTGAACAAGGTTAAAGCACAATATCATAAAAATCAGAAACTTCAAAAATCTTGATTGATGCAAACTTGTTACCCCACACTTGATTATTGCCATGTTATAAGCCTCACCACACCTTAACCAACTCAGTTAGGATGCTATGATCAGCCCTATAGCCCAAGAATTCCAAGATTGGAACAAGACTTAGCAAAATATCAAGAAAATGAGAAAATGTGCAAACTTTTGCACACTCCTCTTTTGAAAACAGGTTTTAAACTTCAAAAGCAGTAAACTAAGAACATAAACAAGCAGAATAAAGATGGCACTTGGTCTTTCTTCAAATCACTTAACTCAAATTCATTAATCAGAAAGAGGATTTACAAGTGTTTGAACAAAGGAAAAACCAAAAGCCAACGTCTCAATGAGACCTAAGGGCTTTATATATAGCCTTACATGTAACCTAAGAAAGCTGAAAAATACATAAACCCTAGTTGTGAAGTCCCAAAATTGCCCTTGTGGATTTGAACTCATTAGCTTCATGTGACTGATTGTTGGACGTATGTGGTGATAGCTGGCATGAAGATGTGATCAAATGGCTCATAAGATGCTTAGAAAGTAAGCATGAATGTGGGACGTTGGATTGTGAGGTTTTTCCTTGTCGTTGGCATGCATCACAAGACTTCACAAGATCTTGTGCATCTCGGTAAATAGTAGGCCAAAAGAAGCCGGCATCAAACACCTTCTTAGCCGTGATATTAGCACCGTGGTGACCACCCGTGGGTCCCTCATGGCAAGCTCTAAGGATGTTAGAAGCTTCGGTGCCAAATACACAACGTCGGATGATTTGATCCGCACAAGTTCGAAACAAGTAAGGGTCGTTCCAAAAGTAGAACTTGACGTCACGAAAGAATTTTCGTTTTTCTTGTGTCGTCATACCCTTAACGATGAAGTTACCCGCATGGTAATTTGCAAAGTCCGCAAACCATGGGGTGGAAGGATCAAGCTTAGAATTCACTACACCAAGTGTTTCAAGCGGAAATGTTTCGGTGATTTCCTTGGGCTCGTAAACACTTTGGTGAGGATCTTCCAAACGAGAAAGATGATCGGCCGCTAGATTCTCGGCTCCTTTTTTGTCAACGATGGTGTGATCAAATTCTTGAAGGAGGAGAATCCAACGAAGTAATCTCGGCTTTGCATCTTGTTTTGCCATGAGATACTTGATAGCCGAATGGTCCGTATACACTATGCATTTAGCTAAGACGAGATAAGGTCGGAACTTCTCAAATGCATACACCACGGCAAGGAACTCCTTTTCCGTTGTAGTGTATTTTAGTTGAGCCTCGGTCATCGTCTTGCTAGCATAGTGAATAGGCAAGAAGTGCTTATCATGACGTTGCCCCAAAACGGCCCCAATAGCGTAATCACTAGCATCACACATTAGTTCAAAGGGGAGGTTCCAATTGGGGGCAACAAGAATGAGAGCTTCGGTAAGTTTCCTCTTAAGGATTTCAAAGGCTCGTACACAATCTTCGTCAAAGACAAAACGTGCCTCTTTTTCAAGAAGATGTGTAATGGGTCGAGAAATCTTTGAAAAATCCTTGATGAATCGACGATAACGGTTTTGAGATGAGGTAATTTGGCGATGACGTCTACCTTAGCTTGATCTACCTCAATCACCGCTTTCGAGACCTTGTGCCCTAAGACGATTCCACTCCTAACCATAAAATGACATTTTTCCCAATTGAGCACAAGGTTGGTTTCCTCACAACGTTTTAACATTCTCTCAAGGTTCGACAAACACGAAGTGAAGGAATCCCCAAACACGGAAAAGTCATCCATGAAGACTTCCATCGTCTTCTCGATCATGTGATGAAAAATAGCCATCATGCACCTTTGAAAGGTTCCCGGTGCATTGCAAAGTCCGAATGGCATTCTACGGTAGGCAAACGTTCCATATGGACACGTAAACGTAGTTTTTTCTTGATCACGAGGGTCGATGGGAATTTGGAAGTAACAGGAAAAACCATCTAGAAAGCAATATAAATCGTTTCCCGCAAGACGCTCCAACATTTGGTCCATGAAGGGCAAGGGAAAATGGTCTTTTCGAGTGGCTTCATTCAACATTCGATAGTCAATGCACACTCTCCATCCGGTCACGAGTCTAGTGGGAATCAACTCGTTGGCATCGTTTGGCACAACGGTCATTCCTCCCTTTTTAGGGACATAATGAATAGGACTCACCCAAGGGCTATCGGAAATAGGGTAAATCATTCCCGCGTCAAGGAGTTTAAGGACCTCCTTTTTTATGACGTCGTGAATTTTGGGGTTCACCCTTCTTTGACTTTGGATTGTGGGTTTGAAATCCTCCTCCATTAAGATTTTGTGGGTACAAAACTTGGGATCGATTCCCTTAATGTCGGATAACTTCCACGCAATTGCCCTTTTGTGGTCCTTTAGAACATCGACAAGTGCGGTTTTTTCATCATTCAAAAGTTCCTTCTTAATAATAACCGGCAACTTGTCGTCCTCCTCCAAATAGAAATATTCGAGGTGAGGAGGTAAATCTTTCAACTCAAGGATAGGTGGTTCCTCAAGTGAAGATTTGGGCTCGATACTCATAACTTCCTCAGGTGGAGGAAATAGGAAATCGTTAAGAAAATCCTTGATAATCGAGAAGTCCTCATCGTTGTCGAGGTCTTCGTCACAAGTACGTGGAACATTGCATTCTTCCAACGTAAAACCACCACCTTCAAAAGGAGTGAAGGTTGGTGTCGAATTATCAAGAATTGGATCTAACATAGTGGGATTTCCACTAGTTTCTTCATCACCAAAACCTAGAACTTCTTGTGAAAGTTCCTCGCAAACCACGTCAATCATATCAACGAGGTTTATGTTTGCAACGGAATAAACATGAGAAATTTGAGAGTTTTGAGTTGCGTTTATAACAAGTTCCTCGTCGTTGAAACGTAAGGTGATCTTTCTAGCATGCACATCAATCAAAGCCATAGACGTATCTAAAAACGAACGACCTAAAATGAGAGGAACTTGAGGATCCGTGGGGATATCAACAACGATAAAGTCTACGGGATAGTAGAACTTCCCCACTTTCACAAAAACGTCTTCCGCCAAACCACATGCGGGAATCGTGGAATGGTCGGCCAACTCGATAGACATTAGTGAAGGAGTAAGATTAGGAAGATTGAGCGACTTGAAGATTGCAAGTGGCATCAAGTTAATGCTAGCACCAAGATCGGCCAAGGCGAAGCATTCTTCCATATCTTGGATTGCACAAGGGATCAAAAATTTACCGGGATCACCGACTTTTTGAGGTATGCGATTAAGATAAACCGACGAACAACTAGACAATTGGTGCAATTTCTCCTTGTTGTTCAACATACTTTTAAAGTTAGCGGCAAATCGAGGCATCATGACCAAATCATCGGCGAAACTCACATTAAGGTGCAAATCACGAAACATTTTCATAAAAAGCTCAAATTGGTAATTGTCGCGCTCTTGACGTTTCTCCTTCCTAAGTCTCGACGGATAGGGCAAAGGTGGTGTGGGTTGAGGCATAGTAGGCATAGCCTTTGGAATCTCGGGTTCCAATGATGGTAATGGGTCAACCGTAGGTGTGGCATGAGCGGTACTTCATGGGATTGGGACATGCTCCTTTTGGACCACCACCTTGGGTTCTTCCTCAATTGCTTCCTCCGTAGGAGCAATTGGTTGAGGAGTCGGTTCCTTAAGTGTCTTACCACTACGTGTGGTAATCACCTTCATCTCACCCTTAGGGTTGGATATGGTGTTGCTAGGAAGACCACTCGAAGACGGTTTACACATTATTGCCTCAAACATAGACGAGATCTTATCTTCAAAATTAGATTGCCTCATTACGGCCTCGGTTTGCCTTTTCTCGGCCTTAATCATTTCTTGTTTAATCTCATGTTGCCCTTGTTCCATCTTTTGTTGGTTTTGTTGCAACCTAGTGACATTTCCTTCCATCTTGTTGGTGTGGATTTTAAGTTCATTAGCTAACTCATTTTTCAACTCTTTCTTCAAGTCGTTCTTAAACTCGGATCTTAGGCTAATGATTTCTCTTTGAATATTGTCAAACCTAGCATCATTCCCACTAGCATATTCAACAAACTCACTTGGAAGATCTTTCAATGTTTGCAAACTTTTGTTGTTATTTTGAAAATCATTTTTGTTTGAAACTTGATTATTAGCCCCTTGATTTCCATAGTTTCCCTTATTGTAATTGTTTTTAAAACCAACTTGATTGTTGCGATAATTGTTGTTAGCATTTTGATTTGAACCAAAACCCGGTGGAGTCATTTGATTAGAGCGGGAAACTTGACCGTTTTGGTTGTAATTTCCCGTGGCCGCGAAGGCACTCGAAGTGTTACCACCGTTGGTAATGCACTCGGAGAAATCATGACCTCCACCACAATACATGCAAGAAACCTCAACCGCTTTAGCCGTAGCGGGAGCACTTTGTTCACCAACTTTAAACTCAATCAAAAGTCCTTTCAACTTATCAAAAATCTTGTTTTCCAAGTTCGCCTCAATTTGGCAAGCATCGATGGTAGTAGACAAAGAAGGTGAAGCCGAAGACGAAGCCTTACGAACACTAGACGTGCTACGAGTACTATACACCTTAGATCTATTTTCAATTATCACCAAAGCTTCCTCAACCTTTTACACAAAAAATTACCACCCGCGGCGGCATTCAAATAATCCCTTTCATGATCATTAAGTCCATTGTAAAACGTGTCAATTTGATGCAAATCGGAAAAACCGTGATGAGGACATTCATGTAACATTTCCTTAAACCTATTACAAGCCGTTGAAAAACTTTCATTAAATTCTTGTGAAAACTTTGAAATCTCGTTTTTCAAGTGCGTAGTCTTAGAGGGCGGAAAAAATTGTTCACAAACTTAGACAAGAGATCCTTCCACGTCAATATAGAATTGGGTGGCTCTTTCTCTAACCAAATTTTAGCGGGCCCCGCTAAGGAATACGGAAAAAGCATCATCTTAATCGAGTCGTTAGAGACCTCCTTTAACTTGCAAGTAGCGGTAAGACGATTGAATTGGCGGATATGGTTGTGTGGGTTGTCCTTTTCGTCACCTCGAAACTTGTTTTGAATCATGGACAACAAACCCGTCTTAACCTCAAAATTCTCCGCAAGGATAGCGGGAATCACAATAGCCTCTCCATAACCCTCGGTGGGTGCTTGAAGTAACTCCATCATAGTTTGATTCGCCATGGTTGGTGCTTCTCTTACAATGGGTTCGTCAATAGGAGACTCCTCACTAGAATTGTTGGGAGTGGGAGTTTTGTTCTTTCGTTTACGTGCACGTCTTGCTTGATTTCGAGTTAGCATAAACGTCACGTACAACGAGGGGACGAGCAAAGAAGATTCTTTTTGGTGTTTTGTATTTTTCAATTTTTTTGTGGTTTTTGATTGTATTAACCTTTTTGGAAATTGGTGAATGTATTAAGTAGACAAAAATCTACAAATCTCCTCCTTAATCAAATCTCTTGATTAAAGAAGCCTCAAGGAATGAAAACGATCACGTGAAGTGAACGCCTTCGATGACTTTAGAACATTGGTGGAACACCAAGACGTTCAAGAGGGTTTAATCAATGAAAACCAAGAAAATATATATGATACTTAGTAATACTTTGGGCGGCAAAAACCCTCGATTAGCTCTCACAATCAAATACTCACAAGCAAGCGGGGGAGGCGGCGCGAAGCACTTAAGAGCCTTTTTCCTTAGGATATATTTTATAATATCCGCCTTATACCCACCTTATAGTTTGTATTTTCAAGATTAAGCTTCACGAAAGTATTTATCTATTTTTGCCTTTTTTCTTTGGTTTGAGATTCGAATACAATGATTGGGTAATGACCTCCCAAGTCAAGGTTGTGATTTCTCACGTATTTGGAGTACTTGTGAATTTATTGTTCTACGTATACAATATATTAATAATATTCACACAAAAACCGAAAACCGATAATACGTATTAGTAGAGTGCTACTAATACAAATACTAATTATGGTTAGTATAAAAACAACAATGCCAAATCCAAACACAACACGCCTACCCGGCAGCGGCGCCAAAATGATGTTGAGTAAAATTACCCCTTTATGAAAAGGAAGGTAATTATGGCAAGTAAGCACGAAGATTTAGGAAAACCGTGTGAAAATGACCCTACAATGAGTTCGTTCTCAAGGAGGCTAGTGTGTTATGTGTGTAATGATATGGATTAATTTGTGATTATATTTGAGAAAGGAAAATAGAAAAGGGATTAGAAGAGAATGACGGTTATGAAGACGGATTAAACTAAGTCTAAAAAGGCATTCACGTAAAGTCGTAAAAAGTACCAAAATTAAAATTTTAACCCTAAAATTCCTAAAAATTACCAAAAATCCCTAATAATATTTTAAGAGTTTACAAAAAATGAAAACTTACACAAACCTTTTAATTAATTAGATAATGACTTTTTAATGCTAATTAAAGCCCTAAAAATCAAAATTAATTATTAAAAAGCCCTAAACAAGATTTTAAAGTTTGTAAACCTCAAAAATACTCTAATTAAGCTAAAAACTATTTTTCAAAATTTTAAAACCAATTAAAACTATTTTTAAACAATTAAAAACTCCTAAAATCAATTAAAACTTAAATTAATTATAAAAAATAATTAAAAGACCTAAAAAAATTTAGAAAGTTGCAAAAATCCTAATTAAGTGTTTAGAACCTAGGAAAAATATAAAAACCTAGAAAATCAGACTTTTAATTTTTAATAATAAAATAATATTAAAATAATATTAAAAATCCAAAAATTCTAAAAAATTCCAAAAAACTTGAAAACTAGCTTAATTTAACCTAAATAACTCAGAAATGAAAGTGAGATTACCTAAATACCCCTATTGGGCCTAGAAAATGGGCTAAACCCAAAACAGTACACTATTGGGCCAAATTTGGGCCCAATAACAAAAATTGTTCAAAATAAGCCCAAAAAGCACAGGTTGACTCAAAATTTGATTTTAAAGAACTTTTTCCAAAGGCCCAAAAGCTGAAAATGTGAAATAAGCTAACTTATAATAAGCAGCTTATTCTTAATGGGCTTTTAAGCCCATTAAGCTATAAGCTGATGCCATAAGCTAAAATTTGACACACAAGCTTCTTTTGACCTAACAAAGACTTCTGCAAAAATAAATTTGAAATAAGCCCAAGGAATAAGCCTGAAAATGCAATAAGCAATCTACACAAAACGACAAAATAGTCGTTTTTGAGTTCTAGGCCACCCCAAGTGCTGATTCAAGTTCCAAAAGCTTTTAAATGACTTAATTAAGCAAAATCAACAAAGAGTTTTCAGATAAGCACACTCAATAAGCTGGAAAGTCAAATAACCACTTATGTTAAAAGTCAAAGTAGTTGGTTTTCTAGAAAAAAGTCAAAGTCAAAGTCCAATAAGCTCCAGTCTACTTAAATGGGTCAAATAATGAAGACCTATCACAAAAAATAAATTTTTGCAAGTCTGGATAAGCTAGAATAGCTTATTGATAAGCTGATGACAAAATTGCACTAGCAGGGGCTAGTTTTGGATGTTGAGCAGTGGAAACTTTTTCCACTGCTTGACTATTTTGACTTTTTGTCTTTAGTGACTTTTTTTGGAGATTCAGATTTCACAAAGGCACCCAAATGATCTTTGGATCAAAAGGAGTCAATCACAATCAAAATAACACAATCACTAACACCCATTTGATACAGTTTAATCAATTAATCATCAGACATTGCACAGACATGAACAATAAGCAATTGAGCACAAATAAGCAGTTTTAGCAATAATCAGCCAGCCAAATTCAACCAAATGCACACACAAGCTATTATAAACTCCAATAAGCAAGTCTAAACAGGTTTCATGCAATGCTTCAAAGAATTAAGCAAGATTCAAGCAATGAAAGTTACTGATGAACACTAACACATGTAGTTTTTCTACTTTGCTGATGTATTTAACACTTAAGCCAGATTCAACACCTCAAATCTTTCAAACATGTTATATTAACTTTATTTAAACCACTTTTAGCCCTAAGCATGCATACACACTAAGTGTTCCCAAAATCCGAGGTCAAAACAAGCAGAAACAAGGTCTATATAGCAGATTGTTTGATTCAAGTGTTTAAACCCAAAAACTTGCAGCAAAATACTCTCAACAAGGTATTTATCAGATACAAAGCATATACAACAACTTCCCTTAACACAATAACAAGTTACAAGCATAAACAGTTAGTCCCAAACACCCCTTTATCTTTTCCAAATCAAATTTTTCAAAGGCAAAGTGAGATTTCAGGCCAACCAAGCATCAATTAACACTAAAACAAGTAAGATAAACATATTCAAGCAGATTTAAGCCACAAAATTCACAAGAACACAAGTTTCATACAAATATCACCAAAAATCACAAATTAAGCAGATTTTGAGATTGAGTATGCAAACCTCATAGATGTACATCCACACCCACGAATTTTGAGCTTATGTGCTAGCAAGAACAAGCACAAGCTTCCACAATAAGCCTGCTAAGATTGAACAAGGTTAAAGCACAATATCATAAAAATCAGAAACTTCAAAAATCTTGATTGATGCAAACTTGTTACCCCACACTTGATTAACCCCAAGTTATAAGCCTCATCGCACCTTAACCAACTCAGTTAGGATGCTATGATCAGCCCTATAGCCCAAGAATTCCAAGATTGGAACAAGAATTAGCAAAATATCAAGAAAATGAGAAAATGTGCAAACTTTTGCACACTCCTCTTTTGAAAACAGGTTTTAAACTTCAAAAGCAGTAAACTAAGAACATAAACAAGTAGAATAAAGATGGCACTTGGTCTTTCTTCAAATCACTTAACTCAAATTCATTAATCAGAAAGAGGATTTACAAGTGTTTGAACAAAGGAAAAACCAAAAGCCAACGTCTCAGTGAGACCTAAGGGCTTTATATATAGCCTTACATGTGACCTAAGAAAGCTGAAAAATACATCAACCCTAGTTGTGAAGTCCCAAAATTGCCCTTGTGGATTTGAACTCATTAGCTTCATGTGACTGATTCTTGGACGTATGTGGTGATAGCTGGCATGAAGATGTGATCAAATGGCTCATAAGATGCTTAGAAAGTAAGCATGAATGTGGGACGTTGGATTGTGGCCCTACTGTTTGTCTTCTTCCTCTCTTTGTAGCAGGGGAGGCATGTGTGGGACAAGTGAGTGATGTGGCAAGTAATATTAAGGTTGGGATGTGATTAGGGGAAGCTTAATCAACATTCTGGAGGGTTTTAACACTTAATTGTTAATGATGAAGAAAAACCCAAATTGTGTGAAGAACACTAAGAACAGGTTTTTAATCTGTTTTGGGGGTGGATTAAGTTTAAAAACTTGTTTAGGCGCCAAGATTAATTTAATCTTAAACCGGGTGAGTGGGATTGTGAGGTGGAGGAAGGGGGGCTTGTGATTGGTGGAGAGTGTGAGTGGGACAGGTGTCACCCACTCACTCGTCTAGGTAAGAATGGTTGTCTGCCAGAATAAGTCCCTTAACTCCTTTCTTCTTTTCACTTTGTAAATAACCAGCCCAAAACTCGTTTCCTTTGTTATTGAAGTTTCAAACTTCACACTTTTGCCCCAAAAAGATTCATAAAGTAAATTCAGGGGTATTTCTTGCCATTTTTGCATTCTTGAAGGACTGGTTTGGTATTTTCTTCAATGATAATGGTCTAGACTTGTATAATTGACATTTTGGAGGACTGAAATTGCCAAGTCTTGATGATTGAGGGACCATTTTTGCCAAATGTTGAAAGTTGAGGGTCCTTTTTGTAATTTTGAGATTTTCAAAAGACTAAACTTGTCATTTCTTGTACTTTGAAGGACTTCATGATGTATTTGACTTTGTGGATGATATTGGTTGACAATTTAGCTTTGTTGAGGGGCTAAACTTGCCAAATCTTCAAAGTGGAGGGCCCTTCTTCATAATTCTTCAAATCTTCAAGGGTTGATCTTGGGTAAGTCTTCATTAGGGCTTGGTTCATTGTGCGGCTTCGTTTCCCGTGTTCGTTTTTCCATGATTCTTGTGATCTTTTGTCTTTTTCTCAATATCCGTACCTAAAATACACAAGTAGCAAACACAAGCATATATATGGGTATTTTGATGATATTTAATGCATTTTAAGCCCTATTTGGAAGATGAGACTATGTATAAAAGCAGTCTCATCACTCCCCCATAATAAACCATTGCCGTGCCCTCACGCAATGCTAGAATAAAGTATCGTAGCATCTCCAAAATTCATTTTTATTCACTTTATTGAACGATAAACTAGCTATACTACTACTATTGCTACTACTACTTGCGTTTTAGACATAATGTATGATTTTCATCGCAACATGGGACGTTTAGGTTCATAGAATAAGAACACGTGAATGCTTCGTTAGAAATAATTTCATCGTCCTCGATTTTTACCCCAATTCCATGCTAAGCGTGCAACGAGATCATTGTCATTATAAGTTAGTAATGCTAACACTACTCATATGCCCTAATCACGTACTTATTCTCCCATTATTCTTAAGCTGTATCTCTTATATTTTATGTTGTCTTGAATGTTTCACGAGGATACATTGTTTGACTTATGCGATAATAGAGATTTAGGTCTAAAAATAGAGTCCTAACGGTGTAACTAAGACCATCAAATCAATAACCCCTCCCAATAGACAACGATGTCAAAAAAATAAGTTGACAAGAAGAATCGATAAACACGGTTTTATAACGGTTTTGAACATGAGACTTATTACCGAGACTTTTATACGCCCCCTAACAGAAGGGCCTCATTATCTTGGTTTACCTCCATCTTTTATTCAGCTTCGCCATAAAGCTTTTATTATGACTTCGGTCTTGCCTTGCCTTTTATTATCCGCCTCATCGGTGGTTTTATTAGCCAAAGACGTATATCCTCACGCTAAGGCGAATTTTGGATCTTTAAAGCTTCGAAGATTAAGGCTTGATTCACTTTCAATTTTGCATAGATTTTTCGGCCTTGTGGGGCTTCAAATTGTTTGCTAGATTTAGGTGAGCACTTGAAATCTTATTATTGGGTGAAGCTTTCGATTAATGGGGTGCCAATACTTCAAAACCGTGACGCTGGCGATACCTTAATGTCTTCCCAATTTAATTACACGGAAGCTACTAGAAAAGACTAGAAACCCAACAATCCCAACTAAACCGCTAAGTCAATATTTATTAAGCAAAAAATATTTACATGCGAAAGGAGAATAAGCAAACAACGAGAACACATGAGTTTTTGAAAGAATACGAGTACTCTACGTTTAGCATAGTAACTTATAATTAACTATATCATTTCTCGTCCTCATTTAAGAGACTTAGCCTAATGTGTAGTTAACGAATCAAAGCTAAGTGCTCAACACGCACGGTCGAGTCAAAAATTACTCTTATTCTCGCCATCGGAAAACCTACATTTGTGTCTTCAAACACTTATAAAATATGAGAAAATTTTTAAAATTTGGCCATTTTTAGCCTTATTTTGCAACAAAACGATAAACAAAAAGATAAACTTTGGAAAGCGTGAAGGTTTGGCAAGGCAAGTATCTATTCACCCCCCCCATACTAAAGTTAAACATTGTCCTCAATGTTTCGAGTCTAGGGGTGCAAACACCCCCATACTAGAGACGTAGTCGAATGCCTAATCTAGCATGCAAAGGGTGTAACCAATAAATTAATAGCCGTTTATGAAGTGTGCTAATAACCTAAGGTTAGAACATCAAAGGATATATCATGGATATTGAGAAAGTCTTCAAAGCAAACGATCGAGTGCTCCCATAAAACAAACACGAGAGGCTCCAATCGTGAAGATCATGGTCATCTAAAGTTCACAATTCACAAACAACCACGGAACAAAGGTTGGAAGGGCACAAATCCCCACACGTTAACTACATTAGAAAGCGATAATATGTACATAGGATAAGCATGGGACTCCCCCACGAGGCTCCTCGTTTTTGATTACCGAGTCATGAGCTCGACTCGATCCCCTCAATACTAATTATCATTGGGGAAGGTGACTTGGTCGAGGTAGTTCAAGGATGGAACTTCCCCGCCAAAGTAGTGCTTCAACCTATGTCCATTCACCTTGAAGTTAGGACCATCATCTTGAGCTAGCTCGATGGTCCCATACGGAAACACTTGAGTCACGGTGAATGGACCGGACCAACGGGATTTCAACTTACCGGAAAAGATTTTTAATCTTGAATTAAAAAGCTAAACATGATCCCCAATGTTAAAAACCCGGTTTTTAATTTTAGAATCATGCAACTTTTTAGTTTTTTCTTTGTAAATCAATGAATTCTCATAAGCAATATCCCTCAATTCATCTAATTCATTCAATTGTATTTTCCAGTGTTTTCCCGCGGTCTCCATATCATCATTACAATGCTTTAGGGCCCAATAAGCCTTGTGTTCTAACTTGATAGGCAAACGACAATTCTTTCCATACACAAGCTTATAGGGCGTGCACCCAATTGGTGTCTTATGAGCGGTCCTAAAGGCCCATAAAGCATCGTCGAACTTATCCGACCACAATTGTCGGTTTTCTCCAACGGATCTCTCCAAAATCCTCTTCAACGCTCGGTTTGAAACCTCGACTTGCCCACTCGTTTGTGGGTGATAAGCCGTAGAAAGCCGATGTGTAACCCCATATTTCCTTAGGACCCTTTCAAATTGGTCGTTACAAAAATGGGTTCCACGATCGCTTATGATAGCACGAGGGGTTCCAAACCGAGAAAACAAACTTTTCAAAAACTTGACTACCACACGAGCATCATTGGTGGGAAAGGCTTTGGCCTCCACCCACTAAGATAGGTAGTCAACCGCAACAAGGATGTACTTATTACCACGAGATGATGGGAACGACCCCATAAAGTCTATACCCCAAACGTCAAAGATCTCACACAATTGGATGATGTTTTGTGGCATTTCATCTTTTTGTGAGGCTTTTCCTTGTCGTTGGCATGCATCACAAGACTTCACAAGATCTTATGCATCTCGGTAAATAGTAGGCCAAAATAAGCCGGCATCAAACACCTTCTTAGCCGTGAGATTAGCACCGTGGTGACCACCCGTGGGTCACTCATGGCAAGCTCTAAGGATGTTAGAAGCTTCGGTGCCAAATACACAACGTCGGATAATTTGATCCGCACAAGTTCGAAACAAGTAAGGGTCGTTCCAAAAGTAGAACTTGACGTCACGAAAGAATTTTCGTTTTTCTTGAGTCGTCATACCCTTAACGATGAAGTTACCCGCATGGTAATTTGCAAAGTCCGCAAACCATGGGGTGGAAGGATCAAGCTTAGAATTCACTACACCAAGTGTTTCAAGCGGAAATGTTTCGGTGATTTCCTTGGGCTCGTAAACACTTTGGTGAGGATCTTCCAAACGAGAAAGATGATCGGCCGCTAGATTCTCGGCTCCTTTTTTGTCAACGATGGTGTGATCAAATTCTTGAAGGAGGAGAATCCAACGAAGTAATCTCGGCTTTGCATCTTGTTTTGCCATGAGATACTTGATAGCCGAATGGTCCGTATACACTATGCATTTAGCTAAGACGAGATAAGGTCGGAACTTCTCAAATGCATACACCACGGCAAGGAACTCCTTTTCCGTTGTAGTGTATTTTAGTTGAGCCTCGGTCATCGTCTTGCTAGCATAGTGAATAGGCAAGAAGTGCTTATCATGACGTTGCCCCAAAACGGCCCCAATAGCGTAATCACTAGCATCACACATTAGTTCAAAGGGGAGGTTCCAATTGGGGGCAACAAGAATGAGAGCTTCGGTAAGTTTCCTCTTAAGGATTTCAAAGGCTCGTACACAATCTTCGTCAAAGACAAAACGTGCCTCTTTTTCAAGAAGATGTGTAATGGGTCGAGAAATCTTTGAAAAATCCTTGATGAATCGACGATAAAAGCCCGCGTGGCCTAGGAAACTCCTAACTCCCTTAACGGTTTTGGGATGAGGTAATTTGGCGATGACGTCTACCTTAGCTTGATCTACCTCAATCACCGCTTTCGAGACCTTGTGCCCTAAGACGATTCCACTCCTAACCATAAAATGACATTTTTCCCAATTGAGCACAAGGTTGGTTTCCTCACAACGTTTTAACATTCTCTCAAGGTTCGACAAACACGAAGTGAAGGAATCCCCAAACACGGAAAAGTCATCCATGAAGACTTCCATCGTCTTCTCGATCATGTCATGAAAAATAGCCATCATGCACCTTTGAAAGGTTCCCGGTGCATTGCAAAGTCCGAATGGCATTCTACGGTAGGCAAACGTTCCATATGGACACGTAAACGTAGTTTTTTCTTGATCACGAGGGTCGATGGGAATTTGGAAGTAACAGGAAAAACCATCTAGAAAGCAATATAAATCGTTTCCCGCAAGACGCTCCAACATTTGGTCCATGAAGGGCAAGGGAAAATGGTCTTTTCGAGTGGCTTCATTCAACATTCGATAGTCAATGCACACTCTCTATCCGGTCACGAGTCTAGTGGGAATCAACTCGTTGGCATCGTTTGGCACAACAGTCATTCCTCCCTTTTTAGGGACACAATGAATAGGACTCACCCAAGGGCTATCGGAAATAGGGTAAATCATTCCCGCGTCAAGGAGTTTAAGGACCTCCTTTTTGATGACGTCGTGAATTTTGGGGTTCACCCTTCTTTGACTTTGGATTGTGGGTTTGAAATCCTCCTCCATTAAGATTGTGTGGGTACAAAACTTGGGATCGATTCCCTTAATGTCGGATAACTTCCACGCAATTGCCCTTTTGTGGTACTTTAGAACATCGACAAGTGCGGTTTTTTCATCATTCAAAAGTTCCTTCTCAATAATAACCGGCAACTTGTCGTCCTCCTCCAAATAGACATATTCGAGGTGAGGAGGTAAATCTTTCAACTCAAGGATAAGTGGTTCCTCAAGTGAAGATTTGGGCTCGATACTCATAACCTCCTCAGGTGGAGGAAATAGGAAATCGTTAAGAAAATCCTTGATAATCGAGAAGTCCTCATCGTTGTCGAGGTCTTCGTCACAAGTACGTGGAACATTGCATTCTTCCAACGTAAAACCACCACCTTCAAAAGGAGTGAAGGTTGGTGTCGAATTATCAAGAATTGGATCTAACATAGTGGGATTGCCACTAGTATCTTCATCACCAAAACCTAGAACTTCTTGTGAAAATTCCTCGCAAACCACGTCAATCATATCAACGAGGTTTATGTTTGCAACGGAATAAACATGAGAAATTTGAGAGTTTTGAGTTGCGTTTATAACAAGTTCCTCGTCGTTGAAACTTAAGGTGATCTTTCTAGCATGCACATCAATCAAAGCCATAGACGTATCTAAAAACGAACGACCTAAAATGAGAGGAACTTGAGGATCCGTGGGGATATCAACAACGATAAAGTCTACGGCATAGTAGAACTTCCCCACTTTCACAAAAACGTCTTCCGCCAAACCACATGCGGGAATCGTGGAATGGTCGGCCAACTCGATAGACATTAGTGAAGGAGTAATATTAGGAAGATTGAGCGACTTGAAGATTGCAAGTGGCATCAAGTTAATGCTAGCACCAAGATCTGCCAAGGCGAAGCATTCTTCCATATCTTGGATTGCACAAGGGATCAAAAATTTACCGGGATCACCGACTTTTTGAGGTATGCGATTAAGATAAACCGAAGAACAACTAGACAATTGGTGCAATTTCTCCTTTTTCTTCAACATACTTTTAAAGTTAGCGGCAAATCGAGGCATCATGACCAAAGCATCGGCGAAACTCACATTAAGGTGCAAATCACGAAACATTTTCATATAAATCTCAAATTGGTAATTGTCGCGCTCTTGACGTTTCTCCTTCCTAAGTCTCGACGGATAGGGCAAAGGTGGTGTGGGTTGAGGCATAGTAGGCATAGCCTTTGGAATCTCGGGTTACAATGATAGTAATGGGTCAACCGTAGGTGTGGCATGAGCGGTACTTCGTGGGATTGGGACATGCTCCTTTTGGACCACCACCTCGGGTTCTTCCTCAATTGCTTCCTCCGTAGGAGCAATTGGTTGAGGAGTCGGTTCCTTAAGTGTCTTACCACTACGTGTGGTAATCACTTTCATCTCACCCTTAGGGTTGGATATGGTGTTGCTAGGAAGACCACTCGAAGACGGTTTACACATTATTGCCTCAAACATAGACGAGATCTTATCTTCAAAATTAGATTGCCTCATTACGGCCACGGTTTGCCTTTTCTCGACCTTAATCATTTCTTGTTTAATCTCATGTTTCCCTTGTTCCATATTTTGTTGGTTTTGTTGCTACCTAGTGACATTTCCTTCCATCTTGTTGGTGTGGATTTTAAGTTCATTAGCTAACTCATTTTTCAACTCTTTCTTCAAGTCGTTCTTAAACTCGGATCTTAGGCTAATGATTTCTCTTTGAATATTGTCAAACCTAGCATCATTCCCACTAGCATATTCAACAAACTCACTTGGAAGATCTTTCAATGTTTGCAAACTTTTGTTGTTATTTTGAAAATCATTTTTGTTTGAAACTTGATTATTAGCCCCTTGATTTCCATAGTTTCCCTTATTGTAATTGTTTTTAAAACCAACTTGATTGTTGCGATAATTGTTGTTAGCATTTTGATTTGAACCAAAACCCGGTGGAGTCATTTGATTAGAGCGGGAAACTTGATCGTTTTGGTTGTAATTTCATGTGGCCGCGAAGGCACTCGAAGTGTTACCACCGTTGGTAATGCACTCGGAGAAATCATGACCTCCACCACAATACATGCAAGAAACCTCAACCGCTTTAGCCGTAGCGGGAGCACTTTGTTCACCAACTTTAAACTCAATCAAAAGTCCTTTCAACTTATCAAAAATCTTGTTTTCCAAGTTCGCCTCAATTTGGCAAGCATCGATGGTAGTAGACAAAGAAGGTGAAGCCGAAGACGAAGCCTTACGAACACTAGACGTGCTACGAGGACTATACACCTTAGATCTATTTTCAGTTATCACCAAAGCTTCCTCAACCGTTTTACACAAAAAATTACCACCCGCGGCGGCATTCAAATAATCCCTTTCATGATCATCAAGTCCATTGTAAAGCGTGTCAATTTGATGCAAATCGGAAAAACCGTGATGAGGACATTCATGTAACATTTCTTTAAACCTATTCCAAGCCGTTGAAAAACTTTCATTAAATTCTTGTGAAAACTTTGAAATCTCGTTTTTCAAGTGCGTAGTCTTAGAGGGCGGAAAAAATTGGTTCACAAACTTAGACAAGAGATCCTTCCACGTCAATATAGAATTGGGTGGCTCTTTCTCTAACCAAATTTTAGCAGACCCCGCTAAGGAATACGGAAAAAGCATCATCTTAATCGAGTCGTTAGAGACATCCTTAAACTTGCAAGTAGCGGTAAGACGATTGAATTGGCGGATATGGTTGTGTGGGTTGTCCTTTTCGTCACCTCGAAACTTGTTGTTTTGAATCATGGACAACAAACCCGTCTTAACCTCAAAATTCTCCGCAAGGATAGCGGGAATCACAATAGCCTCTCCATAACCCTCGGTGGGTGCTTGAAGTAACTCCATCATAGTTCGATTCGCCATGGTTGGTGCTTCTCTTACAATGGGTTCGTCAATAGGAGACTCCTCACTAGAATTGTTGGGAGTGGGAGTTTTGTTCTTTCGTTTACGTGTACGTCTTGCTTGATTTCGAGTTAGCATAAACGTCACGTACAATGAGGGGACGAGCAAAGAAGATTCTTTTTGGTGTTTTGTATTTTTCAATTTTTTTGTGGTTTTTGATTGTATTAACCTTTTTGGAAATTGGTGAATGTATTAAGTAGACAAAAATCTACAAATCTCCTCCTTAATCAAATCTCTTGATTAAAGAAGCCTCAAGGAATGAAAACGATCACGTGAAGTGAACGCCTTCGATGACTTTAGAACATTGGTGGAACACCAAGACGTTCAAGAGGGTTTAATCAATGAAAACCAAGAAAATATATATGATACTTAGTAATACTTTGGGCGGCAAAAACCCTCGATTAGCTCTCACAATCAAATACTCACAAGCAAGCGGGGGAGGCGGCGCGAAGCACTTAAGAGCCTTTTTCCTTAGGATATATTTTATAATATCCGCCTTATACCCACCTTATAGTTTGTATTTTCAAGATTAAGCTTCATGAAAGTATTTATCTATTTTTGCCTTTTTTCTTTGGTTTGAGATTCGTATACAATGATTGGGTAATGACCTCCCAAGTCAAGGTTGTGATTTCTCACGTATTTGGAGTACTTGTGAATTTATTGTTCTACGTATACAATATATTAATAATATTCACACAAAAACCGAAAACCGATAATACGTATTAGTAGAGTGCTACTAATACAAATACTAATTATGGTTAGTATAAAAACAACAATGCCAAATCAAAACACAACACGCCTCCCCGGCAGCGGCGCCAAAATGATGTTGAGTAAAATTACCCCTTTATGAAAAGGAAGGTAATTATGGCAAGTAAGCACGACGATTTAGGAAAACCGTGTGTAAATGACCCTACAATGAGTTCGTTCTCAAGGAGGCTAGTGTGTTATGTGTGTAATGATATGGATTAATTTGTGATTATATTTAAGAAAGGAAAATAGAAAAGGGATTAGAAGAGAATGACGGTTATGAAGACGGATTAAACTAAGTCTAAAAAGGCATTCACGTAAAGTCGTAAAAAGTACAAAAATTAAAATTTTAACCTTAAAATTCCTAAAAATTACCAAAAATCCCTAATAATATTCTAAGAGTTTACAAAAAATGAAAACTTACACAAACCTTTTAATTAATAAGATAATGACTTTTTAATGCTAATTAAAGCCCTAAAAATCAAAATTAATTATTAAAAAGCCCTAAACAAGATTTTAAAGTTCGTAAACCTCAAAATTACCCTAATTAAGCTAAAAACTATTTTTCAAAATTTTAAAACCAATTAAAACTATTTTTAAACAATTAAAAACTCCTAAAATCAATTAAAAATTAAATTAATTATAAAAAATAATTAAAAGACCTAAAAAAAATTTGGAAAGTTGCAAAAATCCTAATTAAGTGTTTAGAACCTAGGAAAAATATAAAAACCTAGAAAATCAGACTTTTAATTTTTAATAATAAAATAATATTAAAATAATATTAAAAATCCAAAAATTCTAAAAAATTCTAAAAACTTGCAAACTAGCTTAATTTAACCCAAGTAACTCAGAAATGAAAGTGAAATTACCTAAATACCCCTGTTGAGCCTAGAAAATGGGCTAAACCCAAAACAGTACACTATTGGGCCAAATTTGGGCCCAATAACAAAAATTGTTCAAAATAAGCCCAAAAAGCACAGGTTGACTCAAAATTTGATTTTAACCAACTTTTTCCAAAGGCCCAAAAGCCGAAAATATGAAATAAGCTAACTTATAATAAGCAGCTTATTCTTAATGGGCTTTTAAGCCCATTAAGCTATAAGCTGATGCCATAAGCTAAAATTTGACACACAAGCTTCTTTTGACCTAACAAAGACTTCTTCAAAAAGAAATTTGAAATAAGCCCAAGGAATAAGCCTGAAAATGCAATAAGCAATCTACACAAAACGACAAAATAGTCGTTTTTTAGTTCTAGGCCACCCCAAGTGCTGATTCAAGTTCCAAAAGCTTTTAAATGACTTAATTAAGCAAAATCAACAAAGAGTTTTCAGATAACCACACTCAATAAGCTGGAAAGTCAAATAAGCACTTATGTTAAAAGTTAAAGTAGTTGGTTTTCTAGAAAAAAAGTCAAAGTCAAAGTCCAATAAGCTCCAGTCTACTTAAATGGGTCAAATAATGAAGACCTATCACAAAAAATAAGTTTTTGCAAGTCTGGATAAGCTAGAATAGCTTATTGATAAGCTGATGACAAAATTGCACTAGCAGGGGCTAGTTTTGGATGTTGAGCAGTGGAAACTTTTTCCACTGCTTGACTATTTTGACTTTTTGTCTTTAGTGACTTTTTTTGGAGATTCAGATTTCACAAAGGCACCTAAATGATCTTTGGATCAAAAGGAGTCAATCACAATCAAAATAACACAATCACTAACACCCAATTGATACAGTTTAATCAATTAATCATCAGACATTGCACAGACATGAACAATAAGCAATTGAGCACAAATAAGCAGTTTTAGCAATAATCAGCCATCCAAATTCAACCAAATGCACACACAAGCTATTATATACTCCAATAAGCAAGTCTAAACAGGTTTCATGCAATGCTTCAAAGAATTAAGCAAGATTAAAGCAATGAAAGTTACTGATGAACACTAACACATGTAGTTTTTCTACTTTGCTGATGTATTTGACACTTAAGCCAGATTCAACACCTCAAATCTTTCAAACAGGTTATATTAACTTTATTTAAACCACTTTTAGCCCTAAGCATGCATACACACTAAGTGTTCCCAAAATCCGAGGTCAAAACAAGCAGAAACAAGGTCTATATAGCAGATTGTTTGATTCAAGTGTTTAAACCCAAAAACTTGCAGCAAAATACTCTCAACAAGGTATTTATCAGATACAAAGCATAAACAACAACTTCCCTTAACACAATAACAAGTTACAAGCATAAACAGTTAGTCCCAAACACCCCTTTATCTTTTCCAAATCAAATTTTTCAAAGGCAAAGTGAGATTTCAGGCCAACCAAGCATCAATTAACACTAAAACAAGTAAGATAAACAGATTCAGGCATGAATGTGGGACGTTGGATTGTGGCCCTACTGTTTGTCTTCTTCCTCTCTTTGTAGCAGGGGAGGCATGTGTGGGACAAGTGAGTGATGTGGAAAGTAATATTAAGGTTAGGATGTGATTAGGGGAAGCTTAATCAACATTCTGGAGGGTTTTAACACTTAATTGTTAATGATGAAGAAAAACCCAAATTGTGTGAAGAACACTAAGAACAGGTTTTTAATCTGTTTTGGGGGTGGATTAAGTTTAAAATCTTATTTAGGCGCCAAGATTAATTTAATCTTAAACCGGGTGAGTGGGATTGTGAGGTGGAGGAAGGGGGCTTGTGATTGGTGGAGAGTGTGAGTGGGACACGTGTCACCCACTCACTGGTCTAGGTAAGAATGGCTGTCTGCCAGAATAAGTCCCTTAACTCCTTTCTTCTTTTCACTTTGTAAATAACCAGCCCAAAACTCGTTTCCTTTGTTATTGAAGTTTCAAACTTCACACTTTTGCCCCAAAAAGTTTCATAAAGTAAATTCAGGGGTATTTCTTGCCATTTTTGCATTCTTGAAGGATTGGTTTGGTATTTTCTTCAATGATAATGGTCTAGACTTGTATAATTGACATTTTGGAGGACTGAAATTGCCAAGTCTTGATGATTGAGGGACCATTTTTGCCAAATGTTGAAAGTTGAGGGTCCTTTTTGTAATTTTGAGATTTTCAAAGGACCAAACTTGTCATTTCTTGTACTTTGAAGGACTTCATGATGTATTTGACTTTGTGGATGATATTGGTTGACAATTTAGCTTTGTTGAGGGGCTAAACTTGCCAAATCTTCAAAGTGGAGGGCCCTTCTTCATAATTCTTCAAATCTTCAAGGGTTGATCTTGAGAAAGTCTTCATTAGGGCTTGCTTCATTGTGCGGCTTCGTTTCCTGTGTTCGTTTTTTGCATGATTCTTGTGATCTTTTGTCATTTTCTCAATATCCGTACCTAAATTACACAAGTAGCAAACACAAGCATATATATTGGGAATTTGATGATATTTAATGCATTTTAAGCCCTATTTGGAAGATGAGACTATGTATAAAAGCAGTCTCATCACTGACATACCGTACGTTCAAGATAGAACGCCGTCATGCTAGTGAGTTACTAAAATCCTTAGAAATTTCTGAGCATAAATGAGACGAAATTCCATGAAATTGTTATCAGTTACCACAGACTCAGAAAAGTATGATACTATCTAAGTCATCATCAACCATGTAATCAACCTGCGCGTTTTCTTTCATCTAAAAGGATTACGCAGTAGTGGACCTGCAGAAAATGTAGTAGTAAATTATACGAATTCAAGGTATTCCATCGACCATCATATCAAACAAAATTCATGTTCACAATCACGTGTATGCTTACGTTCACTTACATTCACGTTAATTTTCACTTTCACGTTTACGTCTCATTCACAGTAAGATGCTTTTTCAGTTCATGTTTTGTGCTATCTCATGATTTAAGTTCACGTTAGCATTCATAACATTGTCCACGTTAGGATCCGTGTTCCATCTCGCGATACGTGTTTCACAGATTATTACCGAATACGGTTACAGGCAGCTTGAGAAACCAGGCCCAAGTATAGCACAGCTATTCCATAACCAGGGCGACATTTCACGTATCAGGCCGTATCGTTTGGCATTCATTCCTCAGTCAGCATATGTTCATGATATGTCCTAGCATCACGTTCACAAAATATGTTAGTGCAAACATTACGATGTTTAATCAAGATGACCCCTTTATGTTTTGGTGATGACAAACGTATAACTCGCAATACATAATGTAAAATGTGTAAGGTACTCGTAATCCCTCAAGCATACTTATGTATACTTCTCTCGACACCTTGAAGATTACATTTGTCATGAAAGACAATAAGGACGCTCGGTTCTCTTATAGAACACGCGGTTCCTTAGAGATATCGAACCGCGAGAAGATATAGAACCGCGGGCGGTCAAACCGGTTTAGGCTTACTCAAGATTTTTAGAAGCTTCTAGAAGATGGAGGGAAACTAATAAATTCAAAATTCAAATTTTGAATTTACTTCTAGAAGATGGAGGGAAGAAAATAATTCAAATTTCAAATTTTGAATTTGGGTTCCAAGAATATAAGGTGCACTCTTTTATCCAATGGGTAGTCTACTCGTTTATCCATTGGGTAAAAAGGTGCTCTCCAAGACAAGAGTTGGCTATAAATATAATACTATTCTCTTCCATTTTACTTGAGGAAAAACACACAAAAACCTTCCAACATCC
This sequence comes from Glebionis coronaria, assembly GCA_025667525.1. NCBI lineage: Eukaryota > Viridiplantae > Streptophyta > Magnoliopsida > Asterales > Asteraceae > Glebionis > Glebionis coronaria. The sequence continues at coordinate 305,966,321 of CM046874.1, forward strand.
CATTCCTCATTTGCCTCATCCTCCTCAAGAGCAATGAGAAGAACACTTTCACCCTTATGAAGTGTTAGTGTCTATAGTCATAACATGATGAAGATCTCTCTAGATCAAGTCATGATTATTGTCTTCCTACTATGTATATGTAGAAGATCCAAGTTGTGGGTACACTTGGATGTGTTTGTAAGGGTAGAATATCCAAGTGATGGGTATCCTTGGATTAGGTGTTAGTTGTGTAGATCCAAGTCTTGTTAGTACTTGGATATAGTGTTAGAGTTATAGATCTAACTGTTGTGTGCTTAGATCGATATGGTTTATGTGTTTAGGCCATAAAACACAAGGTTTGTTATGTTGGTCCATAAAACATAACTAGTGGGTAGATTAGGTTGTGTCTTGGTAGTTCTCACTAAACTCTAAAGTGATGTGGTTGTGTCTAGGTAGTTCTCACTAAACTATAAAGTGATGTGGTTGTGTCTTGTGAGTTCTCACTAAACTTTAAAGTGATTAGTAGTTGTGTTGTGTGAAGTTCTTACTTAGCTTCAAAGTGAAGAGTCGTGAAGATTGGTTCTAGCTTTCGATTAGAACTCGACATCTAGCCTTGTGTCGTTAAATGTTGAAGTGGGCAAGGTTCTATAGATTTGTCCTACCTAAGATTAGGACTCGACATCTAGCTTAGTGTCGGAAATGTGTAAGCGACGTGTATGGTTTTCTCCGCCTTGAAAGGAGTTTTGTTGACTAGTGAAGTAACTCTCGAGTAAGGTGTACTCGAGGAGTGGAGTAGGGTGAAGAGGAGCTTCGTGACCGAACCACTATAAATCATCGTGTCGGTACTTTCCTTTACATTTATGTATTTACTATTATAGATGTATTTATATGTTGTGTGTTGTGTGAATCTCATAATCTAAACATCTAAGTTGCGGAAAAGCTAAGGCTTAGTACGTGTGTGCTTCGTGTTTAGATTATGGTCAAGTGTACATCACTTATTCTAAACATCCTAGTTGCGGAAAAGCTTATGCTTAGTACGTGTGTGCTTAGTGTTTAGACTATTGCTTGATGTACTCTTGATTTGATGTGTTTGTGTGTTTACTTACTTGTAGTATTTATCTTTCAATCAAACACATCTCATATCTAGTCAAGCTTGATCGAGAATTTGATACAAAGGATTGTCAAAGTTTAACATGTAACAAAAGGTTAAGTTCACTGTCGGCGGTTCCCTAAATGGACCGGCGGTTCTTTATTGATAAAGAACCGCGGGTACACATAAGGAACCGCACGGAGTGGATTAAGCCGAAATGTTTTGAAAACTAACTAGAAACTATTCAACCCCCCCTTCTAGTTTCTACAATTTGTATCAGAGCGAGGTTATTCAAGATCTTTGAAGTATATTGTACTTTAAAGCTTGGATCGATCTTTTCTCTCTTTTTCAAAACAAATGGTTTTTAAAAATGAAAACGGTTTTTAAAAATATAAACGATCTTTGTATCAAATTGTTTATGATGAGTGATTACTTATAAAATATGTTTTGTTGTTTCATTCGTACAAGTTTTGTTGTTAAATAAACTTTGTATAATTGCTTGAATTAAATCTTTTCATGTTTGGAAGTATAAAAATATTTTGTGTCATAATTAACTCTAAAATACGAGTTCTATGTGTCTAAAATGATTTTTAGAGTCCTAAGTCCTTCCAAAAAGTTACCAAATGATTTTGGCCAAAAGCTCCATTTTTGTCCTCTGGACGCGGTTCTTTATCTATTCCCCACGTTTCCTTATCAATAAGGAACCGCGGTCAGTCCGAGACAAATTTTTGAAAACTTTGAAAAATCATATAAAATCAACCGTAATTCCGTAGAAGTCGTGCCACCTGTCATTTCGATTACTTGATTTTTCTTTCAATTAAAAATGCTTCCAAACCTTTATTCAAACTTTAAAATTTGGATGGTTTCTAAGTTCCATACTTTGTCCAAAGTATTGAGCGTCGGTTTGTCGTAAAACTTGTGTTTTACTCTTTTCTATTAAGTTGGACATCTCTTGGTGATATATCTTTGAAAATTGATATATTTACAAAGTGTTAAACTTAATTAAATATTAAATGGGTCAAAAACTATTTTCAAATAAAATCAAGCTATGAATACTTTGTTGTATCTATCACTCAAAACATGGACGAATGCTTTTATGTGTTAAGCTAATTGTTTGTGTGTGTTTTCTTGTGTGATATTATTATATGTAGACATTATTAAGTGTTCCTTGCTATTTGTAGTAGTATTGCTTATATGTCTAGTCTCTTGTGCCTTGCTTGGTATTTGTTAGTATCTAGTTTTTCCTAATTAGAATGTATGCTAGATTTCTTGCATTTTAGTTGCAACATTATGTGTGCATTGCATATAGGATTAACATCTCTTAGTTTACAAATGTTACATAAACATCTTGTACACCTCGGGATGTTCTTTAACACTTTTAGGTTTGAAAGCTTTGGGATCTTGTCAAATCTATTGATTTAGGTTGTCTTACTCGATCATTGTGTTATTAGTTCAAGTAGATAAATGTCTCACTATAAAACATGAAACACCCTTTGAAAATCTTAGCTATTTTCTCTTAAAAGAGTGTTTGTGGGAATCAAGAAAGATTTCATTAAATATCAATGCATTATTCAAACTATGATTGGTATCATTATCGAATCTAATTGACATGTTTTTTTTGTGTAGACATGAATGTGGTTTATTAATAATATGCATCGGATCATAACTCACACTTGTGTTGATGGTGTTATATTGAATCTACTTGTTCAAATTGTTAGACATATTTTGTTTAATAATTACTTATAATGCACAATAGAGTCGGTTTGATAACTTGGATGTTTCATTCTAAATACTCAAGTAATTTACATTGATATGCAATTTATAAATGTATCATTTTCGAAAGACCAATCAAGAGTGTTCCTTTGGTTTGTGTAAACTTTTTTTATACACTTCAAAGTTATTGGCCTCAAGTTCTATTAAGTTAAATAACCTTAACTAGACTTGTTTGACAAGATATGCAATGGTGCATTCTTAACCCTCATTAGGTCATGCATTTTGTCGCCATGCAAGTTTCATCCTTGCTAAACTTTATTAGGAAAATGTTGGAACTACATTTTGTCTAACTTGAGAATGACTACTAGAGAATTTATCCACTAGGATCTTAATTAGACCTAACGGTTGAATTACTTCCATGTGGGAAGTTGAGTTGGTGTATAACTCGTAAAAATGGTCGTGTTTAGCCTTAATTAAGCACCTCTAGTGATAGTATCATACTCATTCTCTAAATTGGCTAAATGGCTCTTCCTATATATGACTAATGATAGTTTACTTTGATGAACTTTGTATGTCATTATGAGTCTTTTTCTTTTGTAGCCATTAGGTTTTTCTTAACTTTCTTCCTACGTGCTAATTGAAGCTATGTGTTTTTCCTTTGTGTGTGTTCTAGTTTTTATTTCTCTTAAGCATGACTTTATGATAAGTTAGACTATAAAATTAGGATTTGCTTAATTGGAAAATCCTCCATTCACCACCTAAACCAAGCCTCTGTAGGCGGTTCTTTAAATAGACCGCGGCTCCATATCAATATGGAACCGTTGGTGAAGATAAAGAACTGCGGGCAGAAGCTCTCAAATTCGGGTTTTCTGAAACTTACCAATTGTTCCAACACCCTTTGGAATCTTTGTTTCAAACATTTAATCACTCCCAAAATATCTTGGGCTTTCCCTTTTTAACCCTTTACTAGTTTGGATCATCCCGTCACCCTTTTAAACCCTCCTTGTTAGCCTTGTTCTTTACACCTCAAACCATTCATCCTTACCCCTTAAACCACCCATTACTACCATGGTTTCTACAAGAACCTTCAATTCATCCAAAACCTCCTCTTCAAAGAGGCACCTCAAAATTAAGATTAAGTTACCCAATCTTAACTCTTCACCCTTTCACACACCCAAGAATGAGATTGTTCCAATTCTCATCTCTTCATCACCCTCACCACCTCTTGCTCCATGCAAGACTACCTTAGCACATGGTACCAACCATTATCATGGTTCTACCTCCTCTTCATTCTAATCTATAATTAATGAGCTAACCTCACCCTTCACTCCAAGTACTCTCTTGGATGTGACTACCCAACCTCAACCCATCCAAAGTATTCCCATTGTGAATGACTTTGTTGAACCCTTGGTGACCTCACCTTTCACCCCACCAAATTCCGCCACCACCCTTGCCTTTCATTTAAGCATGTGGATTGCTTATTGCTAAGACATCTAATTTAAGCAAATATTAGGATTCTAGTGTAACTAAGATTAAAATTATGCTTAACTTTTAGGCTTGTTTTTTTTATACATCTTTGTATGATCTTTATTCTCTTGTATTTCCTTTCATGTTTTTCAACATGATTTTTCTTTGAGTCTTAGATCTTCTTGTTATTATGTTTCTTTCTTTTCTCTTATTTTGAGTCTTTTTCTTAAACTAATAAGAATTAGGAATCTTCTTGGAGATTTACATTACTTGTAGCTTGATTTGTGATATCTAGATAGATGACTTGCTTATATATCTTCTTGCTTATCCGTATGCTATATGCTTAATTGATTAGTTAATGAATGCACGCTTATTATAAAGGTTTTGTCTTTGTCAAGCAATTCCGACATAATATCTCTTAGATGTGTCTAACTCATGCATGTCCTTAAATGCTACGTGCTAACATGTTTTACTTAGTCTTCTCTTTTTAAGTAATCATGTTTCTTGCATGCCATATGTGTTAATTGCGCACCTTCTCTACATTGGTATATTGTAGACTTCATTAGGCATTGCATGAATTATCCTATGTGCTTACTTGATTATGTGTTAGTTTTTGTACTAACTCTTCATGTCTTCTTGAGCTTCTTACGAGTTTCTTCTCTCATCTTCTTTCGAGATTTCACTATCACCTTCTAAGGTATAGTATTCATGAATCAATTTGTGAAGTTATCCTTAACTTCTTTGATTGAGTTTCCCTTGGTTTATTTTAATCATGCCTGTGTAAGTCGAGTCTCTCTCTTCTATCTTTCTAAACTAATTTGAGTCGAGCCTCAACCTTTCCTCATCATGTAATTGTTCTTTGAACATTCACAATGATTGAGAAGAGCTACGAAACATTGAGCATGTAGTTTATCGTATGCTAAACACCATCCCTCTTGGTCTTTCTATTCTTTGGCTTATTTGATCTCTTTATCTATATCATTGAGTCTCCTTTTTGGTGTTGACATTCATAAGCATCCTTGTCTATAATGTCTCTGGTTTTATATTTTTCGTTCTTCTCGTTTTTGAGAGTCGATTGAGGTTAAAATTTACAATTGGATTGGGTGATTCCAACAATTCTAAGTTTTTAACCTTTTGAGAGGATTTCGGTCAAATCTTGAATTTTCTTGGGTGATTCCATAAATTCTAAGCTTTTAGCCCTTTGACATATTATCATTACAATTAGTATGGATGTTTCTTCTCTACCTTTATTCCAACAATTGTGAATTGATCTTGTCAAGATCCTCTCCTTTCACTTGTTTTTGGATTGATAGAATCGCGTGCACACTTCTTTCTTCAATGCTTGTCATTGTTTGTGCAAACGACTTATTTATCGTTCTCATTTTTCTTTTCATCATAGTCCTTCCTTCTCTCTTTTCGACTATGTGGAATTGTTTTTATTGTCCATATCATACTCTCTTTAACTTTGTATTTTTGCCATGATATTAAAGTAGAGTATGTCCTCTCGACAATATTTTCTCTTTTTTTTACATTGCTATATATATATATATATGCTCTTGTTCACTAACTTTGTTTTGTAGGACATCTAACCCTTCTTTGTAGCTTGTCACTTTTCTTGCTTTGTTGGTGCCTCAAGCAAGGGGAGCTCATATCAAGGGGGAGCATTTTCAAGAGTTCAACTCATTACATTTGCGATCGTTCACTCACTTAAATTTCATTCATTGTGTAACACCCTCAAATTTATACAACTCAGTACAGCGGAAGACTAGTTGGTGTTACGGGATAGCACATTACTCACATCATAGACAACGCATAAAAATCGCGTCGTTTAATAATAAATCATTTCCATTCATAAATATCAAAGTTACATCGGTCCCAAGTCATTACATTTCATACAAAGTTTTACAAAGTATTTGAATGGAAAATATTGTTTAAATGCGGGCCATGAATTCTTGTCGTCTTCCCGAGAATTACCTTCAAGTACCTGAGATAAAACATGTTAAAAGAAAAGGGTCAGCGATAACGCCGAGTGAATTCATAGAGTTTAATAAAATTCATCAATATAATACCAGTATAAAATTATTACTGAAAATCATCTTGTACAAATCATTTTAATAGGCCATAAAATAGCCAAAATTATTTTATACAAATCTTTATCGAAAATCGTAATATAGGCATTTGCCTTAAAAATCGTTATACGAATCATTGTCGTTAAAAACACCATACAATATGTTTTGCAACGTTGTATAGATTAAATAAAACCATTATATGAATATGATTATAAAAGCCTTAAAAATCATTATACGAGCCAATGTCGTAAAAACGTCATACAATACGTCTTACGACGTTGTATGAAATAAAAACCGTTATATAAGTATGGTTATGAAAACCAAAACACGAACATAATATCAATAGTATGACCCAGTATTGCTAGTCAGGCAATACATCGTAATTCGGAGCGTCTAGTAATATTTTGGTGATTGGATTATTATAAGCCGCATGACATTGTTACCTTACTAAAACCAAAACGGGTAGCTAACCCGATACCAATTTTGCCCATCTAAAGTAGCGTGTCGTCACAAAGGTCACGCTATTGAAATCTTCTCATACATAAATTCGCTTACCAATCAATGTGGCACGACGCGGATCAACCGTCAAGGCGCGAACTGGGGTGATCGTCCCCAAATAGTACTATTAAATGTATAAGCGTCTACCAACTCCCGGTAGTTCACAATTCATGCTAATGGGACTTTTAGTGACATAACCTAACTTTAATAATCCATTTAGTTTCATCTATCGGGTCCATTAATCATTTATCGGGTCATACAATCGGGTCATTCAATCATTCGGGTCCAAAATCAATAAACAAACAATCGGGACAATGGTGTCCTATTTTATAAAACTAACATGTTATCTCCCTCTCCGGGTTTATAAAACATTAATAAAAACATTTAAAAGAGTGCGAGGCTATGAACTCACGTTGATATGGGAAGGCGGGTTATCGACAACTCGGACGTACGGTACGTGCTTCAATCACGGAAACCTAGACAAATAATACTCGTCTTAGACTCATGTCCAATGACTTTATAAAAATAACAATTATGTATACATACGATGATTATATATATATGATGATCAAGTGGGTTTACATATTCTCGTTTACTCATTTTAGAGTTACGTGTTGATAACTTTTATACTAGTTTTCTCGTCTTACCTATTTACGTGTTTTAGGTCCAACAAGCTTATTATAAGTTATTTAACTTATTTTAATCCATTTTGTACTTTTATTATCAGTACATACACTTTCAATTTGGGCCCAAATGGGTTAAGCCCAATAAGTTCTTTTTACAAGTTTTTATCCTATTTAGTCCATTTATTAGTCCAATATGTTTATTTAACTTGTTAATGTCCGTATGCCCTATAGTTCGGGTTTTATCGGTTTTTACTTGTTATACATGTCTATATATCAGTATATAAGTTTTATAAAGTTTTCATTAGACGGGTCCAACCATCTATGTTTTATTTAACAAAAACGTTAATTTTACGGCGATAGCCGAAAAAAGTCGTAAAAATCAAGTTTATAGTTTTATAACTTATAAAACTTAACAAGCTACCATTTTTATAAAATTTGCACTTATTTAACCTTTTACATACTTATATAAATAAAATCCATAAGTTAGTGGGTTTTTTTTATTTTACATTTTATATATTAATATATGAGTGCTTATATAATAGTATTATTCTTTAATTTCCAAAAATCTGATTTTTAACTTCATCTTCACCAAAACTGCCATATCTTGAGTTCTACATGGAGATAGAAGCTCAAATGTTTATCACATAAACTACATGATATGTGCTATATTTAACTCTTTTATAGCTACTGTTGAATCATCTTCTAAATATTTTCTAAAAATCGTCCAAAACAGTAACTTCAGATTTATACCCTAAACTTGTTTTTATCATATCTTACTCATTATTTTGATTCCATTGTATGGCCAACTCTCACATGTGTACAAGACCCATAGCTTACTGTAAATGGATTCTACTTCATCATATTATCAGTCCATGATCTGTTTATTTACTGTTTTATACAGCCATGTAAATTAATCAAGATTTTAACCTTGTTTCTTATAGTTTTTCACCTTTTTATCCATGATTATCAACAATAAATCCCCACATAACATTTTTATCATCATATAATCATCATAAATATATACAATAGGAAATAAAATACATGTTTACATAATCAAAATAACAAGATGATGAGGAGGACAATCTTTATACCACCAACTTGATGTAGGTTATGATTTTGACATGGTAGATGATGGAGAAACTTGTAGACAACCATGACCATCTTCAAAATCATCATTCTTCATGAGAACCTTGTGGAAAATCAGCCCTCCTACTCCATGAAAACTCCTCCTTGGATGTTATAAGTTGCACCAATCTTCATCTTTTTGAATGGAGATTAACATATGTTAATTATAACATATGTTTATGGTTAAATTTTGATCAATGATGGTGTTTTTGTGGAGCATTTGGGACGGCATGGATGAGTGAGAGAGAGAGTTGAGTGGTTTTTGCATGTTGAATGAAGAAAATGAACCAAGTAGCTAGTTTTGGTGGGTGGAATAGCTTCAAAATGAAGCAAATGTAACAAGTGTGATGTATTTGTTATATTTTTGACACATCACTAGCATGTGTTGCTAGTTTTTGGCCGGTTTTGGAGTGGGGTGGGACAAGTGTCCCACTTGTCTCATCCCATTTATTTACGGGTACTCCTCGATTCTAGTTTCCTCGATTTGCGTGCCCTCGGGTCGTTTTACGAAAAACGTTTTTATAAATTATGAATCAACGTCACAAAACGAATCCAATAAAAATTGTTTCATCAAAAACGGAGTTCGAAAACGTAAATACGTAATCCTAAGGTTTCCGGTTTAGTCGTAAAGGACGTTAAAATAAAATCGTAAGTCCTAATCTCTTCTCGTAAATTTGTGAGTTTATAAACTAACACAAATTTAAAACTCCAAAATAATATCCACGGGCAAATTTATTTTTCTGAAATGTCGGACTGTCACCAAGGATGGTGTATGTAAACGTAAGCACGTAACGTTGAATCCTCCGGTTTAGACGTAGTCGATGCTACTCCAAGACGTAAATCCAAATTTCTTCCCAAAAATAAGTGAGTTCATATTGCATCATTAAAATAATATTTTCAGATAATATTTGAGAATAAAATATCAATCGTAAATTGACGGATTGTCACAGCATTTACCCCTAAACAGGATCTTTGTCCTCAAAGATCATCTTACTACTCGCTTCTTATAGAGTTAAAGCCATGTGGGTATTTCCTCCACATTCGGTCCTTTCTCACAAGTGCAATTCATTACAATACGCGAGTTCATCAAACATAACTACGGGAATAAGATCAGGCTTAATGTTGACTTACTTTCTCTATCCATGATGTTCACGGGTTTTTGATGAATGCAACTTTTCGCCGATCTAAGCTTTACTAAGAACAATCAGATTTTCACTTGATAAATATCCCATCAAGTTCGATTTACGAAACATAATTTACGCAGTTCTTGAAGTCCTAGGGTAGATCCAGCTTGTATGCCTTTCAATCCCAACTTTTACATCATCTCAATGGTCCCATGCAACGGGGACTTATATCCCATGATTTGTCAGATCATGAATTCATTTTTCGAAGGTTAAAAATTGTGGCAAAACTTCGCTACCCATTTGGCACTTCAGATCTACATTTCACATTCACATAACCTCTTGCCCACTACCGGCATTCAATAATCAAATCTTAATTTCAACAATAATTTCAGGTCTCGCGGGTCGATTATTTTGCAAGGATAGGTTCGCCCTCATAGGAAACCTTAAGCCTAAAAAGACATGTCCAACTCACAGTGGGTATATGTCGGGTGTCTTTATCTCAACTCCTGCTTACAGATGCTCTAATATTTGGATCCTAACAAGATTCGATCTCAATCCTAATATGATGATTATCAATGATAATCCTTCCAAAGGAAAACGATTATACGGTCTATTACCAAAGGTCATTCATTCGAACATAAAACAGCACTTATATTACTTTGTATCATTACTTTACCTCGTCCCTTCGATTTGGGGTGGTACATAGTATTCTCATCAAGGTTCGTTCTCAATGATTTCTGAGCAAATCTCTAGAAATTCGATGCGAAGCGAGGATCTTGATATAGATGTTCGATACAGGCACACTATGTTTACATAACTCTTTTGCATTTATCATTAATGGGAATGATATTAGCAGATTTGGTCAGTCTGTCGACGATGACCCAAATCGAATCAAATTCAGATGATGACCTTTGCAATAGCTAGACGTTTATTAAAGTATGAGGCGATGTCTGCCTTCATAATTTGCCATCAGTACAACTTCTTCAGACAAAGATACTTTTAGTCAAAAATGACATACATATAATACTTATACTTACAAATTCCAACATAACTATATCTCACAATCTTTATATTTAGACAATCACAAGTGGTCTTTTATACATTTAACGCCATTGGCTTCTCAAATCTGTTGGTTCACATTAGCCGCGAATCCCTTTTTATTATCTATTTTATCCTTTTTACACACATCGTTTATTTTAAATTGTTCGGCAATTTATTTGCACCTTCATTATTAAGGAACATGTCCTAACTGGTTCTTTATCTTTTCTACATAATGCGTCGGTATCTATATTCACTTCTTATGATGATATAATTAGCATGTCCACAATTCACTCAGATATTCTTTCTATATTATGCGTCAGTAATTACGTTCACTTTCTCCTGATGAAATAAATATCATAACTGTATTTATTCAAAATTCTTTCTACATATCTTTTATGTTTCAGTTTCGTCTCAACTATCCTTTTTTTTCAGTTTTTCTCAATCTGACGTCTAAAGCGTCGATAATTATCATAATTAATTAAATAATTATTAGTTAATTTTTATGAAATGTAAACGTAAAGATTTTAAATTTCTTAGTTTGACCAATTATATAAAATGTTCAAAAATAATTTGAATTTAATTAACAAGATTTTTGTTGATTTATCGAAAATATTTAATAAGATTTCGTAAATGTTCGAAAAACCTTTGTTTATACTTTAGTCAAAGTTTTCTTAGTTTGAAAAGCAAAAAGTGTCGTTTCAAATTTCAAGTCATGGTCTAAATGATTTTACTCAATCCTTCTTAAGTTATCTTGAGGTATACACAAACATTTACCCCTAAACAGAAGTTTAGTTAAATGTTTAGTGTATATGGGAATAATCCCTTTAAAAACCTTTGTTAAAACATTTGTCAAAGCATATTTCCATTTCTATTTGGTAAAATCCAAAATCTTAAAAGGGCTCTTAATTTTTGAAGAGTCAATTTATATTCCATTATCCTTTTAATCACATAGTCAAATCATGTAGAGTATTAAGTCTTTAATCACGTGTTAATTATTCAAGGTTCAGGTTTACACTGTTCGGCCAATTCAGGGCAGTCTATAAATAATTATTAACTCATTCTTATTCTGATAAACAAACATATAGTCCTTAATGATCACGAGCATGAATTTATCAAATTACAGCCTACACATGTGATTCACCAAATTTATGAATACTACATGTGCATCGGTCAATCCAAACGACATCACGTGAAACTCATAATGTTCATCACAAGTTCTGGATGTAATAATTGGAATAGATAATCTTCTTCGCAGATGCGAAATTGATAATAACCATGCCGTGAATCAAATTCGCTAGAACCTTGTAAATGATCGAACAATTCTTCCATTTCGAGTTATGGATATCGTTTTCGATTGCCAATTTACTCAATTCACAGTAATCTATAAATATAAGGAAAGATAACACCGTAGCTCTTCAGGATGACAGGCTTGGTATAATAAAATCTTTCTCCGACAACTCTCTTGGTTGTACGGTAATTCCTTTAATTCAGATGGTGCTGACATACAGTGCACAAGCCGCAGCTGCAGCACCGGGAATAAAATCAATACCAATTTCAACTTGCCTTAGTGGCGAAAGTCTAGGTAATTCACCAATAAATACTTACTAAGGTTTCAAATAACGGAAACATCTTTTAACAAATACATGTTAGGTTCTTCTAGATTACAATATCCATGACTAATTCACAACCATTCATGGCATAATTTCAAGTCTTAATACAGGATATGGTCATCCATCAAGAATTATTTAGATCACTTTTGATAATCAACATTTTTTCATTTAGGGGAATTCTACTCGAGTTCCCATTAATTAAGACAATGTCGTCATGTCATAATCAATCAATCCATTGTACTGGCACTATCAACTTTCCAGTTGCATTGCCGTCGATAAGATGTGAACTTCTCAAAATACTAATAATAATTCATAATCCTTCACAATTTCAAGGATATATGAAGACACAGCTATCATCTAAAGAGTAAGGTCAACGCATAATCTACGCGATAGAATTTCAAATCAGATACAGACGAAAACATTTAACGAATATGAATATATCCCATGTTTTCATAATTTGAGTACGCATTCGAAAGCTCCTCGGATCGTTACCCAGGTCATTCAAATGAAATCAAATCATAAGAAATGATAGGAATGTTGATACATCCAGTCGGGTATCAACACTCGGTAATCAGATACTTTTCCTAAGAATCTCACTACGGGAGAATTGGACAAGAACGGAATTGTCAATTGTCAAATAAGACAATTTCCACAGATGAGTAAATTCAACTCAGAAGAATAGATGCTACAGGCACATATGTAGATGTCTCTAACATTATGTCCCTATTTTGCACTTCTCGCAGATCTTATAAAATTTAATCCTTCACAATCTTCAAAGAAAATGTAGTGTTTATTCATTAGTTTTATGGTGACTACTAGTCAGTCTTGCATGGTCCATTCCAAATTGTATGTAGGCGCGCAACTATATACAATTTCAAGATTAACGATGCAATACTCAGTTCGTCAAAATTTTATCATCATGTTTATAATTAAAACATTTTCATGCTTAATTCTTAAATAACAATCAAAAATAAATTTACAAAGATTTTCTTTGTTATGAAAACAATTAAGTTTTTTTTTCCAAGGTACTTTATAAACAATCTCATTTCGATAACAATCACTTATAAATCTTACTTTGAATAATCCTTATAGTGATGAAAATTCAATTTCCTCAAATGATACTGTTTTATCTTATAAAAACAATGAGTGATCTGCAAAAGAGTGATGAAAGCTTGTTCACCAAGAATTAACTATGATATGATAGGAAATGAGCTTAGCCAAATAATCATGAGGTTCATGATCTCGATGGCACTCACGAAGAATGATTCACAACGTAACTCAAATCAAGATGAGTACTGGTTCAATGGTTGCATCACTAATGCGAGCATTAGGAAGAAGTAATGAAAGATAGATAACATCGATACATGTAGAATTTAGTAATCAAAGGTAATCTTTTTCATTAATCGCAAACAAGTCAAAATTGTACCGCAACACATTATGTGTCACTGTGTCATACAATTCTCAGAACTCATCCTACCAACTGATGTCTCAGTTGAGTTAGGGATTATTTTTAAAAGATACCACAATGAATACTAATCTACAAGAGTCATTAGGTGTCCCGCCGGTCCCGGAAGATCCATCGGTCCCAATTCAGAAGAAGATTTATTCAATTTATTTCTTGGACACTGGGCATCCTCGTTAGTGGGCAATGGCAAAGGAACAACTCTTAACACGAATCAACAATCAATTAAAACCTTATAATTCAATCACAAAACTTAAGGACTTCTATTAATAATCTCATATTCCATACAGGTTAAATTTTACTTTATTCAAGTTTTAATCAGCTTATACTCAATGCAATATCCTACCTCATATTCCAATACTTTCAATCTTATTCTTAGGCCTTAATAGGCAATAAAAGCTTGATATGAACAACACTTAATTTCGAATCCTATAGCTCTTTCAACAACAATTATCAAATGAGTCATTAATATGAAATGACTTGATCATTCAACTAGACTTCTCGGAAAGGTATTAGTGGCATGAGGCTTTTGGGTAATGGTTCCAATAACAGCCTCAAGTGCAACATTCACCCTTTCGATTTCAATTTAAGAATTGGATGACAACGAATCAGATGACATCTTCCTAGGTGGTAACGTTTTGTCAAACTCCACTCTATAAGAAAAGATCGTCATGACATCGATATCAGATTTAATCTCGCCAATTCTTTTTCAATATCACAATCAACTAATATCTACATTTCTACGAATATCAACCATTTGTTGGGATCATAAATATCTACAACTTGGTTTAGATCTAGGATAGCTAGAATTCCTACGAGAATATCTTCGATTGATTTACTAGGGGATTTAGGGTATATTGTGACAATCTACGTCGTATAAATACCTCGTATAAATATCAAAATAATCATCAAACAATCATGTAATAAAATTACATCACATATATATATAATCCAAGTTATATATATATTAAAATAACACTTCTCAGTCTTGGTCTTGTCGGTAACTCGGGAATTCTTCGGCACCGTTATAGTCAAAAGATTTTTAGACATTTTTAGAAAAATGTTTATAGTTAAAAGATTTTGAAATGTTTTATTAAAAACCTTGGTTTTAAAAATCTTTCGTTCTCTATAACGAGAGCTCTGATACCAAACTGTAACACCCCCAAATTTATACAACTCAGTACAGCGGAAGACTAGTTGGTGTTACGGGATAGCACATTACTCACATCATAGACAACGCATAAAAATCGCGTCGTTTAATAATAAATCATTTCCATTCATAAATATCAAAGTTACATCGGTACCAAGTCATTACATTTCATACAAAGTTTTACAAAGTATTTGAATGGAAAATATTGTTTAAATGCGGGCCATGAATTCTTGTCGTCTTCCCGAGAATTACCTTCAAGTACCTGAGATAAAACATGTTAAAAGAAAAGGGTCAGCGATAACGCCGAGTGAATTCATAGAGTTTAATAAAATTCATCAATATAATATCAGTATAAAATTATTACTGAAAATCATCTTGTACAAATCATTTTAATAGGCCATAAAATAGCCAAAATCATTTTATACAAATCTTTATCGAAAATCGTAATATAGGCATTTGCCTTAAAAATCGTTATACGAATCATTGTCGTTAAAAACACCATACAATACGTTTTGCAACGTTGTATAGATTAAATAAAACCATTATATGAATATGGTTATAAAAGCCTTAAAAATCATTATACGAGCCAATGTCGTAAAAACGTCATACAATACGTCTTACGACGTTGTATGAAAATAAAAACCGTTATATGAGTATGGTTATGAAAACCAAAACACGAACATAATATCAATAGTATGACCCAGTATTGCTAGTCAGGCAATACATCGTAATTCGGAGCGTCTAGTAATATTTTGGTGATTGGATTATTATAAGCCGCATGACATTGTTACCTTACTAAAACCAAAACGGGTAGCTAACCCGATACCAATTTTGCCCATCTAAAGTAGCGTGTCGTCACAAAGGTCACGCTATTGAAATCTTCTCATACATAAATTCGCTTACCAATCAATGTGGCACGACGGGGATCAACCGTCAAGGCGCGAACTGGGGTGATCGTCCCCAAATAGTACTATTAAATGTATAAGCGTCTACCAACTCCCGGTAGTTCACAATTCATGCTAATGGGACTTTTAGTGACATAACCTAACTTTAATAATCCATTTAGTTTCATCTATCAGGTCCATTAATCATTTATCGGGTCATACAATCGGGTCATTCAATCATTCGGGTCCAAAATCAATAAAAAAACAATCGGGACAATGGTGTCCTATTTTATAAAACTAACATGTTATCTCCCTTGCGGGTTTATAAAACATTTATAAAATCATTTAAAAGAGTGCGAGGCTATGAACTCACGTTGATATGGGAAGGCGGGTTATCTGCAACTCGGACGTACGGTACGTGCTTCAATCACGGAAACCTAGACAAATAATACTCGTCTTAGACTCATGTCCAATGACTTTATAAAAATAACAATTATGTATACATACGATGATTATATATATATGATGATCAAGTGGGTTTACATATTCTCGTTTACTCATTTTAGAGTTACGTGTTGATAACTTTTATACTAGTTTTCTCGTCTTACCTATTTACGTGTTTTAGGTCCAACAAGCTTATTATAAGTTATTTAACTTATTTTAATCCATTTTGTACTTTTATTATCAGTACATACACTTTCAAGTTGGGCCCAAATGGGTTAAGCCCAATAAGTTCTTTTTACAAGTTTTTATCCTATTTAGTCCATTTATTAGTCCAATATGTTTATTTAACTTGTTAATGTCCGTATGCCCTATAGTTCGGGTTTTATCGGTTTTTACTTGTTATACATGTCTATATATCAGTATATAAGTTTTATAAAGTTTTCATTAGACGGGTCCAACCATCTATGTTTTATTTAACAAAAACGTTAATTTTACGGCGATAGCCGAAAAAAGTCGTAAAAATCAAGTTTATAGTTTTATAACTTATAAAACTTAACAAGTTACCATTTTTATAAAATGTCCACTTATTTAACCTTTTACATACTTATATAAATAAAATCCATAAGTTAGTGGGTTTTTTTATTTTACATTTTATATATTAAAATGTGAGTGCTTATATAATAGTATTATTCTTTAATTTCCAAAAATCTGATTTTTAACTTCATCTTCACCAAAACTGCCATATCTTGAGTTCTACATGGAGATAGAAGCTCAAATTTTTATCACATAAACTACATGATATGTGCTATATTTAACTCTTTTATAGCTACTGTTGAATCATCTTCTAAATATTTTCTAAAAATAGTCCAAAACAGTAACTTCAGATTTATACCCTAAACTTGTTTTGATCATATCTTACTCATTATTTTGATTCCATTGTATGGCCAACTCTCACATGTGTACAAGACCCATAGCTTACTGTAAATGGATTCTACTTCATCATATTATGAGTCCACGACCTGTTTATTTACTGTTTTATACAGCCATGTAAATTAATCAAGATGTTAACCTTGTTTCTTATAGTTTTTCACCTTTTTATCCATGATTATCAACAACAAATCCCCACATAACATTTTTATCATCATATAATCATCATAAATATATACAATAGGAAATAAAATACATGTTTACATAATCAAAATAACAAGATGATGAGGAGGACAATCTTTATACCACCAACTTGATGTAGGTTATGATTTTGACATGGTAGATGATGGAGAAACTTGTAGACAACCATGACCATCTTCAAAATCATCATTCTTCATGAGAACCTTGTGGAAAATCAGCCCTCCTACTCCATGAAAACTCCTCCTTGGATGTTATAAGTTGCGCCAATCTTCATCTTTTTGAATGGAGATTAACATATGTTAATTATAACATATGTTTATGGTTAAATTTTGATCAATGATGGTGTTTTTGTGGAGAATTTGGGACGGCATGGATGAGTGAGAGAGAGAGTTGAGTGGTTTTTGCATGTTGAATGAAGAAAATGAACCAAGTAGCTAGTTTTGGTGGGTGGAATAGCTTCAAAATTAAGCAAATGTAAAAAGTGTGGTGTATTTGTTATATTTTTGACACATCACTAGCATGTGTTGCTAGTTTTTGGCCGGTTTTGGAGTGGGGTGGGACAAGTGTCCCACTTGTCTCATCCCATTTATTTACGGGTACTCCTCGATTCTAGTTTCCTCGATTTGCGTGCCCTCGGGTCGTTTTACGAAAAACATTTTTATAAATTATAAATCAACGTCACAAAACGAATCCAATAAAAATTGTTTCATCACAAACGGAGTTCGAAAACATAAATACGTAATCCTAAGGTTTTCGGTTTAGTCGTAAAGGACGTTAAAATAAAATCGTAAGTCCTAATCTCTTCTCGTAAATTTGTGAGTTTATAAACTAACACAAATTTAAAACTCCAAAATAATATCCACGGACAAATTTATTTTTCTGAAATGTCAGACTGTCACCAAGGATGGTGTATGTAAACGTAAGCACGTAACGTTGAATCCTCCGGTTTAGACGTACTCGATGCTACTCCAAGACGTAAATCCAAATTTCTTCCCAAAAATAAGTGAGTTCATATTGCATCATTAAAATAATATTTTCAGATAATATTTGAGACTAAAATATCAATCGTAAATTGACGGATTGTCACACATTGAACATCTTGCAAGTAATGCATTTTGGACACTCGTAGATAAGCATATTATTATGCTTGGAGTTGGTTAACCTATGGTGATTGAAGACTTCACTAGGATGACGCAAGCTCAATATTTTTGTATGATGGGTTTATGGTTTGGATTCTCGCCTCTCAACCGACGACCACAAGTGATGATTAGCCTTTTAGATGCATGTTCTCTCGAAGTCAATCTTGCTCCACAAATGAAGACTACCTTTCGGATGCAAGCTCGTGTGACGTTAATACTTCTCCTCTTCAAAGGACGTGCTATCGATGACTACCACTTTGGATGTGTCCTCTTTCGACGTTCATTCTTCTCTTCTTCAAAGACGTTGACTACCTTTTTGATTCGACAAAAGGGGGAAAAGGAAGTGTAAACGAGTAAGTTTCACATTTTACTATGCGTTACGGTTTACTTGTTTGTCATCATCAAAAAGGGGGAGATTGTTAGTGAAAACATTACGATGTTTAATCAAGATGATCCCTTTATGTTTTGGTGATGACAAACGTATAACTCGCAATACATAATGTTATTTGTGTAAGGTACTCGTAATCACTCAAGCATACTTATGTATACTTCTCTCAACACCTTGAAGATTACATTCGTCATGAAAGACAATAAGGACGCGCGGTTCTCTTATAGAACACGCGGTTCCTTAGAGATATCGAACCGTGAGAAGATATAGAACCGCGGGCAGTCAAGCCGGTTTAGGCTTACTCAAGATTTTTAGAAGCTTCTAGAAGATTGAGGGAAACTAATAAATTCAAAATTCAAATTTTGAATTTACTTCTAGAAGATGGAGGGAAGAAAATAAATTCAAATTTCAAATTTTGAATTTGGGCTCCAAGAATATATGGTGCACTCTTTTATCCAATGGGTAGTCTACTCTTTTATCCATTGGGTAAAAAGGTTCTCTACAAGGCAATAGTTGGCTATAAATAGAAGACTATTATCTTCCATTTTACTTGAGGAAAAACACACAAAAACCTTCCAACATCCCATTCCTCATTTGCCTCATCCTCCTCAAGAGCAATGAGAAGAACACTTTCACCCTTGTGAAGTGTTAGTGTCTAGAGTCATAACATGATGAAGATCTCTCTAGATCAAGTCATGATTATTTTCTTCCTACTATGTATATGTAGAAGATCCAAGTTATGGGTACATTTGGATGTGTTTGTAAGGGTAGACTATCCAAGTGATGGGTATCCTTGGATTAGGTGTTAGTTGTGTAGATCCAAGTCTTGTTAGTACTTGGATATATTGTTAGAGTTATAGATCTAAGTGTTGTGTGCTTAGATCTATATGGTTTATGTGTTTAGGCCATAAAACACAAGGTTTGTTATGTTAGGCCATAAAACATAACTAGTGGGTAGATTAGGTTGTGTCTTGGTATTCTCACTAAACTCTGATGTGTTTGTGTCTAGGTAGTTCTCACTAAACTATAAAGTGTTGTGGTTGTGTCTTGTGAGTTCTCACTAAACTTTAAAGTGATTAGTAGTTGTGTTGTGTGAAGTTCTCACTTAGCTTCAAAGTGAAGAGTCGTGAAGATTGGTTCTAGCTTTCGATTAGAACTCGACATCTAGCCTTGTGTCGTTAAATGGTGAAGTGGGAAATGTTGTGTAGATTGGTCCTACCTAAGATTAGGACTCGACATCTAGCTTAGTGTCGGAAATGTGTAAGCGACGTGTATGGTTTTCTCCGCCTTGAAAGGAGTTTTGTTGACTAGTGAAGTAACTCTCGAGTAAGGTGTACTCGAGGAGTGGAGTAGGACGAAGAGGAGCTTCGTTACCGAACCACTATAAATCATCATGTCGGTACTTTCCTTTACATTTATGTCTTTACTATTATAGATGTATTTATATGTTGTGTGTTGTGTGCATCTCATAATCTAAACATCTAAGTTGCGGAAAAGCTAAGGCTTAGTACGTGTGTTCTTTGTATTTAGATTATGGTCAAGTGTACATCACTTAGTCTAAACATCCTAGTTGCGGAAAAGCTTATGCTTAGTACGTGTGTGCTTAGTGTTTAGACTATTGCTTGATGTACTCTTGATTTGATGTGTTTGTGTGTTTACTTACTTGTAGTATTTATCTTTCAATCAAACACATCTCATATCTAGTCAAGCTTGATCGAGAATTTGATACAAAAGATTGGCAAAGTTTAACATGTAACAATAGGTTAAATTCACTTTCGGCGGTTCCCTAAATGGACCGGCGGTTCTTTATTGATAAAGAACCGCGGGTACACATAAGGAACCGCACACAGTGGATTAAGCCGAAATGTTTTGAAAACTAACTAGAAACTATTAACCCCCCTTCTAGTTTCTACAAAATATTCATGTATTATTGTGCACGATATATTCCATGCCCAACATTCCTCATATAATCGTGAACCACGTTCACAATTGCGCGCGTAGCACGTTCAAAATTGTTCACGTAGTTCGTCCCTATATATTTTTAGCAGTTTGCTCAGATATATAAATGTTATCTTTCAGGATATTTATATGTACCGTTTCATGTATCCTACATGCTATAGCTTATTAATTCTATCAGATTCAGAAAATCCATCTTTAGTATGGAACCATAAACTAATCAGCATCATCAGGACAGGGTCATCAGGGAGAAGATTGTCATTATGTTTAAAGCTTTTAAGTAATCGTTTCGAGCGGGAAGCCATTCGAAACGGAGGAGTCCATACGGACCTCTCATTCCTTTTCCTTTAATAAAGCCAGTTAGGTCCTTTCGGTCATGTCACGTTACATGATCACTTCAGTCATGTGGTTATACCTATCAGCAGTATTATGTCTTAATTAGAAGACGAATTATTCTTCAACTTATTTGTCTTTTCAGTTTACGTGTCCTTTTTAGCTTTTATAACTTCATCAGCTTATTACCTTTAATTCGAGGACGAAATTTTTTTAGAGGAGAAGAATTGTAAAACCCGGTTTAATTGTGTCCTATTTAGAGGACGAATTTTTTTTAGAGGGGAAGAATTGTAAAATCCGTATTTGAAAATTTAGAATATTAAATATGCAGTTTTATTTATTAAAAACTATTCATATAATTATTCAGAAAATACTTATTAATGTCAGAAAATAATATTCATGAATATTTATTCAGAAAATAAATATAATACATTTCAGAGTTGAAACGGAAGAGTAAATCACGTACACAAACGTCTAATATTAAAGCACGAAACGAAGAAAAAATCAAAATATATTAGATATGCATATGTTGGGCCGGTTATTAAAAAAAGAAAAGAAAAGAAGGTTCAATGGGCTAAGGCCCGATTTTGTTTAAAAAAGAGAGGAAAGAAATAATGGGTTGCGACCCAGTTTGTGAAAAAAAAACCCGGGGGTTTCACTTTCTCACTCCCAGCGAACATAAAAAAGGGGAGATTAGGGTTTTACTAAACATGGAGCCGCCGACCTAAACAAAGAAAAAGGAGAAATGGGTTCGATCTTTCAAGTGTAATTCGATAGTGTTCGTCAGGTACTACTCATTGACATACGTAAGCAGTAAATCTCTTCCACTTTAATCTTCTTAATCTCGATGATAATCAAGAAATAGAATGTTTGATGTTATAATACGCATGTAACCTTTTAAGAAAATGAGTTTATGGGTGTGTTGTGGTCGGGGTACACGTAAACCGAGAGTCCTGGACTCTCGGTGGTGGCCATTGTCATGCAGCCGAAACCCAACCAACCAAGAGGATGTTTTATTCAGTCAAGGGTGCGTTTGGGTCTGCGTATCAGTAGAGGGTGTCGGAACTGTTTAGTTTCACGCAAGCCGAGACCAACAAGGGTCTCGGTGTTTTTTGTTTTGGCCCAGCCGCGACCCAAATGGGGTGCGGCGGTGGCTGTGGTAATGTTTTGGAGGACTGACCAACCGAGACTTCAAGTCCCGGTGGTGCCTTTATTCGACCAGTCGTAAAAAAAATAGAAGCAAGGTGCGTTTGGGTATTGATTCAGCAAGAATAAAATAGTTCAGGGGTATTTGGGTTTATAAGCAGAAAACATTAACAGTCGGAGCAGAACATTAGCAGTGGGTAAGAATAACAAGCAGTGGGAACTTTTATGATGAGGGCAGTGGGAAAGGTTTTGGACAGAAAAATAACATGTTTAAAATAAGGTTAGCGACGGTTTAGTGACACAAATTTCTGTCGCAGAATGGTTATTGACAGTTTTTAAATATCATCTTTTAGTCACATAGTTTTTAGTGACAGTTTTTCTGTCATTAATTCATATATGCAGATTATATATATATTGTTTAATAGTTTTAGTGCGACCGAGAAGGGGTATCTCGGTAGGCTCGGGATATAGTTTAAACATTAAAAATGTAGATTTAAAATTATACCTTTTATTACTTACTTTTATAATGTTGAGTTAAATTAAAATAGTTTTATAATATTTAAAAGGGTATAATTTTATTATAGAAATTATAAACGATTTTGAAAACTTTCTAATTAAGGAAACTTTCTATATTCAGCAGGTTACCTAATATAGTATTAATATAGCGTCAGAATACGTTGTACCGTAATTAATAGTAGAACGATAATGCGTTAAAAATAATCAAAAGAAAGATCAGAATTATCAGTTAATATGCGTAAAGAAGTTCAGAAATAAATAAATAAATGAGAAGCCGATAAGATCAGTAAATTAAATAAAGATCATATAACTTATTCGCGTCTATTATTATTGTAGCTTCCGTGAAGCCGAGTAGTGTTCGTTCAGTCTTCCTTCAGCCAGTTACTAGACAAGAGGTACGGATTTCCGTCCTTTCAGTAAGGACTTCCTTTCTATGCATGATTAGGATTCCCCGTCTGCAGCCAAATGTTTTTCCCAGTATATGTTATAAACTATCAGAAATTATTTTCATAACTAAGATATTGCTTGGGCCTTATATATAAGCATGACCAGTTAGTTGTACTAGTTACGGAGGTACCGTAACCATGACACTTGAGGCACCGGTGTCATGACTCACTTGTAGGAGAGTGATATCCTGTAGCGTTCCACTCAATTCAGCTTGGCCATTTTATCAGTATTATTAGTGGGACGTATGGATGCATCCTAGGCTTATCAGTTTATAGTTATCAAGTGAATGTGGTGTGTGCTCTACATCCTTCACATTGGAGCTGATCCCTCCACCCAACACAATTATTTAGAGGTCACCCCTCTACAACATGACGAGGTCACCCCTCTAGTTATTCATGCAACAATTGTTACAACACATGACCTATATAAGCTCTTGGCAATTAAAATATAGTAAATGCATGTTTTCAGATTTAACAGATATCCATTCAGTTTTATTATTTATAAATCAGACTTATAAGATTTTCTATAGTTTTCATCACACTCCGCATATCAGTCTTTCAGCATCAGTATTTATTAATTATTTCAAGTTCAGTATATTCTTATCATGCATTATATCTGTTCACTGAGCGTTATGCTCAGCCGTAGTTCTTTCATGTTCTAACGGCAGGTACACCAGAACACTCGTAAGATTCTGAGAGCATGTGCATTGGATGGAAGCAATCCAGACTTCTTTACTTTATGCACTTCATTCTTATATTGCCTGTTGGACACTATTCAGTCCTTTCTTTCAGTATTTTATTTTTCATGTTTTGAGCATATGTTGGATTACCGATGTTTGATTCCGGTATTTCCGTTATGGTCAGTTAATGTTTTAGGACATTTACCTTATGCTTTGATGACACACCATAAATACACGTATCGGTCCACTTATCCAAGTGGGGTGTTACATCAATGATGAATCATTTGATAAATGTGAGTCTTGTATCTCTGGAAATATGACCAAGAAACCTTTTAATAGTAATTTTGAAAGGGCTACTGAACTACTTGGTTTAATACACACTGATGTGTGTGAACCACTTAGACATGTCTCAAGGAAAGGTGCTAGCTACTTCTTAACATTTACGGATGATTATAGCCGTTATGGTTATAGTTATTTACGTAAGCATAAACATGAGGTATTTGAAACATTCATGGTGTTTAAAGCAGAAGTAGAATTACAACTAGGAAAGAAGATTAAAGCTCTTTGTTCTTATAGAGGTGGTGAATATTTAAGTCAAGAGTTTAAATTATCTAAGTGAGAATGGAATATTTCAGAATCTTACTTCTCCCTATACTCCACAACAAAATGGTGTATCTGAAAGGAGAAATCGTACACTATTAGATATGGTGCGATCTATGTTTAATCTTACAACTTTATCATTATCCTTTTAGGATTACACTTTAGAATATGTTGTTCGCATTTTAAATATAGTTCCCACGAAGAAGTTTGATAAGACACCATATGAACTATGGTATGGAAAAAAGCCATACTTTTTGTATTTAAAGCTCTAGGGTTTGAGGCATATATGAAACGTGACTCGGGTGATAAACTCCAACAACGATCTATGAAATGTATCTTTGTAGGATACCCTAAGGAAACTATGGGTTACTAATTTAATTATCCACCTGATAACAAAGTAATTATTGCTAGGTATGGTGACTTCCTTGAAAGTGATCTTGTAAATCAAGAATTCAGTGGGAGAAATTATGATCTTTAAGAGAGTCATATAGATACATTACCTTTTGATGAATATACTAGCGAAATAATTCCTGTAGAACCAGAAAGTATGGGAGTTCCACCAGAAATAATTCCTCTTCGTAGGTCTGAAAGGATCAAAAACGCGACTAGCAATCTATGTCTTAACATAGAGGATGACGATGATGAAGTAGGGGATCTTGGTGAACATGCTAATTATAAATCCGCCATGCTTGATCTTGAAAGAGATAAGTGGATGGTTGCTATGAATGAGGAAATGAAATCCATGAAAGTAAATGATGTTCGGATTCTTGTAGATCCACCACCAAACGCTAAAGTGGTGAAACATAAGTAGATATACAAGAAGAAAACTGACAAGGATGGCAAAGTACAATCTTATAAAGCTCGTTTAGTAGCTAATGATTTTACTCAAACTTTTGGCGTAGACTACGAGGAGACATTTTCCCCGGTAGCAGACTTAGAGCTATTAGGATTCTTATAGCTATAGTAGCATACTATGACTATGAGATATGGCAAATAGATTTTAAAACTACCTTCTTGAACGGTCACTTAGATGAAGATATCTATATTCAACAACCGGAAGGGTACGTTGATCCTAAGCATCCAAAACGCGTGTGCAAACTTCAAAGATCTATTTATGGTTTGAAGAAAGCATCACGTCAATGGAAAAAACGATTTGATGAAGAAATCAAAAAGTTCGGATTTATTTAAAATCGTGATGAGCCATGTGTATATCACAAAGCTAGTGGGAGTGATGTAGTATTCCTATTTTTATATGTTGAAGACATATTAATCATGGGAAGTAACATTCAAGACTTAAATAAGTTAAGGATTATCTTGGTAAATGTTTTCTATGAAGGATTTAGGAGAAGCTACATACATTCTGGGAATTAAAATCTATTGAGATAGGAGTAGACGGTAAACTGGTCTTAGTCAAGATGCTTATATTGACAAAATATTAAAGAAGTATAATATGCATAATTCCAAGAAAGGTTTTCAACCTATGGAAGTTAAGCATAATCTAAGACATGAGATGGATGCATCAACTCCTGAAGAGGAGGCATACATGTTGAAGGTGCCTTATGCTTTGGATGTAGGATCTATTATGTATGCTGTAAGATGCACAAGGCCTGATGTGGCGTTTGCTTAGAAATTGGTCAGTCGTTACCAACAGAATCTAGGGAAGCTCTACTGGATTGCTGTTAAACATATACTAATGTATTTGAGGAGTACGGTATATATGTT
Organism: Glebionis coronaria; assembly: GCA_025667525.1. Lineage (NCBI taxonomy): Eukaryota > Viridiplantae > Streptophyta > Magnoliopsida > Asterales > Asteraceae > Glebionis > Glebionis coronaria. The sequence goes on from CM046874.1 coordinate 305,992,657, forward strand.
TTTAGTATTTGGAGGGAAACCATACACATAACTTAATGTAACAGGTTTCGGTGATGCATCCTGGCAATGTGATAAAGACGATACGAAGTCTCAGACGGGTTACTTGTTGTTATCAATGGAGGAGCAGTTGACTGGAAGAGAAAGAAGCATACAATGGTTGCAATGCATGCTACTCAATCTGAGTACATAGCTACTTTAGAAGCTGCAATGGAAGCTGTTTGGATTAGGAAGTTTATTGGAGATCTTGGAGTGATGCCTTCAATTAAAGAACCTATTGATATGTATTATGACAATTCTGCTGCAATCATATTCACCAATGATTATGGAGTCGTGAAAGGTGCCAGACACTATATACGTAGATATCACTACGTTCGAGAACAAGTTGAAGCTCGTGAAATAAAATTATTAAAACTTCGCACATATGATAACGTAGCAGATCCTTTAACTAAGGCATTGCCTTTAGGAAAGTTTATTGAACATGCCAAAAGCATCGGGCTTCATTTAGCTAGTGATTTCACGCAATAAATCTGTTATTAGTATTTGGATAAAGGATGTCAAGACATTATTATTTAATGAAATAAAGTTTGGGTTACGTTTATTTTAGTTATTTAATTTTTTATCCTATATTTACATGTTTAATCCATGAATATTTATTATTCTAAATGTCCGTTGTCGATTAATAATATGGGAGTATTATTAAATTAAGACAAATCAAAATTGCGATAGAGTATACTTGAAAGTATGATGATCGATTTTGGATGATATTCAATGAATCGAATATTGGACTTATCCCAACTATATGATTATACTTTTTGAATCTTTGACATTAAGTATATCATAAATAGTTATCCTTAGACTTGAGATACTAGAAAACTGTCATGGATCTAGTGCATCAGTGTGAAACAACCTAACGCTAAACGTAACTGGTAGCTATAATGGTTATTTTCAGAAGTGTTGCAATGTTCGTAAGTTTTCCTTGTAGTCAGTACGGAATTTATATCCTCCAATTTATTTTGTAGTTTAATATAGTTGAGCCCCTCGTGTGATAAGTAAGATGTTTCTATGGCCACACCCGAATGTGTTTTGGTAATCTTGTTGAATTGTTGAACGAGAAACAGAATGGTTAATGAAAGGAATGAGTAAGATCCATATCCTTATTAACGTTGTATTAGAAATAAAAGGATAATAATAATGATGAATCACTTAAAGGTTTTTCTACGAGACCTTACTGAGTTGTACTAGAGGCATCGGCGTGTAACTAGACGCTAACCGATGTGATCACACTATTTGAAATATGTCCAAGTGGGAGCTGAAAGTTTATGGACTTATATTTAATAGTCGTGTGTTAGGATCGAACTCGATATTACGGGATTGCACACAATACGTATAAAGTTAATTTACTTAATAAATATTTATTTATTTATTAAATTAAATCGAGCTATAACTTTAACGATCGTTAAATAAATAAGAGTTAAGTATAAACGATCGTTATGGAATAAAATAGAAGAGGAAAAGAAAAGTCCGGAATACCCCACAAGGGGGTGTTCGACCGTCGGTTGAAAAAGGAGGGGGGGGGTAAGGAAATTTTTTTTCTTATATTTGTTTACTTAGGCTACAAGGATGTTAGGTCTTTATAAACACACCCTTACCCTCATAATTCAACACACCATAATCTCTCATTCTTCTCTCTTTTGGTCGATCGCAAAACGAACACCCCTAGGGGTTTTGTTTGGTTTTTCGGTTAAAGCTATAATCAAGTCTTAGCCCCTCTCTAGGGTTGTTGGGTTGATTTTTCCACTAGACGTTGAAGCTCGGTTTACACGTACTAGCATTACGGTTAACTCGTTGTAATACGTGTGTACAAGAACGTAATATAGTGTTACATTAGACTATATCTCGGTGATATGGTATAAACCCTAATTCCGTGTATTTGTTGTTATTCGTGGGAATTCCTTTGCAAGAGGTAACTCTAATTTGATTAATTATAATTGTTTTAATTATGATCTTGTTAAATCACTTCCGCTATATGTGCTTTGATCTATGTTAGGGTTTTAATAATTGTTATGTTTAATAAATCTTAAAAAACTTACCCAAAAATACCTATGAACAACAATTTAAAGATACCCTACCCTATTTGAAAGAATTTCCTCCCAAGCGTATTCAGGATCTTAAAGATAAAGTTGAAGGATGTAGGAAAGGCCGAAGAATTATACAACAAGATTTTGAGAAGTTAGAAGAAGATTTTTGATAATGCTCAAATTATACATGTTTGCGTGTGTGTTATCTGTATATATTTAGGTTAATTATGTGAACTATCGATACTTAATAGAGTATATTTGATGTATAGGTTCCAAGGACGTGTCGTGGATGTAAACGAAAGAAAACACGAAGAGATGAAGCTTAAACGAAGAAATAAAGTCAAGCTTCTGATCTCCCGACACCTGTCACTGTTTTGGCCATATCTTGGGCATACGAACTCCGTTATAGTTGGTTCAAGCGGCCACAGAAAGAGGAAAGAATTATCTACAACTTTTCCTTTTGGTCCAAACCTGGAAATGACACAAAGTGCGGCGCATAATCCAAAAGTGAGGCGTACTTTTCTACAATACTTAGAATATTCTAGACAGGCAAATGTGCGGCGCACAAATGAAAAGTGCGGCGCACTTTCCTTCTGCACAGCTCAAAAGTCATATTTATGACTCTCATTCATTACCAATCCGATCATATGACTTATATACACCAAAAGAACTCAGAGAAACAACATTATATAACATATACTTACATTTTATCATATACTCCATTGGAAAGTAAAGAACTAGGTGAAGATCTTTGGATCAATGATCCAAACACTCCTCTAATCTATGGTGTTCCACCATATCACCACCACTCACCACCACGAATTACTATTATACCATCATGATATGTGACAATCCGTCAATTTATGATTGATATTTTATTCTCAAATATATTTGAAAACATTATTTTAATGTTACAATATGAACTCACTTATTTTTGGGAAGTAATTTGGATTTACGTCTTGAAGTAGCGTCGACTACGTCTAAACCGGAGGATTCAACGTTACGTGCTTACGTTTACATACACCGTTTTTGGTGACAGTCCGACATTTCAGGAAAATAAATTTATTCGTGAATATTATTTTGGAATTTAAATTTGTGTTGGTTCATAAACTCACAAATTTACGAGAAGAGATTAGGACTTACGTGCATAATTTAACGTCCTTTACGACTAAACCTGAAACCTTAGGATTACGTATTTACGTTTTTGAACTCCAATTTTGATGAAACAATTTTTATTAGATTCGTTTTGTACCGTTGATTCATAATTTATAAAAACGTTTTTCGTAAAACGACCCGAGGACACGCAAATCGAGGAAACTAGAATCTAGGAGTACCCGTAAATTAGTGGGATGAGACAAAACAAGTTTTGCCTCACCCCACACATGGGATGGTTTAACACAAGACAACACATTTGATATGTGTCAAAGCTTACAAAGTAAGCTAGGACACTTGTCCTAGCCACTTTGTAAACAAGCTACCACATCAAAACCATTTCTCCCTAAACCACTTCCTCATTTCCATCACATGCAAACCACCAAAAACACACTCTTTCTCTCCCCATATTCGTCCACTCTTCACCCAAAACAACCCCCATTTGATCTTGATTCAATCATAAATCATATGTATAATTTACATATGATGAAAACCCATTGAAGTTATAAAGATTGGAGGTGATCTTAACATGTAAAAAGGAGTTTTCAAGGGAGTTTGGGGCTGATTTCTCAAGGAGTTTTCATGAAGAACAAGGGCTGATTTTTGGAGGAATCTACAAATACTTGGTGATCCTAGAAGTGATGTTGATATCTCATAAAATTGGTTACCCAAAACCAAGTCTTGTTCATCATCAACCCCATCTTTTCATCACTTTGGTGGTATAGAGATTGTTCTTCCCATCCTCTTGTTATTTTGATTTTGTAATCTTGTATTTTCTTTATTTATGTATATGTATATGATGATGAATGATGATAAAAATATTATGTGGGGATTTGGTGTTGATAAACATGGGTAAAAAGATGGAAAACCACATGTAAAAAAGTTAAAATCTTGCTTAATGTGATGGCTGTATAAAAACAGTAAGTAACCAAGACTTAAACTGATAAAATTGCATGATGGAATCCATTTACAATAAGTATAAGATGTCATACACATGTGAGAGTTGGCCATGAAATGGAATCATTATAATGAGTGAGATATGATCAAAACAAGATGAGTGTGCTAATCTGAATAAGCTGTTTTGTAGGGACTGTTAAGCATAGATAAACTTAAAATGAGTAGTAGCTATAACTAAGTTAATTGTAGCACATAATATGAAGTTCATGCCATCAAAAAATGAGCTTCTAATTCATTGTAGAACTCTAGATATGATAAAAATGGTGAAGATGAAAATAAAAATCAGATTTTGAAAAATTAATGTTTATTACTATTATATAAGCACTCAAATTATATAGTACAAAATGAGAAATTAAAACCCACTAACTTATGAATTTCATTTATATAAATATGTATAAGGTTAAATAAATGGATAAATTATAAAAATGGTAGTGGAATAATATTTATAAGTTATAAAAACTATAAACTTGATTTTTACGACTTTTTCGGCTATTACCGTAAAATTATCGTTTTTCGCCAAATAAAACTTAGACGATCAAACCCGTCTAATGTAAAGTTTTTAAAAGTCATATACTGATATGTAAGTATCTAATACAAGTAAAAACCGATAAAACCCGAACTATAAAACATACGGACATTAACGGGCTAAGTTAACATTATTGGACTAATAATACAACAAAATGGGCTAAAACACTTATAAACTTATTTATTGGGCTTAACCCATTTGGGCCCAACATGTAAAATATAAAACTGATAAGACAAGTATGAAATGAATTAATAAAAGTTAATAAACTTATAATAGGCTTATTGGACCTAAGACACGTAAATAGGTAAAACTAGTATAAACGTTACCAACACATAACGCTAAAATGAGTAAACGAGAATATGTAAACCCACTTGATCATCATATATATAAAATCATCATATGTATACATAATTGTTATTTTTATAAAGTCATTGGACAAACGTCTAAGACCGATTATCATTTATATAGGTTTCCGTGATTGAAGCACGTACCGTACGTCCGAATTGCCGACAACCCGCTTTCCCATCAACGTGAGTTCATAGCCTCGCACTCTTTTAAATGTTTTTATGAAATGTTTTATAAACCCGCGAGCGAGATGACATGTTAGTTTTTATAAAATAGGACACCATTTGTCCCGATTGTTTGTTTATTGATTTTGGACCCGAATGATTGAATGACCCGATTGTATGACCCGATAAATGATTAATGGACCCGATAGATGAAATAAAATGGATTATTAAAGTTAGTTTATGTCACTAAAAGTCCCATTAGCATGAATTGTGAACTTCCGGGAGTTGGTAGACGCTTATGCATTTAATAGTACTATTTGGGGACGATCACCCCAGTTCGCGCCTTGACGGTTGATCCCCGTCGTGCCACATTGATTGGTAAGCGAATTTATGTATGAGAAGATTTCCATAGCGTGACCTTTGTGACGACACGCTACTTTAGATGGGCAAAATTGGTATCGGGTTAGCTACCCGTTGTTGGTTTAGTAAGGTAACAATGTCATGCGGCTTATAATAATCCAAAATTAACGAAATACTAATAGACGCTCCGAATTACGATGTATTGCCTGACTAGCAATACAGGGTCATACTATTGATATTATGTTTGTGTTTTGGTTTTTATAACCATATTCATATAACGGTTTTTATTTAATCTATACAACGTTGCAAAACGTATTGTATGGTGTTTTTAACGACAATGATTCGTATAATGATTCTTAAGGCAAATGCCTATATTATGATTTTTCGATAAGGATTTGTATAAAACGACTTTGGCTATTTTATGGCCTATTAAAATGATTTGTACAAGATGATTTTCACTAATAATTTTATACTGATATTATATTGATGCATTTTATTAAACTCTATGAATTCACTCGGCGTTATCGCTGACCTTTTCTTTTAACATGTTTTATCTCAGGTACTTGAAGGTAATTCTCGGGAAGACGACAAGAATTCATGGCCCGCACCTAAACTATATTTTCCATTCAAATACTTTGTAAAACTTTGTATGAAATAATATGACTTGGGACCGATGTAACTTTGATATTTATGAATGGAAATGCTTTATTAATAAACGACGCAATTTTTATGCGTTGTTTATGATGTGAGTAATGTGCTATCCCGTAACACCAACTAGTCTTCCGCTGTACTGAGTTGTATAAATTTGGGGGTGTTACAGTTTGGTATCAGAGCTCTCGTTATAGAGAACGAAAGATTTTTAAAACCAAGGTTTTGAATAAAACATTTCAAAATCTTTTAACTATAAACATTTTTCACAAAATGTCTAAAAATCTTTTGACTATAACGGTGCCGAAGAATTCCCGAGTTACCGACAAGGCCAGACTGAGAAGTGTTATTTTAATATATATTTAACTTGGATTATATATATATATAGGATGTAATTTTATTACATGATTGTTTGATGATTATTTTGATATTTATACGAGGTATTTATACGACGTAGATTGTCACAAGAAACCCTAAATCCCCTAGTAAATTAATCGAAGCTATTCTCGTAGGAATTCTAGCTATCCTAGATCTAAACCAAGTTGTGGATATTTATGATCCCAACAAATGGTTGATATTCGTAGAAACGTAGATATTAGTTGATTGCGATATTGAAAAAGAATTGGCGAGATTAAATCTGATATCGATGTCATGACGATCTTTCCTTTTAGAGTGGAGTTTGACAAAACGTTACCACCTAGAAAGATGTCATCTGATTCGTTGTCACCTAATTCTTAAATTTAAATCGAAAGGGTGAATGTTGCACTTGAGGTTGTTATTGGAACCATTACCCAAAAGCCTCATGCCACTAGTACCTTTCCGAGAGTCTAATTGAATGTGTGAGTCATTTCATACTAGTGACTCATTTGATAATTGTTGTTGTAAGAGCTATAGGATTGAAATTTAAGTATTGATCATATCGAGCTTTTATTGCCCTATTAAGGTGTAAGAATAAGGATGAAAGTATTGGAAAATGAGGTAGGATATCGAATTGAGTATAAAAGTGGTTGAAATTTGAATAAAGTAAAACTTAACTTGTATGGAATATGAGATTGATAAGAGGAAATTACTAAGTCATATGATTGAATTATAAGGTTTTAAATGACTGTTAGTTTGTGTTAAAGGTTGTTCCTAGGCCATTGTCCAATGACGAGGATGCCCAGTGTCCAACAAATAAATTGAAGAAATCTTCTTTTGATTTGGGACCGATGGATCTTCCGGGACAGGTGGGACACCTAATGACTCTTGTAGATTAGTATTCATTGTGGTAGCTTTTAAAAATAATCCCTAACTTAACTGTGACATCAGTTGGTAGGATGAGTTCTAAGAATTGTATGACATAGTGACACATAATGTGTTACGGTACAATTTTGACTTGTTTGTGATTAATGAAAAGACTACCTTTGATTGCTAAATCCTACATGTATCGATGTTATCTATCTTTTCTTGCTTCTTCCTAATGCTCGCATTAGTGATGCAACCATTGGATAAGTACTCATCTCGAATTGAGTTACGTTGTGAATTATTCTTTTTGAGCGCCATCGAGGTCATGAACCTCATGATTATTTGGCCAAAGCTCATTTCCTAGCATATCGTAGTTAGTTCTTGGTGAACCACTCTTCATCACTCCTTTGTAGATCACACATTGTTTTTATAAAGTTAAAACGGTATCCTTTGAGAAAACTTAATTTTCATCACAATAAGGATTATTCAAAGTGAGATTTATAAGTGATTGATATCAAAATGAAGTTGTTTATGAGACGCTTTGGAAACTTAATTATTTTCATAACAAAGAAAATCTTTGTAAATTTATTCTTGATTCTTATTTAAGAATTAAGCATGAAAATGTTTTTATTATAAACATGATATAAAAGTTTTGACGAACTGAGTATTGCATCGTTAATCTTGAAATTGTATATAGTTGCGCGCCTACATACAATTTAGAAGGGACCATGCAAGACTGATTAGTAGTCGCCATAAAATTGATTAATAAACACTACATTTTCGTTGAAGTTGTGAAAGATTAATTTTTATGAGATCTGCAAGAAGTGAAAAATAGGGACATATTGATAGGGACACCTACATATGTGCTCGTACTATTTATTCTTCTTAGTCGAATTTACTCATCTATAGATATTGTCTTAATTGACAATTGATATTCCCTTCTTGTCCAATTCTCCCATGGTGAGATTCTTTGGAAAAGTATCTGATTACCGAGTGTTGATACCCGACTGGATGAATCGACGTTCCTATCATTTCTTTTGATTTGATTTCATTTGAATGACCTGGGTAACGATCTGAGGAGCTTTCGAATGCGTACTCAAATTATGAAAACATGGAATATATTCATATTCATTAAATGTTTTCATCTGTATCTGATTTGAAATTCTCTCGCGTAGATTATGCGTTGACCTTACTCTTTTAATGGTAGTTGTGTCTCCATATATCCTTGAATTTGTGAAAGATTATGAATTATTATTAGTCTTTTGAGAAGTTCACATCTTATCGACGATAATGAAACTGGAAAGTTAATAGTGCCAGTAGAATGGATAGATTGCTTATGACATGACGACATTGTCGTAATTGATGGGAACTCGAGTAGAATTCCCCTAAATGATAAGATGTTGATTATCAAAAGTGATCTAAATAATTCTTGATGGATGACCATATCCTGTATTTAGACTTGAAATTATACCATGAATGGTTGTGAATTAGTCATAGATATTATAATCAAGAAAGAACTTAACATGAAGGTATTAAAAGATGTTTTTGTTATCTGAAACTTTAGGAGGTATTTGCTGGTGAATTACCGAGACTTTCGCCATTAAGGCAAGTTGAATTTGGTATTGATTATATTCCCGGTGCTGCACCTGTTGCATGTGCACTGTACGTCAGCACCATCTAAATTAAGGAAATTACCGTACAACTGAGAGAGTTGTCGGAGAAAGATTTTATTCTACCTAAGCTCGTCATTATGAAGAGCTATGGTATTATCATTTCTTATATTTATAGATTACTATGAACTGAGTAAATTGACAATCGAAAACGATATCCATAACTCGAAATGGAAGATTTATTCGATCATTTACAAGGTTCTAGCGTATGTTCTAAAGATTTGATCCTCGGCATGGTTATCATCAACTTCGCGTCCGCGAAAAAGATTATCTATTCCAATCGCCACATCCAGAACTTGTAATGAACATTATGAGTTTCATGTTATGTTGTTTGGATTGACTAATACACATGTAGCATTCATAAATTTGGTGAATCACGTGTGTAGGCTGTAAATTGATAAATTCAAGCTTGTGATCATTAAGGACCATTTGTTTGTTTATAAGTATAAGAAGGAGTTAATAATTATTTATAAACTGCCCTAAATTGGCCGAACAATGAAAACTTGTACCTTGAGTATTTAACATGTGATTAAAGACTTAATCCTTGACATTATTTGACCGTGTGATTAATAAGATAATGGAATCTATATTGACTCTTCAAAAATTAAGAGCCCTTTTAAGACTTTGGGTTTTACCACAAAGGAAGTGCAAATGTGTTTTGACAAATGTTTTATCAAAAAGAACTTTTGTGGGATTATTCCCTTATACCCAGAACATTTAACTAAACTCCTGTTTAGGGGTAAATATTCGTGTATACCTCAAGACAACCTAAGAGGGATTGAGGAAACCATTTAAACCATGACTTGAAGTTTGAAACGACAATTTTTGATTTTCAACTAAGAAAATTTTGACCAAAGTATAAACAAAGATTTTTCAAACATTTACGGATCTTATTAATAATTTTAATTATTTTCGATAAATCAACAAAAATCCTGTTAATTAAATTCAAATTTACTTTGAACATTTTATATAATTGGTCGAACTAAGAAATTTAAAATTTTTACGTTTACGTTTCATAAAAATTAAATAATTATTGTTAATTTACATGTAATAATTATCGACGCTTTAGACGTCGGATTGAGTAAAACAGATAAAGATAATAGTGAAGATGAAACTAAAACATAGAAGATATGAAGAAATAATTTTAAATAAATACGGTTATGATATTTATTTCATCAGGAGAAAATGAATGTAGATACTGACACATAATATAGAAAACATAAAGAATCAATTAGGACATGTTCCTTAATAATGAAGGTGCAAAATAAATTGCCGAACGATATAAAAATAAGCAATGTTTGTAAAAAGGGATAATATAGATTATAAAAGAGGTTCGCGGCTAATGTGAACCATTAAAATAGAGAAGCCGATAGCGTTAAATGATTAAAAGTCCATTTGTGATTGTCTAAATATGGAGATTGTGAGATATAATGTTGGAATTTGTAAGTATAAGTATTCTAGTTATGTCATTTATGACTAAAAGTACCTTTGTCTGAAGAAGATGTACTGATGACGAATTATGAAGGCAGACATCGCCTCATACATTAGTAAACGTCTAGCTATTGCAAAGGTCATCATCTGAATTTGAATCGATTTGGGTCATCGTCGACAGACTGACCAAATCTGCTAACATCATTCCCGTTAATGATAAATGCAAAAGAGTTATATAAACATAGTGTGCCTGTATCGAACATCTTTATCAAGATCCTCGCTTCGCATTGAATTTCTAGAGATTTGCTCAGAAATCATTGAGAACGAACCTTGATGAGAGTACTATGTACCACCCCAATCGAAGGGACGAGGTAAAGTAACGATACAAAATACTAGAAGTCTTATTTTATGTTTGAATGATTGACCTTTGGTAATGAACCGTATAATCGCTTTCCTTTGGAAAGATTATCATTGATAATTATCGTATTAGGATCGAGATCGAATCTTGTAAGGATCTAAATATTAGAGCATCTATAAGCAGGAGTTGAGATAAAGACATCCGACATACACCCACTGTGAGTTGGACATGCCTTTTATGTTTAAGGTTTCCTATGATGGCGAACCTAACCTTACAAAATACCCAACCCGCGAGACCTGAAATGATTGTTGAAATTAGGATCTGATTATTGACTGCCGATAGTGGGCAAGAAGTTATGTGAATATGAAATGTAGATCTTGAAGTGCCAGATGGGTAGCGAAGTTATGCCAAAAATTTTAACCTTGGAGAAATGAATTAATGATCTGACAAATCATGGGATATAAGTCCCCGTTGTATGGGACCATTGAGATGATGTAAAAGATGGGTTTGAAAGGCATATAAGCTGGATCTACCCTAGGAGTTCAAGAGCTGCGTGAATTATGATTCGTATATCGAACTTGATGGAATATCTATCAAGTGAGAATCTGATTGTTCTTAGTAGAGTTTAGATCAGCGAAAAGTTGCATTCATCAAAAACCCGTGAACATCATGGATAGAGAAAGTAAGTCAACATTAAGCCTGATCTTATTCCCGTAGTTATGTTTGATGAAACTCGCGTATTGTAATGAATTACACTTGTGAGAAAAGACCGAATGTGGAGGAAATACCCACATGGCTTTAACTCTATAAGAAGCGAGTAGTAAGATGATCTTTGAGGACAAAGATCCTGTTTAGGGGTAAATGCTGTGACAATCCGTCAATTTATGATTGATATTTTATTCTCAAATATATTTGAAAACATTATTTTAATGTTACAATATGAACTCACTTATTTTTGGGAAGTAATTTGGATTTACGTCTGGAAGTACCGTCGACTACGTCTAAACCGGAGGATTCAACGTTACGTGCTTACGTTTACATACACCGTTTTTGGTGACAGTCTGACATTTCAGGAAAATAAATTTATTCGTGAATATTATTTTGGAATTTAAATTTGTGTTGGTTCATAAACTCACAAATTTACGAGAAGAGATTAGGACTTACGTGCATAATTTAACGTCCTTTACGAGTAAACCTGAAACCTTAGGATTACGTATTTATGTTTTTGAACTCCAATTTTGATGAAACAATTTTTATTAGATTCGTTTTGTGCCGTTGATTCATAATTTATAAAAACATTTTTCGTAAAACGACCCGAGGACACGCAAATCGAGGAAACTAGAATCGAGGAGTACCCGTAAATTAGTGGGATGAGACAAAACAAGTTTTGCCTCACCCCACACATGGGATGGTTTAACACAAGACAACATATTTGATATGTGTCAAAGCTTACAAAGTAAGCTAGGACACTTGTCCTAGCCACTTTGTAAACAAGCTACCACATCAAAACCATTTCTCCCTAAACCACTTCCTCATTTCCATCACATGCAAACCACCAAAAACACACTCTTTCTCTCCCCATTTTCTTCCACTCTTCACCCAAAACAACCCCCATTTGATCTTTATTCAATCATAAATCATATGTATAATTTACATATGATGAAAACCCATTGAAGTTATAAAGATTGGAGGTGATCTTAACATGTAAAAAGGAGTTTTCAAGGGAGTTTGCGGCTGATTTCTCAAGGAGTTTTCATGAAGAACAAGGGCTGATTTTTGGAGTAATCTACAAATACTTGGTGATCCTAGAAGTGATGTTGATATCTCATAAGATTGGTTACCCAAAACCAAGTCTTGTTCATCATCAACCCCATCTTTTCATCACTTTGGTGGTATAGAGATTGTTCTTCACATCCTCTTGTTATTTTGATTATGTAATCTTGTATTTTCTTTATTTATGTATATGTATATGATGATGAATGATGATAAAAATATTATGTGGGGATTTGGTGTTGATAAACATGGGTAAAAAGATGGAAAACCACATGTAAAATGGTTAAAATCTTGCTTAATGTGATGGCTGTATAAAAACAGTAAGTAACCAAGACTTAAACTGATAAATTGCATGGTGGAATCCATTTACAGTAAGTATAAGATGTCATACACATGTGAGAGTTGGCCATGCAATGGAATCATTATAATGAGTGAGATATGATCAAAACAAGATGAGTGTGCTAATCTGAATAAGCTGTTTTGTAGGGACTGTTAAGCATAGATAAACTTAAAATGAGCAGTAGCTATAACTAAGTTAATTGTAGCACATACTATGAAGTTCATGCCATCCAAAAATGAGCTTCTAATTCATTGTAGAACTCTAGATATGATAAAAATGGTGAAGATGAAAATAAAAATCAGATTTTGAAAAATTAATGTTTATTACTATTATATAAGCACTCAAATTATATAGTATAAAATGAGAAATTAAAACCCACTAACTTATGAATTTCATTTATATAAATATGTATAAGGTTAAATAAATGGATAAATTATAAAAATGGTAGTGGAATAATATTTATAAGTTATAAAAACTATAAACTTGATTTTTACGACTTTTTCGGCTATTACCGTAAAATTAACGTTTTTCGCCAAATAAAACTTAGACGATCAAACCCGTCTAATGTAAAGTTTTTAAAAGTCATATACTGATATGTAAGTATCTAATACAAGTAAAAACCGATAAAACCCGAACTATAAAACATACGGACATTAACGGGCTAAGTTAACATTATTGGACTAATAATACAACAAAATGGGCTAAAACACTTATAAACTTATTTATTGGGCTTAACCCATTTGGGCCCAACATGTAAAATATAAAACTGATAAGACAAGTATGAAATGGATTAATACAAGTTAATAAACTTATAATAGACTTATTGGACCTAAGACACGTAAATAGGTAAAACTAGTATAAACGTTACCAACACATAACGCTAAAATGAGTAAACGAGAATATGTAAACCCACTTGATCATCATATATATAAAATCATCATATGTATACATAATTGTTATTTTTATAAAGTCATTGGACAAACGTCTAAGACCGATTATTATTTATATAGGTTTCCGTGATTGAAGCACGTACCGTACGTCCGAATTGCCGACAACCCGCTTTCCCATCAACGTGAGTTCATAGCCTCGCACTCTTTTAAATGTTTTTATGAAATGTTTTATAAACCCGCGAGCGAGATGACATGTTAGTTTTTATAAAATAGGACACCATTTGTCCCGATTGTTTGTTTATTGATTTTGGACCCGAATGATTGAATGACCCGATTGTATGACCTGATAAATGATTAATGGACCCGATAGATGAAATAAAATGGATTATTAAAGTTAGTTTATGTCACTAAAAGTCCCATTAGCATGAATTGTGAACTACCGGGAGTTGGTAGACGCTTATGCATTTAATAGTACTATTTGGGGACGATCACCCCAGTTCGCGCCTTGACGGTTGATCCCCGTCGTGCCACATTGATTGGTAAGCGAATTTATGTATGAGAAGATTTCCATAGCGTGACCTTTGTGACGACACGCTACTTTAGATGGGCAAAATTGGTATCGGGTTAGCTACCCGTTGTTGGTTTAGTAAGGTAACAATGTCATGCGGCTTATAATAATCCAAAATTAACGAAATACTAATAGACGCTCCGAATTACGATGTATTGCCTGACTAGCAATACAGGGTCATACTATTGATATTATGTTTGTGTTTTGTTTTTTATAACCATATTCATATAACGGTTTTTATTTAATCTATACAACGTTGCAAAACGTATTGTATGGTGTTTTTAACGACAATGATTCGTATAATGATTTTTAAGGCAAATGCCTATATTATGATTTTTCGATAAGGATTTCTATAAAACGACTTTGGCTATTTTATGGCCTATTAAAATGATTTGTACAAGATGATTTTCAGTAATAATTTTATACTGATATTATATTGATGCATTTTATTAAACTCTATGAATTCACTCGGCGTTATCGCTGACCTTTTCTTTTAACATGTTTTATCTCAGGTACTTGAAGGTAATTCTCGGGAAGACGACAAGAATTCATGGCCCGCACCTAAACTATATTTTCCATTCAAATACTTTGTAAAACTTTGTATGAAATAATATGACTTGGGACCGATGTAACTTTGATATTTATGAATGGAAATGCTTTATTAATAAACGACGCGATTTTTATGCGTTGTCTATGATGTGAGTAATGTGTTATCCCGTAACACCAACTAGTCTTCCGCTGTACTGAGTTGTATAAATTTGGGGGTGTTACATGATATCCAGAACCTAAATCACCATTAGAACACTGGGTTGTTATATTATTGATTGTTTTGGATTTATGGTTGTTGTAATCAAAATATTGGATTTGGTACTTTGTAATCAAACCACTCGCATAAATGGATTTGGTACATTTCTATACTGATCCTATTGGTATGTTTCTTAGTTTATTGATGCTTGTGATATTGATTATTGGATTGATTATATTAGCTTCGCATGGTCGAAGGACGGCGCACAATTAGTTTTGTGTGGCGCACTTTTTCCCTGGTTCGTGATTATAAGCATTGTTGATTTGCTCTTGCACTCGATACTATTATGTTTGATCATTTCTATGTGTTTAGTTTATTCATGATCATGACTAGTACACATGTGAGTGAACAGATTCCTTGTCATCTAGTCCATGAATCTTGGTGTTCGCTTTTGTCGCGATTAGTGGAATAAAACACATAACAAACTCTTACATATTTTTATCTAATGCTTTAGCCATTGAAATCAGCATAAATCATTCTTAATGCTTTTGGTATGACATGATTTTAGAAGGATTTTTGTTATATTAATTAGATGTTGCATGTGCGACTAGTAATCGACATGTTATCTTACGTTGTTTATGTGCTTGTAATTCATCTTTGCTATATATCATTTCTATATTTATTAGCGTTAACCAAACGCACCTTAAAATCATCATTTGGAAAAGCTTAAATCTTTAGAATTTGTGACACTCTAAAGATAATTGTTTTAACTTGTTAACACCAATCTGGTGGATCGACCTGGACTTACCTTAGACTATGCTATACACGAAACGGTATACTTTCCCGTGTTGTATTTTTAGTACCTTGTTTGGTAATCATCTAGTAATATAAATTTAAGACTTGCGAAAATCACACCATCAAGTTTTTGGTGCCATTGTCGAGGATCGAACCCGAGTCACCCGTATATTTTGCTTAAAATGTCTTCTTTTTGGCGCCGCTGCCGGGGATTGTTTTTGTTACTTGTTAAAACTTTCTGAGAAACTTATTTTAAAATTAAACCATCGCCGTAGAGATTTCTGGCAATCTCAAATCTTTCTGTCGTAAAATTTACAGAAAGTACGCCACACATTTAGTTTTGTGCCCTCGCTTTTCTAGAGAACTTGTAAGCATGTCGCACATGTAGCAAAGTGCGTCGCACTTTTTGGAAAAATTTTCAAAACGTAGTTCTTAACTGATTAAGTTCAGTGATTTGCAAAAACCCACCAAACTACATCTTAGGCTTTATACCTTGAGAATATGTAAATATATAGTTTATCATAATCATAAAAAAAACCATAAAAACCCAAAAATATTAGTTTTGCTTCTTTTCTTGTTATAATCTTAATAAAAAAACAAAAAAATAATAATAAAAACATAAAAAGTAAAAGAGTAAAACATATAAAAAATGTCTTTTTGCAAAATTTTGAACGTTTGCTTGAATCCTCGATCGTGGGGAAAAGAACTTCTGAATCTATTATTTAAATTAAATAAAACAACATGGAGTTATGAATTTCAAACGGTCCCAAAAGAGTGCCTTCAAATCGAATCACCCAAATTTTCAACCCAAAATCCATCAAATAATGAATTTATCCTTATACAGAGGATATCGAAACCCAACCCAATCCACCCGAACATATCATAGTTATCGACCCCGATGACCAACCTTTATGGAATAGTAATGGTACTGTAAAACCCGTTTTAGAAGTCCTCGAACATTAATTACGGAAAATCACAGATTTAAATCAAACTTTACGTAATTATTAATTCAGATAATAAATAACAGTGTTAAATCAAGTATTACGAAAAACGTTACTTATTAAGGAAATAAAATAAATAATTCATGACAGAATATACATCGAGGATTAATTTACGAACACGTACGTAATGCTTAAAATCCACAAGTATTAAGTTCACGCAGTCCTAGTTTTATTTAAAAATGTTACGTAATTAATTATTCAGAATAATAATTAATTATAACTATATATGTATCACGTAAGTATTATTTATTCAGGGAAAAATAAACAAATACATGACGGAATTTTTAAAACACGAAAACGCAAGTAAATGTTATGAACGAAACAAAAACCAAAACTTATAAAACATATATGGTGTGCTTTGGTCCATTAAAAACAAGAAGATGGGCCAGCCTTTTTGGCAAAAGAAAAAAAGCGGGGTATTCCCCCTCTTTCACATAATAGTATGCGAACAAAAAAAAGAAGAGAACTTAAGGCTTCTTAGGGATGCCGACAGAACAACACAAGGAAGGAGGGAGATCGAGTGTTGATGTTACTGGTGAATCGAATTACATATCCTCAATCCCTTCCATATCACGAAACTAGTAAGTACTGTATCCACTTTCGTTTATTAATCTCGAATCATGGAATGCATTCAGAAATAAGTGGGTTTGTTTATTAAAACATGGATTGGATTCATAAAACAGCCGGGTTGGATTTGACCATGTAAACCGAGAGCATGAAAGCTCTCAGTGGGCTGTTGATGATGAACAGTCGAGACACATGTCTCGGTGTGGTTCTATGGTGGTCTGGGTGCTTCGACAGCAAACAGCAACCAAAAACAGTGGGGTAAAATAACTAACAGGGGTGTTTCGGTTTAAACCGCAGATAGGGGGTGTTTGGGATTGTGAGCAGTGAGAATATAAACTAGCAGTGGGAACCACTACATTAGCAGTAGGAACCACTGCAGTAACGGGGGGAACATATGTGACCAAAAGCAGCGGGAACCGCAAGGGGCAGTGGCTACTGGCTTAAGCCAGTGGCTACTGTGGTGGACCAGCAGCAAACGAGCCACAACCAGGGCTGTTGGGCTCGGTTCGGGTTAACCTGAGACATAGTGTCTCGGGGAGTGTTTCGACTCGGGTTTTTCGGGATCACGAGTAATATTTAGAATATTAGAAATTTTGTCAAGTTTTATTAAACCAAATTATGAATATGTTTAAAAATAAGGTTAATCGTACTGTTTTGTTGTATAATTTAATTAATAAAAATTAAATCAATATTGTTTTATCTTGTTAACTATTTTTTTAAACATGAGATTTATTACGACTTAATTTCAAGAAAAACTAATTTAGAAACCTTTATGATTTTAGAAACCCTTATTTATGTCTGATTACTATTTATAGTAACAATAATTATATCGGAATTATATATTATACAGTAATCAAGAAATTCAGGAAAGTGTTATCAGTAATATTATAGAACCATCAGATTTATCAGTTTTATACAATCAGTAATACAAGAATAAGTAAATTTAACTAAGTACAGTAAGATCAATAAAATAAACAGATATCAATAAACTTATTCAGCGTCCTTTATTCATGTAGCTCGCGTGATGTTAGAGTAGACTTTTGTCATACTGGACACGAGGTACGGATTTCCCGTCCTTCAGTAAGGACTTCCTTCTATGCATGATTAGGAATCCCCGTCTGCAGCCAAATGTTTTCCCCAGTATATGCTTTAAGCTTATCAGTAATCATTTAATAACTAAATAAATTGCCTGAGCATTATATACAAGCATGACCAGTTATGTACTAGTTACGGAGGTACCGTAACCATGACACTAGAGTCACCGGTGTCATGACTCTTCTACGGGGGAGTGATATCTCGCAGCGTCCCATTTATTCAGCTTGGCCATTTTATCAGTATTGTCAGCGGGGCGTATGGATGCATCCTAGGCTTATCAGTTTACAGTTATCAGGTGAATGTGGTGTGTGCTCTACATCTTTCACATTGGAGCTGATCCCTCTACCCAGCACAGTAATTAGAGGTCACCCCTCTATAGCATGACGAGGTCACCCCTCTATTTATTCATGCAGCAGTTGTTACAGCACATGACCTATATAAGCTCTTGGCAATTAAATTATTGTAAATGTATGTTTTCAGATTCAACAGATAACAGTTTAGCTTTATTATATAGAAATAAGACTTTTCAGATTATACACAGATTTCTGCTGCAACCTTACTTATCAGTTTTACAGCTTCAGTATTTTATCATCTGCTTCATTTCAGCATTTCTTATCATGCTCTATATCCATTCACTGGGCGTTATGCTTAGCCGTAGTTCCTTTAATGTTCTAACAGTAGGTACACCAGGACACTCTTAGGATTCTGAGAGCATGTGTATTTGGATGGAATCTATCTAGAATTCTTACTTTATGCACTTCTTACTTTATTCTGCTTATGTGGACATTGTTTAGTCCTTTACTTCAGTATTTACTTTTCATGTTTTGAGCTTATGGTTAGATTACCGATCTTTGCTTCCGAATTTCCTTTATGGTCAGTTAATGTTTTAGGACATTTACCTTATTCTTTGATGACACACCATAAATACACGTAACGGTCCACTTATCCAAGTGGGGTGTTATAATTATGGTATCAGAGATATAGGTTCGACCTGTAGGCTCTAAAATTTGACCTGTGACTAGTGGGTAGTCACCAGGAACTTCCTAGATTTTGGCGTTGTTATCTTTCATGTTTCTCATGCATTTATCAGTCAGTTTTCTTCATTTATCAATCAGTTTTCTTAACGTTTTTGACTGAGTAAAAGGTTGGTACAGGACCAGCTATATTTAGGCGCATGTGATTTTCATTCGAATTTTGTTTTGGTGAACCGACCCATAGGCGTTCACCCTTGCCGTTCAGATTTTTTTTTTTGTATTGATGAACTGACCATATGCATTCATCCTTACTCATGTCAGATTCATGTTTTCAGTCAAATGTTATTAGGTGAACTAACCCATATGCGTTCACCATTTATCAGGTCAAATTTCATGCTTTTCAGTGGAAGGTTATTTTGTAAACCGGTCCATAGTTGTTTACCTTTGTCATGTCATGACATTTTATAAGTTTTGACTGGTATGGGTTGGACTACAGCCAACCATATTTAGTCCCAGATTGTAAATTTCTATACATGACAGTTCTCATTAAATTTTGACAAGTATGGATCGAACCAGAATTGCCCATACTTAGTCACATGTTATCTTCTTTGAATTCTATGGATTGAACTATAGCCATCCACACCAGTTGTTGTTAAACCTCAGTTGATCATACTCTTATGTTCTTTGTAACAATCTAGTTTTCACAATCTCAAGTTGATGTCGCCTTCAGGCGGATTCAGTTTCATGTTTCCTTACAAGGATTATGTCTTCAGCAGAGTGATAATGTTTCATGCCAAGATACCGAAGGATTACAATAAAATCATGTTGGTCTTCATCAATCATGTCTTAATGCTAACCATTTATGAAACTCCGTTTAATCATACTTTTCAGCCTCTATACAACCAGCATTAAGTCTACGCAGAAATTATCAGCCTATCATGTTAACCGTTTCCGTTCAGTTTGCTAACCAGTTAAATCAAATTATCTTCTGTTAACCATGACAGACAGTTGACACCAGTATCGATCATATCAGCAAACCTTCAGCAGTACTACATGAACAGCATTCATCGTGTACTTCACGTACAGTATTTCAGGTGTACTCCATGTACCTTATTCCATGTGTACCGTTAAAAAATCCTCAATCGTCTCAGGTGTTTCCACTTGTCGATTTCTACCAGATGTGGATGTTGCTTGTGAGTTGAAGATTTTACCAGATGCCGATGCTATTAACACTTCGAAGACCTCACGAATGTTGATGCTACTGATACGTTGGAGATTCCACAAGATGTTGAAGCTGTTTATACTATGAAGACTCTGCCGAACAAGGACGAAGACTATAAATTTGAAAATTCTAACAAGAATAAACTTCAATCATCAGACACTACCATTCTATTCCATGCTTTTACTTTCTCATCTAGATGTCACACATCACCCACCTAACCTTCATTCAGAAGAGTGGGAACCGGAACCAGTCGGCCACTCAAGAAAATAGCTACATGAATCACGGTCATGATAATGACCGTCATAAATTGACAGACAAAGCAGTAGTGACAACCACTGCGCTTATTATTAATCAGTCAGTAACCATCAGAACTACAGAACGGACGTGACCAGAAATACAGAAGTCAGTAGTCTAACAGGTCCGCCAACCCTAGCAGTTACCACAATTTTCAGCCTTGTTCAGATTCATCTACTAAAACACATGTCAAGACATCAGTCAAGACATAGACCTCAGGTACCCTTTCTGAAGACATTTTTCAGGACACCAGTCACGGTACATGTCATAAGAGTGTCGTCTCTAGGTACGAGTCAAGACTCATAACTTCATTATATCTTCTAAATCAGACCTTCAGAAATTCAGGGTACCCTCCAAAGGAGTATACCCGTTTTGTCATGACACGCATAAATCAGACCATTAAAAATACAGTTACCACCAGTGGAGTATTATTCAGGTTAGACACGCAGTATTCATTCTATGAGGTTATAGATGAACACATTCAGTGAAAGTCGCCACGTTTACTTCATGTATTCATATGTTAGCTTTATCTTAAATCAGGTATCACCTACCTCCCAGCCAGAAAGACTCCACAGTACCACCCATATTTATTAAGGTTTTCCTTTTCCTTTCAGTTAACGACGAGATCCGTCTTACTAAATCCTAAATATAGTAATTTTATTTTCTGCAAGGAAATCAGTACAAGTTGTTATATTGTACAGCAAGTGAATTATTCTTCCAAAGCTACGAAGACCTTTCAGCTACCAGTTATAATTTCACTTCTGAAATTCCTTAAACTCATGACCAACAGATTTCTCTAGAGTCCTAGACGTAATTTCAGAAAGTTTTTCAGAAATTCCTTTCTAACCACGAGACACAATTTACATCGAGCTGGTCTCAAGAATAGTACCTGTTTTCAAAACTCCTTGTTGCAGGGTTGCAACTAAGTTAAAAGAGTTGCAGCATTTGCTGCAAGAATTACCGGAACAAGGCTTTATTCGCCCTGGCGCACCACCAGGAGGTGCACCGTTTCTGTCTATCAGGAAGAAGGTCGGTATCATGAGATCATGTATCGACCATCGAAAACTTTTACAAGATCACCATTCTTAATCGAAGTTCATTCCATGAATAGAAGGTTCATCTGACCTGCTATGATGTCTTAAAAGTTTTGCCAGAAACACTTCTCGTTCGTGCTACCATCGGTGATGAGAGAAAGAACATGATATTTCCCAGACTGCTTTTGCACACGTTATGGTCTCTCCAAATTTTCAATTATACATCTGAGCTTCCCAATTCTCCAGCTATAGTATGAAATTTATGAATAAAATTTTTTATGACTTCACAGACAAATCGTCAGTATGTTCTTTGATAACTTCCTGATCTCCTAAATTCTAGAGAAGTAGAATCACCTTCTCGTAGTTGCACAGAATCCCCGATAGGAGAAAATTATATAAGCAGCTCCCAAGATGTGAATCCTAGTTGAACAAGGTGACATTTCTGAGCCACCCTATTCCAGCAGAAAGAAATTTTAGACAATCCTACAAAGGTGAAGGCCATTACCAGAAGGTTAAGACCGACGTCTGTGACTAAATAATATAAAATTTTCTAAAACTCAATTCACTACTACCGTAGAAATTGCTGACAGCTCTCACCATTTGTTTTCCTTGACCAAGATTACGCATAAAGGAGATAATCTACACTAAAATTTTATATTTCATCAGATCCTACACTAGGAGAAATCTAAATTACGAGACTCAAAACTCTTTCATGACTATTCATCCAGATTCCACGAGAATGTACCATAATCCCAGACAGAATTTTGATGGAGGCAGTATAACACAAGGATGCAGCTATGTTCATATCTTGATGCCTGACATGCCAGCAGGTTCAAGATAGAACACCGATATGATAGTGAGCTATTACAATCATTAGAAAATTTTGAACTGAAATGGGACAAGGTTTCCATGAAGGTTGATATCAGCTACCCCGAAACTCAGAAAAGTTTGATCCTACCTAAGTCATTGTCAACCATTTAAACCAGCCTACAAGTTTTCTCTTATCCAAAAGGATTACGCAGTAACAGACCTGCAGGAAATTCAGAAATAAATGGTAACATTTCACGGTATTCCATCAACCATCATATCAGATAGAAAATTTCACGTTCACGAATCACGCTCACGTTCATGTTCACGAATCACGTTATGTTCACATTCACGTTTACGTTTATGTTCATGTTTATGTTTTGCGTTTATGTTCACCTTTACGTTTACGTCTCACGTTCACATTATGATGTTGTTTATGTTTATATTTTGTACTATCTCATGATTTAATTTTACGTACGTATTCATGACATTGTTCATATTCAGATTCGTGTTCCATCTCACGATATACGTTTCATAGCTTGTTACTGAATACGGTCACAGAAAGCTTCTGAAACCAGACTCAAGTTTAGTACAGGTTTTCCATATTCAAACAGATGTTTTATGTCTTAGGCCGTACCGTTTGGCATTCCTTCCTCAGTCGACATACGTTCATGATATGTCTGGTATCATGTTCCCAGTATGTTCCGCATATCACATTCAGGGTATACTTCATGCACAGGTTCCTCATATAATCGCGAACTACGTAGTCCGTCCCTATATATTTTCAACAGCTTTGCTCAAAGATATAAAATTCATCGCCTCATGTTATTGTACTGATTGTTTCACCTATTCCTACATAATATAGCTTATTCATTCTATAAGATTCAGAAAATCCATCATAAATATGGAACCAGAAACCATTCAGCATCGTCAGGACAGGGTCACCAGGACCAAGATTTTTATTAGGTTTAGACCGTTGAAGGAATCGTTTCGAGCGGGAAGCTACTCGAAACGGAGGAGTCCATTCGGACCTCTCATCACTTTCCTTCAATAAATCCAGTTAAGTCCTTTCAGTCATGTCACATTCCATGTTTCTCTTCAGCCATGTCACGTTACATGATCACTTCAGTCATGTCATGTTTATACCTATCAGCAGCATTATGTCCTAATTAAAAGACGAATTACCCTTCAGCCTATTTGTCTTTTCAGTTTACGTGTTCTTCAGTTCTTATAACTTCATAAACTTATTACCTTTAATTCGAGGACGAATTTCTCCTTTTTAGAGGGGAAGAATTGTAAAACCACAGCATTATCGCATCCTTAATTCGAGGACGAATTATTTTTTTAGAGGGGAAGAATTGTAAAACCCGTTTTAAAAGTCCTCGAACATTAATTACGGAAAATCATAGATTTAAATTAAACGTTACGTAATTATTAATTCAGATAATAAATAACAGTGTTAAATCAAGTATTACGAAAAACATTATTTATTCAGGAAATAAAATAATTAATTCACGACAGAATATATATCGAGGATTAATTTACGAACACGTACGTAATGCTTAAAATCCACAAGTATTAAGTTCACGCAGTCCCAGTTTTATTGAAAAATATTAAGTAATTAATTATTCAGAATAATCATTAGTTTTAACTATATATGTATCACGTATGTATTATTTATTCAGGGAAAAATAAATAAATACATGACGGGATTTTTAAAACACGAAAACGCAAGTAAATGTTATAAACGAAACAAAAACCAAAACTTATACAACATATATGGTGGGCTTTGGTCCATTTAAAAAAATGGGCCAGCCTTTTTGGCAAAAGAAAAAAAACGGGGTATTCCCCCGCTTTCACATAACAGTATGCGAACACAAAAAAGAATAGAACTTAGGGCTTCTTAGGGCTGCCGACAGAAAAAGACAAGGAAGGAGGGAGATCGAGTGTTGATGTTACTAGTGAATCGAATTACATATCCTCAATCCCTTCCATATCACGAAACTAGTAAGTACTGTTTCCAATTTTGTTTATTAATCTCGAATCATGGAATGGATTCAGAAATCAGTGGGTTTGTTTAAAAAAACATGGATTGGATTCATAATACAGTCGGGTTGGATTTGACCACGAAAACCGAGAGCATGAAAGCTCTCGGTGGGTTGTTTATGATGAACAGCCGAGACACATGTCTCGGCGTGGTTCTATGGTGGTCCGGATGCTTCGACAGCAAACAGCAACCAAAAACAGTGGGGAAAAATAACTAACAGGGGTGTTTGGGTTTAAACTGCAGATAGGGGGTGTTTGGGATTACGAGCAGGGAGAATATAAACTAGCAGTGGGAATCACTGCATTATCAGTGGGAACCACTACAGTAACAGGGGGAACATATGTGACCAAAAGCAGTGGGAACCGCAAGGGGCAGTGGCTACTGGCTTAAGCCAGTGGCTACTGTGGTGGACCAGCAGCAAACGAGCCATATCCGGGGGATGTTGGGCTTGGTTCGGGTTAACCCAAGACATAGTGTCTCGGGGAGTGTTTCCACTCGGGTTTTTCGGGATCCCGAGTAATAATAAGTGTGAAAACACTTATCTTTTTACCACTTATTTCCAATAATAACAAGACCAAAACGTGTATTTTATGTCGTAAAAGTCGGAATTATGCGTGGTTTGTGTTTTTATTTTGTTTCAGGATAAAATATGAAAAAAGGAAGAAAACATGGGCTATCACGGGCTTTTATCGAAGAAAACGAGAAACGACGAAGTCAAAAGATCAAGAGTGCAAAAAGAACGGAAGTCCAAGACCTATTCTGAAGATTTATCGAAGAAAAAGTCTAAAAACGGAAGTTTAATGAAGTCAAAGAACCAAGTCTAACTAAAGAAGAAAATTTTAAGACGGGTTCAATTTATATCGACAAATCCCGAGACGACGTCGAGAAAGACAAAGAATTTAAATCGAGTCGAGACAAGAAGAAAAAATGAAGAAAGCATCAACATTTTACTCCTCCTATAAATACCATCCGAATGTGTCATTAGGAGGTGGTTAGAAAATTAGGAGTAGATTAGTTTAGGATTAGGAGTAGCTTAATACTTTCTCTTTTTAGCTTTTCTTAATGTTTTTCAAGCTTTTTCATTAATCTTGTAATTTGAATCTTAATCATTTTAATTTTAAGCTTTTTCAATTAATCGTTCTCATTCTTCCTTTCTTAATCTTTTTAATCTTGTTTAATTTTGATCATCATGTAGTTTAATTAATCATGTTCTTGTTTGATTGATGTTTTTGATTGATTGTGCTTATTGGTTTTTATGTGTTTGATTTTTATAGCTTATAGTGTTTTAGTGCTTATTGTGTTAATTTTCTTATTTTTAATTAAGTGCTTATTAGTTAATTTTTATAAAAAAGTTGTTTTTTAAATATTTTTATTATTTAGTCTATTTAAAAGTTTTTAAATTTTGGCTTATTATCTTTTTCTTAAATTTGATTTGGTTAAGTTTTTAGATAAGTGCTTATTAGTTATTTTATAAAAAGTTGATTTTAAATATTTTTATTATTTAGTATTTTTAAAAGTTTTTAAATTTTGGCTTATTAGATTTTTCTTAAAATTGATTTGGCTAAGTTTTTAGATAAGTGCTTATTAGATTCTAGCTTATTTTCATTTTGGTCATTTTTAATTATTCCGAACTAGTAAACCCCAATATTCCGGATAAGCCCCAAAATCTTTATTCCGGATAAGTGCCAAAACCTATATTCCGGATAAGCCCCAAAATCTTTATTCCGGATAAGTGCCAAAACAATTATTCCGTATAAGGTAAAGAATTTATTCCGGATATAAAAAGGATTTTTTCCCGGATAAGGTAGAATGATTTTTTTTCCGGATAAGAGAAAACAACTTATTCCGGATAAAGAAATTGGATTATTCCGTATAAGTGTTAAGAATTGACCTGCCTGGCTAGCAAGCAGCTTTCCCTTTTCCCGCCAAAATGAGCAGGTAGGTTGCCTGCTTGAGCAGCCTGCCTGCCTGCTTGTTTATTAATTAATATTGTTCCGTAATTGTTTAGTTTTATTTGAATGTTGTTCCGTTTTTATTTCTGAAAGTTACTTATTTTTAGTTGAATTTTTCGTCTATTTTTAAAATTAATTTTTTTCGTAAAGTTCAAGTTTTATCTTTTATTTAGTACCCGCTTTAGGTTTTTCCTCGTTTAGCTTTAAAGTACCATTTTAGTTTTATTCTCTCTTTTTTCATTTAGTAAACTTTATTTTCGAGTCGATAGTTAATTTCGTCTTTTAGTTTTATTTTTATTAATTGTTTCATTTTAAATTCACGTTTTATTATTTGTTTTATTAATTGTTTTTATACAAGTCTTTTTATTAGTTCTTTTATTTTATTAGCGTTAGGCTTGCATTTACTTTTAACTTAAAAATAGATAACCAAATCTTCTTTTATTAACCAAAAACAACTGAGTCACACTTTTAACCGGAGATCAATTCGATTAGACACCGAGAAAACGAACTTTTTAACTAACAAAAATCCAATTTCAAGTAATATTTAGAATATTAGAAATTTAGTCAAGTTTTATTAAACTAAATTACGAATATGTTTAAAAATAAGGTTAATCGTATTGTTTTGTTGTATTAATTTAATTAAAAAAAAATAAATTGATATTGTTTTATCTTGTTAACAAATTTTTTAAACATGAGATTTATTACGAGTTAATTTCAAGAAAAACTAATTTGGAAACCTTTCTGTTTTAGAAACCCTTATTTATGTCAGATTACTATTTATTAATAATAATTATATCGGAATTATACACTATACAGTAATCAGTTGATTCAGGAAAGTACATATATCAATAATATTATAGAACCATCAGATTTATCAGTTTTTTACAATCAGTAAAACAAGAATAAATAAATTTAACTAAGTACAGTAAGATGAGTAAAATAAACAGATATCAATAAACTTATTCAGCTTCCTTATTCATGTATCTCACGTGATGTCAGAGTATACTTTTTTCAGTTGATCTTAGTCGGTTACTGGACACGAGGTACGAATTTCCCGTCTTCAGTAAGGACTTCCTTCTATGCATGCTTAGGATTCATCGTCTGCAGCCAAATGTTTCCCCTAGTATATGCTTTAAGCTTATCAGTAATCATTTAATAACTAAATAAATTGTCTGAGCATTATATACAAGCATGACCTGTTATGTACTAGTTACGGAGGTACCGTAACCATGACACTAGAGGCACCGGTGTCATGACTCTTCTGCATGGGAGTGATTTCTCTCAGCGTCCCATTTATTCAGCTTGGACATTTTATCAGTATTATCAGCGGGGCGTATGGATGCATCCTAGGCTTATCAGTTTACAGTTATCAGGTGAATGTGGTGTGTGCTCTACATCCTTCACATTAGAGCTGATCCCTCCACCCAGCATAGTAATTAGAGGTCACCCCTCTACAGCATGACGAGGTCACCCCTCTATTTATTCATGCGGCAGTTGTTACATCACATGACCTATATAAGCTCTTGGCAATTAAATTATAGTAAATGTATGTTTTCAGATTAACAGATAATAGTTCAGCTTTATTATTTATAAATCAGACTTTCCAGATTATACACTGATTTCCGCTGCAACCTTACTTATCAGTCTTACAGCTTCAGTATTTTATCTGCTTCATTTAAGCATTTCTTATCATGATCTATATCCGTTCACTGGGTATTATGCTCAGCCGTAGTTGTCACACCCCACCATGGCGGAATATGGGGCGCGACGTAATGGATATCATCACAACATGGCGTGTCTATAGAGATAACTATATGAATAAGAAATGTCATAAAATGGTGACACGAAAGTCATGACAATATCTCAACAAATGCAGGAGTCTAGGTAAGTAGGTAACAGTACTACCACTTACCCAAGACAAACAATAAACATAAACCCAACAAACATATAGGTGCCAACATGTATCACTTATCAAAAAAACATAAAGATAAACTAAGAAGGAACGGGGATCTCCTTCTATATGCAATCCTAAGGCATCCAAGTCTAGCCACTTCTATCCTCAAGCTTAAACACATTAACACCTGAAAGAGACACTAAAACACGTCAACATAAAGTTGGTGAGAGTCATAGGTTTAGACTCCAACGCCAAATCAGTTACAAGCTGTGAATAATGAACACAAATACAATAACATATGTACAATGTGTTCCATGTATGCATCAACAACTATCAATTCAAGATCAAACATTTCAAACCAAAACCAAGGCTCCTACCTTGCCAATCAACATCATGGTACCATAGATGATCACACTATGTACCTATCCCAAGGCCACTACCTTGGCAAACCACAAGGCCACTACCTTGTCAAACCACAAGGCCACTACCTTGTCAAACCACAATAACTGAGACGACACGTGTCCCCCGATCCAAATCAACACAATCAAAAATCACATAGCAGTTAATCACATAATGTACACACAAGTCCATCTCAAATCACAAACACACTCACAGCATCAATTTAGAAAATAACTCAACACAGTGTCTCTTCCATCCCATCTGGAAGTCAAAATCAATAGTAAACATGGGACTATGAAACTCACCTGATTGCTTCTTCACAAGTCCTCGCACTAGCAACAAGCTAACAAACCAAAAACACGCAATCAATACACGAACCAATCACTAAGATGGCTCATCAACCTATGATGAACATCTAGCCTATTCCCATATAAATACCTCATTGATAAGCTCTAATCACCCCATTACCCTTCCCTAACAAGTACTTAACTTGGTTAAGTTTAATAGCTATCCCGTTCATATTTTACACAAAACAATCCCAGTTTTTAGCTCTCAAAACTTTAAGTCAAACGCCCACTTAAACATACTCATGGTTTCTGTAAAAGGAATATTCATACCCTTGCATATGTTAGCTAACACCTCCCACTTGCCCTAACCTTAAGGCTACTGTTAAGGCCCCGATATATATATATATATACTTTTGTCATTCCAGATTTTCTGATTTTAAACATACTAAAAGTTTATTACAATTAAGGGGTCTTACCCTAAACCACAACCTTAGCCCAAGTGAAGATACTTACTATAATATATAAACCATCTCTCATGTTCGTGAGAAGATCCAAATGCAATCCTAAGTACCCCAAACAACCCAAAACTTAAAAAGAAAACAGGCTGATTACAAAACTGTTTTGACCTTCGACTGTTCTAACCTGTTTTTGACCCACTTCCCAACCTCCAATTTAGTTCTCGTTTCTTGAATTGGAAAGCCACTTCAATGAGCTTTCCAGGGATATGTGGATCGCAAAATAAGAGTTTGTAGAACTCCCTATATGATCAAAACAATGACCCAAAATTCTGCCCAGTTTTTAAAAACGGGTTTAACTAAATTAACCTCATTAATTAACCCTAATCGCACTAATTACAAGCTCTAATTTATGTAATCATCATGTTATGATTAATATAACATTAATTTACTGTTTTTATAATAAACCCTAACCTAAATCCATCATAAGATGATTAAAGAAAACATAAAAACAATTTAATTAAAAAGGGTTTGAAGATTTTACCTTAGATTTTTTTTGGAAAACAAGATTTTTGATGAAGAACCCTAATTATCTCCATGGATGTCGACCCATACTTGATCTCCAGGGATTTTATGAAATGTTTAATAAGGCTTTCTATACTTTCCTAACAAGTCCTTGGCCCATATACAAAAGCCCGGTTCCCTTTTTCCCTTTTTTCCCCTTTTCTTTTCTTTTTTTCACATAACCGACCTATACCCATTTAATTTCGTTTTTTTTTCCTTTTTATTATTAACATTTGTATTAATAATATTACCTTAATTTTCCTTAATTTATTTCAGCTCCTAAAGCCTCCAAAACCTCAAAACCGTAAAACTAGTCAAATTTACGCGTTTTACCGTAAAAGACGTAAAATATACACTTTTAAAAAAAATCTCAAATTTTGAAATAAACTTTATAACTAAGTCCTAAATGACTTAAAACCATCCCGAAAAATATCCGTATGACTAATTACCTTATCCGAGACCTCTAGTAAATCGTAAAAACACGATTTTCTATAATACATATACGTATACTTAAAACCACTAAATAACACCATCTCACTTCATAGTCACTACCATGTGAACTCATGAACATGAAATCATCACACCTCGTTTCACTCACAAGGTACCCCGTACCGAAAACGATATCCAAACCACAATCTATACACACCAATAAGCACATAAACACGTAAAGACACGTAACTAGCACAAAATAAAACTAAGTGACGAACCTCAAAACCAGGGTTGTCACATCACTCCCTCCTAATAGAAATCTCGTGTGACAATCCGTCAATTTACGATTGATATTTTATTCTCAATATTTATTTGAAAACATTATTTTAATGTTACAATATGAACTCACATATTTTTGTGAAGAAATTTGGATTTACGTCTTGGAATAGCATCGACTACGTCTAAACCGGAGGATTCAACGTTACGTGCTTACGTTTACATACACCATCCTTGGTGACAGTCTGACATTTCAGAAAATAAATTTATCCGTGAATATCATTTTGGAATTTTAAATTTGTGTTGGTTCATAAACTCACAAATATACGAGAAGAGATTAGGACTTACGATTTTATTTTAACGTCCTTTACGACTAAACCGGAAACCTTAGGATTACGTATTTACGTTTTCGAACTCCGTTTTTGATGAAACAATTTTTATTGGATTCGTTTTGTGACGTTGATTCATAATTTATAAAAACGTTTTTCGTAAAACGACCCGAGGGCACGCAAATCGAGGAAACTAGAATCGAGGAATACCCGTAAATTAGTGGGATGAGACAAGTATACACTTGTCCCACCCCACTATATGGAACGGCTACAACAAGGCACCACATCACAAGATGTGGCAACCATGTAGCTTAACACTTACATGTGTAAGCTAAGCTTACATTGTAAGCTACCTACACTAAAACTACTTCCACCAAAACCATTTGATTCATTTACAACATGCAAAACAATTCATTTTTCTCTCTCACTCCCCATTGATACCGTCCCCCATCTCAAACAAAACTCCAATTTGATCTAAATTTTCACCACAAATCCTATGTTATACTTGCATATGTTGAAGCCCTTTTGAAACCCTATTGATTGGTGGTGCTTATAACATCCAAGGAGGAGTTTTCATGGAGTAGGAGGGCTGATTTTCCACAAGGTTCTCATGAAGAATGATGGTCTTGAAGATGGTCATGGTTGTCTACAAGTTTCTCCATCAAAAACCATGTCAAAATCATAACCTACATCAAGTTGGTGGTATAAAGATTGTCCTCCTCATCTTCTTGTTATTTTGATTATGTAAACATGTATTTTATTTCCTATTGTATATATTTATGATGATTATATGATGATAAAAATGTTATGTGGGGATTTGTTGTTGATAATCATGGATAAAAAGGTGAAAAACCATAAGAAACAAGGTTAAAATCTTGGTTAAATTTGATGGCTGTATAAAACAGTAAAGAAGTAAGTCATAAACTGATAAAATGATGAAGTGGAATAGATTTTCAGTAAGCTATGGGTCTTGTACACATGTGAGAGTTGGCCATACAATGGAATCAAAATAATGAGTGAGATATGATCAAAACAAGTTTAGGATATAAATCTGAAGTTACTGTTTTGGACGATTTTTAGAAAATACTTAAAAGATGATTCAACAGTAGCTATAGAAGAGTTAAATGTAGCACATATCATGTAGTTTATGTGATAAAAATTTGAGCTTCTATCTCCATGTAGAACTCAAGATATGGCAATTTTGGTGAAGATGAAGTTAAAAATCAGATTTTTGGAAATTAAAGAATAATACTATTATATAAACACTCACATTTTAATATATAACATGTAAAATAAAAACCCACTAACTTATAAAACTTATTTATATAAATATATATAAAAGGTTAATCAAATGGATAAATTATATAAATGGTGGTGAAATAATGTTTATAAGTAATAAAAACTATAAATATGATTTTTACGACTTTTTCGGCTATTGCCGTAAAATTAACGTTTTTGTTAAATAAAACTTAGATGGTTGGACCCGTCTAATGTAAACTTTATAAAACTTATATACTGATATATAGACATGTATAACAAGTAAAAACCGATAAAACCCGAACTTTAGGGCATACGGACATTAACGAGCTAAGTAAACATATTGGACTAATACTTGGGTTAATAATTGGACTACATAAGATAAACACCCATAAAAAGAACTTATTGGGCTTAACCCATTTGGGCCCAACTTGAAAGTGTATGTACTGATAATATAAGTACAAAAAGGATTAATACAAGTTAAGAACTTATAATAGGCTTATTGGACCTAAAACACGTAAATAGGTAAAACGAGAAAAACTAGTATAAAAGTTATCAACACATAACTCTAAAATGAGTAAATGAGGATATGTAAACCCACTTGATCATCATATATATATAATCATCATATGTATACATAATTTGTATTTTTATGAAGTCATTGGACAAACGTCTAAGACCGAGTATTATTTGTCTAGGTTTCCGTGATTGAAGCACGTACCGTACGTCCGAATTGCCGATAACCCGCCTTCCCACATCAACGTGAGTTCATAGCCTTGCACTCTTTTAAATGTTTTTATAAATGTTTTATAAACCCGCGAGGGAGATAACATGTTAGTTTTTATTAAATAGGACACCATTTGTCCCGATTGTTTGTTTATTGATTTTGGACTCGAATGATTGAATGACCCGATTGTATGACCCGATAAATGATTAATGGACCCGATAGAGGAATTAAAATGGATTATTAAAGTTAGGTTATGTCACTAAAAGTCCCATTAGCATGAATTGTGAACTACCGAGAGTTGGTAGACGCTTATGCATTTAATAGTACTATTTGGGGACGATCACCCCAGTTCGCGCCTTGACGGTTGATCCCCGTCGTGCCACATTGATTGGTAAGCGAATTAATGTATGAGAAGATTTCAATAGCGTGACCTTTGTGACGACACGCTACTTTAGATGGGCAAAATTGGTATCGGGTTAGCTACCCGTTTTGGTTTAGTAAGGTAACAATGTCATGCGGCTTATAATAATCCAAATCACCGAAATACTATTAGACGCTTCGAATTGCGATGTATTGCCTGACTAGCAATACAGGGTCATACTATTGATATTATGATTGTATTTTGGTTTTCACAACCATATTCATATAACGGTTTTTATTTCATACAACGTCGTAAGACGTATTGTATGACGTTTTTACGACATTGGTTCGTATAATGATTTTTAAGGCTTTTAATAGCCATATTCATATAACGGTTTTATTTAATCTATACAACGTTGCAAAACGTATTGTATGGTGTTTTTAACGACAATGATTCGTATAATGATTTTTAAGGCAAATGCCTATATTATGATTTTGATGAAGATTTGTATAAAATGACTTTGGCTATTTTATAGCCTATTAAAATGGTTTGTACAAAAATGATTTTCAGTAATAATTTTATACTGATATTATATTGATGAATTTTATTAAACTCTATGAATTCACTCGGCGTTATCGCTGACCTTTTCTTTTAACATGTTTTATCTCAGGTACTTGAAGGTAATTCTCGGGAAGACGACAAGAATTCATGGCCCGCACTTAAACAATATTTTCCATTCAAATACTTTGTAAAACTTTGTATGAAATATAATGACTTGGGACCAATGTAACTTTGTTGTTTATGAATGGAAATGATTTAATATTAAACGACGCGATTTTTATGTGTTGTCTATGATGTGAGTAATGTGCTATCCCGTAACACCAACTAGTCTTCCGCTGTACTAAGTTGTATAAATTTGGGGGTGTTACAGTTTGGTACCAGAGCTCTCGTTATAGAGAACGAAAGATTTTTAAAACCAAAGGTTTTGAATAAAACATTTCAAAATCTTTTTACTAAAAACATTTTTCTAAAAATGTCTAAAAATCTTTTGACTATAACGGTGCCGAAGAACTCCCGAGTTACCGACAAGGCCAGACTGAGAAGTGTTATTTTAATATATATATATATATATATATATATATATATATATATATAACTTGTATTATATATATATGATGTAATTTTATTACATGATTGTTTGATGATTACTTTGATTTTTATACGAGATATTTATACGACGTAGATTGTCACGAGTAACCCTAAATCCCCTAGTAAATTAATCGAAGCTATTCTCGTAGGAATTTTAGCTATCCTAGATCTAAACTAAGTTGTGGATATTTATGATCCCAACAAATGGTTGATATTCGTAGAAATGTAGATATTAGTTGATTGTGATATTGAAGAAGAATTGGCGAGATTAAGACTGATATCGATGTCATGATGATCTTTCCTCATAGAGTGGAGTTTGACAAAACGTTATCACCTGGAAAGATGTCATCTGATTCGTTGTCATCCAATTCTTAAATTGAAATCGAAAGGGTGAATGTTGCACTTTGAGGCTGTTATTGGAACCATTACCCAAAAGCCTCATGCCACTAATACCTTTCCGAGAAGTCTAAGTTGAATGATCAAGTCATTTCATATTAATGACTCATTTGATAATTGTTGTTGTAAGAACTAATAGGATTGGAAATTAAGTGTTGATTCATATTGAGATTGTATTGCCTCTACAAGGCCTAAGAATAAGGTTGAAGTATTGGATAATGAGGTAGGATATCAAATTGAGTATAAAATTGGTTGAAACTTGGATAAAGTAAAACTTAACCTATATGGAATATGAGATTATTAATAGAAGTCGTTAAGTTTTGTGATTAAATTATAAGGTTTTAAATGATTGTTAGTGTGTGTTAAAGGTTGTTCCTAGGCCATTGTCCACTGACGAGGATGCCCAGTGTCCAAGAAATAAATTGAAGAAATCTTCTTCTGAATTGAGACCAATGGATCTTTCGGGACATGTGGAACACCTAATGACTCTTGTAGATTAATATTCATTGTGGTGTCTTTTAAAAATAATCCCTAACTTAACTGAGATATCAGTTGGTAGGATGAGTTATGAGAATTGTATGACATAGTGACACGTAATGTGTTACGGTACAATTTTGACTTGTTTATGATTAATGAAAAAGACTACCTTTGATTACTAAATTCTACATGTATCGATGTTATCTATATTTTCTTGCTTCTTCCTAATGTTCGCATTAGTGATGCAACCATTGAACAAGTACTCATCTCGAATTGAGTTACGTTGTAGATTATTCTCTTTGTATTCCTGAGTGCCATCGAGATCATGAACCTCATGATTATTTGGCTAAGCTCATTTCCTGATATATATTGAAGTTAGTTCTTGGTGAACATCTTTCCATCACTCTTTTGCAGATCACACATTGTTTTTATAAAGTTAAAACAGTATCCCTTGAGGAAAATTTGATTTTCAACACTATATGGATTATTTAAAGTGAGATTTATAAGTGATTGTTATCAAAATGAGGTTGTTTATAAAACACCTTGGAAAACTTAATTGTTTCCATGATAAAGAAAATCTTTGTAAATTTATTCTTGATTCTTATTAAGCATGAAAATGTTTTCATTATAAACATGATGATAAAGTTTTGATGAACTGAGTATTACATCGTTAATCTTGAAATTGTATATAGTTGCGCGCCTACATACAATTTGGAATGGACCATGCAAGACTGATTAGTAGTCACCATAAAACTAATGAATAAAACTCTACATTTTCTTTAAAGATTGTGAAAGATTAAAATTTATGAGATCTGCAAGAAGTGAAAAATAAGGACATAATGTTAGGGACACCTACATATGTGCCTGTAGCATCTATTATTCTGAGTCGAATTTACTCATCTGTGGAAATTGTCTTATTTGACAATTGACAATTCTTCTTGTCCAATCATCCCGTAGTGAGATTCTTAGGAAAAGTATCTGATTATCGAGTGTTGATACCCGACTGGATGTATTGACGTTCTTATCATTTATTATGATTTGATTTCATTTGAATAACCTGGGTAACGATCCGAGGAGCTTTCGAATGCGTACTCAAATTATGAAAACATGGGATATATTCATATTCGTCAAATGTTTTCGTCTGTATCTGATTTGAAATTCTCTCGCATAGATTATGCATTGACCCTACTCTGTTAATAGTAGTTATGTCTCCTGATATCCTTAAATTTGTGAAGGAATATGAATTATTATTAGTCTTTTGAGAAGTTCACATCTTATCAATAGTAATGAAACTGGAAAGTTGATAGTACCAGTAAAATGGATTGATTGATTATGACATGACGACATTGTCTGAATTGATGGGAACTCGAATTGAATTCCCCTAAATGATAAGATGTTGATTATCAAAAGTGATCTAAATAATTCTTGATGGATGATTTTATCCTGCATTTAGACTTGAAATTATACCGTGAATGGTTGTGAACTAGTTATAGATATTATAATCTAGGAGAACCTAATATGTATTTATTAAAAGATGTTTATGTTATCTGAAACTTTAGGAGGTATTTATTGGTGAATTACCTAAACTTTCGCCATAAAGGCAAGTTGAAATTGATATTGATTATATTTCCGGTGCTGCACTTGTGGCTTGTGCACTGTACGTCAGCACCATTTGAATTTAAGGAATTACCGTACAACTGAGAAAGTTGTCGGAGAAAGATTTTATTATACCAAGCCTGTCATCCTGAAGAGCTATGGTGTTATCTTTCCTTATATTTATAGATTACTGTGACTGAGTAAATTGACAATCAAAAACGATATCCATAACTCGAAATGGAAGAATGGTTCGATCATTTACAAGGTTCTAGCAAATTTGATCCACGACATGGTTATTATCAACTTCGCATCTGCGAAAGAGATTATCTATTCCAATCACTACATCCGGTGCTTGTAATGAACATTATGAGTTTCACGTGATGTCGTTTGGATTGACTAACACATGTAGCATTCATAAATTTTGTGAATCACATGTGTAGGCTGTATATTGATAAATTCATGCTTGAGATCATTAAGGACCAATTGTTTGTATATAAGAATAATAATGAGTTAATAATTATTTATAGGTTGCCCTGAATTGGCCGAACAATGAAAACATGTACCTTAAATATTAAACATAAGACTTAAGACTTAATTCTTTGCATGATTTAACCGTGTGATTAATAGATAATGGAAGCTATATTGACTTTTCAAAGATTAGAACCATTAACGCTTAGGGATTAAAAACTTAATCCTTTACATAAAATGACCGTTGGATTAATAATGGTAAGATGTATGCATATAGACTCTTCAAAAATTAAGAGCCCTTTTAAGACTTTGGATTTTACCAAAAAGAAATGGAAATATGTTTTGACAAATGTTTTAACAAAGGATTTTTAAGGGATTATTCCCTTATACACAAACCATTTAACTAAACTTCTGTTTAGGGGTAAATGTTTGTGTATACCTCAAGACAACCTAAGAGGGATTGAGGAAACCGTTAAACCATGACTTAAATTGTGAAACGACAATTTTTGTTTTTCAACTAAGAAAATTTTGACCAAAAGTATAACCAAAGATTTTTTTCAAACATTTACAAATCTTATTAATTATTTTCGATAAATTAGCAAAAACCTTGATAATTAAAATCAAATTTATTTTGAACATTTTAATTTAATTGGTCGAACTAAGAAATTTAAAACGTTTACGTTTCATAAAAATTTAATAATTATTATTTAATTAATTATAATAATTATCGACGCTTTAAACGCCGGATTGAGAAAAACTGATAAAAATGATAGTTGAGACGAAACTAAAACTTAGAAAATATAAAGAAGGAATTTTGAATAAATACGGTTATGATATTTATTTCATCAGGAAAGTAAACGTAATTACTGACGCATAATATGGAAAGAATATCTGAGTGAATCGTGGACACGATAATCACATCATCATGAGAAGTGAATATAGATACCGATGCATTATGTAGAAAAGATAAAGAACCAGTTAGGACATGTTCCTTAATAATGAACGTGCAAAATAAATTGCCGAACAATTTAAAATATGAACGATATTTGTAAAAAGGATGATATAGATA
Source organism: Glebionis coronaria (assembly GCA_025667525.1). Taxonomy (NCBI): domain Eukaryota; kingdom Viridiplantae; phylum Streptophyta; class Magnoliopsida; order Asterales; family Asteraceae; genus Glebionis; species Glebionis coronaria. Next base: position 306,031,807 of record CM046874.1, read on the forward strand.
ATAAAAATTGGTTCGCGGCTAATGTGAACCATTAGAATTGAGAAACCGATAGAGTTAAATGTTTTAAAGGCCACTTGTGGTTGCCTAAATATGGAGATTATGAGATATAGTATGTTGGAATTTGTAAGTATAAGTATTCTATTTATGTCATTGATGACTAAAAGTATCTTTGTCTGAAGAAGTTATATTGATGGCAATTATGAAGGCAGACATCGCCTCATATATTAGTAAACGTCTAGCTATTGCAAAGGTCATCATCTGAATTTGATTCGATTTGGGTCATCGTCGACAGACTGACCAAATCTACTAATATCATTTCCGTTAAATGATAAATGCAAAAAGAATTATGTAAACATAGTGTGCCTGTATCGATCATCTATATATCAAGATCCTCGCTTCGCATCGAATTTCTAGAGATTTGCTCAGAAGTCATTGAGAACGAACCTTGATGAGAGTACTGTGTACCATCCCAAATCGAAGGGACGAGGTAAAGTAACGATACAAAGTAATATGGTGCTGTTTTATGTTTGAATGATTGACCTTTGGTGATAGACCGTATAATCGTTTTCCTTTGGAGAGATTATCATTGATAATCATCGTATTAGGATTAAGATCGAATCTTGTTAGAATCTAAATATTAGAACATCTGTAAGCAGGAGTTGAGATAAAGACACCCGACATACACCCATTGTGAGTTGGACATGTCTTTCTGGTTTAAGGTTTCCTATGATGGCGAACCTAACCCTACAAAATATCCGACCTGCGAAATCTGAAATGATTGTTGAAATTAGGATTTGATTATTAATTGCCGATAGTAGGCAGGAGGTTATGTGAATGTGAAATGTAGATCTTGAAGTGCCAAATGGGTAGCGAAGTTATGCCACAATTTTTAAACTAGGGAAAATGAATTCATGATCTGACAAATCATGGGATATAAGTCCCCGTTGTTTGGGACCATTGAGATGATGTAAAAGTTGGGATTGAAAGGCATATAAGCTGGATCTACCCTAGGACTTCAAAGACTGTGTGAATTATGTTTCGTAAATCGAACTTGATGGAATATCTATCAAGTGAAAATCTGATTATTCTTAGTAGAGCTTAGATCGGCGAAAAGTTGCATTCATCAGAAACCCGTGAATATCATGGATAGAGAAAGTAAATCAACATTTAGCCTGATCTTATTCCCGTAGTTATGTTTGATGAAACTCGCGTATTGTAACGAATTGCACAAGTGAGAAAAGACCGAATGTGGAGGAAATACCCACATGGCTTTAACTCTATAAGAAGCGAGTAGTAAGGTAAGATGATCTTTGAGGAAAAAGATCCTGTTTAGGGGTAAATGCTATGACAATCCGTCAATTTACGATTGATATTTTATTGTCAATATTTATTTGAAAACATTATTTTAATGTTACAATATGAACTCACATATTTTGGGGAAGAAATTTGGATTTACGTCTTGGAATAGCATCGACTACGTCTAAACTAGAGGATTCAACGTTACGTGCTTACGTTTACATACACCATCCTTGGTGACAGTCTGACATTTCAGAAAATAAATTTATCCGTGAATATGATTTTGGAGTTTTAAATTTGTGTTGGTTCATAAACTCACAAATATACGAGAAGAGATTAGGACTTACGATTTTATTTTAACGTCCTTTACGACTAAACCGGAAACCTTAGGATTACGTATTTACGTTTTCGAACTCCGTTTTTGATGAAACAATTTTTATTGGATTCGTTTTGTGACGTTGATTCATAATTTATAAAAACGTTTTTCGTAAAACGACCCGAGGGCACGCAAATCGAGGAAACTAGAATCGAGGAATACCCGTAAATTAGTGGGATGAGACATGTATACACTTGTCCCACCCCACTATATGGAACGGCTACAACAAGGCACCACATCACAAGATGTGGCAACCATGTAGCTTAACACTTACATGTGTAAGCTAAGCTTACATTGTAAGCTACCTACACTAAAACTACTTCCACCAAAACCATTTTATTCATTTACAACATGCAAAACAATTCATTTTTCTCTCTCACTCCCCATTGATGCCGTCCCACATCTCAAACAAAACTCCAATTTGATCTAAATTTCACCACAAATCCTATGTTATACTTGCATATGTTGAAGCCCTTTTGAAACCCTATTGATTGGTGGTGCTTATAACATCCAAGGAGGAGTTTTCATGGAGTAGGAGGGCTGATTTTCCACAAGGTTCTCATGAAGAATGATGGTCTTGAAGATGGTCATGGTTGTCTACAAGTTTCTCCATCAAAAACCATGTCAAAATCATAACCTACATCAAGTTGGTGGTATAAAGATTGTCCTCCTCATCTTCTTGTTATTTTGATTATGTAAACATGTATTTTATTTCCTATTGTATATATTTATGATGATTATAAGATGATAAAAATGTTATGTGGGGATTTGTTGTTGATAATCATGGATAAAAAGGTGAAAAACCATAAGAAACAAGGTTAAAATCTTGGTTAAATTTGATGGCTGTATAAAACAGTAAAGAAGTAAGTCATAAACTGATAAAATGATGAAGTGTAATAGATTTACAGTAAGCTATGGGTCTTGTACACATGTGAGAGTTGGCCATACAATTGAATCAAAATAATGAGTGAGATATGATCAAAACAAGTTTAGGATATAAATCTGAAGTTACTGTTTTGGACGATTTTTAGAAAATACTTAAAAGATGATTCAACAGTAGCTATGGAAGAGTTAAATGTAGCACATATCATGTAGTTTATGTGATAAACATTTGAGCTTCTATCTCCATGTAGAACTCAAGATATGGCAATTTTGGTGAAGATGAAGTTAAAAATCAGATTTCTGGAAATTAAAGAATAATACTATTATATAAACACTCACATTTTAATATATAAAATGTAAAATAAAAATCCACTAACTTATAAAACTTATTTATATAAATATATATAAAAGGTTAATCAAATGGATAAATTATATAAATGGTGGTGAAATAATGTTTATAAGTAATAAAAACTATAAATATGATTTTTACGACTTTTTCGGCTATTGCCGTAAAATTAACGTTTTTGTTAAATAAAACTTAGATGGTTGGACCCGTCTAATGTAAACTTTATAAAACTTATATACTGATATATAGACATGTATAACAAGTAAAAACCGATAAAACCCGAACTTTAGGGCATACGGACATTAACGAGCTAAGTAAACATATTGGACTAATACTTGGGTTAATAATTGGACTACATAAGATAAACACCCATAAAAAGAACTTATTGGGCTTAACCCATTTGGGCCCAACTTGAAAGTGTATGTACTGATAATATAAGTACAAAAAGGATTAATACAAGGTAAGAACTTATAATAGGCTTATTGGACCTAAAACACGTAAATAGGTAAAACGAGAAAAACTAGTATAAAAGTTATCAACACATAACTCTAAAATGAGTAAATGAGGATATGTAAACCCACTTGATCATCATATATATATAATCATCATATGTATACATAATTGGTATTTTTATAAAGTCATTGGACAAACGTCTAAGACCGAGTATTATTTGTCTAGGTTTCCGTGATTGAAGCACGTACCGTACGTCCGAATTGCCGATAACCCGCCTTCCCACATCAACGTGAGTTCATAGCCTCGCACTCTTTTAAATGTTTTTATAATGTTTTATAAACCCGCGAGGGAGATAACATGTTAGTTTTTATTAAATAGGACACCATTTGTCCCGATTGTTTGTTTATTGATTTTGGACCCGAATGATTGAATGACCCGAATGTGTGACCCGATAAATGATTAATGGACCCGATAGAGGAATTAAAATGGATTATTAAAGTTAGGTTATGTCACTAAAAGTCCCATTAGCATGAATTGTGAACTACCGGGAGTTGGTAGACGCTTATGCATTTAATAGTACTATTTGGGGACGATCACCCCAGTTCGCGCCTTGACGGTTGATCCCCGTCGTGCCACATTGATTGGTAAGCGAATTAATGTATGAGAAGATTTCAATAGCGTAACCTTTGTGACGACACGCTACTTTAGATGGGAAAAATTGGTATCGGGTTAGCTACCCGTTTTGGTTTAGTAAGGTAACAATGTCATGCGGCTTATAATAATCCAAATCACCGAAATACTATTAGACGCTTCGAATTGCGATGTATTGCCTGACTAGCAATACAGGGTCATACTATTGATATTATGATTGTATTTTGGTTTTCACAACCATATTCATATAACGGTTTTTATTTCATACAACGTCGTAAGACGTATTGTATGACGTTCTTACGACATTGGTTCGTATAATGATTTTTAAGGCTTTTTATAGCCATATTCATATAACGGTTTTATTTAATCTATACAACGTTGCAAAACGTATTGTATGATGTTTTTAACGACAATGATTCGTATAATGATTTTTAAGGCAAATGCCTATATTATGATTTTGATGAAGATTTGTATAAAATGACTTTGGCTATTTTATAGCCTATTAAAATGGTTTGTACAAAAATGATTTTCAGTAATAATTTTATACTGATATTATATTGATGAGTTTTATTAAACTCTATGAATTCACTCGGCGTTATCGCTGACCTTTTCTTTTAACATGTTTTATCTCAGGTACTTGAAGGTAATTCTCGGGAAGACGACAAGAATTCATGGCCCGCACTTAAACAATATTTTCCATTCAAATACTTTGTAAAACTTTGTATGAAATATAATGACTTGGGACCGATGTAACTTTGTTGTTTATGAATGGAAATGATTTAATATTAAACGACGCGATTTTTATGCGTTGTCTATGATGTGAGTAATGTGCTATCCCGTAACACCAACTAGTCTTCCGCTGTACTAAGTTGTATTAATTTGGGGGTGTTACATCTCGTCCCGAGATTTACTCCTTAAGATCAACACACAACCAACAAATCACACGAGGATACTTGTTCTAAACTAACTTCCCTCATTTCCACGTGAACTTTAGTTCAAGTTTCAAAATACCACATATACAAACCAAAAATAATTAAACTCATTTCCAAACTCTTGACCTCACAGTCAATAAATCTCACAGATGACTCTTTGATAAAACAAAGACTCTTATTAACACAAGTCCCGAATAACCGTACATGCAAAATGCATTCTCAAACAACCTTTACCAATCTCGATACATGAAATGTATCATGTATACAACTCATTTCCCCCAGGTAATTCTATGCTCATAAGCTAATGGTCCGATCTTTCCAAAGATCATAAATGGACCTACAAAACTCTACATCAACTCTTCCATTTTACCAAATCATACCACCCGTTACTATGGGTGAAACTCCCTACATAACTTTGTCACTAAATCTAGTGGTTTCCTCCCTTTTCTACATAGCATCCCTTGTTGCTCTCATCCTTTCCACAAACATTATTACCACATTAGTAGCCTCTTTTACCAATTCTAGTCCACAATGGGGATAACTCACTCTATCCTTTCATATAGTGCCCCAAATGGAATTTATCGACTTCTAGTATGATAACTATCATTATATGAAAACTCAGCCATCGCAATTGAGTTTCCTAACTCCCTCTAATCAATCACTCATGTCCTCAGTGTGACTCCTAAGGTTGTATAAATATCTCACTTGCCTATCCTTTTCTAGTTAGCCGGATATACTCATATCCAATCATGTTCATCAACTCCCTTTATTCCCTATGGCATCTCACACCTATAACTCCTCATCCATTCGATTATCAATTCTAATCCTCCCAAACAATCAATACAGATCAGTGCCATTTCCTTTTCCAATCTCGACCTATTTTTTTCTTGCTTCGCTCCTATACACACTTCCTTCTTTTTCCTCAACTCATACCATACATCACAATGTGATGCTTCCCATCGTTTCTTCCCTTGCCATAATCCTTCCTAAGGCATTCCATACATATTAGGCTAACTTTTACGCAAAACCCTCCATTCTATCACATTCGTACTCAATCCTTCCAACTTCTCAACCACGTGACTTCTCATTCTTCTTGAAATATGAGATGAATTAGTCAGTCTATCGACTATCACCCAACTCTCGTCATACTTATTCCTCCTCCCCATGATGTATCCCTTTCACTAACTTCGTCCTTACATTGCCCTTTCTAAGCTACTCCTATCTATGTAGGAAGTATAGTCTACGTCCCTTTCTCCATATGATTGTCCAAGCCACGCAACATACATGTTGACGCGTTCTCTGCTTTAGACAACTCAACTCGTGCAACCTACATCCTTCATCCAAACCACCCTAATACGTCATCCATACAGTTCAAGTTCGTCTCAGCTTCACTTCATCCTTTTTATTCCATGTCTCATCAACCATGCTTGCCTTTCCCAGATGGTACTTGGCCTTGCAATTTCTTTCATCAATTAACTCCACCCATCACCTTTTCCAAATGTTCAATCAAGATGATTGAATATGTGTTGGAGACGTTCATGATCCGTATAGATCATTCTCCACATCTCGTACACCAAATGCCTCTAGCATTCTAGGCAGATATAACAGTCCAGCTCCACTAACTAAGTCTATCCAGTTCTTTCAAATCTTCAGTTCCTGCAACGTATAAGCGATCGCCTTTCTTTGTCGTCCTCGTACACCTCCAAATCCTTGCTCCACGTATCGTCATGCTTCACGAATTCATCCAGTCCTTCCGATAATGCCAAGATCAGCTCATTATCCAATCCACCTCTTCAGCCTCCAAAATGCTTCCTCATCCTTCTTCACTTCGCCCCTTGCTGGTTCCATGATATGCCATCATTTCTAACTACTCATCATGGTAGACTTAATACTAAAACTCACACTTGAAAATTTCACGTATAATTCCTCTCCAAAACCAACACATACTTCGCCTCACTCTCCTTCTTAGACTTTGAGTAGATCACGACGTCGTCGATACTCCCGATGACAACTCGTTTATATACGTTCATGCACCCTCGGTTCATTGACTCCATGAGGACCACTAGTGCTTTGGCGAAGCCAAATGCATAACCGTAAACCCAAAGCGTTCATACAACATCCTTAGCAGTTTCAACTATGCCCTCCTTGCTCCATCTCCTAGCGGCAATACGAATGAATTCCTACCTCGTTCTACTCGCAAAAATCTACACGTATTCTATAAGACCAATAATTCCTCTTATCAGACCACTCAACCGCTTCCACATCACATTTACTACCAGGAAACTCAACGTTTATCCGACATTCCTTGCAAATTCTAACAACTCTTGTTTTTAAATCATTCCATCAACAATTTCCTTGGAAAGGCACTAACTACAACTCCTCTCACTTCTCCTACTTGCTCTACTTATGGTTCTACCTCACAGTAATAGGAAAACCTACTAAATTTTAGGAAATTTTAGGAAAACTTACATGCCCTACGAACAATCATAAATACCTTTGAGGTATTACTTCCCCTTCCAACACTCTCTATGGCGTGTTACTTGTGCTAATATCCTACAAATCTCTATTCATCTCCTTGGTACTCCTAAGAGACCTCATGACCACACTAGTTCGTCTACGAACTTCTTTCCTCCCCACTAAGAGTATTCCGACCGTTCTCTCATGGTCACCTACTTAAGCGTGTAGGCGCGACCAAGTCTTTCATATGACTACCTCAATGCTCCCGAACAATACGAAACCAAAACTACATCCTGAATCCACCAGATACAATAAATGAATCAAACCAACGGATAACTAACGACATTTCACGTGCACCAGTTAAAACAAGTCAAAAACCATGAGACTCAAAAGAAAACTCAAACCCAAAACGTGTATCAATTCAAAATGACCCATCACAACGAAAAATAATCCAAGAAACACCCAATGGCAACCAAACATATTACGCCCCGTGACATATTATTTAAACCGTGCAAAAGATCGACTTTTCCAAAAGAATTTATATCTTTTTTTTTATTATTACCTCCCACATCTATGTGACTCAAACAATCTACAAATAACCTTCTAGACGAACTCAAAACTCAACTCAAAAACTAGGTATCCCGTGCATCCCAAATTATAAAAAATAAACTACTATTCAAACTCAACCTTTAACCCGACACTTGTACAATAATTTCGACTAGGATACTGACCTCCCATGACTATACATTCTGAGAATTTGAAAAGTACGTTCCGAGTAAATAATTTTAGGCTTTTGAATCATCCAAAAAGCACTAAAAACGAACAAGTTATGACCAAAAAAATTTTAAACTAGTTGTTTTAAAATTAAAGAATAAACTTAGTGATTAATGCAATCCTTTTAAATGAAAGATATAATTGTATGTGTAACCTTCATAAACTCAATTTAACCTCGTATTAATAATTATAAATGACGTGAATCGGTTAAACCCAATTATATAAACTATGTAAGTAGAAAGAAATTTTACTTCGCTTTATTTTAAAGAAAGTCTTTTAGAATTTGAAATAAATAAGTGTTGATTAAAAAAAGAATCTTATGTTGCACCTTGTTTCAAACACGACTCCAACACCTTACCCTTATTTTACCTAATACAACCAATTATCTAACCCTATAATAGATTTCTAAGTCCCCCTTTTTCTCAATATATACCGACCAAAAGAAATGTAAGACCCAAAACAAAAGATTCCATTATCTCAAAAGAAATCCCAAGTTATTTCAATAGACTTAAAACCAAGAACACCATTTTTAAAACGTACACGTGAAATACGAAACTCAAAGAATACGCTACAAGACACACTTCAAAATATTCAAAACGTCATTGAAACTCCACCAAACTCGGGCACTAATAAATCGTTTAAACACAAGAGAGCACTAGGTACGTTCAAGTACTAATTACTACTGAACGACCGTAAATCATAACATAACATCTATCAGTATATATACATCCGCATATGTATACCTATTGAATCCCCCAAACATACTCGTTATCATATATTTCAAGTCAATCAATCGCTTTATACGCTCGTTTTTCCATACGAGTAATCACCATCTCACCGTGCCACAACAAGGCATAAAGCCCACCTCCAAAACCAAACCATATTGTGTGACCCCAAAATCACACAACACCACTATAATCCCAAACATATAACACAAAAAGAACAATAGCCATATCATAGGCAGCCATTACATAAACCCATATATATACGTATACCCAAATTCCACATCTCATCATATACAAGCATGTACTAACCCTCTTTCATGCAATCATACTTGAGAAACCATTAAAGTTGTGGTACTTGTATAACTATGTTGGCCACCATACTTATACAATTACCCTTACCCCAATGCACTCCCTCCTATGATGACACTTATAAGAATCAATACAACATATAACACATAAATCCATCTACTCACATAAGCTCATAACCACATAACCAAATAGGTCCAAAACCCCATCTATTAAAATAACATAGTAAAACTCATGGAATACCGAAATCCATAGTCTAGCTAAAACAACATAGACTAAATCCAAAACGAAAACATAATCAGTTATAAGTCATGTCGCCCATAAGAGTGGAAACAACTTAAAATCCTTCCTACCCATGTACTCCTAGTAACTCGAACCACCACACGATTCTTAGGGAACATGGCTTAAACATCAAAAGAAAAATAACATACCTCATGTATGTAAAATAACTCGATAAAAGATAGAAACTACCTTGTACTAAATTATGTACTATAATGTACAATTTAAGCAAAATACAACAGTGACTAGCGTGGACGATTATGGTTCAACCCGCACTAGTCACAAACCCGAAAAGAAAATAACATGTGACTAAGTATGAAAATACTACGGTTCAATTCATACTAGTCAAAACATCGCAATAAATAACATCCAAACACATCAATTATTATAAAATGCACACATACTCCTATGACGCCTATATGCAGGGACCCTTAAGCTATAGACTAGGCTACGTGACTAGGCAACCTAATTCTCTATAACCATTGTCTCTGATACCATTCTGTCACACCCCACCATGGCGGAATATGGGGCGTGACGTAATGGATATCATCACAACATGGCGTGTCTATAGAGATAACTATATGAATAAGAAATGTCATAAAATGGTGACACGAAAGTCATGACCATATCTCAACAAATGCAGGAGTCTATGTAAGTAGGTAACAGTCCTACCACTTACCCAAGACAAACAATAAACATAAACCCAACAAGAAGGAATGGGGATCTCCTTCTATATGCAATCCTAAGGCATCCAAGTCTAGCCACTTCTATCCTCAATCTTAAACACATTCACACCTGAAAGAGACACTAAAATACGTCAACATAAAGTTGGTGAGATTCATAGGTTTAGACTCCAACGCCAAATCAGTTACAAGCTGTGAATAATGAACACAAATACAATAACATATGGACAATGTGTCCCATGTATGCATCAACAACTATCAATTCAAGATCAAACATTTCAAACCAAAACCAAGGCTCCTACCTTGCCAATCAACATCATGGTACCATAGATGATCATACTATGTACCTATCCCAAGACCACTACCTTGGCAAACCACAAGGCCACTACCTTGTCAAACCACAAGGCCAATACCTTGTCAAACCATAATAACTGAGACGGCACGTGTCCCCTGATCCAAATCAACACAATCAAAAATCACATAGCAGTTAATCACATAATGTACACATAAGTCCATCTCAAATCACAAACACATTCACAGCATCAATTTAGAAAATAACTCAACACAGTGTCTCTTCCATCCTATCTGGAAGTCAAAATCAATAGTAAACATGGGACTATGAAACTCACTTGATTGCTTCTTCACAAGTCCTCGCACTAGCAACAAGCTAACAAACCAAAAACACGCAATCAATACACGAACCAATCACTAAGATGGCTCATCAACCTATGATGGACATCTAGCCTATTCCCATATAAATACCTCATTGATAATCTCTAATCACCCCATTACCCTTCCCTAACAAGTACTTAACTTGGTTAAGTTTAATAGCTATCCTGTTCATATTTTACACAAAACAGTCCCAGTTTTTAGGTCTCAAAACTTTAAGTCAAACGCCCACTTAAACATACCCATGGTTTCTGTAAAAGGAATATTCATACCCTTACATATGTTAGCTAACACCTCCCACTTGCCCTAATCTTAAGGCTACTATTAAGGCCCCGATATATATATATATATATATATATATATATATATATATATATATATATATATATATATACATTTGTCATTCCAGATTTCCTGATTTTAAACATACTAAAAGTTTGTTACAATTAAGGGGTCTTACCCTAAACCACAACCTTAGCCCAAGTGAAGATACTTATTACAATATATAAAACATCTCTCATGTTCGTGAGAAGATCCCAATGCAACCCTAAGTACCCCAAACAACCCAAAACTTAAAAAGAAAACAGGCTGATTACAAAACTGTTTTGACCTTCGACTGTTATAACCTGTTTTTGACCCACTTCCCGACCTCCAATGTAGTTCTCGTTTCTTGCATTGGAAAGCCACTTCAATTAGCTTTACAGGGATATGTGGATCGCAAAATAAGAGTTTGTAGAACTCCCTATATGATCAAAACAATGACCCAAAATTCTGCCCAGTTTTTAAAAACGGGTTTAACTAAATTAACCTCATTAATTAACCCTAATCCCACTAATTACAAGCCCTAATTTATGTAATCATCATATTATGATTAATATAACATTAATTTACTGTTTTTATAATAAACCCTAACCTAAATCCATCATAAGATGATTAAAGAAAACATAAAAACAATTTAATTAAAAAGGGTTTGAAGATTTTACCTTAGATTTTTTTGGAAAACAAGATTTTTGATGAAGAACCCTAATTTTTTCCATGGATGTCGACACATACTTGATCTCCAGGGATTTTATGAAGTGTTTTGATAAAAATAAGGCTTTCTATACTTTCCTAACAAGTCCTTGGCCCATATACAAAAGCCCGGTTCCCTTTTTCCCTTTTTTCCCCTTTTCTTTTCTTTTTTTCACATAACCGACCTATACCCATTTAATTTCGTTTTTTTTCCTTTTTATTATTAATATTTGTATTAATAATATTACCTTAATTTTCCTTAATTTATTTCAGCTCCTAAAGCCTCCAAAACCTCAAAACCGTAAAACTAGTCAAATTTACGCGTTTTACCGTAAAAGACGTAAAATATACACTTTTATAAAAAATCTCAAATTTTGAAATAAACTTTATAACTAAGTCCTAAATGACTTAAAACCATCCCGAAAAATATCCATATGACTAATTACCTCATCCGAGACCTCTAAATGTTAAACCGTAAATCGTAAAAACACGATTTTCTATAATACATATACGTATACGTAAAACCACTAAATAACACCATCTCACTTCATAGTCACTACCATGTGAACTCATGAACATGAAATCATCACACCTTGTTTCACTCACAAGGTACCCCGTACCGGAAACGATATCCAAACCACAATCTATACACACCAATAAGCACATAAACACGTAAAGACACGTAACTAGCACAAAATAAAACTAAGTGACGAACCTCAAAACCAGGGTTGTCACAGTAGTTCCTTCATGTTCTAACGGCAGGTACACCAGGATGCTCTTAGGATTCTGAGAGCATGTGTATTTGGATGGAAGCTATCTAGACTTCTTACTTTATGCACTTCTTACTTTATTATGCTTATGTGGACATTGTTTAGTCCTTTCCTTCAGTATTTACTTTTCATGTTTTTAGCTTATGGTTGGATTACCGATGTTTGTTTCTGGTATTTTCTTTTATGGTCAGTTAATGTTTTAGGACATTTACCTTATGCTTTGGTGACACGCCATGAATACACGTAATAGTTCACTTATCCAAGTGGGGTGTTACTAGTACCGTAGCACCATCTCCTAATTCCGTCATGGTTTAAACCGTTGTTTATGACAACTTTGTTATTAACAATACCAATTAAAAAATGGTTCAAGAGAATAAATTTGATTCTCATTTGCGGGTCGATCCGCATGACCACATTCGTGAATTTCTCGCAATTTGCGACATGTTCAAATATGTTGAAACTCAAAGTGAAGTTGTTAAACTTTTGATTTCCACTATCCTTAGACGATGATGCTAATGGTTCGATATGCTTAATGAAGATTCTATAACATCGTGGGAACAAATAAGAAGATCTTTTATCAACAGATTCTTTCCACCTTCATTATTTGAACATCTTTTGCTCGAAATCAGAAATTTCTCTCAAACCACATGTGAAAGTCTAACCCAAGTTTGGTTACGACTGAATTACATGCTTCAAAAATGCCATAGGCATGGTCTAACCAATAGAGCTATCATTCAAATATTCTATCAGGTTTAGACGAATCCACTCAAGCAATCCTTGATGGAATGGCCGAAGGAATCTTCCTCTACAAAACACCAAAAAAAGCTTTTCAATTTCTTGAGGACTAAGTTCTTTTTGAACTTAATTGGCCTAAAAATTCTCGAAACAAAGATAATAAAAAATCTGCCTCTTTCGCCGATGAAAGTAGCATTAATCATTCTCGATTATTGGAGAAGTTGGAAGCTCTTGAAGCTAAAACCGACTCTTATTCCAAATCTTTAAAAAAGAATTACACGAGATGCGTGAAAAATATAACGATCTCGAAGGTAATCTCGCTTCTAAAAATCGCATGAACGATGACACGCCAATGTGTGGACGTCATGAATCAAATCAACTCGATGGTCGTGAAAACAAAAATTCTCATGAATGGTATTCTCATTTTCATCAACCTCAACCTCAATCCGAAATCGATCTCGAAAATTTAATCACTAAATTTTTGGATAGCCAAAGAGTTGCAAATAATTTTATGAAAGAGACTGTTAACATTATGAGTTTTAAGATGAAGGAAAATGAAAAGAACTTCCAAACTCTATTCAAAAATATGGAAACAAAGAAAAACGAGTTGTTGAAATCTCAAACTCATGTCTCTTTCGATCAAACCGTTAAGAGTAACCACCCTCCTCCTCCTTCCGCTCGAGTTGAGCACGTGAATGCCATATTTACGAGGAGTGAAAAGTCCGAAGACCCTCTAAAAACCCCAAAAGACCTGCCACCTCCTATCATCGTTAAAAGTAAAATCGAAAAAAGTAAACCATTTAAAACAACGAAAAATGATTTTTATGTGGTAAAATCAAAATAATATCTATTTTTGGAGTATATACCGAAAATACCGTATCCTCAACGTTAAAAGTGGACCATTCCCACTTGAACCGTATTTTAAAAGTATCTTTATAAAAATAAAATCAAAAATACTATAATATTAATAGTATCAGTATAATAAAAGAAATAATGATAGAACTATAAAAAATAAAAAATAAAGTTATAAAAAATGGTTTTCTTATTTAGCTTTTTACTTCGGTTTCATTTATTTGTTTATTTGTTTGTTTGTAAATGGTTATATATATTTTTAATTAATAAAATCTGAAAACTAAAAAATATGTGTTTTCCGCCATAATAAAACCGCCGCACATATAATGTTGTGCTGCGTACTTTTGTAAGAGTATCGTTTTTTAAAACAAATGTATTTGATAAGTGTTTGTCTAAAAATTAAAAACCTAAAAATATTTTATATTCTCCTTTACTTTCCATTTGGTAATGCTTTATGTGTTATTATTAGTAAAATATAATAAATAAATATTTTAAGAAAAATATAAAACGAAAAACCTTACAGTTTTTGAGTATGTCATGAGTTCGGCCGCTATGTTTCCTACCTTATCTATTGTAAAAAAAAATATTTTCATGAACATTGTGGTTGTTTTCCCTGGAAACCCTCACGAGACTATAACTCGTCCACTCGGTACACCGAGGGGTTTAAAGGCTTGTTGCATACGCTAAATGAAATCATGGTGCCTACGAAAGTGTGCTTTAGAATTTTACATATTTTTTGTAGTTTTATCTATTTTGAAGATTTAATAAAACAGGTGAAGCTTGGTATGGATTGGCGTTGCTAGCTTATTACTTGGGTATGTGTTCCATAGCTCCTAAACTTAAGTGTCGGGGGAAATGAATTGGAAAATATGACTCGTTAGTAAATAAAAACTTTTTCTAAAAAAAGTTATTCTTTGCCACTTAGGTTAATTTATTGAAATAAAACTTAAAAAAAAAGAAAGAAAAAATGGTTAGTTGATTTTTGCTAATAGTTGGTTTGCGGTAGCTATGAGTATTGTTCCATTCCAACGAAGATGAAGAGGTACCGCTTTATGTTTCGTATTTTTGTGGTGCACGCTTATATCAAGTGTGAAGGAATTTTTAGTTATGAAGGATGTGATATATAAGAAAAAAATAAAAAAAATAAAAATAAAAGGATTTTTAAATGGCAATCTGTGTTTTTCACCCCACTTTTTAACTTCAGTGTGGAGGAGGATTTGTATATAAATAAAACCCTCCTTGTATGTATTGTGTATGTGTGTTTGTTTGTTATATTTTGTAGAGAAAGCATTTTGGAGCTCTACGTCGGATTCACCTTTTGAAGTCCAACAATTTTTCAATAAGCCCCGGGAAGTACTCGTTTCCCTTTAACTTAATTTCCCTATTTTCGTTATTTATCAGTTCTCACTTTGAGGACATGTTCACCTTTAGTGTGGAGTAGGGGACCAATAGGAAAAATAAAATAATAAATCAATTTTCTCCACATTAAAAAAAGAAAATAAATAAAAATAAAGATGTTTTGTAAATAAATAAATTGTTTTTAGCAAAGCAAAAATCCCATTGATTGACACGATAACTAAGCACAAAACCATCCACCAAATATGTGCGAAAATATAGCTTTTATATTTCTCTATTTTGTGTGAAAGCCGATAATTTAGTGTGCTTCAGAACATGTGCTTGATTATCATTTACTAAACCGCAGTGAGGTTAATTTATAGATATTTTAAGAGGAGGAAAAATAAATCCCCTTGTATATCATTTTAGTCGAGCTACATTGGCTTACTAAAATATGTGGCACTTGTACTTATGTGCTATATTATCCTTTGTGTCGTTATCCTGGTGTTTATGCCTTTCGTTGTCAAGTCGTATATGTTGTGTTATAGAAAAAAAGTATTAAAAAAGTGGAAAAAAAGGAAAGGAAGAAAAGAAAAAAAAAAGAGGAATAAAGTATTGTAGTGTTATTGATTATACGACTTTGACAAGGCATATTTTGTTACTAAACCTTCATCATTATCACGTTTTGCCTCTGTGAAAACTTATCTGGTGCTCACACCGCAACGGTTATGTTTACGTGTCTCGTAAAAGCCTATGTTAGCTATCTATTTTATGTCCGTGCTATTTGAGTGTTATCTTACATTTTCCCCTTGTGAGTGACATTGTGTGAATTTAAATCTAAACACAATTCCCATGTGAGGTGCTGAAATTATTGTGTCATTGCTTTTGCTACTTAGAAACATAATCATTTTCCTATCATGCTTCATATCGATGCTTATGCTTTTAAATTATAATCTTGTTTTCTCGCTTTGATTGCTTGAGGGAAAGCAATAGCTAAGTGTGGAGGAATTTGATAACACCCAAATTATACATGTTTAGATGTGCGTTATCTGTATATATTTAGGTTAATTATGTGAACTATCGATACTTAATAAACTATATTTGATGTATAGGTTCCAAGGACGTGTCGTGGAAGGAAATGAAAGAAGATACGAAGACATGAACCTTAAACAAAGAAATAAAGTCAAGCTTCTGATCTCCCGACACCTGTCACTGTTTTGGCCATATCTTGAGCATACGAACTCCGTTTTAGTTGGTTCAAGCGGACACGGAAAGAGAAAAGAATTATCTACAACTTGGATTTTTGGTCCAAAGTTGAAAACATACCAATTGTGCGGCGCACTTTACCTTAGAATTATGAAACTTTGTCTCCAAGTTTAAAAAATGTACGGCGTACTTTGGGTCACAGAAAGCCTATAAAAGCACCCTTTGGCCCTCTCATTCCATATCAACACACACCAACAATTCCCATCTTCTCCCACCTATCAAAGCATGAAATTAAGGTGTTTTAGCAGCTTCTAAAGGATTCGGAGCTATAGGAATCAATAGTTTTGGTTATCAATAATAGTTTTCATTTTGGAAAACTTGTAATCATCATTTGGATCATATAACTTTGGTATAATCCTTATCCCTTTTATTATGATCAATTCTGGAATTCTGATGAATGTTATGGGTGTTATTCCTTTGATTATGGAGTAGTTACTTGTGTATTTGGTTTAGGAATGTATAGAACTATGAATAGATAGTACTAGCTTCGTAGGGGCGATGTGCGGCACACAATTAGTTTTGTGCGGTGCACTTTCTCCCTGTTCCGTGATTATAAGCGTGGTTGATTTGTTCTTGCACTCGATACTATTATGTTTGATCATTGTTATGTATTTGGTTCATTCATGATTATAACTAGTACTTATATAGTTTAATGGATTCCATGTCATCTAGTAAATGAATCTTGGTATTTTTCTTTGTCGCGATTGGTGGAATAAAATACATAACAACTCTTGCATAATTTTGTTTAATGCTTTGTCATATGCTCGAGAGAGTTTTGCTCGGCGAGTGCTTGAATTATTGAAACCAACATAAACTATTCTTAATGCTTTTGGTATAACATGATCTATAGGTTGAAAGGATTTCTTGTTATACTGAATAGATGTTGCATGTGAGACTAGTTATCCACATGTTGTCTTACATTGTTTATGTGCTTATAATTCATCTTTTCTATCTATCTTTTCTATGTTTTAGCCTGAACCAAACACACCTTTAAATCATTGTTAGAAGCTTAAATCTTTAGAACTTGTGACACTCAAGAGATAATTGTTTTTTATTGTTAACAACAATCACGTGGATCGACGTGGACTTTACCTTTAGAATATACTATAAACGAAAGGGTATACTTGCCCGTGTTGTATTTTTTATCCCTTGTTTGGTAATCATCTAGTAATATATAAATTTAAGACTTGCGAAAGAATCATAAAGTTATTGTTAGAAGTGTGACTCACTTTAATTATACATAAATTTAAGACTTAACTATAAACCATATTTACAAGGGACTAGAATACAAACACGGGAAAGTATACCCATTCGTTCGTAAGATAGCTTTGTAGTGGTAAGCCAGGATCGTTCGCTAAGACTTAGTTTCTTTTTAGTAATCAGTATAATAATTGAAGAAAGAAATGATTGAATAAGTAACAATAATAACAAGTATGAATAATATGGGATAGTTCGTATAACTTCGTGATGATGATAATAATAATCGAGATATGTTTATGTAGGTAAAGAGTGATAGTCCTTTTTCGTCAAAATGACATTTACAAAATTCACTTTGATGTGATTCAAGACTTATGTTTGATTAAGCGACTAAGCTTAAAACAAGTTTCCAACATGTTCAATATTTTATCAAAGTTTCTAAGCGGATCTATCCAACCAAAGATTCAAAACCATAGACAAGTTCTTAAAAACATATTATGACAACTTGCGTTTCTTAATGCCAAATTATCGTAACAAATCAACTTAAGATAAAATATGGTTTATAAAACTAGGTGGTAAATGGTTCTACAACATTAGCTTAAAATCAATTATAAAGGATCATATCATAGCATCATAACTAATTATAGTCACATACCCATATAGTCACAAATAGCTTAGCCTAACATAGTAATTAAACTAACAAATGGAAAAGAGTAAGAACATCATACTTAGATTGATCGAATGAACGAGTACACAAGTGTCACGATTGTTTCATCTTTCCAAGAATCAAAGAGTGGAATTGTAACATCCCATTTGGATAAATGGACCGTTACGTAGCAATTATGGCGTGTCATCAAAGCATGCAAGGTAAATGTCTAAAACATTAATGACCATAAAGGACACCGGAAACAAACATCGGTTCCAACATAAGATCCACACACAAAAGCATAAGTATAGAATGTAAGGAAAAGACTAAACAATGTCCAGCAAAGAAAAAGTATGTAAATGCATTAAAACATAAAGAAGACTAGGCGCCTCCATTCCATGCGCGTACTCTTGTTTCCTAGCTTTGCCCTTTAGTACCGGCCGTATTGGGACATGGAAAGAAAATACGGCTAAGCAATATGCTTAGTGTGCGGATATATGACAATGAAATGTAAAGCATAAACATAAGCAAGTAACGAAACGAAATGAATAACTGCGGAATAAGTGTATGTCCTGGAAAACCTGGTTTAAGCTTATAAGACTGGTTTTATATTTCTGAAAAGACTTATGTTTAGTTTATTCTGAAAACTGTATTTTAAATATACCCGGATCCCGTATAGGTCATGTTATATCAACGTGCATGAATACTTATAGGGGTGACCTCATCATGCAATTAGAGGGGTTGCGTCTAATTAATATGGTATGAGTGGAGGGATCACCTCTTGTAACGGATGCAAGGCATACACCACAGTTACCATGAAATCTTACTAAATTATCCTAGGATGCACCCATTCGCCCCACATGATAATAATAACAAAGGCCAAATACTGTAAAGGGACGTTGCGAGCAATCACTCTCACCGTAGAAGAGTCATAACACCGATGCCTACAGTGCTATGGTTATGGAACCTCCATAACTAGGTGAAACTGGCATGCATGTACATAGCTCAGGCAATCTAAAATAAACATCACATATACTGAAAGTGTTTAAGACACGTAAACTACTGGGGAAAACAGATGGCTGCAAACAGGGAATTCTAATATAGGAAAGAAGTGTCCTTACTAAAGGACGAAATATCCGTACCTTATGTCCAGTAAATGAAGACGAAAACGAACGCGAAAGATCTCTCCGACTTCATGATAGCTACATAATAAATGGACATGAATAAGTGTCTGTTTTATTTATACATACTTGTTATTTAGTTTACATGACGTGTTTATACTTATTATACTTGTTCTTGTCTTCTTTTATTATTTCATGTTTAATCATGTGTTTCTTAGTGTTTCATGTATTTTAGATTCATGTATGTCATGTTTTAAGTGTTATAATACTTGTTACAACATAATGAGTAACTTTCTAAAAATAGCAGGTTTCCTTAAACAGTAAGTTTCCAAAAATAGAAAGTTTCCATAATTAGTAAGTTTCCAAAAATAGAAAGTTTCTATATTTAGCATGATTCCATAAATAGCATGTTACCATATTTAGTATGTTTCCATAATTATCATGTTACCATAATTAGTATATTTCCATATTTAACATGTTTCTATAATTAAGGTATTTTCATAATTAATCATAGGCTTATTAAATAATTAAATGATATAACATATATTTTTAATAAGCAATAATATGTCATGTTTAATTATATAGTAAAGTTTAATAATGATTTAAATACTTAGGGTTAACTTATAATTATTAATTAATAATGATATTACATGTTATCATAAGTTATTATTAATTAATAATATTGAATGATTAATGTAATTAAACTTTACCTTAAAATGTTATAAATTAATTAAGCTAAGTTTTAATTAATTTTCATGTGCATGAATAATTAAGTAATTAATTATTTATCCTACGTTTTATAAATAAAATGTACATACATAATCCATAGTTCTTATTTAAATAAAATTATACCTTAAGTCATGTAAATTAATTAATTTAATTAACATGTTATTAATTAAACTAATTAAATAAATAAATAATTACATGTTTTACAAAATTTTAGCCAAACACCCCCTAACCAACACCACAGTAGGCAGCTCGATGTTCATAGCCGATGGCCAAGGCCTTAGCCTCGCTGCCAGTTCCCACTGTTCGGCTCAGGTTCACCCCGGTAAAACCGGGTTCCCCTGTCATGCCAACAATACCCACCGATACCTTCCATGGTCTCGGTTCCCACTGACTGCACAAGGTTCCCCACCGTGGGGACCTTGTGGCTTGCGGCTGACCAAAAGCAAACACTACCGCACCATTTAGGGTTACGGCTGGTGAACAGAAAACGACACCAAGAGTCATGCGACTCTCGCTTGGTGTGCAACCGAACCAAAAATAAACCACATCCTAACCTTTTCTTGTTTTAAATCTTTACCATAACATGTTTTAATTAATGTTTTAATGATTCATGAACATATAATCATAATTAAATAAAAAGATTACAAAGGTTAAGGTTTGATAAATACCAAATGTGTAAATGAATTAAGGAGTGAACCACAAACACGAGCACGTAATAACCAAAGATCAAAGATCAAAAATTCGTCCCTTGTAGTGTTTTTTGTGCCGCAGCCAAAACAGAGGAGGAAGGAGAAAGATTTTAGGGTTTTAACTTTTACTGTGTTTTGCTTTTATGAAAACTCCTGGACACCTTATTTGGTTAAAACATGGATACTTAATGGATTGGGCCAAGCCCATCCTTCCCCTTGGTTTTGGACGCCAGATACACAAAACACATATACATTTGTTTTAAATTTTTTGTGTCTTAAATTATCATCGTGTGTGTTCGTTTTTAATGCTCATGTTTTATGTCTTGTATGATTTAAGTATTTTACGTGAATACTTATCGTGCATTAATATTCATGTTTACATACGTAATACTTATTATAATCAATTAATATACGTAACGTTCGTATTAAATGTTCGTGATTCATGTCGTATATTAATTAATTAAAAAGTTTAAAATTAACCGTAAATTCGTGCATTTAATGATCTTAAGGATTTTAAAGCGGGTTTTATAGGAATACTCTCGTTACAAGTATTTTCCCAAAAGTAGATAATACTGAAAATATGACTAGAAAGCTAAGGATACTCGGATTGTAAAGTATTTGTTTTTAGATGTGTGTGTAAAATGGGTAGAATTGGTCCCTATTTATAGTGTTGGCTGAGGTAAAATGTGCGCCGCACATTGGAGGTGGGAAATGTGCGTCGCACTTCTGAGTTTGTGCGCCACACTTCTGAGTTTGTGCGCCGCACTTTCGTGCGTTCTAGAATATTCTGATAGTACTTTTCTTTATTTGCATTTCAAGGACTCTTCTTTATGTTTCTTCACTTTGCTTCTTAAAACTTTATACCTGCATGTAAAACGCAATATATTAAGTATCGAAAGCTCTTATTTATAATACAAAGTGGCATTATAATAATGGGTTGAATATGTGATTGTAGTATTTTACCACACCTTTTAGGAAAAAGGCGTAAATGCGGTAAGTATTAAACAAATGATTTAGGAAAATCAAGTGTTAATGACCCAAAGGTGAAAGTTCGTTTCCCAAGGAGGTATTTGTGTGTGAATTATTTGTAATAATTTTGGATTAATATAGAAGAAAGAAAAAGAAGGGAAATGGAAATAACGGATACGTTAAAATTATATTACGACAACAAAATGAAAAACGTAAAAAATGAAAAATAAAAATTAATTATAAAAATTCCCAAAAAATAACCAAAAATAGCTGAAAATAAATTAAAAGTTTACAAATGATAAAAACTTTTTCAAACCTTTTAATTAATTAAATATTAATTTTTAAATGCTAATTAAAGCCCTAAAAATCTAAATAATTAATAAAAAGCCCAAATAAAGATTTTCAATTTGTAAAACTCCAAAATGACTTAAGTAAACTAAAAACTATTTTTATGAATTTTTAAACTAAAGAAAACTATTTTTTAATGATTAAAAACTATTAAAATATTAAAATAATACTAAAAATTAATAAAATGATGAGAAAAATAATCTAAGAGTTTTAAAAATCCTAAATTAATGTATTTGACCTAAGAAAAATGTAAAAGTTGCAAAAAATTTATAAATAAAATTTAATAATAAAATAATAATAAAACAATATTAAAAGTCCAATAAACATAAAAATTTCTAAGAACTTGCAAACTATTTTATTTTAACCTAAATAAATAGAAATAGAAAGTGATATTACCAAAATACCCCTATTGGGCCCCCAAATGGGCTAAAAACAAAAACATACCACCTAAATGGGCTTTTTGGCCCAATAAAATCAAACTTAACCAAATAAGCTGAAAATCACCTGTCTGACTCAAAATTTCATTTTAAGCACAAAAGTCGAAAGGCCCAAAAGCTAAATGTGAACTTATCACACCTTAAATGAACAACATCTTATTCTTAATGGGCTTTTTGGTCCATTAAGCTATAAGCTGATGCCATAAGCTCTAATTGAACACACAACATCTTATTGAGATTCTAAACCAATCTGCAAAAAGAAATTTTGAAAAAGCTCAAGTAATAAGCCAGAACTTTGAAAAGAACTTTTTCACTAAACGACAAAATAGTCGGGTTTGAGTTCTAGAAGGTTTCAAAAGCTGATTCTTTTTGAAAAAGCTCACAAATAACTTAACTAAGAATAATCAACAAGAAAAATCACAAAAATCCAAGTATAATAAGCTATAGAAGCGAATAAGGTGTTTGAAAAAGCCAAATAAGCTAGTTTCCTAGCAAAAGCTGAACCAAAAGACTTGTAACTTCTCAAATATGATATTAAGCTAAAAAATGACACCTATCACAAAAACCAAGTTGTTGCATGTACCAATAAGTAGTTCTGAAAAATAAACCAAATTGTGCTTATTTGACAAAAGTCAAAGTCCACCAAAAGTTACCAAATTACCAGGGATTGTTCACAAGCTTGTTTTAAGAAACTTTTTTGAAGAACTCAAGGTTGAGCCCTTGTGAATCAAGTGGCCAGTTAGCTAAAACTTGACAGATTTTGGCAAATTTAAACCAATAAGCTAGTTGGCTTATCAGCCAGCAATTAAGCAAACCAAATCGTAAAAAGCACTCACAAGCAGCAAAATAACAAGGTTCAAGCAGTTAAACAACAAGGCATACAGTAGAATAGCAAATGCAAACCCAGAATGAGGTGGTCACTTTGCTGATGCAAATGACCACTTCAACCAACTTTGATAAGCTCTAGCACCCACAATAAGCCACCAAAATAAACAAACAGATATTGCACAAATAGCTTATCACCTAAACTCTTCCCAAACCAAATTTTAGACCCTAGATCCAATAAACAAAGATTTTATTGGATCTGATGTGTTTGACCAAATTCAAAGTGATATTCTTAGATTTTTCCAAAACTTTGAAATCCTTTTCCAAACCTTTTGAGACTTAACCAAGGATTAAAACCAGTGACAAATGACTTGTTTAGACTATCCAAACCCTAAGAACCAAGGGCACAAGGCCACAAGGCCTTATGATCCCAAAAACCAAACAACCCTTTTTTAAGCCCTTATCAAACAAACTTTTGATTCTTACAAACAACCAACTGATTTTATGATTCAAATATCTTACCTAGGTGACAACTAACAGGTTCAAACAATAAAACACAAAGTACAAACACAAGAACACCAAATCACATAGCAAATATCATGATAGACATAATCATGATATTTTTTAGAGGAAAATGAAATAGAGCCAATACCTATCCCCCACAACTTCCTAGGGAGATCAGCTATTCTCCTTGGAACACTCTCAATCCATAGAGAGTGACCAAGGTCCTTGAAACAAGAAGGATCAAGGTGTGTTGATGGTTCAAAGTAGAACCAGACCTTGATGTATATGATCTTCAACACAAGGCAGCAAACAGCCTAACCAAAGGCTCAAATACCTTCACAAGCTTGGGGTAAACAAGCCTATAAGATCTTAGGGCTTATGGTTAAGGGTTAGTGCAAGACAAATAGGCAAACGGATTACTGATTTCAAGCTTATTTCAAACTTGAAAACCTTACCAAACATAAACGTGCTTTAACCAAAAGATCAAAACACCTTTATAACATCAAATGGAACTCAGAATCACTCTTAAACAATACCAACTTTTAAAAACATAAAAAGGAATTTCAATTTTCTTAAAAAGACCAAACTTTTATAAATTTAAAAAGGGATTACAATGTTTAAAGAATAAAACTGGAACAAAGGGATCACCACATGTTGGGTCTCCTTATATAGGCCACGAATTGGGCACTATTCACAAACCCTAAAGCTATAAAATCCCTAAAATGACCCACGGAAGCTTCCAGAATGCATTTGGTTGTTGACAGGCTGTGAGTAGAAATCTTGGGCGTTTATTTACTTCTTGGTGACCAAGGAATGAAGGTATGCCCTTGATTTTGCCATGTCAGTGATCCTTGCCATGTGTCGTCTTGTGGTTGGTCCTTGTGGGGTCTTCCTTGTAGTGGAATTGAGGTTTTTAGTTTTGGGATATGATTCATGTGAAATGTGTCTAAGAAGTTTATTCAGCCTTTAAAACGACTCCCTTTGTTTTTGAAGTTTCATTTTTCACATTTTGGCCACAAATAGTTTTCCAAATTATTTTCAAGGGTTAATTTTGCCATTTTGGATATTTCAAGGGCTGATCTTGGACATTTCTCATCTTTGAAGGTCTTCATTAGATATTTGACTTCATGAGGGACCATTGTTGACAATTTAGAATTGTTGAGGGACTAAACTTGCTAAATCTTCAAAGTTGAAGGACCTTTTTGTAATTTTGACAAACTTAAGGGACCAAACTTGTAATTATGAATATACAAGTGTATTAAGTGTCATTTATTCATAAATGAGGGATCATTGTTGTACATCTTCAAGTATTCAAGGGTTATTCTTTGAGAAATCCATAACTAGGGCCCGGTTCATTGTGCGACTTCGTTTCTCATGTTCGTTTTTCCTTATTTCTTGTGATCTTTTGTCTTTTTCATGATATCCATTCCTAAAATACACAAGTAAACAAATACAAGCATATATATGGTATTTATATGACATTTTATTCAATTTAAAGCCCGAAAAGAACGATGAGATCATGTATAAATGCCATCTCATCACTCCCCCATACTAAACCATTGTCGTGCCCTCACGCAATGCTAGAATAAAGTATCTAAGAATCTCCAAAATTCAATTTTATTAACCTTTATTGAAAAGTAAAACTTGCAACAATACTACAAAGATGTCTATAGGACATAATGTATGATTTTCATCACGTGAGTAAATTTTAGGGTCAATGAATAGAAACAAATGAATGTCTCATAGAGTAAAGTTCGACATCCTTGATTGTCATACATTCCATGCTAAGTGCAAAAACGAGATCATTGTTGGTATAAGTCACAATGCTAACACTACTCATACGTCCAAATTGTGTAATACTTTTTCTCCCGCAATCCTAGTTATTAAGAAAAGAAAACGTTTCTAGAATTTTTTTAACTATTTGTCATGGATAAAAAGTGATTCATATTGACTTATTTGAGTTTTTATTAGTCCGAAAGTAAAGTAGCACGATTTAATCGATTGTCAGCTAAAGGACAAAATCTTTTAAAACGGCTTCTCGTGTATCTCCTTAAGTTCATATCTTGGCATAACTCGTTTCACGATTTGAGACCTTTCTCGGACCTTGATAGTTGTAAAATTACACTTGTTTAGGAAAACAAGGTAAAAGCGGTAAGTATTAAGCGTCGGTTTAGGAAAACCAAGCACTTATGACCCAAATGAGTGGGGATCGTTCTCTCGAGGAGGCACGTGTGTTGTGTAATGAATTGATTGATTGATTATGTTTTTGATTATTAATGAGAAGAAAAGAAGAGAAAATGACGAAGACGAAAAAAAATAGAAAAATAAGGCAAAAACACTACTAGAAAGTTACGACGTAGAACGTAAAAAGTGCAAAATTTAAAATTTTAATCTAAAAATTCCTAAAAATTACTAAAAATCCACAATAAAATTCTAAGGGTTTACAAAAAATCAAAACTTGCCAAAACCTTTTAATTAATTTAATAATGACTTTTTAATGCTAACTAAAGCCCTAAAAATCACTTTTAAATATTAAAAAGCCCTAAACAAGATTTTATAGTTTGTAAACCTCAAAAATGACCTAATTAAACTAAAAACTATTTTTAAAAATTTTAAAACCAAATTAAACTATTTTTAAACTCCTAAAAACTATTAAAATCTATTAAATCTTAAATTAATTCTAAAAATTAATTGAAAAGCCTAAAAATTAATTGGAAAGTGACAAAGGTCCTATTTAATGATAAAGAACCTAGGAAAAATGAAAAAGAAATAAAAATAAAACTTTTTATTTTAATGAATAAAATAATAATAAAATAATCTAAAAAATTAAAAGTTTTCAAATAAATTCTAAAAAATTCTCAAAAATCCTAAATATTCTAACTAGAAAGAAAATGTAAATTAAAGTCCCTAAAACCTTTTAGTTAATTTTATATTAATTTTTAAAGTTGTCTAAAAACCCTAAAATTAAATAAAATTAAAAATTAAAGTTTTTGAAAACTTTTTTATGTGTAAACCTCAAAAATACAAATAAAAACCTAAAAACTATTTTTTTGTATTTTTTTATTACTGTTTAATATTATTAAATGACTTTTTAAATTTAAAACTAAAAATAATCCTAAAAATTAATTAAATAATGTGAAAAATAAAACTTTTGAACAGAAAAATCCTAAAACCTATGAATATCCTATGAAAAATGAAATAAGCCCAAAAAGCTTACTAAATAAGCTGGAAAAATAGAAATAAGCTACGGCTTATTTATTTAAGCCCAAACCAAAAACGTGTTAAATAACGTTTGAAAACAAACATAAACGTAAAAAGGTATCCAGATCAACGGTAGAACTCTTAACCCTCCAGCGAGAGGTCTAGGGTTCGAGTCCGTTGCGGGTATTCTTTTTATAAAAATTTCTTTTTTTATTTTTTTTTTATAATCCAAACTGACACACTTGTATGACTTGTAAAACACAATTCCAATCACTTTTTATGCAAGATTAAACAAGCTATGATCAAAAACGTATTCAGTTCTGCTATGGTTGCTGATGAACAAGTGTGAGTGCACACTTGAGCACTTTGGAGCCAAGAGGTGCTTGGCTATGCTTTGTTTGTGGAAGATTTTGGAAGAACAAGGCACCCTTGTGCTCTTTGAAGCACAAGGAGTCAGAATCAAGCAGATAGAGTAACACTTTGCACTTAAAAATCACAAACAAATACACACAAAAGCACTTCAAGTTTCTGATGTAAAAAATGAAGGTCTGGTGGGCTTTATGTTAAACAAAATGCACACCAATGAGATTCAAGCTCCTATGTTTTGCACACACAGGCTTCAAATAGCACACAAGTAAACTCAAACCTTAAATCACCCTAACACTTAATAGAATTCAATATCCAAGCTCAATTTTTCATGAAAAATAAGCAGCAAAATGGTTATGCAGATTTCAAGCTCACTTTTCACTTTTTTATGCAACAACTTGTTACCAAACTATCCAAACCTACTTACCAACTAACTAAAAACCTATCTTAACCTTTTTGAGTGACTCTAACATGTTTTAAAATCACAAATTAAGATATCTCCCCTGCTAAAACTTGTATCCAAACAGCCCTTTAAATCTTGTAAACCAACTTTTAACAAATCAAAACACCCTAAAACCTATTCAAGCTTGTCACAAACAGGTCTAGCATGCATACAAACTTAAATGAACACAAATCAAACACCTTAACACACAATTAGCACCAAATCAAACAAATCACATGAAACTATAATTTTTCTGAAATTTCAAAAAGTAAAAGGGAAATACCTTAGGACCTTACTTCCAAGGTCCTTGTGGTTGCACAACCACCTCCTATACCAACTCGGGTTGGTGCAGAAAAATTATCAACACTCCTTCAATCCTGAAAAAATCCAAAAAAAGAAAAAACAAGTACAAGCTCCAATATGTATTCTGTTTTTACTTTTTCTTCTTAAAATCCTTTTCACCAACCTTTTTAAAACTTCAAACACGTTTTAAAACACTTCAAACTCACAAATCTCCTTCCTTTTCCACTTTCACTTCCAAGGAATGAGATTTGAAAGGTTTGAACAAAAATTAAAAAACCTTCAAAAACTTTTGAAGATCAAACACACTTCTGAAATTTGGAACTCAGTTTCATAGCCTTAAACACAACACACAAACTTTTTAATTCAATAAAAGGAATTATAGTTGTTAAGACAAACACCAAACTTTATTAATTAAAAAAGGGATTACAAGGTTTTGGCTAAAAAACTGGAACCAGAGGGGATACCACACATTGGTCCTCCTTAAATAGACTAACTAGGAACATTCTAGGTCTATGAATAAAAAAATACATAACTTAAACCCTAATACTGGAAATGCCTAAAAAGCCCCTTTCTTCTTGGACGGATTATTGGTCAAAAGTCACCCATGTGATGCCAGTGATGTTTGAATGGATTTGGAACGTCGGATGAGCCTTGGGGACCAAGGGGAGTGATCCTGGGTGTTGGTTTGGTCGGGCATTGGGTTTGGGTGAGTGAGACGTGAGCAGGGGAGGGGTCCACCTTCACATGGGGTTGTCCAGGGTCACGGTTTGAGTGTGGGATGTGATGAGGGTGAAGTGAATTAGTGATCTGCACTTTTAGAGGGAATAACCCTTTGTTTTTGATTTAATTGGACCTGGGTAATTTTAGGGTTTAAGTGGGATTAGGATGGGGTTTAATCTATTTTGGGTAAGAATATTTCGAAATAAAGTGTTTAGGAGGGAAATGGGTGGGGTGTTGACTGGGGTTTGACCCAGTTTATTAAATAAACTTGGGTTGTGGACGGGTAGGGTTACGGGTTTGGGTAAGATATGGGTTGGTGGGTGGGTAGGGCTGAGGTGGCGAGTTGTGGTTGGTTGTGGGAGTTTGTTGTTTTGACAGATTAGGTCCCCAGGCTTTCCATTTTCATTCACTTTGTTTTAAATGTCCATCAGCGCCTAGTTAGCCTTTGTCAACTTTTGACAACTTGTCAAAAGTGGCACAATCAATTCCATAACTTTTCCAAAGGGTTTTTAATGTATATTCATGATTTTCCAAGGACTGATCTTGTACAATCTTCAAACATTAAGGATTATACTTGTACATTTGATATTTTGAGGGTCAAATGTGGCAAGTTCTTCGAAGATGAGGGGCCATTTTTGCCAATCTTCAATTCTTCAAGGGTCTTTCTGCAAAATACAAGCTTGGGCCCGGTTCATTGTGCGACTTCGTTTCCCGTGTTCGTTTTTGAATGATTCTTGTGATCTTTTGCCAATTCCTCAATATCCGTACCTAAAAATACACAAGTAACAAACACGAGCGTATATTTGGCATATTTTATGATATTTAATGCAATTTAAGGCCGTTTTGGACGATGAGACTATGTATAAAAGCAGTCTCATCACTCCCCCATACTAAACCATTGCCGTGCCCTCACGCAATGCTAGAATAAAGTATCAAAGCATCTCCAAAATTCAATTTTATTCACTTTATTGAAATGATAAACTAGCTACATTACTACTATTGCTACTTGTGTTATAGACATAATATATGATTTTCATCGCAAAATGGGACGTTTAGGTTCATAGAATAAGAACACGTGAATGCTTCGTTAGAAATAATTTCGTCGTCCTCGATTTTCACCCTAATTCCATGCCAAGCGTGCAACGAGATCATTGTCATTATAAGTTAGTAATGCTAACACTACTCATATGCCCTAATCACGTACTTATTCTCCCATTATTCCTAAGTTGTATCTCTTATATTTTATTTTGTCTTAATGATCACGAGGATACATTGTTGACTTATGCGATAATAGAGATTTAGGTCTAAAAATAGAGTCCTAACGGTGTAACTAAAACCATCAAATCAATAACCCCTCCTAATAGACAACGATGTTAAAAAATTAAGTTGACAAGAAGAATCGATAAACACGGTTTTATAACGGTTTTGAACATGAGACTTATTACCAAGACTTTTATATGCCCCCTAACGGAAGGACCTTATTATCTTTGGTTTACCTCCATCTTTTATTCAACTTCGCCATGAAGCTTTTATTATGACTTCGGTCTTGCCTTGCCTTTTATTATCCGCCTCATCGGTGGTTTTATTAGCCAAAGACGTATATCCTCACGCTAAAGCGAATTTTGGATCTTTAAAGCTTCGAAGATTAAGGCTTGATTCACTTTCAATTTTGCATAGATTTTAGGCCTTGTGGGGCTTCAAATTGTTTGCTAGATTTAGGTGAGCACTTGAAATCTTGTTATTGGGTGAAGCTTTCGATTATTAGGGTGCCAATACTTCAAAACCGTGACGCTGGCGATACCTTAATGTCTTCCCAATTTAATTACACGGAAGCTACTAGAAAAGACTAGAAACCCAACAATCAAAACCAAACCGCTAAATCAATATTTATTAAGCAAAAAATATTTACAAGCGAAGGGAGAATAAGCAAACAACGAGAACACATGAGTTTTTGAAAGAACACGAGTATTCTACGTTTAGCATAGTAACTTATAATTAACTCTATCATTTCTCGTCCTCATTTAAGAGACTTAGCCTAATGTGTAGTTAAGGAATCAAAGCTAAGTGCTCAACACGCACGGTCGAGTCAAAAATTACTCTCGTTCTCACCATCGGAAAACCTACATTCGTGTCTTAAACACTTATAAAACATGAGAAAAATTTTAAAATTTGGCCATTTTTAGCCTTATTTAGCAACAAAACGATAACAAAACGATAAACTTTGGAAAGCGTGAAGGTTTGGCAAGGCAAGTATCTATTCACCCCCCCATACTAAAGTTAAACATTGTCCTCAATGTTTCGAGTCTAGGGGTGCAAACACCCCCATACTAGAGACGTAGTCGAATGCCTAATCTAGCATGGAAAGGGTGTAACCAATAAGTAATAGCCGTTTATGAAGTGTGCTAAAAACCTAAGGTTAGAACATAAAAGGATATATCATATGGATATTGGGAATGGCCTCCAAAGCAAACGATCGAGTGCTCCCATGAAACGAACACGAGAGGCTCCAATCGTGAAGATGATGATCTAAAAGACACAATTCACAAACAACCACGGAACAAAGGTTGGAAGGGCACAAATCCCCTCACATTACACTAATTAGAAAGCAATAATATGTACATGGATAAGCATGGGTCTCCCCCACGAGGCACCTTGTTTTTGATAACCGAGTCAAAAGCTCGACTCGAATCCCAATAAATGTGATCATTTAGGGATAATCATGGTTTGGTCAATTTTTGGTGGGGCTTACATGATAAACAAGGCCCAAAAGTACGTGGAGTACTTTAAAAATCCGATAAACGTATACCGGGGTCAAAGATAGCGTCCTCGTTCTCGGATGAAAGACGAGACAACACAACTCCAACACAAATCCCAATGGGATAGAAGAAAATAGGAGAGAAGAAATAGAATGGTGGGACAATGGGTAAGTCAAAACATTGAGCTACTCGAGGTAGACTCGCACCAATCAAATGAAAAGATTTTCCATTTATTGCATCGGTGGAAGACCGAGATTTCCCTACAAAAGCAATTCCAGGATCAAATATCTCGTCCTCGGTGGAGAAAGGGAAGGAAACATAAGGGGCTTCCCCCACACTAAGTCCACACAAAGCGTCGTCAAAAGGAGAAGACGAGCTTGTAGTACTCAAGACACGTGGTGATGACGGAGTTAGAATTGTAGAAAAATCTTTTAAATTAAATTCAAAAACTTTTCATTTTTCATCTTTAACACTCTCCTTGTGAAAACCCGATTTAATTATGTCAAAAATATTTGGCGTATCTAAAACAATGTTAGTCACTCTAAAAATTCTCACATTTTGAAAGCGTTTTGGTTTAGGTGGTGGCAAGTTTTCAAATCTTTTGTCAACAAAGAAAACCTCCCCATCGGGATCAACGTATTCATCATCCGAAGATTCACTCGAGATCGGAATCATAGGCTTAACACTCTTAACCTCCATCGGCGGAGGGGACGGAACTTCATTTTTATCAACTCCTAAAACTCTATTTGAAATTCTTTTGCAAATGCTTTTGGTGGAATCGACATTGTACAAAGATGTGATCGAATAAACATGAGAAAGAGTGGAGTTTTGCGTTGCATTAATGACGAGTTCTTCCTCATTGAAACGAAGAGTGATTTTTCTTGCATGCACATCGATAAGTGCTCTCGAGGTATCCAAAAAAGATCGACCTAAAATTAACGGAACTTTAGGATCGATGGGAATGTCAACAACAATGAAGTCCACGGGATAATAGAATTTCCCAACTTTCACAAAGACGTCCTCGGCAACTCCACAAGCTAGAATTGTAGAATGATCGGCCATTTCGATTGACATTCTTGAAGGAGTGAGATTTGGAAGATTGAGCGATTTAAAAATCTCAAGAGGCATCAAATTAATACTAGCACCAAGATCGGCCAAGGCGTAGCATTCTTCCATGTCTTGGATAGCACATAGGATTAAAAACTTTCCAGGATCACCGACTTTTTGAGGTATGCGGCTTAGAAAAACCGATGAACAATTAGACGATTTTTGCAATTTCTCTTTGTTATTCAACATACTTTTGAAGTTCGCGGCAAATCGAGGCATCATGACTAAGGCGTCGGCAAAACTTATATTAAAATGCAAGTCACGAAACATTTTCATAAAGAGTTCAAATTGATAATTATTTCGTTCTTGTGCCTTTTCCTTGTCTCGTCTTGATGGGTAGGGTAAAGGTGGTGTGGGTTGGGGCAAATTAGGCATAGGCATCGGCCTTGGAATCTCGGGTTCCATAATGGGTATAGGTTCAACCGTAGGTGTGGTTTGAGCGGTACTTCGTGGGCTTGTAATGTGCTCCTTTTCAACCACAACCTCGGGTTCTTTCTCTTTTTCCTTCTCCATAGAAGTACTTGGACGAGAAGTGGGTTCTTTGAAAGTTTTACCACTACGAGTAGTAATAACCTTCAATTCTCCTTTCGGGTTCACGATGGTATCACTAGGAAGACCACCCGAAGAAGAGGGCTTACACATGATAGCTTCAAACATCTTAGCCATACGATCTTCAAACTTAGATTGCCTAGCATCCGCTTTCAACAATTCTTGCTTAATCTCATGTTGTCCTTGCTCCATTTTTTGTTGATTTTGTTGGAGTCGTGTGACATTTCCTTCCATTTTATTAGCATGAGTTTTAAGTTCATTAGCAAGTTCGTTTTTAAGCTCGTTTTTCAATTCGGACCTTAAGCTAATCATCTCACGTTGCATGTTATCAAACTTAGCATCATTAGCCTTAGCATAATCTAAAAATTCTCCTTGTAAATTTTTAGTGTGAGCATTTTGAAAACCTTGAGTAGGAGTTTGAAAATCACGGTTTTGGTTTTGGTTTGAAATTTGCCCATTTCCACTTTGGTAATTACCTTTGTTATAATTCCTTTGATTTCCTTGGTAATTTCCACCTTGATTGTTGTTTCGATAGTTATTAGCATTTTGATTTTGTGGAGCTTGATTTGAACGTGAACCTTGACCGATTTGGTTATAAGTTCCCGTGGCTACATAAGCATTCGAAGTGTTACCATCCGCGGTAATGCACTCGGAAAAATCATGAGCTCCACCACATGAAATACAACTCTTAGCAACCGCTTTAACCGAAGCGGTGTTTGAAGCTTCTTGAGCTTTCCAATGAGACATAAGAGTCGAAAACCTATCGAAAAACCGATTCTCCTCATTTGCTTCATCTTGCAAGGCATTAATGGAACGAGATGATGACGAGCCCAAATTGGCAACACTCGGTGTGTTACGAGGGATATAGACCTTAGACCTATTTTCTATGATTTTCAAAGCCTCATTGGTCGTTTTGCACAAAAAATTACCACCCGCGGCGGCATTTAAATAATCTCGTTCATGTTCATTAAGCCCATTATAAAAAGTGTCAATTTGATGCAATTCGGAAAAATCATGGTGTGGACATTCATGTAACATTTCTTTAAACCTTTCCCAAGCCATTGAAAAACTTTCATTTGGTCTTTGTGTAAAACGTGAAATCTCGTTTTTCAAATGTGTTGTCTTAGATGGTGGAAAAAATTGATTCACAAATTTAGACACGAGATCGGCCCATGTCAAAATCGAATTCGGCGGTTCTTTCTCAAGCCAAATCTTGGCGGGTCCATCTAACGAGTAAGGAAACAACATCATCTTAATGGCATCGTGTGGTACATCCTTAAACTTGCTTGTCGCGGTGAGACGATTAAATTGCCTAATGTGATAATGTGGGTTGTCTTTTTCGTGACCGTGAAACTTGTTTGCTTGAAGCATAGACATTAAACCCGTTTTGATCTCAAAGTTCTCCGCAAGGATGGCGGGAATCACAATGGCCTCTCCAAAACCCTCGGTGGGTGCTTGAAGCAACTCCATCATAGTACGATTAGCCATGATAGCTTCTTGTTCTACAATAGGTTCCTCACTTGGAGACTCCTCACTAGAATGAGTTTTAGTAGGAGTTTTGTTCTTGCGTCTACGTGCACGTTTTGCTTGATTACGAGTGAGCATAAACGTCACGTACAACGTGGAGACGAGCAAAGAAGATTCTTTTTGGTATTTTGTGTTTTTCAATTTTTTTTGTGGTTTTTGATTGTATTAACCTTTTTGGAAATTGGTGAATATATTAAGTAGACAATGAGTCCACAAATCTCCTCACTAATCAAATCTCTTGATTAAAAAGGCCTCAAGGAATGAAAACGATCACGTAGAGTGAACGCCTTCGATGACTTTAGAACGATGGTGGAACACCAAATCGTTCAAGAGGGTTTAATCAAATGAAAACCAAGAAAATATATATGATATGTAGTAATACTTTGGGCGGCAAAACCCTCGATTCACTCTCAAAATCAAATACGCACAAGCAAGCGGAGGAAACGAGGCGGCGCGAAGCACTTAAGAGCCTTTTTCCTTTAGGTTGTGAAATACAACCGCCTTATACCCACCTTATAGTTTGTATTATCAAGATTAAGCTTCACGAAAGTATTTATCTATTTTTGCCTTTTTCTTTGGTTTGAGATTCGAATACAATGATCGAGTGATGAAATCCCGAATCAAGGTTTTGATTGCTCACGTATTTGGAGTACTTGTGTATTTATTGTTCTACGTATACAATATAGTAATAATATTCACACAAAAACCGAAAAACGATAATACGTATTAATAGAGTGCTATTAATACAATTATATTTATGGCTAATATAAAAAAAACAACAATGTTCAATCAAAACACAACACGCCTCCCCGGCAGCGGCGCCATTTTGATAGTTGTAAAATTACACTTGTTTAGGAAAACAAGGTAAAAGCGGTAAGTATTAAGCGTCGGTTTAGGAAAACCAAGCACTTATGACCCAAATGAGTGGGGATCGTTCTCTCGAGGAGGCACGTGTGTTGTGTAATGAATTGATTGATTGATTATGTTTTTGATTATTAATGAGAAGAAAAGAAGAGAAAATGACGAAGACGAAAAAAAAAATAGAAAAATAAGGCAAAAACACTACTAGAAAGTTACGACGTAGAACGTAAAAAGTGCAAAATTTAAAATTTTAATCTAAAAATTCCTAAAAATTACTAAAAATCCACAATAAAATTCTAAGGGTTTACAAAAAATCAAAACTTGCCAAAACCTTTTAATTAATTTAATAATGACTTTTTAATGCTAACTAAAGCCCTAAAAATCACTTTTAAATATTAAAAAGCCCTAAACAAGATTTTATAGTTTGTAAACCTCAAAAATGACCTAATTAAACTAAAAACTATTTTTAAAAATTTTAAAACCAAATTAAACTATTTTTAAACTCCTAAAAACTATTAAAATCTATTAAATCTTAAATTAATTCTAAAAATTAATTGAAAAGCCTAAAAATTAATTGGAAAGTGACAAAGGTCCTATTTAATGATAAAGAACCTAGGAAAAATGAAAAAGAAATAAAAATAAATCTTTTTATTTTAATGAATAAAATAATAATAAAATAATCTAAAAAATTAAAAGTTTTCAAATAAATTCTAAAAAATTCTCAAAAATCCTAAATATTCTAACTAGAAAGAAAATGTAAATTAAAGTCCCTAAAACCTTTTAGTTAATTTTATATTAATTTTTAAAGTTGTCTAAAAACCCTAAAATTAAATAAAATTAAAAATTAAAGTTTTTGAAAACTTTTTTAAATGTAAACCTCAAAAATACAAATAAAAACCTAAAAACTATTTTTTTGTATTTTTTTATTACTGTTTAATATTATTAAATGACTTTTTAAATTTAAAACTAAAAATAATCCTAAAAATTAATTAAATAATGTGAAAAATAAAACTTTTGAACAGAAAAATCCTAAAACCTATGAATATCCTATGAAAAATGAAATAAGCCCAAAAAGCTTACTAAATAAGCTGGAAAAATAGAAATAAGCTACGGCTTATTTATTTAAGCCCAAACCAAAAACGTGTTAAATAACGTTTGAAAACAAACATAAACGTAAAAAGGTATCCAGATCAACGGTAGAACTCTTAACCCTCCAGCGAGAGGTCTAGGGTTCGAGTCCGTTGCGGGTATTCTTTTTATAAAAATTTCTTTTTTTATTTTTTTTTTATAATCCAAACTGACACACTTGTATGACTTGTAAAACACAATTCCAACCACTTTTTATGCAAGATTAAACAAGCTATGATCAAAAACGTATTCAGTTCTGCTATGGTTGCTGATGAACAAGTGTGAGTGCACACTTGAGCACTTTGGAGCCAAGAGGTGCTTGGCTATGCTTTGTTTGTGGAAGATTTTGGAAGAACAAGGCACCCTTGTGCTCTTTGAAGCACAAGGAGTCAGAATCAAGCAGATAGAGTAACACTTTGCACTTAAAAATCACAAACAAATACACACAAAAGCACTTCAAGTTTCTGATGTAAAAAATGAAGGTCTGGTGGGCTTTATGTTAAACAAAATGCACACCAATGAGATTCAAGCTCCTATGTTTTGGACACACAGGCTTCAAATAGCACAAAAGTAAACTCAAACCTTAAATCACCCTAACACTTAATAGAATTCAATATCCAAGCTCAATTTTTCATGAAAAATAAGCAGCAAAATGGTTATGCAGATTTCAAGCTCACTTTTCACTTTTTTATGCAACAACTTGTTACCAAACTATCCAAACCTACTTACCAACTAACTAAAAACCTATCTTAACCTTTTTGAGTGACTCTAACATGTTTTAAAATCACAAATTAAGATATCTCCCCTGCTAAAACTTGTATCCAAACAGCCCTTTAAATCTTGTAAACCAACTTTTAACAAATCAAAACACCCTAAAACCTATTCAAGCTTGTCACAAACAGGTCTAGCATGCATACAAACTTAAATGAACACAAATCAAACACCTTAACACACAATTAGCACCAAATCAAACAAATCACATGAAACTATAATTTTTCTGAAATTTCAAAAAGTAAAAGGGAAATACCTTAGGACCTTACTTCCAAGGTCCTTGTGGTTGCACAACCACCTCCTATACCAACTCGGGTTGGTGCAGAAAAATTATCAACACTCCTTCAATCCTGAAAAAATCCAAAAAAAGAAAAAACAAGTACAAGCTCCAATATGTATTCTGTTTTTACTTTTTCTTCTTAAAATCCTTTTCACCAACCTTTTTAAAACTTCAAACACGTTTTAAAACACTTCAAACTCACAAATCTCCTTCCTTTTCCACTTTCACTTCCAAGGAATGAGATTTGAAAGGTTTGAACAAAAATTAAAAAACCTTCAAAAACTTTTGAAGATCAAACACACTTCTGAAATTTGGAACTCAGTTTCATAGCCTTAAACACAACACACAAACTTTTTAATTCAATAAAAGGAATTATAATTGTTAAGACAAACACCAAACTTTATTAATTAAAAAAGGGATTACAAGGTTTTGGCTAAAAAACTGGAACCAGAGGGGATACCACACATTGGTCCTCCTTAAATAGACTAACTAGGAACATTCTAGGTCTATGAATAAAAAAATACATAACTTAAACCCTAATACTGGAAATGCCTAAAAAGCCCCTTTCTTCTTGGACGGATTATTGGTCAAAAGTCACCCATGTGATGCCAGTGATGTTTGAATGGATTTGGAACGTTGGATGAGCCTTGGGGACCAAGGGGAGTGATCCTGGGTGTTGGTTGGTCGGGCATTGGGTTTGGGTGAGTGAGACGTGAGCAGGGGAGGGGTCCACCTTCACATGGGGTTGTCCAGGGTCACGGTTTGAGTGTGGGATGTGATGAGGGTGAAGTGAATTAGTGATATGCACTTTTAGAGGGAATAACCCTTTGTTTTTGATTTAATTGGACCTGGGTAATTTTAGGGTTTAAGTGGGATTAGGATGGGGTTTAATCTATTTTGGGTAAGAATATTTTTAAATAAAGTGTTTAGGAGGGAAATGGGTGGGGTGTTGACTGGGGTTTGACCCAGTTTATTAAATAAACTTGGGTTGTGGACGGGTAGGGTTACGAGTTTGGGTAGGATATGGGTTGGTGGGTGGGTAGGACTGAGGTGGCGAGTTGTGGTTGGTTGTGGGAGTTTGTTGTTTTGACAGATTAGGTCCCCAGGCTTTCCATTTTCATTCACTTTGTTTTAAATGTCCATCAGCGCCTAGTTAGCCTTTGTCAACTTTTGACAACTTGTCAAAAGTGGCACAATCAATTCCATAACTTTTCCAAAGGGTTTTTAATGTATATTCATGATTTTCCAAGGACTGATCTTGTACAATCTTCAAACATTAAGGATTATACTTGTACATTTGATATTTTGAGGGTCAAATGTGGCAAGTTCTTCAAAGATGAGGGGCCATTTTTGCCAATCTTCAATTCTTCAAGGGTCTTTTTGCAAAATCCAAACTTGGGCCCGGTTCATTGTGCGACTTCGTTTCCCGTGTTCGTTTTTGAATGATTCTTGTGATCTTTTGCCAATTCCTCAATATCCGTACCTAAAAATACACAAGTAACAAACACGAGCATATATTTGGCATATTTTATGATATTTAATGCAATTTAAGGCCGTTTTGGACGATGAGACTATGTATAAAAGCAGTCTCATCACTCCCCCATACTAAACCATTACCGTGCCCTCACGCAATGCTAGAATAAAGTATCAAAGCATCTCCAAAATTCAATTTTATTCACTTTATTGAAATGATAAACTAGCTACATTACTACTATTGCTACTTGTGTTATAGACATAATATATGATTTTCATCGCAAAATGGGACGTTTAGGTTCATAGAATAAGAACACGTGAATGCTTCGTTAGAAATAATTTCGTCGTCCTCGATTTTCACCCTAATTCCATGCCAAGCGTGCAACGAGATCATTGTCATTATAAGTTAGTAATGCTAACACTACTCATATGCCCTAATCACGTACTTATTCTCCCATTATTCCTAAGTTGTATCTCTTATATTTTATTTTGTCTTAATGATCACGAGGATACATTGTTGACTTATGCGATAATAGAGATTTAGGTCTAAAAATAGAGTCCTAACGGTGTAACTAAAACCATCAAATCAATAACCCCTCCTAATAGACAACGATGTTAAAAAATTAAGTTGACAAGAAGAATCGATAAACACGGTTTTATAACGGTTTTGAACATGAGACTTATTACCAAGACTTTTATACGCCCCCTAACGGAAGGACCTTATTATCTTTGGTTTACCTCCATCTTTTATTCAACTTCGCCATGAAGCTTTTATTATGACTTCGATCTTGCCTTGCCTTTTATTATCCGCCTCATCGGTGGTTTTATTAGCCAAAGACGTATATCCTCACGCTAAAGCGAATTTTGGATCTTTAAAGCTTCGAAGATTAAGGCTTGATTCACTTTCAATTTTGCATAGATTTTAGGCCTTGTGGGGCTTCAAATTGTTTGCTAGATTTAGGTGAGCACTTGAAATCTTGTTATTGGGTGAAGCTTTCGATTATTAGGGTGCCAATACTTCAAAACCGTGACGCTGGCGATACCTTAATGTCTTCCCAATTTAATTACACGGAAGCTACTAGAAAAGACTAGAAACCCAACAATCAAAACCAAACCGCTAAATCAATATTTATTAAGCAAAAAATATTTACAAGCGAAGGGAGAATAAGCAAACAACGAGAACACATGAGTTTTTGAAAGAACACGAGTATTCTACGTTTAGCATAGTAACTTATAATTAACTCTATCATTTCTCGTCCTCATTTAAGAGACTTAGCCTAATGTGTAGTTAAGGAATCAAAGCTAAGTGCTCAACACGCACGGTCGAGTCAAAAATTACTCTCGTTCTCACCATCGGAAAACCTACATTCGTGTCTTAAACACTTATAAAACATGAGAAAAATTTTAAAATTTGGCCATTTTTAGCCTTATTTTGCAACAAAACGATAACAAAACGATAAACTTTGGAAAGCGTGAAGGTTTGGCAAGGCAAGTATCTATTCACCATTTTGATAGTTGTAAAATTACACTTGTTTAGGAAAACAAGGTAAAAGCGGTAAGTATTAAGCGTCGGTTTAGGAAAACCAAGCACTTATGACCCAAATGAGTGGGGATCGTTCTCTCGAGGAGGCACGTGTGTTGTGTAATGAATTGATTGATTGATTATGTTTTTGATTATTAATGAGAAGAAAAGAAGAGAAAATGACGAAGACGAAAAAAAAAAAATAGAAAAATAAGGCAAAAACACTACTAGAAAGTTACGACGTAGAAAGTAAAAAGTGCAAAATTTAAAATTTTAATCTAAAAATTCCTAAAAATTACTAAAAATCCACAATAAAATTCTAAGGGTTTACAAAAAATCAAAACTTGCCAAAACCTTTTAATTAATTTAATAATGACTTTTTAATGCTAACTAAAGCCCTAAAAATCACTTTTAAATATTAAAAAGCCCTAAACAAGATTTTATAGTTTGTAAACCTCAAAAATGACCTAATTAAACTAAAAACTATTTTTAAAAATTTTAAAACCAAATTAAACTATTTTTAAACTCCTAAAAACTATTAAAATCTATTAAATCTTAAATTAATTCTAAAAATTAATTGAAAAGCCTAAAAATTAATTGGAAAGTGACAATGGTCCTATTTAATGATAAAGAACCTAGGAAAAATGAAAAAGAAATAAAAATAAAACTTTTTATTTTAATGAATAAAATAATAATAAAATAATCTAAAAAATTAAAAGTT
The DNA here is from genome assembly GCA_025667525.1 of Glebionis coronaria. Classification (NCBI taxonomy): domain Eukaryota; kingdom Viridiplantae; phylum Streptophyta; class Magnoliopsida; order Asterales; family Asteraceae; genus Glebionis; species Glebionis coronaria. Next base: position 306,073,797 of record CM046874.1, read on the forward strand.
TTCAAATAAATTCTAAAAAATTCTAAAAAATCCTAAATATTCTAACTAGAAAGAAAATGTAAATTAAAGTCCCTAAAACCTTTTAGTTAATTTTATATTAATTTTTAAAGTTGTCTAAAAACCCTAAAATTAAATAAAATTAAAAATTAAAGTTTTTGAAAACTTTTTTATATGTAAACCTCAAAAATACAAATAAAAAACTAAAAACTATTTTTTTGTATTTTTTTATTACTGTTTAATATTATTAAATGACTTTTTAAATTTAAAACTAAAAATAATCCTAAAAATTAATTAAATAATGTGAAAAATAAAACTTTTGAACAGAAAAATCCTAAAACCTATGAATATCCTATGAAAAATGAAATAAGCCCAAAAAGCTTACTAAATAAGCTGGAAAAATAGAAATAAGCTACGGCTTATTTATTTAAGCCCAAACCAAAAACGTGTTAAATAACGTTTGAAAACAAACATAAACGTAAAAAGGTATCCAGATCAACGGTAGAACTCTTAACCCTCCAGCGAGAGGTCTAGGGTTCGAGTCCGTTGCGGGTATTCTTTTTATAAAAATTTCTTTTTTTATTTTTTTTTATAATCCAAACTGACACACTTGTATGACTTGTAAAACACAATTCCAATCACTTTTTATGCAAGATTAAACAAGCTATGATCAAAAACGTATTCAGTTCTGCTATGGTTGCTGATGAACAAGTGTGAGTGCACACTTGAGCACTTTGGAGCCAAGAGGTGCTTGGCTATGCTTTGTTTATGGAAGATTTTGGAAGAACAAGGCACCCTTGTGCTCTTTGAAGCACAAGGAGTCAGAATCAAGCAGATAGAGTAACACTTTGCACTTAAAAATCACAAACAAATACACACAAAAGCACTTCAAGTTTCTGATGTAAAAAATGAAGGTCTGGTGGGCTTTATGTTAAACAAAATGCACACCAATGAGATTCAAGCTCCTATGTTTTGCACACACAGGCTTCAAATAGCACACAAGTAAACTCAAACCTTAAATCACCCTAACACTTAATAGAATTCAATATCCAAGCTCAATTTTTCATGAAAAATAAGCAGCAAAATGGTTATGCAGATTTCAAGCTCACTTTTCACTTTTTTATGCAACAACTTGTTACCAAACTATCCAAACCTACTTACCAACTAACTAAAAACCTATCTTAACCTTTTTGAGTGACTCTAACATGTTTTAAAATCACAAATTAAGATATCTCCCCTGCTAAAACTTGTATCCAAACAGCCCTTTAAATCTTGTAAACCAACTTTTAACAAATCAAAACACCCTAAAACCTATTCAAGCTTGTCACAAACAGGTCTAGCATGCATACAAACTTAAATGAACACAAATCAAACACCTTAACACACAATTAGCACCAAATCAAACAAATCACATGAAACTATAATTTTTCTGAAATTTCAAAAAGTAAAAGGGAAATACCTTAGGACCTTACTTCCAAGGTCCTTGTGGTTGCACAACCACCTCCTATACCAACTCGGGTTGGTGCAGAAAAATTATCAACACTCCTTCAATCCTGAAAAAATCCAAAAAAAGAAAAAACAAGTACAAGCTCCAATATGTATTCTGTTTTTTACTTTTTCTTCTTAAAATCCTTTTCACCAACCTTTTTAAAACTTCAAACACGTTTTAAAACACTTCAAACTCACAAATCTCCTTCCTTTTCCACTTTCACTTCCAAGGAATGAGATTTGAAAGGTTTGAACAAAAATTAAAAAACCTTCAAAAACTTTTGAAGATCAAACACACTTCTGAAATTTGGAACTCAGTTTCATAGCCTTAAACACAACACACAAACTTTTTAATTCAATAAAAGGAATTATAATTGTTAAGACAAACACCAAACTTTATTAATTAAAAAAGGGATTACAAGGTTTTGGCTAAAAAACTGGAACCAGAGGGGATACCACACATTGGTCCTCCTTAAATAGACTAACTAGGAACATTCTAGGTCTATGAATAAAAAAATACATAACTTAAACCCTAATACTGGAAATGCCTAAAAAGCCCCTTTCTTCTTGGACGGATTATTGGTCAAAAGTCACCCATGTGATGCCAGTGATGTTTGAATGGATTTGGAACGTTGGATGAGCCTTGGGGACCAAGGGGAGTGATCCTGGGTGTTGGTTTGGTCGGGCATTGGGTTTGGGTGAGTGAGACGTGAGCAGGGGAGGGGTCCACCTTCACATGGGGTTGTCCAGGGTCACGGTTTGAGTGTGGGATGTGATGAGGGTGAAGTGAATTAGTGATCTGCACTTTTAGAGGGAATAACCCTTTGTTTTTTATTTAATTGGACCTGGGTAATTTTAGGGTTTAAGTGGGATTAGGATGGGGTTTAATCTATTTTGGGTAAGAATATTTTTAAATAAAGTGTTTAGGAGGGAAATGGGTGGGGTGTTGACTGGGGTTTGACCTAGTTTATTAAATAAACTTGGGTTGTGGACGGGTAGGGTTACGGGTTTGGGTAGGATATGGGTTGGTGGGTGGGTAGGGCTGAGGTGGCGAGTTGTGGTTGGTTGTGGGAGTTAGTTGTTTTGACAGATTAGGTCCCCAGGCTTTCCATTTTCATTCACTTTGTTTTAAATGTCCATCAGCGCCTAGTTAGCCTTTGTCAACTTTTGACAACTTGTCAAAAGTGGCACAATCAATTCCATAACTATTCCAAAGGGTTTTTAATGTATATTCATGATTTTCCAAGGACTGATCTTGTACAATCTTCAAACATTAAGGATTATACTTGTACATTTGATATTTTGAGGGTCAAATGTGGCAAGTTCTTCAAAGATGAGGGGCCATTTTTGCCAATCTTCAATTCTTCAAGGGTCTTTTTGCAAAATCCAAACTTGGGCCCGGTTCATTATGCGACTTCGTTTCCCGTGTTCGTTTTTGAATGATTCTTGTGATCTTTTGCCAATTCCTCAATATCCGTACCTAAAAATACACAAGTAACAAACACGAGCATATATTTGGCATATTTTATGATATTTAATGCAATTTAAGGCCGTTTTGGACGATGAGACTATGTATAAAAGCAGTCTCATCACTCCCCCATACTAAACCATTGCCGTGCCCTCACGCAATGCTAGAATAAAGTATCAAAGCATCTCCAAAATTCAATTTTATTCACTTTATTGAAATGATAAACTAGCTACATTACTACTATTGCTACTTGTGTTATAGACATAATATATGATTTTCATCGCAAAATGGGACGTTTAGGTTCATAGAATAAGAACACGTGAATGCTTCGTTAGAAATAATTTCGTCGTCCTCGATTTTCACCCTAATTCCATGCCAAGCGTGCAACGAGATCATTGTCATTATAAGTTAGTAATGCTAACACTACTCATATGCCCTAATCACGTACTTATTCTCCCATTATTCCTAAGTTGTATCTCTTATATTTTATTTTGTCTTAATGATCACGAGGATACATTGTTGACTTATGCGATAATAGAGATTTAGGTCTAAAAATAGAGTCCTAACGGTGTAACTAAAACCATCAAATCAATAACCCCTCCTAATAGACAACGATGTTAAAAAATTAAGTTGACAAGAAGAATCGATAAACACGGTTTTATAACGGTTTTGAACATGAGACTTATTACCAAGACTTTTATACGCCCCCTAACGGAAGGACCTTATTATCTTTGGTTTACCTCCATCTTTTATTCAACTTCGCCATGAAGCTTTTATTATGACTTCGGTCTTGCCTTGCCTTTTATTATCCGCCTCATCGGTGGTTTTATTAGCCACAGACGTATATCCTCACGCTAAAGCGAATTTTGGATCTTTAAAGCTTCGAAGATTAAGGCTTGATTCACTTTCAATTTTGCATAGATTTTAGGCCTTGTGGGGCTTCAAATTGTTTGCTAGATTTAGGTGAGCACTTGAAATCTTGTTATTGGGTGAAGCTTTCGATTATTAGGGTGCCAATACTTCAAAACCGTGACGCTGGCGATACCTTAATGTCTTCCCAATTTAATTACACGGAAGCTACTAGAAAAGACTAGAAACCCAACAATCAAAACCAAACCGCTAAATCAATATTTATTAAGCAAAAAATATTTACAAGCGAAGGGAGAATAAGCAAACAACGAGAACACATGAGTTTTTGAAAGAACACGAGTATTCTACGTTTAGCATAGTAACTTATAATTAACTCTATCATTTCTCGTCCTCATTTAAGAGACTTAGCCTAATGTGTAGTTAAGGAATCAAAGCTAAGTGCTCAACACGCACGGTCGAGTCAAAAATTACTCTCGTTCTCACCATCGGAAAACCTACATTCGTGTCTTAAACACTTATAAAACATGAGAAAAATTTTAAAATTTGGCCATTTTTAGCCTTATTTTGCAACAAAACTATAAACAAAACGATAAACTTTGGAAAGCGTGAAGGTTTGGCAAGGCAAGTATCTATTCACCCCCCCATACTAAAGTTAAACATTACACTTGATAGTTGTAAAATTACACTTGTTTAGGAAAACAAGGTAAAAGCGGTAAGTATTAAGCGTCGGTTTAGGAAAACCAAGCACTTATGACCCAAATGAGTGGGGATCGTTCTCTCGAGGAGGCACGTGTGTTGTGTAATGAATTGATTGATTGATTATGTTTTTGATTATTAATGAGAAGAAAAGAAGAGAAAATGACGAAGACGAAAAAAAAATAGAAAAATAAGGCAAAAACACTACTAGAAAGTTACGACGTAGAACGTAAAAAGTGCAAAATTTAAAATTTTAATCTAAAAATTCCTAAAAATTACTAAAAATCCACAATAAAATTCTAAGGGTTTACAAAAAATCAAAACTTGCCAAAACCTTTTAATTAATTTAATAATGACTTTTTAATGCTAACTAAAGCCCTAAAAATCACTTTTAAATATTAAAAAGCCCTAAACAAGATTTTATAGTTTGTAAACCTCAAAAATGACCTAATTAAACTAAAAACTATTTTTAAAAATGTTAAAACCAAATTAAACTATTTTTAAACTCCTAAAAACTATTAAAATCTATTAAATCTTAAATTAATTCTAAAAATTAATTGAAAAGCCTAAAAATTAATTGGAAAGTGACAAAGGTCCTATTTAATGATAAAGAACCTAGGAAAAATGAAAAAGAAATAAAAATAAAACTTTTTATTTTAATGAATAAAATAATAATAAAATAAGCTAAAAAATTAAAAGTTTTCAAATAAATTTTAAAAAATTCTCAAAAATCCTAAATATTCTAACTAGAAAGAAAATGTAAATTAAAGTCCCTAAAACCTTTTAGTTAATTTTATATTAATTTTTAAAGTTGTCTAAAAACCCTAAAATTAAATAAAATTAAAAATTAAAGTTTTTGAAAACTTTTTTATATGTAAACCTCAAAAATACAAATAAAAACCTAAAAACTATTTTTTTGTATTTTTTATTACTGTTTAATATTATTAAATGACTTTTTAAATTTAAAACTAAAAATAATCCTAAAAATTAATTAAATAATGTGAAAAATAAAACTTTTGAACAGAAAAATCCTAAAACCTATGAATATCCTATGAAAAATGAAATAAGCCCAAAAAGCTTACTAAATAAGCTGGAAAAATAGAAATAAGCTACGGCTTATTTATTTAAGCCCAAACCAAAAACGTGTTAAATAACGTTTGAAAACAAACATAAACGTAAAAAGGTATCCAGATCAACGGTAGAACTCTTAACCCTCCAGCGAGAGGTCTAGGGTTCGAGTCCGTTGCGGGTATTCTTTTTATAAAAATTTCTTTTTTTATTTTTTTTTTATAATCCAAACTGACACACTTGTATGACTTGTAAAACACAATTCCAATCACTTTTTATGCAAGATTAAACAAGCTATGATCAAAAACGTATTCAGTTCTGCTATGGTTGCTGATGAACAAGTGTGAGTGCACACTTGAGCACTTTGGAGCCAAGAGGTGCTTGGCTATGCTTTGTTTGTGGAAGATTTTGGAAGAACAAGGCACCCTTGTGCTCTTTGAAGCACAAGGAGTCAGAATCAAGCAGATAGAGTAACACTTTGCACTTAAAAATCACAAACAAATACACACAAAAGCACTTCAAGTTTCTGATGTAAAAAATGAAGGTCTGGTGGGCTTTATGTTTAACAAAATGCACACCAATGAGATTCAAGCTCCTATGTTTTGCACACACAGGCTTCAAATAGCACACAAGTAAACTCAAACCTTAAATCACCCTAACACTTAATAGAATTCAATATCCAAGCTCAATTTTTCATGAAAAATAAGCAGCAAAATGGTTATGCAGATTTCAAGCTCACTTTTCACTTTTTTATGCAACAACTTGTTACCAAACTATCCAAACCTACTTACCAACTAACTAAAAACCTATCTTAACCTTTTTGAGTGACTCTAACATGTTTTAAAATCACAAATTAAGATATCTCCCCTGCTAAAACTTGTATCCAAACAGCCCTTTAAATCTTGTAAACCAACTTTTAACAAATCAAAACACCCTAAAACCTATTCAAGCTTGTCACAAACAGGTCTAGCATGCATACAAACTTAAATGAACACAAATCAAACACCTTAACACACAATTAGCACCAAATCAAACAAATCACATGAAACTATAATTATTCTGAAATTTCAAAAAGTAAAAGGGAAATACCTTAGGACCTTACTTCCAAGGTCCTTGTGGTTGCACAACCACCTCCTATACCAACTCGGGTTGGTGCAGAAAAATTATCAACACTCCTTCAATCCTGAAAAAATCCAAAAAAAGAAAAAACAAGTACAAGCTCCAATATGTATTCTGTTTTTACTTTTTCTTCTTAAAATCCTTTTCACCAACCTTTTTAAAACTTCAAACACGTTTTAAAACACTTCAAACTCACAAATCTCCTTCCTTTTCCACTTTCACTTCCAAGGAATGAGATTTGAAAGGTTTGAACAAAAATTAAAAAACCTTCAAAAACTTTTGAAGATCAAACACACTTCTGAAATTTGGAACTCAGTTCATAGCCTTAAACACAACACACAAACTTTTTAATTCAATAAAAGGAATTATAATTGTTAAGACAAACACCAAACTTTATTAATTAAAAAAGGGATTACAAGGTTTTGGCTAAAAAACTGGAACCAGAGGGGATACCACACATTGGTCCTCCTTAAATAGACTAACTAGGAACATTTTAGGTCTATGAATAAAAAAATACATAACTTAAACCCTAATACTGGAAATGCCTAAAAAGCCCCTTTCTTCTTGGACGGATTATTGGTCAAAAGTCACCCATGTGATGCCAGTGATGTTTGAATGGATTTGGAACGTTGGATGAGCCTTGGGGACCAAGGGGAGTGATCCTGGGTGTTGGTTTGGTCGGGCATTGGGTTTGGGTGAGTGAGACGTGAGCAGGGGAGGGGTCCACCTTCACATGGGGTTGTCCAGGGTCACGGTTTGAGTGTGGGATGTGATGAGGGTGAAGTGAATTAGTGATCTGCACTTTTAGAGGGAATAACCCTTTGTTTTTTATTTAATTGGACCTGTGTAATTTTAGGGTTTAAGTGGGATTAGGATGGGGTTTAATCTATTTTGGGTAAGAATATTTTTAAATAAAGTGTTTAGGAGGGAAATGGGTGGGGTGTTGACTGGGGTTTTGACCCAGTTTATTAAATAAACTTTGGTTGTGGACGGGTAGGGTTACGGGTTTGGGTAGGATATGGGTTGGTGGGTGGGTAGGGCTGAGGTGGCGAGTTGTGGTTGGTTGTGGGAGTTTGTTGTTTTGACAGATTAGGTCCCCAGGCTTTCCATTTTCATTCACTTTGTTTTAAATGTCCATCAGCGCCTAGTTAGCCTTTGTCAACTTTTGACAACTTGTCAAAAGTGGCACAATCAATTCCATAACTTTTCCAAAGGGTTTTTAATGTATATTCATGATTTTCCAAGGACTGATCTTGTACAATCTTCAAACATTAAGGATTATACTTGTACATTTGATATTTTGAGGGTCAAATGTGGCAAGTTCTTCAAAGATGAGGGGCCATTTTTTACCAATCTTCAATTCTTCAAGGGTCTTTTTGCAAAATCCAAACTTGGGCCCTGTTCATTGTGCGACTTCGTTTCCCGTGCTCGTTTTTGAATGATTCTTGTGATCTTTTGCCAATTCCTTAATATCCGTACCTAAAAATACACAAGTAACAAACACGAGCATATATTTGGCATATTTTATGATATTTAATGCAATTTAAGGCCGTTTTGGACGATGAGACTATGTATAAAAGCAGTCTCATCAGACCTATATTTGGCATGTACTTCATTCTTCAAATCTTCGGAAGACGTTCTTGAAATTATGGTCTTCTCTTCATATTTTGGAATTTCTTCACTTGACGTTTTTGAGAGATTCTTCATACTTGTACCACGACTTCATCATTTTTCTTCAATCTTTATTTTGGACTTTGATATACAACAATCCCCCTCCTTTTAGGACTTGGATACATTTATCCTCATACCTTGTAAGGTTCTTTTGGATAGACTTTCTCCATGATCTTTAGGGGAGTAATTGCTTCTCGTCGTGTGTCTCGATCCTTCATATTGATTTTGGAATAATGATTCTTCACATCATCTTGGATCTTTAGCAACAAAATAGAGCTCCTCATGCCTTGTTAGGGCCTTTTTGGATCTTTCACCAATCTTCGCGTCCCGCTTCAATAAGTTATGCCTTGGCTATGAACTTTATTCAACCACGAGCAACTTTTAAACAATCTTGGGCTAGAAGCTAAGTAACCTTTCAAATCGTACGACCTTACTTATTGAAATTAATTTATTCCTAATGCATTGATCTTATGGGAGAAAAAGCCACAATTAAAAACATATGAGTTTTTTGAATGAACATTTTCATGTTCTACGTTTAGCATGATCACTTGTCTAACTCTATCATTTCTCGTTCTTCACTATTTAAAGACCTCTAATTAAAGAGACTCGTGAATACTTAGCCATGCAAGTCAAAATTAAGCCAAATTTGGATTAGTTTTATTAAGACTATATTAAATCGAAGTTTTGGGTTTTCAAGCCACCAATAGGATCTTGCACTTTCGTAGACTTTTTCAAGTTTAGAGAATGCATTTTAAATTTCCCTTGATAAGTGACTTTCTAGGATCATTTATAGGAACTTGCGAAAAGTTCTTGTTCTTAACCCGTATGAGCTAAGAATTTCGCGTTTTTAAGTTCCCTATATAAAAGTCTAGCAAAACTCGATTCAAGCGGGTTAAGGAATGTAAAGGGCTCCAAATGCCCATCAAGTCAAAAATTAACTCTTATTCTACCCATCGGAAAATATACATTCGTGTCTTAAAAACACTTATGAAAACTACGAATAATTTTAAAATTGGGCCATTTTTAGCCTTATTAGCAACAAAACAAAACAAAATGTTGAAAGTTGGAAAACGTGAGAGCGTAGCAAGGCAAGTATCTATTCACCCCCCCATACTAAAATAACATTATCCTCAATGTTTCGAGTCTAAAGGTGGAGCACCCCCATACTAGAGACGAAGAGTCGAATGCTTAGGATCTAGCATGGAAAGGGTGATCAACAATATCTCTAAAGCCGTCTATGAAGTATGCTAAAAGATAATTGTTAGAACAATAAAGGATATGTCATGGATTCGTGAAAAACTCTTCAAGCAAACGATCGAGGCTCACGTAAACGAACACGAGAGTTTTCAATCGTGGCGATGATGATGATCTAGATAACACATTCAAAAACAACCACGAGACAACGAGTTGGAAGGGCACAAATCCCCTATCATTAACTATATTAGAAAGCATTATATATACAATGGATAAGCATGGGATCTCCCTCATGAGGCACCTAGTTTTTTATTACCGAGTCATGAGCTAGACTCGATCCCCTCAATGCTAATTATCATTGGGGAAGGTGGCTTGGTCGAGGTCGTCCAACGAAGGGACTTCCCCACCGAAGTAGTGCTTAAGCCTATGTCCATTCACCTTGAAATTAGGACCATCATTTTGAGCTAGCTCGATGGTCCCATAAGGAAACACTTGTGTTATGGTGAATGGACCCGTCCAACGAGATTTCAATTTCCCAGAAAACATCTTCAAACGAGAGTTAAAAAGTAACACTTGATCACCAACGTTGAAAACCCGGTTTTTAATCTTTGAATCATGAAACTTTTTAGTCTTTTCCTTAAAAATTAATGGATTTTTATAAGCCATATCTCTTAATTATCCAGTTCATTCAATTGTATCTTCCGGTGATCTCCCGCGGTCTTTAAGTCATAGTTGGCATGCTTTAGGGACCAATATGCCTTATGCTCTAAATCAATAGGAAAATGACAATTCTTTCCATAAACCAACTTATAAGGAGTACAATCGATAGGTGTCTTATAAGCGGTCCGAAAGGCCCATAAAGCGTCATCGAGTTTGTCGGACCATGAAGCGCGGTTTTCTCCAATCGGCCGCTCTAAAATCCTCTTCAAAACTCTGTTTGAAACCTCGACTTGCCCACTCGTTTGCCGGTGATAAGCCGTAGAAAGACGATGTGTAACTCCATATTTCTTTAAAATCTTTTCGAATTGGTCATTACAAAAATGGGTTCCACGATCGCTTATAATAGCATGAGGGGTTCCAAATCGAGAGAATAGTTGCTTCAAAAACTTCACTACCACACGAGTATCATTTGTAGGTAAAGCCTTAGCTTCTACCCACTTAGAAAGGTAGTCGACGGCGACGAGGATATACTTGTTTTCATGAGATGATGGGAACGGCCCCATAAAGTCAATGCCCCAAATGTCGAAAATCTCACACACTTGAATTATGTTTTGCGGCATTTTATCCTTGCGACGATTTTCCTTGCCGTTGGCACGAATCACACGACTTCGGAAGTGCGTGTGCATCACGATATATCGTAGGCCAAAAGAAGCCGGCATCGAACACTTTCTTAGCCGTGAGATTAGCACCATGGTGAGCACCCGTGGGTCCCTCGTGAAAAGCTCTAAGAATGTTAGAAGCTTCGGTACCAAAGACACAACGTCGAACGAGTTGATCTGCACAAACCCGAAAGAGATAAGGGTCGTCCCAAAAATAGAACTTGACGTCACGAAAGAATTTTCTCTTTTGTTGTGTCGTCATACCCTTGATTATGAAGTTGCCCGCATGGTAATTTGAAATGTCGGCAAACCTTGGGGTGTTGTCTTTAGAATTCACTACACTAAGAGTCTCGAGAGGAAATGTTTCAGTGATTTCCTTGTTCTTGAATACATCTTTGTGAGGATCTTCTAGACGTTAGAGATGATCGGCTGCTAGATTATCGGCTTCTTTTTTGTCAAGCACGGTGACATCAAATTCTTGGAGGAGGAGCATCCAACGAAGCAATCTCGGCTTAGAATCTTGCTTAGCTAAGAGGTACTTGATAGCCGAATGGTCCGTATACACGATGCTTTTAGGCAAGACGAGATAAGGTTGGAATTTCTCAAAAGCATAGACCACGGCAAGCGATTCCTTTTCCATTGTGGTGTACTTAAGTTGAGGCTCGGTCATCTTCTTGCTAGCATAATGGATCGGAAGGAAGTGCTTTTCATAACGTTTCCCTAAGACGGCCCCTATTGCATAATCACTTGCATCGCACATGATTTCAAAGGGTAATTCCCATTTAGGAGCAACAAGAATGGGAGGTTCGGTAAGTTTCCTTTTAAGAGTTTCGAAAGATATAACACAATCCTAATTGAAGTTAAAAGGAGCATCCTTCTCGAGAAGGTGTGTTATTGGTCGAGAGATTTTCGAAAAGTCTTTGATGAAACGACGATAAAAGCCCACGTGGCCTAGGAAACTCCTAACTCCCTTGACGGTTTTGGGATGAGGTAACTTGGCGATGACGTCTATTTTAGCTTTATAGACCTCAATCCCCGCTTTCGAGACCTTGTTCCCTAAGACGATTCCTTGTTTACACATAAAATGACATTTTTCCCAATTAAGCACAAGGTTGGTTTCTTCACAACGTTTTAACATTTTCTCGAGATTAGATAAACACGAAGTAAACGAATCACCAAACACCGAAAAGTCATCCATGAATACTTCCATCGACTTCTCGATCATAACATGAAAAATAGCCATCATACACTGTTGAAATGTAACCGGTGCATTGCAAAGTCCGAAAGGCATTCTACGATAAGCAAATGTTCTGTAAGGACACGTGAACGTAGTTTTCTCTTGATCACGAGGGTTGATAGGGATTTGAAAGTTACCGGAAAAACCATCTAAAAAGCAATAGAAGTCATTTCCCGCAAGTCGCTCCAACATTTGATCCATGAAGGGCAAAGGAAAGTGGTCTTTATGAGTGGCGTCATTTAACTTTCGGTAGTCAATACACACCCTCCAACCGGTCACAACACGAGTGGGAATTAACTTGTTGTTTTCATTGGGCACAACGGTCATTCCTCCCTTCTTAGGGACACAATTGATTGGGCTCACCCATGGGCTATCAGAGATAGGATAAATCATTCCCGCGTCAAGAGGTTTTAAGACTTCGTTTTTGATGACATCGTGAATTTTAGGGTTTACCCTTCTTTGACTTTGAATTGTGGGTTTATATTCCTCCTCCATTAAAATCTTGTGAGTATACAATTTTGGGTCAATACCCTTAATGTCGGAAATTTTCCACGCAATTGCCCCTTTATGAGCTTTAAGAACTTTCAAAAGTGCGGTTTTTTCATCATTAGCAAGATCTTTTGCAATAATAACCGGCAACTTGTCATCACCTTCCAAGAATGCATATTCAAGGTGAGATGGAAGATCTTTCAGTTCAAGGATTGGTGGTTCCTCGATTGAAGATTTTTGTTCAACACTCATAACTTCCATCGGCGGAAGAAATGGTGGAATAAGAGTATCATTACTAATAATCACCTCATCTTCATTGTCGATTTCATTTGAAGTAAAATCGCCTCCTTGGTATGGAGTGAGATTTGGTGTAGAATTAGCAAGAATCGGATCCAAAATAGTGGGATTGCCACTTGACGAACTATCGGAAAAACCTAACACTTGTGAAAACTCATCGCAAACCACATCGACTAAGTCAATATGATTGATGGTAGCGATTGCATAAACATGAGAAGGTGTCGAGTTTTGAGTAGTGTTTATAACAAGTTCCTCTTCGTTGAATCTCAAAGTAATAGTTCTTGCATGAACATCGATAAGCGATCTCGAGGTGTCTAAAAATGGACGACCTAAAATTAGAGGAACTTGAGGATCCGCGGGGATGTCAACTACTATCAAATCAGCGGGATAGTAGAACTTCCCCAATTTTACGAAAAAAACTTCGGCTACTCCACATGTTAAAATCATAGAATGATCGGCCATCTCGATAGACATGTTCGAAGGAGTAAGAGCCGTAAGCGAAAGCGATTTCCAAATGGAAACTGGTATCTAATTAGTGCTCGTACCAAGATCGGCCAAGGCGAGGCATTCTTTCATATCTTGTATGTCACAAGGAATGAGAAACTTCCCGTGGTCACCAACTTTTTCTGGTATTCGATTAAGATAAACCGAAGAACAATTAGATTAGCTTCGAAAGCTTCTCCTTATCGTTCATCATAATTTTAAAAGTGGAAGCGAAACGAGGCATGTATAACAACGCGTCGGCTAAACTCACATTAAAATGTACTTGTTGAAACATTTTGGAAAAATCTCAATTTGTTGTTTGTTACGTTCGTGCATTTTCTCTTTGTATCGTCTCGATGGGTAAGGTAAAGATGGTGTGGGTTGGGGCATAGGCAATGGCCTTGGAATCTCGGGTTCCAGAATGGGTATTTGTTCAACCGTAGGTGTGGTATGAGCGGTACTTCGTGGGCTTGTAATATGCTCCTTTTCGACCATCACCTCGGGCTCTTTCTCGATTTCCTTCTCCGTAGAAGTACTAGGACGAGAGATTGGTTCATTGAAAGTTTTACCACTACGAGTAGTAATAACCTTCATTTATCCCATCGGGTTTGCAATGGTATCACTAGGAAGACCACCTGAGGAAGAGGGTTTACACATGATTGCTTCAAACATTTTAGCCATTCGATCTTCAAATTTTGATTGCCTTAATTCCGCCTTTTAACAACTCTTGCTTAATCTCATGTTTTCCTTGTTCCATCTTTTGTTGATTTTGTTGAAGACGTTGAACGTTTCCTTCCATTTTGTTGGCATGAGTTTTAAGTTCATTAGCAAGTTCGTTTTTAAGCTCGTTTTTCAACTCGAATCTTAGGCTAATTATCTCACGTTTCATGTTATCAAACTTAACATCGTTTGCTTTTGCATAATCCAAAAATTCTCCATTAAGATTTTTTAGTGTGAGCATTTTGAAATCCTTGTGTAGTGGTTTGAAAATCACGGTTTTGGTTTTGATTTTGAACTTTCCCATTCCCACTTTGGTAATTACCCTTGTTGTAGTTACGTTGATTGCCTTGATAACCACCATTTTGATTGTTGTTTCTATAGTTGTTAACATTTTGATTTTGGGGAGCTTGATTTGGGCAGGAACCTTGGCCGTTTTGGTTGTAAGTTCCCGTTGCTACGTAAGCACTCGAAGTGTTACCACCGGCGGTAATGCACTCGTAAAAATCATGAGCTCCACCACAAGATATACAACTCTTTTCAACCGCTTTAACCGATGTGGAATTCAAAGCATCTTGAGCTTTCCAGTGTGTCATAAGCGTCGAAAATCTATCGAAAAACCGATTTTCCTCATTCGCTTCATCATGTAAGGCATTCATGTTACGAGACGATGACGATGAACCCATATTGGCAACACTCGGTGTGTTACGAGGGTTATAAACCTTAGATCTATTCTCGATAATCTTTAAAGCTTCATCGGTCGTTTTGCACAAAAAATTACCACCCGCGGCGGCATTCAAATAATCTCGTTCATGATCGTTAAGCCGATTATAAAAAGTATCAATTTGATGCAATTCCGAAAAATCATGGTGACGAAATTCATGTAACATTTCTTTAAATCGTTCCCATACCATTGAAAAACTTTCATTATTTCGTTGTGTAAACCTTGAAATCTCATTTTTCAAATGTGTTGTCTTAGATGGTGGAAAAAATTGGTTCACAAACTTAGAAACGAGATCACCCCATGTCAAAATCGAATTTGGCGGTTCTTACTCGAGCCAAATTTTTGCGGGCCCATATAACGAGTATGGAAACAAAATCATCTTAATGGCGTCATGCGGAACATCCTTAAACTTGCTTGTTGCGGTGAGACGATTGAAATTCCTTATGTGATAATGTGGGTTGTCTTTTTCATGACCTTGAAACTTGTTTCTTTGTAGCATCGACATTAAACCCGTCTTAATCTCAAAATTCTCCGCAAGGATAGCGGGAATCACAATAGCTTCTCCAAAACCCTCAGTGGGTGCTTGAAGCAACTCCATCATAGTACGATTAGCCATAGTAACTATTGGTTCTACAACGGGTTCGACAATTGGAGTTTCTTCTTCAATCAAAGGATCTTGTTTTCCTTGGTTTTGACGACATTTACGAGCTTGTTTTGCTTGATTACGAGTTAGCATAAACTTGACGTAGAATGTGGAGGTGAGCAAAGAAGATTCTTTTGGGTGTTTTGTTGATTTTCAATTTTTTTGTGTTTTTGATTGTTTTTAATTTTTTTGGATTTTGTGTGTATTCGTAGACAACAATCTACCAAATCACTCCTCGAATCAAACTCTTGATTAAAGAAGCCTCAAAAGAATGAAAACGATCACGTGGAGTGAACGCCTTCGATTGACTTTGGAACTTTGGTGAAAACCAATTTGTTCAAGAGGGTTTAATCACAAAGAAACCAAGCAAATATATATGATACGTAATAATACTTTGGGCGGCAAAACCCTCGATTAGCCTTCGATCTCAAATATTCACAAGTGAACGAGGGGAATGAGGTGGCGCGAAGCACTTAAGTACCTAGCTTCCCTTTAACGGCCTTTTATAGCACGTTTCCTATCTATTCACCTTATAGGAGCTTCACGAAAGTTTTTATCTATTTTGGCCTTTTTCTTTTTGTTTGAGATTCGAATACAATAATTAGGAGATCAAATCCCAATTAAGGTTGTGCTTTCACACTTTTGGATATATATTAAATTTGTTGTGATACTTATACAATATAGTAATAATATTTCACAAGAAAAACGAAAAAACCGATAATACGTATTAGTAGAGTTCTACTAATACAAATACTATTAATGGTTAGATATTAAAAACAAGATGAACAAATTAATCATGACACACCTCCCCGGTAGCGGCGTCAAAATGATTGTAGTATTTTACCACACCTTTTAGGAAAAAGGCGTAAAAGTGGTAAGTATTAAACAAATGATTTAGGAAAATCCAGTGTTAATGACCCAAACGTGAAAGTTCGTTTCCCAAGGAGGTATTTGTGTGTGAATGATTCGTAATGATTTTGGATTAAAATAGAAGAAAGAAAAAGAAGGGAAATGGAAATGACGGATATGTTAAATTATACTACTACAACAAAATGAAAAACGTAAAAAGTGACAAAATAAAAAATTAATTCTAAAAATTCCCAAAAAAATAGCTAAAAATAAACTAAGAGTTTACAAATGATCAAAACTTTTAATTAATTAAATATTAATTTTTAAATGCTAATTAAAGCCATAAAAATCTAAATAATTAATAAAAAGCCCAAATAAAGATTTTTCAATTTGTAAAACTCCAAAATGACTTAAGTAAACTAAAAACTATTTTTATTGAAATTTTAAACTAAAGAAAACTATTTTTAAATGAGAAACATAATCTAAGAGTTTTAAAAATCCTAACTTAATGTATTTCACCTAAGAAAAATGTAAAAGTTGCAAAAACATTAAAAACAAAATTTAATAATAAAATAATATTAAAAATCCAAAAATCATAAAAATTACTAAAAACTTGCAAAATAGTTTATTTTAACCAAGTAAACAGAAAAGGAAAGTGAAATTACCAAAATAGCCCTATTGGGTCCCCAAATGGGCTAAAAACAAAAACAGACCACCTAAATGGGCTTTTTGGCCCAATAAAATCAAACTTAACCAAATAAGCTGAAAATCGTCAGTCTGACTCAAAATTTAATTTTAAGCACAAAAGTCTAAAGGCCCAAAAGCTAAAAGTGAGCTTATCACAGCTTAAATGAACAACAGCTCATTCTTAATTGGATTTTTGGCCCATTAAGCTATAAACCAATGCCATAAGCTCTAATTGAACACACAACATCTTATTGAGATTCTAAACCAATCTACAAAAATAAATTTTGAAAAAGCTCAAGTAATAAGCCAGAACTTTGAAAAGAACTTTTTCACTAAACGACAAAATAGTCAGATTTGATGACTAGAGGGTTTTACAACCTAATTCTTTTTGGAAAAGCTCAAAAATAACTTAACTAAGAATAATCAACAAGAAAAATCACAAAAAGCCAAGTAGAATAAGTTGTAGAAGCCAATAAGTTGGCTGAAAAAGCCAAATAAGATAGTTTCCTAGCAAAAGCTTAACCAAAAGACTTGTAACTTCTCAAATATAATAATAAGCTGAGAAAAATGACACCTATCACAAAAACCAAGTTGTTGCATGTACCAATAAGCAGTTCTGAAAAATAAGCCAAATTATGCTTATTTGACCAAAAGTCAAAGTCCACCAAAAGTTACCAAATTACCAGGGATTGTTCACAAGCTTGTTTTAAGCAACTTTTGTGAAGAAATCAAGGTTGAGCCCTTGTGAATAAAGTGGCTAGTTAGCCAAAACTTGATAGATTTTGGCAAATTTAAACCAATAAGCCATTTGGCTTATAAGCCAGCAATTAAGCAAACCAAATAGCAAGAATCACTGACAAGCAGCAAAATAACAAAGTTCCAGCAGTTAAACAACAAGGCATATACTAGAATAGCAAATGAAAACCCAAAATGAGGTGGTCACTTTGCTGATACAAATGATCAATTCAGCCAACTTTGGTAAGCTCTACCACCCACAATATGCCACCAAAATCAACAAACAGATATTGCACAGATAGCTTATCACCTAAACTCTTCCCAACCTAAATTTCAGACCCTAGATCGAACAAACAAAGATTTTATTGGATCTGATGTGTTTGACCAAATTCAAAGTGATATTTTCATATTTTTCCAAAACTTTGAAATCCTTTTCCAAACCATTTGAGGCTTAACCAAGGACTAAAACCAGTGACAAATGACTTGTTTAGGCTATCCAAACCCTAAGAACCAAGGGAAAAAGGCCACAAGGCCTTATGATCCCAAAAACCAAACAACCTTTTTTAAGCCCTTATCAAACAAACTTTTGATTCTTACAAACAACCAACTGATTTTATGATTCAAATATCTTACACAAGTGACAACTAACAGATTCAAACAATAAAACTCAAAGTACAAACATAAGAACACCAAATCACATGGAAAACATCATAACAGACCTCATCATGTATGTTTTAGAGAAAAATGAAATAGAGCCAATACCTATCCCCCACAACTTCCTAGGGAGATCAGCTATGCTCCTTGGACCACTCTCAACATCAAGAGAGTGACCAAGGTCCTTAAAACAAGAAGGATCTAGGTCTGCTGGTGGTTCAAAGTAGAACCATCCCTTGATGTATATGATCTTCAACACAAGGCAGCAAACAGCCTAACCAAAGGCTCAAATCCCTTCACAAGCTTGGGGTAAACAAGCTTGTAAGAGCTTAGGGCTTATGGATAAGGGTTGGTACAAGAAAAATAGGCAAACAGATTACTGATTCAAGCTTATTTCAAACTTGAAAACCTTACCAAACATAAACGTGCTTTAACCAAAAGATCAAAACACCTATATAACATCAAATGGAATTCAGAATCACTCTTAAACAATACCAACTTTTAAAAACATAAAAAGGAATTACAGTTTTCTTAAAAATACCAAACTTTTGTAAATTTAAAAAGGGATTACAATGTTTAAAGAGTAAAACTAGAACAAAGGGATCGCCACATGTTGGGTCTCCTTATATAGGCCAGAATTGGGCACTATTCACAAACCCTAAAGCTATAAAAATCCCTAAAATGACCATATGAAGCTTCCAGAATGCATTTGGTTGTTGACAAGCTGTGAGGAGAAATCTTGGGCGTTTATTTAGTTATTGGTGACCAAGGAATGAAGGTATGCGCTTGATTTTGCCATGTCAATGATCCTTGCCATGTGTCGTCTTGTGGTTGGTCCTTGTGGGGTCTTCCTTGTAGTGGAATTGAGGATTTTAGTTTTGGGATATGATTCATGTGAGGTGAATCACACGTGAGTCTATCCAATTTAACTTTCCCCTTTGTTTTCATCCATTTTGATCCTGGGTAAAAAGGGTGTTCTTGGTGTGGTAAAATTGCTACAGTAATTGTTACCCGCATATAATTAGGATCCAAAGTTTGGGAAGGGCAGGTTTGGTCCTTGTATTTTGGTGAAGTGTGTCTAAGAAGTTTATTCAGCCTTTAAAACGACTCCCTTTGTTTTTGAAGTTTCATTTTTCATATTTTGGCCACAAATAGTTTTCCAAACTATTTTCAAGGGTTAATTTTGCCATTTTGGATATTTCATGGGCTGATCTTGGACATTTCTCATCTTTGAAGGTCTTCATTGGGTATCTGACTTCACGAGGGACCATTGTTGACAATTTAGAATTGTTGAGGGACTAAACTTGCCAAATCTTCAAAGTTGAAGGACCTTTTTGTAATTTTAACAAACTTAAGGGACCAAACTTGTAATTGTGAATATACAAGGGTATTAAGTGTCATTTATTCATTAATGAGGGATCATTATTTTACATCTTCAAGTCTTCAAGGGTTATTCTTTGAGAAATCCATAACTAGGGCCCGGTTCATTGTGCGACTTCGTTTCTCGTGTTCATTTTTCCTTGTTTCTTGTGATCTTTTTTTTTCACGATATACATACCTAAAATACAAAAGTAAATAAATACAAGTATATACATGGTATTTATATGACATTTTATGCAATTTAAAGCCCGAAAATAACGATGAGATCATGTATAAATGCCATCTCATCAATATGTATAGTTAGGTCGTTATCAAATTCCTACACACTTAGATATTGTTTTCCCTCAAGAAATCAAAGCGAGAAAACAAATTAGATTTTAAAACTTTTAAGTATTGTGAAGTATAATAGGAAAATGATTAAATTTTTCTATGTAGCAAAAGCAAATGACAAAATAATTCAGCACCTCACATGGATAGTGTTTAGATTTAAGTTTCACACAATTTCACTCATAAGGGTTAATGTAAGATAACAATAAAATAGCTCGGACATAAAATAGATAGCTACCATAGGCTTGTACATGACACATAAACATAACCGTTGCGGCGTGAGCACCAGATAATTTTTCAAAGAAGCAAAACGTGATAAATGACGTGGGTTTAGTAACAAAATATGCCTTGTCAAAATCGTAGAAAACTATACTAGATTACTTTTTTCCTTTTTTTAAGAGAACATCATATACACTTTTGACTTGACAATGGATAGGCATCATATCGAGATATAGCACGTGAGATAATATAGCACATAAGTACGAGTACAACATATTTTAGCAAGCCAGTTTAGCTTAACTAAAATGATACCACGGTGATTTATTTTGCCTCTTTTCGAAAATATCTATAATTAACCTCACTGCGGTTTAGTAAATGATAATCAAGCACAAGTTCTGAAGACGCTAGATTATCATCTTTCACACAAAATAGAGATATATAAGGCTAGGTTTTTCTCACATATTTGGTAGATGATTTTTGTGCTTAGTTATAGTGTCAATCAATGAGATTTTTGCTTTGCTAAAAACTTTATTTATTTATAAAACATATATAATTCTATTTTATTTCAAAAAAATTATGTAGAGAAAATTGATTTATTTATTATTTTTCCTATTTGACTCCTCCTCCACACTTAAGATGAACATCGTCCTCGAGGTGATAACTGTTAAAAAGTAAAAATAGGAAAAATGTAAAGGGAAACGAGGACTTCCCGGGGATAAGTAGAAAGTTGCGGGACTTCAAGAGGTAAATCCAACTTAGGGCTCTAAGTTTGCTATTTTCCATGATATTATAAAAAAACACATGCAAAATATATACAAGGACAGTTCTATTTATTCTATAGTCCTCCTCCACACTTATGTTAAAAAGTGGGGGATAAAACACGGATTGCCTTCCAAGAAGCGCTACGTTTAGAGTCTTCAGCCAGACTCGGCTACTCGGGTTTTTTTTAAGAAGAATGGGATCTCTTCTATGTCGAATTCATTACCGTCTTCTTTTTCATGGTAGAGCTTGAGTCTATGTCCATTGACAATAAAAGTTGTGTTGTCTCTACCATATAGTTCAACATATCCAGATGGATATTGGTGTTTCACTGTATAAGGTCCAGTCCATCTCGAAGTAAGTTCAGGTTGTTTGAATTTATATTTTGAGATAAAGAGAAGTACATTCTCTCCATGTTTGAATTCTTTTCTTAGTCGCAATTTACGATCATGCCACACTTTGGTTCATTCTTTATATAAACATGAACTTTCATAAGCTTGATTTCGGAATTCATCTAACTCATGAAGTTGGAATATACGTTTTCCTCCGGCTGCAATAAGATCGGGATTGCAGTTCTTAAGTGCCCAGACGCTGACACAAATGCCCCCTACAACCAACACGTCCATTCCACTTCTTCATCTGAACAACAAGACTATAGGTTTGAGAAGAGACAAAGGACTACCAGAGTGTTCTCCCTTAGTGGTCCTAGCCATGTAGCAGAGAGAACCACCACAACAAGTGTGATTGGTGACATGGGTGGGGCTGGGACTATTGACACTAGCTTAGAAGCAGGTCAATCCAGTCCCAACATCATTAAGACCACATCCATGCCCAATGAATCTGTCTTGGAGGTAAAATCCCCATTATGGAGGAGGGGCAGAATGGAACCTTTATCAACAATGATATTGACGGTGATTTGCATGCGCTTGCAAAAGCAAAATGCAGATCTTGTAAAGATTATCACAGCTCAAGTCCTTGAACTCGCTTCGATGACGGAGAGGTTCGTTATTTTGGAGTCTTCCAATACTAGGCGAAGTCAGTTTAGAGTCCTCTCTTCAGGGGAGGATTCTTACAAAGGGGAGGATGTACCTACTGAGCCTATGAATTTGAGTGACAAGGGCTCACAAGAGGGTGTTTCCTATGGGAACAAAGAAGATTTGGTAGCTGAGGTACTAACAGGTTTGAAGGGGAAGCAAGGTTTTGATACTTATTTGATTACTCCTAAGCAGCTATCATTTATAGAGATGATGAGGCTGGTTACAAAGTCAGTCGCTGACACTTAGGTTTTGAACGCTGAGATTAAGGTTTTGAACGCTGACATTAATAAAGCAGACATTGACAGACTTACAGGTTTAGCTGGTGTATCCCAACCACTAGTTATAATCAAAGATGTTCACACAGGTACCATCAACAACTTTACCAGCAATTGGAGTGTTAGATAAGGGTAAAAAAGTTATGGTAGAAGAACAGGTACCCAAGAATGGAGCTCAGGTACAATATGATTCTGTTTTGGTTGCACAACTTCAAGAGCAGGAAAGAATAAAGTCTGCTAACACTGCCATTACTAAGACTGCCATTGAGTCACAAATTGTGACTTCTTTAGAGTCTGAAATCAATGAAGTACGTAGTGATGATGAGAGCTCTAGTTCTAGTGTGATGATACTTGAAGAACCAGAGAGGTTAGAATATGGGGAGGATGAACTGGCTAGGGAAAAGCTTAAGGAATTGAAGCTCCAGGTTGGTTTTGATATGCCTGAGGTAGTTGGTATGTATTTCAAATGGGAAGAAAAGGTTACAGAAAATCTAGACATGACTACATCAGAAAAGATTTGGGGTTTGGAAATTCTGTTAAGAGTTGAAAGTGATTGCAAGATCATTTTGAAGAATAGAGCAAATACGGTACTTTATGAGAGGAAAAGAGACAGAAGAGAGCTCTATTACATGCTTCTTAGGTTTCATCAAACAGGATGGACATATGTCAAGTTGAAGAAGCTTTCTTTTGATCAGTTGGAGTACTATGTATTTCCTATTTGGGATCGTGTGTGTGAGGATAATATCTTTAGGATGCTGTCTATAGAAAGACATGAAGAGATTAAGGAAGCCATGCAGATTGAGAAAGCTTCCATTGTACCAAAGCCAAGGAAGAAGGGATTCAAGCTTAGATTTGAAAATCTTGATCAGTTGAATCCACATCAGGTAGTTTTGAAGAGAAACATGGTGCTTTCTCCTTTGGAGGCATATGATATGACTACTATTGTGCCTTTTGACTTTAAGAATCCAATCATTAAGTATAAGGAGGATTCTATTGGTTTTTGGATGATTACCAGGGCTGGAGGAAAGGTACATACTTTTACTTCGTTCGTTTCTTTATTTTCCAGCCTGGATAGAGAAGATGTGGAAACTCTTCGGAGTTTGCTTAAGGAGAAGTATGAGGAAGAAGCTCCTTCCTCCTTGAATGGAATAAAAATATGGACAACATTCAAAAGAATGTTTGCCCATGATATTGATGATCCAATATGGATGAATCTAGCTGATTTGTGTAGCCTGAAGTGGCATTTGTATTCAGCTGCTGGTGTGTTTTATCTATGTACTACAAAGTTTGCCGAATTCTTGTCGATAGATGTTAATTATCCCCTATCACAAGACTTGTTGAAGAAGATGATCACTACCAGACTTGAAGTTGACTACACTAGTGATGTTAGTATGGACTTCATGAGATTCATATATTCTCAGATTCAGGAGTAGGTTTTATATGTAAGAATCCTCTTCTGTATTTAGTTTTTATTCAGAAACTTGATTACTAGAGTAGATATCAAGTTTAGGGGAGGATTGTTGGGAATAAATTTAACTAAGTTACTAGGACGCTGACAAGAAGAACTTGAACGCTGACAAGAGTAAAAGAGGCGCTGACAGGTGAACGCTGACAAAGCATAATTGAGAGCTGACAAAGGAAAGCTCGACCACTGATGGAATACTTAGTATACACGTTTTGTAATTCTAGTAAAGATATGTTCAGTATTGTATTTTATATATTTATCTTTACCTAGAATAGTTGATAGGTAGATTATTGTACACGACTCCTTGTGCTATAAAAGGAGGTAGTAGGGTTCTTAGTATATAATAAGTTTTACACTTTCATTGTACTTAAGTTTTGATTATTAATCGAAGTGAAAGTTTGGTTTACATTGTTTTGCTTTGTTGTTTGTTCTAAGTGTTAATTCCGCATAACACTTAGATTGTTGAATACACAAAGTGTCTCTACGTGTTAAACTTGATTTACTCTCGTTAACACAAAGCTAAATCGATCTAAGTTTGGGATCAACAGTTTTGGACAGTCTTTTCAAGAATTCGCTTAAGAGCTCTATTAGTGTTTTCAACTTGGCCACTCGTTTGAGGGTGGTAAGATGTGGAAAATTGGTGGTTGACTCCATATCTTTTCATGATTTTTTCCACGAGTTTGTTACAGAAATGAGTTTCTTTGTCGCTTATTAGTGCTTTTGGAATTCCATAACGACAGAATAATTTTTTTAAGAATGCTATAACAACTCTTGCATCGTTAGTTTGCAAGGCTTGAGCTTCGGCCCATTTCAATACATACTCGACGACGACGACTAAAATGTGTTCACATTTATAAGATTTAGGAAATGGTCCAATGAAGTCAATACCCCACACGTCAAAGATTTCATAGATTCGGATGTTATTGAGAGGCATCTCATCTCTCTTTTAAATATTTCCAGTCCTTTTACATGCTTCGCATAATCGTACTAAGGTATGAGCTTCACCAATAATCGTAGGCCAGTAAAAGCCAGCATCGAACAATTTTTTAGCGGTGGTGCTCGCTGCGTAATGTCCTCCGGTCGGTCCATAGTGACATTCAACGAGAATGTTTTGAGATTCAGATCCAGAAATACAACGTCGGATCATTACATCGGAACATATTCTAAATAGGTAAGGTTCGTCCCAAAAGTATTTTGTGAGTTCAGAAAAAAATCTTTTCTTTTTTTGGTACGTCATTCCCTTTCGTAAAATACCTACAGCTAAATAGTTTGCAAAGTCTGCGAACCATGGTGTATTGATAGTATTTATTTGCATTATATGCTCATCGCGAAAATCATCGATTTCATCATCGCTAGAATCATCATTAACTATGCGAGATAAATGATCGGCAGCAACATTCTCAGCTACTTTTTTTATCTTTAATCTCTAAATCAAATTCTTGTAAAAGCAATATCCATCGTATGAGACGAGGTTTGGCGTCTTTCTTTTTAAACAAGTATTTTAGAGCTGAGTGATCGGTGTAAACTATTGTTTTTGATAAAATGAGGTATGATCGAAACTTGTCAAACGTGTAAACTACAGCCATGAGTTCTTTTTCCGTAATGGTGTAATTTTGTTAGGCTACATTTAGAGTTCTACTAAGTAGATGGGGTGAAATTGTTTTCCATCTTTTTGTCCAAGGACGGCTCCAATGGCATGTTCACTTGCATCACACATAAGTACAAATGGAAGATTCCAATTGGGGCTTGCAATAATTGGTGTGCATGTAAGCTTTGCTTTGAGTGTTTCAAATGCTAAAAGGAATTCATCATTAAAATCGAATGTTCTTTCTTTTTCTAGAAGTTAAGTTAAAGGTATTGCGATCTTCGCAAAGTCTTTAATGAATCGTCGGTAAAAACCGGCATGACCTTAAAAACTTCTAATGCCTTTCACATTAGTAGGTGGTGGGAGTTTTGAGATTACGTTTATTTTCGATTTCTCAACTTCTAAGCCTGCGCCAGACACTTTGTGTCCAAGCACAATTGTGACAATCCGTCAATTTATGATTGATATATTATTCTCAATTATTATTTGAAAACATTATTTTGATGTTATATTATGAACTCACTTATTTTTGGGAAGAAATTTGGGTTTACGTCTTGAAGTAGCATCGACTACGTCTAAACCGGAGGACTCTACGTTACGTGCTTACGTTTACATACACCGTTTTTGGTGATAGTCCGACATTTCAGGAAATAAATTTATCCGTGAATATTATTTTGGGATTTTAAATTTGAGTTGGTTCATAAACTCACAGATTTACGAAAAGAAATTAGGACTTACGTGAATAAGTTAACGTCCTTTACGACCAAACCGGAAACCTTAGGATTACGTATTTACGTTTTCGAACTCCGTTTTTTATGAGACAATTTTTATTAGATTCATTTTGTGTCGTTGATTCATAATTTATAAAAACGTTTTTCGTAAAACAACCCGAGGGCACGTAAATCGAGGAAACTAGAATTGAGGAATACCCGTAAATTAGTGGGATGAGACAAAAACAAGTTTTGCCCCACCCCACTACATGGGACGGACAAATGGGCTCCAACACATCTCATGATGTGTCAATTTTTAACTATTAAGCTAACACTTGTTAACTAATGCTTAACAAGTAAGCTATCACAACACCAATACCACTTCTCCAAAACTCATACATGCAAACCACTCTCTCCTTATCCCCCCAATTTCGTCCACTCTCTCTCTAAAATACCGTTTTGATCAATTTTTGATCAAATCTAGCCATAAACTTTATGTTATCTACACATATGATGATGCTCCTTTGAAGCCTTGAAGATTGGAGGTGATTCTAACATTCAAGGAGGTGATTTGGTGATGTCCAAGGGATGATTTCTACAAGAAGTTTACAAGTATTAGTGGTCTTGAAGATTGGTGTTGATCTATCACAAGTTTTGCCATCAAAAATCCAAGCCTTGGTCATAAACTACTTAATCTTGTTGGTATAAAGATTGTTCTTCCTATCCTCTTGTTATTTTGATTATGTAATCTTGTACTTTCTTTATTTATGTATATGTATATGATGATGAATGATGATTAAAAATATTATGTGGGGATTTGGTGTTGATAGATTTGATAAACATGGTTAAAAAGATGGAAAACCATAGGTAAAAAGGTTAAATTTTTGCTTATAAAGTTGGCTGTATAAAAACAGTAACTAACCAAATGATAAACTGATAAAATGGCATAGTGGAATCAATTTACGGTAAGTATTAGGTGTTATACACATGTGAGAGTTGGACATACAATGGAATCATAAAAATGAGTGAGATATGATCAAAACAAGTTTCGAGTGCAAATCTGCCTATATATTTTGGACGAATTTATTCAAATATTTAGAGGTTGATTCATCAGTAGCTATACGGAATTAAAATGAAGCACATATCATGTAATTTCTTTCACAAAAATTTGAGGTCCTATCTCATTATAGAACTCTAGATATGGACATTTTAGTGGACTTAAAATTTGGGACTGATTTTGTATATAAATAGTATATAATATAAGCACTAAAAAATTTATATAAAATATACATATATAAAACCCACTAGTTGATAAAATTTATAAATAAAGAGTTACATATATATTGATATTAAAATGGGATACATTATATAAGTTACAAGTAAAAATGTTTTTCCAAGTTATAAAACTATATACTTAGGTTTTACGTCTTTTCGGCTAAAACCAAAAGATTAACGTTTTTGGTCAAATAAAACTTAGACGGTCGGCCCCGTCCAATGTCAACTTTTATAAACTCACATATTGATATATATGAACTTATATAACAAGTAAAAACCGATAAAACCCGAGCTTTACAACATATAGACATTAACGGGCCAAAGTAGCCTTATTGGACTATAAACCCGACTTGTTGGTAAAACACTTATAAACTTACTTATTGGGCTTAACCCATTTAGGCCCAACATGTAAAGTATAATACTGATAATGAAAGTGTAAAATGGACTAATATAAGTTATTGGGCTTATAATAGGCTTATTGGGCCTAAAACATGTAAATAAGTAAAACTAGTAAACTAGTATAAAAGTTACCAATACATAACACTAAAATGGGTAAATGAGAATGTATACACCCACTTGATCATCATCATATATATATATATATATATATATATAAAATCATCATATTTTTATAAAGTCATTGGACAAGAGTCTAAGACGAGTATTATTTTTCTAGGTTCCGTGTTTGAAGCACGTACCGTACATCCGGATTGCCGATAACCCGCCTTCCCACATCAACGTGAGTTCGTAGCCTCGCACTCTTTTAAATGTTTTTATGAAATGTTTTATAAACCCGCGAGGGAGATAACATGTTAGTTTTTATGAAATAGGACACTAGTTGTCCCGATTGTTTGTTTATTGATTTGGACCCGAATGATTGTATGACCGATGATTGATTATATGACCCGATGTGTGAAATGAAATGGATTATTAAAGTTAGGTTACGTCACTAAAAGTCCCATTAGCATGAATTGTTAACTACTGGGATTTGGTAGACGCTTATGCATATAATAGTACTATTTGAGGACGATCACCCCAGTTCGCGCCTTGACGGTTGATCCCCGTCGTGCCACATTGATTGGTAAGCGAATTTATGTATGAGAAGATTTCCATAGCGTGATTTTTGTGACGACACGCTAAATTAGATGGGCAAATTGAGTTACGGGTTAGCTACCCGTTGTTTGTTTTAGTAAGGTAACAATGCCATGCGACTTATAATAACCCAAATAACGAAATACTGCTATACGCACTGAATTAGGATATATTGGCTGACTAGCAATACGAGGTCTTATTCTTGATATTATGTTCGTGATTTGGTTTTACATAACCATATTCATATAACGGTTTTTATTTAACTCTACACGACGTTATAAAACGTATTGTATGATATTTTTACGACATTGGTTCGTATAATGGTTTTGAAGGCGAAAGCCTATATTATGATTTTGACAAGGATTTGTATAAAATATTTTTGGCCTATTTTATGGCCTATTACAAAGATTTGTACAAAATGATTTTCGGTAATAATTATATACCGATGATATATTGATGGTTTATTAAACTCTATGAATTCACTCGGCGTTATCGCTGACCTTTTCTTTTAACATGTTTTATCTCAGGTACTTGAAGGTAATTCTTGGGAAGACGACAGGAATTCATGGCCCGCACTTAAATAATAATTTCCATTCAAATGCTTTGTAAAACCTGTATGAAATACAATGACTTGCGACCTATGTAAATTTGATATTTATGAATGGAAATGCTTTATTATTAAACGACGCGATTTTTAAGCGTTGTCTATGATGTGAGTAATGTGCTATCCCGTAACACCAACGAGTCTTCCGCTGTATTGAATTGTATAAAATTTGGGGGTGTTACAGTTTGGTACCAGAGCTCTCGTTATAGAGGACGAAAGATTTTTAAAACCAAGGTTTTGAATAAAAGATTTCAAAATCTTTTAACTATAAACATTTTTCACAAAAATGTCTAAAAATCTTTTGACTATAACGGTGCCGAAGAATTCCTGAGTTACCGACAAGGCCAGACTGAGAAGTGTTATATTAATATATATAACTTGGATTTATATATATATGTATATATGATGTGATTTGATTATAAGATTGTTTGATGATTATTTTAATATTTATACGAGGTATTTATACGACGTAGATTGTCACAAAGAACCCTAACTCCCCTAGCAAATCAATCGAAGCTATTCCCGTAGGAATTCTAGCTATTCCAGATCTAAACCAAGTTGTGGATATTTATGATCCCAACAAATGGTTGATACTCGTAGAAATGTGGATATTAGTTGATTGTGATATTAAAGAAGAATTGGCGAGATTAAATCTGATATCAATGTCATGACGATCTTTCCTTATAGAGTGGAGTTTGACAAAACGTTACCACCTGGAAGGGTGTCATCTGATTCGTTGTCACCCAATTCTTAAATTGAAATCGAGAGGGTGAATGTTGCACTTGAGGCTGTCATTGGAACCATTACCCAAAAGCCTCATGCCACTAGTACCTTTCCGAGAAGTCTAATTGAATGTGTGAGTCATTTCATACTAGTGACTCATTTGATAACCATTGTTGTAAGAGCTATAGGATTGGGAATTGAGTGTTGTTCATATCGAACTTTTATTGCCCTATTAAGGTCTAAGAATAAGGTTGAAAGTATTGGAAAATGAGGTAGGATGTCGCATTGAGTATAAGATTGATTAAAACTTGAATAAAGTAAAAAATTAACTCGTATGGAATATGAGATTGTTAAGAGGAAGTCGTTAAGTTCTATGATTGAATTATAGGGTTTTAAATGATTGTTGGTTCGTGTTAAGGGTTTTTCCTAGGCCATTGTCCACTAACGAGGATGCCCAGTGTCCAAGAAATAAATTGAAGAAATCTTCTTCTGAATTGGGACCGATGGATCTTCCAGGACATGTGGAACACCTAATGACTCTTGTAGATTAGTATTCATTGTGGTATCTTTTAAAAATAATCCCTAACTTAACTGAGACATCAGTTGGTAGGATGAGTTCTTGGAATTGTATGACATAGTGACACATAATGTGTTACGGTACAATTTTGACTTGTTTGTGATTAATGAAAAGACTACCATTGATTTCTAAATCCTACATGTATCGATGTTATCTATCTTTTATTGCTTCATCCTAATGTTCGCATTAGTGATGCAACCATTGAGCAAGTACTCATCTCGATTTGAGTTACATTGTGGATTATTCAATTTGAGTGCCATCGAGGTCATGAACCTCATGATTATTTGGCTAAGCTCATTTCCTATTATATTGTAGTTAGTTCTTGGTGAACAACTTTTCATCACTCTTTTGCAGATCATTCATTGTTTTTATAAGATAAAAACAATATCCCTTGAGAAAAATTGAATTTTCATCACTATAAGGATTATTCAAAGTGAGATTTATAAGTGATCGTTATCGAAATGAAGTTGTTTATAAAACACCTTAGAAAACCTAATTGTTTTCATAACAAAGAAAATCTTTGTAAATTCATTTTTTATTCTTATTTAAGAATTTTTTTATTATAAACATGATGATAAAATTTTGACGAACTGAGTATTGCATCGTTAATCTTGAAATTGTATATAGTTGCGCGCCTACATACAATTTGGAAGTAACCATGCAAGGCTGATTAGTAGTCACCATGAATTTATTAATAAACACTAAATTTTCTTTGAAGATTGTGAAAGATTAAATTTTATGAGATCTGGAAGAAGTGAAAATTAGGGACATATTGATAGGGACACCTACATATGTGCCCGTACTATTTATTCTTCTGAGTCAAATTTACTCATCTGTGGAACTTGTCTTATTTGACAATTGATATTCCCTTCTTGTCCAATTCTCCCATGGCGAGATTCTTTGGAAAGTATCAGATTACCGAGTGTTGATACCCGACTGGATGTATCGACATTCATATCATTTCTTTTGATTAGATTTCATTTTAATTACCTGGGTAACAATCCGAGGAGCTTCCGAATGCGTACTCAAATTATGAAAACATGGGATAGACTCATATACGTTAATGTTTTTGTCTGTATCTGATTTGAAATTTTATCGCGTAGATTATGCGTTGACCTTACTCTTTTAATGGTAGTTGTGTATCCATATATCCTGGAATTTGTGAAGGATTATGAGTTATTATTAGTCTTTTGAGAAGTTCACATCTTATCAACGGTAATGAAACTGGAAAGTTGATAGTGCCAGTAGAATGGATTGATTGATTATGACATGAATACATTGTCTTAATTGATGGGAACTCGAATAGAATTCCCCTAAATGATAAGATGTTGATTATCAAAAGTGATCTAAATAATTCTTAATGAGTGACCATATCCTGCATTTAGACTTGAAATTATACCGTGAATGGTTGTGAATTAGTCATAAATATTATAATCTAGAAAGAACCTAATATGAATTTATTAAAAGATGTTTCCGTTATCTGAAACTTTAGGAGGTATTTGCTGGTGAATTACCAAGACTTTCGCCATTAAGGCAAGATTGAATTTGGTATTGATTATATTCCCGATGTTGCACCTGTGGCATGTGCATTGTAAGTCAACACCATCTGAATTAAAAGAATTACCCTACAACTGAGAGAGTTGTCAGAGAAGACTTTTATTTTACCGAGCTCGTCATTTTGAAGAGCTATAGTGTTATCATTCCTTATACCTATTGATTACCGTGAACTAGGTAAATTGACGATTAAAAATCTATATCCACTACCCAAGATGATAGATTTGTTCGATCATTTACAAGGTTCTAGCGTATGTTTTAAAAGATTTGATCCACGGCATGGTTACCATCAACTTCGCGTCCGCGAAGAAGATTATCTATTCCAATCACTACATCCAGAATTTGTAATGAACATTATGAGTTCCACGTGATGTTGTTTGGATTGACCAATGCACATGTATTATCCATAAATTTGGTGAATCACGTGTGTAGGTTGTAATTTGATAAATTCATGCTTGTGATCATCAAAGACCATTTGTTTGCTTATAAATATAAGAAGGAGTTAATAATTATTTATAGACTGCCCTGTATTGGCCGAACAATGAAAACATGTACCTTGAATATTTAACATGTGATTTAAGGCTTGATCCTTTACATAAAATGACCATTTGATTATTGATGGTAAGATATATATATATATATATATATATATATATATATATATATATATATATATATATATATATATATATATATATATATATATATATATATATATATATATATATATATATATATATATATATATATATATATATATATATATATATATATATATATATATATATATATATATATATATATATTGACTCTTCAAAAATTAGAAGTCAATTAAGACTTTGGGTTTTACCAAAAAGAAAGTGCAAATATGTTTTGACAAATGTTTTATCAAAAAGAATTTATAAGGAATCATTCCCTTAAACCCAGAACATTTAACTAAACTCCTGTTTAGGGGTAAATGTTTGTGTATACCTCAAAACAACCTAAAAGGGATTGAGGAAACCGTTTAAACCAAGACTTAAAACGACAATGTTTGCTTTTCAATTAAGAAAATTTTGACCAAAGTATAAACAAAGATTTTTCGAACACTTACGAATCTTAATAATTATTTTCGATAAATCAACAAAAATCATGTTAGTTAAATTCAGATTTATTTTGAACATTTTTATATAATTGGTCGAACAAAGAAATTTAAAATTATTACGTTTACCTAAAAATTTAATAATTATTATTAATTTACTTATAATAATTATCGACGCATTAAAACGTCGGATTGAGCAAAAATGATAAAAATGATAGTTGAGACGAAACTAAAACTTAGAAAATATGAAGAAAGAATTTTTGAGTGAATTGCGGTCATGATAATTATTTCATCCGGAAAGGTGATTGTAAATACTGACACATTATATAGAAAGGATAAAGAATCAATTAGGATGTGTTCCTTAATAATGACTGTGCAAAATAATTTGCCTGAACAATTTAAAATATAGCCGATGCTTGTAAAAAGGATAATATAGATAATAAAGGGGGTTCGCGGCTAATGTGAACCATTAGAATTGAGAAGCCGATGGCGTTAAATGTATAAAAGGCCACTTGTGGTTGCCTAAAGATTGAGATGTAGTCATGTTGAAATCTCGTAAGTATAAGTATTCTATTCATGTCATTTATGAGTTAATGTATCTTATCTAAAAGAAGTTGTACTAATCACAAATTATGAAGGCAGACATCGCCTCATACATTAGTAAACGTCTAACTATTGCAAAGGTCATTAATACAAGGGATTTACCTTGTAAGAAAATGTTATCGTCCGAATCTCTTCGAATTGACTATTGGTAGAAAGTGCGACTCAATTGTTCTTGGTGGAATAATAAATGGTTTGGTTGATTATCTATTTTAAACTAAAAGAAAATAAATGTAAATGTCGTTGAGTAAAGTAAAAGCTTTAAAGATTAAACTAAAGTAACGAGTGAAAAGTAAATGCTTGAAAACTTAAAGACAAGATTAGAAAAATTACTTGAAAACTTAATGAATCTAAAACTTGAAAACTTTGTAAAAACAAGAAATTAAACAATTGGAAAACAATCGGAATACAGCCAAATCGGAATATCTAAAGTGCAACAATCGGAATGTTTGGTCGGAAACACTGATCGGAATGTGCCAAAGGAGACTGATCGGAATATTCTGTCGGAATAAGGCAATCGGAATGCTTGAAAATAGGTCCAATCGGAATACCAAAAATCTAGTCAAATCGGAATGTACGAAAGAGATTCAGATCGGAATGTTTAGCAACACACCCAATCGAAATGTCAACAATTCCCACAGTCGGAATATTGAAAACCTAATCCGATCTAGGTGATCGGAATAAAGAGGATCAAATCGGAATGAGTTAAAACCCTAATCCGATCAATTGATCGGAATGAGGGGGGTGTAGTCGGAATACTTCAATCGGAAAAGGGTTTAAACCTTTTCCGATAACCCTTTTGATTCGAAAAATAAGCTAGGCTATAAGCTATTAGGAATAAGCTAACACCAAAACTTGAACGAATCTATAGTGAAATAGATTAAATAAGCACGAATAACAACTTATCCAACTAAAAATACGCAACCTTTTAAATCAAACCATAAAAGATGAAACTTTTTAGGAAAACATTAAAAGTAAATAAGCTAAAAATATGAATAAGCCAATAAGCACAAGAATCTTAAAGCTTATTCGTATGAAAGCTTAAGTATGAATAAAAAGATCAACTTTTAAGCACGAAAACATCAAGATCAACACGGATCAAATATATTTCGCACCAAAAGTAACTAAAAATAAAGAAAGGTAGAAAGAGATGAAGATTAAAAGCTTAACTTGAACTTGATTAATGGAATCCAAATACAAAAGGTTTAATCTTGAAAGATTAAAAGAAAGAAAGGATAAAAACATAGTGAGAGAAAGTTGAGAACTTTCTCTCTCTAAAACTAGAAAGAAAAATGAAAAATGAAACTAACTACTAAAAACTAACCAACCCTCCTAATATGTATTAGGAGGGTATTTATAGGGAAAATGGGAAGGTGTGCATGTGTTGCCTCTTCTTTCTTTCTTCTCGACTCGATTTAAATCTTTTGTCTTTCTCGACGTCGTCTCGGGATTTGTCGATGTATATTGAACTTGTCTTGTAATTTTCTTCTTCTATTAGACTTGAGTTCTTCGACTTCTTTAAACTTCCGTCTTTAGACTTTTTCTTCGATAAATCTTCAGAATAGGCCTTGGACTTCCGTTCTTTTTGCACTCTTGATCTTTTGACTTCGTCTTTTCTCGTTTTCTTCGATAAAAGCCCGTGAAAGCCTGTGTTTTCTTCCTTTTTCATCATTTGGTCTTAAAACACAATAAAAACACAAACCGCGCAAAATTTCGACTTTTACGACATAAATTACACGTTTTGGTCTTGTTATTCTTGGAAATAAGTGGTAAAAGGATAAGTGTTTTCACACTTATTAAATCCCCTACACTTGACCATTGCAATGCCCTCATGCAATGCATTAATTTTAAAGCACGGTTTACATTCTTCATCATAAATAACCAACTTGGCCTTTATTAAATACTAAACATTTAAGGAAAATAAGAAGATAGAAAACAAATAAAGAAATTAAAGACTTACATTGGGTTTTGGCTGCCATGAACGTTTATCATCCTCAAGTTTCACGTTCCCCATACCAAGCTTAAAAACGAGATCATTGTTATTATAAGTTAGCAAAGTAACACGAATTCATGTGGGCCAATTATTTACTTAGACTCCCTTATTCCTAGGTGTATCTCTGATATTTTATTTTTGTCTTGAATGATCACGAGGATGCATTGTTTGATTTATTTCGATAGTTATTTAGTCCGAAAATAAAGTGAACGATTTGATCAATAGTTAGCTAAAGGACAAAATCTTTTAAAACTGCTTCTCGGGACCTCATAAAGTTCATATCTTGGCATAACTCGCTTCACGATTTGAGACCTTTCTCGGACCGATATTTGGCAGCGACTTCATACTTCGAATATTTGAGAGACGTTCTTGAAATTATGGTCTTCTCTTCAT
Source organism: Glebionis coronaria (assembly GCA_025667525.1). NCBI lineage: Eukaryota > Viridiplantae > Streptophyta > Magnoliopsida > Asterales > Asteraceae > Glebionis > Glebionis coronaria. The sequence continues at coordinate 306,109,851 of CM046874.1, forward strand.
AATAGGAATTTCTTCACTTGAAGTTTTGAGAGATTCTTCATCTTTGGACCACGACTTCTTCATTTTTCTCCAGTCTTTATTTTAGACTTTGATATACAACGATCCGCCTCCTTTTAGGACTTGGATCTATTTATCCTCATACCTTGTTAGGGCCTTTTTGGATAGACTTCTCCATGATCTTTAGGGGAGTATTTGCTTTTCGTCGTGTGTCTTGATCCTTCATATTGATTTTCGATAAATGATTCTTCATATCACTTTTGGATCTTTAGCAATAAAATGTAGCCCTCATGCCTTGTTAGGGCCTTTTCGGACTCGCCAATCTTCGCATCCCGCTTCAATAAGTTATACCTTGGCTATAAACTCTAATTAATACCGAGCAACTTTTAAACGATCTTGGGCTAGAAGCTAAGTAACTTTTCAAATCGTACAACCTTATTTATTGCAGATAAATTTATTAACAAGCGATGGGAGAATAGGCTCATAATTAACTCACATAAATTCACGAAAGAATACCAAACTTATATTTGACTCTATCATCTCTCGTCCTCCACAGTTTAAAATCTCAAGGAATGAGACTCGTGGATGCTTAGCCTATTAAATCAAAGTTTTGGGTTTTCGAGTCATCTATAGGATCTTGCAAATTCTTAGACTTTTTCAAGTTTAGCATTCGCATTTTAAAGTTCCCTTGATACACGACTCTCTAGGATCAATTATAGGAACTTGCGAAAAGTTCTTGTTCTTAACCCGTGAGAGTTAAGACTTTCGCGTTTTAAAGCTCCCTATATAAAAGCCTAGCAAAACTTGACTTAAACACGTTAAGGATACTAGCTAGAGTAAACTTTAGATAAGTGAACTCGGGTTGAGTCAAAATGTTCATGACTAAGAAAAATTTAAAACCAGTTTATTGAAAATTTATTCTAGCAAGGAAAGAAAATAATCAAAACAAAGGAAAATACAACTATACAACTAGGCCAAAATAGATTAAAAATTTTGAAAAATGTCGAAAAATTAAATTTTCCGGTTAAAATGAGAGCAAATTCATGGAAAAGACCACTTACTTCGATAGAAGTCCCCCCTACACTTGAGATAAACATTGTCCTCAATGTTTAAGCATGTGGGAGTAAACTCCCGTACACTTATGATATTGTGCACTTTGTTTAAATCTTGCTAAGGAAAGGACAACTAAAGTGAATTCAATGTGAACATATAAAATATGAAATATTGAATCACAAGAGTTTAGGATAGAACCGGGAAGATGGTAACACGGTATCACGGTTCGTCAAAAGTCATCAAGGTGCTCTTTGAAGCTTGAATCCCTGCACAAGATAAGAAACAAGACAAAAACACATACGGGGCTCCCCCTACACTTATTATGAAAGCAATAAAGGATAGATCACGGGTTGCCTCCCGAGAAGCGCTTGTTTTTGATAACCGAGTCACGAGCCTGACTCGACCCAAATTTAGTTCATGGGAAACGTGGTGAGGGATGGAATCATCTCATGCGAGATGTCCTCACCAAAGTACAGCTTCAAACGCTAGCCATTCACCTTGAAATTAGGCCCATTTGGCTGAGAATGCTCAATGGTCCCATATGGAAAGACTTTGGCGACGGTGAATGGACCAGACCAGCGGCTATTCAACTTGCCAGAGAAGATCTTCAACCGAGAGTTAAAAAGTAAGACTTGATCACCAATGCGGAACTCTCAGTTCTTAATTCTAGCATCGTGGATGATCTTGGTCTTCTCCTTGTAGATCAGTGAGTTCTCGTAAGCTTCATTCCTCAGTTCATTAAGCTCGTTGAGTTGAATCTTGCGAAGATCACCGGCTTTGTTGATGTCGAAGTTAGCCCACTTCAAGGCCCAATATGCCTTATGTTCTAGCTCGATGGGGAGGTGGCATGCTTTCCCGTACACAAGACGATAAGGTGTACAACCGATCAGGGTCTTATAAGCAGTACAGAAAGCCCACAAAGCATCGTCTAACTTATCGTCCCACGCGGCGCGATGCTCTCCCACAGTACGCTCCAGAATTCTCTTCAATCCACGGTTGGAAATCTCGGCTTGACCATTGGTTTGAGGATGATAGGCGGTGGAAAGACGATTTAACACCGTACTTAGCCATGACTCTTGCAAATTGATCATTGCAAAAATGAGTCCCGCGGTCACTGATGATAGCACGAGGAACGCCGAATCGAGAAAAGAGCTGCTTCAAAAAGTTCACAACCACCCTCTCATCGTTCGTATGGAGAGCCTTGGCTTCAACCCATTTGGAAACATAGTCAACGGCTACGAGGATGTACTTATTCCCTTTAGATGATGGAAATGGCCCCATAAAGTCGATGCCCCATACATCAAATATTTCACATTCTTGTATGAAATTTTGAGACATCTCATCTTTATGTGTGATCTTGCCTTGTCTTTGGCAAGCATCACAATGTTTAACCATATCGTGAGCGTCACGATAAATGGTAGGCCAATAGAATCTAGAGTCGAATACTTTTTTCGCGGTGTAATTGGGACCAAAGTGACCACCGGTGGGTCCTTTATGGCAAGCGTCAAGGATTTGTACCGCTGCCGGCCCATCAACACATCGACGAATAATCAGATCCGCACATTCTTTGAAGAGGTAAGGGTCGTCCCAGAAATAATGTTCAATATCCTTAAAGAACTTTTTCTTTTGTTGGGACGTTAACCCTACCTTGAGAATTCCACCCGCTAAGTAGTTTGAAATGTCCGCAAACAACGGGGTGTCATCGAGATTTAGATTGATAGACATTAAGGCCTCAAGGGGAAAAGAATCATTGATCTCTTTGTTCGGATGATCCCCTTGATAAGGAACCTCAAGTCTACTGAGATGATCCGCGGCTAGGTTTTCAGCTCCCTTTTTGTCACGAATTTCAATGTTAAATTCTTGAAGGAGCAAAACCCAACGAAGAAGTCTTGGCTAAGAATCTTGCTTAGTCATCAAGTACTTCAACGCGGAATGATCGGTATACACGATGGTGGTAGAAAGGACAAGATAGGGGCGGAACTTTTCAAAGGCATACACTACAGCTAAAAGCTCTTTTTCGGTAGTGGTATAATGCAATTGAGCCCCCGTCATTGTCTTGCTAGCATAGTGGATTGGTTGGAAGTGTTTGTTAACTCTTCGGCCCAAAACCGCTTCAATAGCAAAGTTGCTAGCATCACACATTAACTCAAAAGGTAGCTCCCAATTAGGGGTAACCAAGACCGGTGCATTAGTTAGCTTATCCTTAAGAAGATTGAAGGATTCAAGACACTCTTTGGAAAAGATAAAAGGAGTATCTTTTTCCAAGAGGTGGGTCATCGGGCGAGCGATTTTAGAAAAATCTTGAATGAATCGACGATAGAAGCCCACATGACCGAGGAAACTTCTCACACCTTTCACGATTGAAGGTGGAGGCAATTTAGTAATAACATCGACTTTAGCACGGTCCATTTCAAGACCGGCTTTGGAGATTTTGTGTCCTAGCACGATGCCATCTTTTACCATGAAATGGCATTTTTCCCAATTTAGAACAAGGCGAGTGTCTTCACACCGCTTAAGCATACGTTCTAAATTGGTAAGGCAAGCAGAGAAACAATCGCCATAAACCGAGAAATCATCCATGAAGACTTCCATAGTTTCTTCAACCATGTCATGGAAGATAGCCATCATACACCTTTGGAATGTCCCAGGAGCATTGCATAAGCCGAAAGGCATTCTTTTGTAGGCAAATGTTCCATAAGGACAAGTGAATGTGGTTTTCTCTTGGTCTTTGGGATCGATGGGAATTTGAAAATACCCAGAGAAACCGTCTAAAAAGCAGTAATAGTCATTACCTGCTAGACGTTCAAGCATTTGGTCCATGAAAGGAAGGGGAAAATGATCCTTTCTCTTAGCATCATTGAGTTTACGATAGTCTATACAAACTCTCCACCCTGTAACGAGACGAGTAGGAATCAACTCGTTGTTTTCATTGGGAACAACAGTGATTCCGCCTTTCTTAGGCACACAATGGACGGGACTAACACACGGTGAATCTGAGATAGGATAGATCATGCCTGCATCAAGAAGTTTGATAACCTCTTTTTTGATTACGTCATGGATCTTAGGATTCACCCTTCGTTGGCTTTTAATAGTGGGTTTAAAGTCATCCTCCATGAGAATTTTGTGTGTGCAGAAGTGAGGATCAATTCCACGAATATCAGAGATCTTCCAAGCAATCACTTTCTTGTGATTCTTAAGCACGGCGATAAGTCGGGATTTTTCTTCTTTTTTCAAGTCCTTAGCGATGATGACCGGTAACGTATTGTTGTCTTCAAGGAAAACGTACTCGAGATGAGACGGAAGATCCTTAAGCTCTAAATCCGGAGGATTTTCGATGGACGGCGTAGTCAACTTCGGATCATCGGTAGAGATATCCTTAGGAGATGGTGGAGAAGTTTGGTCCTCATTGAGAAGTTTCTCAATGGTACGAATGTCTTCATCCCAATCGGTGGGAGAACCATCATACTTAAGATCGAGAGGACCCAAGCTAGCTTCAAAATCATCCAAGTCACTTTCTCCAAAAGGAGTCAATGACGGAGCAATTGAGGCAACGGTCTCAACATTGGGTAGAGAAGAGAGATTACTTTTGCAAGCATCATGAAAGTGTTCTTCACAAGCCTTATCGAGAACGTCAATAAAATTAACACTCTCGTTTTCCGAAGGCTGTTTAGAAAGTTTACCCATGTTGATGACGATTTTATCGTCATCAACTCTCATGATTAATTCGCCAGCGGCTACATCAATGAGAGTGCGTCCGGTCCTCAGGAATGGACGTCCAACGATTAATGGAACACGGGGGTCCATCTCGTAGTCAACGACAACAAAATCCGCCGGGAAGGTGAATTTGTCGACACCAACGAAGACGTCTTCGGCTATCCCCACTGGATAAGCAACCATACGGTTAGCTAATTCCAAAGTCATTCGTGTGGGGACTAGCTCGGGGAGAGATAATTGCTTCCAAACACTTAGAGGCATTAAGTTTATACTAGCACCTAGATCGGCTAGGGCCATGCAATTCTCTACTCCCCGGAAGTTGCAAGGAATCAAGAAACGACCCGGATCACCAAGTTTGGTTGGCAATTTCCTTAAGAGCACTGCGGAGCAATTCTCATTAAGTTGGGTCTGAGCAATATCGAGAAGTTTCTCCTTATCACTGAGAAGATCTTTAAACATTTTAGCATATTTGGGCATGTGAGCGAGAGCCTCAGCAAAGGACATATTGAAATTCAGTTGTTTGAATATTTTAAGAAAGTTCGAAACCTGAATATCATCCTTGTTCTTCAACTTCTCTTTTCTCAACCTCGAAGGATAAGGTATATTGGGTTGAGATGAAGGCTTTGGGATAGAATTCTCACTCACATCCTTGGGTGGTGGAGGGGTAGAAGTAGAAGGTGGTGGAATTGGAGAAATAGAAGTTGGAGGAATAGAAGATGGAGGATTCGGAGAAGGAGACTCGTTTTCCTTTGTCACAATCACTGGTGTAGGTGTAGGAAGCTCGGATTCCTTTAAACCTTTTCCACTGCGAGTGGTGATTGCTTTCATCTCCCCTCTTGGATTAGCAACGGTGTTACTCGGAAGAGAACCCGATCCAGATGCTTGATTACTAGGGAAGAAACTAGCCATCATGTTCCTCAAGTCATTCGTTTGACTTGCTAAAGTGTTTCGCATATCAGCCCGAAGATCATTCCCTTGCTTAACCATATCTGCTTTCATGTTGGCCATTTCCCGCTGAAGATTTTGCACGATCACATCGTTAGTCCTCGTGTAGGTTTCAACATCTTGGTGTAAGGCTGTGGGTTGGTTGAGAGGAGGAGCATGGTAGGCGGGTGGTTGATAAGCAGGTTGTTGGTAAACTTGGTTGTTTCTTTGAGGTGGATATGGATTTCTTTGGTTTTGATATGGAGTTGGAGCACGTAGTTGGTTCTGAGTGTTGCGATTGAGGTTATTTGGGTTTTGTGGGGGAAAACCAGGTGGTGAAACAAAGTTGTTTGAGCGATAGCTGAGCAAGTTGCGGTGACCTTGAGGACGTGCTTGATAGCCTCCTGTAGCATAGGTACCGTTGGCGGCATAAACATTTTCCGGATTGTCGTGAGTCGAAGGACAATCGGTGTATGAGTGAGATCCCCCGCATATATCACATGATTGGCTCAAAAAATTAGCTTGGGCATTGAATTGTTTGGCATTGTTGGCAGTTTGTAAAGCAAGTGATTCCACAAGCGAAGTAAGCTTATCAATTCTTTTGTTGGCATCACTAGTACTATCACTTGCTACATTAGTTCTAACACTCTTGGTTTGTACTCTAGATTTGTTCTCAATAATATCCCAAGCAGCATTAGAAGATTTAACCAAAATATTAACCCCCCCCCCCCCCCCCCCCCGAGGCACTGTTTAGTGAATCTTGGTCATTCATGCTTAAACCATTGTAAAAAGTATTGATTTGATGTACTTTTGTTAAACCATGTTGTGGAAACTTTCTTAAAAGTTCCTTAAAACGGTCCCAAGATTCACTAAAAGACTCACCGTACTTTTGTTCAAAGGTAATAATTTCATTCCGCAAAGCGGTAGTACGTGAGGGTGGGAAAAAGTAGTTGATAAACTTGGTCTCTAAATCCGTCCACGTAGGAATACTTTGTGGCGGTTCCTTATCAAGCCAATTCCGGGCTTGTCCCTCTAAAGAGAAAGGAAAAAGTTGCAAGTGAATACCTTGTTGTGATACCCCATTGTACTTAACCGTATTGGTAAGCTGAAGAAACCTTTTAATGTGGTCATGAGGATCATCAAGTGAGCGGCCCAAGAAGGGTTGAGCAGAGACCATTTATATAAAGCCAGATTTGAGTTCAAAGTTGTTGGCTCCAATCTCAGGGATGACAATTGCATCGGTGTTGCCTTCTACGTGCGATTGCAAAAGCTCGATCACTGGTTGATTGTCCATTGTGACAATTGGTTGAGTAATGACTTCGGCTTGAGCTACTCTCTTCTTACGAGCACGAGTACGCATGCACACCTACAAAAGGATTAGAAAAATAGAAAGGAAATATTTTTGGTTTTTATGGTTTTTCAATTTTTTTGTATTTTTGAAGATTTTATATTTTTTTAGGATTTTTTTGAAATTTTTAAAGCAAGGAAAATAACGTTCAACGATGAACGGATCCTAAAATCCAACGCCTCTCTCACTTAAAACCTTTAATCTTAACGAAAAGAGCCAGCAGCGGCGCCATTTAATACAAGGTTTTTAAGCTCGTATCAAAATGTTATCGTCCGAATCTCTTCGAATTGACTATTGGTAGAAAGTGCGACTCGATTGTTCTTGGCGGAATAATAAATGGTTTGGTTGATTATCTATTTTAAACTAAAAGCAAATAAATGTAAATGTCGTTGAGTAAAGTAAAAGCTTTATAGATTAAACTAAAGTAACGAGTGAAAAGTAAATGCTTGAAAATTTAAAGACAAGATTAGAAAAATTACTTGAAAACTTAATGAATCTAAAACTTGAAAACTTTGTAAAAACAAGAAATTAAACAATTGGATAACAATCGGAATACAGCCAAATCGGAATATCTAAAGTGCAACAACCGGAATGTTTGGTCGGAAACACTGATCGGAATGTGCCAAAGGAGACTGATCAGAATATTCTGTCGGAATAAGGCAATCGGAATGCTTGAAAATAGGTCCAATCGGAATACCAAAAATCTAGTCAAATCGGAATGTACGAAAGAGATTCAGATCGGAATGTTTAGCAACACACCCAATCGGAATGTCAACAATTCCCACAGTCGGAATATTGAAAACCTAATCCGATCTAGGTGATCGGAATAAAGAGGATCAAATCGGAATGAGTTAAAACCCTAATCCGATCAATTGATCGGAATGAGGGGGGGTGTAGTCGGAATACTTCAATCGGAAAAGGGTTTAAACCTTTTCCGATAACCCTTTTGATTCGAAAAATAAGCTAGGCTATAAGCTATTAGGAATAAGCTAACACCAAAACTTAAACGAATCTATAGTGAAATAGATTAAATAAGCACGGATAACAACTTATCCAACTAAAAATACGCAACCTTTTAAATCAAACCATAAAAGATGAAACTTTTTAGGAAAACATTAAAAGTAAATAAGCTAAAAATATGAATAAGCCAATAAGCACAAGAATCTTAAAGCTTATTCGTATGAAAGCTTAAGTATGAATAAAAATATCAACTTTTTAAGCACGAAAACATCAAGATCAACACGGATCAAATCTATTTCGCACCAAAAGTAACTAAAAATAAAGAAAGGTAGATAGAGATGAAAGATTAAAAGCTTAACTTAAACTTGATCAATGGAATCCAAATACAAAAGGTTTAATCTTGAAATATTAAAAGAAAGAAAGGATAAAAACTTAGTGAGAGAAAGTTGAGAACTTTCTCTCTCTAAAACTAGAAAGAAAAATGAAAAATGAAACTAACTACTAAAAACTAACCAACCCTCCTAATGTGTATTAGGAGGGTATTTATAGGGAAAATGGGAAGGGGTGCATGTGTTGCCTCTTCTTTCTTACTTCTCGACTCGATTTGAATCTTTTGTCTTTCTCGACGTCGTCTCGGGATTTGGCGATGCATATTGAACTTGTCTTGTAATTTTCTTCTTCTATTAGACTTGAGTTCTTCGACTTCATTAAACTTCCGTCTTTAGACTTTTTCTTCGATAAATCTTCAGAATAGGCCTTGGACTTCCGTTCTTTTTGCACTCTTGATCTTTTGACTTCGTCTTTTCTCGTTTTCTTCGATAAAAGCCCGTGAAAGCTCGTGTTTTCTTCCTTTTTCATCATTTGGTCCTAAAACATAATAAAAACACAAACCGCGCATAATTCCGACTTTTACGACATAAATTACACGTTTTGGTCTTGTTATTATTGGAAATAAGTGGTAAAAGGATAAGTGTTTTCACACTTATTAGTCATCATCTGAATTTGATTCGATTTGGGTCATCGTCGACAGACTGACCAAATCTGCTAATATCATTCCGGTTAATGATAGATTCTTGATGAAGAAATTGACTCTTTTGTATTTAAAGGAGTTGTATAAACATGGTGTGCCTGTATCGATAATCCCTATCAAGATCCTCGCTTCGCATTGAATTTCTAGAGATTTGCTCAGAAATCATTGGGAACGAACCTTGATGAGAATAATGTTTACCACCCCAATCGAAGGGACGAGGTAAAGTAACGATACAAAATACTAGAAGTGTTGTTTTATGATTGAATGATTGACATTTGGTAATAAACCGTATAATCGTTTTTCTTTAGAAAGATTATCATTGATAATTATCGTATTAGGATCGAGATCGAATCTTGTGAGGATCTAAATATAAGAACATCTGTAAGCAGGAGTTGGGATTAAGACATCCGACATACACCCATTGTGAGTTGGACATGTCTTTTAGGGTTAAGGTTGCCTATGATGACGAACCTAACCTTACAAAATATCCGATCCATGAAACCTGAAATGAATGTTGAAATTAGGATTTGATTATTAACTGCCAGTAGTGGGCAGGAGGTTATGTGAATATGAAATGTAGATCTTGAAGTACAGGATGGGTAGCGAAGTTATGCCTAAAATTTTCACCTTGGAAAATTGAATTGATGATCTGAAGGATCATGGGAAATAAGTCCCCGTTTTATGGGACCATTGAGATGATGTAAAAGTTGGTTTGAAAGGCATATAAGCTGGATCTACCCTATGACTTCAAGGGTTGCGTGAATTATTTCGTAAATCGAACTTGATAAATATCTATCAAGTGAAAATCTGATTACTTCTTGATGAAGTTTAGATCGGCGAAAAGTTGCATTCATCAAAAACCCTTGAACATCATGGATAGAGAAAGTAAGTCAACATTAAGCCTGATCTTATTCCCGTAGTTATGTTTAATGAAACTCGCGTATTGTAATGAATTACACTTATGAGAAAAGACCGAATGTAGAGGAAATACCCACATGGCTCTAACTCTATAAGAAGCGAGTAGTAAGATAAATTGATCTTTGAGGACAAAGATCCTGTTTAGGGGTAAATGCTGTGACAATCCGTCAATTTATGATTGATATATTATTCTCAATTATTATTTGAAAAAATTATTTTGATATTATATTATGAACTCACTTATTTTTGGGAAGAAATTTGGGTTTACGTCTTGAAGTAGCATCGACTACGTCTAAACCGGAGGACTCTACGTTACGTGCTTACGTTTACATACACCGTTTTTGGTGACAGTCCGACATTTCAGGAAATAAATTTATCCGTGAATATTATTTTGGGATTTTAAATTTGAGTTGGTTCATAAGCTCACAAATTTACGAAAAGAAATTAGGACTTACGTGAATAATTTAACGTCCTTTACGACCAAACCGGAAACCTTAGGATTACGTATTTACGTTTACGAACTCCGTTTTTGATGAGACAATTTTTATTAGATTCGTTTTTTGCCGTTGATTCATAATTTATAAAAACATTTTTTGTAAAACAACTCGAAGGCATGTAAATCGAGGAAACTAGAATCGAGGAATACCCGTAAATTAGTGGGATGAGACAAAAACAAGTTTTGCCCCACCCCACTACATGGGACGGCCAAATGGGCTCCAACACATCTCATGATGTGTCAATTGTTAACTATTAAGCTAACACTTGTTAGCTAATGCTTAACAAGTAAGCTATCACAACACCAAAACCACTTCTCCAAAACTCATACATGCAAACCACTCTCTCCTTCTCACCCCAATTTCGTCCACTCTCTCTCTAAAATACCATTTTGATCAAATCTAGCCATAAACTTTGTGTTATCTACATATATGATGATGCTCCTTTGAAGCCTTGAAGATTGGAGGTGATTCTAACATCCAAGGAGGTGATTTGGTGATGTCCAAGGGCTGATTTCTACAAGAAGTTTACAAGTATTGGTGGTCTTGAAGATTGGTGTTGATCTATCACAAGTTTTGCCATCAAAAATCCAAGCCTTGATCATAAACTACTTAATCTTGGTGGTATAAAGATTGTTCTTCCTATCCTCTTGTTATTTTGATTATGTAATCTTGTATTTTCTTTATTTATGTATATGTATACGATGATGAATGATGATTAAAAATATTATGTGGGGATTTGGTGTTGATAGATTTGATAAACATGGTTAAAAAGATGGAAAACCATAAGTAAAAAGGTTAAATTCTTGCTTATAAAGTTGGTTGTATAAAAACAGTAACTAACCAAATGATAAACTGATAAAATGGCATAGTGGAATCAATTTACAGTAATTATTAGGTGTTATACACATGTGAGAGTTGGCCATACAAAGAAATCATAAAAATGAGTGAGATATGATCAAAACAAGTTTAGAGTGTAAATATGCCTATACTGTTTTGGACGAATTTATTAAAATATTTAGAGGTTGATTCATCAGTATCTATAAAGAAGTAAAATGAAGCACATATCATGTAGTTCCTGTCATAAACATTTGAGGTCCTATCTCATTATAGAACTCTAGATATGGACATTTTAGTGGACTTAAAATTTGGGACTGATTTTGTATATAAATAGTATATAATATAAGCACTCAAAAATTTATATAAAATATACATATATAAAACCCACTAGTTGATAAAATTTATAAATAAAGAGTTACATATATATTGACATTAAAATGGGATACATTATATAAGTTACAAGTAAAAATGTTTTTCCAAGTTATAAAACTATATACTTAAGTTTTACGTCTTTTCGGCTAAAACCGAAAGATTAACGTTTTTGGTCAAATAAAACATAGACGGTCGGACCCGTCCAATGTAAACTTTTATAAACTCACATACTGATATATGAACTTATATAACAAGTAAAAACCGATAAAACCCGAGCTTTAAAACATATAGACATTAACGGGCCAAAGTAGCCTTATTGGACTATAAACCCGACTAGTTGGTAAAACACTTATAAACTTACTTATTGGGCTTAACCCATTTGGGCCCAACATGTAAAGTATAATACTGATAATGAAAGTGTAAAATGGACTAATATAAGGTATTGGGCTTATAATAGGCTTATTGGGCCTAAAACATGTAAATAAGTAAAACTAGTAAACTAGTATAAAAATTACCAATACATAACACTAAAATAAGTAAATGAGAATGTATAAACCCACTTGATCATCATCATATATATATAAAATCATCATATGTATACATAATTGTTATATTTATAAAGTCATTGGACAAGAGTCTAAGACGAGTATTATTTGTCTAGGTTTCCGTGATTGAAGCACGTACCGTACATCCGAATTGCCGATAACCCGCCTTCCCACATCAATGTGAGTTCATAGCCTCCCAATGTTTTTATGAAATGTTTTATAAACCCGTGAGGGAGATAACATGTTAGTTTTTATGAAATAGGACACTAGTTGTCCCGATTGTTTGTTTATTGATTTGGACCCGAATGATTGTATGACCCGATGAATGATTATATGACCCGATGTGTGAAATGAAATGGATTATTAAAGTTAGGTTATGTCACTAAAAGTCCCATTAGCATGAATTATGAACTACCGGGATTTGGTAGACGCTTATGCATATAATAGTACTATTTGGGGACGATCACCCCAGTTCGCGCCTTGACGGTTGATCCCCGTCGTGCCACATTGATTGGTAAGCGAATTTATGTATGAGAAGATTTCCATAGCGTGATTTTTGTGACGAAACGCTAATTTAGATGGGCAAATTGAGTTTCGGGTTAGCTACCCATTGTTTGTTTTAGTAAGGTAACAATGTCATGCGGCTTATAATAATCCAAATAACGAAATACTGCTATACGCACTGAATTACGATATATTGCCTGACTAGCAATACGGGGTCTTATTATTGATATTATGTTCGTGATTTGGTTTTACATGACCATATTCATATAACGGTTTTTATTTAACTCTACACGACGTTATAAAACGTATTGTATGATATTTTTACGACATTGGTTCGTATAATGGTTTTGAAGGCAAAAGCCTATATTATGATTTTGACAAGGATTTGTATAAAATGGTTTTGGCCTATTTTATGGCCTATTACAAAGATTTGTACAAAATGATTTTCGGTAATAATTATATACCGATGATATATTGATGGTTTATTAAACTCTATGAATTCACCCGGCGTTATCGCTGACCTTTTCTTTTAACATGTTTTGTCTCAGGTACTTGAAGGTAATTCTCGGGAAGACGACAGGAATTCATAGCCCGCACTTAAATAATAATTTCCATTCAAATGCTTTGTAAAACCTGTATGAAATACAATGACTTGGGACCTATGTAAATTTAATATTTATGAATAGAAATGCTTTATTATTAAACGACGCGATTTTTAAGCATCGTCTATAATGTGAGTAATGTGCTATCCCGTAACACCAACGAGTCTTCCGCTGTATTGAATTGTATAAAATTTGGAGGTGTTACAACAATTCCTTCTTTAACTATAAAGTAACATTTTTCCCAGTTTAGCACAAGATTTGATTCATCACAACGTGCTAACATTTTATCGAGATTGCTAAGACATGTGTCGAAAGAATTTCCAAAGACGGAAAAATCATCTATAAAGACTTCGACTGATTCTTCAATCATATCATGAAAAGTTGTAATCATACACCACTGAAAAGTAGCAGGTGCATTGCATAGGCCAAAAGGCATGCGCCTATACGCGTAAGTTCCAAATGGGCAAGTAAATGTAGTTTTCTCTTGATCCATAGGGTTGATTGGGATTTGAAAGTATCCAGAAAAACCATCAAGGAAACAAAAGTATTCATTCGCTGCGAGTCTTTCTAACATTTGATCCATAAAGGGAAAAGGAAAATGATCCTTCGCGGTTGCGTTATTTAATTTTCGATAGTCAATACAAACTCTCCATCTGGTGATGGTTCGTGTTGGTACTAACTCATTGTTTTCGTTAGTTACTACAGTGATACCTCCCTTTTTAGGTACACAGGGAATAGGACTAACCCATGGGCTATCGACTAGGGGTAGATTATTCCATAATCTAGGAGTTTGAGGATTTCTTGTTTAACAACATCCTTCATGTTAGGATTTAATCTTCATTGTTTTTCAACTATTGATTTTTTATTTTCCAAAAGTTGGATTTTGTGTTTGCAAAATGATGGATATATGCCTGGAATGTTAGAAGTTTTCCAAGCAAAAGCTTGTTTATGCTTTTTTAGAACTTCAATTAGATTGATTTTATTTTCTTCTGTAAGTTGGGATGAAATAATTACAGGCAGTAATTTTTCTTCGTGAAGAAATGCATATTCCAGATGTTCAGGAAGAGGTTTAAGTTCTAAATCTGTAGGAGGTTCTTCCACAAATTTCTAAACTTTTAAATTGGTTTTGAAAGTTATGGGTTCAAATGGGGTTTCATTTTCTTCTTCAGGTGTTTCTATTGGTTCATCGATATGAACGGCTATGGAAGCGTCAAATTCAGCAAAAAGTCCTTCTTCGAGGATGGTTCTTTCGATAGAATATAAAACTTCGCTTCCTTCATCAAGAAGAGCGTCGAAATCGGCTTCAACGACTTCGTCAATAATATCAATACTAAAGCGAGTATCGTCATTAGAATACGAGTGTTTCATTGCTTCGTCGATAGAAGGAAATTATATCTTCTCCAACTCCAAGGTTGAGTTTTTTTTTTACTCGAATCACAGCGTCAGCTGTATGTAAGAAAGGTCTACCAAGGATAAGTGGTACCTTGCTATCTTCTTCCATCTCTTGGGTTACAAATTCGACAGGAAAAATGAATTTTCCAACTCCAACGAGCATGTTTTCGGCTATTCTCATTGGATATTGAAAAGAACGGTCCGCGAGGCGAACGCTCATTTTTTTGGGTTTGAAAACATCTTTAGATTGTTTAGCATACAAAGAGTACGGCATAAGGTTGATACTAGCGCCAAGATCGGCCAAGGCGTTACAAGAGTATGAGTGATGGAAAGTACATGGAATTAGAAAACTTCCACGATCTCTAAGTTTTGGTGGAACTTTGTTTTAGATAATGGCAGAACATTCATCATTTAGAAACGCTGAAGAAACATATTCAACTTATGTTTGCTTTTGATAAGTTCTTTGAGAATTTTTCCATAGTTTGGCATTCCAGCCACAACATCGACTAAAGGCATATTAATTCGAACTTCTTGGATTAAGTCGAGGAATTTACCATACTTAGCTTGCATCTTTTGCTTGCATAAGAGTTGGGGGTATAGTACTTTTGCTTTATATGGTTTGGGTGTTGTGTTTGTGATTTAAGTGGGTTTGGTTTTTGTGGGTTGTGATGAGACTGCAATTATACATAGTCTCATCGTCCAAATCAGGCTTAAAACGCTTAAAATATCATCAAAATACCCAAATATATGCTTGTGTTTGTTCATTGTGTATTTTAGGTACGGATATCGTGAATTCAACAAAAGATCACAAGAATGAAGCAAAAACGAACACGGGAAACGAAGCCGCACAAAGAACCAGACCCGAAACATGAATTTTCATTGAAGTCCTTAAAGTTTTGTAGATTGGCAAGATTGGTCCATCAACTTATAAGGATTGACACTTTATACCCCTCAAATATCCAAAATTATTTTAGGGTCCCTAAAGTTGGAAGAAATACCATGAATAGTCCTCCAAGATTGAAGAATATATAATTTAAGTCCTTTAAACCACTAAAGTTAACAAAGGAGTAATTATGCAATACTAGAAGGACTGAAGTTGCAAAGATTGTGAGGATGCAAGATAACAGAGAGGGGTCACTTCTGCCAATTCAGCAAAGTTTCATACAAGGGAAAGTTGTGTTCATTTTTAACAAAGTAAAGGGACTCAAAGTGTCAATTTCATAAGTATAAATGATTAGTTACAATTTAACAGTGAAGGAAACAACTTAATCACCCTCAAACTGAATCAAACACACCCCTGCTACTCTCTTGAACCCTAACTCTATTCCAGTTCCAACTAATCATGAATTAAGGGTTTTTCTTAAAATTAACATGGGCAAAACACTTCATACCCCACACACAACCATCCCATGTGAACTAATATTCCACCTCATCACCCATGGTCCCATTCTAGCTTGCTCAACATCACGGGATGCAACAATCAACAAGATTCCTTGACCAAATGGACGTTTAGATCACCTTTCCTTGGTCCCTACTCAATATCTACAGCTTGGATCACTTGGAACCTTCAAGAACAAATTTGAAATCAGCATATCCTCAAGAATATGCCAAGGGCAGCTTGGGAACTTTATGGACGATTTCCAGCTAGGTTTTGATTAGGGTTTCTCCTTGTAACTAGTATAAATAGATAACATTATAGTTTAGAAGCTTTGTTCCAGCTTTGTAATCCTTTTTATAAGTAATGATAATGAAAGTTTAAAACTTTTGCAAGCGTCCAATTTTATTTTTACTTGTTTTAGTATAAGAAACATTTATTTTTCAGTCAAGAAGTGTAGTACATTATCAAAGAGTTTTTGTCCAAAGTTCTTTTGGCATAAGCTTTATTTGAGATCCGGATTTATAAGCTTGATATTCAGAATTGATTGACAATCAATCTTGGATAAAGAGGTTATAAACATGTTTTTTTGAGTTGGTTACGTAATTAGTTTTCAAAAGTTTGAAGTTTTTTCAAGGTTTTCAGCAAATCGTATATTTTTTATCTTATTTATTTGACTACTCACTGTTACATAAGCCACTACTAAAGCTCTTGACACAGCTTTAGTTTTGGTTTTTGAAACTTGAAGTGTGAATTTGTTGTTTTCTTAGCAAGTACCCCATAAAATACCATTTCCATTCATGTTCCCCTTGTGTTCTTGGTTCAGTTGTTGAACCTCAACAAGAGCGGCTTATACAAACCATATCATAAGCTCCTTTAAGCTTGAAAACCCCCAAAAGGGGTAAGGCATCAGCTGTGTAAGTAGGCTTCGAACCCCTTTTGGAATATTTCTGTTTTAATGTGCATTGTGTGATTTTTCGAACTGTCGAACTTCGTTGAGTTTCTTGTTTATTTAGAAATATTTACAAGTTATGTGCATGTTCTTGTTGGTTTTAGGTAGTTTGAGTTTGAATGCATAGCTTAATTCTTTGGAAATCTTGCATAAAATCAGTTTTAAGGTGTTTGGATAAAATAGTCTTAAGTACATTTGGGTGACAACTAATCCACCATTTGTCCTTCACGTCGTTTATTTTAACTAGTTTTGTAGGGTTTAGAGTTTGTTTGAATTGGTTAGGTCGATAGTTGAGTTTTAGTATTTCTTAGTTCACTACCTATACAACAAAACCATCAACAGTAGGCTTCTTTGAGTGTAAGTTGATGTGTGCAAAGTCTGCACAGTAGGTGCTTTTAGGGTTTTTGATTTGATTTTTGGCTTGAGTATTGGTTAAACATCTTAATTAGAGATAGGTGTTAGGTTATACCATCTAGTATTGGAGGTTTAGGGCTTTTTGGTAGCTTAATTAAGCCTTTAGAGTCACTGTAGGTGCATATAGACCACTAATGTAGAGATTTTGCTAGGTTCAATTGTTGTTCTCGGTATCTTAACGAATTGATTTCCGGCTTAAAGTATGACTCTATTGTTTTTGGTGAAACAAATCTTTTAGGTTGTTTTTAAATAAAAGTGCAAAACTTTAAAGTAAAAGTGCAATTAAAGTAAATCTAAGTCTATTTAAAATAATGTGCAAGTATTTAAAAACGTGACTGAAATTAAAGGGCGCTAAAGTAAATGACGCAAATTTAAATCTATCTAAGGCAATTTTAAAACGCACCTAAAACTTAAACTAAGGCAAGACTAAAATAAAGCTAAGACAAATAATCTTAAAGTGCAATAAAAAGGCGGGAAAAATAAAGCTTGAAAATAAAGGACAGAAATTTAAAAAGAAAGACTAAAAAGAACCTGAAGGAAACCTTGATTCGGAAGTTTAGAACTTCCGAATGAACTGGCTTGAGGCGCAACTTCTTGACTTCCGAATGAAGCAGCTTGATCCGGAACTTAGACCTTGATTCGGAACTTTTAAGTTCCGAATGAACAAAAAGATGTTGATCCGGAACTTCTTCCGAATGAAACACTCTTGACTCGGAACTATTTGACTCGGAACTTGGTTCGGAAGATCTGGCTGATTCGGAACTTTGTCCTTCGTCCGGAACTTTTAAGTTGATCCGGAAATTTTGAGTTCCGAATGAATCTCCTTGATCCGGAACTTTTTGAGTTCCGAATGAAGTATATTGATCCGGAACTTTTAAGTTCCGAATGAACAATTGCTTGAGTCGGAAGTTTTCGTCCGGAACTTTGAATGTTCCGGATGAAGCCCCTTGAGTCGGAACTCTGAATGTTCCGGATGAACCCCACTGGTTCGGAACTTTGAAAGTTCTGAATGAACAGCCTTCCTTGTCTTGGCTCGGAAGTTTTCCTGGGAACAAAGAAACAGAAACAAACACCCCGAAGAACAAGGGATAACAGTAACAGCAGATCTAACACAATTTAATCAAAATCAAAACAACGATTAAGCTAAACTAATAATAGAACAACAGTTAAACATAAACAAACAATTTAGATCAACAAAACAAACAATTTAACCACAATAATCAAAAACCCATTTGATCAAAATAAAGACATGAACATAAACACAAACATAAACATAAAAATCAAAGATTTAGAAAGGTAGATGAGAGACTAACAAGATAAAGTAAAGATTGACAAGAATTAAATGGAAACTTACTTGAAATTAAAGGAATTTAATGTGCAAGACAAGGTAATTAAATTTGACAAGTATTTAAATGACAAGGAAATTAAAGGTGCAAGATAAGTAAATGGTGGAAGAGCTAATTTGTCAATTTAGCCAACAAGAAAAATGATTATCTAGTCCTAACTATATATAGGGGAGGATTAGGAAGCTTCCTCCCCTCTTTCCTTTTCTCTTAATTACAAGATTAGGTCCTTCCTTCTTTAATCTTCATTAATTGCACCATTAGTCCTTTATTCTTCTAATCTTCTTTAAACTTGAACTTTAAGGACTTTGGGCTTCGGGATTTCTTTGAACTCGTCTTTAAATTCTTCAATAAAATAGACTTGAATTCTTCGGCTTTTGATAAACTTCCGTCTTTTGACTTTTTCTTCGATAAATCTTCAGAATTGGTCGTGGACTTCCGTTCTTTTTGCACTCTTGACTTCTTGACTTCGTCTTTCATCTTTTTCTTCAATAAAAGTCCGTAAATGCCCGTGAATTCCTGTGTTTTCTCCACTTTTCACCTTTTCGTCCTAAATCACAACAAAAACACAAACCACGCATAATTCCGACATAAAAGACCTAAAATACACGTTTTGGTCCGGTTATTATTGTAATTAAGTGGTAGAAAGGATGGGTGTTTACACACCTATCAAATCCCCTACACTTGACCATTGCAATGTCCTCATGCAATGCATTAGTTACAAAGCAAGATTACACTTTTCATCATAATTAATCCACGTTGGCCTTTATTAAAGAGATAGAAAATTAAAAACATACAAAATAAAGAAATCTAAAGCATACCTTGGGTTTTGGAAATGTTATGTATAATCATCATCCGCAAGTTTTCACTTTCTCCAAACTAAGCTTAAAAACGAGATCATTGTTATTATAAGTTAGTAAACTATCACGAACTCATGTGGGCCAATTACTCACTTAGACTCCCTTATTCCTAGGTGTATCTCTTATATTTTATTATTGTCTTGAATGATCACAAGGATGCATTTTTTACTTATTTCGATAGTTATTAAGTCTGAAAATAAAGTGAACGATTTAATCAATAGTTAGCTAAAGGACAAAATCTTTTAAAACTGCTTCTCGGGACCTCATAAAGTTCATATCTTGGCATAACTCGTTTCGCGATTTGAGACCTTTCTCGGACCGATATTTGGCAGCGACTTCATACTTCAAACCTTGAGAGACGTTCATGAAATAATGGCCTTCTCTTCATACTAGGAATTTCTTCACTTGAAGTTTTGAGAGATTCATACTTGGACCACGACTTCTTCATTTTTCTCCAATCTTTATTTTGGACTTTGATATACAACGATCCGCCTCCTTTTATTGACTTGGATCTATTTATCCTCATACCTTGTTAGGGTCTTTTCGGATACACTTCTCCATGACTTTTGGGGAGTAGTTGCTTTTCGTCGTGTGTCTCGATCCTTCATATTGATTTTCGATAAATGATTCTTCACATCACTTTTGGATATTTAGCAACAAAATATAGCCCTCATGCCTTGTTAGGGCCTTTTCGGACTCGCCAATCTTCGCATCCCGCTTCAATAAGTTATGCCTTGGCTATGAACTCTAATCCATACCGAGCAACTTTTAAACGATCTTGGGCTAGAAGCTAAGTAACTTTTCAAATCGTACAACCTTATTTATTAGCAGATAAATTATTAGCAAGCGATGGGAGAATAGGCTTATAATTAACTCCCATAAATTCACGGAAGAATACCAAACTTATAATTGGCTCTATCATCTCTCGTTCTCCACAGTTTAAAATCTCAAGGAATAAGATTCATGGATGCTTAGCCTATTAAATCAAAGTTTTGGGTTTTCGAGTCGCCTATAGGATCTTGCAAATTCTTAGACTCTTTCAAGTTTAGAAATCGCATTTTAAAGTTCCCTTGATAAACGACTCTCTAGGATCAATTATAGGAACTTGCGAAAAGTTCTTGTTCTTAACCCGTGAGAGTTAAGACTTTCGCGTTTTATAGCTCCCTATATAAAAGCCTAGCAAAACTTGACTTAAACACATTAAGGATACTAGCTAGAGTAAACTCGGGTTGAGTCAAAAGATTCACAACGTTTGAAAATTAAAACCACTTATTTAAACAATTATTCTAATAAGGAAAGAAAATAACTATACAAAGGGAAAAACTAATAGGCCAAAATAGATCAAAAATTTTGAAAAATGTCGAAAAATTGATTTTCCGGTTAAAATGAGGACAAATAAAAGGAAAAGACCACTTAACTTCGATAGAAGTCCCCCCTACACTTAATATAAACATTGTCCTCAATGTTTAAGCATGTGGGAGTAAACTCTCCTACACTTAGGACATTGTGCACTTTGTTTAAATCTTGCTAAGGAAAAGACAACTAAAGAGATTCCTATTTTAATATTGAGAAAATATAAAATAGTGAATCGAAAAGAGTTTAGGATAGAACCGGGAAGAAGTAGAACATGGAATAACGGGTCGTCAAGAATCATCAAGAGTGGACCAATGAAGCTCGAATCCCTGATTAAGAAGTGAGGAGAGGAAATAGCAAACCAAAGGGTCTCCCCTACACTTATGATAAAGAAAGCGAAAAGATAGATGCATGGGTTGCCTCCCAAGAAGCGCTTTATTTTTGTTAACCGAGTCATTAGCCTGACTCGACCTTGATCATCAACGGAAGAAGCATGAAACATATCCACCAGGATCAAAAACATAGTTTTCGTCCATCAATAAGCACAAGCTTAAAGCGAACAAGGTAAGCCAAAGAAGAGTAGGCAGGGTTCCCTTAAGCAGAGATGGAGCACGTTGGAAGCAAGGGTGAAGTGGTGCAAGCATGTCTTCAAAATTTCCAAAGATTTTTCCTTTTATTTCATCAGGTGGATACTGAGATGGCTTAAAGACTTCAATACCGGGGTCAAACACCTTTTCCTTTAGGGGAAAATAGCACTCAGGCTCAGCAGAGTGTGAAGAAGATCCGCAAAGAAGCACAACCTCGTCCTCAGAAGGGGGACAAAGAGGTGTCAAATCATATGTGCAACGGATATTGGTGTCGACCGGTTTCTTCTCCTTTGACAGAATGTTCTTCAAATCCAAAGTAGGATCAAGACGATAATCTTCAAAGTCATAAGGAGGAGCATCACTCTCATGAGGGAAGTAAGTGTTAAGAAATTCAGAGAAATCTTCCTCAAATGAGTAATCGTCCAAAGTAGGATCGAGTGATGGCGGAGGATCTTCATCATGTGAAGAATCGCTCGAAAGAGTATCGGCCTCATCAAAATCATCATATGTGGGCAGCTCGGGATACTCAGAAGTAAGGTCATCATAATCATCCGAATCTGAGCTAGAATCATCATCATCATAAGCATCAAAGACCGGTGGAGAATCATAAATGGGAGAAGGTTCCAAAGTGGACCGAGAATCATCCACATCATCGTCAAAGAGTGGATTATCTATGGAAGAATCGAATAGAGGATTGTCATAGACGGTAAAGTCATCGAGCACATTAATCATATTCATTGATTCTCGTCCATAGTATTTGCCTGTAAGCTTCCCCATTTTGAAAATTTGTGAGTCATTCCCGACTCTTAAGATTAACTCACCTTCAGCAACATCCACTAAAGCACGTCCGATTCTCAAGAATGGCCGACCAAGTATTAAAGGAATACGAGGGTCCATTTCATAATCAACTACGACAAAATCGACCGGGAAAGTAAATGCACCGACTTTAATGAACACGTCTTCGGCTATACCAACAGGGTAAGCGAGAGTGCGATTTGCAAGTTCAAGAGTCATCTTTGTTGGAGTGAGGTCGGGTAATGATAGTGTTTTCCAAACACTCAAAGGCATAAGATTAATACTAGCCCCGAGATCAGCAAGGGCAGTAAAGTCTTCAGTTTTGTTGAACACGCAAGGCAACACAAAACGACAGGGATCTCCCAGTTTTTCTGGAAGTTCTTTAAGAATAACTACAGAGCAGTTTTCATTTAAGCGTGTGTTGGCGAGTTCAATCAGCTTCTCCTTCTTGTTAAGCAATTCCTTAAATGCTTTAACAAATTTGGGCATGTGGACAAGTGCTTCAAGAAAACTAATGTTGAAACCCATTTGAGAAATCATCTTGATATAGTTTGTCACTTGAGAGTCCTCTTTTGTTAGCTCGTTGGTCTTGCCTAAGCGAGAAGGGTATGGGATTTTGGGTTTATAGGTGGAAGGTGAAGGTGTAGTAGGTACAGGTTGGGATGTTGAAGGATCCTTCCGAGATACAACGTCATGACGAGGCAGAGACGGTAATGGTGCACTAATACTAGGTGTAGGAGGAGTAGGGATACATGGTGGTGGAGGAGGTGTAGATGATGGGGGTGGGATTGGTGGTCCTATGATGGTGACTCCACTACGAGTAGTAATAGCACTCACATTGGCTCGCGGATTGGTGACGGTGTTTGAAGGTAGAGAACTTGAAGTAGAAGGTTGAGTGGCGGGCAAGAAACTAGCCAATAGATTCTTTAATTCATTCGTTTGAGTACTGAAGGAGGATTGAATATTATCGCGAACCTCGGTTCTGATCTCATTTCCTTGCTTCGTGATATCTCCTCTAAGATTGATAATTTGGCTTTGCAGATTCTTGATTTGCTCACCTTGGGTTCTCATTGTAGCTTCAACATCGGTGTTTATGGGTGGGGTTTGTTGAGCGGGTGGGTGATAAGGGTTAGAAGCTCTTGGTGGGATTTGGTTGCTTCTATTGTAGTTGTTGGCGGGGTTTTGGTTTTGAGGAGAAAAACCGGGTGAAAGGTAATTGTTAGATCGGTAACTCAGAAAATTTCTATCCCCTTGTTGTCTAGCTTGGTAATTTTCCGGTGAATAATTTCCATAAGCAGCATACACATTTTCCGGATTTCCTTGTGTCGAAGGACAATCGGTGTATGAGTGAGGACCGCCGCATGTTTCACAAGGATTAGCAACCGCTTTAACTTGTTGTTGTTGCTGGTTTGAAGCGAGAAACGTAATACTTTTGCTCATTTCGGTCATCATGCGGGTGAGTTCGGTCATATCAGGGTTTGTTGAGGTAGAGGAAACATTGACTCTCGGGTTTTTCCTTGAAGAAGCGGAGGAATCCCAGTTTTTGTGGTGAGTAGTCATGTTCTCAATAAGCTCTCTACACTCCTCGGGTCTCCTTTTCATGAATGTGCCACCGGCGGCTGCATTAATCGTATCACGATCTCGAAAAGTCAAACCGTTGTAGAAAGTATCGATTAAGGTCACAGGGAGCATGTTGTGGTTTGGACATCTATCGATCAAGACATTATATCTCTCCCAAGCATCAAAAATAGATTCATCAGGGTCTTGCATGAAACTGCTGATTTGATTACGAAGGCTTGTGACCATGGATGGTGGAAAGTAGCGCGACAAAAAGCGTTTAGTCATGTCATCCCAAGTGTGAATAGAATTCTTCGGGAGACGATCAAACCATTTCTCGGCATGATGTAATAAAATGTGTGGAAAGAGTTGTAGGCGAAGTTCATCCATTGTGGCACCGGCCAACTTCATGCTTTGGGTGATTGTAATGAACTTGTCGAGGTGTTTGTTGGCATCATCATCAGGCAATCCACGGAATGGGTTTGTTTGTACTTGCTGAATCATGTGGTGCTTCAACGAAAACTCAGGAGCGTTGATTTGCATCGGCGCAATCGGTCCTCCTCGTCCAAACATGGTAGGTTGACAAAGTTCCTCCATTGTCCGAAGATCAGGTTGTGGAAGAACATTGTTGTTATTATTAGGGTGCGGTGGATTATTGTTGTTTACACCAGACATAGCTAAATCTTCTTGAGGCTCGGGCTCTTGATAATTAGAAGATCTAGTACGCATGCACCTACAAAGACAAAAGAAAAAGAAACCAAACATAAAAACAATATATATACACAATAAAGATAAAATCTTTTTGGATTTTTGAAATTTTTAATTTTTTAATTTTTATGGATTTTTATCAATTTTTAATTTTTATGATTTTTTGAATTTTTTATGCAAGAAAAACAACGCTCACAAGTGAACGGATCGCAAAAAGCAACGCGTCTCTCATAGAAAACCGTTAATCTTTACGAAAACAGCCGGCAGCGGCGCCATTTTAATGTAGATATTTTGCTAGGTTCAATTGTTGTTCTCGGTATCTTAACGAATTGATTTCCGGCTTAAAGTATGACTCTATTGTTTTTGGTGAAACAAATCTTTTAGGTTGTTTTTAAATAAAAGTGCAAAACTTTAAAGTAAAAGTGCAATTAAAGTAAATCTAAGTCTAATTAAAATAATGTGCAAGTATTTAAAAATGTGACTGAAATTAAAGGGCGCTAAAGTAAATGACGCAAATTTAAATCTATCTAAGGCAATTTTAAAACGCACCTAAAACTTAAACTAAGGCAAGACTAAAATAAAGCTAAGACAAATAATCTTAAAGTGCAATAAAAAGGCGGGAAAAATAAAGCTTGAAAATAAAGGACAGAAATTTAAAAAGAAAGACTAAAAAGAACCTGAAGGAAACCTTGATTCGGAAGTTTAGAACTTTCGAATGAACTGGCTTGAGGCGGAACTTCTTGACTTCCGAATGAAGCAGCTTGATCCGGAACTTAGACCTTGATTCGGAACTTTTAAGTTCCGAATGAACAAAAAGATGTTGATCCGGAACTTCTTCCGAATGAAACATTCTTGACTCAGAACTATTTGACCCGGAACTTGGTTCGGAAGATCTGGCTGATTCGGAACTTTGTCCTTCGTCCGGAACTTTTAAGTTGATCCGGAACTTTTGAGTTCCGAATGAATCTCCTTGATCCGGAACTTTTTGAGTTCCGAATGAAGTATATTGATCCGGAACTTTTAAGTTCCGAATGAACAATTGCTTGAGTCGAAAGTTTTCGTCCGGAACTTTGAATGTTCCGGATGAAGCCCCTTGAGTCTGAACTCTGAATGTTCCGGATGAACCCCACTGGTTCGGAACTTTGAAATTTCCGAATGAACAGCCTTCCTTGTCTTGGCTCGGAAGTTTTCCTGGGAACAAAGAAACAGAAACAAACACCCCGAAGAACAAGGGATAACAGTAAAAGCAGATCTAACACAATTTAATCAAAATCAAAACAACGATTAAGCTAAACTAATAATAGAACAACAGTTAAACATAAACAAACAATTTAGATCAACAAAACAAACAAATTTAACCACAATAATCAAAAACCCATTTGATCAAAATAAAGACATGAACATAAACACAAACATAAACATAAAAATCAAAGATTTAGAAAGGTAGATGAGAGATTAACAAGATAAAGTAAAGATTGACAAGAATTAAATGGAAACTTACTTGAAATTAAAGGAATTTAATGTGCAAGACAAGGTAATTAAATTTGACAAGTATTTAAATGACAAGGAAATTAAAGGTGCAAGATAAGTAAATGGTGGAAGAGCTAATTTGTCAATTTAGCCAACAAGAAAAATGATTATCTAGTCCTAACTATATATAGGGGAGGATTAGGAAGCTTCCTCTCCTCTTTCCTTTTCTCTTAATTACAAGATTAGGTCCTTCCTTCTTTAATCTTCATTAATTGCACCATTAGTCCTTTATTCTTCTAATCTTCTTTAAACTTGAACTTTAAGGACTTTTGGTTTCGGGATTTCTTTGAACTCGTCTTTAAATTCTTTAATAAAATAGACTTGAATTCTTCGGCTTTTGATAAACTTCCGTCTTTTGACTTTTTCTTCGATAAATCTTCAGAATTGGTCGTGGACTTCCGTTCTTTTTGCACTCTTGACTTCTTGACTTCGTCTTTCATCTTTTTCTTCAATAAAAGTCCGTAAATGCCCGTGAATTCCCGTGTTTTCTCCACTTTTCAACTTTTCGTCCTAAATCACAACAAAAACACAAACCACGCATAATTCCGACATAAAAGACATAAAATACACGTTTTGGTCCGGTTATTATTGTAATTAAGTGGTAGAAAGGATGGGTGTTTACACACCTATCAACCACCCAAAACACCCCAATTTCACTGTCTTTGCATCACAGTAGGTCTCTTAGCTTTTATTTTAGGATTTGTGGTTCGATTCTTGGTCATAGGTTAGATTTTATGTTAATATAGACTTGGGGTATCTGGTATTCTAGTTAGGTTAGCTTTTGGTAGCTCATATAGGTTGTTGAAACTCACTGAGCTACCAAACACATCAGCAAGTGCACCTTCTGCCAATACATTGCACCAACAGCCCTTTTAGGCTTATTTTTGAGCTTCGAGGATTAGAATTTGGTGAACTAGTAGCTTTAGGGTAGGTTTAGGTTTCTAACATCTGGTATTTAAGGTTTTTGTAGTTTTGGTGGCCTTTAGATAGCTTAATTTTGTTTTTAGAAGCCCATTGTAGGACTTAAGAACCAACAGCCATTATTTTCCTCTAATTAATCTTATCTAGGTGGCCAAAGTGTGGTGAATTTGTGTTTGTGATATTGTTTTTTGTATTTGTGTGACTCCCCATAACCCAACTGGTTGTGGGGGTGCCGTTTGTACCCAAGGATCGCACCAAAACAACAAAACAACGCAAAAAAATCCATACAACAACTTTTTTTAGTTATGTCCGAGAACGACCATATTTTTTGTTTTTTTTACTGTTGTCCGCTATCGGACAACACTGATATTGGACTACACCTTTGTCTGGTAGGATCTTGGATAACACAGAAGTACTCCACCTTGGAGTACTTTGGGGTACTTCCGTTTTTAGCCATTTTTTAGTTTTTTTAAACTTTTTCATTTTTACCTTGTTAATTTAGTTAAAAAAGATTTTTAGAAAAATAAAATTTATTTTTATCATTATTTTATTAATTTTTATCATTATTTTAGTTTAAAAATTGTTTTTAGCCTTTAAAAAATAGAAAAATAGTTTTAAAAATTTAGTAAAATTACTTTTTAGTCTAATAATAATATAAGTGAGTTTTTATTTTGATAAAATAATATTTTTGGCTTTTTGTTAATTATATTTAATTTTAGGGCTTTAATTAGCATTTAAAATTGAATATTTAATTAATAAAAGGTTTTAAAATTTATTTATTAGATTTTTATTCTTATTTATATTATTTTAGACTTAGTTTTAATTTTTAATTAATTTTTAGGTTTAATTTTTAATTTTGTCACGTTTTACGTATTTACGTTCGCGTTTTACGTTAATTCGTCGTAGTGTAATCGTAATCGTAGCTCGTCTTTAATTTTCTCTTCTTAAACCCAAAAACGTCACTAATCCAAACTTTGATTTTACATATTGGCACTCTCATAATCACACACCTTCTTCGAGAACGAACCCGCACTTATTCGGTTTTGCGTTTTTCCTAAAGCGTAAGACTTAATACTTGCCGCTCATGCGCGTTTTTCCTAAAACGTGTACGATTTACCTACATCATTTTTGGCGTCGCTACCGGGGAGGTGTTTTTGAGTTGCCATTATTACTATCGTGTTTGTGTGAGTAGTGCGTTTTTGCTTTTCAATTTTTGGAAAGCGTAAATATCGTACATACTCATTTTTGTTATTTTCCTTTATTATATTATAGAATACAAATAAATCGTGTTTAATTTTCCTAAATTAAACACACAACAATCTTTTACTATATTGTAGATATCCATTATCGTTTTCGTTTTTCTTGTGAATATATTACTATATTGTACCTACGTAGAACAATAAATATACAAGTACTCCAAAAGCGTGAAAACACAACCTTGATTCGGGATTTCATCACTCGATCATTGTATTCGAATCTAAAGCAAAAGTTTAAAGGCAAAATAGATAAGTACTTTCGTGAGGCTTAATTTCAATTAACACAAACTATAAGGTGGGTATAAGGCGGTTGTATTTCACGACCTAAGGGAAAAAGGCTCTTAAGTGCTTAGCGCCGCCTCGTTTCCCCCGCTTGCTTGTGCGTGTTTTGAGAAAGAAGGCTAATCGAGGGTTTGCCGCCCAAGTATTATCTACGTATACTATATTTGCTTGTTTTCAAGATTAAACCCTCTTGAACGTTTTGGTGTTCCACCAACGTTCTAAAGTCATCGAAGGCGTTCACTCCACGTGATCGTTTTCAATCTTTGAGGCTTCTTTAATCGAGAAATCGATTCGAGGAAAAATTTGTAGATTTGAGTCTACGTAATACACAAAAAACCCAAAAAATTTTAAAAACAATCAAAAACCAAAAAAATTGTAAAAACTCGAAAAACCGCAAAAACAATCTTCTTTGCTACCCCCCATTCTACGCTTAGTGCATGCGCACTAGATCGAAGGATTATACTAATTCTAGCGACGCTTCGAATCGACGCAATCATAATCGAAGGAATCTACGACGTAGACGAGATTTAGAAACCGACGTTCCTAATATCGTTGTTGAAGAGACTGTAGAGGAGATGGCCGACAATCGTTCGATGATGGAATTGCTCCAAGCGCCCACCGAGGGTTATGGAGACGCGATCGTAATTCCCGCTATCAAAGCGGAGAATTTTGAGATTAAGAGCGGAATGCTTTCGTTAATCCAAGATACGAAGTTTCGAGGTCGTGAAGCCGATAATCCTAACGACCATATTCGGAATTTTAATCGTCTTTTGGCCACGAGCAAGTTTAAGAACGTCGACGCCGATGTCGTCAAGCTTATGCTTTTTTCGTACTCGCTCGATGGTACCGCCAAGGATTGGTACGAGAAAGAGCCACCTAATTCGGTAACTACGTGGAAGGATCTCGTCTCCAAGTTCGTTAATTATTTTTTCCCAACGTCTAAGACGACGTTTTTCAAAAATGAAATTACGAAATTTGAGCAAAAACCGAATGAATCTTTTAGAGACGCGTGGGATCGTTTTAAGGAATTGCTTAGGCAATGTCCTCACCATGGTTTTTCCGAGTTGCAACAAATCGATACGTTTTACAACGGTCTTAGTTTCCAAGAACAAGATTCGTTGAATTCCGCCGCCGGTGGCAACGTTTTGTGTAAGACTCCGAAAGATGCATTAATGATTATCGAAAATTGATCCAAGGTTTACCAACTCCGCAATGCATCGAGTGTTTCCAATATCGCCAATATTAGTAATTCTAATCGCGACATTGAGAGGGTAGATGCGAAAGTCGACAAGCTAACGAATGTGTTTACGTCTTTTCTCGTCGAAATGCAAAAGAAAGACGCTCCCGCTACGGTGAAAGCGGTTGAGACTTCGTGTACGTTTTGTGGTGGACCTCATAATTATTACGAGTGTGCGGCTATGGATGGCCAAACATCGAATGTTATGGAAACCTTGGTTTCCGGATCTTTTAAGCTACTAAGAATGCATCATGTTCATATGATTAGATAATCAAAGCGGAATTAGAACACGACACATTAACAAGTTGTTTAGGCACAAAACATGTATAAAAACAAATGGATTGTTCATTATATTAATAACAAACAATCACTAGACGTGTATACATTGAATCCCACGTCTAGTCGACACACGCTTTAGGTTTATATTGTGAATATGAATTATGAAAAACCTAATAACCCTTGGTTCCTTATATAGTATAAGGTCTAGGGTTTTACAAGAGATAAAATCAAATAAACATGTAAATTTTCTATTTAAATAAACTTATACAGAATAAATCCTGTATGTTTATCTAAATAGAAGCTTCCATTGGCTTCTTTGTCTACGTTTCTGTCAATGCTTGGATTGCATGTGACAATGCTTTGATTGCACATGACAATGCTTGAGCCATCAACGCTTAGTTTTCTCTTGTCAACGCTTGGATTGCTCTTGACAACGCTTAGACAATATCTTCATGTTTTCTTCGTTTTTAAGTTTCTGCCACATCAACTTTTTGACCCAACAATCTTCCCCTAGTTGATGTCGGCAAAACTCTTTGTGTATCTCTTGTAAGTTGTACATGATCTTCAAATTGCTTCCCCTCAAGTGTAGCATGTATGTCTTCCCCTTTTTGTCACATCAACAGGGAAGTAATCAATGTACGCAATCTTGAAGATTCTCCCAATGTAGGCTCTGTGTAATGATCTTGAAGAAAAATAAATAAAATATTCTTGATGATGAAGTAGAATAACCCAACCTTATGTTCCATGTCTTGTACTATCCATGTGATGTCGAACTTATATGAGAACGTTAAAGTATAAGCAGACCTCGGTCTCTTGTCAAAATCCTCATCCTTTGTGAGACACTGAGCACGATAATGTAACTCCTTCAAGTGATAGCAAGAGAAGATTGCTAGATATGACAAGTCTTCGTCACCAACCGTGTAAGTACGAACAAGTTACCTTTAAAGAATAATGTTAACTAGGCACCATCTTTAAAGATATGATAGAACACCAACTCGCGAAAATCTTCTTCAATCGTCAAACTTATCATAAGAATTCTTCCCCTTAAGCCAACAC
This sequence comes from Glebionis coronaria, assembly GCA_025667525.1. Lineage (NCBI taxonomy): Eukaryota > Viridiplantae > Streptophyta > Magnoliopsida > Asterales > Asteraceae > Glebionis > Glebionis coronaria. The sequence continues at coordinate 306,141,049 of CM046874.1, forward strand.
CTCTTCATGACGAATCTTTATGAAATAATAGCTTCATATCATATGTAAAAGTTTAACTACGGATAACTCTTTTACAAGGCTACCCCGATTACATAATCCAATCAAATATCACTCCAATCAAATACTTCACGAATTGTTGCTAATACGCATTAAGATCATTAATCCCTTTTAAAAGTATCCGAGCCATAAATATCACCTTGATATTCTGAATAAAAACGGAGATTCCATGTACCTTCGTGTGTAAATTCCCCCTTTTTGTGTGCTAAAAACGTACCAATTTTCTCAACAGCATCCATTCTTTTGTTACCCGAGAAACTCCTTTATCCAAGATATCTGTCATGTGTATTGTCCAATAACGGACAATACTTATCAACGTTTAGATCAACCATTTCTCGGACAACACTGTCAACGCTGTCAGCGTTTGACTTATTCTGTCAGCGTCAAAATTACACACGTCAGCGTCAAAACAACAAGCAGCAACGTCAAGGGCTTATTTGCAAAGTAACAACACAAGATGTAAACAAACTTTCACTTGATTGATAATAACAAACTTGCTTACAATGAAAGTGTTTGACGTATGAAAACTTATATTGAACAATAACCTAAAGGTCTTCTTTTATAGACATAAGAAGCCTTGTAGAAGAGTCTACGTATCAACTATTCTAGGTAAAGATAATTATAGAAAATACAATGTTGAACTTATCCTTACTAGAAATAAACTAGAAACAATATACGCGTAGACTAAATCTTTCCATCAGTGCTTATCTTCAATGTATCAACGCTTGACTTCTTCTTGTCAACGCTTGATCTGTCAGCATTTGTTTTCTTCCTATCAACGCTTGTTTTACTCTTGTCAGCGCTCAAGTGAACTGGCTATATTTTATTCCCAATAATCCTCCCCTAAACTTGATATCTACTCTAGTAATCAAGTTTCTGAATAAACATTAAGAACTAGGAGGAATCATACAACACTTATCATATTGGTAATAAATATGTCTGATCAAATCTTTGGCCACGTCACTTGAATAATCAATCTCCAGTTGTGTTGTCTTCATCTTCTCCAACACTTCCTTGGACATGGAATACCGACCATCTACAAGTAGATACTCAGCAAACTTTGTAGAACTCAAATAATATACACCAGCAGCTGAATACAAACGCCATTGAAGACCACTGAGGTCATCTTCAAGATCCTTCCAAACAGCAGGATCTTCATCTCTTGGTCCACACATTCTCTTGAATGTTGACCACAGTTTTATTGCATTGACTGAAGTAGGAGCTTCAGTCTCATACTTGGCCTCTAACAACCTCCATAGGTCTACCAATTCTTCTCTATCAAAACTTGCAAACAAAGATATAAGAGTGGTAAAAGTGTGAACCTCTTTCCCATACCTGCCAATCTTCCAAAACCCACACTCATCTTCTTCATAGCTTATAATAGGGTTTCTGGAATCAAGAGGTAACACTTGTACCATATCTGAAGCTTCCAATGGTGAGAGCTTGAGACTCCTTCTTATAACAGCTTCAATTGGATTCAACCTATCCATATCTTTGGGAAACTCAAGAGGGACTCCCTTCTTCAAAGGTCTGGGAACCATCATTGCCTTCTTAAGCTCCATCTCTTCTGCAAGTTCTTCTTTTCTTTCATCAGAAAGAAGTCTTAGAGTGTTTTCTTCCTTCACTCTTGCCCAAATGGGATAAGCTTTGAACTCCAATTCTTCAAATGTCAATCCAATCAATTTTTTATAAGTCCATCCTGTTCCATGACATCTAAGTAGCATGTAGTACAACTCCTTTTTATCCCTTTTCAACAATGAGAGAATATCGCTAGCTCTATGTCTCAGAATTACCTTGCAGTCCTTTTGTACTCTTAGAAGAATCTCCAAACCCCATATCTGGTCTAAAATAGTCAAATCTGGATTCTCCATACACATATCTTCCCATGCATGGTACATCTGAACAACTTCTGGCATATCAAAATCTACTTGCAATTTCAACTCATTCAACTTCTCTTTTGTTAACTCATCACCATAATCAAGTCTTTCTGGTTGTTCTATTATCATTACACTTGAGTCTGAACTAGCTTCATCACTTCCTTCTTGCTCTTCTGAAGTGACAACAAAAGGTGATTCACCAACCTTCTTTCTTTCTTGTTCCACAATTTATGCAGCCAACCTTCTATCAAACTCAATCTGTGTTGCATTCTTTGGAACATCTACTTCTACCATGATTCCCTTACCCTTATCTAATGGATCAATTATGGGTAAGGAAGATGGTAATACCTGTGAAGAAACTTCTTTGATGATGGATGATGACTGGAATACATCAACCTCATCTGCAGGTCTGTCAACGCTCAATTTGCTTGTGTCAGCGCCCAAATTACTCATGTCAGCGTTCAAACTTTGCTTGTCAACGCCCAAATTACCTGTCTCAGCGCCTCTTGTAATTTGCTCCAGCATAGCTGTAAAAGACAAGTCTAAGTTTGTAGGAGTTACCAAAGATCTAACAAAACCTGGTTGCTTCTTCTTCTCTTCCCTAGTATCATCATTGCCACCATATGCAACTTCAAGAGCTTCCCAAAGGTCTTTTGCAGAATCATAACCTCTGTATTTATGCTGGTTCTCTTGTCCCAAAGAGAGTTTCAGAATGTTTAGGGTTTTCATATCAACCTTTCTCTTTGTTATGTCTTCAGCAGACACAGCTCTACCATCACCAGGTTTTTCTTTCTTATCTGCTTTTGGACATCCAGCAACAGCAGTTCTTGTAGCAATGGCAGCAGCAACCTTTTCAGCTTTATTGAATGTGTTTCCATATTCAATTATCTCCCAGAGAGTGTAGTCATAGATCCCCAGATATTGCTCAAAGTTGAATTTCCACAACTCGAAGTTGGTTGCATCAAGCATGGGAATCTTGATGTTTGGTAAAGGTGAGGAGGAGGAGGTTACTTCTGAATCTTTGACATGATGTTTTTAGGGTTTTGTGAAAATTAGGGTTTTGGTGATTTTAGGGTTCTTGTGTTCTTTAAGATCAAAAGTTTCTCAACAAGCTCTGATACCAATTGTGGAAACCTTGGTTTCCGGATCTTTTAAGCTACTAGGAATGCATCATATTCATATGATTAGATAATCAAAGCGGAATATGAACACGACACATTAACAAGGTGTTTAGGCACAAAACATGTATAAAAACAAATGGATTGTTCATTATATTAATAACAAACAATCACTAGACGTGTATACATTGAATCCCACATCTAGTCGACACACGCTTTAGGTTTACATTGTGCATATTAATTATGAAAAACCTAATAACCCTTGGTTCCTTTTATAGTATAAGGTCTAGGGTTTTACAAGAGATAAAATCAAATAAACATGTAAATCTTCTATTTAAATAAACTTATATAGAATAAATCCTGCATGTTTATCTAAATAGAAGCTTCCATTGGCTTCTTTGTCTACGTTTCTGTCAATGCTTGGATTGCATGTGACAATGCTTGTATTGCACATGACAATGCTTGAGCCATCAACGCTTAGTTTGCTCTTGTCAACGCTTGGATTGGTCTTGACAACGCTTAGACAATATCTTCATGTTTTCTTCGTTTTTGAGTTTCTGCCACATCAACTTTTTGACCCAATAAATGTGAGTGCGTTAACAATTTTTCAAATCAAAATCAATATAACGCCGGTCCATCACAACAAGGCAATTATAACCAAGGAAACAATTTTAATCAAATCGAAACAATTTTCATAGAAATAATCAACAAGGAAAATTTTCGAATCAAAATCAAGTTTATAATCAAGGTCGTAATTTGAATTTGCAAAATCGAGACAACAATCAAAACTCCAATTTTTCAAACAACAACAATCAAGGAAACAATTTTTCAAGTGGTAATCAAGGAAATTTTCAAAGAAGTAATCAAAACTAAGGGAACTTTAATTCTAATCAAAATAGTTCGTCAAACGATTTTCAAAGTTACATGAAAACGAATGAGGCTAACATGAGACGATTAGAGGGAGAAACTGGTAGTTTGAAAAACGACTTTACTAATACTTTGAAACTTCAAAACACGAAGATTGAGCAAGGACAAATTGACATTAAAAAGATGTTTTCGGCCATTATGAACAAGTCCTTGGGTGCTTCGTCGAGTTTGTTACCTAGTGACACCGTTGCAAATCTGAAGGAACAATGTAAAGCCGCCTTGTCTCGTGAGAAAGGTCGTGTGATTACCCCTAACCTTGATGGATTTCGAGTTGTTCCTTCTTCTCAAACCTCGACTTCTAAGCCGTCTTATTGTTCTAAAGTCGATGGGGTGAACGTGGCGACCAAGGAAAAGAGTGCACACCCTCGTGTACCTCAAATTCCATCCACGGTTCAAAAAGAGAGTTTTATCGACCTAACCAAAGTAACCCTTGAAGAAACTTGTGCATCGATCCTTCTTAAAAAACCTAAAAGGCATATGCCGAGAAAGGAAGAGGATCCGGGCCAATTTCTATTACCTTGTGATTTTTCCGAGATTGAGGGATGTTTAGCCCTTGCCGATTTAGGTGCTAGCATCAATATTATGCCTCATTCTCTTTGGAAATTGATGAGATTGCCTAGACTTACCCCCACGAACATGACTATCGAGCTTGCAAATTATACTCCATTAATACCAATTGGAATAGCCGAGGATGTCTATGTCAAAGTTGGAAAGTTTGTTTCTCCCGCGGATTTCGTTATATCCGATAACGAGTGTGACCCTAAATGTCCCATTATTTTAGGCCGACCATTTTTATCGACGGCTCGAACTGTAATCGACGTTCACGAGGGGAGACTTACTATGAGATATGGGGATGACAAAATGGACTTTTTCACGAGTAAATCCCATGTGTCTTATGATCATGAAAAAACCGAGGTTTGAAAACCTAATGTTTCAAATTCTAATGATTTCAAAATGTTTACTTTAGCGGAAACTATGAGGCTTAATGCATGTTTTGAAAGAATTAAAAATAACGGTTTTAAAGATGATGATTTTAACGATAAAGAATACGTGTACCTAATTCAAAAGGGTATGTGTAAATTTATGAATGAAAAATCACTTTGGGATGCATTCGATGAAACAAGTGACACACCAATTCAGTAGGGCGACGTTAGTGCCATCACGACAATGACCAAAATGGACTCGTCTTCACCACCTTCGAAGAACCACGTATTTGAGGCTTCAACTTCTAATTCCATCGAAGTGCCTCCTTTTCCTAGCCCAACACCCGTTGAGGCGAAGGGTTTTATCGACATCGATCCTCTCATCTTAGATAAGTCACCTAAGCATAGTCATTCGACTTGTAAGACCATGGTTGTGAGTGCTCACATCGACTCTTTCTTTGACGATTAGGATGGCAATTTTGCCGAGATTGATCACGTACTTCGAAATCCACATGCTATTTTTGATTCTCCTAAAAAGAAATGTGTGAAGTACGATGATTACGAGTTTGATCCCGAGATTGAGGAAATCATTGAACGAGAGCTAGCTCTTTTGCCTCCACTTCCACCTACGAGTGAGGTTGATCTTTCCAAAATCGAGGGTGAACTTAATGAGTTGGAACGTCTTATTTTTTATGACGAACCAACTCATATGACCACAAAAAATCCAATTCTCGAGGAGTTACCTAATCAACACTCCTCTAATGAGAATTACGTTTACCACATTCGTGAGGATTTAACTTATCAACAATCCCCATAAATAAATGATGGTTTCGTGCTTGATCGTGATCTTTTCGAGAGAGTTTCTAAGATACTCAAGGAGGGGAATGACAAACCTTGGTTTGACAAGCCTATCTTTGATGAAGAAATCGATGAGATCGACGTTCATGAAGATATGACGAGTATGTAGTCCCCGAGGGGGCGGTGTTCTTTATTGATAAACGTTTTGAGAAATTATATAATCCGCCACCCCCTCCCACCAATGACTTAAATGTGAGGATTTTTAGCGCGACTAATTTTGAATTTGACACGCCAAATATTTTCGACATTATCAAATCGGGTTTTCATAAAGAGTTTTTAAACGATGAAAAAGGAAAGGATTTTAAAATTGATTTAAAAGAATTTTCTACATGTTTAACTCCGTCATCACCACGTTTTATGAGTGCTACCACCTCGTCTACTCCTTTTGATGACGGTTGGTGTGGATCTAGTGTGGGGGAAGCCCTTGATGTTCCCTCACATTTCTCCACCGAGGACGATATTTACGATCTCGGAATTGCTTGTAAAGGGAAATCTCGGTCTTCCACCGATGCAATAAATGGAAATCATATCTATTTGCTTGGTGTGAGTCTACCTCAAGTAGCTCATAAGTTTGACTTACCCATTGCCCCACCTTTCTACTTCTTATCTCTTTCTTCTACCCCTTTGGGGTTTATAAAATGGTTGAAGTAGCGTTGTTTCGTCTTTCATCCGAAAACGAAGATGCTATCTTTGACCCTGGTATACGTTATCGGGTTTTTAAAGTACTCCATGTACTTTTGGGCATTGTTTACCATGTAAGCCCCACCAAAAATGACCATACCAAGATTATCCCTAAATGATCACATTTATGGGGATTCGAGTCGAGCTTTTGACTCGGTTATCAAAAACAAGGTGCCTCGTGGGGGATTCTCATGCTTATCCTTGTAAAAATTATTGCTTTCTAATTAGTTAACGAGGGTACTTGTGCTCCTCTAACCTTTGTTTCGTGGTTGTTTGTGATTGTGATTTATTAGGTTCATCATCATCATTGAAGCCTCCCGTGTTCGTTTTATGGATCACTCGAGCTTCGATCGTTGCCTTTGGAGATTCCGATATCCGATGATATCCTTTTATGTTCTAACGTTTACCTTATTAGCATAATTCATAAATGGCTTTTAGGTTATTCGTTTTACCCTTTCCATGCTCGAGATTAAGCATTCGACTTCGTCTCTAGTATGGGGGTGTTTTCACCCCTAGACTCGAAACATTGAGGACAATGTTTAGTTTTAGTATGGGGGTGAGTAGATACTTCACCTTGCTTACACCTCCACGCTTTCCGAAGTTTATCTTTTTGTTATCATTTTGTTGCAAAATAAGGCTAAAAATGGCCAAATTTTAAAAATTTTCTTGTTTTTCATAAGTGTTTAAGACACGAATGTAGGTTTTCCGATGGTGAGAATAAGAGTAATTTTTTACTCGGTCGTGCGTGTTGAGCACTTAGCTTCGATTCCTTAACTTTTTAAGCTAAGTCTCTTAAATGAGGACGAGAAATGATAGAGTCATTTATAAGTCTCGTAATCTTTCACGATCTCATGTGTAGTGATTATTAGCTTATTCTCCCCACGCTTTTGTATATTAAATTGTTTATCAATATTGATTTAGTGGTTTAGTCACTATTGTTGGTTTCTAATTTGTTTTAGTAGCTTCCATGTAGTTAAATTGGGAAAACACTAAGGTATCGCCAACGTCACGGTTTTGAAGTATTGGCACCCGAATAATCGAAAGCTTCACCTAATAATAAGATTTCAAGTGCTCACCTAAATTAAGCAAAAATTTGAAGCTCACAAGGCCGAAAAAACTATGCCCAAACTGAAAGTGAATCAAGACTTAATCTTTGAAGCTTTAAAGATCCAAAATTCGCTTTAGCGTGAGGATATACGTCTTTGGCCATAATAAAACCACCGATGATGGCGGATAATAAAAGGTAAGGAAAGACCGAAGTCATAATAAAAGCTTCTGGCGAAGTTGAATAAAAGATGGAAGTAAACCTACGATAATAAGGCCCTTCCGTTAGGGGGCGTATAAAAGTCTTGGTAATAAGTCTCATGTTCAAAACCGTTATAAAACCGTATTTATCGATCCTTCTTGTTGACTTATTTTTTTGACATCGTTGTCTATTATAGTGAATTATTAATTTAATGATTTTGGTTACACCGTTAAAACTCTATTTTTAGACTTAATCTCTATTCACGCATAAGTCAATGATGTATCCTCGTGATCATTAAGACAAAAATAAAATATAAGAGATACCAAGTAGGAATAAGGGAGTCTAGGTTCGTAATTAACACTCATGAGATATGATCATGTTGCTAACTTATAATAACAATGATCTCGTTACACGCTTAGTATGGAATTGGGTGAAAATCGAGGACGACGAATTTATTTCTAACGAAGCATTCACGTGTTCTTGTTCTATAATCCTAAAAGTCACTTTATCGTGATGAAAATAATACATTATGTCTAAAACGCGTGTAGTAGTTTATTTAAATTTATGTCTTTAATAAATTTCACCATAAAATGAATTTTGGAAGTGCTACGATACTTAATTCTAGCATTGCGTGGGGACACGGCAATGGTTTAGTATGTGAGAGTGATGAGACTGCAATTATACATAGTTTCATCGTCCAAATCGGGCTTAAAACGCTTAAAATATAATCAAAATACCTAAATATATGCTTGTGTTTGTTCATTGTGTATTTTAGGTACGGATATCGTGAATTCAACAAAAGATCACAAGAATGAAGCAAAAACGAACACGGGAAACGAAGCCGCACAAAGAACCGGACCCGAATCATGAATTTTCATTGAAGTCCTTGAAGTTTTGAAGATTGACAAGATTGGTCCCTCAACTTTTAAGGATTGACACTTTATACCCCTCAAATATACAAAATTATTTTAGGGTCCCTAAAGTTTGAAGAAATACCATGAATAGTCCTCCAAGATTTAAGAATATACAATTTAAGTCCTTTAAACCACTAAAGTTAACAAAGGAGTAATTGTGAGATACTAGAAGGACTGAAGTTGCAAAGATTGTGAGGATGCAAGATAACGGAGAGGGGTCACTTTTGCCAATTCAGCAAAGTTTCATACAAGGGAAAGTTGTGTTCATTTTTAAGCAAGTAAAGGGACTCAAAGTGTCAATTTCATAAGTATAAATGATTAGTTATCATTTAACAGTGAAGGAAACAACTTAATCACCCTCAAACTGAATCAAACACACCCCTGCTACTCTCTTGAACCCTAACTTTATTCTAGTTCCAACTAATTACGAATTAAGGGTTTTTCTTAAAAATTAACATGGGCAAAACACTTCATACCCCCCACACAACCATCCCATGTGAACGAATATTCCACCTCATCACCCATGGTCCCATTCCAGCTTGCTCAACATCACGGGATGCAACAATCAAAAAGATTCCTTGACCAAATGGACATTTAGATCACCTATCCTTGGTCCCTACTCAATATCTACAGCTTGGATCACTTGGAACCTTCAAGAAAAAATTTGAAATCAGCATATCCTCAAGAATATGCCAAGGGCAGATTGGGAACTTTATGGACGATTTCGAGCTAGGTTTTGATTAGGGTTTCTCCTTGTAACTAGTATAAATAGATAACATTATAGTTTAGATGCTTTGTTCCAGCTTTGTAATCCTTTTTTATAAGTAATGATAATGAAAGTTTAAAACTTTTGCAAGCTATGTTCCAATTTTATTTTTACTTGTTTTAGTATAAGAAACATTTAATTTTCAGTCAAGAAGTGTAGTACATTAGTAAAGAGTTTTTGTCCAAAGTTCTTTTGGCATATGTAATAACTAGGTTTTTAATCAAGCTATGAAATTTCTTTGTTCCGATCTTTTCGAATTGATTATCGTTAATTAGTGCGACTCAGTCGTTCTTGGTGGAAAAATAAATGGTTTGGTTATCTATTTTAAACTAAATGTAAATATGAAAATGTCGTTGAGTAAAATAAAGGATTTAAAATTAATCTAAAAAATTACTAGAAAAACACTTGGTAAAAATAGAGATTTCGGGAAGCGTGCAATTTTTGGAAATTAAAACGTAATGAATTAAAACTTGAAAACTTGTAAAACGAAAAAGTTAAACCATCGGAATACAGCTAACGGAATATTATCGGAATATGGCTGTCGGAAAGCAATCGGAATAAGCTAAAAAATAATCCTATCGGAATACTACTAAAAACAAAGCTATCGGAATATCTAAAAAGGAAGGTATCGGAATGTAGAGAAACAAGTCCTATCGGAATGTATTAAGACAGTTCTATCGGAATGAATAAAAATCAAAAGTATCGGAATAATAAAAAGAAACCATCGGAATAAATTTAAAACAAAGCTGTCAGAATGTTGGCTAAAAAGGAAATCTATCGGAATATAGTAAAGATTGAAACCATCGGAAGGTGGCTATTGAAAATTGGGCAGCACTTCGTTTGATTAAGACCTTAAGACCCGTCGCAATGTACGATCGCAATCACGATCGGAATAAGGGGGAGTTACTCTATCTGAATGCTGATCGCAATTCTCTGTCGGAATGTAAAACCCTAAACCGATTGTCACGATCGGAATGAGAGTAAAAGCTGTCGGAATCTAGGATCCCTTTCCGATGGAATGAGATACAAAATAAGCAACACAAATAAGCTAAGACTAAAAAGCATATACCAGAAACTTGATTAAACAAGAATAAGACGAATGAAATAAGCACAAGTTTAAAGACTTTCAAGACACAAATTAAGCAAACTTTATAAAATAAACTTTAAAAAGACAAAACTTTTTAAGAAAACATTAAATCAATAAGCTAAATACAAAATAAGCCAATAAGCATGTCAAGCTCAAAGCTCATTCGTATTAAAACTTATAGATGAATAAAAAGATAAACTTTTTAATCAAATAAACATTAAGATGAAATAAAATCAAAGATTAACATGAATCAAACATAAATAAAAATCAAGAAAGGTAGAAGAAGATGATTGTGAAAAGCTTGAAATAAGATGAAGATTAAAGATTCAAAAGTACAAGATTAAAGATTAAAGATTAAGAGAACTTGAAAGAAAAGCTTAAGAACATGAAATAAATCTAGAGAGAGAAAGTAATCTACTCCTACTCCTAATCTAAACTAACTAAAAAACTAACTAACACCCTCCTAATGTGTCATTAGGAGGGTATATATAGGAAGTGAGGAGTGCATGTGTTGCTTCCTTCTTTCTTTCTCTTTCTCGTTCTCGTCTTTTAATTCTTTGTCTTTCTCGACGTCGTCTCGGGATTTGTCGATATAAATTGAACTTGTCTTATAATTTCTTCAATAATTAGACTTGAGTTCTTCGACTTCATTAAACCTCCGTCTTGAGACTTTTTATTCGATAAATCTTCAGAATAGGCCTTGGACTTCCGTTCTTTTTGCACTCTTGATCTTTTGACTTCGTCTTTTCTTGTTTTCATCGATAAAAGCCCGTGAAAGCCCGTGTTTTCTTCCTTTCTCATCTTTTGGTCCTAAAACACAATAAAAACACAAACCACGCATAATTCCGACATTTGCGACATAAAATACACGTTTTGCCTTGGTTATTATTATAGGTAAGTGGTAAAAGGATGGGTGTTTTCACACCTATCAAATCCCATACACTTGAACATTGCAATGTCCTCATGCAATGCATTAATTACAAAGCACGTTTTACATTTTTCATCATAATTAACCTACCTTGGCCTTTATTAAACATAATTAAACGAAGAATAACAAATAAAGAGATTAAAGAGTTACATTGAGGCTTTGGATTGTCATGAATGTTTATCATCCTCAAGTTTCACGTTCCCCAAACCAAGCTTAAAAATGAGATCATTGTTATTATAAGTTAGCAAACTAACACAAACTCATGTGGCCCAATTGTTCACTTAGACTCCCTTATTCCTATGTGTATCTCTTATATTTTATTGTTGTCTTGAATGATCACGAGGATGCATTGTTGACTTATTTTGATAGTTATTAGGCCGAAAATAAAGTAGGACGATTTAATCAATAGTTAGCTAAAGGACAAAATCTTTTAAAACTGCTTCTCGGGACCTCATAAAGTTCATATCTTGGCATAACTCGCTTCACGATTTGAGACCTTTCTCGGACCGATATTTGGCAGCGACTTCATACTTCGAATCTTGAGAGACGTTCATGAAATAATGGTCTTCTCTTCATAATAGGAATTTCTTCACTTGAAGTTTTGAGAGATTCTTCATACTTGGACCACGACTTCTTCATTTTTCTCCAATCTTTATTTTGGACTTTGATATACAACGATCCGCCTCCTTTTAGAAATTGGATCTATTTATCCTCATACCTTGTTAGGGCCTTTTCGGATAGATTTCTCCATGATCTTTAGGGGAATATTTTCTTTTCGTCGTGTATCTCGATCCTTCATATTGATTTTTGATAAATGATTCTTCACATCACTTGGGATCTTTAGCAACAAAGTGTAGCCCTCATGCCTTGTTAGGGCCTTTTCGGACTCGCCAATCTTCGCATCCCGCTTCAATAAGTTATGCCTTGGCTATGAACTCTAATCAATACCGAGCAACTTTTAAACGATCTTGTGCTAGAAGCTAAGAAACTTTTCAAATCGTACGACCTTATTTATTGCAATTAAATTTATTAGCAAGCGATGGGAGAAAAAGCTCATAATTAACTCACATAAATTCATGAAAGGATACCAAACTTATAATTGACTCTATCATCTCTCGTTCTCCACAATTTAAAATCTCAAAGAATGAGACTCGTGGATGCTTAGCCTATTAAATCAAAGTTTTGGGTTTTTAAGTCATCTATAGGATCTTGCAACTTCTTAGACTTTTCAAGTTTAGAATTCGCATTTTAAAGTTCCCTTGATAAATGACTTTCTAGAGTCAATTATAGGAACTTGCGAAAAGTTCTTGTTCTTAACCCGTAAGAGTTAAGACTTTCGCGTTTTAAAGTTCCCTATATAAAAGCCTAGCAAAACTTGACTTAAACACGTTAAGGATACTAGCTAGAGTAAACTTAGATAAGTAACCTCGGGTTGTGTCAAAAGATTCACAACGTTTAAAAATTAAAACCATTTATTAAAAATTGATTCTAGCAAAGAAAGAAAATAACTATAACAAAGGTAAATACAACTAGGCCAAAATAGATAAAAACTTTTGAAAAATGTCGAAAAATCAATTTTCCGGTTAAAATGAGGACATATACAAGGAAAAGTCCACTTAACTTCGATAGAAGTCCCCCCTACACTTAATATAAACATTGTCCTCAATGTTTAAGCATGTGGGAGTAAACTCCCCTACACTTAGGACATTGTGCATGTTGTTTAAATCTTGCTATGGAAGAGACAACTAAAGTGATTCCTATTTTAATATTGAAAAATATAAAATAGTGAATCAAAAGAGTTAAGGATAGAACCGGGAAGACGGGTACACGGAATCACGGGTTGTCAAAAGTCATCAAGAATGTATCTTTGAAAGCTCGAATCCCTGCACATGATAAGAAAAGGAAAAACAATAAACACATACTAGGGTCTCCCCCTACACTTATTAGAAAAACATAATAAAAGGATAGATAATCGGGTTGCCTCCTGAGAAGCGCTTGTTTTTGTTAACCGAGTCACGAGCCTGACTCGTCCCCGAATTAAATGGTCCATGGGGAAGCCTTGAATGTAATACCGGGATCAAATACCTTGTCCTCGGTCCCGGAGGAACATAATAAATGAGAGGCAGGAGGATAAGTCTTGAAGGGTAGAAAAGTCCTTTCAACATACCAAAAGTTTGTGAAATCATGATCCACGGGAGGTGGGGTGGGTAAAGGAATCAAAATGTCATCCCCAAAAGACATATGATTATCACTAAGCAGCAAAGCCGTAAAGGTGTCAATCATGGAATGGTCAACGTCACCCCCGGGGTCAAAGCACTTATCCTCCGTAATGGTGTCTAAATGAGTGGATGAAAGGTGCTCGAGAGGGGGACTTGGGACAATACCTTCATACAACAAATTATCAAAAATAATATCCCCCTCCGTGTCATCATCATCAATACCCGGAGGTATTGAGAGAATGTCGATTTCCTCCATAGCTGTATCATTATTCTCAACTGAAGTAATAGACGGAGGTAAAGAGTCGGAAATAGGAGCAGAATTCAACGCTTCAATCTTAGCAATAAGAAGATTAACTTTCAGTAATTTGTCGCGAAGAATAACGTCTTCCACCTCATCTACAAGACCAAGTTCAGTGGTGAACTTCTCGTAAGTCGGAGAGAATAAATCAACATCGCCCTCATCTCTCGGAGGAGATTGAGAAATTTCAAAGGTGAAATTCTCATAGCATGGAGAAAAATCATCATCATTAAGAGCGACCTCGCCCGTAAGCTCAGCAAAAGTAGGGATATCACAAACCTCATCAAAGAATTTATCAAGATCAAAATCACTAATCTCACTCGATGTATCACTATCCTTAGACGTATTAGGGATATCAAGAGTAGGAGTAGTAATCTTAGAAGATGGGTTGAGATTATAGATATCATCCTCGTCATCATCATAATAGTAGTATGGACGCACAAGAGGAGGAGTATAATCACTAAGATTAGATACTTGCTCTTGTTGCTGTCGCTTTTCCTCCTCCCTTGCTTCGCGTATGCTAGCTAATTCCTGTTGAACGTATTGAAGTGTATTCAAAAAAATGGCTCGTTCTTCTTCAATCATTCCAACAGAAGGTTGATGATCGAGGGTGTATTGTGGGGGCCTAAAATTGTGAAAACCAGAATTATAGCACGGATGTGGTCCATCATAAATCATTGGTTGAAAAGAAGTAGAACACGGGTTTGGCTCATAATAATTCATCGGCTGGCAATAAGAAGTGTCGTGAGGGCCCCCACAATAATTGCAACACGGGTATTGAGAAAAACCCCGGTGCATTTGGCAGATAGCTATGACCATTGTCATAATTGGAACCCAGTTCTTGCTCGCCATGAGGCGGGTATCGAATTGGACACGAAATATGCAAATGAGAATCGCTTCCACAATATATGCAAGGGGGAGAGTAGGTGGATTAGAAGAAAAGGATGAATTAGTCGAATTGCACGATGAACAAAATCGAAATAGTGAATTTGTTGAAATGGGTGGAAGATCTTTTCCGCATTTCTCGCATGAACACCATTGACATGATTCGCACCCATATAATCGTCTCCCACACCCTACGCAATGGACATAAGAATCCATGAAGAATTAAAAATTATAGGGGTTGAGAAAAAGAATTAAACACAATCGAGGGTGAAGAGGAATGTTTTTGGTGCAAAACTCTGAAAAAGATATGCTTTTTATGACTTTAAATGTTTTTGGATTTTTTTGAAATTTTAGATTTTTAGGATTTTTGAAAATATTTTTGAAAAATGCAAGAAATATAACGTTCACGAATGAACGGATCCCAAAATCCAACGCGTCTCTCACTAAAAACTGTTAATCTTCACGAAAAGAGCCGGCAGCGGCGCCATTTAATACAAGGGTTTGCCTCGTATGAAAATTCGTTGTTCCGATCTTTTCGAATTGATTACCGTTAATTAGTGCGACTCAGTCGTTCTTGGTGGAAAAATAAATGTGATAGGTGTGTAAACACCCATCCTTTTACCACTTAATTCGGGCTAAAACGAGACCAAAACACGTATTTAATATCAATTGTTTGGAATTATGCGTGGTTTTTGTGTTTATTGTGTTTTCAGAGCCAACCGGATGAAATATTGAAGAAAACATGGGATTGCACGGGTTTTACTGAGGAAAAGGACTCAAGATAAAGTCTATTGTCCAAGAGATGCAAAAGATTTGAAGTCGCTAGGCCTATTCGAAGATTTATCGAAGAAAAGGACCAAGGATGGAAGATTTATATAAGTCGAAGAAACTCAAGTCTATTAAACGAAGAAATTAAAAGACGAGTTGAATTTAATCGACAACAAATCCCGAATCAGAATCGAAAACGGAAACTTTTCTGAAAACACGAAAATGCAAGAAGAACGGGAGAAAGCCCACTCACCAACTAAAGGGCAAGCCTATATAAAGAGTTCCCTCACACACATTTAGAAGCTAGCTTAGTTTTCTTCTCCCCCACTTTTTCTCTCCCTGTTTCGTTTCATCACCATCACCATTAGGGTGATTGGTGATTTTTAATCTTTAATTTTCTCATCTTGTAATTTTAATCTTTGATTTATCTTGTCAAAACATTAATCATTCAATACAAAGTTCTTGTTTAATCTTTCTATTTTATCTTGTTCATCATCATCTTTATCTTCAAGTTTTTAAGTTTTTATTTTTCTTGATTTGATCTTCAAAAGTTGTTGGGATTTGTGTTTTTGTTGATGGGATTAGTAGTTTATGGTTAGTAGATGCTTTGTGATTAATTTATTTAAGTTTTTGGTGAAAAACTTGGTGATTTTTGGATCAAAATCGTGTTTCCTTGTTCTTCGGGATAGTATCTGTATCTGGGTTTCCAGAACTTCCGAATGAGTGAACAGTAACTTCCGAATGAGTTGTGTTTTCAAAAGTTCCGAGTCAGTTAAAAGTTCCGAATGAGTTTACCTTTAAAAAGTTCCGAACCAGTTTAAAACTTCCGAACCAAACAAAAGTTCCGAACGAAGTAGAAAGTTCCGAACCAATCACTTCCGAACCAGTAAGTTCCGCATCAGTGAACAGTGACTTCCGAATCATTAAGTTCCGAACCAAGGGGCTTCATTCGGAAGTCCAAAACTTCCGAATCAGCAAGTTCCGGATGAGTCTAAAACTTCCGGATCAGAAACTTCCGAATGAATTCCCAACCTTCCGGATGAATGGAATTTCCGAATGAAGGATAAGTTCCGGATGAGTAAAAGTTCCGAACCAAGGGTAAAAGTTCCGAATCAATTTTCTTGTAGTGTTACTGTTTGTCTGCTTACTGTTTCTTTATGTTTATTTCACAATTTATGTTTTAACTGTAATTTGAACTTTAATTTCAATCTTAATTTTAGTCTTAAGTTTAATACAAGTCTTTGTTAATTATAATTAAAGTAATTGTCTTTGATTTAAATTTTCATTTCCACTTTTTTAGACTAGAAAACCAAACCCTTTTATTTAGTAACCAAGAACAATCATTCCACTTAAGACTGAGATCAATTCGAGAGGATATCGAGAGTAAAATTAGAACCCACTGCAAATGCTTGTATTAAAATGGCGCCGCTGCCGGCTCTTCTCGTTAAGATCAAAAGTTTTTTGTGAGAACTTGGATTTTGGGATCCGTTCCTCGTGAACGTTACTTTTTCAAGAAAATCTTCAAAAACAACTAAAAAATATAAAATTTTCAAAAATACAAAAAAATTAAAAAAACATAAAAACCAAAAATATTTGTGCTTTGCTTTTCTTTGTTCGTTCTTTTGCAGGTGTATGCGCACTCGATCCACGTCATATCAAGAGCCCGAGCCTCTCGATCACTTAGACATGGCCGGTGTACCACCTCCAAACAATAATAACAACAACAACATGAATAATAACAACAACAATGAGCACCTTCCGGATAATCGCCCGATGATTGAATTGCTGCAAGCTCATGTCGATGGCAACACGGATCCGATTGTTATACCACCAATTGCCGCCAACAATTTCGAGCTAAAATCAGGCTTTATCCAGATGGTCTCCGCTCAACCATTCTTGGGACGTACCATTGATGATCCACACGACCACATCAAGAGATTTCTACAACTCACCAACACGGTCAAGTTCAATGGAGTTCCACAAGAAGTTATAAGGTTACAACTTTTTCCCTTTTCTTTAGAGGGACAAGCCCGGCATTGGCTTGCTAAGGAACCGCCACATAGTATTCTCTCGTGGACGGATTTGGAAACAAAGTTTATAAATTACTTTTTTCCACCCTCTCGTACTACCGCTTTGCGGAATGAGATTATAAACTTTGAACAAAAGTACGATGAGTCATTCAGTGAATCTTGGGATCGTTTTAAAGATCTTTTAAGGAAATGCCCACAACATGGTTTTACCAAAGTACATCAAATCAATACTTTTTACAATGGTTTAAGCATGAGTGACCAAGATTCACTGAACAGTGCCTCGGGGGGTAATTTATTGGCTAAGACTTCCAATGCTGCTTGGGACATCATTGAGAACAAGTCTCGTGTGCAAACCAAGAGTGTTAGGACCAATGTCGCTAGTGCTAGCACTAATGACAGCGACAAGCGATTAGACAAAATCACTACGCTTCTTGAATCGCTTGTCACCCACACCGTCAGCAACAACAACAGCAACAACGCCAAAAACGCACAAGTGAACGCTGTCAGCCAACCTTGTGAGATATGCGGTGGTCCTCACTCTTACACAACTTGTACCGCCACCCAAGATTACCCTGCTGAGAATGTGAATGCGGCATATGGCACCTATCAATAACCTGCTTATCAAGCTAGACCTCAAGGTGACCGTAACTTGCTTAGCTATCGCAGCAACAACTATCTTTCACCACCTGGCTTTCCTCCTACCAACCCAAACCAACAACAAAACCTTAACCGCCCTCCTCAACAACAACAACAACCTCGACAACCATACATCCCTCCTCACAAGCAGCAACAACCACCTCAACGTAACAATCAAGTCTACCAACAACCTGCTTACCAACCACCTGCATACAATGCTCCTCCCAACCAAGCCACCACTGCATTACACCAAGAGGTTGCAACCTACATGAGAACCAATGATGTGATAGTAGGAAATCTCCAAGAGGAAGTGCGCAATTTGAAAGCAGACTTGGTCAAGCAAGGAAATGATTTGAGAGCCGATATGAGAAATACGTTGGATACCCAAACTAATGATCTAAGGAACATGATGGCTAGTTTCTTCCAAGGTAATCAACCCTCTTCTTCGGGTACTCTTCCGAGTAACACTGTTGAGAACCCAAGAGGGGAGATGAAAGCAATCACTACTCGAAGTGGTAAAGGTACCAAGGAACCCGAGCTTCCTATACCTCCACCGGTGGTTGTGGCTAAGGAGAACGAGTCGCCTGCTCCCATTCCTCATCCTTCTCCTTCCCCAATTTCTCCACCTCTTCCTTCTACCCCTCCTCCACCCGTGGTTGTGAGTGATCCTATTCCCCTAAAGCCTTCCTCTTCTTCCAATATACCTTATCCATCTAGGTTGAGGAAAGAGAAGCTCAAAAGCAAGGACGATATTCAGGTTTCGAATTTTCTTAAAATGTTCAAACAACTGAATTTCAATATCTCCTTCGCTGAGGCTCTCGCTCACATGCCTAAATATGCGAAAATGTTTAAAGATCTTCTGAGCGACAAGGAAAAGCTCCTCGATCTCGCCAACACCCAACTTAATGAGAACTGCTCTGCAGTGCTCTTAAGGAAATTCCCAATCAAGCTTGGTGATCCGGGTCGTTTTCTTATCCCTTGCAATTTCCCGGGAGTAGAGAATTGCATGGCCCTAGCCGATCTAGGTGCCAGTATTAATCTCATGCCTCTAAGTGTTTGGAAGCAATTATCTCTCCCAGAGCTAGTCCCCACCAAAATGACTTTGGAATTAGCTAACCGTACGATTGCTTATCCAGTGGGGATAGCCGAAGACGTCATTGTAGGAGTCGACAAATTCACCTTCCCTGCTGATTTTGTTGTCGTCGACTACGAGATGGACCCCCGTGTGCCACTCATTGTTGGTCGTCCATTCTTGAGGACCGGTCGCACTCTCATTGATGTTGAAGCCGGTGAGCTTATCATGAGAGTGGGTGACGATAAAGTAGTCTTCAACATGGGAAAGCTTTCTAAACAACCTTATTCTTACGAGAATGTTAATTGTATTGACGTTCTTGATGAGGCTTGTGAAGAACACTTCAAGGATGCTTGTAAAAATATTCCTACCTCTCTTCCCAATGTTGAGACCGTTTCCTCTATCGACTCATCACTATCTCTATTTGGAGAAAGTGATTTCCTTTGGAAAGATTTGGAAGCCACCTTGGAAGATGTGAAGCAAGACAATGACGTTTCTACTGCCACTTGGGATGACGATCTCAGTTTCATTGCAAACCTCCTCAGAGAAGACAATCCTTCCCCTCCATCTCCCACTGTTATTTCTATCGAGACTCCGACTTCGAATACGCCTCCCGTCGATAATCCTCCGGATTTGGAACTTAACGAGTTGCCGCCCCATCTTGAGTATGTATTCCTCGAAGAAGAGAAGAAGTCGCCAGTCATCATTGCTAAGGATTTGAAGGATGAAGAGAAAGCCCGACTTGTCTCCGTGTTGAAAGATCATAAGAAGGCTATTGCTTGGAAGATTTCCGATATTCGTGGAATTGATCCTCACTTCTGCACACACAAAATTCTCATGAAGGACGACTTCAAGCCCACTATTCAAAGCCAACGAAGGGTGAATCCAAAAATCCATGAAGTCATCAAAACAGAGGTTCTCAAACTTCTTGATGCGGGTATGATTTACCCTATTTCGGATTCACCGTGGGTTAGTCCAATCCATTGTGTGCCCAAGAAGGGCGGAATAACCGTTGTTCCCAATGAACACAACGAGTTGATTCCCACTCGTCTCGTTACTGGGTGGAGAGTTTGTATAGACTACCGCAAACTCAATGATGCCACGAGAAAGGATCATTTCCCTCTATCTTTTATGGACCAAATGCTTGAACGTTTAGCCGGTAATGAATATTACTGCTTTCTTGATGGTTTCTCGGGTTATTTTCAAATACCCATCGATCCCCAAGATCAAGAGAAGACTAAATTCACTTGTCCCTATGGCACTTTCGCTTACAAAAGAATGCCTTTTGGCTTATGTAATGCGCCTGGGACTTTCCAAAGGTGCATGTTAGCTATCTTCCATGACATGGTTGAACAAACCATGGAAGTCTTCATGGATGATTTCTCG
Source organism: Glebionis coronaria (assembly GCA_025667525.1). Taxonomy (NCBI): domain Eukaryota; kingdom Viridiplantae; phylum Streptophyta; class Magnoliopsida; order Asterales; family Asteraceae; genus Glebionis; species Glebionis coronaria. The sequence goes on from CM046874.1 coordinate 306,161,725, forward strand.
GTCTTCGGGGATTCGTTCTCTTCTTGCCTTGCCAATTTGGAACGTATGCTCAAGCGGTGCGAAGACACTCGCCTAGTTCTGAATTGGGAAAAATGCCATTTTATGGTAAAAGAAGGCGTCGTGCTTAGACATAAGATCTCGAAAGCCGGTCTTGAAGTAGATCGTGCTAAAGTCGATGTTATCGCAAAGTTGCCTCCACCTTCAACCGTGAAGGGTGTGAGAAGTTTCTTGGGTCATGCGGGCTTCTACCGTCGATTTATCAAAGATTTTTCTCAAATCGCTCGCCCGATGACCCACCTCTTGGAAAAAGATACTCCTTTTATCTTCTCCAAAGAGTGCCTTGAAGCCTTCAACTCGCTTAAGGATAAGCTAACTAAGGCACCCGTCTTGGTTACCCCTAATTGGGAGCTTCCTTTTGAGTTGATGTGCGATGCTAGTGATTTTGCTATTGGAGCGGTTCTTGGACAAAGAGTGAACAAACACTTCCAACCGATCCATTACGCTAGCAAGACAATGACGGGGGCACAATTGCATTATACGACAACCGAAAAAGAGCTTTTAGCTGTTGTCTATGCTTTTGAAAAATTCCGCCCCTATCTTGTCCTTTCTACCACCATTGTGTATACCGATCATTCCACGCTGAAGTACTTGTTAACAAAGCAAGATTCCAAACCAAGACTTCTTCGCTGGGTTTTGCTGCTCCAGGAATTTAAAATCGAAATTCGCGATAAAAAAGGAGCAGAAAACCTAGCCGCGGACCATCTTAGCAGACTTGAGGATCCTTACCAAGGGGATCATCCGACCAAAGAAATCAATGATTCTTTTCCCTTGGAGACCTTAATGTCTATAAACTCGAAGCCAAATGAAACCCCGTGGTTTGCGGACTTTGCAAACTACTTGGCGGGTGGAATTCTCAAGGAAGGGTTGACGTCCCAACAAAAGAAGAAGTTCTTCACCGACATCAAGACTTACTTTTGGGACGACCCTTACCTATTCAAACAATGTGCTGACTTGATTATTCGCCGATGTGTTGATGGACCGGCAGCGTCTGAAATCCTTAATGCTTGCCACAAAGGACCCACCGGTGGTCACTTTGGTCCCACCTACACCGCTAAAAAAGTGTTTGATTCGGGATTTTATTGGCCCTCCATATACCGTGATGCTCACGATATGGTTAAACGATGTGATGTTTGCCAAAAGCAAGGCAAAATCACACATAAAGACGAGATGCCTCAGAATTTCATTCAAGAGTGTGAAATTTTTGATGTTTGGGGTATCGACTTTATGGGGCCATTCCCTTCTTCTAAAGGAAACAAATACATCCTTGTAGCCGTTGACTACGTCTCCAAATGGGTTGAAGCCAAAGCTTTGCCTACTAATGACGCAAGGGTGGTTTGTAACTTTTTGAAAGCTCTTTTCTCTAGATTCGGTGTGCCTCGCGCCATTATTAGTGATCGTGGGACTCATTTCTGCAATGACCAATTTGCTCGAGTCATGGCTAAGTACGGTGTAAACCATCGTCTTTCCACAGCCTACCACCCACAAACTAATGGCCAGGCTGAAATATCCAACCGAGGACTTAAGCGAATTCTTGAAAGAACTGTGGGAGAGCATCGTGCCTCATGGGCTGATAAACTTGATGATGCTTTGTGGGCTTTCCGTACTGCTTACAAGACCCCGATCGGCTGTACGCCTTATCGTCTTGTGTACGGGAAAGCGTGTCACCTCCCCATTGAGTTGGAGCACAAGGCTTATTGGGCCTTGAAGTGGGCTAATTTTGATATTAACAAAGCCGGTGACCTACGCAAGATCCAACTCAATGAGCTGAATGAACTCCGTAATGAGGCTTATGAAAATTCTTTGATCTATAAGGAAAGAACTAAGCTCATTCACGACTCCAAGATCAAAAACCGAGAGTTCCACGTTGGAGACAAAGTCTTACTTTTTAACTCTCGGTTGAAAATCTTCTCGGGAAAGCTCAAATCTCGTTGGTCCGGCCCATTCACCATTGCCCAAATTTTTCCATACGGTACTCTCGAGCTCGCTCAACCTGATGGACCAAATTTTAAGGTGAATGGCCAACGAGTGAAGTTGTACTTTGGTGAGGACACCTCTAAGGAGGTGATTCCATCCCTCACCACGTTCCCCATGAACTAATTTTGGGTCGAGTCAGGCTCGTGACTCGGTTATCAAAAACAAGCGCTCCTCGGAAGGCAGCCCGAGTATCTATCCTTTTATGTTTTAATCCCCTAAGTGTAGGGGGGACTTCTATATGTGTTTGTCTTTGTATGGTGATGTGATTACAGGGATTAGTGCACTCTTGGAAGTTTTTAAAGAACCGTGCTCCCGTGTTATCCGAAATCCGGTTCTATCTCTCAACTATCGTGATTCAATTTTCTTCATACTCACATTTGAAATTGATCACTTTAGTCGTCTCTTCCTTAACTTGAGTTAACCAACGTGCACAATGTCATAAGTGTAGGGGAAACTTTTCCCACATGCTTAAACATTGAGGACAATGTTTATCTTAAGTGTAGGGGGGACTTCTATCGAAGTTTTAAGTGGACTTTTCCATGAAAATGCCTTCAATTAACCGGAAAATCCTATTTTTTCAACATTTTTCAAATTTTTTATTAACTTTGGCCAATTAGTTGTAATTTTTATCGTTGCTTTCATATGTATATATCCCGCAATAAAGTCAAAAATATTAATAAAGTGGGTAGCTAGTTTAGAAGTCTTTGACTTATTAGGCCCGTTGCGTTTATTTTGACTCAACCCGAATAGACTTATCCAAGTTTATTCTAGCTAGTATCTTTAACCATGTAGACCTTAATTGGTTTATTAGGCTAAGTATCCACGAGTCTCATTACTTGAGATTTTAAATTGTGGAGGACGAGAAATGATAGAGTCAATTATAAGTCGGTATTCTTGCGCAAGCTCACTTGGTGTAATTATTTGCCTATTCTCCCATCATTTGCTAATAATTTATCTGCAATAAGTAAGGTCGTACGATTTGAAAAGTTACTTAGCTTCTAGCCCAAGATCGTTTAAAAGTTGCTCGGTAATGATAAGAGTTCATAGCCAAGGCATAACTTATGAAGCGGGGCGCGAAGATTGGCGAGTCCGAAAAGGCCCTAACAAGGCATGAGGATTCAAATTTATTGCTGAAGATCCAAAGTGATGTGAAAAGCATTATTCCTAAAAATCAATATGAAGGATCAAGACTCACGACGAAAAGCAATCAACTCCCATAAAGATCATGGAGAAGTCTATCCGAAAAGACCCTAACAAGGTATGAGGATAAATAGATCCAAGTCCGAAAAGGAGGCGGATCGTTGTATCTCAAAATCCCAATTAGAGATTGAAGAAATAATCATGAAGTCGTGGTCAACAAAGTTGGAGTACCCCTCAAAAGTCTCCAAGCAAAGAAACTCTATTATGATGAGAAGACCATTATCTCAAGAACGTCTCTCGAAGATATGAAGTATGAAGTACATGCCAAATATCGGCCCGAGAAAGGTCTCAAATCGTGAACCAAGTTATGCCAAGATATGAACTTTTTGATATCCCGAGAAGCAGTTTTAAGAGATTTTGTCCTTTAGCTAACTATTGATCAAATCGTCCTACTTTGCTTTCAGCCCTAATAAACTATCGAAATATGTCCAAAAATGCATCTTCATGATCATTCTAAGACAAAAATGAAATATAAGAGATACACCTAGGAATAAGGGAGTTTAAGCATTTAATTAAGCCATGTGTGTAAGTGTTTGAATTGCTAACTTATAATAACAATGATCTCGTTTTTAAGCTTAGTTTGTGGAACGTGAAACTTGAGGGTGATAAATCTTCGCAACACCAAAGCCCTAATGTAAGTCATCGATTTCTTTGCAAGTTATTTCCATGTAGCTATTTTCAAGTGAAAATGGTTTTCTATCCTTTTGTTATCTTTGAAGTTTTATTTCTCTAATTTTTGTTTAGTAGAATTTAAATAAGGCCAAGGTTGATTAATTATGAGAAAAGTGTAAAATTGCTTAATCACTAAGCATTACATGAGGGCATGGCAATGGTTAAGTGTAGGGGATTTGATAGGTGTGTAAACACCCATCCTTTTACCACTTAATTCGGGCTAAAACGAGACCAAAACACGTATTTAATATCAATTGTTTGGAATTATGCGTGGTTTTTGTGTTTATTGTGTTTTCAGAGCCAACCGGATGAAATATTGAAGAAAACATGGGATTGCACGGGTTTTACTGAGGAAAAGGACTCAAGATAAAGTCTATTGTCCAAGAGATGCAAAAGATTTGAAGTCGCTAGGCCTATTCGAAGATTTATCGAAGAAAAGGACCAAGGATGGAAGATTTATATAAGTCGAAGAAACTCAAGTCTATTAAACGAAGAAATTAAAAGACGAGTTGAATTTAATCGACAACAAATCCCGAATCAGAATCGAAAACGGAAACTTTTCTGAAAAGACGAAAATGCAAGAAGAACGGGAGAAAGCCCACTCACCAACTAAAGGGCAAGCCTATATAAAGAGTTCCCTCACACACATTTAGAAGCTAGCTTAGTTTTCTTCTCCCCCACTTTTTCTCTCCCTGTTTCGTTTCATCACCATCACCATTAGGGTGATTGGTGATTTTTAATCTTTAATTTTCTCATCTTGTAATTTTAATCTTTGATTTATCTTGTCAAAACATTAATCATTCAATACAAAGTTCTTGTTTAATCTTTCTATTTTATCTTGTTCATCATCATCTTTATCTTCAAGTTTTTAAGTTTTTATTTTTCTTGATTTGATCTTCAAAAGTTGTTGGGATTTGTGTTTTTGTTGATGGGATTAGTAGTTTATGGTTAGTAGATGCTTTGTGATTAATTTATTTAAGTTTTTGGTGAAAAACTTGGTGATTTTTGGATCAAAATCGTGTTTCCTTGTTCTTCGGGATAGTATCTGTATCTGGGTTTCCAGAACTTCCGAATGAGTGAACAGTAACTTCCGAATGAGTTGTGTTTTCAAAAGTTCCGAGTCAGTTAAAAGTTCCGAATGAGTTTACCTTTAAAAAGTTCCGAACCAGTTTAAAACTTCCGAACCAAACAAAAGTTCCGAACGAAGTAGAAAGTTCCGAACCAATCACTTCCGAACCAGTAAGTTCCGCATCAGTGAACAGTGACTTCCGAATCATTAAGTTCCGAACCAAGGGGCTTCATTCGGAAGTCCAAAACTTCCGAATCAGCAAGTTCCGGATGAGTCTAAAACTTCCGGATCAGAAACTTCCGAATGAATTCCCAACCTTCCGGATGAATGGAAGTTCCGAATGAAGGATAAGTTCCGGATGAGTAAAAGTTCCGAACCAAGGGTAAAAGTTCCGAATCAATTTTCTTGTAGTGTTACTGTTTGTCTGCTTACTGTTTCTTTATGTTTATTTCACAGTTTATGTTTTAGCTGTAATTTGAACTTTAATTTCAATCTTAATTTTAGTCTTAAGTTTAATACAAGTCTTTGTTAATTATAATTAAAGTAATTGTCTTTGATTTAAATTTTCATTTCCACTTTTTTAGACTAGAAAACCAAACCCTTTTATTTAGTAACCAAGAACAATCATTCCACTTAAGACTGAGATTAATTCGAGAGGATATCGAGAGTAAAATTAGAACCCACTGCAAATGCTTGTATTAAAATGGTTTGGTTATCTATTTTAAACTAAAAGTAAATATGAAAATGTCATTGAGTAAAATAAAATCTTTAAAATTAAACTAAAAAATTACTAGAAAAACACTTGGTAAAAATAAAAAAAAACGGGAAGCGGGCAATTTTTGGAAATTAAAACGTAATGAATTAAAACTTGAAAACTTGGTAAAACGAAAAACTTAAACCATCGGAATATGATCGGAATATGGCTGTCGGAAAGCAATCAGAATAAGCTAAAAAATAATCCTATCGGAATACTACAAAAAACAAAGCTAACGGAATATCTAAAAAGGAAGGTATCGGAATGTAGAGAAACAAGTCCTATCGGAATGTATTAAGACAGTTCTATCGGAATTAATAAAAATCAAAACTATCGGAATACTAAAAAGAAACCATCGGAATAAATTTAAAACAAAGCTGTCGGAATGTTGGCTAAAAAGGAAATCTATCAGAATATAGTAAAGATTGAAACCATCGGAATGTGGCTATTGAAAATTGGGCAGCACTTCGTTTCAATAAGACCTTAAGACCCGTCGCAATGTACGATCACAATGAGCGATCGCAATCACGATCGGAATAAGGGGGAATTACTCTATCTGAATGCTGATCGCAACTCTCTGTCGGAATGTAAAACCCTAAACCGATTGCCGCGATCGGAATGAGAGTAAAAGCTGTCGGAATCTAGGATCCCTTTCCGATGGAATGAGATACAAAATAAGCAACACAAATAAGCTAAGACTAAAAAGCAAATACCAAAAACTTGATTAAACAAGAATAAGACGAATGAAATAAGCACAAATTTAAAGACTTTCAAGACACAAATTAAGCAAACTTTATAAAATAAACTTTAAAAAGACAAAACTTTTAAGAAAACTTTAAATCAATAAGCTAAATACAAAATAAGCCAATAAGCATGTCAAGCTCAAAGCTCATTCGTATTAAAACTTATAGATGAATAAAAAGATAAACTTTTTAATCAAATAAACATTAAGATGAAATAAAATCAAAGATTAACATGAATCAAACATAAATAAAAATCAAGAAAGGTAGAAGAAGATGATTGTGAAAAGCTTGAAATAAGATGAAGATTAAAGATTCAAAAGTACAAGATTAAAGATTAAAGATTAAGAGAACTTGAAAGAAAAGCTTAAGAACATGAAATAAATCTAGAGAGAGAAAGTAATCTACTCCTACTCCTAATCTAAACTAACTAACCAACTAACTAACACCCTCCTAATGTGTCATTAGGAGGGTATAGATAGGAAGTGAGGAGTGCATGTGTTGCTTCCTTCTTTCTTTCTCTTTCTCGTTCTCGTCTTTTAATTCTTTGTCTTTCTCGACGTCGTCTCGGGATTTGTCGATATAAATTGAACTTGTCTTATAATTTCTTCAATAATTATACTTGAGTTCTTCGACTTCATTAAACCTCCGTCTTGAGACTTTTTCTTCGATAAATCTTCAGAATAGGCCTTGGACTTCCGTTCTTTTTGCACTCTTGATCTTTTGACTTCGTCTTTTCTCGTTTTCATCGATAAAAGCCAGTGAAAGCCCGTGTTTTCTTCCTTTCTCGTCTTTTGGTCCTAAAACACAATAAAAACACAAACCACGCATAATTCCGACATTTACGACATAAAATACACGTTTTGGCTTGGTTATTATTATAGTTAAGTGGAAAACGGATGGGTGTTTTCACACCTATCAATAAGCTTTATTTGAGATCCGGATTTATAAGCTTGATATTCAGAATTGATTGACAATCAATCTCGGATAAATAGGTTATAAATATGTTTGTTTTGAGTTGGTTGCGTAATTAGTTTTCAAAAGTTTGAATTTTTTTCAAGGTTTTCAGCAAATCGTATATTTTTTATCTTATTTATTTGACTACTCACTGTTACATAAGCCACTACTAAAGCTCTTGACACAGCTTTAGTTTTGGTTTTTGAAACTTGAAGTGTGAATTTGTTGTTTTCTTAGCAGGTACCCCATAAAAGACCATTTCCATTCATGTTCCCCTTGTGTTCTTGGTTCAGTTGTTGAACCTCAACAAGAACGGCTTATACAAACCATATCATGAGCTCCTTTAAGCTTGAAAACCCCCAAAAGGAAGGCATCAACTGCGTAAGTAGGCTTCGAACCCCTTTTGGAATATTTTTGTTTTAATGTGCTTTGTGTGATTTGTCGAACTGTCGAACTTCGTTAAGTTTCTTGTTTATTTCGAAGTATTTACAAGTTATGTACATGTTCTTGTTGGTTTTAGGTAGTTTGAGTTTGAATGCATAGCTTAATTCTTTGGAAATCTTGTATAAAATCAGGTTTAAGGTGTTTGGATAAAATAGTCTTAAGTACATTTGAGTGACAACTAATCCACCATTTTGTCCTTCACGTCTTTTATTTTAACTAGTTTTGTAGGGTTTAGAGTTTGTTTGAATTGGTTAGGTCCATAGTTTAGTTTTAGTATTTCTTAGTTCACTACCTATACAACAAAACCATCAGCAGTAGGCTTCTTTGAGTGTAAGTTGATGTTTGTAAAGTCTGCACAGTGGGTGCTTTTGGGGTTTTTGATTTGATTTTTGGCATGTGTATTGTTTAAACATCTTAATTAGGGATAGGTGTTAGGTTATACCATCTAGTATTGGAGGTTTAGGGCTTTTTGGTAGCTTAATTAAGCCTTTAGAATCACTTTAGGCGCATTTAGACCACCCAAAACACCCCAATTTCACTGTCTTTGCATCACAGTAGGTCTCTTATCTTTAATTTTAGGATTTATGGTTCGATTCATAGTCATAGGTTAGATTTTATGTTAATATAGACTTGGGGTATCTGGTAATCTAGTTAGGTTAGCTTTTGGTAGCTCATATAGGCTGTTGAAACTCACTGAGCTACCAAACACATCAGCAAGTGCACCTTCTGCCAACACATTGCACCAGCAGCCCTTTTAGGATTATTTTTTAGCTTCGAGGATTGGAATTTGGTAACTAGTAGCTTTAGGGTTGGTTTAGGTTTCTAACATCTGGTATTTAAGGTTTGTGTAGTTTTGGTGGCCTTTAGATAGCTTAATTTTGTTTTTAGAAGCCCATTCTAGGACTTAAGAACCAACAACCTTTATTTTCTTTGATTCATCTGATCTAGGTGGCCAAAGTGTGGTGAATTTGTGTTTGTGATATTTTTTTTTGTATTTCTGTGACTCCCCACAACCCAACTGGTTGTGGGGGTGCCGTTTGTACCCAAGGATCGCACCAAAACAGCAAAACAAAGCAAAAAAAATCCATACAACAACTTTTTTTAGTTCTGTCCGAGAACGGCCATATTTTTGGTTTTTTTAGTGTTGTCTGATATCGGACAACACTGATATTGGACAACACCTTTGTCTGGTAGGATCTTGGACAACACAGAAGTACTCCACCTTGGAGTACTTTGGGGTACTTTCGTTTTTAGTAGTTTTTTTTAGTTTTTTTTAAACCTTTTCATTTTTACCTTGTTAATTTAGTTAAAAAATATTTTTAGAAAAATAAAATTTCTTTTTATCATTATTTTATTAATTTTTATCATTATTTTAGTTTAAAAATTGTTTTTAGCCTTTAAAAAATAGAAAAATAGTTTTAAAAATTTAGGAAAAATACTCTTTAGTCTAATAATAATATAAGTGAGTTTTTAGTTTGATAAAATAATATTTTTGGATTTTTGTTAATTATATTTAATTTTAGGGCTTTAATTAGCATTTAAAATTGAATATTTAATTAATAAAAGGTTTTAAAATTTATTTATTGGATTTTTATTCTTATTTATATTATTTTAGACTTAATTTTAGTTTTTAATTAATTTTTAGGTTTAATTTTTAATTTCGTCACGTTTTACGTATTTACGTTCGCGTTTTACGTTAATTCGTCGTAGTGTAATCGTAATCGTAGCTCATCTTTAATTTTCTCTTCTTAAACCCAAAAACGTCACTAATCCAAACTTTGATTTTACATATTGGCACTCTCATAATCAAACACCTCCTTCGAGAACGAACCCGCACTTATTCGGTTTTGCGTTTTTCCTATAGCGTAAGACTTAATACTTGCCGCTCATACGCGTTTTTCCTAAAACGTGTACGATTTACCTACATCAGGTTGTTCTTCGTCCTCATCGTCACTATCGAGTAGAATTTCGATGGATATATCGTGGGTTGGTTTGGTAGGTGATTCATAAGATAAACCACTCCGTGTGAATACGACATTCACATGCTCGTTACGAGATTGCGGCGGTTGACATTTGTTGTTGTTTTAGGGGTTTGGGTTGGTATTGGTTGGTAAAGAACCAGAAGCGCGGTTCGATTGCTTATCGGCAAAACGATCAAATTTAGCTTCGAAGTTTTGAATGGAAGCTTGGTGGTTTTTGTTTGAAGTCTCGAACTTTGTTTTGAGGTCAGTGAATGTATCTCGCACGAAAAGGTTGGTTTTTCTTTGAGATTCAATAAAATTGTCGAGCTCGGTTTCGAGGTTGGGTCTGTCTTCGGTTTGGTTAGGTTTATTTTCGTCTCGATTGTAACTTGGTTTATCGTTAGATCTCCAATTATCACGGCCACGATTACGATAATCGTTATAAAATCGAGTTCGACGAAAGGTATTCATGAAATTGGCTTCTTCTTCCTTTGTCATGGGTGTGTCATCGTCATCACATTCACTAGAAGGATGGTTTCCTCCATAGTGTTTGAAAGTTTCACGAGTTTTTTTTTTCATCTCTTTATATTGAACATCAATTTTAATAGACATGGCGTCCATACGAGCCATAATGTTTTCGGTGTCGGTTGGGTTGTCGCTTTATTCGGCAAAAGCTACGGTTTTTCGAGGGTTTTTGTTTTTATGGTTTTTGGATCAATCAAGCTTAAGTAAGACTTTGTCATCTAAAAATTGGTAAGCTTGGTTAGGGGTTTTGTAAAGGAAAATATTGCCCGCTGCGACGTTCAATGCATATTGGGTAGCATCGTCAAGACCATGATAGAAAATCTTGATTATTCTTTCCTTTTTAAGTCCATGACCATGGCAGTTTCTGAGTAATTCTTTTATTCTTAACCATGCGTGAGTGAGAGTTTCTCGATCTTGTTTAGAAAAGCTTCGGATTTCTCCGAGGAGTTTTTCAAATAGTGTAAGAGGAAAGAATCGGCTAATAAAAATGGTTCTAAGACCTTCCCATGTTCGATTGGTTCCTTCATTAAGTTCGTCGAGCCATGACTTGGCTTCGCCAGTAAGGGATGATGGAAACGTCATGAGTTAAACGGCTTCGGCTTGTCCTTCTCCATAGTTGAACATCTTCAAATTTCTCTAAATTCATGGATGTGTTTGTGAGGATCAGTTTTGATTCGACCATAAAATTGGTGATTTTTTACAAGTGTCAAATGGCTTCCTTTGATTGCAAAGTCGTTTGAAATTTCAGGTAAAACGAATGCAGAGCCAGGAGTTGGTGCTACAACTCTATCGGCTGACCACATCGGTTCATCATTGGTGTTCGACATTGGATCGTAACGTTCGATGAGTTTGGTGAGAAATAGAAATTGAGAGAGGTTGGTTTATTTTGCAAGGTTGAGGTCGCTCATGTCTCCCATCTAAAGGTACACAGCGATGAAGTCTACGTAACCTTCAGTTAAGGGTACGTTCAGGTTCTGGTAACGGTGATACTAGTGGAGTTTCGGATGAACGGGTGTGCATCCAAAAATGGTTTGTTGTTACAGGAGGGAATGTGCATCGTACTTTTGAGTTCTGCGGCGTACTTTCTGAACTACAGGAAAAATTTGGTTTGTTTTGGGTAAGAAATGGTTCAATTCTTCAATTATGAAAATTTTGGTTACAAAACAGGATTGTAAGTCCCCGGAAACGGCGCCAAAAACACAACACGGGCAAACATACCCTTTTGTGTATAGCATAGTCTAAGGTAAGTCCAGGTCGATCCACGTGTTCGTTGTTAACAAGTTATAACAGTTATTTTTAGAGTGTCACAAGTTCTAAAGATTTAAGCTTTTGCAAATGATGAAAATGACAACTAACAAGGATAGATTATGAGCACATAAACAATGTAAGACAACATGCCGATTACTAGTCGCACATGCAACATCTATTCAATACAACAACAAATCATTTTGACCTATAAATCATGTTATATCAAATGCATTAATAATGGTTTATGTTGGTTTCAATAATTCAAGCATTAAACAAAATTATGCAATAGTTGTTATGTATTTCATTCCACCAATCGCGACAAATGCGAATACCAAGATTCATTTACTAGATGACATGGAACTCATTCAACCATATAAGTACTATTTATAATCAGAAATGAATCAAACACATAACAATGATCAACCATAATAATATCGAGTGCAAGAACAAATATACCATGCAAATAACTAAGAATCAGACAAAAAGTGTGTCTCACAAAGCTAATTGTGCGACGTACTTTTTGCACGACTAATACTTCGCTTTTGGCTAGGTATGAAAATATTATCGTCCGAATCTTTTCGAATTGAAAACCGGTCTAAAGTGCGACTCAATCGTCTTTTGGTGGATCAAAGGTTTGGTTGATTTGTTTTAGACTAATTTCAAGTATTTAAAGTGTCGTTAAGTAAAGTGGAAGTTAAAAGATTAATTTGAATAACGAGTAAAAATAAATGCATAAAACTTAAAGGTGACAATGGAAAAGAATACTAACTCACTAAATAAAACTAACACTTTGAAAAATTTTCAGAAAATAAAAGTACTACATGAGAGTTATATCGAAAGAAACCAAAATCAGCCAAAAGGGAGCCCGATCGGAATGTATTCCGATCGGAAGGTCGGAATGATGGGGAGAAGTGACACAATCGGAATATGCAAGATTGTCAATCGGAAAGTGGGGTTAGGGACCCAATCGGAAAGTGTAAACTTACCCAAATCGGAATATATGAAATGTTAGCAATCGGAATATCCAAAATTACACGCATCGGAATGAAGCTTGAAGTCTCAATCGGAATAGGTACAAAAATGAAACCAATCGGAATAGGGACAAGCCCTACCGTCGGAATACTGAAGATGGTGCCCTGTCGGAATGTGTACCAATCGGAAAAGGGAAGTTAACAACCTTTCCGAAAATGAAGGAAATGCACTAGGAGATACCCCCGGTCGGAAAATCACCAATCGGAAAGGGGCTTAAAACCCTTTCCGAAATTTGTGGAAAATGAATAAGCTAGGAAATAAGCTAACTTTTATAAGCCAATTCCAAAACTTATAAATCCAAAATACTTAGCCGAATCAAATAAGCACTTTAATCAACTTATTTAACTCGAAATCAAGCAACTTTTTAGATCAAACCATAAAAACATAAACTTTTTAATAAACTTTTTAATAAGAAAAATAAGATGATCATAAAAATAAGCCAATAAGCACAAAAGTCTTAAAGCTTAATCAAATGAAATCTTATAAAATGATCAAAAGATTAACTTTTTAGCATGAAATCAATTAGAACAACACGGATCACATGATAATCACACCAAAATCAATCTTAAATCAAAGAAAAGTAGAATGAGATTAAGAAATAAAAGCTTAAAATGGAACTTGATTAATAAAAATAAGCATACAAAAGTGTTAAACTTGAAAGATTAAAACTAAAAGATGAACTAGTGAGAGAAAGTTTAAGACTTTCTCTCTCTAAAAACTAAAAGTGAAAAATTAACTAAAAATTCTAACTACCCTCCTAATGACTATTAGGAGGGTATTTATAGGAAAGGTGGAAGGAGTGCATGTGTTGCATCCTCTCTCTTGCTTTCTTCACGTTTTCTTGACTCGACTTTAATTCTTCGTCTTTGTCGTCTCGGGATTTGAACTTGTCTTTTACTTTTCTTCTTCTATTAGACTTAAGTTCTTCGACTTCGTTAAACTTCCGTCTTTTAACTTTTTCTTCGATAAATCTTCAGAATAGGTCTTGGACTTCCGTTCTTTTTGCACTCTTGATCTTTTGACTTCGTCTTTTCCCGTTTTCTTCAGTAAAAGCCCGTGAAAGCCCGTGTTTTCTTCCTTTTTCATATTTAGGTCCTAAATCACAATAAAAACACAAACCACGCATAATTCCGACTTTTACGACATAAATCACACGTTTTGGTCTTGTTATTATTGGAAATAAGTGGTAAAAGGATAAGTGTTTTCACACTTATTAAATCCCCTACACTTGACCATTGCAATGCCCTCATGCAATGCATTAACTTTAAAGCACGGTTCACATTTTCCATCATAAATAACCCACCTTGGCCTTTATTAAATACTAAACATAAAAGATAGAAATAAGTAAAGAAATTAAAAACTTACATTGGGTTTTGGCGACCATGAACATTTATCATCCTCAAGTTTCACGTTCCCCATACCAAGCTTAAAAACGAGATCATTGTTATTATAAGTTAGCAAACTATCACGAACTCATGTGGGCCAATTATTCACTTAGACTCCCTTATTCCTAGGTGTATCTCTTATATTTTATTTTTGTCTTGAATGATCACGAAGATGCATTGTTTGACTTATTTCGATAGTTATTTAGTCCGAAAATAAGGTGAACGATTTAATCAATAGTTAGCTAAAGGACCAAATCTTTTAAAACTGCTTCTCGGGATATCAGAAAGTTCATATCTTGGCATAACTTGGTTCGCGATTTGAGACCTTTCTCGGGCCGATATTTGGCAGCGACTTCATACTTCGAATCTTCGAGAGACGTTCTTGAAATTATGGTCTTCTCTTCATAATAGGAATTTCTTCACTTGAAGTTTTTGAGAGATTCTTCATCTTTTGGACCACGACTTCTTCATTTTTCTCCAATCTTTATTTTGGACTTTGATATACAACGATCCGCCTCCTTTTAGGACTTGGATCTATTTATCCTCATACCTTGTTAGGGTCTTTTCGGATAGACTTCTCCATGACTTTTGGGGAGTTCTTGCTTTTCGTCGTGTGTCTCGATCCTTCATATTGATTTTCGATAAATGATTCTTCACATCACTTTTGGATCTTTAGCAACAAAATGTAGCCCTCATGCCTTGTTAGGGCCTTTTCGGACTCGCCAATCTTCGCGCCCCGCTTCATAAGTTATGCCTTGGCTATGAACTCTCGTCATTACCGAGCAACTTTTAAACGATCTGGGGCTAGAAGCTAAGTAACCTTTTAAATCGTACAACCTTATTTTTTAGCAGATTAATTTATTAGCAAGTGGAGGGAGAATAGGCTCATAATTAACTCACATAAATTCACGAAAGAATACCGAACTTATAATTGACTCTATCATCTCTCGTTCTCCACAATTTAAAATCTCAAGGAATGAGACTCGTGGATGCTTAGCCTATTAAATCAAAGTTTTGGGTTTTCGAGTCGCCTATAGGATCTTGCAAATTCTTGGACTTTTTCAAGTTTAGAAATCGCATTTTAAAGTTCCCTTGATAAATGACTCTCTAGGATCAATTATAGGAACTTGCGAAAAGTTCTTGTTCTTAACCCGTGAGAGTTAAGACTTTCGCGTTTTATAGCTCCCTATATAAAAGCCTAGCAAAACTTGACTTAAACACGTTAAGGATACTAGCTAGAGTAAACTTAGGCAAGTAAACTCGGGTTGAGTCAAAATGTTCACGACTAAGAAAAATCTAAAACCACTTTATTAAAAATTTATTCTAGCAAAGGAAACATAACAAAGGCAAATACAACTATACAACTAGGCCAAAATAGATTAAAAATTTTGAAAAATGTCGAAAAATCAAATTTTCCGGTTAAAATGAGGGCAAATTCATGGAAAAGACCACTTACTTCGATAGAAGTCCCCCCTACACTTGAGATAAACATTGTCCTCAATGTTTAAGCATGTGCACTTTGTTTAAATCTTGCTAAGGAAAGGACAACTAAAGTGAATTCAATGTGAACATATAGAATATGAAATATTGAATCACAAGAGTTTGAGATAGAACCGGGAAGATGGGAAACACGGTATCACGGTTCGTCAAAAGTCATCAAGATGCTCTCTGAAGCTTTAATCCCTGCACAGCACAAGAAACAAGACAACAAACATATGCGGGGCTCCCCCTACACTTATTGTAAAAGCAGTAAAAGATAGAACACGGGTTGCCTCCCGAGAAGCGCTTGTTTTTGTTCACCGAGTCATGAGCCTGACTCGACCCAATTTTAGTTCATGGGGAACGTGGTGAGGGATGGAATCATCTCTTGAGAGATGTCCTCACCAAAGTACAGCTTCAAACGCTGGCCATTCACCTTGAAATTGGGCCCATTCGGCTGAGAAAGCTCAATGGTCCCATACGGAAAGACTTTGGCGACGGTGAATGGACCAGACCAGCGGCTCTTCAACTTGCCAGAGAAGATCTTCAACCGAGAGTTAAAGAGTAAGACTTGATCACCAACGTGGAACTCTCGGTTCTTGATTTTAGCATCGTGGATCATCTTCGTCTTCTCCTTGTAGATCAGTGAGTTCTCATAAGCTTCATTCCTCAGTTCATTTAGCTCGTTGAGTTGACCCTTGCGATGATCACCGGCTTTAATGATGTCGAAGTTCGCCCACTTCAAGGCCCAGTGCGCCTTGTGTTCCAGCTCGATGGGTAGGTGGCAGGCTTTCCCGTACACAAGACGATAAGGTGTACAACCGATCGGGGTCTTGTAGGCAGTACGGAAAGCCCACAGAGCATCATCTAACTTGTTGGCCCACGCGGCGCGATGCTCTCCCACAGTACGCTCCAAAATTCTCTTCAAGCCACGATTAGAAATTTCGGCTTGCCCATTGGTTTGGGGATGATAAGCGGTGGAAAGACGGTGAGTGACACCATACTTTGCCATGACTCTTGCAAATTGATCGTTGCAAAAATGAGTCCCGCGGTCACTGATGATAGCACGAGGAACGCCAAATCGAGCGAAAAGCTGCTTCAAAAAGTTCACAACCACCCTCGCATCATTCGTAGGAAGAGCCTTAGCTTCAACCCATTTAGAGACGTAGTCGACGGCGACGAGGATGTACTTGTTCCCTTTGGATGATGGAAATGGCCCCATAAAGTCGATGCCCCATACATCAAAGATTTCACATTCCTGTATGAAATTTTGAGGCATCTCATCTTTATGTGTGATCTTGCCTTGACGTTGGCAAGCATCACAATGCTTAACCATTTCGTGAGCGTCACGATAAATGGTAGGCCAGTAGAATCCAGAATCAAACACTTTCTTAGCGGTGTAGTTGGGACCAAAGTGACCACCGGTGGGTCCTTTGTGGCAAGCTTGGAGAATGTCAAAAGCTGCCGGTCCGTCAACACATCGACGAATAATCAGATCAGCACACTGTTTGAATAGATAAGGGTCATCCCAAAAGTAAGTCTTAACATCGTTCAAGAACTTCTTCTTTTGTTGGGATGTTAACCCTTGGATGAGAATACCACCCGCTAAGTAGTTTGCAATGTCTGCAAACCACGGGGTGCCATCAAGGTTGAGATTTATAGACATTAGAGTCTCCAGGGGGAAAGAGTCATTGATCTCTTTGTTCGGATGATCCCCCTGATATGGATCCTCAAGTCGACTCAAATGATCCGCGGCCAGGTTTTCGGCTCCCTTCTTGTCACGAATTTCAATGTTGAATTCTTGAAGGAGTGAAACCCAGCGAAGAAGTCTTGGCTTAGAATCGTTCTTTGTCATCAAGTACTTCAACGCGGAATGGTCCGTGTATACGATGGTGGTGGATAAAACAAGATAGGGGCGAAATTTCTCAAAAGCATAGACAACAGCTAAAAGCTCTTTTTCGGTTGTCGTATAATGCAATTGAGCCCCCGTCATTGTTTTGCTAGCATAGTGGATTGGTTGGAAGTGTTTATTCACTCTTTGGCCCAAAACCGCACCAATAGCAAAGTCGCTAGCATCACACATCAATTCAAAAGGCAGCTCCCAATTTGGGGTAACCAAGACCGGTGCCTTAGTTAGCTTATCTTTGAGAAGATTGAAGGCTTCGAGACACTCTTTAGAAAAGATAAAAGGAGTATCTTTTTCCAAGAGGTGGGTCATCGGGCGAGCGATTTTAGAGAAATCCTGAATGAATCTACGATAGAAGCCTGCATGACCCAAAAAGCTTCTCACACCCTTCACAGTTGAAGGTGGAGGTAATTTGGCTATGACATCAACTTTGGCACGGTCGACTTCAAGACCGGCTTTAGAGATTTTGTGTCCTAGCACAATGCCTTCTTTTACCATAAAATGGCATTTTTCCCAATTCAGAACAAGGCGAGTGTCTTCGCACCGCTTAAGCATACGTTCCAAATTGGCAAGGCAAACAGAGAAGGAATCCCCGAAGACCGAGAAATCATCCATGAAGACTTCCATGGTTTGCTCAACCATGTCATGGAAGATCGCCAACATGCACCTTTGGAAAGTCCCGGGGGCATTGCATAAGCCAAAAGGCATTCGTTTATAAGCAAATGTGCCGTAGGGACAAGTGAATGTTGTCTTCTCTTGATCTTGGGGGTTGATGGGTATTTGAAAATAACCCGAGAAACCATCCAAAAAGCAGTAATATTCATTACCAGCTAGACGTTCAAGCATTTGGTCCATAAAAGGTAGAGGGAAATGATCCTTTCTCGTGGCATCATTGAGTTTGCGGTAGTCTATACAAACTCTCCACCCAGTAACGAGACGGGTAGGAATTAACTCGTTGTTTGCATTGGGCACAACGGTGATTCCGCCTTTCTTAGGCACACAATGGACTGGACTAACCCACGGTGAATCCGAAATAGGGTAAATCATACCCGCATCAAGAAGTTTGATAACCTCTTTTTTGATGACTTCATGGATTTTAGGATTTACCCTTCGTTGACTTTGAATTGAGGGCTTAAAGTCGTCCTCCATGAGAATTTTATGTGTGCAGAAGTGAGGATCAATTCCACGGATGTCGGAGATTTTCCAAGCGATAGCACGTTTATGCTTCTTCAACACAGCGACAAGACGTTCTTTTTCGTCTTCTTTCAGATCCTTTGCGATGATGACCGGTAGCTTCTCGTCGTCTTCCAGAAAAACGTACTCAAGATGAGGAGGTAGGTCCTTAAGCTCAAGAGTAGGAGGATTCTCAATAGATGGTGAAACTAACGATGGATCATTATTAGTCACCTCTTTAGGAGCAGGGGGAGACAACGGGTCCTCGTTGAGAAGTCTCTCAATAGTACTAATGTCTTCATCCCAATTTGTGGACAAATTATCATACTGAATATCGAGAGGACCCAAGCTAGCTTCGAAGTCATCCAAGTCACTTTCTCCAAAAGGAGTCAATGCTGGAGCAATAGAGGCAACGGTCTCAACATTGGGTAGAGAAGGAGTACTTTTGCAAGCATTATGAAAATGTTCTTCACAAGCCTCATCGAGAACATCAATAGCATTAACACTCTCATATGAATGAGGTTGCTTAGAAATCTTACCCATGTTGAAGACAATTTGATCGTCACCAACTCTCATGATTATTTCGCCTGCGGCTACATCAATAAGAGTGCGACCGGTCCTCAGAAATGGACGTCCAACGATTAATGGAACACGGGGATCCATTTCGTAATCAACGACGACAAAATCCGCCGGGAAGGTGAATTTGTCAACGCCAACGAAGACATCTTCGGCTATCCCCACTGGATAAGCAACCGTACGGTTGGCTAATTCCAAAGTCATTCGTGTGGGGACTAGCTCGGGGAGAGATAATTGCTTCCAAACACTTAAAGGCATTAAGTTTATACTGGCACCTAGATCGGCTAGGGCCATGCAATTCTCTACTCCCGGGAAGTTGCAAGGAATCAAGAAGCGACCCGGATCACCAAGTTTGGTGGGCAATTGCCTTAAAAGCACTGCGGAGCAGTTCTCATTAAGTTGGGTCTGAGCGATATCAAGAAGCTTTTCTTTATCACTTAAAAGATCTTTAAACATCTTAGCGTATTTGGGCATGTGAGCGAGAGCCTCGGCAAAGGAGATGTTAAAATTCAGTTGTTTAAACATTTTAAGAAAGTTTGAAACTTGAATATCATCCTTGCTCTTTTGCTTCTCTTTCCTCAACCTTGAAGGATAAGGTATATTGGATGAAGAAGAAGGCTTTAAGGGAGTAGGATCACTCACAACAACGGGTGGTGGGGAAATGGGGATAGAAGGTGAAGGAGGTGAAGAAAGTTGCTCTTTTTCCTTGTTCACAATCACCGGTGGAGGTGTCGGAAGCTCGGGTTCCATATAACCTTTTCCACTTCGAGTGGTGATTGCTTTCATCTCCCCTCTTGGATTCGCAACGGTATTACTCGGAAGAGTACCCGAAGCAGAGGGTTGATTACTTTGGATGAGCGAACCAATCATATCACGAAGGTGAAGAGCTTGATTGTTGAAAGAGTTTTGCATGTTGGCATTAATATCATTGCTGTGTTTAGCCATGTCATTCCGTAGCTCGGCTCTAATATCACTCCCTTGTTTCACCATGTCATTCTTCAAGTTGACAAATTGGCTCTGAAGATTCGTCACCATCTCACGATTAGTCTTCATAAACGTCTCGACGTCTTGGTTTACGGCCATCGGTTGATTGAGAGGTGGAGCTTGGTAAGCTTGAGAATTTCCTTGAGTTGGGTATGGGTTTCTTTGGGATTGATATTGATTTTGAGCACGAGGTTGGGATTGGTTGTTTCGGTTAAAGCTTTGTTGTTGGTTTTGGTTTGCAGGAGGGAAACCAGGAGGAGCAAGATAATTGTTGGAACGATAACTTAGCAAGCCACGGTCTCCTTGAGGACGAGCTTGATAGCCTCCCGTGGGATATGTACCGTATGCCGCGTTAACGTTTTCAGAATAATTGCCTTGAGTTGAAGGACAATCATTATAAGAGTGAGGGCCACCACATGTGTCACAAGAAATAGCAACGGCTTTAGCTTGTTGAAAGTGGTTTGTGGCCATGGCCATGAAATTCTTGTTCATTTCAGCGAGTTGTCGAGAAATTTCAGACATTTCAGGATTGGAGGTAGTAGAAGAAACATTGACTCTCGAGTTAGATCTTGAGGATGCGGATGAATCCCAATTCTTGTGGTGAGTAGTCATGTTTTCAATCAACTCTCGACACTCCTCCGGTCTCCTTTTCATAAAAGTACCACCGGCGGCGGCATTGATCGTGTCACGATCACGAAAGGTGAGACCATTTTAGAAGGTGTCAATGAGAGTGACGGGGAGCATATTGTGATTAGGACAGCGGTCGATCAAATCATTGTAACGTTCCCAAGCATCGAAAAGCGATTCATCATTCTCTTGCATAAATCCACTGATTTGGTTACGAAGGCTAGTGACCATGGATGGGGGAAAGTAGCGCGATAAAAAGCGTTGAGTCATGTCGTTCCACGTATGAATAGAATTCTTAGGAAGACGGTCAAACCATTTTTCGGCATGGTGAGAAAGTGAGTGTGGAAAAAGTTGAAGGCGAAGGTCATCCATAGAAACACCGGGGCACTTCATGCTTTGGGTAATGGTAATGAATTTGTCGAGGTGTTTGTTGGCATCATCATCCGGAATTCCACGAAACGGATTCGTTTGCACTTGTTGTATCATATGATGCTTCAACGAAAACTCCTGAGCCGTGACGTGCATTGGCGCAATCGGGCCTCCGCGTCCATTCATGGTGGGTTGGCACAATTCCTCCATGGTTCGTAAATCAGGTAGAAGGACATTGTTGTTGTTGTTATTGTTGTGGTTGTTATTCAAATTATTTTGAGGTGGGTGATTATTGTTGTTGTTAACACCAGCCATATCTAAATCTTCACGATTCTCGGGCTCAGAATAGTTTGTAGATCTAGTACGCATGCACCTGCAGAAGAAAAATATACACAAGAAATATCTATATAATCTTTTTGGTTTTTATAGTTTTTTTTTTTTTTTTTTTTTTGTTTTTTTTTTTTTTTTGTTTTTGTATTTTTGAAAAGTTTTATATTTTTTAGGATTTTTGGAAATTTTATAGCAATGAAAATAACGTTCAAAGAACGGATCCCAAAATTCAATGCGTCTCTCACTAGAAACCGTTTATCTTAACGAAAAGAGCCGGCAGCGGCGCCATTTAATACTTCGCTTTTGGCTAGGTATGAAAATATTATCGTCCGAATCTTTTCGAACTGAAAACCGGTCTAAAGTGCGACTCAATCGTCTTTTGGTGGATCAAAGGTTTGGTTGATTTGTTTTAGACTAATTTCAAGTATTTAAAGTGTCGTTAAGTAAAGTGGAAGTTAAAAGATTAATTTGAATAACGAGTAAAAATAAATGCATAAAACTTAAAGGTGACAATGGAAAAGAATACTAACTCACTAAATAAAACTAACACTTTGAAAAATTTTCAGAAAATAAAAGTACTACATGAGAGTTATATCGAAAGAAACCAAAATCAGCCAAAAGGGAGCCCGATCGGAATGTATTCCGATCGGAAGGTCGGAATGATGGGGAGAAGTGACACAATCGGAATATGCAAGATTGTCAATCGGAAAGTGGGGTTAGGGACCCAATCGGAAAGTGTAAACTTACCCAAATCGGAATATATGAAATGTTAGCAATCGGAATATCCAAAATTACACGCATCGGAATGAAGCTTGAAGTCTCAATCGGAATTGGTACAAAAATGAAACCAATCGGAATAGGGACAAGCCCTACCGTCGGAATACTGAAGATGGTGCCCTGTCGGAATGTGTACCAATCGGAAAAGGGAAGTTAACAACCTTTCCGAAAATGAAGGAAATGCACTAGGAGATACCCCCGGTCGGAAAATCACCAATCGGAAAGGGGCTTAAAACCCTTTCCGAAATTTGTGGAAAATGAATAAGCTAGGAAATAAGCTAACTTTTATAAGCCAATTCCAAAACTTATAAATCCAAAATACTTAGCCGAATCAAATAAGCACTTTAATCAACTTATTTAACTCGAAATCAAGCAACTTTTTAGATCAAACCATAAAAACATAAACTTTTTAATAAACTTTTTAATAAGAAAAATAAGATGATCATAAAAATAAGCCAATAAGCACAAAAGTCTTAAAGCTTAATCAAATGAAATCTTATAAAATGATCAAAAGATTAACTTTTTAGCATGAAATCAATTAGAACAACACGGATCACATGATAATCACACCAAAATCAATCTTAAATCAAAGAAAAGTAGAATGAGATTAAGAAATAAAAGCTTAAAATGGAACTTGATTAATAAAAATAAGCATACAAAAGTGTTAAACTTGAAAGATTAAAACTAAAAGATGAACTAGTGAGAGAAAGTTTAAGACTTTCTCTCTCTAAAAACTAAAAGTGAAAAATTAACTAAAAATTCTAACTACCCTCCTAATGACTATTAGGAGGGTATTTATAGGAAAGGTGGAAGGAGTGCATGTGTTGCATCCTCTCTCTTGCTTTCTTCACGTTTTCTTGACTCGACTTTAATTCTTCGTCTTTGTCGTCTCGGGATTTGAACTTGTCTTTTACTTTTCTTCTTCTATTAGACTTAAGTTCTTCGACTTCGTTAAACTTCCGTCTTTTAACTTTTTCTTCGATAAATCTTCAGAATAGGTCTTGGACTTCCGTTCTTTTTGCACTCTTGATCTTTTGACTTCGTCTTTTTCCCGTTTTCTTCAGTAAAAGCCCGTGAAAGCCCGTGTTTTCTTCCTTTTTCATATTTAGGTCCTAAATCACAATAAAAACACAAACCACGCATAATTCCGACTTTTACGACATAAATCACACGTTTTGGTCTTGTTATTATTGGAAATAAGTGGTAAAAGGATAAGTGTACGACCAGGTTAGACAATCACTTCAATAATCAAAATCACAAGCATCAATAAACTTAGAAGCATATCAAGATGATCAGTAAAAAATGTACAAATCCATTGATACGAGTAATTCGATTACAAAGTACCAAATCCAATATTCCCATCAAAATAATATTTCTACCAAAACAATCACTACTCCAACAACCTAATATTCTAGTGGTGATTTAGGTTCTGGAAATCATGATGGTACAGTAGTAATTCGTGGTGGTGAGTGGTGGTGGTGATATGGTGGTACCATGGATTAGAGGAGTGTTTGGATCATTGGATCCACAGATTCTTACCTTAGCTCTCATTCTCCAATGGAGTTGTAAATGTTATAGAATGATGTTTCTTGGAGTTTTTTGGTGTATATAAAGTGTTTATAACCCTTGGGGACCAAGTATAAGTCATATGATCAGATTAGAAATGAATGAGAGTCATAAATATGACTTTTGAGCTGTGCAGAAGGAAAGTGCGCCGCACTTTTCATTTGTGCGCCGCACATTTACCAGTCTTGAATATTCTAAGTTTGCAGAAAAGTGTGCCGCACTTTTGGAATGTGCTCTGCACTTTTGTTCATTTCCAGGTTTTGACCAAAATTCAAAGTTGTAGATAATTCTTTCCTCTATCTGTGGCCGCTTGAACCAACTAAAACGGAGTTCATATGCTCAAGATATGGCCAAAACAGTGACAGGTGTGGGGAGATCAGAAGCTTGACTTTATTTCTTCGTTTAAGCTTCATCTCTTCTTGTTTTCTTCCATTTACTTCCAAGAAACGTCCTTGGAACCTATACATCAAATATATTCTATTAAGTACCGATAGTTCACATAATTAACCTAAATATATACAGATAACGCACACGGAAACATGTATAATTTGACCTGAATTTGATAACAAAAAAGAACGAACCAAAAATATTTTACTTCTAAGTTATTTTTGTTTTATTTTGTTTACTAATGTTAGAAATAAAATAAGTCATGTGTTAGAATAGTTTATATTTCATCTATAGAAAAACGAAACAAAAAAAAATTAAAAAAAACTAAAAAAGAAAACCAAAAAGATTTTTACTTCTTAGTTATATTTCTTTTATTTTGTTACTTTGAATTTAGTCATACCGGTGTTAATAAATAATATGTTATGGTGTCTAGTTTTTAAAATCTTTTATAAAAGAAATAAAAATAAAATATACAAAAAATCAAAAATTGTATTAAGTACGCCGCACTTCTGTCTTGTGCGCCGCATTTTGGTTCTACATTAATAAAATAGTTTTGTTTATAAATAAAAACATTATTAGTTTATTTGTATTTTATTAATACTTGTAATTTGTTTCTTACATATTAGTCTGCATGTGTGTTTGTATCATAATGATAATATAATAATAATAGTAATAATAATAATAATAGTAGTGTGTAATACATAAATGTTTTAAGTGTGTTTGTAATTCCATATGCGTTTTGATTAGTAATGTCTTGTTATCAATGTTTGCATTTCCATGATAAGTTTGCTTCAAGAATAAAATGTGATGTATATAAAATAAAATTAAAAATTTGTACAGATGTACCCCGCACATTCCTTGTGTGCGCCGCACTTCTGGGCTGAAAATAAAAAATATTTTCTTTTTCGTATCGTTATCATATAGATTGTTTTGATAATCATTTTAGTAATCGCTCTTGTTTGTTTGCATATGTGAGATCATTTGTGTTTGTGTTTGCATAATTATCGTAAAAGTTAAAAAATAAATAAAAAATATAAAAGTTAAAAACAAAAAGAGTTTGCTTGTTAATTCTTTTATTGATGTGCATGAGTGATTGAATTTTATTTGTGTGTGACCATTGCATATTTTCTTTTGAATCGTATATATGAATAAAAAAACTTAAAATGTTAAAAACATTATAAAATGTATATATGAATAAAAATCTTATTCCATTTTGTAATCAATGTAATCTAAGGGTATCCGTGTCTACATATTTGTTTGTATTTGTGTTATCTATTGTATGTTTATATATGTTTTCGTAATAATTAAAGTGTAATAAAAAAATGTGAAGTTTGTTTTCTGTCATGATAAAACCACCGCACATTTGAGATATGTGACGCACTTTTGTAAATATGTCCACTTTGTTTTCTTAATTATTGAATAATAATAAAAATAGACTTGAAGTACGCCACACTTAGGCGAAGTGCGACACATTTTCTGGCCTACAAAAACATTTTTGTTCAAATTTATTCTTTTCGATCATTTGGGTACTATGCCATATTAAAATAATATCTTAAATAAATTTGTGCCCGTGACCTTCAGTAGTTTAGTGTAAGTTATAAAATTTGAAAACGTCAAAAATATTTTTTTCTTTTCGTGATAGAATGTCTTTATTAGATATTTTATGTATGTTTGTGTTAGTTGGTTGTATCTTATCTTTTTATCAATTATTTGTTACGTGCTTGAATTTGTATATAATTGCTTATTTTTCGGTTTAGTTAGATCTAAATATGAAAATTGAATTTTGTCAAAAGTTCGCCGCACTTTCCTTAAAGCACGGCGTACTTTTCCATCAGTTCACAAAAATGTCGTTTTGTTTTAACAAATGTATTTTTTTGTTTGTCTTTGATGTTACATATTTGTATATTAAATAAATATGTGTTTGATGAGTGTTTATATAAAACTAAATTCCAAAAAAAGATTTTATTCCACCTTTATTTTCTATTCTGTAGTGTTTTATGTGTTACTATTAGTAAAATATAAACAAATAAATTTTTTAATTAAAAGTATAAAAAAAATATAAAATGAAAAACTTTGCATTTTTGAGTATGACGTGTGTGAGGCCTCTACGTTTCGTACCTTGACTATTGCAACCAAAAATATTTTTACGAACTTTGTGGGTGTGTTCCATGGAAACCCTCACGAGACTATAACTCGTCCACTCGGTACACCAAGGGGTTTAGGCTTGTTGTTTACACTAAATACAATCGTGGTGCCTACGAAATTGTGCTTTAGAATTTTACATATTTTTAGTAGTTTTACCTATTTTGTAGATTTAATAAATAAATGAAGCTTGGATTGGATTGGTGATTCTTATCATTTGGGGATTTGACATATATATTAGATCGGTGGAAAAATAGTTGAATTCAAATGCTTGTGATGGAGCTCCTCTTTGCGCTATATTTTCATAATTCAACCGAAGAACTTATGAGCCCCGAAAGTCTCGTTTCTCTTATATTTATTTTTCTCGTTTGTCCTATATTTAAGTTATTTTTTAAATTACGCATATTGCTAAACTTAAGTGTAAGGTAAAATGAATGGAAAATATTACTCGTTATTTAATATAAACTTTTGTTCGCCCTCGGTAATCTAAAAATCAAAATTATTTTTCTTTTTCTTTGCCACATAGGTTAATATATTAGAATAAAACTTATAAAAAATGGTTGGTTGCTAGTTACCCAGATCGATTAGTTGATTTTTGCTAATAGTTGGTTCGCGGTTGGTTATGAGTATTGTGTCATTCCAACGAAGATGAAGAATGCATGCTTTATGTTACGTATTTTTTATGGTATACGCTTATATCAAATGTGGAAGAATTGTTAGTTGTGAAGGGCGTGATGAAAAAAATGAAGAAAAAAAGAGAGAAAAGAAAAAAATGATGAAAAAAGTCAAATCGAAAAAAAATGAAAAATAATAAAATGAAAAAATAGTCAATGAGCTATATGTATATGTATATAAAGATGAAGGAAGAAGAATTTTTTTGAGATATCGATTAGCCAATGTGCTAAGACATGATATATGTATGTTGTTCGAATTGTGATTGAATAAAGTTGTATTATTTCATGGTTTGTGGTACGTTTGGTGACTAGCAACATGGGTAATTTTAAATGTGTAAAATAATAATTATTTTTTCTTATCTTACTTGAGGACAAGCAAACCCTTAAGTGTGGGGGAGTGTTTGCTATTTTAGCAAAATTTCTTACAAAAACCCAAAAATATTTTCGATTTTTAAAATTTTAAAATTTTCTTTTCATTTGGCACTTAGGTAAAATTTTATTTTAACTTTTTTTTTTAACATTGCTTGAGGGCAAGCAATAGTTTAAGTGTTGCTTGAGGGCAAGCAATAGTTTAAGTGTGGAGAATTTGAGAATGCTCAAATTATACATGTTTGCGTGTGCGTTATTTGTATATATTTAGGTTAATTATGTGAACTATTGATACTTAATAGGCTAAATTTGATGTATAGGTTCCAAGGACGTGTCCTGGAAGTAAATGGAAGAAAACACGAAGAAATGAAGCTTAAACGAAGAAATAAAGTCAAGCTTCTGATCTCCCGACACCTGTCACTGTTTTGGCCATATCTTGAGCATACAAACTTCGTTTTAGTTGGTTCAAGCGGCCACAGAAAGAGGAAAGAATTATCTACAACTTTTTTTTGGTCCAAACCTGGAAATGACCAAAAGTGCAGCGTACAATCCAAAAGTGCGGCGCACTTTTTTGCAATACTAAGAATATTCTAAACGGGCAAATGTGCGGCGCACAAATGAAAAGTGAAGCGCACTTTCCTTCTGCACAGCTCAAAAGTCATATTTTTGACTCTCATTCATTACCAATCTGATCATATGACTTATACTTGGTCCCCAAGGGTTAGAAACACTATATATATACCAAAAGATCTCAGAGAAACATCATTCTGTAACATATACTAACATTATATCATATACTCCATTGGAAAGGAGAGAACTAGGTGAGGATCTTTGGATCCAATGATCCAAACACTCCTCTAATCCATGGTATTCCACCATATCACCACCACCATCACTTACCACCACGAATTACTACTGTACCATCATGATATCCAGAACCTAAATCACTATTGGAACATTAGGTTGTTGGACTATTGATTGTTTTGGATTTATGGTTGTTGAAACCATAATATTGGATTTAGTACTTTGTAATCAAACCACTCGCATAAATAGATTTGGTACATTTCTATACTGATCATATTGATATGTTTCTTAGTTTATTGATGCTTGTGATATTGATTATTGGATTGATTATATTAGCTTCGCAGGGTCGAAGTGCGGCGCACAATTAGTTTTGTGCGTCGCACTTTTTCCCTAGTTCATGATTATAAGCATGGTTTATTTGTTCTTGCACTCGTGCCTATTATGTTTGATCATTGCTATGTGTTTGGTTTTTTCATGATCATGACTAGTACTCATGTGAGTGAATATATTCCTTGTCATCTAGTCCATGAATTTTGGTATTCGCTTTTGTCGCGATTAGTGGAATAAAACACATAACAAACTTTTACATAATTTTATCTAATGTTTAAGCCATTGAAATCAGCATAAACCATTCTTAATGCTTTTGGTATGACATGATCTTTAGAAGGATTTTTGTTATATTAATTAGATGATGCATGTGCGACTAGTAATCGGCATGTTATCTTACATGGTTTATGTGCTTGTAATTCATCTTTGCTCTATATCATTTCTATATTTCTTAGCGTTAACCAAATGCACCTTCAAATCATCATTTGGAAAAGCTTAAATCTTTATAACTTGTGACACTCTAAAGATAACTGTTTTAACTTGTTAACACCAATCCCGTGGATCGACCTGGACTTACCTTAGACCATGCTATACACAAAAGGGTATACTTGCTCGTGTTTTGTTTTTAGTCCCTTGTTTGGTAATCATCTAGTAATATAAATTTAAGACTTGCGAAAAGCACACCATCAATTTTGAAGAAGTTAAGGTTAAATTGTAGAGAAGACAAATGATACACGACGAAGAATGTTCAAACTCGACTGAATATTTCTACTCTAGAGTTAATCATTGAGGACATTCAAATTAGACATCAAGCCAATATACGAAGTCTTTTTGATGCCATCAAAGAACTTAAGAGGGATAGATGAAGACATTAGACTATTAAGTCTTAAATACTTTCAACTTTATGTCTTTTCTTTTATGTTAACAGTGAAGCTTGTCTTGTAAGTATAAACAAACAAGTTGTTAATAAATAAAAGTTGTGTTATTCATCAAATATTGTTGTTTCATACTTATTTCTGAGAAGTAAGAGATCCCTATTTCTTGTTTTCTCATAAGTCATTATGAATGAAATTGCGTTAAGTCTTGGAAAAGCATATACTTGATAAAGTATATATTTTTAGAATTTCTGTTATCTTGTATGATAATGATATTATCAATATAACCCGCAAGTTTGAACAAAGGCTAAAGAAATTCCCCAAGTTTTCTAAAAGTTATTCTAGGTTTTGTTTCTCAAAAGGATTCTTCTATAGAATATATTATATGTAAAAGAGAAGCTTGTTTTATAAGACGAGTTTTTACATATTCTGTTATATTTCTCCATTCCATATCATGGAAAAATTGTGTTACGATTATGTATGAGTCATATCTTTATAAATCCGTGGTAAACTTTGAAAATTTATAGTTGGATTTATTATCCATAGATGTGAATGATAATCAGCAAAATAAGTTTCCTATAAACCCTTCCAAATAAACCCAAAAGATATACCTTGTGTTCAATAAGCATTTATATGTATCCAAATACATATGTGACAGATGCTTTCTGATATATGTATACCTTGGATTCTGAATTCTTTTTATTTAATCTATAATTCTAAACCCTAAAAGTAGTTTACAAAAGAATGACGATGACGTGGCTTCAATCCTGCAATTATAATTTGTCAATAAGAAGTATTATTAGAAAGAAGATTCTATCGCTGGTTAGTTTTATCCAAGGAAGACTATTAGTATCACCCTTGAAAGAGCCAATTTTGTTTTCTATCAATCATATTTGAAATTTTGAAGTGAAGTTTGCTGTAAGAAGATAGCACTTCATCAGTTATCTTGGTAATTTCTTTATACTCAATCCAGTGAGATAAAAGAAGTACATAAGATCTCTTGAGTTCAAATATCTCTTACCCGAGAAGATGAAAGAAGAATTTTGCTATCTAATGATAAAAGGAAATAACCTCGAGACATACACGAGGAAATTTCAAGAGTTAGTAGAGTTAGATCCTACTCTCTAGAATAATAAAAGCCTTCATCAGAAAATTTTATCATGGAATTTTATCTGAAAATCTATCAAGAAGACTCCATCAGAAGATTTTGTTAGAAAAGTTTATTAAGGAATTTTATCAAAGGTTTTGAACACAGATTACCACTTCCAAAATCCTAATATATTGGAAAAAGTCATTAACCGTTACTCAGATAGTTGATGAACAAGGTAATTAACAACAATCCTGTGCAAAAATCTAAAACATCTTAAGCGAAAATTCAGCAATGAAAGAACATCTATAAAACTCAAGTAAACTAGAATCTAACCTACGGTGAATATGATGGAAATCTTCTTATGTGTAAGAAATGCACTCTGCAGCACACAGGACTTTGCACCATACGGTGTTAGATTTTCAACATAGTAGGTCCTTGGATTGGGAATTTTAAAGACAAGTGTCCTTATAAGTTATATGTTCGATAGAATTATCATGTATCTTATATACATGTTGTAAGGAATAATATATCGTCTTCTATTTTAACGTCATTCGTCTCAAGAAAATCGTATTCTTAGATTATACATGACGTCTTACATACGCCGACGTAAGAAGGAAATTTAAGGGTATAATAAATATATTAAATACTAGAATATTTGTCTATACTCGTGTTATGACAGAAATTTCTAAGTCAATGATTTACATCCTATTTATTTGATTGAATTAGGACGCTCCTTCAGTCAAATTAATAAATTTAAATCACCAAATTTATGATTTCTTCCTTGCACAAAGTTGGACGCATATTTATGTTAGTGAGAATTTATAAATGGACTTAAGAATATTCGATATAAGACAAGTATAGACCTAATAAAACGTTAGAATACTAAGTGAGTAATTACGTAAATTACTATATAGTATATTGGAACATACGTTAATATTCGTCTTAGATTTGTAAATTTTAAATACTTGGAAGTTTAAATATTCCATTCAAATCGAAGAAACTTTGAAATCCTTATATTATGCTTCTAAAGCAGAATATTAAGTCATCAGACTTACTAGTTCAACCTGAATTTCCTCCATGGAAATAAGAAAGAACAATGAGGATTTTGTTACTTCAAGTAGACATGATTCCATCCGGATCATTGCCGATTATCTTACTAGAACAATAGGACTTATTCCTATATAGGAAATCGATATATGGAAACTCTGACAAGGTTATATGTGAAATAATCTGTCGACATAGAGTATCAATATCTATCATCTAAGATCGTGGCGAATGTTTTAGAATTGATATGTTATACTTAAATAGGTATACTAATGTCTTAAGTGGAAGAACTATCCAAATACTAAACTACATACTCCATGTATTTGTTATAAATTTTGGAAGGACACTTATCATTGGTAAAATTTCCCATATAACAATAGTTATCATGCTAGCATCAAAGGAATACTATTTGAAGCACTCTATCTAAAGAAGTGCCATTTACGTATCTGCTGGGCTAAAGTTGAAGATTTTCTAACTTACGAGACCGAAAATAGTTCCTAAGTCTATGTGAAAATATTATAGTAGAATAGAGCTTCATAGAAAGTTAAATTGTGATAGTTAAGTATCTATTGGATTAAAATGGTTAATTGTGAGAATGATCACAATCGTTTTTCTCGCTATAAATGAGAAACTACACCATATTAAACAGTATCTTATTGAATTGGATCTTTTCTCTATCAATTACCCAAATTAATTTAGAAAAATGTGATAATCAATTCAAGGTTTTGAATTGAGTTGTGACATATTGACTTGAGTTACCCAAAGAACTCAGTAATATCACAATCCTTTTCATATTCTGGAATCTAAGGAAGATTTATCTGATTAAATGGTATACTTCGTATATTCCTTTTGGTGGTGAACTAAATTATTATGAGGTACTAATATGATTTTCATCACTAAGATATGAATGATATTTCATATATAACCATTTTGATGAAAATGCTGATAGAAGAAATTGATTTGAAACTAAATTCCAACAGTAAAGCTGTTTTCTTGATATACAAATAAAATTCTAAGAAAGAATTAAAGCACCCAATAGCTATGTTTTCCCTTGATATGCTATGTTACCCTTATAATCTCGGGAAGAGATTCCTTTAAGGGGGAGAGACTGTGACAACCCATAAAATTTACATCTATGCTATGTGCTATGATTATATGAATATGAAAATTTGGCTGGAAATTTTTGCTTTTATGCCTTACATGGTAAGATGAATTGCTTCTCAAAACCTGAACTGCCACTTCAACATATTCCTATATGTTGGAAATAAAATGTATATATATCAAGTCTAAGATCTAAAAGTAATTTAATAAGTACATTATGAATAAGAACATCTCAAATGTAACTATGATGCCCTAAATTCCCTTAGAAATCCTAGAATCCCTTTAAATGAGTTATAAACTCAAGAATGGTAAACTATGAATAGAGAATACATATGAATAAGTCATTATAGATTATAAATAATATGTAAGCTATACTTTGAAGATATAATAATACCAAAGAATGGTAAGAACAAACTATACAAAGCTAAGTACAAATAAATGTACATAATCGTCTAGATCACCACCTAGAAACCCTTGGTAAACAATGTTTCAAGCAATATAACTACATAATATCTATGTACAAGTATGAAATACAATATACTAAGTATAATCTATCATATAAAAGAAAGATAATTGATCACAAAATACTAATATTCACTAATCCAAAGCTAATTACAAGTTAAGACCTAGTACCAAGATTAGCATATAAAATCCATTTCACACTGTATTAGAATCTAATCTTTTGCAACTAATTATAAAACCCAACTAAGTACCATAATAAGTTAATATAATTATCTCAAGGCAAGTTACAAATTAATAAAGCATAAAGTACAAGTTATCAAAGCATAAGATCTTAAGCTCCCAAGATTATACCTAAATTATGATTACCCTATGTAAACCCTTAAACTAAGAATGTAGAAATTCTAGAAGTCATAAAAATACTATAAAAGACTAAAATAATCTTACATTATGATATAAACACTCATCACCCAAAATAGAAAGTCATTAGGATTAGTAACCTAGAAACCCTTATATTAAGAAATCTGCATAGAATCACTACCTAGTATTTTAAGACAAGTCTACAAACGCTTGTAGCATTACATTAAGGTTATAAGATTATGTTAAGACAATGTACAAGTACCCTAAAGCACAAGGTACACAATTTCAATGCATGACTTATAATTTAGGTCAAAATAGGTAATTTCACCCTTTGAACATGTTTACTTAGAATAACTTAGTAAAACTAATGTAGGGACTTCATGAACACATTGAGGACAACGTAAGAAGTATAAATTGAGTTTACATCAGTGAATAAACAAAGGATAAAGGATTTAACAAGGATTTAACCCTAGATCATTAGAAACCCTAACTCACCTAGGTTTTTCTTCCCAATTTCACCTTAAATCTTTTTTAAACTTCAAACCAAAGACTCAAACTTTTTAATTACAATGTATAAACCCTAATTATCCCCTAATCCATCACTAATCACATTTATAAACCCTTAAACACCAAAATTACAAAGTATAAAGTTACAAGCCATAATTAAGACCCAATTTTACATTTTCCCTCCAAAAACCCATTTCAAAACTTTCCCTCCCATTTTTAAACTTAGGATCAGATCAATGGGATATTTTGAGATATTTCTAAGTAGGTGATGCACCTACTTGTGGCTTACACATAATTGTTCTTATCCTAAACATTGTTGTGGGTAATTCTAGCCACATCCTTAGATATTTTTGATCCTAGACCTTATGAGTAATTCTTAGACTTACATAGATCTTCCCTAGACTTTCTTAGTCACTACTCTATGGTTCTTACACGGTTAGGGGCAAAACTTGGAGCCTAAGGGTTAGAAATAGTATAAATAGGAGTCTTTAGCTTCATTTTAGAATCATCCTTCACTTTCACTTCTAAACACCTATAAATTTTGTTCCTATAACACCATTCAAGCTCTAAGAATCCCCTAAGATCATTAGCAAGCTTTGGAAGATGTTCTAGGAGTTCTTGAAGAGTTATGAAGAAGATATAGTCCATATACCCCATCTGGAGCCGTTTTGGAGCATCCTAGGTAATCACTTTGTTAGCTATGCTTTAATCTTGTTATAATACTTTCTTAGAGTTGTTATACTGTTAATAAGATGTTATAAAGATAATATAAAAGAAATTAAGTCATTTGATCATTTTAAATGAAAGTTATAAGTTAAAGATGTCTTAAAACCCTAGTTTTGTAATTTGCATGAAATAATAAGCAAAACCCATTTCAGAATTTATAATTCTGGAGAAATGTTGTTATTATGAAAGTTATAAGTTAAATATGTCTTAAAAACCTAGATCATTTGGTCCATTTTTGAGGTTGTTATGTAACTTTTACAAGTATAGGGACTAAAACTATCATTTTTGAAACTATTTAACATTTTGGGCCAGAAATATCATTTTATGACAGTTAAAGCTATAATAATAAAAAATGGAAAGTTTGAGGCCCTAAGGTTAAATATTGAGGGTTTAAATTATAACTAATAAAACTATATACTTTAGGGGTTAAAAGTGTCATTATACCAAAGT
This sequence comes from Glebionis coronaria, assembly GCA_025667525.1. Taxonomy (NCBI): domain Eukaryota; kingdom Viridiplantae; phylum Streptophyta; class Magnoliopsida; order Asterales; family Asteraceae; genus Glebionis; species Glebionis coronaria. The sequence continues at coordinate 306,196,848 of CM046874.1, forward strand.
ATAACAAAAAGGGCTATTATTGCAATTTTGAAAGTAAAGAAAATAAATTATAATAAAGGTATCATGTTAGTAGGAAACTTTGTACAAGGATGTTCCATCTCGATATTACGTTCTGACTGAGTGTTTGGGTTTACGATTTAAAGTGTCCGCGCTCCTCAAATGTTTATAGAATGGCTTTCGAGTATGATGGCCCGAACTATGATACTAGAATTACAACTAAATATTAATTAAATAATACATAACTAATACTTAACAATATTGAACTAAAAATCAAAGACTTGATACTATACACAATGTATTAATCCAGATTTGTGTGAGACCAAGTTGTTATTTGTAAGACCATGTTGTTCTATGTGAATGAAATATATCTGATTAAAGCTCGGATTCTATGGACATAAGGTGAGTTCATAGTGTAAAACCCGCATGCTTTTACCATGAATAATACGCTTAGTATCGTACGTACATGATTAAAACTTTCCTTTTATAACATGAATACGTTCACGAACATAAATTACAAGAACTACGTACGTGTTATTACACGATAAGTATTAAGTATGTATTAATGCACGATAATTATTATGAATAATAATTATAATCACGAACATGAAATCATGAAAGTAAGAATCACGAACGTATAATTATGTATGTACGTAATTATTATTACTACTACGTACAAGTATATATAATAACACGAATATTTAATAATAATGTCACGTAAATACAAGCACACGAACACATAATAATATAGAACACGAAATAGCTACGGGCTTCCCTTGATGGGCCCTGGTAGCCGCGACACACAAAGAAGGAGGGGCCCAGCCCATGTTTTTTATTAAGTAAACAAATAATGTAAACATTATTCATTCACAGTAAATTTTAGAAAAGTAAAAACCCTAAATCCTCCTCCTTGCTCCCTTAGGCCGGCGGCTACACCAAAGAAACAAGGTGATTGGTTGATTTTAATCTAACAAATCACAAGAACGTGCTCGTGTATTCAAGATCTATTGATTCCACGTGTTTTGGTAATCCGAAAACCTTTCTTTTTATTTTTCTTTTATGTTTTATGCATGTATGTTCATGGGGTTTTAAAAACACAAGAATTAAAACAAGTAAAACCATGGTGGGTAAATAATACAAGGTTGTCTTCGGGTTTGGTGTTCGGCCGCCACACAAACCGAGAGTCTCACCACTCTCGGTGTCGTTTGGTTCACATCACCACACGAGACAAAGGTCTCGGTGGTGTTGGTGTTCGGTCGGCAGCAAGGGCAAGGCACCCCAACTCGCGTCGGGGGTGTCCTTGTTGTTGTTTAGGTCACGGCAGCCACAGCTCCAACCACCGGCTAAAGCCGGTGGCTATTTATGGTAAGCAGGGGGAACACGCTGGCAAGAAGGGGGACCACTGGCAACTGCCAGTGGGAACCCGATGTGGTCAGCGGTTGGCCGAAGGACAAGACCACCGGCACATAGCCGATGGCAGTTTTGCTGAGAGCAGGGGCAACCGGCTTAGACCGGTTTGCCACTGTTTTCAGTAGGGTTTTAGTTTGGGCCGCTTCATGGGTTCATGGGTCCGGTTCACGACATGTTTTTAATAAAAATGATACATGGGTTCGGTTTATTATTTGTACAAGTTTATTTATTTACAAGATAATTAAATTAATTTAACAGGTATACAATTAATTTAATTATAACATGGACTTAGGTCTATTATTAATATTTAATAATACATGAGTTTAACCTAAGTATTTATTTATGTAAATTAGACTATAGTAATTAATTAATTATTAAAACATGACATATAATTAATTAATTTTCATGACTTAGGTTATATTAATATAAATATTAATACATGTTTTAACCTAAGTATTATATACACTTTAATTTAATTAAATCATGATTATATTTAATTAAATCATATAACATATAGTTTATTTAATTAATACGATATAATTAATAAACTATACTATTAAGCACATGACTTAGTACATTTAATCAGTAAAACTTAAACTTATCTTATTAGCTTAATCATCCAGCTTATTTCTAATTATGGAAACTTTCTATTGAAGGAAACTTACTATTTTTTAGAAACTTTCTATTTTTAGAAACTTATCTATTTTAAGCAGTTAATCTATTTTGGAAACTTTTTATTTTTGGAAAACTGCTATTTTTTTGAAAGTTACTTATTATTACACAACAAGTATAATAATACAAGAAATACAAGTAATACTTAATCAGAATATCCATAATACATGATAAACACAACATATCGATAAAATCAGTAAAACAAGACATGAACATATAAAACAAGCTAAGACATGATATAAAACCAGTTACGTACTCAGTAACCAGAATACTTATACACGTATACTATTTATGTAGCATTAGTGAGATCGAAGTAGGACTCTCTTCCGTTCGTCTTCTTCGTTCACTGGACATAAGGTACGGATTCTCCGTCCTTTCAGTATGCACATTCTTTCCTTTTTAGGATTCCTCGTATGCAGCCAACTGTTTTCCTAGTATATGTTTTATATGTTTTGATTTGCTTATGTTTAATTAAATGCCTAAGCCATATACATGCATGACGAGTTTCACCTAGTTATGGAGGTACCATAACCATAACACTGGATGCACCAGTGTTATGACTTCACCACGACGAAGTGATAGCTCGTGGCATCCCTTTCAGCTTTTGGCCATATTATTATGTTATCATGTGGGGCGTAAGGGTGTATCCTAGGTTACATGTTTTAATAGATTATTCAGGTAAATGTGGTGTGTGCCTTGCATCCTTTACAAGGAGCTGATCCCTCCTACCCAAACTTATATTAATTAGAGGCAACCCCTCTAATTGCATGATGAGGTCACCCCTCCAAGTATTCGTGCACGTTGATATTTCATGACCTATATTGGCTTAATGGTTAACATGTTAAACAGTTTTCATAAGATAAACATAAGGCTTTTCAAACTATAAAACCAGTTTTACTAAGTTATACCAGGTTTTCCAGGACTTAATCGATTCCACTACTATATGTTGTATATGCTTATGTTATTCATTCTATGCTTGTATATCCGTGCACTAAGCGTTATGCTCATCCGTTTTCCTTTCATGTTCCCAAAACGGCAGGTACTCAGGAACGCTCGTAGACTCAAAGTGTACGTGCATATGGATTGGAAGCTTTCTAGCCTTCATTACTTTATGCTTATCATCATACATTTTGCTACTTATTTCCATGGACATTGTTTTGTCCTTTTCTTTTACAGTACTTATGTTTGTGTGTGATGAGCTTATACTTTGGGGTACCGATGTTTGTTTCCGGTATTTCCTTTATGGTCATGTAATGTTTAAGACATTTATCCTTGTATGCTTTGATGACACGCCATAATCACGGGTGACATTCCATTTACCAAAATGGGGGGTTACAATTATGGTATCAGAGCCGAGGCTTCGACCTGTAGGCTATCAAAACACGACCTGCGATTAGTGGGTAGTCATTATGGTCTTCCTAGAACTGACAGTCGGTTTTCATGCATTCATTGTTTTCATGCATTCATGTATATGTCATTGCCGCAGGTTTATGACTAAGTAATGGTTGGTACAGGACTGGCCCTATTTAATCGCATGTGCTTTTATCGAAACTTTTATCTTTGGGACCGACCCATTGGCGTCCCCTCGCCGTGTCTTTTATTTTGAGTGAACTGACCATAGGCGTTCACTCTCGCGCATATAAGAGTTTTCATATAACTGCATCATGCATTCATGTACTAGTTTTCCGGCATAAAATTTTTCTCATGATTTATTGGTATAAATTTTTTCATGTATATATTTTATGTTTTGATCAGTTTAATCATGTATTTTTATGTTATACTGTCAGATGGTTCTCACACGCGAGCAGGAACAACTCAATGATGCAGTCCAAGCTGCGATGCAAGCTTTGCTTCCTCAGCTGAGGAACGAAATCAGGGTTGAGGTGCAGGCTGCCAACAATCAGCAACAGCACCCAGTACCTCCTCCTCCTCCTCCAACAACATTGGTCACATGGCTTGAGAGATTCAACAAGCAACACCCTCGATCCTTCGAGGAAACTGATAGCCCCAGTGAAGCTGAAAGATGGTTGGATCATATTAAGAAGATATTTGATGCAATGGGCTGTGACCCCGTCTTCACTTCGAGGTTGGCCTGTTACAAGTTCGAAGGTGATGTGCTAGGATGGTGGAAGGCACTCAAGCAGTCTGAGGGAGGTGATGATTGGGTGGCTGGTTTGACTTGGGCTCAGTTTAGGGAGTTAGTGATGGGACAATTCTTCCCCAAGGCTGAGCAAGACAAGCTGAAGAGGGAGTACCACGGAATTAGGTAGAGAGCTGGGGAGAACAGCAACGAGTTCATGTAGCGCTTTCTCCGTTTGGCTGGTTTTCTTGGCGCAGCAGTAGGTACTACCGAAGAGCAAGCATACCACTTTTGGTGGGCTATTAGTACATCGGTCGTCAACAACTTGGTGTGTGTTACGTTCAATACGGTGGAACAAGTTGCGGATGCAGCACGTAAGCTGGAGATGCTGCAAGAAAGAAAAGAGTTCGGGGAAGCAGAGAGACCCGAGAAGAGGTAAAAATTCGTTATTCAACGGTGACCATTCCGAATTCTTTCAGTATTATCCAATATTTATATCTCTATTTAAACTACATCTTTCAGGCAGAAGACTGGGGACCGGTCTGAGCCGGCTACTCAGCAACAGCCTACTCAGCCCAAGGGAAACGGTCAGACTCACGACCGTTCTGCTACGGATAGGCGTGGCGTTAATGATAATTACCGTAACAACGTTGGAAACTCCAACAGCAGCAGGTCCTTACACTAACTCATTTTCTTACGTTACATGTAGTATTTCTTAACTCTGACAGATTAGCAATATTCTACCAGGAATCATGGTAAAGGGAGGGACCAGAACCAAAGAGGTTCACAGCCTAACTGTCCAGCTATTACTAGTATTACATCTTACGAATTTTCCGCATTGTCCTTTTGTACCTATAAACCATGTCTCATGTATACTGTTCTTAACAAGCTCCCAGCCAACAAGGGCACCTGCTGGAGGGTATACTCATCCTCTTTGCTCTACCTACAACCGTAGGCACCCATGGCCATATCACCGTGACAGCGACGCATGCTACAAGTGTGGCCTTACTGGTCATCGCATAAAGAACTGCCGCAAGGGCGAGAAACCAGTAAAACAAGAATGTACTCAGTAAAACAAGACATGAACATATAAAACAAGCTAAGACATGATATAAAACCAGTTACGTACTCAGTAACCAGAATACTTATACACGTATATCTATTTATGTAGCATTAGTGAGATCAAAGTAGGACTCTCTTCCGTTCGTCTTCTTCATTCACTGGACATAAGGTACGGATTCTTTGTCCTTTCAGTATGGACATTCTTTCCTAATTAGGATTCCCCGTATGCAGCCAACTGTTTTCCCAGTATATGTTTTATATGTTTTTATTTTCTTATGTTTAATTAAATGCCTAATCCATATACATGCATGACCAGTTTCACCTAGTTATGGAGGTACCATAACCACAACACTGGAGGCACCAGTGTTATGACTTCGCCACGGCGGAGTGATAGCTCGTGCCGTCCCTTTCAGCTTTTGGCCATATCATTATGTTATCATGTGGGGCGTATGGGTACATCCTAGGTTACATGTTTTTAACAGATTATTCAGGTGAATGTGGTGTGTGCCTTGCATCCTTCACAAGGAGCTGATCCCTCCTACCCAAACTTATATTAATTAGAGGCAACCCCTCTAATTGCATGATGAGGTCACCCCTCCAAGTATTCATGCACGTTGATATTTCATGACCTATATTGGATTAATGGTTAACATGTTAAACAGTTTTCATAAAATAAACATAAGGCTTTTCAAACTATAAAACCAGTTTTACTAAGTTATACCAGGTTTTCCAAGACTAAATCGATTCCGCGGCTATATGTTGTATATGCTTATGTTATTCATTCTATGCTTGTATATCCGTGCACTGAGTGTTATGCTCAGTCGTTTTCCTTTCATGTTTCCAAAAAGTCAGGTACTAAGGAATGCTCGTAGACTCTAAGCGTACGTGCATATGGATTGGAAGCTTTCTAGCCTTCATTACTTTATGCTTATTGTGACAATCCGTCAATTTATGGTTGATATTTTATTCTCAAGTATTATTTAAAAATATTATTTTAATGTTATATTATGAACTCACTTATTTATGGGAAGAAATTTGGATTTACGTCTTGAAGTAGCATCGACTACGTCTAAACCGGAGGATTCTACGTTACGTGCTTACGTTTACATACACCGTTTTGGTGACATTCCGACATTTCAGGAAAAAAATTTATCCGTGAATATTATTTTTGGATTTTAATTTTGAGTTGGTTCATAAACTCACAAATTTACGAGAAGAGATTAAGACTTACGATTTTAATTTAACGTCCTTTAAGACTAAACCAGAAACCTTAGGATTGCCCCACCCCCACACATGGGATGGCCAAAACATGACACCACAACATGTGATGTGTCCAAGTTTTAGCTAGTTGCCTACACATGTAAGCTTAAGCTTACAAAGTAAGCCAACTTTCCAACTACACATCAAAACCACTTCATTTTACCATTTGCAACTAGAAACACATGCAAACCACTCTCATTCTCTCTTCCTTCTCTCTAAAATTCGTCCACCCTCTCCCCCTAAACACCCATTTTGATCAAAATTAACCATGAAATCATATGTTATCTCTACATATGATGAAGCCCTTTTGAAGCTCTATAGATTGGAGGTGATTTTAACAACTAGCAAGGAGTTTCCATGAAGATCAAGGGCTGATTTTTGGAGAAGTATACAAATATTTGGTGATCCTAGAAGTGGTGTTGATATCTCATAAGATTGGTTGCCCAAAACCAAGTCTTGTTCATCATCAATCCCATATTTTCATCACTTTGGTGGTATAAAGATTGTTCTCCTCATCCTCTTGTTATTTTGATTATGTAATCATGTATTTTATTTCCTATTGTATATGTATATGATGATTATATGATGATAAAAATATTGTGTGGGGATTTGGTGTTGATAAACATGGTTAAAAAGATGAAAAACTATAAGAAACAAGGCTAAAATCATGCTTAAAAATGATGGCTGTATAAAACAGTAAATAACCATGTCATGAACTGATAAAATGGCATAGATTAATGGATGTACAGTAAGTAATATTTCTTGTACACATGTGAGAGTTGGCCATGCAATGGAATCATTAGGATGAGTGAGATATGATCAAAACAAGTTTAGAGTACCAATCTGAGTTCACTGTTTTGAACGATTTTTAGAAAATACTTAGAGGCTGATTCAACAGTAGCTATAGGAGAGTTAAATGGAGCACATATCATGTAGTTTATGTCATAAAAATTTGAGCTTCTATCTCCATATAGAACTCTAGATATGGCAGTTTTGGTGAACATGAAAATAAAAATCAGATTTTGGGAAATTAAAGTATAATAGTATTATATAAGCACTCAAATAAAAATAGTATAAAATGTGAATTAAAACCCACTAACTTATATAATACATTTATATAAATATGTACAAGGATAACTAAATGGAAATTTTATAAAAATGGTAGTTTGATAAGTTTTATAAGTTATAAAACTATAAACATGATTTTTACGACTTTTTCGGCTATTACCGTAAAATTAACATTTTCTGCCAATTAAAACTTAGACGGTTGGACCCGTATAATGTAAACTTTTATAAACTCATATACTGATATATAAACATATATAACAAGTAAAAACCGATAAAACCCGAACTATATAACATACGGACATTAACGGGCTAAGTTAACGTTAATGGACTAATAATACAACAAAATGGGCTAAAACACTTATAAACTTATTTATTGGGCTTAAATCATTTAGGCCCAACATGTAAAGTGTAAATACTGATAATACAAGTATAAAGTGGCTTAATACAAGCTGATGGACTTATAATAGGCTTATTGGACCTAAAACACGTAAATAGGTAAAACTAGTAAACTAGTATAAAAGTTACCAACACATAACACTAAAATGAGTAAATGAGAATATGTAAACCCACTTGATCATCATATATATATAAAATCATCATATGTATACATAATTGTTATTTTTATAAAATCATTGGACAAACTTCTAAGACCGATTATTATTTATATAGGTTTCCGTGACTGAAGCACGTACCGTACGTCCGAATTGCCGATAACCCGCCTTCCCACATCAACGTGAGTTCATAGCCTCGAACTCTTTTAAATGTTTTTATAAATGTTTTATAAACCCGCGAGGGAGATAACATGTTAGTTTTTATAAATTAGGACACCATTTGTCCCGATTGCTTGTGTATTGATTTGGACCCGAATGATTGTATGACCCGATGAAAGATTAAATGACCCGATAGATGAAATAAAATGGATTATTAAAGTTAGGTTATGTCACTAAAAGTCCCATTAGCATGAATTGTGAACTACTGGGATTTGGTAGACGCTTATGCATATAATAGTACTATTTGGGGACGATCACCCCAGTTCGCGCCTTGACGGTTGATCCCCGTCGTGCCACATTGATTGGTAAGCGAATTTATGTATGAGAAGATTTACATAGCGTGACCTTTGTGACGACACGCTAATTTAGATGGGCAAATGAGTTTCGGGCTAGCTACCCGTTGTTTGTTGTAGTAAGGTAACAATGGCATGCGGCTTATAATAATCCGCATTAACGAAATACTGCTATACGCACCGAATTACGATGTATTGCCTGACTAGCAATACAGGGTCTCACTATTGATGTTATGTTCGTGTTTTGGTTTTCATAACCATATTCATATAACGGTTTTTACTTGACTTTATACAACGTTGTAAAACGTATTGTATGATGTTTTTACGACATTGGCTCGTATAATGATTTTTATGGCAAATGCCTATATTATGATTTTGATAAGGATTTGTATAAAATGACTTTGGCTATTTTGTGGCTTATTACAATGATTTGTATGAAATGATTTTTGGTAATAAATTTTATACCAAAGTTATATTGATGGAATTTATTAAACTCTATGAATTCACTCGGCGTTATCGCTGACCTTTTCTTTTAACATGTTTTATCTCAAGTACTTGAAGGTAATTCTCGGGAAGACAACAAGAATTCATGGCCCGCACTTAAACAATAATTTCCATTCAAATACTTGTAAAACTTTGTATGAAATAATATGACTTGGGTCCTATGTTCATTTGATATTTATGAATGGAAATGCTTTACTATTAAAACGACGCGACTTTTAAGCGTTGTTTATGATGTGAGTAATGTGCTATCCCGTAACATCAACTAGTCTTCCGCTGAACTGAGTTGTATAAATTAGGGGGTGTTACAGTTTGGTACCAGAGCTCTCGTTATAGAGAACGAAAGATTTTTAAAACTAAGGTTTTGAATAAAACATTTCAAAATCTTTTAACTATAAACATTTTACTAAAAATGTCTAAAAATCTTTTGACTATAACGGTGCCGAAGAATTCTCGAGTTACCGACAAGGCCAGACTGAGAAGTGTTATTTTAATATATATATATATATATATATATATATATATATATATATATATATATATATATATATATATATATATATATATATATATTGGATTATATATATATGATGTAATTTGATTACATGATTGTTTGATGATTATTTCTATATTTATACGAGGTATTTATACGACGTAGATTGTCACAAGGAACCCAAAATCCCCTAGTAAATTAAGCAAAGCTATTCTCGTGGGTATTCTAGCTATCCTAGATCTAAACCAAGTTGTGGATATTTATGATCCCAACAAATGGTTAATATTCGTAGAAATGTTGATATTAGTTGATTGTGATATTAAAGAAGAATTGGCGAGATTAAATCTGATATCGATGTCATGACGATCTTTCCTTATAAAGTGGAGTTTGACAAAATGTTGCCACCTAGAAAGATGTCATCTGATTTGTTGTCATCCAATTCTTAAATTGAAATCGAAAGGGTGAATGTTGCACTTGAGGCTGTCATTGGAACCATTACCCAAAAGCCCCATGCCACTAGTACCTTTCCGAGAAATCTAATTGAATGTGTGAGTCATCTCATCTAGTGACTCATTTGATAACTATTGTCGTAAGAGCTATAGGATTTGAAATTAAGTGTTGTTCATATCGAGCTTTTATTGCCCTTTCAAGGTTTAAGAATAAGGTTGAATCTATTGGAGAATGAGGTAGGATATCGAATTGAGTATAAGTTGATTGAAAACTTGAATAAAGTAAAATTTAACCTGTATGGAATATGAGATTAATAAGAGGAAGTCGTTAAGTTCTTTGATTGAATTATGAGGTTTTAAATGATTGTAGGTTTGTGTTAAGTGTTTTTCCTAGGCCATTGTCCACTAACGAGGATGCCCAGTGTCCAAGAAATAAATAGAAGAAATCTTCTTCTGAATAGGGACCGATGGATCTTCCGGGACAGGTGGAACCCCCATGACTCTTGTAGATTAGTATTCATTGTGGTATCTTTTAAAAATAATCCCTAACTTAACTGAGACATCAGTTGGTAGGATGAGTTTTCGGAATTGTATGACATAGTGACACGTAAAGTGTTACGGTACAATTTAGACTTGTTTGTGATTAATGAAAAGACTACCTTTGTTGCTAAATTCTACATGTATCGATGTTATCTGTCTTTTATTGCTTCATCCTAATGTTCGCATTAGTGATGCAACCATTGAACAAGTACTCATCTCGATTTGAGTTACGTTGTGAATTATTCTTTCTGAGTGCCATCGAGGTCATGAACCTCATGATTAATTGGCTAAATTCATTTCCTAGCATATTGAAGTTAGTTCTTAGTGAACAAGCTTTCATCAATCTTCTGCAGATCACTCATTGTTTTTATAAGATAAAACAGTATCCCTTGAGAAAAATTGAATTTTCATCACTATAAGGATTATTCAAAGTAAGATTTATAAGTGATTGTTATCGAACTGAAGTTGTTTATAAAACACCTTGGAAAACTTAATTGTTTTCATAACAAAGAAAATCTTTGCAAATTTATTTTGATTCTTATTTAAGAATTAAGCATGAAAATGTTTTTGTTATAAACATGATGATAAAATTTTGACGAACTGAGTATTGCATCGTTAATCTTGAAATTGTATATAGTTGTGCGCCTACATACAATTTGGAATGGACCATGCAAGGCTGATTAGTAGTCACCATAAAACTGATTAATAAACACTAAATTTTCTTTAAAGATTGTGAAAGATTAAATTTTATGAGATCTGCAAGAAGTGAAAAATAGGGACATAGTGTTAGGGACACCTACATATGTGCCCGTACCATTTATTCTTCTGAGTCGAATTTACTCATCTATGGATATTGTCTTCTTTGACAATTGATATTCCCTTCTTGTCCAATTCTTCCGTGGCGAGATTCTTAGGAAAAGTATATGATTACCGAGTGTTGATACCCGACTGGATGTATCGACATTCCTATCATTTATTTTGATTAGATTTCTTTTGAATGACCTGGGTAACGATCCGAGGAGCTTTCGAATGCGTACTCAAATTATGAAAACATGGGATATATTCATATTCATTAAATGTTTTCGTCTGTATCTGATTTGAAATTCTCTCGCGTAGATTATGCGTTAACCTTACTCTTTTAAGGATAGTTGTGTCTCCATATATCCTTGAATTTGTGAAGGATTATGGGTTATTATTAGTCTTTTGAGAAGTTCACATGTTGTCGACGGCAATAAAACTGGAAAGTTGATAGTGCCAGTAGAATGGATTGATTGATTATGACATGACGACATTGTCTTAATTGATGGGAACTCGAATAGAATTCCCCTGAATAATAAGATGTTGATTATCAAAAGTGATGATGACCATATCCTGCATTTAGACTTGAAATTATACCGTGAATGGTTATGAACTAGTCATAGATATTGTAATCTATAAGAACCTAATATGAATTTATTAAAAGATATTCCTGTTATCTGAAACCTTAGGAGGTATTTGTTGGTGAATTACCTAGACTTTCGCCATTAAGGCAAGTTGAATTTGGTATTGATTATATTCCCGGTGCTGCACCTGTGGCATGTGCACTGTACGTCAGCACCATCTGAATTAAAGGAATTACCGTACAACTGAGAGAGTTGTCAGAGAAAGATTTTATTCTACCAAGCTCGTCATTATGGAGAGCTATGGTATTATCATTCCTTATATTTATAAGATTACTGTGAACTAAGTAAATTGACAATCGAAAACGATATCCATAACTCGAAATGGAAGATTTGTTCGATCATTTACAAGGTTCTAGCGTATGTTCTAAAGATTTGATCCTCGGCATGGTTATCATCAACTTCGCATCTGCGAAAAAGATTATCTATTCCAATCATTACATCCAAAACTTGTAATGAATATTATGAGTTTCACATGATGTCGTTTGGATTGACTAATACACATGTAGCATCCATAAATTTGGTGAATCTCGTGTGTAGGCTGTAATTTGATAAATTCATGCTTGTGATCAATAAGGACCATACGTTTGTTTATAAGAATAAGAAGAAGTTAATAATTAATTATAGATTGCCCTGAATTGGCCGAACAATGAAAACCTGTACCTTGAATAATAAACATGTGATTTAAGACGTAATCCTTTACATTATTTGACCGTGTGATTAATAAGATAATGGAATCTATATTGACTCTTTAAAAAAATATTTGAGCCATCTGAGACTTTGGGTTTAACCAAAAAGAAAGTGCAAATGTGTTTTGACAAATGTTTTAACAAAGAATTTTTAAGGGATTATTCCCTTATACACAAACCATTTAACTAAACTTCTGTTTAGGAGTAAATGTTCGTGTATACTTCTAGACAACTTAAGAAGAATTGAGGAAACTATATAACTTATGACTTGAAATTTGAAACGATACTTTTTGCTTTTCAACTAAGAAAATTTTGACCAAAGTATAACCAAAAGTTTTTTGAACATTTACGAATCTTATTAATTAATTTCAATAAATCAATAAAAATCGTGCTAATTAAATTCAAATTTGTTTTGAACATTTTATTATAATTGGTCGAACTAAGAATTTAAACTTTCTACGTTTACGTTTCATAAAAACTTAATATTTATTGTTAATTTACTTGTAGTAATTATCGACGCTTTAAACGTCGGATTGAGCAAAACTGATATAAATAATAGTTGAGATAGAACTAAAACTTAGAAAATATGAAGAAATAATTTCTGAGTAAATTGTAGACATGATAATTACTTCATCAGGAAAGATGAATGTAAATACTAACGCATTATGTAAAAAGGATAAAGAATCAATTAGTATGTGTTCCCTAATAATGAAGGTGCAAAATAAATTGCCGAACAATATAAAAATAAACAATGCTTGTAAGAAGGATAATATTGATAATAAAAAGGGGTTCGCGGCTAATGTGAACCATTAGAATTGAGAAGCTGATAGCGTTAAATGTATAAAAGTCCACTTGTGATTATTTAAATATGGAGATTTAGAGATTTAGTTATGTTGGAATCCTGTAAGTATAAGTATTTAATTCATGCTATTTCTGATTTAGTGTATTTTTATCAGAAGAAGTCGTACTAATGGAAAATTATGAAGGCAGACATCGCCTCATACATTAGTAAACGTCTAGCTATTGCAAAGGTCATCATCTGAATTTGATTTGATTTGGGTCATCGTCGACAGACTAACCAAATCCGCTAATATCATTCCTGTTAATGATAGATTCTTGATGAAGAAATTGACTCTTTTGTATTTAAAGGAGTTGTGTAAACATGGTGTGCCTGTATCGATCATCTCTATCAAGATCCTCGCTTCGCATCGAATTTCTAGAGATTTGCTCAGAAGTCATTGGGAACGAATCTTGATGAGAGTACTATATACCACCCCAATCGAAGGGGCGAGGTAAAGTAACGATACAAAATACTATAAGTGTTGTTTTATGTTTGAATGATTGACCTTTGGTAATAAACTGTAAAATCGTTTTCCTTTGGAGAGATTATCATTGATAATTATCGTATCAGGATCGAGATCGAATCTTGTGAGGATATATATTAGAGCATCTGTAAGCAGGAGTTGGGATGAAGACACCCGACATACACCCATTGTGAGTTGGACATGTCTGTTAGGTTTAAGGTTTCCTATGATGGCGAACCTAACCTTACAAAATACTCGACCCGCGAGACCTGAAATGATTGTTGAAATTAGGATCTGATTATTGACTGCCGGTAGTGGGCAGGAGGTATGTGAATATGAAATGTAGATCTTGAAGTGCCAGATGGGTAGCGAAGTTTTGCCAAAAATTTTAACCATGGAAAATGAATTGATGATCTGGAAGATCATGGGATATAAGTCCCCATTGTATGGGACCATTGAGATGATGTATAAGTTGGTTTGAAAGGCATATGAGCTGGATCTACCCTAGGACTTCAAGAGCTGCGTGAATTATGTTTCGTATATCGAACTTGATAAAATGTCTATCAAGTGAGAATCTGATCACTTCTTGATAAAGTTTAGATCGGCGAAAAGTTGCATTCATCAAAAACCCGTGAACATCATGGATAGAGAAAGTAAGTCAACATTTAGCCTGATCTTATTCCCGTAGTTATGTTTGATGAAACTCGCGTATTATAACGAATTACACTTGTGAGAAAAGACCGAATGTGTAGGAAATACCCACATGGCTTTAACTCTATAAGAAGCGAGTAATAAGATAAGATGATCTTTGAGGACAAAGATCCTGTTTAGGGGTAAATGCTGTGACAATCCGTCAATTTATGGTTGATATTTTATTCTCAAGTATTATTTAAAAATATTATTTTAATGTTATATTATGAACTCACTTATTTATGGGAAGAAATTTAGATTTACGTCTTGAAGTAGCATCGACTACGTCTAAACCGGAGGATTCTACGTTACGTGCTTACGTTTACATACACCGTTTTGGTGACATTCCGACATTTCAGGAAAAAAAATTATCCGTAAATATTTTTTGGGATTTCAATTTTGAGTTGGTTCATAAACTCACAAATTTACGAGAAGAGATTAGGACTTACGATTTTAATTTAACGTCCTTTAAGAATAAACCAGAAACCTTAGGATTGCGTATTTACGTTTTTGAACTCCGTTTTTGATGAGACAATTTTTATTAGATTTGTTTTGTGTCGTTGATTCATAATTTATAAAAATGTTTTTCATAAAACGACCATAGGACACGTAAATCGAGGAAACTAGAATCGAGAAGTACCCGTAAATAATTGGAGATGAGACAAAAACAAGTTTTGCCCCACCCCCACACATGGGATGGCCAAAACTTGACACCACAACATGTGATGTGTCCAAGTTTTAGCTAGTTGCCTACACATGTAAGCTTAAGCTTACAAAGTAAGCCAACTTTCCAACTACACATCAAAAACACTTCATTTTACCATTTGCAACTAGAAACACATGCAAACCATTCTCATTCTCTCCTCCTTCTCTCTAAAATTCGTCCACCCTCTCCCCCTAAACACCCATTTTGATCAAAATTAACCATGAAATCATATGTTATCTCTACATATGATGAAGCCCTTTTGAAGCTCTATAGATTGAAGGTGATTTTAACAACTAGCAAGGAGTTTCCATGAAGATCAAGGGCTGATTTTTGGAGAAGTCTACAAATATTTGGTGATCCTAGAAGTGGTGTTGATATCTCATAAGATTGGTTGCCCAAAACCAAGTCTTGTTCATCATCAATCCCATATTTTCATCACTTTGGTGGTATAAAGATTGTTCTCCTCATCCTCTTGTTATTTTGATTATGTAATCATGTATTTTATTTCCTATTGTATATGTATATGATGATTATATGATGATAAAAATATTTTGTGGGGATTTGGTGTTGATAAACATGGTTAAAAAGATGAAAAACTATAAGAAACAAGGCTAAAATCATGCTTAAAAATGATGGCTGTATAAAACAGTAAAGAACCATGTCATGAACTGATAAAATGGCATAGATTAATGGATATACAGTAATTAATATGTCTTGTACAAATGTGAGAGTTGGCCATGAAATGGAATCATTAGGATGAGTGAGATATGATCAAAACAAGTTTAGAGTACCAATCTGAGTTCACTGTTTTGGACGATTTTTAGAAAATAATTAGAGGCTGATTCAACAGTATCTATAGCAGAGATAAATGGAGCACATATCATGTAGTTTATGTCATAAAAATTTGAGCTTTTATCTCCATATAGAACTCTAGATATGGTAGTTTTGGTGAACATGAAAATAAAAATCAGATTTTAGGAAATTAAAGTATAATAGTATTATATAAGCACTCAAATAAAAATAATATAAAACGTGAATTAAAACCCACTAACTTATATAATACATTTATATAAATATGTACAAGGATAACTAAATTGAAATTTTATAAAAATGGTAGTTTGATAAGTTTTATAAGTTATAAAACTATAAACATGATTTTTACGACTTTTTCGGCTATTACCGTAAAATTAACGTTTTCCGCCAATTAAAACTTAGACGGTTGGACCCGTATAATGTAAACTTTTATAAACTCATATACTGATATATAAACATATATAACAAGTAAAAACCGATAAAACCCGAACTATATAACATACGGACATTAACGGGCTAAGTTAACGTTATTGGACTAATAATACAACAAAATGGGCTAAAACACTTATAAACTTATTTATTGGGCTTAACCCATTTAGGCCCAACATGTAAAGTGTAAATAATGATAATACAAGTATAAAGTGGCTTAATACAAGTTGATTGACTTATAATAAGCTTATTAGACCTAAAACACGTAAATAGGTAAAACTAGTAAACTAGTATAAAAGTTACCAACACATAACACTAAAATGAGTAAATGAGAATATGTAAACCCACTTGATCATCATATATATATAAAATCATCATATGTATACATAATTGTTATTTTTATAAAATCATTGGACAAACTTCTAAGACCGATTATTATTTATATAGGTTTCTGTGATTGAAGCACGTACCGTACGTCCGAATTGCCGATAACCCGCCTTCCCACATTAACATGAGTTCATAGCCTCGCACTCTTTTAAAAGTTTTTATAAATGTTTTATAAACCCGCGAGGGATATAACATGTTAGTTTTTATAAATTAGGACACCATTTGTCCCGATTGCTTGTGTATTGATTTGGACCCGAATGATTGTATGACCCGATGAAAGATTAAATGACCCGATAGATGAAATAAAATGGATTATTAAAGTTAGGTTATGTTACTAAAAGTCCCATTAGCATGAATTGTGAACTACCGGGATTTGGTAGACGCTTATGCATATAATAGTACTATTTGGGGACGATCACCCCAGTTCGCGCCTTGACGGTTGGTCCCCGTCGTGCCACATTGATTGGTAAGCGAATTTATGTATGAGAAGATCTACATAGCGTGACCTTTGTGACGACACGCTAATTTAGATGGGCAAATGAGTTTCGGGCTAGCTACCCGTTGTTTGTTGTAGTAAGGTAACAATGTCATGCGGCTTATAATAATCCGAATTAACGAAATACTGCTATACGCACCGAATTATGATGTATTGCCTGACTAGCAATACAGGGTCTCACTATTGATGTTATGTTCGTGTTTTGGTTTTCATAACCATATTCATATAACGGTTTTTATTTGACTTTATACAACGTTGTAAAACGTATTGTATGATGTTTTTACGACATTGGCTCGTGTAATGATTTTTAAGGCAAATGCCTATATTATGATTTTGATAAGGATTTGTATAAAATGACTTTGGCTATTTTGTGGCCTATTACAATGATTTGTACGAAATGATTTTTGGTAATAAATTTTATACCAAAGTTATGTTGATGGAATTTATTAAACTCTATGAATTCACTCGGCGTTATCGCTGACCTTTTCTTTTAACATGTTTTATCTCAGGTACTTGACGGTAATTCTCGGGAAGACAACAAGAATTCATGGCCCGCACTTAAACAATAATTTCCATTCAAATACTTGTAAAACTTTGTATGAAATAATATGACTTGGGACCTATGTACATTTTATATTTATGAATGGAAATGCTTTACTATTAAAACGACGTGACTTTTAAGCGTTGTCTATGATGTGAGTAATGTGCTATCCCGTAACACCAACTAGTCTTCCGCTGAACTGAGTTGTATAAATTTGGGGGTGTTACACTTATCATCATACATTTTGCTACTTATTTCCATGGACATTGTTTAGTCCTTTTCCTTTACAGTACTTATGTTTGTGTATGATGAGCTTATACTTTGGGGTACCGATGTTGTTTCTGGTATTTCCTTTATGGTCATGTAATGTTTAAGACATTTATCCTTGTATGCTTTGATGACACGCCATAATCACGCGTGACATTTAACTTACCAAAATGGGGTGTTACACATAGCCTCACTTTTAAATGCTTTCTAAATGAATTGAAAACCCGTGAGGGGGATATATGTTAAAACTGGAATACAAGTGATTTTCTATGATTGTATGGTATGATTACCAACACTATGTTTACTACTGCCATTAAGTCCCTTTTTAATCATGACCGTTAATCATTTCTTAAAAATGAGCGCTAATATTGTGAATAATACTATTTGGGGACTGACACCCCTATCTAGGCAAGTCGCACTTGCTGGAATGCTGAAGGTTTCGACCTAGGCTAAATGGATACACTTTTTTTGCTAAACTCAAGAGTTCGGAAAACTACATGTAAGGGCAATTTGTTGGTTTATGTATGTCAAGTAGTGGTGCATGAGCATAGTGTCGTATGATGACTATTTTATGTGGGCGTATACACTATAGCCCGGATGATATACTTGTATTCAAAATATGTTTAAACCTATGAATTCACTCACCCTTTGTGTGGACTTGTAAGCATATATTCCAAAAATTTATGACTGATAGCATGGAGCAGCATAAGGATGGCATGAAGAGGCACAAGCTTGAAATTATTGGTATAGATTTTGGGAACCTCATATTGTAAAACTCTGGGTTTTAATGATATATAAAGAAAGTTGATTTAAAGACTCTTTCGAGTTGTTTTCTATCATTATGACTTGTGTTCTATGAAGTAATACCCTGGATCAATGTTCCGCTGCGTTAAGGTAAAATGGGGGTGTTATAGAACCCTACCCTTGTATTTATAGGATTAGGGTTTCTTGTAGAATAAGTAAGGTGTGTGGGTCGCGGGCCTGTCGGTTCGGGCCCATTCCAGACTATACGCCGACATGTCCCCCAGTCTAGTATGATATGGTTCATGATCATGTTATGCTAGACTTATTCATGAATCACACTTACTAAGCAACTGTGTGCAGCCTGCTGCTAGGACATCCTCATAGGACGTCCATAACATATGAACCCATTCATAATGGGATTCCTTTAGCAAAAATATGATGAGTCGGGGTTGCGAATAGGGTGCGTAGCCACTATACGTCATCATGTCCCCCCCCCCCCAGTATAGTATGTGAGGTTGTCACCAAGGTTACTAGACTTTACACCATATCCCTACATGTAAGTGTATCCGAGATGATTCATATAGTCAGAATCTACCTCTAACTCATGAAGCTTTATCAATCACACCGAACTGTGTTGATCACACTCCATCCTAGGCGGCACCCGCATATAAATGACGGGTGATTTTTCTCGAATGTTTGGTTTCCTGTTACGTGACGGTAAAGACCCCGTAAGAAGAATATGTTTTCTATAGTCGGGGTAACACTAGCATTGGCAAGGTACCATTATTATTCATCTCTAACATGAGGATGATAAGAAGGTTTTGTGAAGGCGGAGGTGGAACCCGTATGTTGCATCATGAACAAGTTGAAGGCGTACTTCTTGTACCAACTAATGATGCAACATAATGCGGATATTGCATTCGTCTTAAGGCCAACAGAAGATGTACTTCCATGACAAGATGATGCGGATGATACATCTGTCTTGCGGCCACGACATTCGACAATGACTTCCAAAAATTCTTTCACGGTTTTAACTGAACTAAGCATAATTGATCAAGCTACGTCTAATTAAGGTCACATGATGGAAGTCTCGGAAGAGTCACTCTATATCCGGGCAAAATAATGCGCCGTGGAAGGCGTACTTCCACAGCAAAGATATGAGCCAACAGAAGGTGTACTTCCTCGGCTAAGAGAATGAGCCAACGGAAGTTGTACTTCCGCGGTGAAGACAGTGAGTCAATGGAAGGAATACTTCCACGGTGATGCCAATGAGCCAATGAAAGGAGTACTTCCACGATGAAGACAATGAGACAACGGAAGGTGTACTTCTGCGGTAAAGATAATGAGCCAGTGGAAAGAGTACTTCTACGGCGAAGACAATGAGCCAATGGAAGGATTACTTCCACAGCGAAGACAATGATCCAATGGAAGGAGTACTTCCACGGTGAAGAAAATGATCCAACGGAAGGCGTACTTCCACGGCAAAGATAATGAGCCAATGGAAGGAGTACTTCCACGACGAAGACAACGAGACAGTAGAAGGCGTACTTCTGTGACAATGACATTGTGCCAGTGAAAGGAGTACTTTCGCGGCGAAGAAAATGAGCCAACGAAAGGAATACTTTCGCGGCAAAAACAATGAGTCAACGGAAGGATTACTTTCGCGACAAAGACAATGAGACAGCGGAAGACGTACTTCCACGACGAAGGAACAAGCCTACGGAAGAGGTACTTCCGTTTCAAAGAATTAAGCCAACGGAAGAGACACTTACGTGGCAAAGGAATAAGCGTGCGGAAGGCGTACACTTGTGGCATGAGCCAACGGAAGAGGTACTTCCGCGGCATAGAATTAAGCCAACGTAAGAGATACTTATGTGGCAAAGGAATAAGTGCACGAAAGGCATACTTCTGCAGCTAAGGAATAATCCAACAGAAGAAATACTTACGTGGCAAAGGAATGAGCGCGCGGAAGGCGCGCTTCTGTGACAGAGGAAAAATCCAACGGAAGAGATACTTCTGTGGCGCATGAATAAGCCAGCGGAAGCGTACTTCTGTGGCTGGTGCGGATATACATCCGTCTTTGTACCGGGCCTATAATGCCTCTTACATACCTAATATATGCGAAGATACTTGCAGGACGTGCACGGAAATAATGGTATTATTATACCCTGGTAGCTCCCAAGTTTAATGGTGCTACACTCGATTAGTAGTACTAAACTTAATGAACTATTCAAAAATTACAGTCGTGTAGACCAGCGCGAATGAACGTACCAAAACTACGACTAATATAAGAAATAGATCCGATCGTGCGAACTAATGCAAATGGGCATCCCATTAGCGCGTACAAAATATAGAAAATTGGTCTGAACGTGCGGACCAACGTGGATGGCCGTGCCGTAACCGTGAATTGTTGCGTGATAGCCAGAACTTACTACGTGTGTTAGGTAAGCACACAGTATAAGACTTATCTTACTTGAATTATGGGGTGACTGTATCATTACGCCTGGCGTACCACAACTACCAAAAGTGATGTTAAAGTTTTGACAAAATGTTGTTAGACGTGCACAGTGTATCTTTTGCAAGACCATCATGAGTCATGTGGTTTGCGTAACTTAGAAAGGGGTCTTACAAGGATACATGATCCGTGGTCATTGGAGTTGCATACCTCTTACACGACAAGTTGAATTATTAGGTTCACTCAATCCTCTTATTTCACATGGGAACGATAAGTACATGTACGCCCATATGCTAAAGATTTCCGAACGTGCAGACAAGTGCGGATGGATGTACCATGAACGTGAATGATAAATAACAAATATTATTCAAATTAAAATATATATGTTACATCTCTTACGAATTTAAAAGATATATGTAATATGAATAGTATCAATAATATTTTTGAATATAAAATATATAGGTAATATCATTTATTAGTTTAATAATATAGGTAATATCTTGTTACCTATTTAAAAAACATATGTAATATCTTTATTAATTTATAAAATATTAATAAATACTTTACTAATTTAATTATATGTATTAACATATGTAAGTATTCTTAGTTTCTTACCAAAGATATTTCACATGATACCCAAGTAAATGGATGAGAACATGATACAATCATGTATATTACTTTATTTTAGGATAATAAAGCAAACAAGCGGTAAGTATTAATCGATACGATTTAGGAAAACCGTAAAATCCGACAATAAAGTTTGTTCTCGAAGGAGGTGTGTATGTGTTAGGCCAAGATTAAAAAATTTGTTTCGATTAGTTCATTTTTGGATGGAAAAGGGTGAGAAAAGTACGACAATTATGCTAAGAATTAAACAAGGACGTAAAAAACATAAAATCGTAAAACGCGACGAAAATAAAATTTTAACTAAAAAATTCCAAAAAAAATTAAGTCCCTAAAAATATACCTAGGGTTTACAAATCAAAAGAACTTTTCGAAACTTTTTAAATTAATTTTTTTTTTAATTTTTAAATGCTAATTAAAGCTCTAAAAATCAAATAATTCAATAAAAAGCTCAATCCAAGATATTAAAGTTTGTAAACCTCAAATATACTTTTCTAACACTAAAAAGTATTTTTCCAAAGATTTTAACTAATTAAATCTTTTTTTTGATTCCTAAAAAAAAATTAAAATTAAATAATCATAAAAAATAAAATAAAAGTGAGAAAAATATGAAAACAATTTCTAAAAATTTAAAATACTTTAAACTATGAAGGAAAAATTAAAAGAAGCTAAAAAGTAACCGATAAGCTAAGAAAAAGCTAAAAATAAGTTGAAGAGGAAATTATACTAGCAGTGGGAAAGATCCAATGAAGTCAGTGAGAAATTTGATTCCCACTGACAGTGTTATTTGCACAGTGGGTTGATTAAGCCCTTTTTTGCTATGTTTGGTGTGATTTTCTAGGGTTCTTAGTTTCATAATTGGGGACTTTGAAAATTAAATTGAACTAGAACCAAATTAGGAATGTGGGTATCCATAGTTTTAGGGCTATGATTCCTTTAGGTTCATATTCCTTGCGATTTCACTAAATCCACTTTTTGAGCAAATCTGAAGTTTGATCAATTTAATTTGATTTAATGATGGAATTGATATGAACCCTTGAACACATTCGTAAGTGATTGAATGCTTACCTAAAAACAAATTTTGAAAACCAATGTTCAAATTCATGGTTGATTCATGTAAGTCATATGCATTTATCAAAAATGAACTTGTTACATTATGAGCATAAGAATGCTAAGGAATCATCCTTTGGTTAGTCAAAAAATTGATTAAACACGTTATTGTGGTTTTAATTTTTAATATTCTATATGTAACAAAGAGTGATTGTGGAATTATTTTTGGTTTAGGTACTAAAAATATGCCTTTAGGTTATCAAAATGACCACCAAAAGACCGAGCGTTATATGCCAAACCTTGCTGATTCGTATGAATCCTCTCACCTTTCAAACACACTTCGTTCACTTTAAACCTATCACTTTCATGAGGTTCGGGTTGTCTATGAAGACACTGAAGGATTTGACTACACTCAAATGATGTTTAGGAATAATATTTTTGATTGTCTTCTAAACATCAATAAGGTCATCTATCCTCAATTCCTGTTAGAGTTATTTAGAACATATTCCATTATGTAAATGAAAACAGAATGTTTGTTAATTTCGCCATTCATGGTCAACCCATTAGCTACTCTCTCTTGGAGTTTGGTCGAGCACTTCGAGTACCTTATGAAGGTCAATGCCAATTCACGGATGCATGGAGGATTAACTCTTTGCAAACGTGTGTCGTTGTTCCTCCATATAATACTCCAATGGTCGAACTAGACTTCATTCTTGGCACCATTAACCAACCTCATAATGGACCCGTTGTACGTAGTATCCTTTTGAAAAGACGTGTGTTATCTTCTTATGAGATACTTGTAAGCGACCTTAATACATGTATGGTCTCTTGGGCCGACATTGTTATGGAGAATGTGTTTTGTCATGGTGGAAACCGGGGTCATGTTCCCGCGTGCATGGCACATATGATTTGTTGTATGTGTCATTCCATCGAGTACAATCTCACATACTTTATCGCTCGATGAATCCATTTTGTCCTTACTAAGCCAAAGACAAACCTTCCATATGCCATGCTCCTTACTCGCCTTTTCAAAAGGGTTGATCATGACTACCCCCACCTTCATCTCTCCCAGTACTTGCATGCCAATCGTATGATGTATCCTATTCAAAGGTGCGTCAATGAAAGGTTAAGAGTGATTGTGGTAGGCGTAGAGGTGATCATCGGGAACCATCCAATAATGAGCAATATTGCTCTTCATCAAGTGATGGTGATGATGTTCGAACAAGTGTCGGCATGGGTTCCCTGAGTGGCTCCTCCCCATCTATGAACACTTTCATGGATGGTTTAGACCAAACACCTCCTCCTCCTTCCTCCTCTAGTGAGCTTCCTCGTGATCTTAATCTTGAAAAATTTTACTGTTATAACCTTGCGACTCGAGAGCAATTTCACGAGCATTGTGCTGAATCGAGGGGTACATTCAAAGCCATAGGGAAAATGCTAAGGAAGTTTAGAAAGAAGAAAAAGCGAAGCTACTTGGAAGACTTGGTTGTTAGTTTCATTTGGTAGTCTTGGTTCTATGTTGGACTATTTCTCGCATTAGACATTTTCATTTTATTAGACTTTGGTTGGTAATAATAATACTTAATTGTTTGAACTGACTAGTAATACAAGGTTTTTAAGCTCGTATGAAAGTTCGTTGAACCGATCTCTTCGAATTGATTATTGGTAGAAAGTGTGACTCAATTGTTCTTGGTGGATAAAAGAAAGTGGTTTGGTTATCTATTTTAATCTTAAAGCATGTATGAAAGTTTTCGTTGAGTAAAATAAGAGATTTAAAGATTAAACTAAAATGACGAGTTAAAAATAAATGCTAAAAACTTAAAGACAAAATTAGAAAATTACTTGAAAACTTAATAAGTCTAAAATTTGAAAACTTTGTAAAATCAAGAAATTTAACCCGTCGGAATGCCTGATCGGAATGTAATCGGAATATGGAACATGAAGGCTACAATCGGAATGTTTGGAAAACAGCACTAATCGGAATATGGTAAACAAGACTCTCATCGGAATACTATCGTCGGAATAAGGCCAAATCGGAATACTTGAAAACAAAACCAATCGGAATATCCAAATAGTTCCTAGTCGGAATGATGGTGTAATTGGAATGCTTAATCGGAATCCAGTAAAAGAAAGTATCGGAATAAGGTAGAAATGTCCCAATTGGAATGTAACACAAATCACCCTCGTCGGAATGACAAAGAGTTCCACAATCGGAATATTAAAACCCTAATCCGATCAGAGTGACCGGAATAATGTAGCAGTGGTCGGAAAGCCAAATCGGAAAGGGGTTTACCCTTTCCGATGGTATGAATTCGTAAATAAGCTACGTATAAGGCTATTTTCAATAAGCCAAATCCTTAACTTGAACGAATCTATAATGAAATAGACTAAATAAGCATAAGTAACAACTTATCAAAACTTTAAATAAGCAAACTTTTAAATCAAACTTTAAAAAGATTAAAACTTTAAGAAAACATAAAAAGGTAAATAAGCTAAACACAAATTAAGCCAATAAGCATGATAAGCTCAAAGCTTAATCCATATAAAGACTTATAGATGAATAAAAAGATGAACTTTTTAATCATATAAGCATAAAGATGATATAAAATCAAAGATTATAACGGATCAAGATCAAAATAAAGAAAGGTAGAAAAAGATTAAAGATAAAAGAAACTTAACTTTTTGATTAAATAAAACTCAAATACAAAAAGCTTAATCTTGAAAGATTAAAAGAAGGAAAAGATGAAAACTTAGTGAGAGAAAGTTTGGAACTTTCTCTCTCTAAAAACTAGAAAGGAAAAATGAAAATGAAACTAGCTAACAAAAAACTAACCAACCCTCCTAATGTGTATTAGGAGGGTATTTATATGGAAAATGGAAAGGTGTGCATGTGTTGCCTCTTCTTTCTTTCTTCTCGACTCGATTTAAATCCTTTGTCTTTCTTGACGTCGTCTCAGGATTTGTCTATGTATATTGAACTTGTCTTGTAATTTTCTTCTTCTATTAGACTTGAGTTCTTCGACTTCATTAAACTTTCGTCTTTAGACTTTTTCTTCGATAAATCTTCAGAATAGGCCTTGGACTTCCGTTCTTTTTGCACTCTTGATCTTTTGACTTCGTCTTTTCCCGTTTTCTTCGATAAAAGCCCGTGAAAGCCCGTGTTTTCTTCCTTTTTCATCTTTTGGTCCTAAAACACAATAAAAACACAAACCACGCATAATTCTGACTTTTACGACATAAAGTACACGTTTTGGTCATGTTATTATTGGAAATAAGTGGTAAAAGGATAAGTGTTTTCACACTTGTTAAATCCCCTACACTTGACCATTGCGATGCCCTCATGCAATGCATTAATTTTAAAGCACGGTTTACATTTTCCATCATAAATAACCCACCTTGGCCTTTATTAAATACTAAACATAAAAAGATAGAAACAAGTAAAGAAATCAAAGACCTACATTGGGTTTTGGCTGCCATGAACGTTTATCATCCTCAAGTTTCACGTTCCCCATAACAAGCTTAAAAACGAGATCATTGTTATTATAAGTTAGAAAACTAACACGAATTCATGTGGGCTAATTATTTACTTAGACTCCCTTATTCCTAGGTGTATCTCATATATTTTTTTTTTGTCTTGAATGATCACGAGGATGCATTGTTTGACTTATTTCGATAGTTATTTAGGCCGAAAATAAAGTGAACGATTTAATCAATAGTTAGCTAAAGGACAAAATCTTTTAAAACTGCTTCTCGGGACCTCATAAAGTTCATATCTTGGCATAACTCGCTTCACGATTTGAGACCTTTCTCGGACCGATATTTGACAGCGACTTCATACTTCGAATCTTTGAGAGACGTTCATGAAATAATGGTCTTCTCTTCATAATAGGAATATCTTCACTTGAACTTTATGAGAGATTCTTCATATTTGGACCACGACTTCTTCATTTTTCTCCAATCTTTATTTTGGACTTTGATATACAACGATCCGCCTCCTTTTAGGACTTGGATCTATTTATCCTCATACCTTGTTAGGGCCTTTTTGGATAGACTTCTCCATGATCTTTTGGGGTGTTTTTGCTTTTCGTCGTGTGTCTCGATCCTTCATATTAATTTTCGATAAATGATTCTTCACATCACTTTTGGATCTTTAGCAACAAAATGTAGCCCTCATGCCTTGTTAGGGCCTTTTTGGACTTGGCAATCTTCGCATCCCGCTTCAATAAGTTATGCCTTGGCTATGAACTCTAATTAATACCGAGCAACTTTTAAACGATCTTGGGCTAGAAGCTAAGTAACTTTTCAAATCGTACAACCTTATTTATTGCAGATAAATTTATTAACAAGCGATGGGAGAATAGGCTCATAATTAACTCACATAAATTCACGAAAGAATACCAAACTTATAATTGACTCTATCATCTCTCGTCCTCCACAATTTAAAATCTCAAGGAATGAGACTCGTGGATGCTTAGCCAATTAAATCACAGCTTTGGGTTTTCGAGTCATCTATAGGATCTTGCAAACTCTTAGACTTTTTCAAGTTTAGAATTCACATTTTAAAGTTCCCTTGATAAACGACTCTATAGGATCAATTATAGGAACTTGTGAAAAGTTCTTGTTCTTAACCCATGAAAGTTAAGACTTTCGCGTTTTAAAGCTCCCTATATAAAAGCCTAGCAAAACTTGACTTAAACACGTTAAGGATACTAGCTAGAGTAAACTTAGATAAGTAAACTCGGGTTGAGTCAAAATATTCACGACTTTGAAAAATTTAAAACCACTTTATTTTAACAAGGAAAGAAAATAACCATAACAAAGGAAAATACAACTATACAACTAGGCCAATGTAACACCCCATTTTGGAAATGGAATCTTACACATAATCATGGTGTGTCATCAAAGCATACAAGGATAAATGCCTAAGCATTATTTGACCATAAAAGGGAAATACCGGAATCAAACATCGGTAACCCCAAAGTAGAGCTCATCACACACAAACATAAATACTGTAAAAGGAAAGGACGAAACAATGTCCATAGCAAACTGTATTAAAGTAAAGGAAATGCATAAAGTAAAGAAAGACAGTAAAGCTTCCAGTCCATATGCACGTACGTTTGAGATCTACGAGCGTCCCTGAGTACCTGCCGTTTTGGGAACATGAAAAGGAAAACGGCTGAGCAAGACGCTCAGTGCACGGATGTACAATATAGCATGAAATAGGATAAGCATGTAACATATAACAACGGAAGACTAAGTTCTGAGTAAACTGGTTAAGTATTAAGAAAACTGGTTTTATAGTTTGAAAAGCCTTATGTTTATCTTATGAAAACTGTTTTAACATAAATATACCATAGCCCATATAGGTCATGAAAAGGTCACGTGCATGAATACTTGGAGGGGTGACCTCATCATGCTGATTAGAGGGGATGCCTCTAATTAATATACTGGTTTGGGTAGGAGGGATCAACTCCTTGTGAAGGATGCAAGGCACACACCACATTCACCATGAAATACTGAACAAAACATGTAACTAGGATGCACCCATACGCCCCACATGATATAATAATATGGCCAAAACTGAAAGGGACGCCACGAGCAATCACTCCGCCGTGGGGAAGTCATAACATTGGTGCCTCCAATGTTATGGTTATGGTACCTCCATAACTAGGTGAAACTGGTCATACTTGTATATGGCTATAGATTATGCTAATTAAACATAAGCAGTTCAAAACAATAAAACAATTACTGGGGAAAACAGTTGGCTGTATACGGGGAAATCCTAATAAGGAAAGAATGTCCATACTGAAAGGACGGGAATCCGTACCTCAAGTCCAGTGAATGAACGGAAGAAAGACTCCTACTTCTGAATCACTAAAGCTACATGAATACACACGTGTATAAGTATCGAATCACTGATTACGTACTGGGTTTTATGTCTCACCTTAGCTTACTTTGTATGTTTTAGGTCATGGTTTACTGTTTAAAGCCTTAACTGTGTTTATCTGGTATTCTGATTAATCTGATTAAGTATTACTGGCATTTCATGTATTATTATACTTACTGTGTAATAATAAGTAACTTTCCAAAAATAGCAGGTTTCCAAAAATAGAAAGTTTCCAAAAATAGAAAGTTTCCAAAAATAGAAAGTTCCCAAATATAGAAAGTTACCAAAAACAGAAAGTTTCCAAAAATAGAAAGTTTCCAAAAATAGAAAGTTTCCAAAAATAAAAAGTTTCCTAAAATAGAATTTACTGCTTAAAATAGATTAGTTTCTAAAAATAGAAAGTTTCCAAAAATAGATCAGCTGCCTTAATTAAATAAGTTTCCATATATAGAAGGTTTCCATGATTAGATTAGCTGCCTGAAATAGATAGATTTCCATATATAGAAGGTTTCCATTAATAGATTAGTTGCCTTATTTAATTAAGTTTCTATAAATAGAAGTTTCCATATTTAGAATTAAGCTGGTTACATAAGCTAACATATAAGTCTAAGTGTTTATAAGCTTATTTCTTAAGTCATATGATATAGTGTATAGTTTAATTATTATTTCATGTATTTAATTAAACTATAGGTTAAGCATTTTAATTAAAGTATAACATGTTTTAATTAAAATGGAATAAAATACTTAGGTTAAAATGTGTATTATTATGTATTAATAACATAACCTAAGTCGTGTCTGAATTAATTAATTATAAGCATGTTTTAAATAATTAATTAATTATAACATATAACATAAAATACTTAGGTTAAATTAATATCATGCTAAATTAATAATTAAAAATAACCTAAGTCATGGTTTAATTAATATCTCATGTTATTAATTAATTTATATCCTAATTTCATAATTCATAAATTTTAACATGTAGCATAAAACATGATTTAACCAACGAACCATGAATCGGGCATGAACTCGACACCGTACCCCGAGCCAAACTCGGGGTACTTGTGCCCCCTTGCTGCCGTGGGTCCCACATGCACCAACCAAGACCAACAATGGTCTTGGTGGTGGCGGCTAAAAGCAAACCGAACCCCTCCTCGGGTTGGTTATGCTAGGCGGCCAAAACAAACACCCTTTTATATCGTCCTTTGATTTTAATTCACCCCAAAACATGTTAGATCAATGTTTAATTATCATGTTTTAATAAGAATAATAATAACATGTTCATGAAAATAATCAAAGATTTAAAAGAATTAAAAAGAAAGGTTTAGAATGATATACCAATACGTAGCTTGAAAGAGGATGAACAAACACGGTTTATAGAAATGATTTTCAAGATCAAAATCAATCAACAACCACCTATGGTGGTCCTATGGGTGGCGGCACAAAGAGAGACCAAGAGGAGGAGAGAAAACTTTTTTTTAGGTTAAAAGTTATTTTGCTTGAAATGTAAAAATGAAAAACATATTTACCATAACCCCCCCCCCCCCCCTTTTCTTGTAAAAGTCAATGGGCTAAGCCCATTTTGGTTAGTGTGCCGTGGGTATGGGGCCCCACATGGGGTACCCGTACCTTTTCTCGTGTCCCGATGTTTCGTGTTCGTTCGTGGTTAAACGTGTTCGTGTTTAAAGTGTTTCTGTTTATTTTATCATGTAGTTTATCGTAATCTTAACGCTCGTAATTATATTATATGTATTTACGTAATTATTTTAGTTCGTATTTTAGATGGTGATCATGATTTAATTATGTTCACGTGACATATTTATTAACTGTTTATCATGAGTTCGTACGTAATCGATACTTATCATGTCATACACGTATGCACTTGCTTGACTATTAGCACATGAATGTGATCAATACTAAATAAGGTAAGTTTTAATCTAGGACGTACGATCTTAAGGGCACTATTCATGGTAAAAGCATGCGGGTTTTACAATTCTTCCCCCTAAAAAGAATAATTCGTCCCCGAATTATAGATAAAACAAACTGGAAAGAAGTAACATACCCGAACTCAAAATATGAAGTGAGGGTAAGAAGCCCGGATAGACTCCTCTGTTTCCCAAGTGGCTTCCCGCTCGGTATGGTCCCTCCAAAGAATTTTGACGAATGGAATCGTCTTCCTTCTCTTGACTCGTTCTTGCCTGTCAAGAACTCGTTTGGGTTCCTCTATAAAAGTGAGATCTTCACGTATCTGTTCCAGTGGATACTGAACCATGTGAAGGGGATGATACTTGTACCCTCTGAGTAAGGACACATGGAACACGTTATGCACGTGCGAAAGCTGAGGAGGTAACGCCAATCGGTAAGATACTTCACCGATTCGTTCAATGATATCAAATGGTCCGATGAAACGAGGACTGAGTTTCCCTTTGATCCCGAAGCATTTAACACCACGTGCCGGCGAAACCTTGAGGAAGACGTGATCTCCCACCTTAAAATGTATGTCCCTATGATGCTTATCGGCGTAACTCTTCTGACGTGACCGTGCTTCCTGCAGCTTCTGTTTAGCTACTTCGATCTTCTCATTGGTCATTTCTATAATCTCTGGTCCTTCGAGTGATCGCTCTCCCACTTGATCCCAGCAGATTGGAGCGCGACACTTCCTGCCATACAACATTTCGAAAGGAGCACATTTGATACTTGCGTGCCAGCTGTTGTTGTATGCAAACTCGACCAAACAGATGTAATCGTCCCAATCATCTGTCCATTCCAACGCACACGACCTTAACATATCTTCCAATGTCTGAATTGTTCGTTCCGACTGTCCGTCCGTTTGAGGATGAAAGGCCGTACTCAGCTTAAGTTGTGTACCCCAAGCTTTTTGTAGACCTTTCCAGAATCGCGACGTGAAACGAGGATCTCTGTCTGAGACGATGCTTGAGGGAGTACCGTGGAGTCTCATGATCTCCCTTCTGTAAGTATCTGCGAGTTTACTTACCGGATCTTCCTTGCGTATCGGTAAGAAATGAGCTGATTTGGTGAGTCGATCAACAATGACCCAAATAGCAACGTGCTTCTTCTTGGTAGGCGGAAGACCGGTAACAAAATCCATGGTGATTTTGTCCCACTTCCACTCTGGAATATCCAACGGTTGAAGGAGACCGCTCGATCGCTGATGCTCAATCTTAACCTGCTGGCAGGTAAGACATTTGGAAACATAAGTGGCTACATCATGTTTCATACCACTTCACCAAAAGTGCTGTCTGATGTCATGGTACATTTTTGTCGACCCAGGATGTATAGAAAATAGGGAGCTGTGAGCTTCAGCTAACAATGCTTCCCGGAGTTCTTGATTGTCAGGAACACAAAGTCTCGTGCCCTGCCAAACGATACCGTCTGCGTCCATTCTGAATTCTGTCTGCTTCTCCAAATTCTGAATTATCGCCCAAATTTCTCCATCATCCTTCTGCTCTTCCTTGATCCTAGACAGTAACTCAGGTTCTACTCTAAGATTCGCCCAGTATCCGTGCTGCCCACGTACCATGATTTCGATGTCTAGCCGCTCCAAGTCTCTTATGTTTTGTTCCTTGATCTCAATGCCGTTGATCATTCCGGACTTTCTGCTGAGTGCATCTGCTACTACATTAGCCTTCCCGGGATGATACTGTAGGTTAATATCATAATCCTTCAACAGTTCCAACCATCTCCTTTGTCTCATGTTCAATTCTCGTTGAGTGAAGATATACTTCTAGCTCTTGTGATCCGTGAAAATGTCGCATGATTCTCCGTATAAGTAATGCCTCCATATTTTCAATGCGAACACCACTGCAGCAAGTTCCAGGTCATGCGTCGGATAGTTTTCTTCATAGGGCTTAAGCTGCCGTGAAGCATACGCGATCACTTTCCCATGTTGCATGAGAACACAGCCCAGTCCCTTCCCCGATGCATCGCTGTAGATCTGAAATCCACCTGTACCAGATGGGAGAGTAAGAATAGGTGCAGATACTAACTTCTGCTTTAGGTCTTCGAAGCTCTTCTCTCGTTCTTCCGTCCAGACGAATTTCTCTCCTTTTCGCATCAGTTTGGTGAGAGGTAGTGCCAAGCGGGAAAAGTTCTCCACGAATCTGCGATAATATCCAGCTAAGCCTAAGAAACTGCGGACTTCAGTCGCTGACGTTGGTCTTGGCCATTTAGTGATAGCCTCAACCTTCGCTGGATCCATAGTAATCCCTTCTGCTGATACAATGTGACCTAAGAATGGCACCTTGTTTAACCAGAACCTCACACTTGGAGAATTTCGCATACAGCTGCTTCTGACGAAGAATCTGTAGTACCGTACGGAGATGGTCTTCGTGTTCCCCTGTGGACTTTGAGAAAATCAGGATGTCATCGATGAATACAATGACAAACTTATCAAGGAATTCGTGGAAGATTCTGTTCATCAGATCCATGAATACTGCTGGAGCATTAGTCAGGCCGAATGGCATGACTGCAAACTCATAATGGCCATAGCGGGTACGAAAAGCAGTCTTGGCAATATCCTGCTCTTTAACCCTTAGCTGATGGTAGCCTGACCTTAGATCGATCTTTGAGAAGTGTTTGGCTCCTTGAAGTTGGTCAAACAGATCATCTATACGTGGCAGTGGATATCTATTGCGGATGGTAATCTTATTAAGTTCACGGTAGTCAATGCAAAGTCGCATGCTGCCGTCCTTCTTCTTAACGAACAAGACCGGTGCACCCCATGGAGATGCGCTAGGTCTAATGAACCCTCGTTCAAGAAGTTCCTACAGTTGGTTCTTCAGTTCTTTTAGCTCTATGGGAGCCATACGATACGGAGCCTTAGAGATTGGTTCAGCTCCTGGAACAAGGTCTATGTTGAACTCCACTTCTCGTGCAGGTGGTATGCCTAGAAGTTCAGCTGGGAAGACGTCTTGAAATTCCGAAACTACTGGTTGATCCTGAATCGATGGGGATTCAGCATCCATGTCGTGAACCGTAGCTAGATAACCCTCACAGCCATGTGACAGTAATGCACGTGCTTGCAAGGTAGATATGACTTGTACAGACCGTCCGGGTATGAACCCGTTATGAATGTACTCTGGTGCATTAATGTCGCCGAAGATCACCCGATATGAGTGGCAGTCTATGGTAGCATGGTGCTTGGATAACCAGTCCATGCCGAGAATCATATCGAACTCAATCATGTCTAGGGGAAGTGCATCTACTGCACGAACTTTATCGTCAAACTCTAGAGGAAGACTCTTGTATACATGAGTTATTAATACAGAGTCCCTCAAAGGCGTGGAAATGGTAAGCCTATTTTCAAATGGCAAGGGAAGTGTCCTGATGTTCTTGGCATAAGTAGTGGAAATAACTAGGTGAGTGGCACCCGTGTCGAAAAGAACACATGCAGCTTGGCCGTACATATACAAAATTCCAGTAATGTTACCTGTAGATTTGTTTGCCTGATCACGAGATGTCGTGTAGACACGCCCAGTGGTAGGAGGCGGCTTACTATCAGCATGGCCCGAAGTACCCTCCATTTCACCCTTACGGCAATCTCTCATACGATGGCCAGGGAGGCCGCACTTGTAGCACGCGTCGGAATCACGACGACATGGGCCAGGGTGTCTGCGATGGCAAGTACTGCAAAGAGGATGAGTGAATCCTCCAGCAGGAGTTCTTGCTTGCTGAGGGCCTGCTGATGACAAAATGTGTTAAAATAAAGTATATGCACGAGTATAAGACATATGCGTCATAAGATGTTCACCAGTGTTAGCTGAACGGTTAGGCTGCGAACCCCTGTGGTTCTGGTCCTTCCCGTTACTGTGGTTCCTGGTAGAGATTAATATAGTGTCAGCATGAGAGATATAACATGAAATCATAAGAAGATGCGTAAATAGTAGGACCTGCTGTTGTTGGAGTGTCCAGCGTTATTACGGTAATTATCATTACCGCTACGCCTTTCCACAACAGAACGGTCGTTAGTGTGACCGTTTCCTTTGGGCTGATGAGGCTGCTGCTGAGTAGCCGGCTGAGACCGGTCCCCAGTTTTCTGCCTGGAAGATACAGTTTAAGAGATGATTATAGAACATATAATGATAGGATGCGGTTTGGTTATCGATAGAACACGAAATGTTTACCTCTTGTCGGGTCTTTCAGCTTCCCCGAACTCATCTCGTTCCTGCAACATCTCTAGCTTCCTTGCTGCGTCGGCCACTTGTGCTACTGTATTGAACGTAGCACACACCAGATTGTTCGCGACCGAGGTGCGAAGTGCCCACCTAAAGTGGTGTGCCTGCTCCTCAGGAGTACCAGCTGCTGCTCCCAGGAAACCAGCTAAGCGAAGAAAGCGCTGCATGAATTCGTTGCTATTCTCGCCCGCTCTCTGACGTATCCCATGGTACTCTCGCTTGAGCTTGTCCTGTTCTGCCTTGGGAAAGAACTGCTCCATCACTCTCTCCTTGAATTGGGCCCATGTCAAACCAGCGACCCAATCATCACCTCCTTCCGACTGCGTCAAGGCTAGCCACCAGTTGAGTACATCGCCTTCAAACCGGTAGCATGCCAATCTCGCCTTGAATGCGGGGTCACATCCCATAGCATTGAAAATCTTCTCGATATGAGTCAACCAGCTTTCAGCATCGCTGGGGCTATCAGTCTTTTCAAAAGCTCTAGGACGGAGCTTGTTGAATCTTTCCAGCCACACTGCTAGTGTCACTGGGGGAGGAGGAGGAGGAGGTGCCTGATTCTGCTGCTGCTGATTGTTGGCAGCTTGGACTTCAGCACGGATGTCATTCCTCAGTTGAGGAAGCAAGGCTTGCATGGTAGCCTGAATTGCAGCATTGAGCTGCTCTTGCTCGCGTGTGAGAACCATCTGACAGTATAACATAAAACATATGATTAACAGTTCGAAACATAAAATATAAATTATATATATACATGAAAAAAAAATTTATACAAAAATTTCACGAGAAAAATTTTATGCAAGAAAATTTTTGTATGAATGCATGATGCGGTTTTATGAAAACTTTTGATGCTCGAGAGTGAACGCCTCCGGTCAGTTCACTCAAAACAAAAGACATATCGAGGGGACGCCTATGGGTCGGTCCCAAATCTAAAAGTTTCGATAAAACACATGCGACTAAATAGGGCCAGTCCTGTACCAACCATTACTTAGTCAAAAACCCTGTAACAATGACATGTATATGTATGCTTAAAATGATGAATGCTTGAAAACAACTGTCAGTTCTAGGAAGACCGTAGTGACTACCCACTAATCACAGGTCATATTTGAGAGCCTACAGGTCGAAGCCTTGGCTCTGATACCATAATTGTAACACCACATTTTGGAAATGGAATCTTACGCATAATCATGGCGTGTCATCAAAGCATACAAGGATAAATGTCTAAGCATTATTTGACCATAAAAGGGAAATACCGGAATCAAACATCGGTAACCCCAAAGTAGAGCTCATCACACACAAACATAAATACTGTAAAAGGAAAGGACGAAACAATGTCCATAGCAAACTGTATTAAAGTAAAGGAAATGCATAAAGTAAAGAAAGACAGTAAAGCTTCCAGTCCATATGCACGTACGTTTGAGATCTACGAGCGTCCCTGAGTACCTGCCGTTTTGGGAACATGAAAAGGAAAACGGCTGAGCAAGACGCTCAGTGCACGGATGTACAATATAGCATGAAATAGGATAAGCATGTAACATATAACAGCGGAAGACTAAGTTCTGAGTAAACTGGTTAAGTATTAAGAAAACTGGTTTTATAGGTTGAAAAGCCTTATGTTTATCTTATGAAAACTGTTTTAACATAAATATACCATAGCCCATATAGGTCATGAAAAGGTCACGTGCATGAATACTTGGAGGGGTGACCTCATCATGCTGATTAGAGGGGATGCCTCTAATTAATATACTGGTTTGGGTAGGAGGGATCAACTCCTTGTGAAGGATGCAAGGCACACACCACATTCACCATGAAATACTGAATAAAACATGTAACTAGGATGCACCCATACGCCCCACATGATATAATAATATGGCCAAAACTGAAAGGGACGCCACGAGCAATCACTCCGCCGTGGGGAAATCATAACATTGGTGCCTCCAATGTTATGGTTATGGTACCTCCATAACTAGGTGAAACTGGTCATACTTATATATGGCTATAGATTATGCTAATTAAACATAAGCAGTTCAAAACAATAAAACAATTACTGGGGAAAACAGTTGGCTGCATACGGGGAAATCCTAATAAGGAAAGAATGTCCATACTGAAAGGACGGGAATCCGTACCTCAAGTCTAGTGAATGAACGGAAGAAAGACTCCTACTTCTGGATCACTAAAGCTACATGAATACACACGTGTATAAGTATCGAATCACTGATTACGTACTGGGTTTTATGTCTCACCTTAGCTTACTTTGTATGTTTTAGGTCATGGTTTACTGTTTAAAGCCATAAACTGTGTTTATCTTGTATTCTGATTAATCTGATTAAGTATTACTGGTATTTCATGTATTATTATACTTACTGTGTAATAATAAGTAACTTTCCAAAAATAGCAGGTTTCCAAAAATAGAAAGTTTCCAAAAATAGAAAGTTTCCAAAAATAGAAAGTTCCCAAAAATAGAAAGTTACCAAAAATATAAAGTTTCTAAAAATAGAAAGTTTCCAAAAATAGAAAGTTTCCAAAAATAGAAAGTTTCCTAAAATAGAATTTACTGCTTAAAATAGATTAGTTTCTAAAAATAGAAAGTTTCCAAAAATAGATCAGCTGCCTTAATTAAATAAGTTTCCATATATAGAAGGTTTCCATGATTAGATTAGCTGCCTGAAATAGATAGATTTCCATATATAGAAGGTTTCCATTAATAGATTAGTTGCCTTATTTAATTAGGTTTCTATAAATAGAAGTTTCCATATTTAGAATTAAGCTGGTTACATAAGCTAACATATAAGTCTAAGTGTTTATAAGCTTATTTCTTAAGTCATATGATATAGTGTATAGTTTAATTATTATTTCATGTATTTAATTAAACTATAGGTTAAGCATTTTAATTAAAGTATAACATGTTTTAATTAAAATGGAATAAAATACTTAGGTTAAAATGTGTATTATTATGTATTAATAACATAAACTAAGTCGTGTCTAAATTAATTAATTATAAGCATGTTTTAAATAATTAATTAATTATAACATATAACATAAAATACTTAGGTTAAATTAATATCATGCTAAATTAATAATTAAAAATAACCTAAGTCATGGTTTAATTAATATCTCATGTTATTAATTAATTTATATCCTAAGTTCATAATTCATAAATTTTAACATGTAGCATAAATCATGATTTAACCAACGAACCATGAATCGGGCATGAACTTGACACCGTACCCCGAGCCAAACTCGGGGTACTTGTGCCCCTTTGCTGCCGTGGGTCCCACATGCACCAACCAAGACCAACAATGGTGTTGGTGGTGGCGGCTAAAAGCAAACCGAACCCATCCTCGGGTTGGTTATGCTAGGCGGCCAAAACAAACACCCTTTTATATCGTCCTTTGATTTTAATTCACCACAAAACATGTTAGATCAATGTTTAATTATCATGTTTTAATAAGAATAATAATAACAGGTTCATGAAAATAATCAAAGATTTAAAAGAATTAAAAAGAAAGGTTTAGAATGATATACCAATACGTAGCTTGAAAGAGGATGAACAAACACGGTTTATAGCAATGATTTTCAAGATCAAAATCAATCAACAACCACCTATGGTGGTCCTATGGGTGGCGGCACAAAGAGAGACCAAGAGGAGGAGAGAAAACTTTTTTTTAGGTTAAAAGTTATTTTGCTTGAAATGTAAAAATGAAAAACATATTTACCATAACCCCCCCTTTTCTTGTAAAAGTCA
Organism: Glebionis coronaria; assembly: GCA_025667525.1. Classification (NCBI taxonomy): domain Eukaryota; kingdom Viridiplantae; phylum Streptophyta; class Magnoliopsida; order Asterales; family Asteraceae; genus Glebionis; species Glebionis coronaria. Next base: position 306,235,897 of record CM046874.1, read on the forward strand.
ATGGGCTAAGCCCATTTTGGTTAGTGTGCCGTGGGTATGGGGCCCCACATGGGGTACCCGTACCTTTTCTCGTGTCCCGATGTTTCGTGTTCGTTCGTGGTTAAACGTGTTCGTGTTTAAAGTGTTTCTGTTTATTTTATCATGTAGTTTATCGTAATCTTAACGCTCGTAATTATATTATATGTATTTACGTAATTATTTTAGTTCGTATTTTAGATGGTGATCATGATTTAATTATGTTCACGTGACATATTTATTAACTGTTTATCATGAGTTCGTACGTAATCGATACTTATCATCTCATACACGTATGCACTTGCTTGACTATTAGCACATGAATGTGATCAATACTAAATAAGGTAAGTTTTAATCTAGGACGTACGATCTTAAGGGCACTATTCATGGTAAAAGCATGCGGGTTTTACAGCCAAAATAGATTAAAAATTTTGAAAAATGTCGAAAAATCAAATTTTCCGGTTAAAATGAGGACAAATTCATGGAAAAGACCACTAACTTCGATAGGAGTCCCCCCTACACTTGATATAAACATTGTCCTCAATGTTTAAGCATGTGGGAGTAAACTCCGCTACACTTATGACATTGTGCACTTTGTTTAAATCTTGCTAAGGAAAGGACAACTATAGTGAATTCAATGTGAACATATAAAATATGAAAAAATTGAATCACGACAGTTTAGGATAGAACCAGGAAGACGGGTACATGGGGTCACTGTTCGTCAAAAGTCATCGAGGTGCTCTTTGAAGCTTGAATCCCTGTAGAGAATAAGAAACAAGACAACAAACACATACGGGGCTCCCCCTACACTTATTATGAAAGCAGTAAAGGATAGATCACGGGTTGCCTCCCAAGAAGCGCTTGTTTTTGTTCACCGAGTCACGAGCCTGACTCGACCCAAAACTAGTTCATGGTAAACGTGGTGAGGGATGGGATCATCTTATTAGAGATATCCTCACCAAAGTACAGCTTCAAATGCTGGCCATTCACCTTGAAATTGGGCCCATTTGGCTGAGAAAGCTCAATGGTCCCATATGGAAAGACTTTGGCGACGGTGAATGGACTAGACCAGCGGCTCTTCAACTTTCCTGAGAAGATCTTCAACCGAGAGTTAAAGAGTAAAACTTGATCACCAACGTGGAACTCTCGGTTCTTAATGCTTGCATCATGGATGATCTTGGTCTTCTCTTTGTAGATCAGTGAGTTCTCGTAAGCTTCATTCCTCAGTTCATTTAGCTCGTTGAGTTGAATCTTGCGATGATCACCGGCTTTGTTGATGTCGAAGTTAGCCCACTTCAAGGCCCAGTATGCCTTATGTTCTAGCTCAATAGGGAGGTGGCATGCTTTCCCGTACACAAGACGATAAGGTGTGCAACAAATCGGGGTCTTATATGCGGTACGGAAAGCCCACAAAGCATCATCTAACTTATCGGCCCATGCGGCACGATGCTCTCCCACAGTACGCTCCAAAATTCGCTTCAATCCACGGTTAGATATCTCGACTTGACCATTGGTTTGGGGATGATAGGCGGTGGAAAGACGGTGATTGACACCATACTTAGCCATGACTCTTGCAAATTGATCATTGCAAAAATGAGTCCCGCGGTCACTGATAATAGCACGAGGAACACCGAATCGAGCAAACAGCTACTTCAAAAAGTTCACAACCACCCTCGCATCGTTCGTAGGGAGAGCCTTAACTTCAACCCATTTAGAAACTTAGTCAACTGCTACGAGGATGTACTTGTTCCCTTTAGATGATGGAAATGGCCCCATAAAGTCGATACCCCATACATCAAAGATTTCACATTCTTGTTTGAAATTTTGAGGCATCTCATCTTTATGTGTGATCTTGCCTTGTCTTTGGCAAGAATCACAATGTTTAACCATGTCGTGAGCGTCACGGTAAATGGTGGGCCAATAAAATCCAGAGTCGAATACTTTCTTCGCGGTGTAATTAGGACCAAAGTGACCACCGGTGGGTCCTTTATGGCAAGCGTCAAGGATTTGTACCGCTGTCGGCCCATCAACACATCGACGAATGACAAGATCCGCAAATTATTTGAAGAGGTAAGGGTCGTCCCAGAAATAATGCTCAATATCTTTAAAGAACTTTTTCTTTTGTTGGGACGTGAACCTTTCCTTGAGAATTCCACCCGCTAAGTAGTTTGCAATGTCCGTAAACCACGGGGTGTCATCGAGATTTAGATTGATAGACATTAAGGCCTCAAGGGGAAAAGATTCATTGATCTCTTTGTTCGGATGATCCCCTTGATAAGGATCCTCAAGTCTACTGAGATGATCCGCGGCTAGGTTTTCAGCTCCCTTTTGTCACGAATTTCAATGTTGAATTCTTGAAGGAGCAAAACCCAACGAAGAAGTCTTGGCTTAGAATCTTGCTTAGTCATTAAGTACTTCAACGCGGAATGATCGGTATACACGATGGTGGTAGAAAGGAAAAGATAGGGGCGAAACTTTTCAAAAGCATACACTACAGCTAAAAGCTCTTTTTTGGTAGTGGTATAATGCAATTGAGCCCCCGTCATTGTCTTGCTAGCGTAATGGATTGGTTGGAAGTGTTTGTTCACTCTTTGGCCCAAAACCGCTCCAATAGCAAAGTCGCTAGCATCGCACATCAACTCGAAAGGTAGCTCCCAATTAGGGGTAACCATGACCGGTGCCTTAGTTAGCTTATCCTTAAGAAGATTGAAGGATTCAATACACTATTTAGAAAAGATGAAAGGAGTATCTTTTTCTAAGAGGTGGGTCATCGGGCGAGCGATTTTAGAAAAATCTTGAATGAATCAGCGATAGAAGCCCGCATGACCGAGGAAACTTCTCACACCCTTCACGGTTGAAGGTGGAGGCAATTTTGCAATAACATCGCTTTGGAGATTTTGTGTCCTAGCACGATGCCTTCTTTTACGATGAAATGGCGTTTTTCCCAATTAAGAACAAGGCGAGTGTCTTCACACCGCTTAAGCATGCGTTCCAAATTGGCAAGGCAAGAAGAGAAAGAATCACCATAAACCGAGAAATCATCCATGAAGACTTCTATAGTTTCTTCAACCATGTCATGGAAGATAGCCATCATACACCTTTGGAACGTCCCAGGAGCATTGCATAAGCCGAAAGGCATTCTTTTGTAGGCAAATGTTCCGTAAGGACAAGTGAATGTGGTTTTCTCTTGGTCTTTGGGATCGATGGGAATTTGAAAATACCCGGAGAAACCGTCTAAAAATCAGTAATAATCATTACCCGCTAGACGTTCAAGCATTTGGTCCATGAAAGGAAGGGGAAAATGATCCTTTCTCGTAGCATCATTTAGTTTGCGGTAGTCTATACAAACTCTCCACCCTGTAACGAGACGAGTAGGAATCAAATCGTTGTTTTCATTGGGAACAACGGTGATTCCGCCTTTCTTAGGCACACAATGGACGGGACTAAGCCACGGTAAATCCGAGATAGGATTGATCATGCCCGAATCAAGAAGTTTGATAACCTCTTTTTTTATTACGTCATGGATCTTGGGATTCACCCTTCTTTGGCTTCGAATAGTGGGTTTAAAGTCGTCCTCCATGAGAATTTTATGTGTGCAAAAGCGAGGATCAATTCCACGAATATCGGAGATGTTCCATGCAATAGCTTTCTTGTGATTCCTCAGCACGGCGATAAGTCGGGATTTTTCTTCTTCTTCCAAGTCCTTAGCGATGATGACGGGAGACTTCTTGTTGTCTTCAAGGATTTGTACCACTGTCGGCCCATCAACACATCGACGAATGACAAGATCCGCAAATTATTTGAAGAGGTAAGGGTCGTCCCAGAAATAATGTTCAATATCTTTAAAGAACTTTTTCTTTTGTTGGGACGTGAACCTTTCCTTGAGAATTCCACCCGCTAAGTAGTCTGCAATGTCTGTAAACCACGGGGTGTCATCGAGATTTAGATTGATAGACATTAAGGCCTCAAGGGGAAAAGATTCATTGATCTCTTTGTTCGGATGATCCCTTTGATAAGGATCCTCAAGTCTACTGAGATGATCCGCGGCTAGGTTTTCAGCTCCCTTTTTGTCACGAATTTCAATGTTGAATTCTTGAAGGAGCAAAACCCAACGAAGAAGTCTTGGCTTAGAATCTTGCTTAGTCATTAAGTACTTCAACGCGGAATGATCGGTATACACGATGGTGGTAGAAAGGAAAAGATAGGGGCGAAACGTTTCAAAAGCATACACTACAGCTAAAAGCTCTTTTTTGGTAGTGGTATAATGCAATTGAGCCCCCGTCATTGTCTTGCTAGCGTAATGGATTGGTTGGAAGTGTTTGTTCACTCTTTGGCCCAAAACCGCTCCAATAGCAAAGTCGCTAGCATCACACATCAACTCGAAAGGTAGCTCCCAATTAGGGGTAACCATGACCGGTGCCTTAGTTAGCTTATCCTTAAGAAGATTGAAGGATTCAATACACTATTTAGAAAAGATGAAAGGAGTATCTTTTTCCAAGAGGTGGGTCATCGGGCGAGCGATTTTAGAAAAATCTTGAATGAATCGGCGATAGAAGCCCGCATGACCGAGGAAACTTCTCACACCCTTCACGGTTGAAGGTGGAGGCAATTTTGCAATAACATCGCTTTGGAGAATTTGTGTCCTAGCACGATGCCTTCTTTTACGATGAAATGGCGTTTTTCCCAATTAAGAACAAGGCGAGTGTCTTCACACCGCTTAAGCATGCGTTCCAAATTGGCAAGGCAAGAAGAGAAAGAATCACCATAAACCGAGAAATCATCCATGAAGACTTCTATAGTTTCTTCAACCATGTCATGGAAGATAGCCATCATACACCTTTGGAACGTCCCAGGAGCATTGCATAAGCCGAAAGGCATTCTTTTGTAGGCAAATGTTCCGTAAGGACAAGTGAATGTGGTTTTCTCTTGGTCTTTGGGATCGATGGGAATTTGAAAATACCCGGAGAAACCGTCTAAAAATCAGTAATAATCATTACCCGCTAGACGTTCAAGCATTTGGTCCATGAAAGGAAGGGGAAAATGATCCTTTCTCGTAGCATCATTTAGTTTGCGGTAGTCTATACAAACTCTCCACCCTGTAACGAGACGATTAGGAATCAAATCGTTGTTTTTTGGGAACAATGGTGATTCCGCCTTTCTTAGGAACACAATGGACGGGACTAAGCCACGGTGAATCCGAGATAGGATTGATCATGCCCGAATCAAGAAGTTTGATAACCTCTTTTTTTATTACGTCATGGATCTTGGGATTCACCCTTCTTTGGCTTCGAATAGTGGGTTTAAAGTCGTCCTCCATGAGAATTTTATGTGTGCAAAAGCGAGGATCAATTCCACGAATATCGGAGATGTTCCATGCAATAGCTTTCTTGTGATTCTTCAGCACGGCGATAAGTCGGGATTTTTCTTCTTCTTTCAAGTCCTTAGCGATGATGACGGGAGACTTCTTGTTGTCTTCAAGGAAAACGTACTCGAGATGAGACGGTAGGTCCTTAAGCTCTAAATCCGAAGGATTTTCGATGGAAGGCGTAGTCAAATTCGGTTCATCGATAGAGATATCCTTAGGAGATGGTGGAGAAGTATGGTCCTCATTGAGAAGTTTCTCAATCGTACGAATGTCTTCATCCCAATTGGTGGGAGAATCTTCATATTTTATGTCCACATCTCCCAAGGTTGCTTCAAATTCTTTCAAGATGAAATCACTTTCTCCAAATGGAGTCAGTGATGGAGCAATAGAGGCAACGGTCTCAACAATGGGTAGAGAAGAAGAACCACTTTTACAAGCGTCTTTGAAATGTTCTTCACAAGCCTCATCAAGAACATCAATGAAATTAACACTCTCGTTTTCCGAAGGCTGCTTAGAAAGTTTACCCATGTTGAAGACGATTTTATCGTCACCAACTCTCATGATTAATTCGCCTGCGGCTACATCGATGAGAGTGCGACCGGTCCTCAAGAACGGACGTCCAACGATTAATGGAACACGGGAATCCATCTCGTAGTCAACGACAACAAAATCCGCCGGGAAGGTGAATTTGTCGACACCAACGAAGACGTCTTCGGCTATCCCCACTGGATAAGCAACGGTACGGTTACCTAATTCCAAAGTCATTCGTGTGGGGACTAGCTCGGGGAGAGATAATTGCTTCCAAACACTTAATGGAATTAAGTTAATACTAGCACCTAGATCGGCTAGGGCCATGCAATTCTCTACTCCCAGGAAGTTGTAAGGAATTAAGAAACAACCTGGATCACCAAGTTTTGTGGGCAATTTCCTTAAGTGCACTGCGGAGCAATTCTCATTAAGTTGGGTCTGAGCAATGTCAAGAAGCTTCTCTTTATCACTAAGAAGATCTTTAAACATCTTCGCATATTTAGGCATGTGAGCGAGAGCCTCAGCAAAGGAGATATTGAAATTCAGTTGTTTAAACATTTTAATAAAGTTCGAAACCTAAATATCATACTTGTTCTTCAATTTCACTTTCCTCAACCTCGAAGGATAAGGTATATTGGATTGAGATGAAGGCTTTGGGATAGAATTCGCACTCACATCCTTGGGTGGTGGAGGGGTAGAAGTAGAAGGTGGTGGAATTGGAGACGTAGAATTTGGAGGAATAGAAGATGGAGGATTCGGAGAAGGAGACTCGTTTTCCTTTGTCACAATCACCGGTGTAGGTGTAGGAAGCTCGGGTTCCTTTAAACCTTTTCCACTACGAGTGGTGATTGCTTTCATATCCCCTCTTGGATTAGCAACGGTGTTACTCGGAAGAGAACCCGATCCAGAGGCTTGATTACTAAGTTCGAAACCTAAATATCATACTTGTTCTTCAATTTCACTTTCCTCAACCTCGAAGGATAAGGTATATTGGATTGAGATGAAGGCTTTGGGATAGAATTCGCACTCACATCCTTGGGTGGTGGAGGGGTAGAAGTAGAAGGTGGTGGAATTGGAGACGTAGAATTTGGAGGAATAGAAGATGGAGGATTCGGAGAAGGAGACTCGTTTTCCTTTGTCACAATCACCGGTGTAGGTGTAGGAAGCTCGGGTTCCTTTAAACCTTTTCCACTACGAGTGGTGATTGCTTTCATATCCCCTCTTGGATTAGCAACGGTGTTACTCGGAAGAGAACCCGATCCAGAGGCTTGATTACTAGGGAAGAAACTAGCCATCATGTTCCTCAAGTCATTCGTTTGACTTGCCAAAGTGTTTCGTATATCAGCTCAAAGATCATTCCCTTGCTTCACCATATCTGCTTTCATGTTGGCCATTTCCCGCTGAAGATTTTGCACGATCACATCATTAGTCCTCATGTAGGTTTCAACATCTTGGTGTAATGCGGTGGGTTGGTTGGGAGGAGGAGCATGGTAGGCGGGTGGTTGATAAGCAGGTTGTTGGTAAACTTGGTTGTTTCTTTGAGGTGGATATGGGTTTCTTTGGTTTTGATATGGAGTTGGAGCACGTGGTTGGTTTTGATTGTTGCGATTGAGGTTGTTTGGGTTTTGTGGGGGAAAACCAGGAGGTGAAAGAAAGTTGTTTGAGTGATAGCTGAGCAAGTTGCGGTCACCTTGAGGACGTGCTTGATAGCCTCCTATAGAATAGGTACCGTTGGCGGCATACACATTTTCCGGATTGTCGTGAGTTGAAGGACAATCGGTGTATGAGTGAGATCTCCCGCATATATCACAAGATTGAGTCATAGCATTGGCTTGGGCAGTGATAGCTTTAGTATTGTTAGCGGCTTGGAGAGCAAGTGATTCAACAAGCGAAGTAAGCTTATCAAGTCTCTTGTCGCTCTCATTAGTGCTAACACTAGCCACATTGGTCCGAACACTCTTGGTTTGCACTCTAGACTTGTTCTCAATAATATCCCAAGCGGCATTAGAAGACTTAACCAAAAGATTACCCCCCGAGGCACTATTAAGTGAATCTTGGTCAATCATGCTTAAACCATTGTAAAAAGTATTAATTTGGCGCACTTTGGTAAAACCATGATGTGGGCACTTTCTTAAAAGTTCTTTAAAACGGTCCCAAGATTCACTAGAAGTCTCATCGTACTTTTGTTCAAAAGTAATGATTTCATTCCGCAAAGCGGTAGTACGAGAGGGTGGGAAAAAGTAGTTGATAAATTTGGTCTCTAAATCCGTCCACGTAAGAATACTTTGTGGCGGTTCCTTATCAAGCCAATGTCGGGCTTGTCCCTCTAAAGAGAAAGGAAAAAGTTGCAAGCGAATTACCTCTTGTGAAACCCCATTGAATTTGATCGTATTTGTGAGTTAAAGGAACCTTTTGATGTGGTCATGAGGATCATCAATGGTACGTCCCAAGAATGGTTGAGCTGAGACCATTTGAATAAAGCCGGATTTAAGCTCAAAGTTGTTAGCTCCAATCGCGGGTATGACAATAGCATCGTGGTTGCCCTCTACATGTGCTTGCAAAAGTTCGATCATAGGACGATTATCCGGTAGAGGTTCATTGTTGTTATTATTCATGTTGTTTTGAGGTGGATTATTATTGTTGTGTACATCGGCCATGTCTAAGTTATCGAGAGTCTTGGGCTCTTGATAAGACGTTGATCGAGTGCGCATACACCTGCAAAAGAACTAACAAAGCAAGAAATATTTTTGGTTTTTTATGTTTTTTTAATTTTTTTGTATTTTTGAAAATTTTATATTTTTTAGGATTTTTGAAAATTTTAAAGCAAGGAAAATAACGTTCAAAGATGAACGGATCCCAAAATCCAACGCGTCTCTCACTAAAAACCTTTAATCTTAACGAAAAGAGCCGGTAGCGGCGCCATTTAATACAAGGTTTTTAAGCTCGTATGAAAGTTCGTTGAACCGATCTCTTCGAATTGATTATTGGTAGAAAGTGTGACTCAATTGTACTTGGTGGATAAAAGAAAACGGTTTGGTCATCTATTTTAATCTAAAAGCATGTATGAAAGTTTTCATTGAGTAAAATAAGAGATTTAAAGATTAAACTAAAATGACGAGTTAAAAATAAATGCTAAAAACTTAAAGACAAAATTAGAAAATTACTTGGAAACTTAATAAGTCTAAAACTTGAAAACTTTGTAAAATCAAGAAATTTAACCCGTCGGAATGCCTGATCGGAATGTAATAGGAATATGGAACATGAAGGCTACAATCGGAATGTTTGGAAAACAGCACAAATCGGAATATGGCAAACAAGACTCTCGTCTGAATACTGTCGTCGGAATAAGGCCAAATCAGAATACTTGAAAACAAAACCAATCGGAATATCCAAATAGTTCCTAGTCGGAATGATGGTGTAATTGGAATGCTTAATCCGAATCCAGTAAAAGAAAGTATCGGAATAAGGTAGAAATGTCCCAATCGGAATGTAACACAAATCACCCTCGTCGGAATGACAAAGAGTCCCACAATCGGAATATTAAAACCCTAATCCGATCAGAGTGATCGGAATAATGTAGCAGTGGTCGGAAAGCCAAATCAGAAAGGGGTTTACCCTTTCCGATGGTATGAATTCGTAAATAAGCTACGTATAAGGCTATTTTCAGTAAGCCAAATCCTTAACTTGAACGAATCTATAATCAAATAGACTAAATAAGCATAAGTAACAACTTATCAAAACTTTAAATAAGCAAACTTTTAAATCAAACTTTAAAAAGATTACAACTTTAAGAAAACTTAAAAAGGTAAATAAGTTAAACACAAATTAAGCCAATAAGCATGATATGCTCAAAGCTTAATCCATATAAAAACTTATAGATGAATAAAAAGATGAACTTTTTAATCATATAAGCATAAAGGTGATATAAAATCAAAGATTATAACGAATCAAGATCAAAATAAAGAAAGGTAGAAGAAGATTAAAGATAAAAAAACTTAACTTTTTGATTAAATAAAACTCAAATACAAAAAGCTTAATCTTGAAAGATTAAAAGAAGGAAAAGATGAAAACTTAGTGAGAGAAAGTTTGGAACTTTCTCTCTCTAAAAACTAGAAAGGAAAAATGAAAATGAAACTAGCTAACTAAAGACTAACCAACCCTCCTAATGTGTATTAGGAGGGTATTTATAGGGAAAATGGGAAGGTGTGCATGTGTTGCCTCTTCTTTCTTTCTTCTCGACTCGATTTAATTCCTTTGTCTTTCTTGACGTCGTCTCGGGATTTGTCGATGTATATTGAACTTGTCTTGTAATTTTCTTCTTCTATTAGACTTGAGTTCTCGACTTCATTAAACTTCCGTCTTTAGACTTTTTCTTTGATAAATCTTCAGAATAGGCCTTGGACTTCCGTTCTTTTTGCACTCTTGATCTTTTGACTTCGTCTTTTCCCGTTTTCTTTGATAAAAGCCCGTGAAAGCCCGTGTTTTCTTCCTTTTTCATCTTTTGGTCCTAAAACACAATAAAAGCACAAACCACGCATAATTCCGACTTTTACGACATAAAATACACGTTTTGGTCATGTTATTATTGGAAATAAGTGGTAAAAGGATAAGTGTTTTCACACTTATTAACTAGATTTTTAATCCTATATATGTTTCATGTGGTTGAACTTTTGATTCACATGTTTATGTGCAATTATGTGTTAGTTAGCTATTAGTTAGCTATTTAGATTTTGGTCGGTAATCTATCTTGCCTTGATTAATAAGTGTTAAAAATATGGGCTTGTGAAAAATGCAGGAAGTAACACTTTTTGAGCTCACTGTCCGTGGATCAATAATTCCTGGCGGTTCAATATTGATATTGAGCTGCAGGCTTATTTATTGAGCCATAGGTGGCGATTTTGACAAAATCTTTGCTTTACACTGTTTGTTCTAAATCTTTGTAAAGATGGATAAATTTTTTGCTAAACACCAACTTTTTCCCAATTAGACTTGGCAATTTTCATTGTTTACCAAAAACATTTTTATCACATTATCATTTTAGATCATCCTCTTCTCTTCTTAAACCTTCATTGTTCTTCTTCTTCCTCGCCATTTCTAAGCCTTCTCTAAGCCTTAAACACTCAACCATGGTGTCCACTAGATCCTCAAATTCCTCCAAAAACTCTTCCACTAAAAAGAGCCTTAAGATTAAGATCAAGATACCTAAACAAGGTTCTTCATCTTTTCATACACCAAAAAATGAGACCGTCCCAATTCTCATTTCCTTATCACCTTCACCACCTCTTGCACCATGCAAGACAAGTTAAACTCATGGTACAAACCACTCTCATGGTTCTACCTCTTCTTTATTCCAATCTAGAATGAATGAGTTGTGTTAATGCAATAATGCCTAAAAACCTTACTTGCATTTTTCGGTCTCGCTTAGTTTTGATTACGACAATATGTAAAAACAAGCATTTACGAAAACAACAAAAAACGAATTCTTGAGTTCAAGTATTTTTCATTTTACCCATTTTCACTTAAGGTATGAATAAACAAGTACTAACCTTAATCAAGTGATCAAGTGATTTAATCCTTTCTTAAAACTCACTTTTTATTAAGTGTGACAAGTTTTTAATTAAACTTTCTTTTTAAGAAAATGTTTTATTAAATTAAATATTTGAAAATTTGAAAATGGAATATTCCCTTTTGATTTGGAATATCCTTTCTGGATATTTTTATAATCAGATAAGACCTCCACCACTAAATGACAAAAAGGGAGCGGAGTCTAGTCCGGCGGTTTCCTAGCGCCTAGGCGGTTCCTTATCGATAAGGTACCGCCGGCTGAGATAAGGAACCGCGGGCAGATATAGCCGTTGGCCCTTTGTCCTATTAATAGTGGACCTTTCTCAGATTTTCAATCCACCTCTTTTGCACACAAATTTCCAGATTCAAAAATACTTCTTAAATCACTCAAATCCTTGATCATTTGATTGATTACAACTTGTTTAGAAGTGAATCTATCTCATCCATCTCTTCCTCTTCAAGTGCAAAGAGAAGAACACTATCATTGTGAAGTGTTGAGTCCACCACCAAAGATCCTTTGAAGATCAAATCTTATACATTTGTTGTTGTGTAATAGTTGTGAAGATCCAAGTAGTTGTGTCTATTTGGAAGTTGTGTATGTACTAAGTATAGTTGTGTATATTGGTTCTAGCTACGATTAGGGCTCGACTTTTAGCTTAGAGTCGGAAATTGGTTAAGCGACGTGTACGGTTTTCTCCACCACAAGGAGCTTGTTGTGTAGTGAACTCTCGAGTAAGGAGTACTCGAGGAGTGGAGTAGGAACGAAGAGTGAGCTTCGTTGCCAAACCAATATAAGTCCTTGGTGTTTGGTTTGATCTTTCTTTACCCTTAACTCTTTACATTCTTTATTCTTTGTGCGTATATATATTAATTAGTATTAGTTTAGTTTCACTATCGTTGTTCATATTGTGCATAAGAAGATTTCACTTATCTACTCAAGTCTAAGTTTTTGAGAAAAAGGATTTTTGAAAACCATCATTTAACAAGTAAATAAAAGAAACTATTCAACCCCCCCCCCTTCTAGTTTCAACTGGTATCAGAGCAGGTTGCTCAAGTTTTTTTAGGGATATTGTATTTTATAACTTGAATCGATCTATGGATTCCAACAAGTACCGAGAAGGGCAATCTATGCAAAGACCACCACTTTTTGAAACCGATAGTTTTATTTGTTAGAAAAATAGATTTGAGACTTATGTGAAATCAAAAGATTTAGATCTTTGGCATGTTATTACCAATGGTGATTTTTTACCTTATCAATTTAATGAAGTTTCTAAAACAAAGGAATTGGTCACTTTTGACAAAGCTTAATGACGATACTAAAAAGAAACTTTCGAAAAATAATGAGGCTAAAATGGTGATTTATAATGCTTTGCCTAAGAAAGAGTATGAAAGAATTTTTATGTGTGAAACCACTAAAGATATTTGGAACACTCTTTTAGTAACCCACCAAGGTAATAGCCAAGTCAAAGAAAGCAAAATCGATCTTCTTGTCCAACAATATGAACAATTTGTCATCTTAGAAGATGAAGCTATTGATAGTGCTTTTGCTAGATTTAACACTATTTTAAGGGCCTTACATCCGAAGTGGAGAGCAAAAGTCACGGCTATCGAAGAATCGAAAGATCTCTCAACTTTATCACTCGATGAACTCATAGGCAACTTGAAGGTTCATGAGATGATAATTTTGAAGGACTCGGAATTGGTGAAAACCAAGAGTGAAAGGAAGTCTCTTGCACTCAAAGCCAAAAAGGCACAAAGCGATCATGATAGTTCCTCGGATAGTGATGACGAGGAGTATGCATTAGCGGTGAGAGATTTCAAGAGGTTCTTCAAAAGACGAGGTAAACACGTGAGGCAACCCAACAATGACAAGAAACCATTCTTAAAGAATCGGTTTGCCAAGAATGAAAAAGGTGATAGGAATTGCTTTAGATGTGGTGATCCAAATCATTTCATTAGTGAGTGTCCAAAGCCTTCACGCGATAAGAATCACACGGCACTCGTTAGTGGTTCTTGGAGCGATAGCGGTGAAGATATCGATGACAACCCCAAAGAGGAGAAATTTCTCATGGCTCAAACTTCTAAAGAGGTACATTCCGAAACCGAATATTATAGCAATGATAACTCCACCTTAGATGATATTGAATTAGAAGGCCAATATGACAATTTACACAAACTTAGCCTTAAATTCATAGAAAAGAACAAAACATTAAAATCAACTAAAACTAAGCTTGAAAATGAGATTAATGAACTTAGGGAAAAATTAGCCAAGCTTGAGAAAAATAAAGAAGTTGATATAGGTTGCTTAAGTTGTGAGAAACTTAGATAAGAGAATGAAGATCTCAAGAGCACCTCCATTAAACTAGAAAAGTTCATGAAAGGTACTAGTGCTCTTGATGATATTTTAAACAAACAAATTCATTCTAAGGAAAGACTTGGTGTAGGTTTTAACTCAAATGAAGCATCAACCAGTGAACCTAAACAAGTCAGATTTTCAGAAAAACCATCCGCTGTACGTGGTCCCCGATTGTATGGGGCGGTTCCTTATCACTATGGAACCGCCGCCATAGATAAGGAACCGCGGCCAGAAAGAGTTTTTGATGAAAATCTTGAATTTTTTGAAAAGTCAAACTTAGGTGAACATCCTAAGCATCTTATTGTTAACAAAGTCAAATTACCCATACTTGACGACAATGTCGTTGATAAGTTCTATAAGCCTTTGAGTAAACCTCTAACGGGAAATAGAAGTTTATCAAGACCATATTCTACTCCACCAAGAGTACGGAATGAGTCTAGGCCTAGAAGTAGAACGACAACACCTAGAAGAGATAGTCAAAACAATTCACGACCTAGAAGTAAAACTCCAACACCTAGAAGGAATGACCATAACTCTAAACCAAGATCAAATACACCTAGGAGAAATAATGAACAACAAAATGGTTATATGAATTATTATCCTCCTCCCTTTTGTTCCCCATGGGGAAACCCTCCTCCATTCATGCATCCCAACCAAATGCAAGGGATGTTTGGAACTAACAATTTTGGACCCATGAAATATTGGGGACCAAATGTTTGATCGTGTGTGTTGTTACCTAGATATGCTTGGGAATTGATTTGGAACATGACGAGTAGATTAAGGATAGTGGTTGTTCTAAACACATGACGGGTAATCGAAGTTTTTTCTCGCGCTACAAAGCATATGATGGAGGTAACGTCACATTCGCTAGTAGTCGTGGTAATTTCATTGGCAAAGGTACGGTTTCTCTTGACTCCATGACTATTGAAAATTTTGAGCTCGTAGATAATTTAGGGTTTAAGCTTTTAAGCATAGGTCAAATTTGTGACAATAAGTGTAAGGTCATCTTTTCCAAAAATGACAGTGAAATCGTAAAAGATGGAAAGGTCATTAGAAAAGGTGTTAGAAATCATGGGCTTTAGTCATGAAGGTCAATAAGAAGTCAAAAGACAACATATGTCTTGCGACTATAGATGATAGTTCTACTCTTTGGCATAGGAGATTAGGTCACGCTAATATGCGTCTAATTCAATCTTTAGTCTCTAAGGAGTTGGTAAGACACCTCCCCAAGATGAAGTTTGATAGTCACTTTTGTGATGCTTGTAAAGTTGGAAAGCAAGTTCACTCAAGTCACAAAGCCAAGAATTTGGTTTCAACCTCTCGGTGCTTAGAACTCCTACATATGGATCTCTTTGGACCTACCGCCATACGAAGTTATGGAGGTAACCTTTATACCCTAGTTATAGTTGAAGACTACTGTAGATTCACTTGGACTAGATTTTTGGCATCTAAGAATGAAGCTTTCGATCATTTCGAAATATTTAGTCGAAGAATTCAAAATCAACTAGGATGTCCAATTGTCTTTATTAGGACAGATCATGGTAGGGAGTTTGATAATGAAGTGCAATTTGGTGCCTTTTGTGAAGCTCATGGTATTACCCATAACTTCTCGGCTCCTCGCACTCCACAATCAAATGGGGTAGTTGAAAGCAAGAATAGGATCATCCAAGAGATGAGTAGGATGATGTTAAATGAGCAATCTTTGCCTCAAAAGTTTTGGTGCAATGCCGTGGACACATTGACTTATATTCTCAACCGAATTCTTATTCGAGCTTTCCTAGGAAAGACCCCCTATGAGATTATTAAAGGTAAGAAATCCTTATTGGAATACTTTAGGGTGTTTGGAAGCAAGTGCTTTATCCTCAACACCAAAGACTACCTTACCAAGTTCGACCCAAAGTCTTACGAAGGTATCTTTTTAGGTTATTCCCAAACTAGCAAAGCCTACATAGTCTTCAATAGAACCTAGGGCGTAATTGAAGAATCACTTAACATGACTTTTGATGAAACCCCTCCTTTAACTGAGACACCACCATTGGTTGATGATGACTTGGATGAAGTAGAAGTAGTTAGAGCCAAAGAGGTTAGAAAAATAGGAGTTGAAGACCTTAGTGTTGAAAAGGAAGTAAACATTAAGGAGTCTAAGGATCATACTCTCAATAATATCATTGGTGACTTAAATCAAAGGACCCTAAGATCTCAAGTCCAAAACCAAAGTAACTTCCTTTGTT
The DNA here is from genome assembly GCA_025667525.1 of Glebionis coronaria. Taxonomy (NCBI): domain Eukaryota; kingdom Viridiplantae; phylum Streptophyta; class Magnoliopsida; order Asterales; family Asteraceae; genus Glebionis; species Glebionis coronaria. Next base: position 306,251,957 of record CM046874.1, read on the forward strand.
TCGTCTCCTTGATTGAACCAAAGAATGTTAAAGAAGCTTTGACGGATGAGAGTTGGGTTATTACGATGCAAGAAGAATTGAATCAATTCGTTGCTAATGATGTTTGGGAACTTGTTCCTCCACCTAGAAGTTCTACCATTATAGGAACCAAATGGGTATATAGGAATAAGCTAGATGAGAATGGTGTTGTGTCTCGTAACAAAGCTAGACTTGTAGCACAAGGCTATAATCAACAAGAAGGGATTGATTATGACGAGACATATGCACAGGTAGCAAGATTAGAATCCATTAGAATCCTTTTAGCCTATGCTAGTGCCTTAGATTTTAAGCTTCAACAAATGGATGTAAAGAGTGTGTTTCGTAACGGTTTGATTAATGAGGAGGTATATGTGGCTCAACCTCCTGGCTTCATTGATTTTGAGAAACCGGATCATGTTTAAAAGCTTAAGAAGGCACTTTATGGTCTTAAACAAGCACCCAAAGCTTGGTATGATAGACTTAAAGCGTTTCTTGTTAAACATGAGTATACCATGGGAATGGTAGACAACACGCTCTTTACAAAGAAGAAAGGTTCTCACCTCATAATCGTGTAAATATATGTTGATGACATTATATTTGGCTCAACTTGTCAAGATTTGTGTGATGACTTTGCCAAAATCATGCATGATGAGTTTGAAATGAGTATGATGGGAGAACTTAACTTCTTTTTAGGACTCCAAATTAAACAAATGGACGATGGTATTTTCTTTAGTCAATCTAAGTACGCTAAAGAAATGCTAAAGAAATTTGGATTAGAAGAATCTAGACCAATGAAGACCCCAATGGCCTCGGATACTAAACTCACCGTAGATGATGATTGTGAGTCAGTAGACAACACCAAATATAGAGGTATGATTGGTAGTTTGTTGTACCTAACGGCAAGTCGATCGGATATCATGTTTAGTGTTTGCCTTTGTGCTCGCTTCCAAGAGGCTCCCAAAACCTCTCACCTTGAAGCGGTTAAGCGTATCTTCTGATACATTAAGGGCACTATACATTTAGGATTATGGTATCCTAAAGGGACCGGCGTAGAAACCATTATCTACGCGGACTCGGATCATGCGGGAGACTATGTGGATCGGAAAAGCACTAGTGGTGTTTGTACCTTTATGGGTTGTTGTTTAACTTCTTGGTTCTCCAAGAAACAAACCGCTCTTGCGATATACACCACGGAAGCCGAGTATGTGAGTGCCAGAAAAGCATGCCAACAAGCTCTATGGATGAAGCAAGCGCTTGTTGATTACGGGATTTGTCTTGATGATGTTCCCATCATGTGCGACAATAAAGGTGCTATAGACCTTAGCAACAATACCGTGCAACATTCGCGAACCAAGCACATAGAAATTCGTCACCATTTCCTTAGGGATAATGTTCAAAAAGGGAACATTTCAATAGATAAGGTACCCTCCGAGGATAACTTAGCCGACATTTTCACTAAGCCACTTAAGAGGGAACCTTTTAATTACTTGCGTCTAGGTCTAGGATTAATGAAACATATTCCTTAATTGCTTTCCCTTTATTGAGTCTCTTACTTTCTTTTGAGTCTTGTATCACTTTGAGTCATTGAGTCTCCTAAACTCTTCTTGAAAATATTCTCTTCTCCTTTTCAAAATCCTCAAAGTCTCTTTCGAAAATGGTCAAGAAATGTTTTGACATTGTTAATTCAATCTAAAAACGTTTTTCATAGATTCTTGTTATTAATCTCGAGCTTACATAATTCATATGTATGATTCTCTCAAACATAGCAAGAACAAGATAGAATCATAGAGGATCATTGTGTCATGACTTAAAGTCTTGTCTTACACACCTCCTACATCGATTTTTAAAATCCATGTATTTTGGTCAATCCCTATTTGGTGAGTTAGTATGTGTTCTCTTTGTCTATCTTTGCTTTTAAGCATATCCATATGATAAGTTAGACTAGAGTTGATGCAAAAGTTGGTTGATCCTTGCTAGACCCGAATTAGGCTTAATTCGGGTTGGCTGGGCTCCGGCTCCTGCACCAAGTGAATCGTCTGGTTGGGATCCTGCACACTAAATAGCACGCGTTAAGCTTACCGTGGGAATGTTTCCCACGATCAGACTCCGGCGTGAGAGTAAGTAATCGGTTTAGGGTTTATGTGAGTTTAGAGTACAAGTCGTAATACCTTTGTGGAACCCTTGGAGGTTCCTTTTATAGGCAGTGAAACCCTAGTGGGCTTTCACTGATGCTTCGGCCCTAAGGAAGAGATAATCACCAGATTTTAGAATGATTGTTATCTTCTAATCTTGGTAGTGAATATCCTCTCTTATTGGGATAAAGATATTCCAGACAGAATATGATTCTGTCTGATCTTATGTCGGCCGCCTTGGGCCGTGGGCCGCACACATGTGCGGGGTACTGTTCACTCAAACCCATAAGCCTGAATGACATTTATCCACCCATCTGTGATGGGCCGTATACGGGTAGTACCCGTGAGCCGGGCTCATGACCCGGTTGGGGACTATACGTCATCAACTAGAAAAATAAGATTTGCTGAAAAATCTTCCTTCACCACCAAAACTCAGCCTCTGTAGGCGGTTCCATATATGAACCGCGGTCCCTTATCAATAAGGAACCTCCGGAAGCAATAAGGAACCGCATACAGTTCTTCCTTTCTTTTTCGGGTATTTCTGAAATTCCAAATTTGTTCCAACATTTTTGAGAATCTTTGCTTCAACCCTTTGACCACCCCAAAAATACCTTGAGCCTTCCCTATTTAACCATAAGCATTTTGACATACTTTACATCCCAAAATGTCTTACTCTCCTAATGAAAGCCTTGATTCTCCTCCATTTTCCCCAATTGCTTTCAATCCCAACTCACCCAAGAACACTTTCAATCCAAATTAACCCAAGAACACTCTTAATCATATTTCTCCTACCAAGAATGTTGATTGTGGAACATCTTTTCTTCCACCACCACCCTTTAGTGTTCTTCCTCCTTCTCATGATAATGTCATGCACCATGGGACATATTGTCATTGTTGTCAATATCAACATCTTGCTATGGCACACATCTATGAGGAGTTGAGCTACATCAAGAGTCTCTTAATCAAGCCTCCTCTTCACTTTGATTATGAGATCTCCACCAAGCCACCACCACCACATTCTGCCACTACCTTGTCTTTTATATAAGCATTGGTTGCTTATCCACAAGACACCTTATTCAAGAAAATCTTAGAATTCTAGATTAACAAGGATTAGATTTATGCTTTTGGCTTGTCTCCTCTTTCATACATCTTTTGTATGACTCTTTTTATTTTATATGACTTCACTTGGATCTTAGTCTTTGTGTTTTCTTCTCTTTTTATTTTATTTTTTTGTGTGACCTATAGCTATCTCTTGTTGGTTGTTTCTTTTGTTCAACTAACCCTTCTATGTAGCTTGTCACCATATCTCGATTCCTCGGTTCCTCAAGCAAGGGGGAGTAAGCACCAAGGGGCAGTCTTTGCAAAGTCCGTCTCTTCAACACCGACTTGTGCAACCTTTTTGCTTCGACAAAGGGGGAGAAATGAATAAACTCGTCTTTGAAAATCTTGTTTTTTGTGTGATTGAGTTTATGTATTGTCGAAATCAAAAAGGGGGAGATTGTTAATGCAATAATGCCTAAAAACGTTACTTTCATTTTTTCGGTCTCGCTTAGTTTTGATTACGACAACATGTAAAAACAAGCATTTACGAAAACAACGAAACGAATTCTTGAGTTCAAGTATTTTTCATTTTACCCATTTTCACTTAAGGTATGAATAAACAAGTACTAACCTTAATCAAGTGATCAAGTGATTTAATCCTTTCTTAAAACTCATTTTTATGAAGTGTGACAAGTTTTTAATTAAACTTTATTTTTAAGAAAATATTTTATTAAATTAAATAATTGAAAATTTGAAAATGGCATATTCCCTTTTGATTTGGAATATCCTTTCTGGATATTTTTATAATCAGATAAGACCTCCACCACTAACGGACAAAAATGGAGCGGAGTCTAGTCCGGCGGTTCCCTAGCGCCTAGGCGGTTCCTTATCGATAAGGTACCGCCGGCTGAGATAAGGAACCGCGGGCAGATATAGCCGTTGGTCCTTTGTCCTATAAATAGTGGACCTTTCTAAGATTTTCAATCCACCTCTTTTGCACACAAATTTCCAGATTCAAACATACTTCTTAAATCACTCAAATCCTTGATCATTTGATTGATTACTACTTGTTTAGAAGTGAATCTATCTCATCCATCTCTTCCTCTTCAAGTGCAAAGAGAAGAACACTATCATTGTGAAGTGTTGAGTCCACCACCAAAGATCCTTTGAAGATCAAATCTTATACATTTGTTGTTGTGTAATAGTTGTGAAGATCCAAGTAGTTGTGTCTATTTGGAAGTTGTGTATGTACTAAGTATAGTTGTGTAGATTGGTCCTAGCTACGATTAGGGCTCGACTTTTAGCTTAGAATCGGAAATTGGTTAAGCGACGTGTACGGTTTTCTCCACCACAAGGAGCTTGTTGTGTAGTGAACTCTCGAGTAAGGAGTACTCGAGGAGTGGAGTAGGAACGAGGAGTGAGCTTCGTTGCCGAACCACTATAAATCCTTGGTGTTTGGTTTGATCTTTCTTTACCCTTAACTCTTTACATTCTTTATTCTTTATGCATATATATAGATTAGTTAGTATTAGTTTAGTTTCACTATCATTGTTCATATTGTGCATAAGAAGATTTCACTTATCTCCTCAAGTCTAAGTTTTTGAGAAAAAGGATTTTTGAAAACCATCATTTAACAAGTAAATATAAGAAACTATTCAAACCCCCCCCCCCCCCCCCCTTCTAGTTTCTTCAAGTTGTCTTCAGCTTTCTCTCCCTACAAAGCATTCCTTTTAAGGATGACTTTGTTGAGCATTCATTCCTTTCACCTTTGGACACCATGCCCCATCCTCCTCCTAACACTCTAATTTTGGGTGTTCCTATCTCAAACCTAATGGGTGATCCATATTTATTTGGTTTTCTTGAGGCACATGGTACCAATTGTCTATGTTGTCTTTACAACAACTACAACATCCAATCTCTTAGGATGGAAATGTTGGGATTCATGCAAGTTTGCAAGAGTATTGTTAACTTTGTTTACCAATCCTCCTCCTCCTAGAGGATGAAATGTTGATATTTTTAAAATATCTTTTCAAGAACTCAAGCCAAGAAGACTAATTAATCAAGATTAGAATATCTAGCTTTAATGTTTAGTTAGTTGTTTTTCTATTCTTGTATCTTGTTTCCTACATGAGTTTTCATGTAGATGTTGAATGAATTTAAGCTTATGTGTTATATATTGTTTGTGTACACATTAATCAACTTCAGTTCTAAATTAAAATTGAACCTAAATCTATTGTCACCTCTAAAAGTTGACTAAAATTGGATCAAAATGTTATTTGAATATTTTTTCACCCTTTTTCAAGATAGTCATGTGAGTATGTTGCTCTTTATGCAACCATAGCCTAACCTAGTGCTAATAGGAGGTAAAAATCCAAGATTTTCTAAAATTTTAAAAAGTCTTGTCTTTTCTCAAACTTTCAGAAAAATGGATTTTGGCATCCACTGTGGGCGGCTCATTAAATAGCCCACAGATAATTATCAGTAATGACCCGCAACCTCATTTATTGAACCGCAGGAAGGGAGACCTGTTTTGCTTCATTTTTTAGTCTTTCTCCTTTGACCAATATTTTTCAAGATTCTTTGTTTGCCTCTTTGAGCTAAACATTCCTTGAACCCTCTCGTTTTGCTTTCTATTCTTTGCCATGACTACTTTCTTTAAATTCTCTTGTTTTGGGAGTTCTCTTCTCACCCCCTCACAATGTATTCTTCTTCTAAACCTTGACATCTCTTTGTCACAACCTTCAAACCCAAAGCTTCTTCTTCTAGGCTTTCCAAGAAACCAAAAAATTTGGTGAAACCCATTTGGATCAAGAATAATAAGGATCACTTTTAAACTTCTTCTACCAAACCATGTAAGACTTCTACTTTCTCTCCAATTGAGTATTGGAATGAGTCTTACTCAATCAGTCCAATTACCGGAGAGAGGGAAGCTATTCCGCCACCACCTAAACCTTCCAACACACCTCAACTAAATTACCTCTCTTCTTTCTCTAACTTAACTAAGTATTGTGATGGAAACCTCTCATATCCACATTCTTCTTCTCTACCACCACCTTCTTTTTATGATGGACCTCCCCCATTAATGATTTTGTTTTGCATCATGGAAGCTCATGTGCGTGTTGTAGATTTCAACAAATTGAACTTGCTCATGTCTATGAGAAGTTAAATTTTCTTGAAATTCTCCTCACTCGACCTCATCTTTGTGTATTTGTTCCCGTGATCAAATCACCAGAAGATGCACCTTCGTCTTATTTTTCCGGTTAAAACACATGTTGTGTTCTAATCATTTGAGTCTAAAATAAAAACCTAAGCAATCTTTGAAGACTACTTCTACTAGAATAGTTGTTATGCTTATGTTGTTTATTTTTCTTATTTCTTGCTTTTGTATTCATATTTTCATATATGAATATCTTATTGTATGTGCTTTCATATTTATTTTAATATGATTGTTATGTGTGTTATTGTTTGTTTTGTTAATTCCTTTATCACACATATTGTCGAGAGATGATACTGGTTAAACCTTGAATTTTCATGGGTGATTCCAAAAATTCTATGTTTTTTTAACCCTTTTGATATTATATCTTCAAATTGTTGGATGTTTCTTTTCTATCTTTATTCCAACAATTTTGAATTGAGCTCGTCAAATTACTCTCCTTGGACATAAGTTTTTCGTATTTAGAAAGTCTCGGTCACTCCAACAATATAGTTATAGGCTCGTAGTATAAGTTTAAATAATGTTTACATTAGCCCGACCCATGAACATGCTCATGGGTCGGGCTAATGTAAACATTAATTAAACTTATACTACGAGCCTATAACTATATTGTTGGAGTGACCGAGACTTTCTAAATACGAAAAACATATTTCCAACAATCTCCCCCAAAGGGAGGTCACTCCAAATTTACAAAGTCCTAATCTAGCATGTTAGATCTTTGTTCTTGAGCTCGTAGTCCACTTTCTCTTTTCTTCTTTATCTTTTCATCTTTTTGTGAATATGTGTTGAATATCATCAGGCTTTGGCTTAGAACATGTTATTTTGGCCTTTCACGTGCAATCTTTGTCTTCTTGTGATGTTCGCCTCTTCGTGACTTCATGTCCCACATACCTATCCTTTGTTGAATTCTTGAAAGTTTCAGAGTTGATACAGCGGAAGACTTTTAGGTCATACTTTCTTGAATTTGCAGAAATATTTGATGCAGAGGGGATTAGTATGTGAGGACGACTTCAGCTGGTACACCGCAACGCCACCGTCTTCAAATGCAGCAACATAATAAGACACGAATAAAATGGCTTTGACATTTTATTCTGATTCGGTAGCTTTTTATCTCCGGTCGGTGAAGACCGTTGTACGATAATAAATATCGTACTTGTGACAGGTAGCTCTAATTAAAGACCTCATTGACAAGATTTCGCGGGTAAACCCGTTCTCTTTATTCGACCGTCCAAAGCTGACTGCGAATATAAAGAGTGAATCATTTGGATTATAAAATCCGTATGATTGAAGCCTTCAATTCATGAATCCTGGAACAAGTGAATTTCTATTAAGATTTTCACCATCGTTGCTTTCCAATTGTCACGAGCTTGATTCTGATATAATCTTGCTTGTCACCTACCGCAGTACTGTTTGATGTTGACACTGGAAGGATTTCCACTCTTTACTGTGAACACTAAAGAGTGTCACTCTGAGTGTTCTGGAAAGATCAGTTGGATAATGCGTAGAGGCCCTGGAACAAGTTTAATCTCAATTAAGAGTTAAACCATCGTTTCTTTCCAGTTATCACAAGATTAGTTCTTAAAGAACAGCATGTGTCACCTACCATGAGCTTGTTTGATGTTGGCTCAAGCAGGATTTCCATCTTCATTGTAATACTTTTGTATCACTCAGATGTTCTGGCAGTATTACAAGAATACTGCGTAGGACTCATAAAAATCTTTATTGTTTTTAAAATTGTGTCCTAATGAGACTTTTGATGATCTCGTGGCTCTAGACTCAATAGTGCATTTTGTTTTAGTGAGCGGAGGTTGGAGAGGATTGCCACCTTTTCAATATCAATTTATTCAGAGTGAATAAACCGATAGATAACGTGTTGAACTCCGTGACATTAAAAGAAATATCTTTTGAGAGATATTTGAGTTGGCTGGGAGGGGTTGTGCATCACATAATTGGGTCCATGATACTTTTGTCTTCAAAATGAGTTGACCCGGTGTCTGCCTAAGTTGTAAAAAGGGCTTCTTTCTTTACACCCTTTATCTTTACATTTCTTTTTCATTCTTCAACCCCTTCAATGCTTACCAATACATCATCACTAGCACCTTGTTGTGATTGTTCCAGTGCTAGCATCAGTACTTAGTCGGCATTCAGCTACGTTCACAATCCATTACCCATCTTTCCTAAGTACTTCTATTTTCTAACTATGGAATTGTCCTTGGGAAGATTCCTCCGGTTCTAGAAGAATCATTGGACTAATACCTAATCCTACCACCCTTTTGTCACCACATTCGTCGTGAGTTAAGTGTGTTTTGTGTGAGTATTCGTCTTCATGAAAAATTCCTTAAAATCACTGAGGTACTTGTGATATAGATATCAAGAGTTTTTTGTACCTTCAGTGTTTTTGTCAACAAAATGCTCCCCCTTAACATATGCATAGCATATATCAAGTTGGATTTTCTATTAGGCCCTTTTTCATTTTTAGCCACATATGTTTTACAAGTCTCCTTAATCCCATTTTCTCCCTTTATCCAAAATGTTAACCATTAATCTTTTGGATATTAATGGGTTAACCAGTCTTTGGTAAAAATGAAATTGGTTGATGGCCGTAGAACATATTAATGCTCTTTAACACCCCCAAATTTACTAGCAGCGGAAACCAACCATTTGGGTGTTAAGAAATAGCACAATCACAAAAGACTATAAATAACAACTCTAAAAGAGACATTTTTAGATAAAGGGTTCCATTCATAAAGATCAGAGTACTGGTCCCACAAACCGTTACGAACATTTCTTACATAAAACTTTTAAAGTATATGAACATTTTAAGTAAAAGATAACTGAATGGAACGAAAACATGTTTTTCCAAAACTTTAGCGCTTGCCTCCTCGTCCATTCCAAAACTCCAGCATCCATCTTTATTTACCTGAGATAAACATGCTAAAAAGTCAACTAAAAAGTCGAGTGAATTTATAGAGTTTATAAGAATAATAAGTGAACACAAGAATTTTTAATCATCTGAAACTTATCACACAGACGAGTCATATATATATAGATAAATGCATTAAGCTCACGCCACTGAACGTTAACCAACATATCAAACCGAGTCACTTACGGTGCCCCTACTAACAGGTAATATTGTCATATACCAACGATCTCTTATACATAATATCCCTTTCAGGTGCTCACAAGGATACATACCCTAGGATAAGGCTGTCAAACCAAATAGATCTATCATATGTATTAGCGTTTACCCCTTCGAGTAATTAACAGTGCATGAAATTCAGGGACTTCATTAGACAATGGTACTTATGCATTTATCATCTCATTCGGGTCCAGCATACTGAAAACAACTTGTGTTCATTTTATAAAACAACATGTATCCCCCTCGCGGGTTTAATAAAATATTTAAAGTTTAAAGGTGAGGCTATAAACTCACCTTTAGGCGAACGGAACGGATGAAGGATGAATAATGGAACCGGGCTGTATAAGGGTAGATAGTAGAACTCCAAGGCTATTCGTGACCTACAAAAGTGATCACGCCCCTTAAGTACGCGTTTTATATGCTTATAAAATAATTATATGAAAATAATTCGATAAAAATGTATTACGGGTAAAAATTTGCACCAACAGCTAAGTCAAAGTGAACCAAGGCTAACCAAGGTTTATAACCTGTAGGAATTATGTATTCTATATGGTCTAAGTGTTAAACCAAGTATCCAATACGGGTTGCACATAAACGCCTCAAGTTTACAGAACAAAAGACGTAAAAGTCAAAATGATTCGGCGGGACTGTTTTGAGAAGAGTATATCTCCCAAACCATAAATCCAATGATTTTGGGATTTAAACCCCTGGAACACACTTGGAATCTAGTTTCCAAAATGTCCAATCATTCGATCTAAGAGTTTACGGAACTTTCTAAAAGTCTAAAACACTAACAGCCCTACCGTAAGAACTTAATGGTCAAACTGCACTAGTCAAACTTGGGATAAAATAACCCGTTAACCTATAAGGTTTAAGGGACTGAGATTTACACCATTGGAAAGCCTCATGATTCTACTTTCGGCCCATACCAACCACGAGTAAATAGCTACTATCAGTTAGCGGGAAAGTTACATTCTTTGAAAGGTTACAAAATCAGAATTTTGTTTTTAAACTCGGGTTTACCGTTTTAGTCATAAAAATCATTTGGTGATAGCTATTAACATGAGGTCAGTGGGAGGACTTCATATATGATCCCTACTAGTGTATGAAACCTTAAAATGCACATATGGGGGTCAAAAATCAAAACCCACCTAAGAACAATAACCATAACAACAAAGCTAATCAACAAAACCAATCACTCAAAAACCACAACATGATCCCTATGGGATCATGTTTGGCCGCGGCTCAATCAAGCCACCAATGGTGTTCTTGGACAAAATTCCTAGTAATTCTATTAGTCTAAACACTATTAAACATATTGTATGTCTAATCCCATGATCAAACATGCAAGAACACAAACCTTGAATTTTATGTTTTTCTTAAAATCAATTGCATGAGCAAATAAAACATGGGTTAATGATAAGGGTTTATCAAGGATGATTTTGATATGATTTAATTGAAGGATTGAGCAAGAAAAATTGATCTATGGGGCTGTTTTTGAAGGTGTTAGTCGAACCAAGTGAAAGAACAGGAGAAAGAGTTCTAATTTTGGAAGGAAAAAAAATGACAGTTGTGTTTGGTGTGTGTGTTTGTTTCGACGGCCAAAGAGAAAAAGAAAAGGGAAAATGGGCTTGGCCTATTACTAAGTTACTTATTACTAATCAACTAAAGCCCAAAGTTAGAATTACTCCTAACCCGACTCGATTCCTAAAAGTCGCTAATAAATCCTATTCGGTGCAAATTTATTTACGTAAATACAAAATTTATAAAATAATATTTTTGACTAAATATAGTCGAATTATGTCGCCGTCGGTTCCTGTTCCATCGATCCGTCACGTTTTATAAAGTTTATGCGAGAGAGCGTTTAAATCAATTTTCATGACTTAAATTTAAACGGAAAAATATATAAAAATTTCCATAAATCCAAATAAATCATTTTAAATGAGTAGAAAAATAATTAAAATATAATATAATTAAAATTCACGAGAAAATAAATATGACCTTATTTTTACGGGTTTTACATCTTCACCACCTTAAGGGAGCGACGTCCCGGCGCTCAACTCACCTCATACTCGAGTTGATCACTACCCGGAAGGATGAGGGCATTCCTTATAAAGAATTCCTCACGTTCCCACGTGAATCTTGATCCACGATCTCCACTGGTTCTTTTACAAAACGCAACTTGTCGTCAAGTTGTATCTCACCAAAAAGGAATAAATAAATACTTATCCACCAATCACCCGTCAAGCCCGACACATGATAATTTTATGAATCACACGAAGCTCATTCGACGACAAGAATAGATGACAGGATTTTCGGGTAAGTCCAGTTAAAAGGAATGTTGAAATTTAAAGGATAGCCACTGGCCGGATAGCCATGGACACACATCAAAAGAACTAACAAGAAAAACATTTTCGTCATCGGAGGGTGCTCACACGCGGGTCCCTACTCAAAAGATAATACAAAGACGCCATCTCACTTTCGCCAACGCGCATTAAAGTTTCAATAAACATCGTCGTTGAAAGTCAAAAAGGTATTACATAATATGTGTTCTACATGATCGGACGTCATCGGATGATGCCGCCTCAAGTTCTCACAACTTACGATCATTTGACTAGATCACACACCATATAAGTACATAAAAGAAAAGGTCGAACATAAACATCGAGTATAGATCTCCACCGTTAATCATCAAGAAAACCTTGAATGAACACTTGATAATAACCACTTGATCTCAAGAGTCTTTCCACTTGCGGTGTCGGCTCCAACATCCTCATCGAGGTTGTAACGAATTTATTAACTCCATTCATTAAGAGATTCGGTCTTCAATCATTCCACAAGTACACGCATAAATCCTGATGACACTTATCGTTTCTTCTTATACACTGCTTCCCGAGATTCATTTTAAACTCAGAATAAAATAGTGATCTTCAATACGAGGAACAGAACGAGATAAAAATGAATTCAATAAACGCATAAACGAACAAGATGTGGTAAAATGATTTAAGGTTGACGATCGACGAGGGATCTCGACTCACGTAACCGTAAAACATAATAATTCGCAATACTAGAAAAATGAGAGCGAAGAATGAATTAAATATTAACATTAAAATAACGTTTGTCACAATTATCCGTCCCGGATTTGGTATTACCTTAAAACTCAGTTGAGGTACCTTCTTGATAAGGATGATATATTAAAAATAGAAGTTAAATAGCTTCATAATTTATTTTGGTTGTCTTAAGAAACTTTGAAAGAATGACATGAATTTATTAATTAAACTCATATTGATGGTTACATTTAGAAAATATAATTTCTAAATTAAATCATTATTAGGAATATAAATTAAACCGGTAATTTCATTACATTAAAGTAAAGTATGACAAGTTAATTAGTTCAAAAGATAGAGCATAATTTCATTTTAAACATTAGTTTTAGTTATACAAAATATGATGTATAAATTTGACCTTTTTCTTATGATAGTTATTTCATTAATTGAAAATTATTAGAAAATGTAGACAAGTTCCATAAAATTATTATAATTTGTAGAAATACATAAAGGTGTTTATTATTTTTAAATAAACATGGGATATATTCGGTTTGGAAATAATGGTCAACAATTAGTACGAAATCAGCGGTACAAAAAGAGGACGAAGAAATGTCGTATGAATTCTTAAAGAGAATAATAAAATAAAGGCGTTGATGGTAAGATGATAAGAAATAATAGATCAAACAAGTTGTCAAATTTGGTTAGTGCAGTCGGTGGTTCACCAATATCAGCTCATTAACTTAGCGGTGGTCGATACATGATCGGAAATAAGATCCATACAAAAATTTTAATCTAAGAAAATTCCTAATAATCACTTGTAAATAAAATAAATCAAATAGACGATATTAGTGTTTAAAGAGAGAAGTCAAAGCACGGTTCACAAGAGTGAATTTCGTGACAAACGAGAGTGACGGACGTCATCCCGGATATACGGAAATCACTCTAGTGATAATTCATTATTCACGTGCGGAGACATTCCAAAGATCTACCCAGTCGCATAAAGAAGATTGGACGAGAAGGAAGGATAAAACATCGAGACTTTCAAGTCATTTATCTACAGTCAGTAATTAAACGAAAGGTCAAAAGAAATCAGTTATAAGACAAATGAAGTAACAAGTAGAAAAACGATCATCGAGTAAAAACGTATTCGTAAACGCGTAATTTGTTCAAGAAAAGATAAGAAAACGTATGCGGATGCATAGAAATTGCGCCACTTGCATAAATTATAAAGGTTTTCAAAACTTCTTTTCACTTTATTTCATTTTATTTATCTTTATCATAATTACAAGTAAAAAGTTGATTATTATCAAGATTTTTAAGATGACTACTATTCAGCCTAGCATGGCTCCTTCTAAATTAGACATAGGTGATCAGGCCATGTATAATTTAGGAATAGCAATGCAGTGTTCAGTTTCGTCGAAAAGTATTACGTTTCTTATGCTTATATATAAACCATGTCATTTGTGAAATGGAATATAAAAATATTTTATAAATTTATAGGATACAAGTAATTTGTGAGATACTCAATAAGCAACTTTTAATGTTACGTAAAGTATTTAATAAGACCAAAGTAAAAACAATTGGTGAAAATAATCGTAAAACATTATCAGATTTATTTATAAGGTGACATTATGACAACGTGTAAAGTAGCCAAAGGTTTGCAAAAAGTAGCAAATAGTAGCTCATAAAACAACCAATGAAATGGTTACAAGTTGTTAAGGTTTCAAATGGTTATAAGGTTTAGACAAAAACACCATGAAACACGTGATAAGAATGTCGACGAAGAATGTGAAGGCAAAACTTCAAAACTCAACCCAAATCAATGGAAGGGTAGAAGAAAATAAAAATAAAATAACATCGAATGACAAATGAGTCATATATATAAAAAGAATAAATCAATCCATATGTGTACTCATCGTAAGTTACACGATACATACATGCTTTTAAAAAAATATATAATTCGTTTTCAAATTACACCACTAATCCGGTAATTGCTAATCATGTAAAGTTTTTGTTTTTAAACATTTTCACATACAACCAGTATTCGTTAGTTGTAAAATAGTATTCGTTAAAACTTTATGATCTCAAATGAACTGAAAAACGCTTAGAAACGTTTAAAAAAACATATTCCAATTTTTCTATCAGATTTGACTTTTTACGTTCAACTTTGACTTTTCAGATCTGACCCGACTAATTGGCCAACTAAATGACATTTTCAAGACTCGGAGTCTGAAGCAATTTTATGTAAAACGGCGTTTCAAGCAACTTTCTATTTTACCCGAAACCTGAAACTCAACAGAAAATGACCAAAATGCCCTTGCAAGCTGCTGCGCAGGTTTGACTGTTTTATTATAAAATGCAAGTTTTGACCCATCTATATTCGTTTTCAGAACTGGTTTCCCCACGCCAGAAGTAAAACGACATTTTAAACAACTTTTTATTTTTACACGAAAGCTGAAACGAACCAGAACTGGGCGATTTTCCCGTTTTTCGTTACTGCATCAGATCTGTAAAAAAAATGACGATTTAAAAAAAACGCAGGTTTTAGATTAGCTAGAAGACCCCTAAATATTCAGTTTCAAGACCACTTTCCACGCCGTAGACGTAAAATGACATTTTAAACAACTTCACAGTTTTACTCGAACCCTGAAACGGAACAGAAATGGACGATTTTGCCCCTGCAGATTCTGCACAGCAGTTAATTTTTTTTTTTTTTTTTTTTTGACATTACTAAAAGTTTAATCAAACTTTATTAGAATTTTCAATTATAACGCAATTTCTATTCCACGTCATCTAATATATTTTACCAACACTTTTAATGACCTAAAATTTATATACACACATGACTTGTGGATTTTACAACAGCGAAAAATAGATTATATAGGTGAGCACATAAAGAATATATGGCATAAAAGATTGCAAAAATATCAACAAGAAAACTAAGAAGCAAAATGGTTCATAACGTCCATCACTTAGATTTTGATATATAAGGTAAAGAATTCTCCTTGGCGGCACGATTCTCCAAAAACACGAAATGTACCGAGAAAAGAATGAAACATTAACTAGTCGCACTCCCGAATATGTAAGGTCATTATAAAATTTCAAAAATTATGAAAAATACGAATGGATGCATTTACATCAAAATATCTTTCAAAGTCGATATATATATATTTTATATCTCAATATATCTCAAAAATCTCGAATATCTCAAAGTATCTCAAAGTATTTATTAATAAAATACTTAACAATAATGCTTCTCAGATATGCATTAACAATAACATAAAAGTTACCTGAAGGCTTGGACTAGGAACACGAGAAGACTTAGAGCACAAAACACGGTTATAGTTTCGGTTTTTGAAAATAAAAGACCTAGTTCTCTATAACCTTAAGCTCTTGATACCAATCTTTAACACCCCCAAATTTACTAGCAGCGGAAACCAACCATTTGGGTGTTAAGAAATAGCACAATCACAAAAGACTATAAATAACAACTCTAAAAGAGACATTTTTAGATAAAGGGTTCCATTCATAAAGATCAGAGTACTGGTCCCACAAACCGTTACCAACATTTCTTACATAAAACTTTTAAAGTATATGAACATTTTAAAAGTAAAAGATAACTGAATGGAACGAAAACATGTTTTTCCAAAACTTTAGCGCTTGCCTCCTCGTCCATTCCAAACCTCCAGCATCCATCTTTATTTACCTGAGATAAACATGCTAAAAAGTCAACTAAAAAGTCGAGTGAATTTATAGAGTTTATAAGAATAATAAGTGAACACAAGAATTTTTAATCATCTGAAACTTATCACACAGACAAGTCATATATATATAGATAAATGCATTAAGCTCACGCCACTGAACGTTAACCAACATATCAAACCAAGTCACTTACGGCGCCCCTACTAACAGGTAATATTGTCATATACCAACGATCTCTTATACATAATATCCCTTTTAGGTGCTCACAAGGATACATACCCTAGGATAAGGCTGTCAAACCAAATAGATCTATCATATGTATTAGCGTTTACCCCTTCGAGTAATTAACAGTGCATGAAATTCAGGGACTTCATTAGACAATGGTACTTATGCATTTATCATCTCATTCGGGTCCAGCATACTGAAAACAACTTGTGTTCATTTTATAAAACAGCATGTATCCCCCTCGCGGGTTTAATAAAACATTTAAAGTTTAAAGGCGAGGCTATAAACTCACCTTTAGGCGAACGGAACGGATGAAGGATGAATAATGGAACCGGGCTGTATAAGGGTAGATAGTAGAACTCCAAGGCTATTCTTGACCTACAAAAGTGATCACGCCCCTTAAGTACGCGTTTTATATGCTTATAAAACAATTATATGAAAATAATTCGATAAAAATGTATTACGGGTAAAAATTTGCACCAACACCTAAGTCAAAGTGAACCAAGGCTAACCAAGGTTTATAACCTGTAGGAATTATGTATTCTATATGGTATAAGTGTTAAACCAAGTATCCAATACGGGTTGCACATAAACGCCTCAAGTTTACATAACAAAAGACGTAAAAGTCAAAATGATTCGGCGGGACTGTTTTGAGAAGAGTATATCTCCCAAACCATAAATCCAATAATTTTGGGATTTAAACCCCTGGAACACACTTGGAATCTAGTTTCCAAAATGTCCAACCATTCGATCTAAGAGTTTACGGAACTTTCTAAAAGTCCAAAACACTAACAGCCCTACCGTAAGAACTTAATGGTCAAACTGCACTAGTCAAACTTGGGATAAAATAACCCGTTAACCTATAAGGTTTAAGGGACTGAGATTTCCACCATTGGAAAGCCTCATGATTCTACTTTCGGCCCATACCAACCACGAGTTAATAGCTACTACCACTTAGCGGGAACGTTACATTCTTTGAAAGGTTACAAAATCAGAATTTTGTTTTTAAACTCGGGTTTACCGTTTTAGTCATAAAAATCATTTGGTGATAGCTATTAACATGAGGTCAGTGGGAGGACTTCATATATGATCCCTACTACTGTATGAAACCTTAAAATGCACATATGGGGGTCAAAAATCAAAACCCACCTAAGAACAATAACCATAACAACAAAGCTAATCAACAAAACCAATCACTCAAAAACCACAACATGATCCCCATGGGATCATGTTTGGCCGCGGCTCAATCAAGCCACCAATGGTGTTCTTGGACAAAATTCCTAGTAATTCTATTATTCTAAACACTATTAAACATATTGTATGTCTAATCCCATGATCAAACATGCAAGAACACAAACCTTGAATTTTATGTTTTTCTTAAAATCAATTGCATGAGCAAATAAAACATGGGTTAATGATAAGGGTTTATCAAGGATGATTTTGATATGATTTAATTGAAGGATTGAGCAAGAAAAATTGATCAATTGGGCTGTTTTTGAAGGTGTTAGTCGAACCAAGTGAAAGAACAGGAGAAAGAGTTCTAATTTTGGAAGGAAAAAAATGACAGTTGTGTTTGGTGTGTGTGTTTGTTTCGACGGCCAAAGAGAAAAAGAAAAGGGAAAATGGGCTTGGCCTATTACTAAGTTACTTATTACTAATCAACTAAAGCCCAAAGTTAAAATTACTCCTAACCCGACTCGATTCCTAAAAGTCGCTAATAAATCCTATTCGGTGCAAATTTATTTACGTAAATACAAAATTTATAAAATAATATTTTTGACTAAATATAGTCGAATTATGTCGCCGTCGGTTCCCGTTCCATCGATCCGTCACGTTTTATAAAATTTATGCGAGAGAGCGTTTAAATCAATTTTCATGACTTAAATTTAAACGGAAAAATATATAAAAATTTCCATAAATCCAAATAAATCATTTTAAATGAGTAGAAAAATAATTAAAATATAATATAATTAAAATTCACGAGAAAATAAATATGACCTTATTTTTACGGGTTTTACATGCTCCCCCTCAAATTAATGAGGGTTAGGTGTAGTGCTTAAGTATTATATGTTTGAAAGATTTCGAATCTCGTGAGAAATTCTTGAAAAATTTCATACTCTTGCACTACACAATGCCACAAAAGCCTATTATAAACATATTCACATAATTATAATATAAATACATATGGAGTGACCTGAGAGAAAACAATCCATATTAAATAGATCGTTCCGTAAGCCTGTGGTGTGCTCCATATGGTCTTCCACCTATGAATCGTTCAAGACTTCGTATCAACCGGCGCTTCCTTAATATTTCCTCGATCTTCTTCATCGCGTACCTAGCACCTTTCTTACATTGTTCTGTCCATGTGTACTTAATTGCTGGAAGCGGTAGTCCGACATTGAGAACAATCAGATCATCACGAACGTGTTTGAGTGTGCCATCACTGAATTTATGCAGTTCGGAAAATCTCATAAATTGCGTGACTCCTGTCTCGTTCGGATAGAATATCCCTGCTTCCAGTTTCAGAGTCCCCATATATGGCAATTTGTCTTTGTGGTATTGACTGAGCATAGTTGTATTAGGACGTTGCAAGTTAAGCTTCTGTTGGTAACTCTCCACACCAAGTTGAAAGTCTTCAACTCGACTTTTGATGACAATCCTTCGAGTAAACTGGCGAAGATTTGAACTTAATGCAATTACCATTTCAGGAGGTAAGTGATCGACCTTTTCTTGAACCAATATTAGTAGAAGATCTTCAGTCTTCAAGGCGAAGGTACTGGAGGTCACTTTCATTGATTCGGTATTGTTTTTCATCAGTGCGTTTAAAGCGATTGACATTCAAATAGTCATAAACAAATACCGTAGAAGTGGTGGCTCCTTGTATGCTTTTAATTCTACGATCTGATTGAACAGGAGAACTTGGTTGTGCACGATGGAAGTGGTTATAAGCTAACCTCTTCTTTGTATTCTAGTGAGAAGTTCCAAGTGCTGCGTGAGGATCATAAAATTTTAGCAATTTCTTTCGCCATATAGCATCAGGTACTTTATCTTCAATCCAATGTACATTCTCCAGATTTATCGCCTTGACTATGGTGAGTGATGTAGCATATTTCTTCGCGCCTTTTTCAAGATACTCGATATCATGACAGACAAAATACTCCATTGGAATAGTTTTAGAACCGGCAATAACTGTAGGTGTGAGAGCCTTTAACACTGGAGTCTGGATCCCTAAAGTCGTCGCTTTCATGGCCTTTGTAAGCTCATTGATGTGATATTCAGCCTCATTGTTGCTGATCTTCATGGTATCAAAGAAATCCACATCTGCGGCTGACAGTTTGAGAAGATCTGGAGTCATAGTGGTTTTCCCGTGAGTATACACAAGGAAAGCTGAAAAGTCGATCGGATTGTTGAGGAAGTTAGTCAGTTCGATTTTTGTTGCCGTTGAGAAAGGATGTTGTGGTGCAGCATTGGTAATCCATTGTTGCTCTTGTACAGTCTCGTCTATGACAAGAGATTCAGCAAAAGTCGGTTCTGGTATGTTTAAGTCTTCGACTTCCATGTCAGAATCATGCTGATCCGTTGTAGGAGGTGGATAGTTGGGTATAGTTGAATCATCTTCATGCATAGACACCGTGGGTTCGTGTTCATGGATAGACACTTGGGGTTCGTCTTCATGCATGGACACTTGAGGTTCATCTTCATGCACGGGTTCTACATGTGGTGAAGAAGAAACAGTAGTAGTAACTAGTGCAGTAGACATACATGTGTCTTGAGTTTGAGATTCTCTGGAGATGAATGTACCATGGAGGTGCTTTTGACGATTTTCTCTATAAACATCATCACTTGTTAGTGATATGCATGGTGAATCCTCTTTGCTGGTAGAAGTGGTTTCATCATCTCTTTCATCATCTTCTTGTTCACTCTCCATTGGTGCTGCATCCACATCCTTTTCTTTGGTTCCAGTACGACTTTCTTCTTTTTCTTCAATACCCTTCTCATATTCCTTATCCTCTTCACCCTGTTTTGACTCTTCTCCAGTTTTACCCGTATTCTCGCCCTTATCACTCTTTCCCATACCATTTCCATCGCTATTATCATGATCATCATCCTCATCCCCATCATCCTCATTTTCATCCTCATCATCATCATTTTTACCATCATCTCCATCTTTATCCTCATTTCCATTACCCTCATTTTCTTCGTTTTTGACATCGTCTTCGTCTTCATCTTCATTCTCAGACTCTTCATCATCTACAGGTGTATCTTCAATGATGGTCTTTTTGAGATAATGTAGAAGTTTGCGTTTAGTCTTCGTTGTCTCAGAGCCCATATTGATCAGTCGAGTTTCTAACAATTTCATTAATTGAAGATCAGATAAACTTGTGGTGAATAGAGTTGGGAGCTCTTGATCGACATATGACTTCACTTAACGTTGAATGATGTTGGTCATGTGATCATCAATGGAATTGATAAAAGCAGCATTTTCTTTTTCACGTGCATCCTTTTCTTTAAGAAGCTTTTTATGCTGACTTTTAAGTTTTGAGACGGTTTCGGATATCTTCTTGAGTTTAGACTCGGCATTTTGTCGTTCTCTGAGAGCTTGATCAGGTATCCTTCCATTCGGCAATTCAATTTGTTTTGCCAGATCCTCCAATTGTTTTTGAAGGGTCTGAATGATTGGATCATTAACCGTGAGAAATGGATTGGAGGTGGATGATACTTGTTGTGCTGTAGCTGATGGAGGAGGTGTAACCACGAGTGTTAGAGAGGTTGTGGATGATACAGGTTGTTCAAGGATTGGTGACGGTGTTGTGATAGTTAGTTGGGCGGTGGTTGGTACTTGTTGTGAGATGATTTGTGGCGGTGTAGGTTCAGTCATTAGGGCGGTAGTTGGTACAGGTTGTTCAACAAGTTCAGGTGTGGGAGTTGGTGTGATGACATTGGTGATGACCGTTGCATGAGCCAGAAGTAGACTTACTTTGGAGTTGAGTTCCTAGAATGAGAGTTGCATGAGAATCGTCATTAATCAAAGTGCAAGTTGGTTCCGGTAATGATGTGGTGATATTGGCATCATGATACAGTATGTTTATTTCTGTGTTGTCACTGCCACCACCCTCTTCACTATGCTCACGACTTTCAAAGTTGAAGTTACCAACATCTTCATCATTAGGATCTTCATAAAATAAAATATCATCATCGGGGTTGCCAAATTCATCTAAGTCATCAACCGGTGTTGAGCCTGAACCCTTAGATTTCGCGAAAGCCTCCTCTCTGCTCCACTGAAGGGTGATACGTAATTGTTTGGCTGGAGAAATGGTTTCTTGAACTGGTTCAGCTGTAGCAACAAGTGCTTCTTTACCTTTGGTTTGCTTTGATCTCTTTGTCCTTTTTAGGGATACTTCTTCCTCTTCATCCTCAGTGTGGATCAACTCATCTTATTCTTCTTCATTTTCATCATATAGGTGCTCTTTCCCTGTGCCTTTATCTTTGGAAGAAGAAATCATTTGGCGCTTGGCAGTCCTTTTCTTCCGTTTACCTATTTGTTTCTCAGAAGGATCTGCATTTGCCCTTTTAATCTGTGCTTCAATATCCTGGGGCATCTCTTGGTAGGGGTCACTTTCCTTGATCCCGTCATTGATCATGATGTCTGGCACAAGAGCTGGTCGTAATGAATACTTTGTGAATTGATTATCAGACGTCATTTGGTCCAACACATTGTCTCTATCTTGAGTATGATAGAAGAAATTTCCACGAGGATCAATAGCTGGGTCACTCTTCATAAAGAAATTGATTATGAGTTTTGTGAACTAATACACGGCTTTTGACACCCCGTATAAAAATTATGTTCGTTGTATTGGTCTAATCGAATTGATTACTGGTTCTAAGTGTGACTCTATTATCTTTTGGTGGAAAACAAAGGTTGTCGTTGTAGTATATGAAAGTGTGCAAAACAATTAAAGTAAATGAGCGTTAATTATAAAGGGCGTGAAATTAATCTAAACTAATTAAATCTAAAGGGTGCAATATTTAAAAACTTTGAAAAGTAAATTAATTAAATGACTAAAAATAAAAGCGTGATGAGAATTAAAATTAGACAAAGTATTAAATTTAGAATGTAAAAATTTAACAAGACAAAATATAAAAATCAACACCCAATCGGAATATATACCGATCAGACTCACCTTGATCGGAATGTACCTCGTCGGAATCCACTTACCGTCCTGTCGGAATGTCGATCGGAAAACCAAATCGGAATATGTCACCTTTCAGATCGGAATACCCAAACAACCCCAGATCGGAATGTGTAGAAACAACTCAGATCGCAATGCGTCAGATCGCAACCCTGATCGGAATGAGCTATCAGAATAAAAAAGTGCAACCTGTCGGAATGTACAAATCTATCGGAATGTAGTTGGGGAAAATTGGGCAGCACTTCGACTAAGTAAACCTCAAGAGCCGTCGGAATGTGCGATCGCAATGTGCGATCGCAATCCCAGATCGGAATGAGGGTGATGTTACTTCTATCGCAATCCCGGATCGGAATGCAACCCTTTGTCCAAACCTGTCACGATCGGAATGTGGAGAATGCACCCGTCGCAATGTGTAATTAACCCTTACTTTCCGATGGAATGCAAATTCGTATTAAGCTCAAATCCAAATAAGCTAATTCTAATAAGCAGTAACAAAGAACTTGAATGAAATGGAACCAAAACGAGATAAAAAGTTAAAAAGTTAAAATCTTTCAAAATTTAAAAGACGAAACTAAATGAAATTAAAACTTAAAAAGTAAAACTTTAAAGAAAAATTTTAAAACACTTAAGCAAAATACCAAATAAGCACACGAGGTTGTCAAACTCGTAGCTTATTTCGTATGAGGACTTAAAAGGAAAAAGAAACGACAATACTTTGAATCAAATAAGCAAATGGATCAAGCAAAAACTTGCTTAATCCGAAATTGTAACCGAATCAAAAAGAAGAAGAGTAGAATGAGATTGATAAAAAGAACTTGATCAAAGATGAATAAAGATTAAAGCAACAAAAATTTAAAGAACACAAATTAAAAACACTTACTTGGAAATTAAAGAATAATTAAGGTGCAAAACATGTATTTAAATGACATGAAAAGTAAATGACAAGATATGAAAATGGTGGAAGACTAATTGTCACCTTAGCCAACAAAATGAAAATGATTAACATCTAATCTATATATAGGGGAGGATTAGGAAGCTTCCTCCCCTCCTTCATTTTCTCTTAATTGCATCATCTGGCCCTTCCTTCTTAATCTCTTTGTTAATTGCATGCTTAGTCCTTTTCTTCTTATCTTCTTTAATCTTGGACTTTTAATGACTTTCGGCTCGGGATTTCTTTGAACTCGTCTTTTAATTCTTCAATAAAGTAGACTTGAGTTCTTCAGCTTTAAGTAAACTTCCGTCTTTCGACTTTTTCTTCGATAAATCTTCAGAATTGGTCTTGGACTTCCGTTCTTTTTGCACTCTTGACTTCTCGACTTCATCTTTCATCTTTTTCTTCAATAAAAGTCCGTAAATGCCCGTGAATGCTCCACTTTTCACCTTTTCGTCCTAAATCACAACAAAAACACAAACCACGCATAATTCCGACATAAAAGACATAAAATACACGTTTTGGCTCGGTTATTATTGTAATTAAGTGGTAGAAAGGATGGGTGTTTACACACCTATCAAATCCCCTACACTTGACCATTGTAATGTCCTCATGCAATGCATTAGTTAAAAAGCACGTTTACACTTTTCATCATAATCAATCCATAGTGGCCTTTATTAAAAAGATAGAAAATTATAAACATTAAAAGTAAAGAAATAAAAAGCATACCTTGGGTTTTGGAAATGTCATGAATAATCATCATCCTCAAGTTTTCACTTTCTCCAAACCAAGCTTAAAAACGAGATCATTGTTATTATAAGTTAGTAAACTAACACGAACTCATGTGGGCCAATTACTTACTTAGACTCCCTTATTCCTAGGGGTATCTCTTATATTTTATTATTGTCTTGAATGATCACGAGGATGCATTGTTGACTTATTTCGATAGTTATTTAGTCCGAAAATAAAGTGGACGATTTAATCAATAGTTAGCTAAAGGACAAAATCTTTTAAAACTGCTTCTCGGGACCTCATAAAGTTCATATCTTGGCATAACTCGCTTCGCGATTTGAGACCTTTCTCGGACCGATATTTGGAAGCGACTTCATACTTCAAACCTTGAGAGACGTTCATGAAATTATGGTCTTCTCTTCATAATGGAATTTCTTCACTTGAAATTTTGAGAGATTCTTCATATATCGACCACAACTTCTTCATTTTTCTCCAATCTTTATTTTGGACTTCGATATACAACGATCCGCCTCCTTTTATGACTTGGATCTATTTATCCTCATACCTTGCTAGGGTCTTTTCGGATACACTTCTCCATGACTTTTGGGGAGTATTTGCTTTTCGTCGTGTGTCTCGATCCTTCATATTGATTTTCGATAAATGAGTCTTCACATCACTTTGGATCTTTAGCAACAAAATATAGCCCTCATGTCTTGTTAGGACCTTTTTGGACTCGCCAATCTTCGCAT
Organism: Glebionis coronaria; assembly: GCA_025667525.1. Classification (NCBI taxonomy): domain Eukaryota; kingdom Viridiplantae; phylum Streptophyta; class Magnoliopsida; order Asterales; family Asteraceae; genus Glebionis; species Glebionis coronaria. The sequence continues at coordinate 306,277,078 of CM046874.1, forward strand.
CCCGCTTCAATAAGTTATGCCTTGGCTATGAACTCTAATCCATACCGAGCAACTTTTAAACGATCTTGGGCTAGAAGCTAAGTAACCTTTTAAATCGTACAACCTTATTTATTGCAGATAAATCTATTAGCAGGCGATGGGAGAATAGGCTTATAATTAAGTCACATAAATTCACGAAAGAATACCGAACTTATAATTGGCTCTATCATCTCTCGTTCTCCACAATTTAAAATCTCAAGTAATGAGACTCGTGGATGCTTAGCCTATTAAATCAAAGTTTTGGGTTTTCGAGTCGCCTATAGGATCTTGCAAATTCTTAGACTTTTTCAAGTTTAGAAATCGCATTTTAAAGTTCCCTTGATAAACGACTCTCTAGGATCATTTATAGGAACTTGCGAAAAGTTCTTGTTATTAACCCGTGAGAGTTAAGACTTTCGCGTTTTATAGCTCCCTATATAAAAGCGTAGCAAAACTTGACTTAAACACGTTAAGGATACTAGCTAGAGTAACTTAGATAAGTAAACTCGGGTTGAGTCAAAAGATTCACAATGTTCGAAAATTAAAACCACTTTATTAAACATTTATTCTAGCAAAGAAAGAAAATAACTATACAAAGGGCAAAACTTAATAGGCCGAATAAGATCAAAAATTTTGAAAAATGTCGAAAAAATGATTTTCCGGTTAAAATGAGGACAAATACAAGGAAAAGGCCACTTAACTTCGATAGAAGTCCCCCTTACACTTAAGATAAACATTGTCCTCAATGTTTAAGCATGTGGGAGTAAACTCCCCTACACTTAGGACATTGTGCACTTTGTTTAAATCTTGCTAAGGAAAGGACAACTAAAGAGATTCCTATTTTAATATTGGAAAATATAAAATAGAGAATCGAAAAGAGTTTAGGATAGAACCGGGAAGAAGTGAACACGGAATCACGGGTCGTCAAGAATCATCAAGAGTGGATCATTTAAGCTCGAATCCCTGATTAAGAGAGAGAGGAGAGGAAAGCAAACCAAAGGGTCTCCCCTACACTTATGATAAAGAAAGCTAAAAGATAGATGCATGGGTTTCCTCCCAAGAAGCGCTTGATTTTTGATTACCGACTCGTGAGCCTGACTCGACCTTGATCATCATAGGAAGAAGCATAAAACATATCCACCAGGATCAAAGACATAGTTTTCGTCCATCAAATAGCAGAGGCTTAAGGCGAACAAGGCAAGCCAAAGAAGAAGAGGCAAGGTTCCCTTAAGCAGCGATGGAGCACGGTGGAAGCAAGGGTGAAGTGGTGCAAGCAGATTTCCATAAGTTCCAAAGATATTTCCTTTTATTTCATCAGGTGGATACTGAGATGGCTGTAGAATATCAATACCAGGGTCGAACACCTTTTACTTTAAGGGAAAATAGCACTCAGGCTCAGCAGAATGGGAAGAAGATCCGCGAAGAAGCACAACCTCGTCCTCAGAAGGGGGACAAAGAGGTGTTAACTCATACGTGCTGCGGATATCGGTGTCGACCGGTTTCTTCTCCTTTGACAGAATGTGCTTCAAATTCAAAGTAGGATCAAGACGATAATCTTCAAAATCATAAGGAGGAGCATCACTCTCATGAGGGAAGTAAGTGTTGAGAAACGTAGAGAAGTCTTCCTCAAATGAGTAATCGTCCAAAGTAGGATCGAGTGATGGCGGAGGATCTTCATCGTGAGAAGAATCGCTCGAAAGAGTATCAGCCTCATCAAAATCATCGTATGTGGGCAGCTCGGGATACTCAGAAGTAAGGTCATCATAATCATCCGAATCTGAGCTAGAATCATCATCATCATAAGCATCAAAGACCGGTGGAGAATCATAAATGGGAGAAGCGTCCAAATTGGGGCGAGAATCATCCACATCATCATGAAAGAGTGGATTATCAATGCAAGAGTCGAATAGAGGATTGTTGTAGACAACAAAGTCATCATGCACATTAATCATATTCACAGATTCTCGGCCTCCAAAGGATTTGCCTGTAAGCTTACCCATTTTAAAAATTTGTGCATCATCCCCGACTCTTAAGATTAACTCACCTTCGGCAACATCAACTAAAGCTCGTCCGGTTCTCAAGAATGGCCGACCAAGTATTAAAGGAATACGAGGGTCCATTTCATAATCAACAACCACAAATTCGACCGGGAAAGTAAATGTGCCAACTTTAATAAACACATCTTCGGCTATACCAACGGGGTAAGCGAGAGTGCGGTTTGCAAGTTCAAGAGTCATCTTTGTTGGAGTGAGGTCGGGCAATGATAGTTTTTTCCAAACACTCAATGGCATCAAATTAATACTGGCCCCGAGATCAGCAAGGGCAGTAAATTCTTCAGTTTTGTTGAAAACGCAAGGCAACACAAAACGACCGAGATCTCCAAGCTTTTCCGGAAGTTCTTTAAGAATAACTGCAGAGCAGTTTTCATTTAAGCGTGTGTTGGCGAGCTCAATCAGCTTCTCCTTCTTGTTAAGCAATTCCTTAAATGCTTTGAAAAATTTCGGCATATGGACAAGTGCTTCAAGAAAGCTAATGTTGAATTTCATTTGAGAGATCATCTTCATATAGCGCGACACTTCAGAGTCATCCTTGGTTAGCATTTTGGTCTTGCCTAAACGAGAAGGATAAGGGATATTGGGTTTGGGTGGTGAAGGTGCAGGTGTAGGTAAAGGTTGAGATGTTGAAGGTCCTTCCTAGGTACATCGTCATGAAGAGGCGGAGACGGTAATGGTGCACTAATACTAGGTGTAGGAGGAGTAGGGATAAATGGTGGTGGAGGAGGTGTAGATGATGGGGGTGGGATCGGTGGATCGACAATGCTAATTCCACCACGAGTAGTAATAGCACTCACATTTGCTCGCGGATTGGTGACGATGTTTGAAGGTAGAGAACTTGAAGTAGAAGGTTGAGCTGCGGGCAAGAAACTAGCAAGCATATTCTCCAAATCATTGGTTTGATTGCTGAAGGAGGATTGAATATTATCTCGAAGATCGGATCTAATCTCATTTCCTTACTTTGTGATATCTCCTTTAAGATTGATAATTTGGCTCTGCAGATTTTTGATTTTCTCACCTTGGGTTCTCATTATGGCTTCAATATCGGGATTAATGGGTAGGCCTTGTTGAGCGGGTGGGTGATAAGGATTAGAAGCTCTTGGTGGGATTTGGTTGCTTCTATTGTAGTTGTTGGCGGGGTTTTGGTTTTGAGGAGAAAAACCGGGTGAAAGGTAATTGTTTGGTCCGTAACTCAGCAGATTTCTATCCCCTTGTGGTCGAGCTTGGTAATTTTCCGGTGAATAATTACCATAAGATGCATACATATTTTCCGGATTTCCTTGTGTCGAAGGACAATCGGTGTATGAGTGAGGACCGCCGCATGTTTCACAAGGATTAGTAACCGCTTTAACTTGTTGTTGTTGTTGGTTTGAAGCGAGAAGCGTGATACTTTTGCTCATTTCAGTCATCATGCGGGTGAGTTCGGTCATCTCGGGGTTTGTTGAAGTAGAAGAAACATTGACTCTCGGGTTGTTCCTTGAAGAAGCAGAGGAATCCCAGTTTTTGTGGTGAGTAGTCATGTTCTCAATAAGCTCTCTACACTCCTCGGGTCTCCTTTTCATGAATGTGCCACCGGCGGCTGCATTAATCGTATCACGATCGCGAAAAGTCAAACCGTTGTAGAAAGTATCTATTAAGGTCACAGGGAGCATGTTGTGGTTTGGACAACGATCAATCAAGACATCATATCTTTCCCAAGCATCAAAAAGGGATTCATCAGGATCTTGCATGAAACCGTTGATTTGATTGCGAAGGCTCGTGACCATGGATGGTGGAAAGTAGCGCGACAAAAAGCGTTTAGTCATGTCATCCCAAGTGTGAATAGAATTCTTTGGGAAACGATCAAACAATTTCTCGTCATGATGTGATAAAGTATGTGGGAAGAGTTGTAGGCGAAGAACATCGATTGTGGCACCAGGCAACTTCATGCTTTGGGTGATTGTAATGAACTTGTCGAGGTGTTTGTTGGCATCATCATTAGGCATTCCGGCGAATGGATTAGTTTGCACTTGCTGAATCATGTGGTGCTTCAACGAAAACTCTGGAGCGTTGATTTGCATCGGCGCAATCGGTCCTCCTCGTCCAAACATGGTAGGTTGACAAAGTTCCTCCATTGTCCGAAGATCGGGTTGTGGAAGAACATTGTTGTTATTGTTGAGGTGCGGTGGATTATTGTTGTTTACACCTGACATAGCTAAATCTTCTCGAGTCTCGGGCTCTTGATAATTAGAAGATCTAGTACGCATACACCTGAAAATGCAAAAGAAAAAGAAACCAAACACAAAGACAATATATATACACAATAAAGATAAAATCTTTTTGGATTTTTGAAAATTTTTAATTTTTATGGATTTTTATCAATTTTTTATTTTTTTGGATTTTTTGAATTTTTTAAGCAAGAAAATAACGCTCACAAGTGAACGGATCCCAAAAAGCAACGCGTCTCTCACAGAAAACCGTTAATCTTTACGAAAAGAACCGGCAGCGGCGCCATTTAATACACGGCTTTTGACACCCCGTATAAAAATTATGTTCGTTGTATTGGTCTAATCGAATTGATTACTGGTTCTAAGTGTGACTCTATTATCTTTTGGTGGAAAACAAAGGTTGTCGTTGTAGTATATGAAAGTGTGCAAAACAATTAAAGTAAATGAGCGTTAATTATAAAGGGCGTGAAATTAATCTAAACTAATTAAATCTAAAGGGTGCAATATTTAAAAACTTTGAAAAGTAAATTAATTAAATGACTAAAAATAAAAGCGTGATGAGAATTAAAATTAGACAAAGTATTAAAATTAGAATGTAAAAATTTAACAAGACAAAATATAAAAATCAACACCCAATCGGAATATATTCCGATCAGACTCACCTTGATCGGAATGTACCTCGTCGGAATCCACTTACCGTCCTGTCGGAATGTCGATCGGAAAACCAGATCGGAATATGTCACCTTTCAGATCGGAATACCCAAACAACCCCTGATCGGAATGTGTAGAAACAACTCAGATCGCAATGCGTCAGAGCGCAACCCTGATGGGAATGAGCTATCGGAATAAAAAAGTGCAACCTATCGGAATGTACAAATCTATCGGAATGTAGTTGGGGAAAATTGGGCAGCACTTCGACTAAGTAAACCTCAAGAGCCGTCGGAATGTGCGATCGCAATGTGCGATCGCAATCCCAGATCGGAATGAGGGTGATGTTACTTCTATCGCAATCCCGGATCGGAATGCAACCCTTCGTCCAAACCTGTCACGATCGGAATGTGGAGAATGCACCCGTCGCAATGTGTAATTAACCCTTACTTTCCGATGGAATGCAAATTCGTAATAAGCTCAAATTCAAATAAGCTAATTCTAATAAGCAGTAACAAAGAACTTGAATGAAATGGAACCAAAACGAGATAAAAAGTTAAAAAGTTAAAATCTTTCAAAATTTAAAAGACGAAACTAAATGAAATTAAAACTTAAAAAGTAAAACTTTAAAGAAAACTTTTAAAACACTTAAGCAAAATACCAAATAAGCACACGAGGTTGTCGAACTCGTAGCTTATTTCGTATGAGGACTTAAAAGGAAAAAGAAACGACAATACTTTGAATCAAATAAGCAAATGGATTAAGCAAAAACTTGCTTAATCCGAAATTGTAACCGAATCAAAAAGAAGAAGAGTAGAATGAGATTGATAAAAAGAACTTGATCAAAGATGAATAAAGATTATAGCAACAAAAATTTAAAGAACACAAATTAAAAACACTTACTTGGAAATTAAAGAATAATTAAGGTGCAAAACATGTATTTAAATGACATGAAAAGTAAATGACAAGATATGAAAATGGTGGAAGACTAATTGTCACCTTAGCCAACAAAATGAAAATGATTAACATCTAATCTATATATAGGGGAGGATTAGGAAGCTTCCTCCCCTCCTTCATTTTCTCTTAATTGCATCATTAGGCCCTTCCTTCTTAATCTCTTTGTTAATTGCATGCTTAGTCCTTTTCTTCTTATCTTCTTTAATCTTGGACTTTTAATGACTTTTGGCTCGGGATTTCTTTGAACTCGTCTTTTAATTCTTCAATAATGTAGACTTGAGTTCTTCGGCTTTAAGTAAACTTCCGTCTTTCGACTTTTTCTTTGATAAATCTTCAGAATTGGTCTTGGACTTCCGTTGTTTTTGCACTCTTGACTTCTCGACTTCATCTTTCATCTTTTTCTTCAATAAAAGTCTGTAAATGCCCGTGAATGCTCCACTTTTCCCTTTTCGTCCTAAATCACAACAAAAACACAAACCACGCATAATTCCGACATAAAAGACATAAAATACACGTTTTAGCTCGGTTATTATTGTAATTAAGTGGTAGAAAGGATGGTGTTTACACACCTATCATGAACCTTGGAAATAGAAGATACAACGATTTCTTCTTGGAGCTTGTGAATTGATGGCAAAATTCCTCCCAAAGTTGTAGTGCATAGTCCACTTTATTTCTAGTGTAGAGACCCCAAAAGATATTAGCCTGAGGGGGTCGCATTGCGTCTGAACCACGAACCTTCAAAGTAAGACTCTTTACTATGATAGTGACAACTGCTTTCCATGGTTGCCCAATGTGTGACGTGTTAAACCGAGATAACTGACCAATTTCACCTTCATAGTTCATAGCTCGAATTACACCAAGCATTTCATCTGTAGTTGGGTTAGGCACAAAATGTTCTTCTTTTGATAACTTAAGGAGCTTGAACAATTGCCTAAATTGACTCAAGTCAAGTGTCATGTTAGTGTTGTTGAGCTTGAAGGTGATAATCCTCTTTGACAATTGTTTTCCCTGTGAAATTGTGGCTGTTGTCCAAAATTCGTACATGTATACTTCAGGAGCTGATGCTGTGGCACGTAATGTATCCTTTATCGGTGAACTATCCAGGATATCCATTGCGACTTTGAATGCCGCCAAAGTGGGATCAAAGTCGTCTTTTAGAAGAAAATTGTTCGGTGCATGTGGCATTATGGCACTAAGGTGGTGTTTGTTTTTTAATAAATGCCTCTTAATAGTATCTTAATCTGATTCATTCAAATGTGGTCAGGCATTTCAGCCATTAAGACTGTTTGTTTTTTTCAAGTCATTCAGAGGCAGTAAGAGGCAATCAGTATTAAGAGTGTTTGTATTTTTATGATCATTAAGAGGCAATAAGATGTACAAACCTCTTACTCATATTTTATTCAAATCAAAGGTTCGGTTTCAAACTCATATATCTCAATTCTAACGTGAATCATTTAACTAATCGTTTTAAAAGTTCAATTTAACTTCGACGCTTTTATTTTTGCCAAAAGAACATGAAATTGCATGTTTTGTTTAAAATATTTTAAAATTTAAATTAGTTATACTTAACAAAAGTTATTTTTTATGCAAATACAATCATTTTATATTTAAGTTGTAATATAGTATAACACAAATAGATATTTTTATAAAAACAAACAGTTTTATTTGAATCAGATTCAGATTTTTAATCCACTTATTCAGATTCAGATGGGTATGAGATTCAGACTTTTCCACCGCATATTTAAATTCAGATGTGCGAATCAGATTCAGATTCAAAGCCTCTTAATAAACAAACAACACCTAAGTGGAACAAGGGCAAGATCAAGTTGTTTTTGTTGTTCTTCGTCTATCGACATTTTCCTGCTTAGATAACATAGATACATTTGATATATACTCACATACATATCATATAATCAATGCAAATTCCGTATCATAATAAATGTAACACAACAATTGTCACCACATATTATAGAATAACATGATACAGACATAGTTCATATAGAATACAATCATACATTCAGATTCACACCTAAAATTATGACAATATACCACAGACATTTTATTCTAATGAGATAATGACCTAGCTTTGTTGGGTCAAAAAGTTGATGTGGCAGAAACTCAAAAACGAAGAAAACATGAAGATTTTGTCTAAGCGTTGTCAAGAGCAATCCAAGCGTTGACAAGAGCAAATCCAAGGTTGACAAAGCAAGCATTTTCATGTACAATCCAAGCATTGTCATGTACAATGTAAGCATTATTAGAAACGTAGACAAAGAAGCTTATGGAAGCTTCTATTTAGATAAACATGTAAGATATATTATGCATAAGCTTATTTAAATAGAAGATTTACTTGTTTATTTGATTTTATCTCTTGTAAACCCTAATCCTTACACTATAAAAGGAACCAAGGGTCTTAGGTTTTATTCATAACTTATATTCACAATGTAAACCTAAAGCGTGTGTCGACTAGGTGTGGGATTCAATGTACACACACCTAGTGATTGTTTCTTATTAATATAATGAACAATCCAATTGTTTTTAATTCATGTCTTGTGCCTAAACACCTTGTTAATGTGTTATGTTCTAATTCTGCTTTGATTATTTAATCATATGAACATGATGCATTCCTAGTAGCTTAAAAGATCCGGAAACCATGGTTTCCACAATTGGTATCAGAGCCTCGTGGCTCGTGATGCTAGGACCAACAAGGTGTTCGTGTATGGTGAAAAGAAGAAAAATCCGTCTAGGGTTTTTCTGGACGTTTTTGTGTGCGCAGTAGTATTTAGAAGGCCATAACTTTTTATTGAACTGTTGGATCGCCATGAAATCTTTTATGTGTGTTCTACACACATATATCTAGATATCCACCGGAGGGATTGTCGAGATCTATCTCCAAGAAAAATTATTAAGCGTCAAAGTCAGTAGGGGTCATATGCTGTTTTCTGTGAACAGTAATAGTAAAAACGCGATTTCTCCTTCGTCAACCGTTGAATCGTCGTGAAATTCTATCTGTAGGTTCTTGACACTTGTGTCTAGGATCTCACCGAAGGGATCTTCGATCTGAGTTCTCATGAAGAAGTTATTCGATGTCGAAGTTCACTGCAGTTTATGGTTTTCACATAAAATCATGATTTAGGGTTTATAAAACCCTAGATCTATTAACCGCTGACATGTGTTATTTAGACGCTGATAGATGTTGGTGTGACGCTGATAGATGTTGGTGTGATGCTGACAAGGCATGGATGAGACGCTGATGGCCAGGCGCTGACAGGTACAAAGTTGGCGCTGACAGGAATAAGTTAAGCGCTGTTGGGAAGCGCTGACACTTATTGTCCGATATATACATTTTCAAACGCTGACAAGTGTTGTCTGATATTGGACAACACACAGTGTTAATATCTTGGACAGTGAAGGATATTGGACAACAAAAGGAATAGTTGCTGTTTGAGAAAATTGATACGTTTTTAGCACACAAAAAGGAGGAATTTACACACGAAGGTACATGAAATCTCCGTTTTCATATAGAATATCAAGATGATATTTATGGCTCGGATATTTTTAAAAGGTATTAATGATTTTAATGCGAGTTAGCAACAATTTGTGAGGTAATTTATTGAATTTGATTATGTAATCAGGGTAGCCTTGTAAAAGAGTTATCCGCCTAATTCCTTTTACATATGATATGAAGATTAAGAATCATCATGAAGAGGTGTTAGCTTAAGGGGAAGAATTCTTATGATAAGTTTGATGTTTAAAGAATATTTTTGCGAGTTTGTGTTCTATCATATCTTAAAGTCATGCACTTCCAGCCACTGACTTTTAAGGTAACTTGTTCGTGCTTTACATGGTTGGTGACGAAGACTTGTCATAACACTTGAAGGAGTTACATTATCGTGCTCAGTGTCACACAAAGGATGAGAATATTGACAAGGGATCGAGGTCCACTTATAATTTGCTATAGGTATAAGTTCTTCATCACGTTGATAGTACATGACATGGAACACAAGATTGGGTTATTCTACTTCTACATCAAAAATATTATATTTGTTTTTCTTCAAGATCATTACATAGAGTCTACATTTAGAGAATCTTCAAAGATTACATACATTGTTTACTTTCCTATTGATGTGACAAAAAGGGGAAGACATACATGCTACATTTGAGGGGAAGCAATTTGAAGATCATGTACAACTTACAAGAGACACACAAAGAGTTTTGCCGACATCAACTAGGGGAAGATTGTTGGGTCAAAAAGTTGATGTGGCAGAAACTCAAAAACGAAGAAAACTTGAAGATTTTGTCTAAGCGTTGTCAAGAGCAATCCAAGCATTGACAAGAGCAAATCCAAGGTTGACAAAGCAAGCATTGTCATGTACAATCCAAGCATTGTCATGTACAATGTAAGCATTGTTAGAAACGTAGACAAAGAAGCTTATGGAAGCTTCTATTTAGATAAACATGTAAGATATATTCTGCATAAGTTTATTTAAATAGAAGATTTACTTGTTTATTTGATTTTATCTCTTATAAACCCTAATCCTTACACTATAAAAGGAACCAAGGGTCTTAGCTTTTATTCATAGCTTATATTCACAATGTAAACCTAAAGCGTGTGTCGACTAGGTGTGGGATTCAATGTACACACACCTAGTGATTGTTTGTTATTAATATAATGAACAATCCAATTGTTTTTAATTCATGTCTTGTGCCTAAACACCTTGTTAATGTGTTATTTTCTAATTCCGCTTTGATTATTTAATCATATGAACATGATGCATTCCTAGTAGCTTAAAAGATCCGGAAACCATGGTTTCCACAAGCTTTAGTTCCTTAAGGATTTGGGTTTCCTGGTTTTCATTACCACAACCTCAGTAGGCCTTGGTTTAGCTTCAACCACAACCTCAGTAGGCTATGGTTTAGTTACAACCACAACCTCAGTAGGCCTTGGTTTAACTTCAACCACCACCTCAGAGGGTTTTGGGATAACCTCAACCCAAATTTCAGTAGGCTTGAACTCAGGGTTAGACAAGATACTCTGTCTTCCATGGCCTGAATGCAAAACACAAGACATTGAATAAGCAATTTTTATCTCTTTTCTTTACAGAAATGTCAACTTATTGAATAAGATGATTTTTTGTAATAAGAAACCTTTCAAGTATTCTTATGAGAAAAAAATAATTATTTCCTATATAGCTTGGTTTCGTTTTAATGGCCCTAATTTTCTTATAGCCTAAAAAACTTGGAATGCTATCTAAGACGAATTAATTGGTTCTGTCTTTGTTATGTTAACACATGAACAACTCTTAACCTAGCTGATTGTGTCTAAGTTCCACTTATCGCAATTCATCTAAACTATTAAAATATTAAAGTCCATCGTAATGACCTAACATGCATCATAATGTTAACCCTCATTGCAATCTAAAAGTCCGCTTATCGAAATCTTAATGTCATGTAAAGCAAAGCCATCTCAAAGCACCATCGCAAAACAAGCCATTGCAAAAGCTCCATCGCAATAGGCCATCGCAAGGAAGCCATCACAATAGCTCCATCGCAATAGGCCATCGCAAAGCAAGCCATCGCAACAGCTCCATCTCAAAAGGGATCACAATGTGCCATCGCAATGCATGCCATCGCAATAAGCCATCGCAATGTACCCATCGCAATGAGCCATCGCAATGAGTCATCGGAATGACCCATCGCAATGAGCCATCAGAATGACCCATCGCAATACAGCCATCGCAATCATGCGATCGTAAGAAGCCATCGTAAACTAGGGCGGTGTTTTCAATGCAACATTTCGATCGTTCGAAAATGGGACTTAGGCAATGTTTAGATCAAAATTGTGCAAGACCAATGTTTAGATAAGGCAGATAAGCAAAACCCCTTACCCAATTAACACTTTTATCACACATCAATTACAAACCCTAGTCTGATTTGATCATGATATACGGATTCGTTTGTGTAAGATATAACTATGAAATACACACGAAAACATGTTGAGTTAATTACCTAGATGATTTAGGTCGCAAGTGTAGAACACATAAATTGAAGCTTGAAGCTTTAACAATGGCGGATGGAGTTAAGTGTGTGTGTGTGTTGCGATAATGAAGAAACAGGGAGGGGGTAGTTATGTTTTGACTTTGGTCAAAGCAAGTTGCAATAAGTTGCATCTTGGACCGCCTGTTTGCAAGTTTTGCAATTTTGGCCCCCCCAGTTAGTAAAGTTGTTAAATCAATAATCCGTAACTTCTTATCTTGAAAAACTAACACGATCACATACACCTAACACTCAACTAACACGATCACAAGGCACACATAGCATATAATGATGAAGAAAATCGATTTGCATTTTTCTGAAAACCCGTTTTGAAGACTTGTTTAAACAATAATGATTTGATATTTGCTCCCCCTTAAACGCTGACACGTTTTCTATTTAAAGAGCTGTAGTCTTTGTTTTTAAAGAGACAAATATCAATGAAGACCTTTTCCGTTTAATGATTTTCTGAAACGATTCTGGTGGCAATAAGATTTCTCTTATTTTAACAAAATAAGTGCACTGAAGCGTACACTTATTTGTGTTAGACCAAGTTATAAAGTAAACTTGATCCCTTACAAGGTTTTAAAGTAAACCTTACCCGAGAAAATTAATTCCCGTTGTGAGCCAATGGTTTCAAAATAAATACATGACTTTAATGTGAAAAGCGGGTTGCAGTCAGAAATAACTACAAGCCATGTGGGCATGTTTTAAAATATTTACAACTTTCATACGGACTCTATTTATGGCACCGTGTCAATATTAATCAACATTTCTAAGGCCGTAAATATTACTGTACTAAAAGACATGCCCGATTTAAAATGAAAAATATTTTTGGATTTTCTTGATTTTATAATTTTTATGGTTTTTGTAGGTTTTATAATTTTGTATTTTTCTTTTGATGATTTATATATATATGATAATATACAAGATCACGATAAAAGGATACTCTAGAATAGTTTACCACCACTATTCTGTAGATTCTTCTACCAACTCCTTGAGTGTTGCTGGTGGGAATGATTTCATACCCAACTTTTCGATCAAAAACTCGATACGTCCTCGATCTAAGGCCTTTGTGAATATATCTGCCAGCTGATACTTAGTGTTGACAAAATACAGCTCAATTACTCTATTTTCCACTTGCTCTTTGATAAAGTGGCAGCGTATGTCAATGTGCTTCGCCCGGGAGTGTTGAACGTAGTTGCAGCAAAGAGCAATGGCGCTTTTGTTGTCACAGTACATCGGGATTTTGTTGAATCCAAGACCGTAGTCAGTTAATTGTGATCTCATCCAAAGAACTTGAGCAAAACAACCGGACATAGAAATGTATTCAGTCTCTATACTTGATATCGCAGCACTTTTCTGCCTTTTGGATGCCAACTAATAAGTCTATCTCCAAGAAGTTGCACACTTCCAGAAGTGCTACGTCGAGTATCTTGACACCCATCATAATCCGCATCTGCATATGATATTAGTGCAATAGAGGAATCCTTCGGATACCACAGATCACGATTAAGTGTTCCTTTAAGATACCGAAATATCCTTTTCACAACATGTAAGTGCTTTTCGGTAGGTCGAGCCTGACACCGAGCACACATGCATATAGCAAATTGCAAATCAGGCCTGCTAGCAGTCAGATAGAGAAGGGTGTCGATCATTCCACGGTAAAGTTTAAGATCGACAGCAATCCCATCCCTATCCTCATCTAACTTGGATCTCTCTACCATAGGAGTATCCACTGGGTCACAGTTTTCAAAATGATACTTTTTCAACGATTCAAGAGCATATTTGGATTGATTAATGAAGATGAGAAATTTGCATCCCTAAGAAAAATGAAATTTTTCCCATCGTCGACATCTTAAAACGTGTGGACATGATTTTCTCAAAATGGTCAGACAGTCTTTGAGTAGTGGCAGCAAGTATTATATCGTCAACATAAATTTGTACCAGTATCATGTAGTTGTCCTCCTTGAGAATGAATAATGTTGGGTCCACTTTGCCTTTGGAGAAGCCTTCCGAGATCGGATAAGACGATAAGAGATCGTACCACGCGCGTGGAGCTTGTTTCAACCCATAAAGAGCCTTCTTGAGCTTGTACACGTGATTAGGATACTCCGAGTTGACGAATCCAACAGCTGGCTTACGTAGACATCTTCCCTTAATTCACCGTTAAGAAATGCCGTCTTAACATCCATTTGGTAGACGATCATATTCATGTGAGCAGCATAAGCAAGGAATAGTCTAATCGCCTCTAATCGAGCAACAGGAGCAAAGGATTCTTCAAAGTCAATACCCAAAGCTTGTTTGTAACCTCGAGCAACCAATTTATCTTTGTTCTTTAACACACCACCTAACTCATCGAGTTTAACCTTATATACCCACAACAATGTAAGGATGTCAACGTTGTCGGGTAGAGGAACTAATACCCATACTTCAAGGCGTTGAAATTCATTAAGTTCCTCTTGTATGGCTTCAATCCATGATGATTGTTGCATGGCTTGTTACCAAGATGTAGGTTCCTTCTCGCAGAGAAATGCATCAAAGAAGCAATATAGTGCGTGCTCTTGGAGTTGATGACGTGTCAAGACTGGTCGAACTATTTCACAAATAATATTGCGGATTGGGTGATCCTTTATCCATTTAGTGTTGTGATTTTCAATCCGTGGTGGTCTGGAGTAAACGATTGCAGGCCTCTAAGGTAGATGCACCGTTAGGGTTTTTGGGTATTTGTGAACCAAAGAATGGAAGCTCTTTTAGGTGAGCAAGTTCCAAATCGTGATCATAGAAATCCTCTTCAACATCATTAGGAACGAGTGGGGGTGATGATTCGGGTGTAGTTTGAGAATTGGTGGGGGATGGTGCATCTGGTTCAATAGTAGAAGTAGATGCATCAGACTGATTTCCATTATCTTAAGCAACAACTTCGGGAATCAGAGCTACTGCTGCAGGTACTAGAGAATCATCACTAGGTGGATCAAATAATTCATCAAACATAGGTTGAAATAACTTGTTGGAAATACGTTTTACGTATTAAGAAGGATCGGTCACTCCAACGATAGTCCATGTAATAGCTCGTAGTTTAGTTAACTTTCGTTATTTAACTAACAAGTCCAAGCCTAGCCTACAACATGTGTAGGCCGGCCCAAACATGTAAGCCCAAGCCCATTACAAGGCTTGGGTATATAAACCCTCTCCTTAGATGGAGAGGGTGTGTGTTCTTCATTTTTACACATAGTAGAAAAGTGTTTTTCTTTCACTTTCTCTCTCTAAGTGTGTGTGTTCTCACCATCTCTCTATCTCTTTCTCTCTCTAAAAACATAAGCAAGATTTACAATCCTACAAATGGTATCAAGAGCTTGGGATGAAATATAGGTTTGTTTTAGTGTTTCGTATGTTCTTATAAGCATTTCGTGGCTTTTTGAGTTCATATTGCCGAATCATCAAAAAAAAAATTGTGTTTGATCGTGATTTCAAGAAGCATAACGTATTCAGTAGTATTGTAGTGTTTTTGGTGTCTTGATTTTGGTTAAAACATAACCTTTCTTGGATCAAAAGTGCAAAAAGGTATTGTGTTCATCTTTCCGAAATTCAAGCAGAAATCTCCATCGGAAAGTACAAGTGAAAAGTGGGCTTCCATCGCAATAACCATCACCATCGGAAAGGGTTTGGTTCTACATTGCGATACTGAGGATTTCGATACTTATTCCGATCTGAACATTCCGATCGTTCTTTGCGATCTGGGATTCCGACGGATATAAGGAAGTTGTTTAATCGTTACTCTGCCGAAATATTGTCAGCTATATTCCGATCTGAATCATTCCGATAGGTCATTGCGATCTGAATCTTTCCGATAGGTCATTGCAATCTGAATCATTTCGATAGGTCATTGCGATCTGAATCTTTATGATAGGTCATTGCGATCTGAATCATTCCGATAGGTCATTGCGATCTGAATCTTTCCGATAGGTCATTCCGATCTGGACATTAAGATAGTGTGACATTCCGATCTGGCATTCCGATCTGACATTCCGACAACCCAAAAATTATTCCTTAAAAAATTTTCATGTGTAATTTTGACTTGGAATTTTTGGTTTATCGAGAACATATTTTAGGGGATTTTAACATTGTTTCTTGATTTTAACTCACAACAACACAAAAATACTTAACCTTATTTCATTGTTCGATCAACTTTGTAAATCTTAACTTATTGAAATGGAGTACACATCTCTTACGGATAAGTCCATCCTCTCGGGTACGGATAATCGTCCACCAATGTTGGTGAAGACTATGTATGAGGAATGGGCTTCCCGAATGGAACTTTATATGTTGAACAAGGAGAATGGACATCTAATTTGGGCATCGGTGCTCAATGGACCATTAGATTATGGTACTGTGACGGAAGGTACGACCAGTCGTCCTCGCACAACGGGTGAGTTGACTGGAGATATGAAGATTCAAGATAAATGTGATAATTATGCTACAAACATCATTCTCCAAGCTCTTCCTCCAGATGTCTACAAACTCGTCAGCAAACATAAATTTGCCAAAGAGTTATGGGATAGAATTCGTGTTCTAATGCAAGGCACCTCGTTAACTAAACAAGAACGAGAGTGTAAGCTTTATGATACTTTTGATAAGTTTGCCTATGTGCCAGGGGAGACTCTCAATGATTACTATCTGAGATTTATCCTATTGTTGAATGAGCTTAATATCTATGGCATGGCAATCCCTACCTTTCAATTGAACACCAAGTATTTGAACACTCTTCTTCCAGAATGGAAAAAATACGTGACGGATGTTAAATTGGCTAAGGACTTGCATAACACCAATGTGGATCAACTTCAAGCTTTTTTTCAACAACACGAATGCCATGTGATCGAGGCTCGGTTGTCTACACCTCAAGTTCATGATCCACTTGCAATGTATGCTTCTCAACAAAACATGGCCTATACTTATCAACAACCATCATACTTGCAGCAGCCACCACCACACATCTATCAGCAACCACAGCAACCATCTTATCAACCACCAATGATGCCACAGCAAGAATATCAACAAAGTGTTCATCAACAATCTTTTCAACAGCAACCACCATATCAAACATCACCATCACAAGCCAACACTTCTCCATTGGGCTATACTCCTCAGCAAGGATATTTCCCAATAGAAGCACAACTAGCACAAGCTTTCTACTCTAATGAACTTCCACCAATCCAAGCACCGGTCTTTACTCCAAATGATACGCCAGCTGATGTTCTAAACCATCTCACCGCCTACTTGTCAAAACTTGTTGCAACTAGAGGATTTCCACCAACAAACAATCAGCTCCGCACACCATCAAATCCTCGACAACAAGCCACTGTTCAAGATGGTCAAGTGACGGTGTAACCTATTCAGGGAAGGCAAAATTCATATGGACCTCCTACAAGGACTGGGAACAATCAAGCTGTGAATTCTCAAGCTAGTGGAAATGGGAGTCCTATTGGTCCTAAGAAGGTTGTGACTTGCTACAATTTCCGAGGACAAGGTCATATGGCTAGGGAATGCACTCACCCGAAAAGGAGAAGGGATGATGCATGGTTTCGTGAGAAGATGTATTTGGTTGATGCTCAGTCTAAAGGGAAGATTTTGGATTCAGAGGAGTTAGCATTTCTTGCAGACCCAGGGGCAGCAGATACTGAAGGCATTGCAGTTGTTTCCACTTCTAATGCAGCTTATCAAGCGGATGATCTTGATGCATACGATTCGGATTGTGATGACATTCACTCTGCCCAAGCTGCTCTTGTTGCTAATCTCTCTCACTACGGTTCTGATTTCATCAGTGAGGTACCAACCACATCTGATAATATTGATGATAACCAACATCAAGTTGGGCATGAAAATGACAACCTCGAACAACATTCGGGAACTAGTAATTCAAATGATGTGGTACCCAAACCTACACATTTGAGTGAACCTCAACCAAATGCTACGACGGGTATGGAATCTTATGCTCAACATGATTTAGTAATGGTGCCTAAACATATAATTGATCAAATGCATATGGCCCTCAGACAATCCGTAGATACGAATTCCACCCTAACTGCTGAGCTTGCGTTGCATAAAGAAAAGGTCAAAGCTTTTGAAATGGTCCCTCAAGCAGAGAAAATAACATGTTCTGAATTTGACCAATTTCGTTTTGAAAAGATTGAACACTTGAAAGAAATAGAATCATTAAAACCTAATCTTTCCAATGAATTAAAAGCAAAAGAGTCGGTTGTCAATGATTTTCAGAAACTTAAAATGGATTTCGAAACTCTCGAGTCTAAAAAGTTTGAATCGGAAATTAATGCTACCAAACTTCTTAAATTCAAAGAACAACAGCTTTTAAAACAATACGCTTCCACAGAAAAGGTTCATCTTTTAACTAAATCATTTAAAGACTTCGAACTTAAGTGTCTTCAAGATTTACCACCTAATCCCGGTTATGCAAAACAAGCTCAGGAATATATTCCCGGTCTTTATGATATGACCATAATTGGCAAATCGAAAGAAGCACCTTTTGTTCGTAGTTCTGACGCGACACAGTCACTTGCGGATGAAACTCATTCTAAAATGCTTTCAAAATTCCATACAATTGATTATGATCAACATAAAAAAGATCAATTTTCTAAAAAGACCCGCATTCGCTTACAAAAGGAATTAGCTGAATTGACAGTTCTTGTGCCCCAAAGTTTGTCAAATGAAAACCCTCCTAGTACGTCTCCTACACTTTTCAAAAAGGATTTAACGAAGTTAATTCCACCGGTAAGTAAGCCGTCCGTTAACTTAAATGCGGTACACCAACACTTAGCCGATTTTGACAAGGTCATTTTGGAACGTACGACGGTTTCGGCCATAACAGAGGGTGAATGGAACTTTGAGCACACTAGAGCTGCGTTCCGAGACGAAATTATTCCGTTTGTAAAGAATGTTAAAGCTTGTCTTAGTAATCTTGATCAAGATTTGTATTTGGAAATAGAAGAAGTTAAACGTGTTTTCAATGAAATGGATGATGCTTATGAAAACAGTTTACTTGAAATAGAACGAGTTTCACGCCAAAATGATCAGCTTCTGAAGCAAGTGATGTCTCATGATATTGTTTCCGTTTGTGTGAATAAACGTGTTGATAATGATTCTACTGTGCATAATATTGAAACTGTGGATAATGTGGTAGATAGTACTTGTCACAAATCTGACGCTGAATTTTTGAAGCTTCAAGATTCATATTCTTCGGTCTTAAAACATTTTGATGAGGTTCAAACACATTGTATTTCGCTTGAATGCAAGCAACAATTTATTCAAGAAATCTTTGAAACGTCATTCGAAGGTGTTAATATCGATGATGCAAACTTTGAAAAGAATTTTCGATTGAATTTACAATCAAAACAGCGTCAGCCAAGTGACAAGGTTGCTAAATCTTTGCCAATAGACATAGAGAAATCTAAGGAGCTTCACTGTGTGAACGTACTTGAGGCCGCTGAGAATTTTAAACTTGATCTAGATAATCGAGTTTCCAAGATGTTGTCCAAAGTTGATAACTTAAAACAGAAAAATACACGACTTTTCGATTCAGTACAGCCAGCATGTGCTCATACCACTGCACAGAATCAATCATTGATTGAACAATTGAATAGAAAGTCGGTGGAAATATCTGATTTGAGGGAACAAATTTGTGATAAAAATTTGGCTTTGGCTGAGTTAAAGGAAACACTTCGTACTGTAAAAGGTAAGAATGTTGTGGATAACACAGCCACGGTCTCAGCATCGTCCTCTAGTGCAATCAAAAGGAACCTTATTGCCGTCACACCACTTCACAAGGGCCCTAGGACTAAACCATCTCAAACTTTGGTCACTAAAGATAAGGTGGAATCAAAACCAGCTTCTAATATTCCCATGTTGCCTTCTACAGGAGTAAGCACCACTACTAAGGCTCAAAGATCTAAGCTTAAAAGAAACAAGAAGAATGATAGGATCTTGCCCCCATCTAGTAGTCAAGTGAAGAAGAAAGTATAAGCCCATCCTAGGAATGTTATTTCTGTTTTGAATAAAAAGAATCATGTAGCTAAACCTAAAGGCTCTGCGGTTGTGCAGCGTTCTAAGCCTAGTGTGAATTTTAATTTGAAATGTTGGAATTGCAATGAATGTATGTTTTCTAGTCGTCATGATTCTTGCCTTATTGACCATGTGAATGAGATGTATGCCCGGAAAAATGGATTAGAATGGAAACCGACTGGGAAAGTGTTAACCCAAGTTGGTTGGATGTGGCGCCCCATTGGTAGAACTTTCACTATAGTAGGAAATACGTGCCCTTTGACTAGGATCACTCTCACTAAAGCGAAGAAAGCGTGCCCTTTAACTAGGAGTACCAAGGCTACCAAAACACAAGTGTGTCCTTTAACTAGGAACACCAACACTACTGTAGGAACAAAGTGCCCTTTAAATAGGTCTACTCCCACTGTAGTGCCCGCTAATACTCCAAAACCTCAGAAAATTAGAACTGTAAAACCTTTTAGTGCTAAAACTCACATTAGAAAACACAGGAAATCTAAGGGTCTAAAAAATGTTAGCAATTCTGATAATTCTATATCTGTATCCGCTAACACTCCGGAACCAATAGTTTCCAATGCATTGTCTACTGTTGTTATTGAAAACAGGTGGTCCAAATTGTTCTCTGGTATTTGGACTCTGGTTGCTCCAAGCATATGACCGGAGATCGCTCTCAGCTCAGAAATTTCGTTAGCAAGTTTCTTGGTACAGTTCGATTTGGCAATGATCATATTGCAAAGATAATGGGTTATGGTGAATATCATATTGGGAATGTTATTATTTCAAGAGTGTATTATGTGGAAGGTCTCGGTCACAACTTATTTTCTGTGGGACAATTTTGTGATGCAAACCTAGAAGTTGCTTTTCGAGAGCATACCTGCTTCATTCGTAATTTGGAAGGGGTTGATTTATTGAAAGGTACTCGAGGGAATAATTTGTATACTTTGTCTCTACAAGACATGATGGCCGCTTCTCCCGTATGTCTTCTCTCCAAAGCATCGAAGACTAAGTCATGGTTATGGCATCGACGGTTATCTCATCTTAACTTTGACGCTATTAATCACTTGGCGAAAAACGAACTTGTTCGTGGTCTTCCTAAACTATCATTTCACAAGGATCTTTTGTGTTCCGCGTGTACAATGGGGAAAAGCACTAAGAAATCATACAAACCCAAGACGGAAGACACCAACCAAGAGAAACTTTATCTGTTGCATATGGATCTTTGTGGGCCAATGCGTGATATTGAAGACAGTCATCATGGACCCAGTGATGCAATGCACAACCCATCCCAGCTAACTCAGATATCTCTCAAAAGGTATTTGTTTTAATCACACGGAGACAACAAGAGTGCAATTGCCTTATGCTGCAACAATGTTCAATTCTCCCGGTCGAAGCATATTGACATTCGCTACCATTTCATCAAGGAGCAAGTGGAAAATGGAGTAATAGAGATTTACTTTGTCCGATCTGAGTATCAATTGGCGGATATTTTCACGAAGGCTTTAGATCGCGCTCGAATTGAATTTTTGGCCGACAAGCTAGGAATGAGAACCTTCTCGCCTAAGACTCTAAAGGAACTAGCAGATGAAGCGAAAGAATAGTCTTGGTAAAACTATTCTCCATATCCTTGGTGATCATCTGTATATATTGTTTATATTTTTATCCACAAAATCAAAATACAAAAATATAAAACCATATAAAAACCATAAAAATTGAAAAAAATTCATAAAAATCTAAAAATATTTTTAATTTATTTTTCAAAGGCATGTCTTTTGGTACGATAATATTTACGGCCTTAGAAATGTTGATTAATATTGACACGGCGCCATAAATAGAGTTCGTACAAAAGTTGTAAATATTTCATAAAACATGCCTATATGGCTTGTAGTTATTTCTGACTGCAACCCGCTTTTCATATTAAAGTCAAGTATTTCTTATGAAAGCTTTGGCTCTCAACGGGAATTAATTTTCTCGGGCAAGGTTTACTTTAAAACCTTGTAAGGGATCAAGTTTACTTTATAACTTGGTCTAACACAAATATATGTACGTTTCAGTGCATTTATTTGTTAAAACAAGAGAAGTCTTGTTTTTATGAAGCTATCATCTCTCAACCATAGCAATCTACAATTGGTATCTACATACTCGACGATGCGACTACTCAACCGACGACTACAGCTCTTTCAATAGAACACGGGTCAACAATTGAGGGGGAGCAATTGTCAAGCATTCAGAATCTTCGACGCCGAAAGTGCCAAGTTCACAAGTTGGTGTCAAGACAACAATACCAATCGTACATGTGGTGTCAAGAGATGACTTCAGACGTGACGAGGCGACCAACATATGCTGACAAGAACCATTTGATCTTCTCATATGATATTCTCATCTATCAGGTCCAACCTTGTCAATTCTTTTCTAATATGGTGAATATGTTATCATGTTACAAATCGGTATCATATCTCATACGTTTGATATCATGAAGATAAAATGGACTTGCATTTTTCTTCCCAAAACCTTTGTTAAAACTTCATTAAATCAATTGATATTAAAAACATCGATTGGGTTAATATTTTTAATATGGGGGAGAAAATGTGATTTAATATGGGATATTATCACAAATGGTTTGACTTAATGTGCTGGCTCATCCCGACATATGCGAAATGTTTTCGAATATCGTGGCATATGTTAAGGGGGAGCAAAATGGATTTGCTATATCAAAATGGATTTTCATGGTGACATATACTTACCCAAAACCCATTTATTTCACGACGATGAAGATTGTGGTGACATAAGGATGGTAGGATAGGTTAAGTCCTATGATTCTTCTAGAACCGGAGGAATCTTCCCAAGGACATTCCATAGCTAGAAATAGTAGTCCTTAGGAAAGTTGGAGAAAGAATGTGAACGTAGCTGAATGCCGACCAAGTACTTAAGTTAGCACTGGAACAATCACAACAAGGTGCTAGTTCTGACGTATTGGTAAGCATTGAAGGGGTTGAAGAATGAAAAAGAATTGTAAAGATAAAGGGTGTAAAGAAAGAAGCCCTCCTTACAACCTTAGGCAGAAACCGAGTAAACACATATGCTATTGAGATCATTTTAATGATTCTCGATATTGAAGACAGTCATCATGGACCCAGTGATGCAATGCACAACCCATCCCAGCTAACTCAGATATCTCTCAAAAGGTATTTATTTTAATCACACGGAGACAACACATTATCTATTGATTTATTCACTCCGAATAAATTGGTATTGAAAAGGTGGCACTCCTCTCCAGCCTCCGATCACTAAAATCCAAAATGCACAATCGAGTCTAGAGCCATTTGAGATCATCAAATATCTCATTAGGAAACACTTTCATATTTCCTTGCTTTTTCACACACTTGAAAAGTAAGAAAGATTTTAAGAGTCCTACGCAAAATCTTCATGATCTTGCCTGAACATCCGAGTAATACGAAAGTATTTACAATGAAGATGGAAATCCTTCTTGAGCGAACATCAAAAAGCTCATGGTAGGTGACTTGTGCGATTCTTTATGAATCAAACTTGTGATAACTGAAAGCAACAGCTGTTTAATTCTTAACTGGATTTAAACACGTTCCAGGCCTCTACGCAATATCTTAGTGATCTTGCCAGAACACTCAGAGTGATACCTTAGTGTTCACAGTGATGAGTGGAAATCCTTCTAGTGTTAACCTCAAACAGCACTTGGTAGGTAACTTGCAAGATTCTATACGAATCAAGCTCGTGACAACTGGAAAGCAACGATGGTGCGGTTCTTAATTGAATTTCACTTGTTCCAAGAACATGAATTGACGGCTTCAAATCATGCGGATATTATTATCCAAATGATTCACTCTTTATGTTCGCTGTCAGCCTTGGACGGTCGAATAAAGAGAACGGGTTTACCCGCGAAATCCTGTCAAGAAGTTACTTAATTGAAACTATCTGTCACGGGTACGATATCTAATATCGTCTAACGGTCTTCACCGACCGGAGGTAAAATGCTACCGATTTAGAATGAAATGTTCAAAGCCATTTCGTTCGTGTCTACTTATGTTACGGCATTTGAAGACGGTGGCGTTGCGGAATCCAAGAAGAAGTCGTCCCCGCATGTTTATACTTTATGCACTTAATATCTCATCTAATTCAAGAAAGCCTAAAAGATAAGTCTTCCGCTGTATCGAACTCTGAAGCTTTCAAGAATTACGAAGGTATAAGTATGTGGGACATGGTGTCACGAAGAGGCGAAGATCACAAGTGATGGATGCACGAGATCAAGGCAAGAGATTAATGCTCAAGGATTGATATCAAAGATCACATCAGCATGTTCACCAGAAAAGA
Organism: Glebionis coronaria; assembly: GCA_025667525.1. Taxonomy (NCBI): domain Eukaryota; kingdom Viridiplantae; phylum Streptophyta; class Magnoliopsida; order Asterales; family Asteraceae; genus Glebionis; species Glebionis coronaria. The sequence continues at coordinate 306,301,406 of CM046874.1, forward strand.
AAAAGAAAAAGAAAGACGAAGACTACGAGCTCAAGACAAGCATAGTATGCTATGTTTATTTTATTATTGTAACTTGGGTAACGCCCTTGTTTGGAGTGACCTCCCTTAGGGGGAGATTGTTGGAAATACATTTTACGTATTAAGAAGGATCGGTCACTCCAACGATAGTCCATGTAATAGCTCGTAGTTTAGTTAACTTTTGTTATTTAACTAACAAGTCCAAGCCTAGCCTACAACATGTGTAGGCCGGCCCAAACATGTAAGCCCAAGCCCATTACAAGGCTTGGGTATATAAACCCTCTCCTTAGATGGAGAGGGTGTGTGTTCATTTTTACACATAGTAGAAAAGTGTTTTTCTTTCACTTTCTCTCTCTAAGTGTGTGTGTTCTCACCATCTCTCTATCTCTTTCTCTCTCTAAAAACATAAGCAAGATTTACAATCCTACATAACTCATCCCACTCGGGCCTTGTAGGTGGTGTAAATGATGGAGAAGTAGGATTGTTGGGAGTTAATCCAGAACTAATAGTACCGGTTCCCATCTCATGAAGTGCGGGTTCAGAGTTGTGTTGCTCAGAAGCCATCGCTGTCAAGTCATCAGAATCGGCATCCAAAGTTTCTACTATCTTGCCAAGACGACGGTTATAAATTCGGAAAGATTTCTTTGCGGGTGAGTAACCAATGAAGATTCCAATATCAGCCTTCGGTTAAAGTTTGCCCAAATTTTCACTATTAGTATTTGGATAACACAGTGCACCAAACACATGAAAGAATGAAATATCGGGTTTATGTCCATGAAGCAGCTCATATGGAGTTTTAACATGGCGCTTACGAATGATGGAGCGGTTTTGGGTATAACATGCGGTTGCCACTGCTTCAGCCCATAAGAATAAGGAGCATTCGCATAAATCTACATAGTTCTAGCAGCTTCCATAAGTGTACGGTTACGTCTTTCCATGACACCATTTTGTTGTGGAGTGCGAGCAACTGAAGTTTCATGTGAAATACCAACCTCTTCATAATAATCTTGTGGAGTGCGAGCAACTGAAGTTTCATGTGAAATACCAACCTCTTCATAATAATCTCGTAGAGTCTGATTAACGAACTCAGTTCCATTATGAGTTCGAATGCGGCGAACAGTAGCATTAAGACGCACTTGGATCATATTTAAAAAAGTAATAATATAGTTTGGTACTTGATCCTTGGTTGCTAAGAACTTTACCCATGTAAACTTGGAGAAATCATCCACCATGACGAGGATGTATTTTCTGCCACTCACACTAGCCGTACGCATTGGCCCGCAAAGATCCATATGCAAAAGATGCAGTGGTTCTTCGTTGGTGTCTTCAGCTTTAGGTTTGTATGATTTCTTGGTGCTTTTCCCTAAAGAACGCGCGGAACATAAATGATCCTTGTCGAACTTAAGTTTTGGAAGACCACGAACAAGCTCGTTTTTAGCCAAAAGGTTAATAGCATCAAAGTTAAGATGAGATAACCGACGATGCCACAACCATGACTTTGTCTTAGATGCTTTGGAGAGAAGGCATACAGGAGAGGCAGCCATCATGTTTTGAATGGACAGTGTGTAGAGATTATCCCCTCGAGAACCTTTTAACAGATCATTTCCTACAAGATCACGAATGAAGCAAGTATGTAGTCGAAAAGCAACCTCAAGGTTTAAATCGCAAAATTGTCCCACTGAAAATAGGTTGTGACCAAGTCCTTCCACATAATATACCCTTGACATCGTAACATTCCCAATTTGATATTCACCATAACCCATGATCTTAGCAATATGGTCGTTGCCAACTTTAACCGTTCCTAGAAACTTGGCAACAAAATTTCTGAGCATCGAGCGGTCTCCGGTCATATGCTTTGAGCATCCAGAGTCCAAGTACCAGAGGATGATTTGGACCACCTGGAAATATCACCAGACGAAGACAATGTATCAGAATCTAAATGTTCCTCTGTGTTAGCAGGTACAGATATAATTATCTTAGATTTGCTATCAGAAGGATTCTTAGGCTTCCAATTTTTCTTCCTAGATGTTGCCTTAGATTCTAGTTGTCTAATAACCTGTGGTACTTCTTCACTGGTAGGCACAATAGTGGATGCAGTCCTAGTTAAAGGGTGCTTTTTCCATTTCCTAGTGATGGAGTTCCTATTTAAAGGATGTTGAGACCTAACTTCAGTGGATGTGATCCTAGTTAAAGGGCACTTAGTTCCATTTGTTGTAAAGGTCCTACCAGTGGGTTTCCATTGCCAACCAACTTGGGTGAATTTCTGCCCCGTTTGAATCCATTCAAGATTGTTCCTAATGGCATACATTTCATTCACATGATCAACAAGGCATAAATCATGACGCTAAGAAAACATGCATTCATTACAATTCCAACATCTCAAATTAGAATTCACATTTTTCTTAGACGTCTGCATAGAGGCAGAGCCTTTTGTCCTAGGTACATGATTCTTTTTATATAAAACTGAAATAACATTCCTAGGGTGAACTTATACTTTCTTCTTCGCAGTCCTACTAGTGGAAGGCTTGATCCTGTCTTTCTTGTCTTGAGATCCTTTAGCCTTAGTAGACATAATTACTCCTGTAGAAGCCAAGGGAACATTAGTGACAGATTTTGATTTAGCCTTGATGGGTGTGTTTAAAACAGGCTGAGCTCCTGTTGTCTTATTGAATGGAGTTATGGAAATGGTGGGGGTTTGTTGCTTAGGTGGTGCAGAACCCGGTTGTCATATGTAAGTCAAATGCTCTAAGCATTGCCGAACCTTCTCTATGTAAGCATGAGTAGAGTAATAGTGACTATTTGAGGGATCTAGTTCATAGAGATCATCTACAACATCCCTAGCAAGATCAGCGTGCTTAATTGCATGCTCCATATATAGCTTATATGATAAAGGATTGTTCTTATGGTACGGGTTCTTAGTGATCACCACCTTTTTTGGAGCACTAGAGGACGGTGCAGAAATTATAGCTGGGTTATCAACAACTTCTTGTCCATTGAGTTTAAGTGTCTCCTTTAACTCAGCCAAAACCATGTTTTTGTCTATGAGTTGCATGTTTAAGTCAGAGATTTCCTCACACTTTTGGTTCAGTTTGTCAACAAGTGACTTTTGCTCTGCCTCATTACAAGCGAAGCGTTCTTCTAATGAATCATAAATACGTGAAAAAACCCTGCTTTACTTTATCAAACTCCCCTAGCATAGAAGTAATTCTATTTTCTAGGGCATGGTTTTTAACCTCTGCGGCCTCTAGTTCCACTTTCTCTTTTAGTGACTCTCTCTTAAGTCTCATGATGTCTTCCTCTAATGCCTGAACCACCTGAATCATCTTGTCACTAGTCTCAACGGTGTTTTCACAGTCATTTGTTTTTGAAAGAGTTTCATTTTTAGATTGATTTTCAATTTCAAGAGATATACAATGTTGTTGAAGCTCATCAAAACGTTTTGAAAGTGAGTTATAAGAATCTTGAAGCTTAAAAAATTCAGCGTTAGATTCGTGATTGATTGCAGTGTTTTACTACCCTTTAGGAAAAGAGCGTAAATAGCGGAAAGTATTAAATACGACGGTTTAGGAAAACCGTGTACTAATGACCCAAATGAAGTTCGTTTCCCAAGGAGGTATATGTGTGTGAATAATTCGTAATGATATTTAAGATTAATATTGAGAAAGAAAGAGATGAGAAAAGGGAATGACGGATACGTTAAAATTAGACTACAGCGATAAAACGAAAAACCGTAAAAAGTGACAAAATAAAAACTAATTCTAAAAATTCCCAAAAAAGTACCAAAAATAAACTAAGAGTTTACAAATGATCAAAACTTTTTCAAACCTTTTAATTAATTAATTATTAATTTTTTAATGCTAATTAAATCCCTAAAAATCCAAATAATTAATAAAAAGCCCAAATAAAGATTTTTCACTTTGTAAAACTCTAAATGACTAATTAAGAATTAAAAGTATTTTTATGAAATTTTAAACTAAAGAAAACTATTTTTAAATGTTTAAAAACTATTATAATATTAAAATAATTCTAAAAATTACTAAAATGATGAGAAAATTATTCTAAGAATTTTAAAAATCCTAACATAATGTATTTGACCTAAGAAAAATGTAAAAACTGCAAATATATTAAAAATGAAATTTAATAGTAAAATAATATTAAAATAATATTAAAAATCCAAAAATTATAAAAAAAATCTAAAAACATGCAAACTAGTTTATTTTAACCTAAATAAACAGAAAATGAAAGGGAAATTACCAAAATACCCCTAATGGGTCCCCAAATGGGCTAAGAAACTAAAACAGACCAAATTAATGGGCTTTTTGGCCCAATAAGATGAAACTCAACCAAATAAGCTGAAAATCACTAGTCCAACTTAAAACTCAATTCTAAACACAAAAGTCTGAAAGCTCAAAAGCTGAATGTGAGCTTATCACAAGTTAATTTAACAACAGCTTATTCTTAATGGGCTTTTTTGCCCCTTAAGCTATAAGCCAATGCCATAAGCTCTAATTTGACACACAACCTTCTTTTGAGATGCCTAAGAGATCTGTGAAAAGAAATTTTCAAAAAGCTCAACCAATAAGCCAGAAATAAGCTAAGTAGAAATTCACTAAAAGACAAAATAGTCGACTTAGAGTTCTAGACCACCTCAGACCTTGATTCAACTTGCAAAACACTCTAAATGAATTAAATAAGACAAATAAATCAAGAAAAGTTCAATAAGCCAAGCCAAATAAGCAAAATAAGCTGATAAGCACTTACACAAAAGTCAAAGTAGTTGGTTTTCTAGTCAAAGCTTAAACTCAACCACCCAAATGCTCTAGTATGAACAAATAGGTCAAATGATGAGCACCTATTACAAATTTATAGTTGTTGCAGGTTAATAAGCTAGAACAGCGTATTGATAAGCTTAATGCAAAATAACACTAGCAGTGGCTAGCAGCAGGGGAAAGGAGTTCCCACTGCTTTGACTATTTGACTTGAATATTTAGAGAGTTTTACTTAGATTCAATGGAAAACAAGGGCACCCTTACAACCAGTGAGTTGTAAGGAGTCAATATCAAGCAATAAATCACAAATTCAGCAAGCCAATAAGCACATAATAAGCAAACAGTCACCAGATATGATACAGACTTGCAAATAAGCAAATTATGAACAAATAAGTAGTTTAAGCATGAATAAGCCAACCAAAATGAACCAGATGCATTCACAAGCTATAATAAACTCCAATAAGCACAAATAAAATTGTTTCAAACATTGATTCAAAGATTAGAACAAGATTCAAGCAAAAATAGTTGACTAATGAACAAACTAAGAACACAAAATCCTTTTGCTGATCTAAATGACCACATATCCAATTTTAAACCCTTAAATCCCTTACCCTTGTTGTATTAACTAATATTTAGCACTTGTTAACCCTATTCTACCCTTAGATCTAGGTGTCCCCAAAATTTTAGTCAAAATCAACAAGTTAAACAGATTTTATGGCCTTTTATTGGATTTTGGTTATTCAACCCTCAAAACTTGCAGATAAACACCAAATAGCACATATGAAACAAGCACAAACACAATACACAAAACAACACCTACTCAAATCAACCCTAAACCAGCTTATGCAGTTAACCTAAACACCCCTTAATAAACTGGTTAAACAATTTTTCAAAGGATTATTCAGATTTAACCCACAAATCAAGCTCAAATCAACCTAGTATCAACAAACAAACCTCAAAACACAAGATCCATCCACAATAACACAGATTCACAGACCAAATCTCATATTCAACAATAGAGCATAAAAATTTAGAAAAGTACAAAGAGTTTAGAGATGTGCACCTCTAAAACATACATCCATGCTTTGGGATGTGTGAGCTTAGGTGCTAGCTAAACAAGCACTAGCTTCCTTGTACCTGCTAAGATTCAACAAACACAAGGATGAACAATAATGATGAAATACTGATTTTTTTGAAAACAAGAGTTTTAATCCATAAAACCTTTCCTCAAAAACCAACAAACAAATAAATGGAACTCAGATCTTAGCTTATCAAACACCAAACTTTCATAAAACACAAAGGGAAATCACAATTTTCAGAAAATCCAACTTTTATTACATAAAAAGGAATTACAAAGATTTAAGCTAAAATCTAGAACAAAGGGCTATTCACATGTTGAGGCTCCTTTTATAGTCTACTTAGGACGATTCTAGAATGGAAAATACATCAAAACCCTAGCTATGAAATCTCAGATATGCCCTTGATCTTCTAGACGTGTTGGATGTTTGTGAGCTGTCAAATTTGATCTTGGTCGTTCATTTTATGCTTGGGGACCAATTAGTAACCTTAAAGCGTTGGTATTGCCACATAGGATTTCTTGGAGAAGAGGGTGTCATGTGATTGGTGGACGGGTGAATGGGGGTGGGGTCCTTGGTGAGTGGGATGTGAGTTCAAGCGTGGGATATGTTTATGTGTGTGTGAATTAAGCATGGGTGTGGGTAATTTTGATTTACCCTTTGTTTAAATGGAAGGTAAAACTAGGTTCTTGGGGCGAATAGTAACTAGATTTGATCCGAAATCAGTGGAAGGGTAATATGTTTGGCGCAATAAACATTTGAATGTTTCATTGGTACAACTTGGATCCTTGGTTTTTGGGAAATGTTGTAAACAAAGTTTATTCAGCTTGCAAACCCGTTTTCCTTTGTTAATGAAGTTTCTGTATTCACACAATGGCCACAAGAAGTTTAGGAAAAGGATTTTAGGGCTTTTATAACTTTGATGTAATTACACAAATGGCCCTTTTGATGTTTAATCCATTTAAAAAGGACTAAATGTGTAATTTTCATGAACTTGAAGGACTTCTTTGGATATTTGACTTCATGAGGGACCATTATTGACAATTTAGATTTGTTGAGGGACTAATCTTGCCAATTCTTCAAAGATGAAGGACTTTTTTGTCATTTTGACAAACTTAAGGGACCAAACTTGTAATTATGAATATACAAGTGTATTAAGTGTCATTTATTCATTAATGAGGGATCAATCTTGTACATCTTCAAGTCTTCAAAGGTTTTTCTTTGATAAATCACAAACTAGGGCTCGGTTCATTGTGCGGCTTCGTTTCTCGTGTTTGTTTTTCCTTGTTTCTTGTCGTGTTTTGTCTTTTTCACGATATCCATACCTAAAGTAAACAAGTAAACAAATAAAATCATATATATGGTAATTTGATGGCATTTTATGCATTTAAAGCCCGAAAAGAACGATGAGATCATGTATAAATGCCATCTCATCACTCCCCCATACTAAACCATTGCCGTGCCCTCACGCAATGCTAGAATAAAGTATCTAAGCATCTCCAAAATTAAATTTTATTACCCTTTATTGAAAATTAAAAACTTGCAACAATACTACGAAGATGTGTAAAGACATAATGTATGATTTTCATCACATGTGTGACTTTTAGGGTCAATGAATAGGAACAAGTGAATGTCTCATAGAGTAAAGTTCGTCATCCTTGATTGTCAAACATTTTATGCTAAGTGCAAAAACGAGATCATTATTGGTACAAGTCACAATGCTAACACTACTCATACGTCCAAATTGTGTAATACTTTTTCTCCCTGCAATCCTAGTTATTAAGAAAAGAAAAGGTTTCTAGAATTTTTTAACTATTTTTCATGGATCACAAGTGATTCATATTGACTTATTTAAGTATTTATTAGTCCGAAAATAAAGTAGCACGATTTAATCGATAGTTAGCTAAAGGACAAAATCTTTTAAAACGGCTTCTCGTGTATCTCCTTAAGTTCATATCTTGGCTTAACTCGTTTCACGATTTGAGACCTTTCTCGGACCGATATTTGGCATGTACTTCATACTGCGAATCTTCGGAAGACGTTCTTGAAATTATGGTCTTCTCTTCATATTTTGGAATTTCTTCACTTGGCGTTTTTGAGAGATTCTTCATACTTGGACCACGACTTCATCATTTTTCTTCAACCTTTATTTTGGATTTTGATATACAACGATCCGCCTCCTTTTAGGACTTAGATATATTTATCCTCATACCTTGTTAGGGTCTTTTTGGATAAACTTTCTCCATGATCTTTAGGGGAGTAATTGCTTTTCGTCGTGTGTCTCGATCCTTCATATTGATTTTGGAATAATGATACTTCATATCATCTTGGATCTTTAACAACAAAATAGAGCTCCTCATGCCTTGTTAGGGCCTTTTTTGATCTTCACCAATCTTCGCATCCCGCTTCAATAAGTTATGCCTTGGCTATAAACTCTATTCAATCCCAAGCAACTTTTAAACGATCTTGTGCTAGAAGCTAAGTAACCTTTTAAATCGTACGACCTTACTTATTGCAATTATTTTATTCCTAATGCATTGATCTTATGGGAGAAAAAGCCACAATTAAAAACATATGAGTTTTTGAAAGAAAATTTTCATGTTCTACGTTTAGCATGATCACTTGTCTAACTCTATCACTTCTCGTTTTTCACTATTTAAAGACCTCTAATTAAAGAGACTCGTGAATACTTAGCCATGCAAGTCAAAATTAAGCCAAATTTGGATTAGCTTTCATTAAGACTATATCAAATCGAAGTTTTGGGTTTTCAAGCCACCTATAGGATCTTGCACTTTCTTAGACTTTTTCAAGTTTAGATAATACATTTTAAAGTTCCCATGATAAGTGAATTTCTAGGATCAATTATAGGAACTTGCGAAAAGTTCTTGTTCTTAACCCGAGTGAGCTAAGACTTTCGCGTTTTAAAGTTCCCTATATAAAAGTCTAGCAAAACTTGATTCAAGCGGGTTAAGGAATGTAAAGGGCTCCAAATGCCCATCAAGTCAATAATTAACTCTTATTCTACCCATCGGAAAATATACATTCGTGTCTTAAAAACACTTATGAAAACTAAAAAAATTTAAAATTTGGCCATTTTTAGCCTTATTTGCAACAAAACAAAACAAAACGTTGAAAGTTGGAAAACGTGAGGGCGTAGTAAAACAAGTATCTATTCACCCTCGTACTAAAATTAAACATTGTCCTCAATGTTTTGAGTCTAAAGGTGGAGCACCCCCATACTAGAGACGAAGAGTCGAATGCTTAGGATCTAGCATGGAAAGGGTGATCAACAATATATCTAAAGTCGTTTATGAATTATGCTAAAAGATAATTGTTAGAACAATAAGGGATATGTAATGGATTCGTGAAAAACTCTTCAAGCAAACGATCGAGGCTCACGTAAACGAACACGAGAGTCTTCAATCGTGGCAATGATGATGATCTAGATAACACATTCACAAACAACCACGAGACAACGAGTTGGAAGGGCACAAATCCCCTATCATTAACTATATTAGAAAGCATAATATGTACAATGGATAAGCATGGGATCTCCCCCACGAGGCACCTCGTTTTTTATTACCGAGTCATGAGCTCGACTCAATCCCCTCTAAATGTGATCATTTAGGGAAAATCTTGATATGGTCATATTTTGGTGGTGCTTACATGATAAACAAGGCCCAAAAATCAACCGGTATTAAGGACTAAGTCCTTTGATGATGAAAAATACCGGGATCGAAGATGGCATTCTCGTTTTCATTGGATAAACAAACCAACGCCACTTCAACATGTGTCAAAAACTAAAAGAGTTTGAAGAAAATAGATAAGAAATAGAAGTGTGGGACAATTGGTAAGACAAACTTTCGAGCTACTCGAGGCAGACTCGCACCAAGCAAATAGATATAGTTTCTATTTATTGCATCGGTGGAAGACCGAGATTTCCCTTTACATGAAATTCCGGGATCGAATATCTCGTCCTCAGTGGAGAAAGGTGAGGGGACATAAGGGGCTTCCCCCATACTAAAACTACACAAATCATCGTCAAAAGGAGTAGACGAGCTTGTAGTACTCAAAACACGTGGCGATGACGGAGTTAGATTTGTATAAAAAAATCTTTTAAATCAACTTTAAAATCTTTTCCTTTTTTATCTTTTAAACTCTACTTATGAAAACCCGTTTTGATTATGTCGAAAACATTTGGTGTTTCTAAGACGATGTTAGGCACACTAAAAATTCTCACATTTAAGTTACGTTTTGTTGCTGGTAAGTTCTCAAAACGTTTATCAATAAAGAAAACCTCCCCAACGGGGTTAACATATTAGTCATCCGAAAGATCTTCCGTAAGAACTGGCAACTTACCAACACTTTTCAAGAATGAATGTTTGAGGTGAGGTGAAAGATTTTTCGATTCAAGTATTGACGGTTCCTTGTTTGTAGTTTTAACACTCATAACCTCCACCGGCAGAGGAAATGGTAAATCGTTTTTGACAATTCCTAAAACTCTTGGTGAAAATTCCTTGCAAACGACATTGGTTGAATCACCATGGTTTAAAGTTGCAATAGAATAGACATGAGAAAGCTTGGAGTTTTGAGTTGCATTGATGACAAGTCCTTCCTCATTGAAACGAAGGGTGATTTTTCTAGCATGGACATCAATAAGTGCTCTCGATGTATCCAAAAATGAACGACCCAAAATGAGAGGAACTTTAGGATCCGTAGGAATGTCTACAACGATAAAGTCCACGGGATAGTAAAACTTTCCAACTTTTACGATCGGCTACTCCACATGCAAGAATCGTAGAATGATCGGCCATCTCGATGGACATGTTCGAAGGAGTAAGAGCCGAAAGCGAAAGCGATTTGAATATCTCAAGAGGCATCAAGTTAATACTAGCACCAAGATCGGCCAAGGCGTAGCATTCCTCCATATCTTGAATTGCACACGGAATCAAAAATTTACCGGGATCACCGACTTTTTGAGGTATGCGGCTAAGAAAAACCGATGAACAACTAGACGATTGTTGTAACTTCTCTTTGTTATTCAACATACTTTTAAAGTTTGCGGCAAATCGAGGCATCATGATTAAAGCGTCGGCAAAACTTATATTAAAGTGCAAGTCACAAAACATTTTCATAAAAAGCTCAAATTGATAGTTGTTACGTTCTTGTGCCTTTTCCTTGTTTCGTCTCGAAGGGTAAGGTAAGGGTAGTGTGGGTTGGGGCATAGGCATCGGCCTTGGAATCTCGGGTTCCATAATGGGTATTGGTTCAACCGTAAGTGTGGTATGATTGGTACTTCGTGGGCTTGTGATATGCTCCTTTTCGACCATCACCTCGGGCACTTTCGACCATCACCGTTAATCTTTACGAAAAGAGCCGGCAGCGGCGCCATTTGATACACGGCTTTTGACACCCCGTATAAAAATTAAAATTCTTGTTCTCGGAATCTTAACGAATTGATTTCCGGTTCAAAGTACGACTCAGTTGATTTTGGTGAAACAAATATTTTTTGGTTGTTTTTAAAATAAATGTGCAAATCAATTAAAGTAAAAGGCGTAAAATTAAAATGGCGTTATAATAAATCTAAGTCTAACTTAAAAGAAAGGGTGCAATATTTAAAAACTTTGAAAAGTGAATAACGAGGAATTAAATGACGAGAAATTAAGTGACTTAAAGTTAAAGCGTGACGAGAATTAAAATTTGACAAAGTATAAAAAAGAGAACTTAAAAATTAAACAAGACAAAATAGTAAAACAACCCTAATCGGAATACATTCCGATCGAAACGTGATCGGAATGTAAACTTACCCCTTGATCGGAATATGGCCTCGTCGGAATGTGCTTACCTTTCAGATCGGAATGTTGTCACCACCTGACCTATCGGAATAACCAAAAACAACCTATGATCGGAATACTAAATAACACCCAGATTGGAATGATGATCGGAATTGCCAATCGGAATACTGTCACTTACCTCTGATCGGAATAACCAAACACACCTTTGATCGGAATGTTAAGTTACCTCTTGATCGGAATGAAAAGTAGACTCCTGATCGGAATGTTGTCACTTACCCAGATCGGAATACAACTAGACACCCCCAATCGGAATAGCACAAACCCTTTTCCGACCAGGCAATGGAGTGCTGGTCGGAATGTGAAACCCTTTTCCGATCACTATGACCGGAATACGGAGGAAATAACACGAAATAAGCTAGAACTAATAAGCTATACACAAATAAGCACACGCCTAAAATCCTACGGAAACAAGTATAAGAAAAAGCTACTAAACTGAAATTTACAGACTTTTGAAACAAGAAAAGAAAAAGGTTTACGAAAAACAAACTTTTATATAAAAATAACTTTTATAAAAACTTAAGAAACTTAAAATAAAGACAAATAAGCTATAAAAATCAATAAACCAAAACAATCAAAAGCATAAAAACATAATCTTTGATCAAATAAGCAACATAATAAGCATATAAACATAAAGATCAAGCAAAGAAAGAAAGGAAGAATGAGAGATGAACAAGAAAAGTAAAGGTGCAATAAAAATAAAAGTAACTTACTTGGAAAATTAAGGTGCAAGACAAGGTAATTAAAGTGCAATAAAGTAAATGTGAAAGTAAATAAAATGGAAGAACTAGTGTCACTCTAGCCAACAACATGAAATGATAAACTTAATGATCTATATATAGGGGAGGATTAGGAAGCTTCCTCCCCTCCTTCATTTCTTCTTAATTGCACCATTAAGTCCTTCCCTTCTTAATCTTTTGTTAATCTTGGACATTAATGACTTATGACTCGGGATTTCTTTAAACTCGTCTTTTAATTCTTCAATAAATAAGACTCGAGTTCTTCGGCTTTTAGTAAACTTCCGTCTTTTGACTTTTTCTTCGGTAAAGCTTCAGAATTGGTCTTGGACTTCCTTTCTTTTTGCACTCTTGACTTCTTGACTTCGTCTTTCATCTTTTTCTTCAACAAAAGCCCGTAAATGCCCGTGTTTTCTCCCCTTTTCACAATTTCGTCCTAAATCACAACAAAAACACAAACCACGCATAATTCCGACATAAAAGACATAAAATACACGTTTTGGCTCGGTTATTATTGTAATTAAGTGGTAAAAAAGATGGGTGTTTACACACCTATCAAATCCCCTACACTTGACCATTGCAATGTCCTCATGCAATGCATTAGTTACAAAGCATGTTTACATTTTTCATCAAAATCAATCCACGTTGGCCTTTATTAAAGAGATAGAAAACTATAAACATACAAAGTAAAGACATAAAAAACATACCTTGGGTTTTGGAAATGTCATGAATAATCATCATCCTCAAGTTTTCACTTTCTCTAAACCAAGCTTAAAAACGAGATCATTGTTATTATAAGTTAGTAAACTAACACGAACTCATGTGGGCCAATTACTCACTTAGACTCCCGTATTCCTAGGTGTATCTCTTATATTTTATTGTTGTCTTGAATGATCACGAGGATGCATTGTTGACTTATTTCGATAGTTATTTAAGCCGAAAATAAAGTGAACGATTTAATCAATAGTTAGCTAAAGGACAAAATCTTTTAAAACTGCTTCTCGGGACCTCATAAAGTTCATATCTTGGCATAACTCGCTTCGCGATTTGAGACCCTTCTCGGACCGATATTTGGCAGCGACTTCATACTTCAAACCTTGAGAGACGTTCATGAAATTATGGTCTTCTCTTCATAATGGAATTTCTTCACTTGAAATTTTGAGAGATTCATACTTGGACCACGACTTCTTCATTTTTCTCCAATCATTATTTTGGACTTTGATATACAACGATCGGCCTCCTTTTATGACTTGGATCTATATATCCTCATACCTTGCTAGGGTCTTTTCGGATACACTTCTCCATGACTTTTGGGGAGTTTTTGCTTTTCGTCGTGTGTGTCTATCCTTCATATTGATTTTTGATAAATGATTCTTCACATCACTTGGGATATTTAGCAACAAAATATAGCCCTCATGTCTTGTTAGGACCTTTTTGGACTCGCCAATCTTCGCATCCCGCTTCAATAAGTTATGCCTTGGCTATGAACTCTAATCCATACCGAGCAACTTTTAAACGATCTTGGGCTAGAAGCTAAGTAACTTTTCAAATCGTACAACCTTATTTATTGTAGATAAATTTATTAGCAAGCGATGGGAGAATAGGCTTATAATTAACTCACATAAATTCACGAAAGAATACCGAACTTATAATTGGCTCTATCATCTCTCGTTCTCCACAGTTTAAAATCTCAAGGAATGAGACTCGTGGATGCTTAGCCTATTAAATCAAAGTTTTGGGTTTTCGAGTCGCCTATAGGATCTTGCAAACTCTTAGACTTTTTCAAGTTTAGAAATCGCATTTTAAAGTTCCCTTGATAAACGACTCTCTAGGATCAATTATAGGAACTTGCGAAAAGTTCTTGTTCTTAACCCGTGAGAGTTAAGACTTTCGCGTTTTATAGCTCCAAATATAAAAGCCTAGCAAAACTTGACTTAAACACGTTAAGGATACTAGCTAGAGTAAACTTAGATAAGTAAACTCGGGTTGAGTCAAAAGATTCACAACGTTTGAAAATTAAAACCACTTTATTAAAGATTTATTCTAATAAGGAAATAAAATAACTGTACAAAGGGAAAAACTAATAGGCCAAAATAGATCAAAAATTTTGAAAAATGTCGAAAAATTGATTTTCTGGTTAAAATGAGGACAAATACAAGGAAAAGGCCACTTAACTTCGATAGAAGTCCCCCTACACTTAAGATAAACATTGTCCTCAATGTTTAAGCATGTGGGAGTAAACTCCCCTACACTTAGGACATTGTGCACTTTGTTTAAATCTCGCTAAGGAAAAGACAACTAAAGAGATTCCTATTTTAATATTGAGAAAATATAAAATAGTGAATCGAAAAGAGTTTAGGATAGAACCGGGAAGAAGGGAACACGGAATCACGGGTCGTCAAGAATCATCAAGAGTGGATCATTGAGCTCGAATCCCTGATTAGTAGAAGAGAGGAGAGGAAATAGAAAACCAACGGGTCTTCCCTACACTTAGGATAAAGAAAGCTAAAAGATAGATGCATGGGTTGCCTCCCAAGAAGCGCTTGATTTTTGTTAACCGATTCGTGAGCCTGACTCGACCTTGATCATCATAGGAAGAAGCATGAAACATATCCACCGGGATCAAAGACATAGTTTTCGTCCATCAAATAGCATAAGCTTAAGGCGAAAAAGGCAAGCCAAAGAAGAATAGGCAAGGTTCCCTTAAGCAGCGATGGAGCACGGTAGAAGCAAGGGTGAAGTGGTTTAAGCTGATTTCCATAAGTTCCAACGATATTTCCTTTTATTTCATCAGGTGGATACTGAGATGGCTGCAGAATATCGATACCGGGGTCGAACACCTTTTCCTTTAGGGGAAAATAGCACACAGGTTCAGCAGAGTGTGAAGAAGATCCACGAAGAAGATGCACAACCTCGTCCTCAGAAGGTGGACAAAGAGGTGTTAAATCATATGTGCTGCGGATATCGGTGTCGACCGGTTTCTTCTCCTTTGAAAGAATGTTCTTTAAATCCAAAGTAGGATCAAGACGATAATCTTCAAAATCAAAAGGAGGTGCATCACTCTCATGAGGGAAGTATGTGTTAAGAAAAGCAGAGAAATCTTCCTCAAATGAGTAATCGTCCAAAGTAGGATCGAGTGATGGCGGAGGATCTTCATCGTGTGAAGAATCGCTCGAAAGAGTATCGGCCTCATCAAAATCATCGTATGTGGGCAGGTTGGGATACTCGGAAGTATAATCATCAAAATCATCTGAATCTGAGCTAGAATCATCATCATAAGCATCAAAGATCGGTGGAGAATCATAAATGGGTGAAGGTTCCAAATTGGAGAGAGAATCATCCACATCATTTTGAAAAAGTGGATTATCACTACAAGAGTCGAATAGAGGATTGTTGTAGACGCCAAAATCATCAAGCACATTAATCATATTCACAGATTCTCGTCCAAAGGATTTGCTTGTAAGCTTCCCCATTTTAAAAACTTGTGAATCATTCCCGACTCTTAAGATTAACTCACCTTCGGCAACATCGACAAGCGCTCGTCCGGTTCTCAAGAATGGCCGACCAAGTATTAAAGGAATACGAGGTTCCATTTCATAATCAACAACGACAAAATCGACCGGGAAAGTAAATGTGCCAACTTTAATAAACACGTCTTCGGCTATACCAACGGGGTAAGCGAGAGTGCGATTTGCAAGTTCAAGATTCATCTTTGTTGGAGTGAGGTCGGGTAATGATAGTGTTTTCCAAACACTCAAAGGCATAAGATTAATACTAGCCCCGAGATCAGCAAGGGCAGTAAATTCTTTAGTTTTGTTGAAGATGCAAGGCAACACAAAACGACCGGGATCTCCAAGCTTTTCCGGAAGTTCTTTAAGAATAACTGCAGAGCAGTTTTCATTTAAGCGTGTGTTGGCGAGCTTATCAGCTTCTCCTTCTTGTTAAGCAATTCCTTAAATACTTTCACAAATTTTGGCATGTGGACAAGTGCTTCGACAAGGCTAATGTTGATGTTCACTTGAGAGAGCGTCTTCATATAGCTCGACACTTGACAGTCATTCTTGGTTAGCTCGTCGGTTTTGCCTAAGCGAGAAGGATATGGGATATTGGGTTTGGGTGGTGAAGGTGAAGGTGTAGGTAAAGGTTGAGATGTTGAAGGGTTCTTCTGGGGAACATCGTCATGACGAGGCGGAGACGGTAATGGTGCACTAATACTAGGTGTAGGAGGAGTAGGGATAAATGGTGGTGGAGGAGGTGTAGATGATGGGGACGGGATCGGTGGATCGACAATGGTAATTCCACTACGAGTAGTAATAGCACTCACATTTGCTCGCGGATTGGTGACGGTGTTTGAAGGTAGATAACTCGAAGAAGAGGTTGAGCGGCGGGCAAGAAACTAGCAAGCATATTCTTCAAATCATTTGTTTGATTGCTGAAGGAGGATTGAATATTATCTCGAAGCTCGGATCGGATCTCATTTCCTTGCTTGGTAATATCTCCTTTAAGATTGATAATTTGACTCTGCAGATTCTTGATTTGCTCAGCTTGGGATCTCATTATGGCTTCAACATCGGGGTTAATGGGTGGGGCTTGTTGAGTGCGTGGGTGATAAGGATTAGAAGCTCTTGGTAGGATTTGGTTGCTTCTATTGTAGTTGTTGGCGGGGTTTTGGTTTTGAGGAGAAAAACCGGGTGAAAGGTAATTGTTTGATCGGTAACTCAGCAAATTTCTATCCCCTTGAGGTCGAGCTTGGTAATTTTCCGGTGAATAATTACCATAAGCTGCATACACATTTTTCGAATTTCCTTGTGTAGAAGGACAATCGGTGTATGAGTGAGGACCGCCGCATGTTTCACAAGAAGGTGCAACCGCTTTAACTTGTTGTTGTTGTTGGTTTGAAGCGAGAAGCAAGATACTTTTGCTCATTTCAGTCATCATGCGGGTGAGTTCGGTCATATCAGGGTTTGCTGAGGTGGAAGAAACATTGACTCTCGGGTTGTTCCTCGAAGAAGCGGAGGAATCCTAGTTTTTGTGGTGAGTAGTCATGTTCTCAATAAGCTCTCTACACTCCTCGGGTCTCCTTTTCATAAATGTGCCACCAGCGGCTGCATTAATCTTATCACGATCTCGAAAAGTCAAACCGTTGTAGAAAGTATCAATCAATGTGACTGGAAGCATGTTGTGGTTTGGACAACGATCAATCAAGACATTATATCGTTCCCAAGCCTCAAAAAGAGATTCATCAGGGTCTTGCATGAAACCGCTGATTTGATTGGGAAGGCTCGTGACCATGGATGGTGGAAAGTAGCGCGACAAAAAGCGTTGAGTCATGTCATCCTAAGTGTGAATAGAATTCTTCGGGAGACGATCAAACCATTTCTCGGCGTGATGTGATAAATTATGTGGGAAGAGTTGTAGGCGAAGAACATTGATTGAGGCACCGGGCAACTTCATGCTTTGGGTGATTGTAATGAACTTGTCGAGGTGTTTGTTGGCATCATCATCAGGCAATCCACGGAATGGGTTAGTTTGCACTTGCTGAATCATGTGGTGCTTCAACGAAAACTCCGGAGCCGTGATTTGCATCGGCGCAATCGGTCCTCCTCGTCCAAACATGGTAGGTTGACAAAGTTCCTCCATTGTCCGAAGATCGGGCTGTGGAAGAACATTGTTGTTATTGTTGAGGTGCGGTGGATTATTATTGTTGTTAACACCTGACATACTTAAATCTTCTCGAGTCTCGGGCTCTTGATAATTAGAAGATCTAGTACTCATACACCTACAAAGACAAAAGAAAACAATACCAAACACAAAGACAATATATATACACAATAAAAATAAAAAAAAATTGGATTTTTGAAATTTTTAATTTTTATGGTTTTTTATCAATTTTTAATTTTTATGGTTTTTTTGAATTTTTAAGCAAGAAAATAACGCTCACAAGTGAACGGATCCCAAAAAGCAACGCGTCTCTCACAGAAAACCGTTAATCTTTACGAAAAGAGCCGGCAGCGGCGCCATTTGATACACGGCTTTTGACACCCCGTATAAAAATTAAAGTTCTTGTTCTCGGAATCTTAACGAACTGATTTCCGGTTCAAAGTACGACTCAGTTGATTTTGGTGAAACAAATATTTTTTGGTTGTTTTTAGAATAAATGTGCAAATCAATTAAAGTAAAAGGCGTAAAATTAAAATGGCGTTATAATAAATCTAAGTCTAACTTAAAAGAAAGGGTGCAATATTTAAAAACTTTGAAAAGTGAATAACGAGGAATTAAATGACGAGAAATTAAGTGACTTAAAGTTAAAGCGTGACGAGAATTAAAATTTGACAAAGTATAAAAAAGAGAACTTAAAAATTAAACAAGACAAAATAGTAAAACAACCCTAATCGGAATACATTCCGATCGAAACGTGATCGGAATGTAAACTTACCCCTTGATCGGAATATGTCCTCGTCGGAATGTGCTTACCTTTCAGATCGGAATGTTGATCGGAATATACCTTGGTCGGAATGCTGTCACCACCTGACCTATCGAAATAACCAAAAACAACCTCTGATCGGAATACTAAATAACACCCAGATCGGAATGATGATCGGAATTGCCAATCAGAATACTGTCACTTACCTCTGATCGGAATAACCAAACACACCTTTTATCGGAATGTTGTCACTTACCCATATCGGAATACAACTAGACACCCCCAATCGGAATAGCACAAACCCTTTTCCGACCAAGCAATGGAG
Organism: Glebionis coronaria; assembly: GCA_025667525.1. Taxonomy (NCBI): domain Eukaryota; kingdom Viridiplantae; phylum Streptophyta; class Magnoliopsida; order Asterales; family Asteraceae; genus Glebionis; species Glebionis coronaria. The sequence goes on from CM046874.1 coordinate 306,320,607, forward strand.
TGCTGGTCAGAATGTGAAACCCTTTTCCGATCACTATGATCGGAATACGGAGGAAATAACACGAAATAAGCTAGAACTAATAAGCTATAAACAAATAAGCACACACCTAAAATCCTAAGCAAACAAGTATAAGAAAAAGCTACTACACTGAAATTTAAAGACTTTTGAAACACGAAAAGAAAAAGTTTTACGAAAAACAAACTTTTATATAAAAATAACTTTTATAAAAACTTAAGAAACTTAAAATAAACACAAATAAGATATAAAAATCAATAAACCAAAACAATCAAAAGCACAAAAACATAATCTTTGATCAAATAAGCAACATAATAAGCATATAAACATAAAGATCAAGCAAAGAAAGAAAGGAAGAATGAGAGATGAACAAGAAAAGTAAATGTGCAATAAAAATAAAAGTAACTTACTTGGAAAATTAAGGTGCAAGACAAGGTAATTAAAGTGCAATAAAGTAAATGTGCAAGTAAATAAAATTAAAGAACTAGTGTCACTCTAGCCAACAAAATAAAATGATAAACTTAATGATCTATATATAGGGGAGGATTAGGAAGCTTCCTCCCCTCCTTCATTTCTTCTTAATTGCACCATTAAGTCTTTCCCTTCTTAATCTTTTGTTAATCTTGGACTTTAATGACTTATGGCTCGGGATTTCTTTAAACTCGTCTTTTAATTCTTCAATAAATAAGACTCGAGTTCTTCGGCTTTTAGTAAACTTCCGTCTTTTGACTTTTTCTTCGGTAAATCTTCAAAATTGGTCTTGGACTTCCGTTCTTTTTGCACTCTTGACTTCTTGACTTCGTCTTTCATCTTTTTCTTCAATAAAAGCCCGTAAATGCCCGTGTTTTCTCCCCTTTTCACAATTTCGTCCTAAATCACAACAAAAACACAAACCACGCATAATTCCGACATAAAAGAGATAAAATACACGTTTTGGCTCGGTTATTATTGTAATTAAGTGGTAAAAATGATGGGTGTTTATACACCTATCAGTAATTCCGTTTGTTGTAGTTACGTGAATTGACTTGATAACCACCATTTTGATTGTTGTGTCGATAGTTGTTATCATTTTGATTTTGGGGAGCTTGATTTGGGCGGGAACCTTGGTCATTTTGGTTGTAAGTTCCCGTTGCTACATAAGCACTCGAAGTGTTACCACCGGCGGTAATTCAATCGGAAAGATCATGAGCTCCACCACAAGATAAACAACTCTTTTCAACCGCTTTAACCGATGCGGAATTCAAAGCATCTTGTGCTTTCCAATGTTTCATAAGCGTCGAAAATCTATCGAAAAACCAATTTTCCTCATTAGCCTCATCATGTAAGGCATTAATGTTACGAGACGATGACGATGAACCCATATTGGCAACACTCGGTGTGTTACGAGGGTTGTAAACCTTAGATCTATTCTCGATAATCTTTAAAGCCTCATCGATCGTTTTGCACAAAAAATTACCACCCGCGGCGGCATTAAAATAATCTCGTTCATGATCATTAAGCCCATAATAAAAAGTATCTATTTGACGCAATTCCGAAAATCATGGTGTGGACATTCATGTAACATTTCTTTAAATCGTTCCCATGCCATTGAAAAACTTTCATTATTACGTTGTGTAAACCTTGAAATCTCATTTTTCAAATGTGTTGTTTTAGATGGTGGAAAAAATTGGTTCACAAACTTAGAAACGAGATCAACCCATGTCAAAATCGAATTTGGCGGTTCTTTCTCGAGCCAAATTTTTGCGGGTCCATCCAACGGGTATGGAAACAACATCATCTTAATGGCGTCATGCGGAACATCCTTAAACTTGCTTGTTACGGTGAGACGATTGAAATTCCTTATGTGATAATGCGGGTTGTCTTTCTCATGACCTCTAAACTTGTTTGCTTGTAACATCGACATTAAACCCGTCTTAATCTCGAAATTCTCCGCAAGGATGGCGGGAATCACAATAGCTTCTCCAAAACGCTCGGTGGGCGCTTGAAGCAACTCCATCATAGTACGATTAGCCATGACGACTATTGCTTCTACAACAGGTTCGACAATTGGAGTTTCTTCCTCAATCAAATTGCCTTGGTTTTGACGACGTTTGCGAGCTCGTTTTGCTTGATTCCGAGTTAGCATAAACTTGACGTAGAATGTGGAGGTGAGCAAAGAAGATTCTTTTGGGTGTTTTGTGAATTTTTAATTTCTTTGTGTTTTTTATTGTTTTTTATTGTTTTTAATTTTTTTGGATTTTGTGTGTATTCGTAGATAACAATCTACCAAATCTCTCCTCGAATCAAAATCTTGATTAAAAAAGCCTCAAAAGAATGAAAACGATCACGTGGAGTGAACGCCTTCAATTGACTTTAGAACTTTGGTAAAAAACCAAATTGTTCAAGAGGGTTTAATCACAAAGAAACCAAGCAAAAATATATGATACGAAATAATACTTTGGGCGGCAAAACTCTCGATTAGCTTTCAATCTCAAAATACTCACAAGCAAGCGGAGAAACGAGGCGGCGCGAAGCACTTAAGAGCCTTTTTCTTTAGGGTGTATTTTATAACACCCGCCTTATACCCACCTTATAGTTTGTATTTTTCAAAATCGAGCTTCACGAAAGTAATTATCTATTTTTGCCTTTTTCTTTTTGTTTGAGATTCGAATACAATATAGTAATAATATTTCACAAGAAAAACGAAAAAACCGATAATACGTATTAGTAGAGTTCTACTAATACAAATATTATTTATGGTTAGATATTAAAAACAAAATGAACAAATTAATCACGACACACCTCTCCGGCAGCGGTGCCAAAATGATTGCAGTGTTTTACTACCCTTTAGGAAAAGAGCGTAAATAGCGGAAAGTATTAAATACGGTGGTTTTAGAAAACCATGTACTAACGACCCAAATGAAGTTCAAAGTTCGTTTCCCAAGGAGGTATATGTGTGTGAATAATTCGTAATGATATTTGAGATTAATATTGAGAAAGAAAGAGATGAGAAAAGGGAATGACGGATATGTTAAAATTAGACTATGACGATAAAACGAAAAACCGTAAAAAGTGACAAAATTAAAATTAATTCTAAAAATTCCCAAAAAATTACCAAAATTAAATAAAAATAAACTAAGAGTTTACAAATGATACAAAACTTTTTCAAACCTATTAATTAATTAATTATAATTTTTAAATGCTAATTAAAGCCCTAAAAATCCAAATAATTAATGAAAAGCCCGAATAAATAATTTTCACTTTGTAAAACTCTAAATTGACTAATTAAGAATAAAAACTATTTATATGAAATTTTAAGCTAAAGAAAACTATTTTTAAATGATTAAAAACTATTAAAATATTAAAATAATTCTAAAAATTAATAAAATGAAGAGAAAATTAATCTAATAATTTTGAAAATCCTAACTTAATGTATTTGACCTAAGAAAAATGTAAAAATTGCCAAAATATTAAAAATGAAATTTAATAATAAAATAATATTAAAATAATATTAAAAATCTAAAAATTATAAAAAAATATAAAAACTTGCAAACAAGTTTATTTTAACATAAATAAACAGAAAATGAAAGTGAAATTACCAAAATACCCCTAATGGGCCCCCAAATGGGCTAAAAACCTGAAACAGACCAAATTAATGGGCTTTTTGGCCCAATAAGATGAAACTTAACCAAATAAGCTGAAAATCACTAGTCCAGCTTAAAAATCAAAACTAAACACAAAAGTCTGAAGGCCCAAAAGCCGAATGTGAGCTTATCACAGCTTAATTTAACAACAACTTATTCTTAATGGGCTTTTTGGCCCATTAAGCTATAAGCCAATGCCATAAGCTATAATTTGACACACAACCTTCTTTTGAGATGCCTAAGAGATCTGTGAAAAGAAATTTTCAAAAAGCTCAACCAATAAGCCAGAAATAAGCTAAGTAGAAATTCACTAAAAGACAAAATAGTCGACTTAGAGTTCTAGACCACCTCAGACCTTGATTCAACTTGCAAAAGACTCGAAATGAATTAAATAAGACAAATCAATCAAGAAAAGTTCAATAAGCCAAGCCAAATAAGCAGAATAAGCTGATAAGCACTTATGTAAAAGTCAAAGTAGTTGGTTTTCTAGTCAAAGCTTAAAGTCAACCACCCAAATGCTCCAGTATGAACAAATAGGTCAAATGATGAGCGCCTATTACAAATTTAACGTTGTTGCAGGTTAATAAGCTAGAACAGCTTATTGATAAGCTTAATGCAAAATAACACTAGCAGTGGCTAGCAGCAGGGGAAAGGAGTTCCCACTGCTTTGACTATTTGACTTGAATATTTAGAGAGTTTTACTTGGATTCAATGGAAAACAAGGGCACCCTTACAACCAGTGAGTTGTAAGGAGTCAATATCAAGTAAGAAATCACAAATTCACCAAGCCAATAAGCACAAAATAAGCAAACAGTCACCAGATAACAAATAAGTAGTTTAAGCATGAATAAGCCAACCAAAATGAACCAGATGCATTCACAAGCTATAATAAACTCCAATAAGCACAAATAAACTTGTTTCAAACACTGATTCAAAGATTAGAAAAGATTCAAGCACAAACAGATGACTGATGAACAAACTAAGAACACAAAATCCTTTTGCTGATCTAAATGACTACAGATCCAATTTCAAACCCTTAAATCCCTTACCCTGGTTGTATTAACTAAGATTTAGCACTTGCTAACCCTAGTCTACCCTTAGATCTAGGTGTCCCCAAAATTTTAGTCAAAATTAACAAGTTAAACAGATTTTATGGCCTTTTGTTCGATTTTGGTTATTCAACCCTCAAAACTTGCAGATAAACACCAAATAGCACATATGAAACAAGCACAAACACAATACACAAAACAACACCTACTCAAATCAACCCTAAACCAGCTTATGCAGTTAACCCAAACAGCCCTTAATAAACTGGTTAAACAATTTTTCAAAGGATTATTCAGATTTAACCCACAAATCAAGCTCAAATCAACCTAGTATCAACAAACAAACCTCAAAACACAAGATTCAACCATAATAACACAGATTCATAGACCAAATCTCAGATTCAACAATATATCATAAAAATTCGGAAAAGTACAAAGAATTTAGAGATGTGAACCTCCAAAACATACATTCATGCTTTGGGATGTGTGAGCTTAGGTGCTAGCTAAACAAACACCAGCTTCCTTGTACCTGCTAAGATTCAACAAACACAAGGATAAAGAACAATAATGATGAAATACTGATTTTTTGGAAGAAAAGAGTTTTAATCCATAAAACCTTTCCTCAAAAACCAACAAACAGATAAATGGAACTTAGATCTTAGCTTATCAAACACCAAACTTTTATAAAACACAAAAGGAAATCACAATTTTCAGAAAATCCAACTTTTATTTCATAAAAAGGAATTACAAAGATTTAAGCTAAAATCTGGAACAAAGGGCTACTCACATGTTGAGGCTCCATTTATAGACTACTTAGGACGATTCTAGAATAAAAAATACATCAAAACCCTAGCTATGGAATCTCAGATATGCCCTTGATCTTCTAGACGTGTTGGATGCTTGTGAGCTGTCAAATTTTTATCTTGGTCGTTCATTTTATGCTTGGGGACCAAGTAGTAACCTTAAAGCGTTGATCTTGCCACATAGGATTGCTTGGAGAGGAGGGTGTCATGTGATTGGTTGACGGGTGAATGGGGGTGGGGTCCTTGGTGAGTGGGATTGTTAGTTCAAGCGTGGGATATGTTTATGTGTGTGTGAATTAAGCGTTTGTGTAGGTAATTTTTATTTATCCTTTGTTTAAGTGGAAGGTAAAACTAGGTCCTTGGGGTGAATAGTAACTAGTTTGATCCGAAATCAGGGGCGCAATAAACATTTGAATGTTTCATTGGTACAACTTTGGTCCTTGGTTTTTGGGAAATGTTGTAAACAGAGTTTATTCAGCTTGCAAACCCGTTTTCCTTTGTTAATGAAGTTTCTGTTTTCACACATTGGCCACAAAAAGTTTAGGAAAAGGATTTTAGGGCTTTTATAACTTTGATGTAATTACACAAATAGCCATTTTGATGTTTAATCCATTTAAAAAGGACTAAATGTGTAATTTTCTTGAACTTGAAGGACTTCTTTGGATCTTTGACTTCATTAGGGACCATTATTGACAATTTAGATTTGTTGAGGGACTAATCTTGCTAATTCTTCAAAGATGAAGGACTTTTTGTCATTTTGACAAACTTAAGGGACCAAACTTGTAATTATGAATATACAAGGGTATTAAGTGTCATTTCTTCATAAATGAGGGAACAATCTTGTACATCTTCAAGTATTCAAGGGTTTTTCTTTGATAAATCACAAACTAGGGCCCGGTTCATTGTGCGGCTTCGTTTCTCGTGTTCGTTTTCCTTGTTTCTTGTGATCTTTTGACTTTTTCACGATATCCATACCTAAAATACACAAGTAAACAAACACACGCATATATATATATGGTAATTTGATGACATTTTATGCATTTAAAGCCCGAAAAGAACGATGAGATCATGTATAAATGCCATCTCATCAATGACAAGAATGATTATCTACATTATTCACAGGTTCAACAATATTCACAGAAAGATCATGCACATCATCACAGTTATTCACAGCAGATGTAATCTCAAAAGCATATTTAATAGTAACAACTTGCATCACTTCGAGAGACACTATATGTTCCAAGAATCGGTCATATTCGGACAAAATCTTTTCTTTATCAATTAGATGTTGCTCATAAGCATCATCCATTTCATCGAAAACTTTTCAAACTTCAGCCACTTCAAAGTTAAGATTGTCCCCAGGATCTAGAAGACCTTCTTTAACATTGCTTACAAATGGAACGATCTCTTTCTCAAACACCATTTTCATGTGTTCGAAAGCCCATTTCTAGCGGTTTGAGCGGCTGAAGTCGTACATTCCTTGATGACCTTGTCAAATCCGATAAGGTATCGCCTAATCTCTTTCAAGATTAGTAATACTGTACTTACCGGTGGAAGATCTTTTAGAACTTCCTTAGGTTCATTCGGATTGACAAGTGTAGGAAATATACTAAGGCATTCTCTAGTAGACATGTAAGTTGGTGTATGGATAAATTCCTTTTGTATATTAAAGAGAGTTCTAAGATCCGTTTTTGCATTCTCTGCATTAAGCTGTGGATAATCATACTTAGGATATGTAAAAATCACTTTTGACCGATTCTCTTCATGTAGTTATAAATTCTCGGATTCATTCGGAAACACAATCGGATCTAAGACCAATCCTAACTTGGTTGCATCGTAAAGTCTTGGGTTATGGTTAAATGCTTGCTTTGCATACCCCGGGTTAGGTGGTAAGTCTATTAGACGCGATAGAGTGAATTCCTTAAAATATGAATGAAACAAGTGTACTAAATATGAAGCAGAGTATTGTTTTAAAAGCAAAACTTCAGTCTTTTTAACTTTCTCAGACGCCTTAATTTTCGTTTCAACCCTTTTAGACTCGAGAATTTCGAAATCCGTTTGAAGTTTTTGAAAATTATTAATGACTGACTCTTTTTCTTTAAGTTCTTTTAAAAGATTTGCTCTTAAACTTTCAATTTCTAGCAAGTTATCCATTTGTACTTTCCTAAACCTATCAAATTCTAGATTGGTTAAGGCATGGTCACTGGAGTTAATTCCAAGGTGTTAACCTTTTCCTTATACAAATCAAGCTCGAAAGATAGTGTCTGATTAACACCGAGGGTTTCAAGGACCGCATTGTTCATTTGGCCAAGCAAAGATGCCGACACCATAACCATATCTTGTTGATCAAACGAATTTGTAGACGTAATAGCTCCCGGTTGTGTTTCACTCAAAGTCTGAGGACTTGCATTGATGTTGCTATCATTGTTTGTCTCCTCGTTTGAATTACTAACCACCGAAGGCTGTTCCAGATACCCCGACACTTGCTCAACTTGATAAGGTATAATACTATTATCATTTGTAGTATTTGGTACCTTAGAAATTGTGTCAGCTCCATAAAGTGAAAGATTTGCCATGAGAGCTGCCTTAGCGGTATTGAGATCATCGAAGTCTGAATCGTATGCATCAAGATCATCGCATTGGTATGATGCTTTGTTGGTAGACGCTACTGTGAGTCCTTTAGTATCCGCAACTCCTGGATCTGCTAGAAATGCTAACTCTTCTTCATCGAGCTCTCGACCTTGTGCTTGAGCATTAACCAAGTATCTCTTTTCCTAAAACCATGTGACATCTCTCTTCCTCTTTGGTTGCTTGCACTCCCGAGCCATGTGTCCTTCCCCTTTGCAGTTATAACAGATGATCATCTTCATTTTTCCATTGTTATTTCCACTTGTAGCAGTGTTGAATGGACGTGCACCAGTATTGGATGAACTTGGTCTCCCCTGAAGTGGTTGCACAATAACTCTGCCATCTTGGATTGTAGCTTGTTGACGAGAGTTAGAAGAATTCCTTAACTGATTGTTTGTTGGAGATGGTCCTCTGTAACCTCTTTTGTTCAACGCTTGAGTGATGTAAGCAGACATTTGAGCAAGTATATCAGTAGGATTATCCCCTTGTCCGAACTCAGGAACTGGAATCTCATCATCACAATAGAATACTGGCTCTGGTTGAGCTACAAACACACTTGAAGGAGTACTGACATGTTGTGAGTAATGGGGTTGAGGAACTTCATGTTGCTGGTAAGTGATGGCAGGGTTTGTTGAAGGTTGATAAGGTGAGTATGGTTGTGAAGCATAAGGTAAATGATGTGAGTCTCCTTGTGATGATATTGCTGGTTGTTGATAATGTTGCTGATATGATGTAGGTGGTTGTGGTAAGATCAAATAATGTGGAAAGCTTGGAGTCTGGATCATGGGCTTGTGATAAGATTGTTGTCCCACAGCATACAGAGTGTTGTGATATGACAGTGTTGGATGATTTGTCATTAATGCCAGTGGTTCAGAATAAGATCCTTGAGACATGCGTTTCTGGAGCACATGCATATCGTGTTGCTGCAAGAAAGCATAAGGCTGATCTAAATTTGATTTATGCAAATCCCGAATCAATTTAACATCTGTGACATATTGGCTCCATTCTTGGGGTAACGTGTTCAAGAACTTTGTGTTGATTTGAAACTAGCAATTGTAAGATTATACACATTCAAATCATTCATCAAAGTAGTGAAGCGCCAGTAGTAGTCATGAAGTGTTTCCCCCCGGGAATGTATGAGAACCTATCAAACAAATCATAGAGTAGACACTCTCGTTCCTGCTTGGTAAGTGAAGTCCCTTGTAACAAAACTGCTAAGCGATCCCAATGTTCCTTTGCTGCCTTGTAATTGATTACCATACGATAAATATCGGGTGGAAGAGCTTGCTTGATGGTTTAAACGGCTTTGTCATCCGCATCGGCAATGATTTTATTTGCATCCGTTAGTTCATGAATTATCCTTGGCCTAGTCACCTTGTCTACAGTTATCTCACCATAATCAAGTGGTCCTTGCTCAATGGATTGAACCATGAGTCTCCCACTAGGTCTACCTATAATATAAGGCAACATGCGACCTTTCCATGCTTCAAAAAGCTCTTTGATAAGCAATGGTGGACAGGTATCGGCACCCGAGATGATAGAAAGGTCAGTAAGCGATGTCATTGTTGGCATGTATGAACGTGAATTTATTTTATGATCCCTTGAATAAAGATTATCAAATATGATCGAGCAATGAAATAAGATTATGTGTTTTAGTGTTGTTTAAACAAAGAAGTTATTATCTTTTGGTTGTGTGTTTTTCTTAATGTCTCCAAAGAAATGCAAAGTTGAAAAATCCTCCAAGTCTTGCAAATTTGTTCTGATCGTGATGTGATATCGTAACCTCATATCGTAACTCCTGATCGCAATTCCTGATCGCAACCCCTGATCACAATATTAGATCGCAAGTCGTGATCGCAATGATGGATCGCAAGTCGTGATCGCAACACAGATCACAAGTCGTGATCGCAACACATATCGCAAGTCTTGATCGCAACACTGATCGCAAGTCGTGATCGCAACACTGATCGCAAGTCGTGATCGCAACACTAATCGCAGTGTTAGATCACAACACAGATCGCAGTGTCAGATCGCAACACAGATCGTAAGATGTGATCGGAATATTCGATCGTAGTGTAGAAACCCCAGGTTTTTGCGATCGCAATATTCTGATCGTAATGAAGGAATAAAGTTCGAGACTTGCAAGCAAAAGAAAGATTAGATTTTTACCTGGTAATTCGCGTTTCTAGCCAAACCAAAATCCCTAAATCGTTACTACAACTATTTAGAAGATTTGTAGTTCACTTGGTACCACAAAAACATGAAAAAAATTTGAAACTTTGGTAAAATCAATCAAAAACACATGAACACACTTAGAAAAGCATGAACAACACAAAACCCATCTTTATTTCATCCCATGGCTCTTGATACCAATTGTAGAAGTATGATAATCTTTGATTTATCAAGGTGGTTGTTGTTTCTAGTGAGAGAAAGTAGAGAGAGAAGTGAGAGAAAATGTATGTGTATTACTTGAGAAAATGAAACAACCAACACCCCTTTCCATGGTGGAAAGGGGTTTATATACCCAAGTCCCTTAGTGGACTTGGGCCTCCGGCCCTTGAACATGCTCATGGGTCGGGCTAATGTAAACATTAATTAAACTTATACTACGAGCCTATAACTATATTCTTGGAGTGACCGAGTTTAACACCCCCAAATTTACACGCAGTGGAATACATCTTTGGGTGCTAAACAATGGTATAAAAACACACAATTTATAAAGAACGACTCAAAAAGAGACGTTTTAGATTTATCGTTCCTAAAACATTCATCAGAGTAGCGTAGTCCCAAGTAATCGTTACCAAAAGATAAGTTAAAACAACATATTAGTTTGTTTTAATAATGGAACGATAAATAAATCAAAGAGTTGGAACAACAAAAGCAGTGCACAACTTCATTCCCGTGACCTCCAAGCTTCCACTTCTTGATTACCTGAAATACTTGTGAGTAAAACAATCAGCAAAAATGTCGAGTGAAATCTATAGGTTTATTTAATAAATTTGAACACAAGCAAAGATGATATGTTTGTGGCATGCTTAACAAGCATCGAATAATAATTTGCATCAACAATAATAATTGTATATAGCATAAATTGAATTAAGCTCATGGAACCGAGCCCTTAGACACTCTGTTAAGTCTAATAAGACAAGATATTTATTAATTGTTGTTACCTCCAGATGATTGGTACATTGCCGTATACCTGACTTCTCAATACAATATGTTCAAACAGTGTGGAGGTCGGGCCTAAGCTTCTGTGACAAGTCCACACAAACTAAACCGGGGCGGATTCCCCCATAGATATATTAATTTTACTAGCGGTTAACCCATCATAGGTTAATTAACGGTCCATAATTGAGGCTTTAACAAAGGCAATCACCTAATGCAATTTAAAGGCAACCACGAGTACATTCAAAGAGGGACAAGCATACCATAAAAGACTTGTGTTCTAAGTTTATAAAAACATGTATTCCCCCTCGCGGGTTTAAAATCATTTAATAACTAGTATAAAGCGAGGCTATAGACTCACCTTAAGTAGTAGAAGTAGTTGAAGACGATCGCCGACGATAGTAGATGCCCGATAAACACGACAACCGCAACCTAGCAAATAAGGTGCGCACATTAATAATAGACTCGAGAAATAAATGATACATAATAAAATCAAACTCAAGTATAACATCACGACAACTCGAGAGAAAACGATACAAGTGGTTCTATTATACTCTCCTATATATTCATTTAATTATTCTATGCCTTTAATAAAAATCTACCGGAACATACCGAATGTCTAAGCCGTTTTCCCATACTTAGACACATCAAAATTTCATGATACTACCTGAGGAACTCACATACTATATGTATAAAGTCCTCCCAAGAGCCCATCAAAAGATTTTACTTCTAAAGTTCCCTGCCCGACACATCTTTGATTTACAAAATTCGAACAGTTTAGCGACCTTGACTTACGAAACCATTTTGACCATTCAAAACAACTCCATTTATAAAACCGACACCTGATTCTAAAAATAGACTCTCTTAACTTTGAGCCTGAGAACAACCCTTGAATCCTTTTGAAACTCATTTTATAGTCCCCGAGATTCGATCCAAATATCGACAACAATTTTCGGATTGTGTCAATACTCGTCTCCCGGTACACGAAAATCAAACTAGCGTATCTTCCATCTCGTTTGGAGTTGGAAGGCCTACTTTATATCAAATCGAAGATAACGAAATTTTCTACAACATGATCCCATAATATCAACCTATTTTCATACTTAAGACCCCCGAAAATGATCTTAAACCTATTGCCCAAAATTGACCATTTAAAAATCATACAAAATCAAGTTTTTGATCAAAACCAACAACTTTTATCATCAACCTAACATCCCAATATCATCATAAACCAATCCTAACACTTGTATCATCACTAAAATCAAAACCCAAAAATTAAAAGTTCATCTTTTTAACAAAAACATTGCATAAACATCATTTGATCATCATTTCTAACACATGCATGATCATAATCTCCACCTAACAAGCCTAGTTTTTATCAAAATTCAAACTTAATGCATGTTGGTAAAAATAGTACCATTAGAATCACCTTGAAAAATTAGGAGGTGGAGTTGAATTAGTTTTGGAAGAATCAAACAAGAAAATCAAAAATTTTGTGTGTTTGATCCTTAAGGGTGCACGGTTCAAAAGAGAGAAGAGAGAAAAAGTTGGTGATTTTGTTTTATTGATTTTAAATGAAAAGGTGCTAGTGGAAAATATATATATAGTATAAGGGAGGTTAGGGTAGTTTTTGCCAATTTGTGTTAGTTTTGGTCCAAAATGTGAATATTAGTTAAAAAGCGAGAAATGACTAAAAGTCAATTTTATAGATATTTACGGGACTCGGGTTTCGTAAAAATACTTTTTAAAAGTTTAAACGCACACTATCGTCGAAAGTATTAGATATCGAAACGATCGATAATAAAATATAAAATTTTTGGCATCCGTCTGTATCGCGATCACTAGTAGTTCTTGTTGCTCGTCAAAATATTAAAATATAATATTTAATATCGATTCCAACTTAAACCGTTAAGCATAATAGTATTTAACGTTATAAAATACTTCAAAATAACTGAAAATAGAATTAAATTATGACCTTATTTTTACGGGTTTTACATCCTCGCCACCTTAAGGGAGCGACGTCCCGGCGCTCGACTCACCTCATACTCGAGTTGTTCACTACCCGGAAGGACGAGGGCATTCCTTATAAAGAAGTCCTCAGTTTCTCACGTGAATCTCGATCCACGATCTCCACTGGTTCTTTAACAAAACACAACTTGTCGTCAAGTTGTATCTCACCAAAAAGGAATAAATAAATCCTTATCCACCAGTCATCCGTCAAGCTCGACAGATGAAAATTTTATGAATCGCACGAAGCTCAGTCGACGACAAGAATTGATGACAGGATTTTCGGGTAAGTCCAGTTAAAAGGAATGTTACAATTTAAAGGATAGCCACTGGCCGGATAGCCATAGACGCATATCCCAAAAATAACAAGACAATATTTTTGTTATCGAAGTGTGCTCACACACAGATCCATTCTCAAAAAAATAATACTAGGACACAATCTTACTTCCGCTTCATGCGCAGTCAAAGACTCGATAAGCATCGTCGTTGTAGGTCAAAAAGATATTACGTGGTACGTGTTCGCCATGATCGGACGTCATTGGATAATTGCGTCTCAAGTTCCCACAACTTACGATCATTTGACTAGATCACATACCACATAAGTACATAAAAAGAAAAGGTCGAACATAAACATCGAGTATAGATCTCCACCGTTAATCATCGATAAAACCTTGAACGAACCCTTGATAATAACCACTTGATCTCCAGAGTCTTTCCATTTGCGGTGTCGGCTTCAACATACTCCTCGAGGTTGTAACGAATTTATTAACTCCATTCATTAAGAGATTTGGTCCATTGGTGAAAATTCTCAATATAACGGGTGTATCGACAGCTTCTGCTCCAGTGCTCAAGGTGATGCATCATATTCCTCGTTTATTCTTCATACTAGACCCCAAGAGTTTCGTCATCATGAGAGAGTCTTCTATGATCCTTCAATAGTAGCAGTAAAATTACAAAAACTTCATATCCATGATAAGTTGCCATTGATAACTCGGTCCTCAATCATTCCACAGGTACACGCATAAATCCTAGTGACACTTATCGTTTCCTCTTATACACTGCTTCCCGAGATTCATTTTAAACTCAGAATAAAATAGTGATCTTCAATACGAGGAACATAACGAGATAAAAAGGAATTCAATAAACGCATAAATGGACAAGATGTGGTAAAATGATTTAAGGTTGACGGTCGACGAGGGATCTCGACTCACGTAACCGTAAAACATAATAATTCACAATACTAGAAAAATGAGAGCGAAGAATGAATTAAATATTAACATTAAAATAACGTTTGTCACAATTATCCGTCCCGGATTTGGTATTACCTTAAAACTCAATTGAGGTACTTTCTTGATAAGGATGATATATCAAAAATAGAATTTAAATAGCTTCATAATTTATTTTGGTTGTCTAAAGAAACTTTGAAAGAATGACATGAATTTATTAATTAAACTCGTATTGATGGTTACAATTAGAAAATGCAATTTCCAAATCAAATCATTATTAGGAATATAAATTAAATCAGTAATTTCATTACATTAAGAGTAAAGTATGATAAGTCAATTAATTCAAAAGACAGAGCATAATTTCATTTTAAATATTAGTTTTAGTTATACAAAAGATGATGTATAATTTGACCTTTTACTTGTGATGGTTATTTCGATAACTGAAAATCATTGGAAAAATGTTTAAAAGTTCCATGAAAATTTTATAATACGTTGTAGAAATACATAAAGGTGTTTATTATTTCAAAATAAGCATGGGATATATTCGGGTCTCGAAATGTGACAAGATAACAAACGAATACGAATGGGAATAATGGTCAACAATTAGTACGAAATTAGCTGTACAAAAGGGGACGAAGAAAATGTCGTATGAATTCTTAAAGAGAATAATAAGATGAAGGTGTTGATAGTAAGACGATAAGAAATAATAGATTAAACAAGTTGTCAATTTTGTTAGTGCGGTCGATGGTTCACCAATATCAGCTCGTTAACTTAGCGGCGGTCGATACATGATCGGAAATAAGATCCATACAAAAATTTTAATAAAATAAAATTCCTAATAATCACTTGTAATTAAAATAAATCAAATGAAAGATGTTAGTGTTTAAAGAGATAAGTCAAAGCACGGTTCACAAGAGTGGATTTCGAGACAAACGAGAGTGACGGACGTCATCCCGGATATACGGAAATCACTCTAGTGATAATTCATTATTCACGTGCGGAGACATTCCAAAGATCTAACCAGTCACATAAAGAAGATTAGACGAGAAGGAAGGATAAAACATCAAAACTTTCATGTCATTTATCAACAGTCAGTAATTAGACGAACGGTCAAAAGAAATCAGTTATAAGACAAAATGAAGTAAAAAGTAGAAAAATGATCGTCGAGTAAAAACGTATTCGTAAACGCGTAATTCGTTCAAGAAAAGGTAAGAAAATGTATGTGGATGCATAGAAATTGCGCTACTTGCATAAAATATAAAGGTTTTCAAAACTACTTTTCATTTTATTTAACTTTTTCATAAATATAAGTATAAAGTTGATTATTATCAAGATTTTTAAGGTGACTACTATTCAGCCTAGCATGGCTCCTTCTAAATTAGACATAGGTGATCAAGCCATGTACAATTTAGGGCTAGCAATGCAGTGCTCCATTTCGCCGAAGAGTTTACTTTTCTTATGTTTATATATAAACCTTGTCATTTGTAGGATGGAATTTAAAAATATTTGATAAATTTATAGGATACAAGTAATTTGTGAGATTTTTAAGAAACAACTTAAATGTTATAAAAATTATTTCATAATATCAAAGTAAAACAATTTGTGAAAATAATTGTAGTAAAAATGTCAATTAAAATTATAAGGTGACATTTAATGAGGTATATAATAACCAAAGGTTTGCAAAAGTTGCAAATAGTAGCTCATAGGAAAACCAATGAAATGGTCACGAGTTAATAAGGTTTCAAAAGGTTATAAGGTTTAGACGGAATCGCCATGAGACACGTAATGAGAATGTCGACGAAGAATGTGAAGGCAAAACTTCAAAACTCAACCCAAATCAGTGGAAGGTTAGAAGAAAATAAAAATAAAATAACATCGAATGACAAATGAGTCATATATATAAAAGAATAAATCACACCATATGTTTATTCTATGTAAGATACTCGACACAACATGCTTTTAAGAAAGTATATCATTCGTTTTCAAATTACACCATTAAACCGGTAATTGCTAATCCTGTAATGTTTCTATTTTTAAACATTTTCGCATGCAACTAGTATTAGTTAGTTGTAAAATAATATTCGTTAAAATTTTACCATCTCAAATGAACTCAAAACTGCTTGGAAACGTTTAAAACCCAGGTTCTGAATTTTCTTTCAGATTTGACTTTTAAATATGAGCCGATTAATTGACTCGATAAACGGCATCTCCAAGACTCGGAGTCTAAAGCATTTTAATGCAAAACGACATTTCAGACGACTTTCTAGTTTTACCCGAGACCTGAAACCCAATAATAAATTACCCAAATACCCTTGCAAGTTCTGTGCAGGTTTGACTATTTTATTTTAAAAACGCAGGTTTTACTTTTAAGTTTTGACCTGTTTATACACCCCCTGCGGTTTCTCCATTAAATGTATTTTTCGACACTTCCTAACGGCTCAAAAAAATATATATACACACATGTCTTGTGGATTTTACAACACCGAAAAATAAATCTCATAATGAGCATCAGATAAAAATATAGCATAATGAATGACAGAAGATACTTCAAGGTATCTAACACGAAATTTAGGAAGCAAAACGGTGAATGACGTCCATAATTTAGACTTCAAAACGTAAGGTAGACAAATCTCCTTGGTGCCACGATTATCCAAAATCACAAAACATAACAAGAAAAGAATGGAACATTAACGGGTTGCGTTCCGGGAGCAAGAAGGTTAATGAAAAACAAATGATACAATTTTATAGAAGTAAAATCGTATTCCAATCTAGCGCCATAATCTAGACGAGGATTTATAAAATGACGATGACGTTACCGAGATATAAGCGAACAATACACTTCGGTCGATACATATAAATGTTAATGGATTAAATCTTCACATGCCATGTAAAATGGTGATAAAAATCAACAAAATATTATGAAAAACAATGATATTATTCAACACGATTATAGGAAGTGTTTCAAGATGTGTGACTCACACGATAGCGGTTAGTCTATTCCAAGAACCCATTGAGCTACACAATGGTCTAGAGATTAAGTTTCAAGACGTCCAAGCACAAACAGCCAGAAAACGATTTGGATATCTATATAGATATCTCAAAAGGGTTAAACAATGAACATAGCACACGCAAATGAAGGTATGTAAGGTCATAATATAAAATTTTGCAATAAAAGCAATTTAAATACTTCAAAAATAAATACAGAAAGATCTAGAAAATTCATTGTATTTATTTAAGTTAATCATTAATAAATGATAAACTTTTATCGAAAAGTTTAACGACATAAATATATCGATAAAGGGATCCTAGATATAAATATATATCCATAAATTGATCATAGCATTTATTTACAAATACTTATCAATAAGGTATACGTAATAACGTATACCAAAATTGTAATCTCAGAAGTAGCTTGAACCTGAAGTCACGCGAAGTCATGTGCACCGACTCTTTGAAAAATAAAAAAAACTGACAGTTATAGTTTAGGGTTTTAAAAATAAAGACCTAGTTCTCTATAACTCATGGCTCAGATACCAATCATTAACACCCCCAAATTTACACGCAGCGGAATACATCTTTGGGTGCTAAACAATGGTATAAAAACACACAATTTATAAAGAACGAGTCGAAAAGAGACGTTTTAGATTTATCGTTCCTAAAACATTCATCAGAGTAGCGTAGTCCCAAGTAATCGTTACCAAAAGATAAGTTAAAACAACATATTAGTTTGTTTTAATGGAACGATAAATAAATCAAAGAGTTGGAACAACAAAAGCAGTGCACAACTTCATTCCCGTGATCTCCAAGCTTCCACTTCTTGATTACCTGAAATACATGTGAGTAAAACAATCAGCAAAAATGCCGAGTGAAATCTATAGGTTTATTTAATCAATTTGAACACAAGCAAAGATTATAAGTTTTCGGCATGCTTAACAAGCATCGAATAATAATTTGCATCAACAATAATAATTGTATATAGCATAAATTGCATTAAGCTCATGGAACCGAGCCCTTAGACACTCCGTTAGGTCTAATAAGACAAGAGATTTATTAATTGTCGTTACCTCCAGATTATTGGTACATTGTCGTATACCTGACTTCTCAATACAATATGTTCAAACAGTGTGGAGGTCGGGCCTAAGCTTCTGTGACAAGTCCACACAAACTAAACCGGGGCGGCTTCTCCAATAGATCTATTAATTGTACTAGCGGTTAACCCATCATAGGTTAATTAACGGTCCATAATTGAGGCTTTAACAAAGGCAATCACCTAATGCAACTTAAAGGCAACCACGGGTCCATTCAAAGAGGGACAAGCATACCATAAAAGACTTGTGTTCTAAGTTTATAAAAACATGTATTCCCCCTCGCGGGTTTAAAATCATTTAATAGCTAGTATAAAGCGAGGCTATAGACTCACCTTAAGTAGTTGAAGTAGTTGAAGACGATCGCCGACGATAGTAGATGCCCCATAAACACGACAACCGCAACCTAGCAAATAAGGTGCGTACATTAATAATAGACTCGAGACATAAATGATACATAATAAAATCAAACTCAAGTAAAAAATCACGAAAACTCGAGAGAAAACGATACAAGTGGTTCTATTATACTCTCCTATATTCATTTTATTATTCTATGCCTTTAATAAAAATCTGTCGGAACATACCGAATGTCCAAGCCGTTTTCCCATACTTAGACACATCAAAATTTCATGATACTACCTGAGGAACTCACATACTATATTTAGAAAGTCCTCCCAAGAGCCCATCAAAAGATTTTACTTCTAAAGTTCCCTGCCCGACACATCTTTGATTTACAAAATTCGGACAGTTTAGCGACCTTGACTTACGAAACCATTTTGACCATTCAAAACAACTCCATTTATAAAACCGACACTTGATTCTAAAAATAGACTCAAAATACTAAACTTTGAGCCTGAGAACAGCCCTTGAATCCTTTTGAAACTCATTTTATAGTCCCCGAGATTCGATCCAAATATCGACAACAATTTTCGGATTGTGTCAATACTCGTCTCCCGGTACACGAAAATCAAACTAGCGTATCTTCCACCTCGTTTGGAGTTAGAAGGACTACTTTATATCAAATCGAAGCTAACGAAACTTTCTACAACATGATCCCATAATACAACCTATTTTCAGACTTAAGACCCCCGAAAATGGTCTCAAACCTACTGCCCAAATTTGACCATTTAAAAACCATACAAAATCAAGTTTTTGATCAAAACCAACAACTTTTATCATCAACCTAACATCCCAATATCATCATAAACCAATCCTAACACTTGTATCATCACCAAAATCAAAACCCAAAAATTAAAAGTTCATCTTTTTAACAAAAACATTGCATAAACATCATTTGATCATCATTTCTAACACATGCATGATCATAATCTCCACCTAACAAGCCTAATTTTTATCAAAATTCAAAACTTAATGCATGTTGGTAAAAATAGTACCATTAGAATCACCTTGAAAAATTAGGAGGTGGACTTGAATTAGTTTTGGAAGAATCAAACAAGAAAATCAAAATTCTGGGGTGTTTGATCCTTAAGGGTGCACGGTGCAAAAGAGAGAAGAGAGAAAAAGTTGGTGATTTTGTTTTATTGATTTTTAAATGAAAAGGTGCTAGTGGAAAATATATATATAGTATAAGGTTAGGGTAATTTTTGTCAATTTGTGATAGTTTTGGTCCAAAATGTAAATATTAGTTAAATAGCGGGAAATGACTAAAAGTTAATTTTACAAATATTTACGGGACTCGGGTTTCGTAAAAATACTTTTTAAAAGTTTAAACGCACACGAAAAATAATAATATAACGACTCGATACGTAATTAAAACGATATCGTCGAAAGTATTAGATATCGAAACGATCGATAATAAAATATAAAAATTTTGGCATCCGTCGGTATCGCGATCACTAGTAGTTCTCGTTGCTCGTCAAAATATTAAAATATAATATTTAATATCGGTTCCAACTTAAACCGTTAAGCATAATAGTATTTAACGTTATAAAATACTTCAAAATAATTGAAAATAGAATTAAATTATGACCTTATTTTTACGGGTTTTACACCGAGACTTTCTAAATACGAAAAACGTATTTCCAACACTTAGCAAATATTTACTTTATAATTTATGATTTCTTTTCTTATCCCTCTCAAGTTATTCAGTGAGTAGTAACTATTGCCTTTACATGGGTGTTTCTTTTCTTTCTATTAACCCTTGTATGTAGCTTGTCACTATAGCTTGATCACTTGGTGCCCCAAGCTAGGGGAGTAAGCACCAATAGGGAGCTACTAGCAAAGTCGATTCTTCTCTTCTTCAAAGACTTGTGCTAACTTTTTGCTTCGACAAAAGGGGGAGAAATGGTAGTGATAAACTCGTTAATAATTCGAAAACTTTTGTTTTTACATAAATGAGTTTATAGTTTGTCGTAATAAAAAAGAGGGAGATTGTTAATGGCTTAATGCAACCGATGCCTAAAAACATTATTTGTAATAACTAATCTTTCTTAGTTTTGATCATGAAAAGTGTAAAAACATTTATCGTCAAGAATAACCATAAGACGAATCATTTAACAAACACTATCATTAAGGTAATAATAATTTAAGTCGTACACAAACATATCTTATACATATTTAGTGATCATGAAAAGTGATTAACCTCAAAACTCACATTTATACAAATGTGACCAAACATTTCTAATGAACATTCTTTTTAAGAAAATGTTTTATTAAAATGGAAAATGGAAATTTAAATTTGACATATTCCAAATGGTCTAAGAATATCCTATTGAGGTATAAACGTCACCATATGGGATTTCCCCACCAGAAGACAAAAAGGAGCGGAGTCTAGAACCTGCGGCTCAATAGTGATATTGAGCCGCCAGCCTATTTATTGAGCCGAGGCAAAACTAGCCGTTGGACTTGTCTCCTATAAATAATGGATCATTTCTCCATTTTCCAGAGAACCTTTTTTGATAGTTTTCTGCTTCTTATCTTCTTTCTATGATTCCAATCATTAGTAAATGATCACTTAATGTGTTAAATATGTTTACTTATGATTATCTTGTTGAACCCCTTCTTTACTTGTCTAAAGAGAAGATTACTCACACATTTGTGATGTGATAAAAGATGAAACCTTGATGAAGATCATCCTTTCTTAGATATAGTCATGTTCATCATATTGTTTATACGTGTCTTGTGTAGATCCAAGGTATTTGTGTATACTTGAATTAGTCTTGTGTATATCCAAGGTATTTGTGTATACTTGGATTTATCTTGTGTAGATCCAAAGTATATGTGCATACTTGGATGTGTCTTGTGATGTAGTGTGTCTGGTGTGTAAGTTCTCACTAAACTTGTAAAACTCGCTTTAAAATACCTTAGAACATTAAATGCATGAAAAAACGGTCAAATTAAAACTTTAAATTAATTAAATATACAACACGTATCATGGACATTTAATGTAATAATTACGTATATTAATTAATTACGACAAGTATTACGTATATTAATATTATAATTAACTCACGATAAGTATTTACATATAATATTTAAAAACGTAACAAGAATAAAACACGACATTAAAACACGAACACACGTGATAAATAATTAAGCACGAAAAACAAAACGAAAATAAGTAAAGGGGTGTGTCTTTGGTCGGCAAAAAGAAAAGGAAAGGGGCCTTGGCCCGACCCATTAACGAAGCCTAGTCATTAAACAAATAAAGCTCTCCAGGAGTTTCATAAAAACACTATACAGAAAATTACAAAAAACCATAATCTCCTTTTTCTCTCCTGTCTTGGCCGCGGAACCCTAAGGAAAACACAAGGAAGGTTTTTGCTTTTGACCTAATTAATTTACGGGTATTGTGTTCGTGATCTAAACCTTAAACTATTCACGCATTCGGTATCTTTAATTCCTTAATCTTTTTATTTATTTTCTTATGTTCATAATCATTAAAAATCAATCATTAAAAACATGTTATTAAAAAGATTAAACATGGGATCGGGATTGGTTTTGGTTTGGTTGTCGTGGGCACGCAAACCAAGAGCTTTATTGTAACACCCCCATTTTACCTTATAGGAGCTGAAGCTAATTTTTGGGGTATTACTATCAAAGTATCATAGTCATAATAATAGAAAATGCTTAAAAACATGTTTATAAATATTAACGTCATCATTCATTTATTCAAAGTTAATAAAAACTGCTGTACAATAATGTACAACACAGATTTTTCCCAAAGTTCTAGTTTTATTTTCTAGAATGATAACTTTATTCAAGACACCACATCCGCAGCCCGCCAGTCCTCATTCACCTGAAATATATGCCTTAAAGTCAACACAATGGTTGCGTGAATTCATAGGTTTTTAAACAATATCTGAATACAAGTAAGACTACAGGGCTACATTATTATACACCCAACTTTATAAATTCATCAATTCATATTGCACTAGCTCATGACCCCTAATACAAGGCTTTTACCAAGTATAAAATCTTATCGTCCGATCTTTTCGAATTGATTATTGGTAGAAAGTGCGACTCAATTGTTCTTGGTGGATAAAAGAAATGGTTTGGTTGATTATCTATTATAAACTTAAAAGCAAATAATTGTCGTTGAGTAATGATTAAAGCTTTTGAAAATTAAACTAAAAGTTATTTAGAAAAAACACTTAAAAAAGTAAAACTTAGAAATATGTTCTATCGGAATGTATCAAAATGAAAGCCATTGGAATAATCAAATGTAAACCTGTCGGAATGTTCATCTAAATACCCATCGGAATGTAACAATATCAATTCTATCGCAATGTAATGTCTGTCGGAATGTCCTAGATCGCAATACAATAAACACCTTTGTCGCAATGTGCTCTGTCGGAATACAAGCTACAAAAATTGGGCAGAGTTTTGACTTAACAAGACCTTAAGTCCCGTCGGAATGTGCGATCGCAATGAGCGATCGCAATCCAGATCGGAATAAGGGGAAGATACCAAGTGATCGCAAAGTAGAACCACAATGGGTTATTGCGATCAAAACAAGCAGCCGTCGGAATATGTAGAATCCCTAATATTGCGATGGAATACAAAGGTAATCCGAAATTGGTGGCAAGCTGAAAATGCAATAAGCACATACAATAAGCTACTTTAACCTAACTTTTGACAACTCAAAAAGCTTAAATTTGATAACTTTCAAAAACATGAAATCATAGACTTTATAAAAGAAACTTTTGAAAATATTAAACCTTATGAGAATCCGAAAAGCAATAAGCTAAAACATGAAATAAGCCAATAAGCACAAAGAGCTTATAGCCTAATCCGTATGAAGCTTATGTAGTGATAAAAAGATTAACCTTTTAATCACTTGAACATCAAACAAAATCAATCCGTATGGAATATGATTTTCGGATCAAAACCAAAAGTAACTCAAGAACTATGGAAAGAGATTAAAGAACACAAACTTAAACTTAAACTTTTGATTAAAGAAACTCAAATACAAAGATTAATGAAAGCTTAAACTTGAAAAATTAAAGAAAGAAAAGATGAAAAACTTAGTGAGAGAAAGTTTGGAACTTTCTCTCTCTAAAAACTAGAAAAGAAAACTTAAAAGTGCAACTAGCTAACCACCCTCCTAATGTGATTAGGAGGGTATTTATAGGCTAAGTGGGAAGTGCATGTGTGGTGTGCTTCCTTCTTTCTTTTCTTCTCGACTCGATTTAATTCTTTGTCTTTTCTCGACGTCGTCTCGGGATTTGAACTTGTCTTAATAATTTTCTTCTTTAATTTAGATTTGAGTTCTTCGACCTCATTAAACTTCCGTCTTTAGACTTTTTCTTCGATAAATCTTCAGAATAGGTCTTGGACATCCGTTCATTAATCACTCTTGATCTCTTGACTTCGTCTTTTCTCGTTTTCTTCGATAAAAGCCGGTGAAAGCCCGTGTTTTCTTCCTTTTTCATCTTTTGGTCCTAAAACACAATAAAAACACAAACCACGCATAATTCCGACTTTTACGACATAAATTACACGTTTTGGTCTTGTTATTATTGGAAATAAGCGGTAAAAGGATAAGTGTTTTCACACTTATTAAATCCCCTACACTTGACCATTGCAATGCCCTCATGCAATGCATTAATTTTAAAGCACGGTTTACATTTTCCATCATAAATAACCCACCTTGGCCTTTATTAAATAAAAAGATAGAAACAAGAAAAGAAATCAAATACTTACATTGGGGTTTTGGCTGCCATGAACGTTTATCATCCTCAAGTTTCACGTTCCCCATACCAAGCTTAAAAACGAGATCATTGTTATTATAAGTTAGCAAACTAACACGAATTCATGAGGGCCAATTATTCACTTAGACTCCCTTATTCCTAGGTGTATCTCTTATATTTTATTTTTGTCTTGAATGATCACGGGGATTCATTGTTTGACTTATTTTGATAGTTAATCTAGGCCGAAAATAAAGTGGGACGATTTAATCAATAGTTAGCTAAAGGACAAAATCTTTTAAAACTGCTTCTCGGGACCTCATAAAGTTCATATCTTGGCATAACTCGCTTCACGATTTGAGACCTTTCTCGGACCGATATTTGGCAGCGACTTCATACTTCGAATCTTTGAGACACGTTCTTGAAATTATGGTCTTCTCTTCATAATAGGGATTTCTTCACTTGAAGTTTTGAGAGATTCTTCATCTTTGGACCACGACTTCTTCATTTTTCTCCAATCCTTATTTTGGACTTTGATATACAACGATCCGCCTCCTTTTAGGACTTGGATGTATTTATCCTCATACCTTGTAAGGGCCTTTTTGGATAGATTTCTCCATGATCTTTTGGGGAGTTTTTGCTTTTCGTCGTGTGTCTCGATCCTTCATATTGATTTTCGATAAATGATTCTTCACATCAATTTTGGATCATTAGCAACAGAATGTAGCCCTCATGCCTTGTTAGGGCCTTTTCAGACTCGCCAATCTTCGCACTTCAATAAGTTATGCCTTGGCTATTGATGAGACTGCTTTTATACATAGTCTCATCATCCAAAAAGGGCTTAAAATGCATTAAATATCATCAAAATACCCATATATATGCTTGTGTTTGTTGCTTGTGTATTTTAGGTACGGATATTGAGAAAATGACAAAAGATCACAAGAATCATGCAAAAACGAACACGGGAAACGAAGCCGCACAATGAACCAAGCCCTAATGAAGACTTTCCCAAGAAAAACCCTTGAAGATTTGAAGAATTATGAAGAAGGGTCCTCCAATATCATAGAATTGACACGTTATACCCTTGTATCTTCATAATTACAAGATTGGTCCCTAAAGTTTGTCAAAATTACAAAAAGGGCCCTCTACTTTGAAGAATTGACAAGTTTAGCCCCTCAACAAAGCTAAATTGTCAACCATAATCCTCCACAAAGTCAAATATATCATGAAGTCCTTCAAAGTACAAGAAATTACAAATTTGGTCCTTTGAAAATCCCAAAATTACAAAAAGTACCCTTAACTTTGAAGATTTGGAAAAAATGGTCCCTCAATCATTATGACTTGGAAATTTCAGCCCTCCAAAATATCAAATATGCAAGTCAAGACCATTACCATTGAAGAAAATGCCAAATCAGTCCCTCAAGAATCACAAAATGGCAAGAATTACCCCTGAATTCATTTTGCAAAATGTTTTGGGGCAAAAGTGTAAAAAATGAAAAGTTGATAAAGCTTAAATGGGCGTTGATAGAAGTTTGAATGGAAATGACAAGTTGCTGAAAGATGGAGGGTTTAAGCTGGCAGACAACCTAAGACACCTAGACCTATGGGAGATTGACACCTGTCCCACTAACTCCTTTCAACCAATCACACTCCACCATTCCTCCACCTAAGCAATCCACTCACCAGTTTATTATTTTTAATCCTTGGCGCCTTAACAACTTTTTAAACTTAATTACTCCTTAATCCGGGTCAAACAAGGGACTATTTACCTCAAGAACACATTTGGGGTTTTGTTAATTACAAAAAAATAAACCACAAAATTGTGCAGATTAGTGATTAAGGTGACCCTAATCTCAACCCAACTCTCAAAAGGACTGCCACCTCACTCCCTTAGTCACATGAAAAACCCTTGTCCCACCTCTTGGAGAAGAAGACAAAACAGTGACAAAGATCCAACGTCCCACAACAAAGCTTGGAAACTAATCTTATTTGAGACCCTTGATCACCTTTCTACAGCTACACACTCCACAAACGTCCAAGATAAAGTCATAAGAACTCAAGATTTCAAATTTCCACAAGGGCATTTCTGGAAGTTCCGTGCTTAGGGTTTTTACATTTTCAGCTTTCTAGGACCATGTACACCCTCTATATAAAGGGTCTAGCTCATTACATTTATTGCTGCGTTTGGTTTTTCCTTGTTCAACTTCTTGTAAATCCTCTTTCCAATTAATGAAAGTGTGTTGAGTTTTGTTGAAGAAAGACCAAGTGTCACCTTTATTTTAGCTTGTTTATGACATTTGTTAACTGGAATTGAACCTTAAAACGTTTTTTAAACCTTGTTTAAGAAATTACACATTGGATCAAAATTTGATATTTTGCTAAGTACTTGTTTCAACCTTGGAATTCTTGGGTTATAGGGCTGATCATAGCATCCTAATTGTGATAATTAAGGTGTGGTGAGGCTTATAACTTGGGGATAATCAAGTGTGGGGTAACAAGGTTGCATAAATCAAGTTTATTTTCCAAAGTCACCTTTTTGTTTTCTTATTTTGTGCTACTTACCTTGTTGAATCTTAGCAGGAGTGTTATTAGAAGCTTGTGCTTGTTCTAGCTAGCACATAAGCTCATAAATTCGTGGGTGTGGATGTACATCCATGAGGTTTGTTTAAAATCCTTGAAAATCTGATAAATATTGGACTTTTTGTGGATTTGTGCTCTATTAGTGTTCTTGTTGATTTCTTGGCTTGAATCTGCTTAGTCTTGCATGATAATGATGTTTATATGCTAGATTAATCATTGGGTTAACTGAATCACACTTTTTCTTGTTTAAAATTAGATATGAAAAGATAAAGGGGTGTTTGGGTCTACCTGTTTAAGCTTGAATCTTGTTATTGTGTTGTGGAAAGTGTGTATTTGTGTTCTATATCTGATATATGCCTTGTTGAGAGTGTTTTGCTGCAAGTTTTTGGGTTTGAAACTTCAAATCAAACAATCTGCTATAACTTGGTGAATTTAACTGTTTTTACCTAAGATTTTGGTGAAATCTAGTATTTGTGCATGCTTAGGTTTGAAAGTTGTTAAACATCATTATTATAACTTATTTGATAGATCTTGAGGTTTGAATATGGCTTATTGGTCAAATACATCAGCAAAGTAAAAAACTGCATGTGTTAGTGTTCATCAGTAACATTCATTAGCTTGAATCTTGCTTAATTCTTTGAATCATTGCATGAAACTTGTTTAGACTTGCTTATTTAAGTTTAATATATCTTGTGTAAGCATTTGGTTGAATTTGGTTGGCTGATTTCTGCTAAAATTGCTTTTTGAACCTAAACTGCTTACTTGTTCATGTATGTGCAACATCTGGTACTTTATTGATTAAACTGTATCAATTGGGTGATTGTGTTTGTGATATTTTGGTTGTTATTGACTCCTTTTGATCCAAAGATCATTTGGGTACCTTTGTGTAATCTGAATCTCCTAAAAGTTCACTAAAGACAAAAAGTCAAACAAGTCAAGCAGTGGAAAAAGTTTCCACTACTCAACACCCAAAACTAGCCCCTGCTAGTGTTATTTTGAACTCAGCTTATCAATAAGCTATTTTAGCTTATCCAGACTTGCAACAACTTATTTTTTGTGATAGATCTTCGTTATTTGACCCATTTGATTAGACTAGAGCTTATAGGACTTTGTCTTTGACTTTTTGCTAGAAAACCAACTTATTTGACTTTTACATAAGTGCTTATTTGCTTTTTCCATCTTATTGATTCAGCTTATTTGAAAACTCTTTTTTGATTTTGCTTAATTAAGTCATTTAAAAGCTTTAGAAACTTGAATCAGCACTTGGGGTGGCCTAGAACTCAAAAACGACTATTTTGTCGTTTTCTGTAGATTGCTTATTGCATTTTCAGGCTTATTCCTTGGGCTTATTTCAAATTTCTTTTTACAGAAGTCTTATTTAGGACAAAAGAAGCTTGTGTGTCTAATTTCAGCTTATGGCATTGGCTTAGCTTAATGGGCCAAAAAGCCCATTAAGAATAAGCTGTTTGGTATAAGCTAGCTTATTTCACACTTGCAGCTTTTGAGCCTTTGGAAAAAGTTGTTTAAAATCAAATTTTGAGTCAATTAGTGCTTTTTGGGCTTATTTTGGACACTTTTTTATATTGGGCCCAAATTTGGCCCAATAGTGATCTGTTTTGGGTTTAGCCCACTTTTTAGGCCAATTAAGGGTATTTAGGTAATTTCACTTTAATTTCTGAGTTATTTAGGTTAAATAAAGCTAGTTTGCAAGTTTTTAGAATTTTTTATGATTTTTGGATTTTAAATAATATTTTAATATTATTTTATTGTTAAAAATTAAAAGTCTGATTTTCTAAGTTTTTATATTTTTCCTAGATTGTAGACACCTAATTAGGAATTTTGCAACTTTCCAAATATTTTTAGAGTCTTTTAATTATTTTCTAGAATTAATTTAAGTTTTAATTGATTTTAGTAGTTTTTAATTGTTTAAAAATAGTTTTTAGAGGTTTTAAAATTTTTAAAAATAATTTTTAGCTTAATTAGGGTATTTTTGAGGTTTACAAACTTTAAGATCTTGTTTTGGACTATTTAATAGTTAATATTGATTTTTAGGGCTTTAATTAGCATTAAAAAGTTATTATTTAACTAATTAAAAGGTTTTGGCAAGTTTGGATTTTTTGTAAACTCTTAGAATATTTTTGTGGATTTTTAGTGATTTTTAGGAACTTTTAGGGTAAAATTTTAATTTTGGTACTTTTTACGGTTTTACGTGTATACCTTTTTCGTCTTAGTTTAATTCAACATCGTAACTGTCATTCTCTTCTTATCTCTTTTCTATTTTTCTTTCTCACAAATATAATCACAAAGATAATCATTTCATCACACACACACTAAGCCTCCTTGAGAACGATTCCCCACTTTGGGTCATTTGTACACGGTTTTCCTAAATCGTCGTACTTAATACTTGCCACTTTTGCTCTCTTTTCCTAAAGAGTAGTAAAACTACCCACATCATTTTGGCGCCGCTGCCGGGGAGGCGTGTTGTGTTTTGATTCGGAGTTGTTGTTTTTATATACTAACCAAAATTGTATTTGTATTAGTAGCACTCTACTAATACGTATTATCGGTTTTCGATTTTTGTGTGAATACTATTACTATATTGTATACGTAGAACAATAAATTCACAAGTACTCCAAATACGTGAGAAATCACATCCTTGACTTGGGAGGTCATTACCCAATCATTGTATTCGAATCTCAAACCAAAGAAAAAGACAAAAATAGATAAATACTTTCGTGAAGCTCAATCTTGAAGAATACAAACTATAAGGTGGATATAAGGCGGATATTATATAATATATCCTAAGGAAAAAGGCTCTTAAGTGCTTCGCGCCGCCTCGTTTCCCTGCTTGCTTGTGAGTATTTGATTTTGAGAGCTAATCGAGGGTTTTGCCGCCCAAAGTATTACTAAGTATCATATATATTTTCTTGGTTTCAATTGATTAAACCCTCTTGAACGTTCTGGTGTTCCACCAACGTTCTAAAGTCATCGAAGGCGTTCACTTCACGTGATCGTTTTCATTCCTTGAGGCTTCTTTAATCGAGAGATTTGATTAAGGAGGAGATTTGTAGATTTGTGTCTACTTAATACATTCACCAAAATCCAAAAAGGTTAATACAATCAAAAACCACACAAAAAATTGAAAAATACAAAACACCAAAAAGAATCCTCTTTGCTTATCCCCTCGTTGTACGTGACATTTATGCTAACTCGTAATCAAGCAAGACGTGCACGTAAACGAAAGAACAAAACTCCCACTCCCAATCTTTCTAGTGTGGAGTCTCCTGTTGACGAACCCATTGTAAGAGAAGCACCAACCATGGCAAATCGAACTATGATGGAGTTACTTCAAGCACCCACCGAGGGTTATGGAGAGGCTATTGTGATTCCCGCTATCCTTGCGGAGAATTTTGAGGTGAAAACGGGTTTGTTGTCGATGATCCAAAACAACAAATTCCGTGGTGATGAGAAGGACAATCCACACAACCATATCCGCCAATTCAATCGTCTTACCGCCACTTGCAAGTTTAAGGATGTCTCGAATGACTCGATTAAGATGATGCTTTTTCCGTATTCCTTAGCGGGGCCCACAAAAATTTGGTTAGAGAAAGAGCCACCCAATTATATATTGACGTGGAAGGATCTCGTGTCTAAGTTTGTGAACCAATTTTTTCCGCCCTCTAAGACTACGCACTTGAAAACCTAGATTTCAAAATTTTCACAAGAGTTTAGTGAAAGTTTTTCAACGGATTGGAATAGGTTTAAGGAAATGTTACCTGAATGTCCTCATCACGGTTTTTCTGACTTGCATCAAATTGACACGTTTTACAATGGACTTAATGATCATGAAAGGGATTATTTAAATGTCGCCGCTGGTGGTAATTTTTTGTGTAAAACGGTTGAGGAAGCTTTGGTGATAATTGAGAATAGATCTAAGGTGTATAGTCCTCGTAGCACGTCTAGTGTTCGTAAGGCTTCGTCTTCGGCTTCACCTTCTTTGTCTACTACCATCGATGCTTGCCAAATTGAGGCGAACTTGGAAAACAAGATTTTTGATAAGCTAAAAGGACTTTTGATTGAGTTTAAAGTTGGTGAACCAAGTGCTCCCGCTACGGCTAAAGAGGTTGAGGTTTCGTGCATGTATTGTGGTGGAGGTCATGATTTCTCCGAGTGCATTACCAACGGTGGTAACACTTCGAGTGCCTACGCGGCCACGAGAAATACAACCAAAACGGTCAAGTTACCCGCTCTAATCAATTGACTCCACCGGGTTTTGGTTCAAATCAAAATGCTAACAACAACTATCGCAACAATCAAGTTGGTTTCAAAAACAATTTCAACAAGGGAAACTATGGTAATCAAGGGGCTAATAATCAAGTTTCAAACAAAAATCAAAATGATTTTCAAAACAACAACAAAGGTTTACAAAAAATGAAAGATCTTCCAAATGAATTTGTTGAATACGCTAATGGGAATGATGCTAGGTTTGACAATATTCAAAGAGAAATCATTAGCCTAAGATCCGAGTTTAAGAACGACTTGAAGAAAGAGTTGAAAAATGAGTTAGCTAATGAACTTAAGATCCACACCAACAAGATGGAAGGAAATGTCACTAGGTTACAACAAAACCAACAAAAAATTGAACAAGGGCAACATGAGATTAAACAAGAAATGATTAAAGCCGAGAAGAGGCAATCCGTGTTTGAAGATAAAATCTCATCTATGTTTGAGGCAATAATGTGTAAACCGTCTTCGAGTAGTCTTCCTAGCAACACCGTATCCAACCCTAAGGGTGAGATGAAAGTGATTACCACACGTAGTGGCAAGACACTTAAGGAACCGACTCCTCAACCAATTTCTCCTACGGAGGAAGCAATTGAGGAAGAACCCGAGGTGGTGGTCCAAAAGGAGCATGTCCAATCCCACGAAGTACCGCTCATGCCACACCTACGGTTGACCCTTTACCAACATTGGAACCCGAGATTCCAAAGGCTATGCCTATGCCTCAACCCACACCACCTTTGCCCTATCCATCGAGACTTAGGAAGGAGAAACGTCAAGAGCGCGAAAATTACCAATTTGAGCTTTTTATGAAAATGTTTCGTGATTTGCACTTTAATGTGAGTTTCGCCGATGCTTTGGTCATGATGCCTCGATTTGCCGCTAACTTTAAGAGTATGTTGAACAACAAGGAGAAATTGCACCAATTGTCTAGTTGTTCGTCGGTTTATCTTAATCGCATACCTCAAAAAGTCGGTGATCCCGGTAAATTTTTGATCCCTTGTGCAATCCAAGATATGGAGGAATGCTTTGCCTTGGCCGATCTTGGTGCTAGCATTAATTTGATGCCACTTGCAATCTTCAAGTCGCTCAATCTTCCTAATCTTACTTCTTCACTAATGTCTATCGAGTTGGCCGACCATTCCACGATTGCCGCATGTGGATTGGCGGAAGACGTTTTTGTGAAAGTGGGGAATATCTACTATCCCGTAGACTTTATCGTTGTTGATATCCCCACGGATCCTCAAGTTCCTCTCATTTTAGGTCGTTCGTTTTTAGATACGTCTATGGCTTTGATCGATGTTCATGCTAGAAAGATCACATTACGTTTCAACTACGAGGAACTTGTTATAAACGCAACTCAAAACTCTCAAATTTCTCATGTTTATTCCATTGCAACCATAAACCTCGTTGATATGATCGACGTGGTTTGCGAGGAATTTTCACAAGAAGTTCTAGGTTTTGGTGATGAAGAAACTAGTGGCAATCCCACTATGTTAGATCCAATTCTTGATAATTCGACACCAACCTTCACTCCATTTGAAGGTGGTGGTTTTACGTTGGAAGAATTCGATGTTCCACGTACTTGTAACGAAGACCTCGACAACAATGAGGACTTCTCGATTATCAAGGATTTTCTTAACGATTTCCCATTCCCTCCACCCGAGGAGGTTATGAGTATCGAGCCCAAATCTTCACTTGAGGAACCACCTATCCTCGAGTTGAAAGATTTACCTCCTCATCTCGAATATGTCTATTTGGAGGAGGGCGACAAGTTGCCGGTTTTTATTGCGAAGGAACTTTCGAATGATGAAAAAACCGCACTTGTCGATGTTCTAAAAGATCACAAAGGGGCAATTGCGTGGAAGTTATCCGACATTAAGGGAATCGATCCCAAGTTTTGTACCCATAAAATCTTAATGGAGGAGTATTACAAGCCCGCAATCCAATGTCAAAGGAGGGTGAACCCCAAAATTCACGATGTCATCAAAAAGGAGGTCCTTAAACTCCTTGACGCGGGAATGATTTACCATATTTCCGATAGCCCTTGGGTGAGTCCTATTCATTGTGTCCCTAAAAAGGGAGGGATGACCGTTGTGCCAAACGATGCCAACGAGTTAATTCCCACTAGACTCGTGACCGGATGGAGAGTGTGCATTGATTATCGTAAGTTGAATGAAGCCACTCAAAAAGACCATTTTCCCTTGCCCTTCATGGACCAAATGTTGGAGCGTCTTGCGGGAAACGATTTCTATTGCTTTTTGGATGGTTTTTCCGGTTACTTCCAAATCCCCATCGATCCTCGTGATCAAGAAAAAACTACGTTTACGTGTCCATATGGAACGTTTGCCTATCGTAGAATTCCATTCGGACTTTGCAATGCACCAGGAACCTTTCAAAGGTGCATGATGGCTATTTTTCATGACATGATCGAGAAGACGATGGAAGTCTTCATGGATGACTTTTCCGTGTTTGGTAATTCGTTCACTTCGTGTTTGTCGAATCTTGAGAGAATGTTGAAACGTTGTGAGGAAACCAACCTTGTGCTCAATTGGGAAAAGTGTCATTTTATGGTTAAGAGTGGAATCGTCTTAGGGCACAAGGTCTCGAAAGCGGGGATTGAGGTAGATCAAGCTAAGGTAGACGTCATCGCCAAATAGCCTCATCCCAAAACCGTTAAGGGAGTTAGGAGTTTCCTAGGCCACGCGGGCTTTTATCGTTGATTCATCAAGGATTTTTCAAAGATCTCTCGACCTATTACACATCTCCTTGAAAAAGATGCACGTTTTGTCTTTGACGAAGATTGTGTACGAGCCTTTGAAATCCTTAAGAGGAAACTTACCGAAGCTCCCATTCTTGTTGCTCCCAATTGGAACCTCCCCTATGAGCTCATGTGTGATGCTAGTGACTACGCTATTGGGGCCGTATCGGGTCAACGTCATGAAAAGCACTTCTTGCCTATTCACTATGCTAGCAAGACGATGACCGAGGCTCAACTAAAATACACTATAACGGAGAAGGAATTCCTTGCCGTGGTGTATGCATTTGAGAAATTTCGACCTTATCTCGTCTTGACGAAATGCATAGTGTATACGGATCATTCGGCTATCAAGTATCTCATGGCTAAACAAGATGCAAAGCCGAGATTACTTCATTGGGTTCTCCTCCTTCAAGAATTTGACCACAATATTGTTGACAAAAAAGGAGCCGAGAATCTAGCGGCCGATCATCTTTCTCGTTTGGAAGATCCTCACCAAAGTGTTTACGAGCCCATGGAAATCACCGAAACATTTCCGCTCGAGACACTTGGTGTAGTGAATTCTAAGCTTGATTCTTCCACCCCATGGTTTGCGGACTTTGCAAGTTACCATGCGGGTAACTTCATCATCAAGGGTATGACGACTCAAGAAAAACGAAAATTCTTTCGTGACGTCAAGTTCTACTTTTGGAACGACCCTTACTTGTTTCGAACTTGTGCGGATCAAATCATCCGACGTTGTGTATTTAGCACCGAAGCTTCTAACATCCTTAGAGCTTGCCATGAGGGACCCACGGGTGGTCACCACGGTGCTAATCTCACGGCTAAGAAGGTGTTTGATGCCGGCTTCTTTTGGCCTACTATTTACCGAGATGCACAAGATCTTGTGAAGTCGTGTGATTCATGCCAACGACAAGGAAAAGCCTCACAAAAAGATGAAATGCCACAAAACATCATCCAAGTGTGTAAGATCTTTGAAGTTTGGGGAATAGACTTTATGGGGCCGTTCCCATCATCTCGTGGTAATAAGTATATCCTCGTTGTGGTTGACTACCTATCTAAGTGGGTGGAAGCTAAGGCTTTTCTCACTAATGATGCTCGCGTGGTAGTAAAGTTTTTGAAAATCTTGTTTTCTTGGTTTGGAACCCCTCGTGCGATCATAAGCGATCGTGGAACCCATTTTTGTAACGACCAATTAGAAAGGTTCCTAAGGAAATATGGGGTTACACATCGGCTTTCTACGGCTTATCACCCACAAACGAGTGGGCAAGTCGAGGTTTCAAACCGAGCATTGAAGAGGATCTTGGAGAGATCCGTTGGGGAAAACCGACAATCATGGTCGGATAAGTTAGACGATGCTTTATGGGCCTTTAGGACCGCTCATAAGACACCCATTGGGTGCACTCCCTATAAGCTTGTGTATGGGAAGAATTGTCATTTGCCTATCGAATTAGAACACAAGGCTTATTGGGCCCTAAAGCATTGTAATGATGATATGGAGACCGCGGGAAAACACCGGAAAATGCAATTAAATGAATTGGATGAATTGAGGGACATTGCTTATGAAAATTCATTGATTTATAAGGAAAAAACTAAAAAGTTTCATGATTCTAAAATTAAAAACCGGGTTTTTAACATTGGGGATCAAGTTTTGCTTTTTAATTCTCGCTTGAAAATCTTTTCCGGTAAGTTGAAATCCCGTTGGTCCGGTCCATTCATCGTGACTCAAGTGTTTCCGTATGGGACCATCGAGCTAGCTCAAGATGATGGTCCTAACTTCAAGGTGAATGGACATAGTTTGAAGCACTACTTTGGCGGGGAAGTTCCATCCTTGAACTACCTCGACCAAGTCACTTTCCCCAATGATAATTAGTATTGAGGGGATCGAGTCGAGCTCATGACTCGGTAATCAAAAATGAGGTGCCTCGTGGGGGAGCCCATGCTTATCCTATGTACATATTATCGCTTTCTAAGGTAGTTAACGTGTGGGGATTTGTGCCCTTCCAACCTTTGTTATGTGGTTGTTTGTGAATTGTGGACTTTAGATGATCATGATCTTCACGATTGGAGCCTATCGTGTTCGTTCTATGGGAGCACTCGATCGTTTGCTTTGAAGACTTTCTCAATATCCATGATATATCCTTTTGATGTTCTAACCTTAGGTTTATAGCACACTTCATAAACGGCTATTAATTTATTGGTTACACCCTTTCCATGCTAGATTAGGCATTCGACTACGTCTCTAGTATGGGGGTGTTTGCACCCCTAGACTCGAAACATTGAGGACAAAGTTTAACTTTAGTATGGGGGGGTGAATAGATACTTGACTTGCTAAACCTTCACACTTTCCAAAGTTTATCTTTTTGTTTATCGTTTTGTTGCAAAATAAGGCTAAAAATGGCCAAATTTTAAAAATTTTCTCATGTTTATAAGTGTTTGAAGACACGAATGTAGGTTTTCCGATGGCGAGAATAAGAGTAATTTTTGACTCGACCGTGCGTGTTGAGCACTTAGCTTTGATTCCTTAACTTCACATTAGGCTAAGTCTCTTAAATGAGGACGAGAAATGATAGGGTTAATTATAAGTTACTATGCTAAAAGTAGAGTACTCGTATTCTTTCAAAAACTCATGTGTTCTCGTTGTTTGCTTATTCTCCCTTCGCATGTAAATATTTTTTGCTTAATAAATATTGACTTAGCGGTTTAGTTGGGATTGTTGGGTTTCTAGTCTTTTCTAGTAGCTTCCGTGTAATTAAACTGGGAAGACATTAAGGTATCGCCAGCGTCACGGTTTTGAAGTATTGGCACCCAAATAATCAAAAGCTTCACCCAATAATAAGATTTCAAGTGCTCACCTAAATCAAGCAAACAATTTGAAGCCCCACAAGGCCGAAAAATCTATGCAAAATTGAAAGTGAATCAAGCCTTAATCTTCGAAGCTTTAAAGATCAAAAATTCGCCTTAGCACGAGGATATACGTCTTTGGCTAATAAAACTACCGATGAGGTGGATAATAAAAGGCAAGGCAAGACCGAGTCATAATAAAAGCTTCATGGCAAAGTTGAATAAAAGATGGAGGTAAACCAAAGATAATAAGGCCCTTCCGTTAGGGGCCGTATAAAAGTCTTGGTAATAAGTCTCATGTTCAAAACCGTTATAAAACCGTGTTTATCGATTGTCAACTTAATTTTTTGACATCGTTATCTATTGGGAGGGGTTATTGATTTGATGGTCTTGGTTACACCGTTAGAACTCTATTTTTAGACCTAAATCTCTATTATCGCATAAGTCAAACAATGTATCCTCGTGAAACATTCAAGACAATATAAAATATAAGAGATACAACTTAGGAATAATGGGAGGATAAGTACGTGATTGGGGCATATGAGTAGTGTTAGCATTACTAACTTATAATGACAATGATCTCGTTGCACGCTTGTCATGGAATTGGGGTGAAAATCGAGGACGATGAAATTATTTCTAACGAAGCATTCACGTGTTCTTATTCTATGAACCTAAACGTCCCATTTTGCGATGAAAATCATACATTATGTCTAAAACGCAAGTAGTAGTAGCAATAGTAGTAGTGTAGCTAGTTTATCGTTCAATAAAGTGAATAAAAATGAATTTTGGAGATGCTACGATACTTTATTCTAGCATTGCGTGAGGGCACGACAATGGTATAGTATGGGGGAGTGATGAGACTGCTTTTATACATAGTCTCATCATCCAAAAAGGGCTTAAAATTCATTAAATATCATCAAAATACCCATATATATGCTTGTGTTTGTTGCTTGTGTATTTTAGGTACGGATATTGAGAAAATGACAAAAGATCACAAGAATCATGCAAAAACGAACACGGGAAACGAAGGCCCACAATGAACCAAGCCCTAATGAAGACTTTCCCAAGAAAAACCCTTGAAGATTTGAAGAATTATGAAGAAGGGTCCTCCAATATGGAAGAATTGACACTTTATACCCTTGTATCTTCATAATTACAAGATTGGTCCCTAAAGTTTATCAAAATTACAAAAAGGGCCCTCCACTTTGAAGAATTAACAAGTTTAGCCCCTCAACAAAGCTAAATTGTCAACCATAATCCTCCACAAAGTCAAATGTATCATGAAGTCCTTCAAAGTACAAGAAATTACAAGTTTGGTCCTTTGAAAATCCCAACATTACAAAAAGGACCCTTGACTTTGAAGATTTGGCAAAAATGGTCCCTCAATCATAATGACTTGGCAATTTCAGCCCTCCAAAATATCAAATATGCAAGTCGAGACCATTACCATTGAAGAAAATGCCAAATCAGTCCCTCAAGAATCACAAAATGGCAAGAATTACCCCTGAATTCACTTTGCAAAATGTTTTGGGGCAAAAGCGTAAAAAATGAAAAGTT
Organism: Glebionis coronaria; assembly: GCA_025667525.1. Classification (NCBI taxonomy): domain Eukaryota; kingdom Viridiplantae; phylum Streptophyta; class Magnoliopsida; order Asterales; family Asteraceae; genus Glebionis; species Glebionis coronaria. The sequence goes on from CM046874.1 coordinate 306,359,374, forward strand.
GATAAAGCTTAAATGGGCGTTGATAGAAGTTTGAATGGAAGTGACAAGTTGCTGAAAGATGGAGGGTTTAAGCTGGCAGACAACCTAAGACACCTAGACCTATGGGAGATTGACACCTGTCTCACTAACTCCTTTCAACCAATCACACTCCACCATTCCTCCACCTAAGCAATCCACTCACCAGTTTATTATTTTTAATCATTGGCGCCTTAACAACTTTTTAAACTTAATTACTCCTTATTCCGGATCAAACAAAGGACTATTTACCTCAAGAACACATTTGAGGTTTTGTTAATTACAAAAAATTAAACCCCAAAATTGTGCAGATTAGTGATTAAGGTGACCCTAATCACAACCGAACTCTCAAAAGGACTGCCACCTCACTCCCTTAGTCACATGAAAAACCCTTGTCCCACCTCTTGGAGAAGAAGACAAAACAGTGACAAAGATCCAACGTCCCACAACAAAGCTTGGAAACTAAGCTTATTTGAGACCCTTGATCACCTTTCTACAGCTACACACTCCACAAACGTCCAAGATAAAGTCACAAAAACTCAAGATTTCAAATTTCCACAAGGGCATTTCTGGAAGTTCCATGCTTAGGGTTTTTACATTTTCAGCTTTCTAGAACCATGTACACCCTCTATATAAAGGGTCTAGCTCATTACATTTATTGCTGCTTTTGGTTTTTCCTTGTTCAACTTCTTGTAAATCCTCTTTCCATTTAATGAAAGTGTGTTGAGTTTTGTTGAAGAAAGACCAAGTGCCACCTTTATTTTAGCTTGTTTATGACATTTGTTAACTGGAATTGAACCTTAAAACGTTTTTTAAACCTTTTGTAAGAAATTACACATTGGATCAAAATTTGATATTTTGCTAAGTTCTTGTTTCAACCTTGGAATCCTTGGGTTATAAGGCTGATCATAGCATCCTAATTGTGATAATTAAGGTGTGGTGAGGCTTATAACTTGGGGATAATCAAGTGTGGGGTAACAAGGTTGCATCAATCAAGTTTATTTTCCGAAGTCACCTTTCTGTTTTCTTATTTTGTGCTACTTACCTTGTTGAATCTTAGCAGGAGTGTTATTGGAAGCTTGTGCTTGTTCTAGCTAGCACATAAGCTCATAAATTCGTGGGTGTGGATGTACATCCATGAGGTTTGTCTAAAATCCATGAAAATCTGATAAATATTGGACCTTTTGTGGATGTGTGCTCTATTGGTGTTCTTGTTGATTTCTTGGCTTGAATCTGCTTAGTCTTGCAAGATAATGATGTTTATATGCTAGATTAATCATTGGGTTAACTGAATCACACTTTTTCTTGTTTAAAATTGGATTTGAAAAGATAAAGGGGTGTTTGGGTCTACCTGTTTAAGCTTGAATCTTGTTATTGTGTTGTGGAAAGTGTGTATTTGTGTTCTATATCTGATATATGCCTTGTTGAGAGTGTTTTGCTGCAAGTTTTTGGGTTTGAAAGTTCAAATCAAACAATCTGCTATAACTTGGTGAATTTAACTGTTTTTGACCTAAGATTTTGGTGAAATCTAGTATTTGTGCATGCTTAGGGTTGAAAGTTGTTAAAACATCATTATTATAACTTATTTGATAGATCTTGAGGTTTGAATCTGGCTTATTGGTCAAATACATCAGCAAAGTAAAAAACTACGTGTGTTAGTGTTCATCAGTAACATTCATTAGCTTGAATCTTGCTTAATTCTTTGAATCATTGCATGAAACTTGTTTAGACTTGCTTATTTAAGTTTAATATAGCTTGTGTATGCATTTGGTTGAATTTGGCTAGCTGATTTGTGCTAAAATTGCTTTTTGAACTAAACTGCTTACTTGTTCATGTATGTGCAACATCTGGTACTTTATTGATTAAACTGTATCAATTGGGTGATTGTGTTTGTGATATTTTGGTTGTTATTGACTCCTTTTGATCCAAAGATCATTTGGGTGCCTTTTTGTAATACGAATCTCCTAAAAGTTCACTAAAGACAAAAAGTCAAACAAGTCAAGCAGTGGAAAAGGTTTCCACTGCTCAACGCCCAAAACTATCCCCTGCTAGTGTTATTTTGAACTCAGCTTATCAATAAGCTATTTTAGCTTATCCAGACTTGCAACAACTTATTTTTTGTGATAGATCTTCATTATTTGACCCATTTGATTATACTAGAGCTTATAGGACTTTGACATTGACTTTTTGCTAGAAAACCAACTTATTTGACTTTTACATAAGTGCTTATTTGCTTTTTACAACTTATTGAGTCAGCTTATTTGAAAACGCTTTGGTGATTTTGCTTAATTAAGTCATTTAAAAGCTTTAGAAACTTGAATCCGCACTTGGGGTGGCCTAGAACTCAAAAACGACTATTTTGTCGTTTTCTGTAGATTGCTTATTGCATTTTCAGGCTTATTCCTTGGGCTTATTTCAAATTTCTTTTTACAGAAGTCTTATTTAGGACAAAAGAAGCTTGTGTGTCTAATTTCAGCTTATGGCATTGGCTTATAGCTTAATGGGCCAAAAAGCCCATTAAGAATAAGCTGTTTGGTATAAGCTAGCTTATTTCACACTTTCAGCTTTTGGGCCTTTGGAAAAAGTTGTTTAAAATCAAATTTTGAGTCAAGTAGTGCTTTTTGGGCTTATTTTGGACACTTTTTTATATTGGGCCCAAATTTGGCCCAATAGTGATCTGTTTTGGGTTTAGCCCACTTTTTAGGCCCATTAAGGGTATTTAGGTAATTTCACTTTCATTTCTGAGTTATTTAGGTTAAATAAAGCTAGTTTGCAAGTTTTTAGAATTTTTTATTAATAATATTTTAATATTATTTTACTGCTAAAAATGAAAAGTCTGATTTTCTAAGTTTTATATTTTTCCTAGATTGTAGACACCTAATTAGGAATTTTGCAACTTTCCAAATATTTTTAGAGCCTTTTAATTATTTTCTAGAATTAATTTAAGTTTTAATTGATTTTAGAAGTTTTTAATTGTTTAAAAATAGTTTTTAGAGGTTTTAAAATTTTGAAAAATACTTTTTAGCTTAATTAGGGTATTTTTGAGGTTTACAAAATTTAAGATCTTGTTTTGGACTTTTTAATAGTTAATATTGATTTTTAGGGCTTTAATTAGCATTAAAGAGTCATTATTTAATTAATTAAAAGGTTTTGGCAAGTTTGGATTTTTTGTAAACTCTTAGAATATTTTTGTGGATTTTTAGTATTTTTAGGAATTTTTAGGGTAAAATTTTAATTTTGGTGCTTTTTACGGTTTTACGTGTACACCTTTTTAGTCTTAGTTTAATTCGACATCGTAACCGTCATTCTCTTCTTATCTCTTTTCTATTTTACTTTCTCACAAATATAATCACAAAGATAATCATTTCATCACACACACACTAAGCCTCCTTGAGAACGATTCCCCACTTTCGGTCATTTGTACACGGTTTTCCTAAATCGTCGTACTTAATACTTGCCACTTTTGCTCTCTTTTCCTAAAGAGTAGTAAAACTACCCACATCAGCTATGAACTCTAATTAATACAGAGCAATTTTTAAACGATCTTGGGCTAGAAGCTAAGTAACTTTTCAAATCGTACAACCTTATTTATTGCAGATAAATTTATTAACAAGCGATGGGAGAATAGGCTCATAATTAACTCACATAAACTCAAGAAAGAATACCAAACTTATAATTGACTCTATCATCTCTCGTCCTCCACAGTTTAAAATCTCAAGGAATGAGACTCGTGGATGCTTAGCTAATTAAATCAAAGTTTTGGGTTTTCGAGCCGTCTATAGGATCTTGCAAATTCTTAGACTCTTTCAAGTTTAGAAATCGCATTTTAAAGTTCCCTTGATAAACAACTCTCTAGGATCAATTATAGGAACTTGCGAAAAGTTCTTGTTCTTAACCCGTGAGAGTTAAGACTTTCGCGTTTTAAAGCTCCCTATATAAAAGCCTAGCAAAACTTGACTTAAACACGTTAAGGATACTAGCTAGAGTAAACTTAGATAAGTAAACTCGGGTTGAGTCAAAATATTCACGACTTTGAAAAATTTAAAACCACAAATGTATTCTAGAAAGGAGAATAAATAATGATAACAAAGGGAAATACTACTATACAACTAGGCCAAAATAGATTAAAAATTTTGAAAAATATCGAAAAATCAAGTTTTCCGGTTAAAATGAGGGCAAATTCATGGAAAAGACCACTTACTTCGATAGAAGTCCCCCCTACACTTGATATAAACATTTTCCTCAATGTTTAAGCATGTGGGAGTAAACTCCCTTACACTTATGACATTGTGCACTTTGTTTAAGTCTTGCTAAGGAAAGGAAAACTATAGTGATGTCAATGTGAACATATAAGATATGAAATATTGAATCACGAGAGTTTAGCTCGACCCAAAACTAGTTCATGGGAAACGTTGTGAGGGATGGAATCATCTCATGAGAGATTTCCTCACCAAAGTACAGCTTCAAACGCTGGACATTCACCTTAAAATTAGGCCCATTTGGCTGAGAAATCTCAATGGTGCCATATGGAAAGACTTTGGTGATGGTGAATGGACCAGACCAGCGGCTCTTCAACTTGCCAGAGCAGATCTTCAACCGAGAGTTAAAAAGTAAGACTTGATCACCAACATGGAACTCTCGGTTCTTAATTCGTGCATCGTGGATGATTTTGGTCTTCTCCTTGTAGATCAATGAGTTCTCGTAAGCTTCACTCCTCAGTTCATTGAGCTCGTTGAGTTGAATCTTCCGAAGATCACCGGCTTTGTTGATGTCGAAGTTATCCCACTTCAAGGCCCAGTATGCCTTATGTTCCAGCTCGATGGGGAGGTGGCATGCTTTCCCGTACACAAGACGATAAGGTGTACAACCAATCGGCGTCTCATAAGCGGTACGGAAAGCCCATAGAGCATCATCTAACTTATCGGCCCACGCGGCACGATGCTCTCCCACAGTACTTTCCAGAATTCGCTTCAATCCACGGTTGGAAATCTCGGCTTGCCCATTGGTTTGGGGATGATAGGCGGTGGAAAGACGGTGATTGACACCATACTTAGCCATGACTCTTGCAAATTGATCGTTGCAAAAATGAGTACCGCGGTCACTGATTATAGAACGAGGAACACCGAATCGAGCAAACAGCTGCTTCAAAAAGTTCACAACCACCCTCGCATCGTTCGTTGGGAGAGCCTTAGCTTCAACCCATTTAGAAACGTAGTCAACGGCTACGAGGATGTACTTGTTCCCTTTGGATGATGGAAATGGCCCCATAAAGTCGATGCCCCATACATCAAAAATGTCACATTCTTGTATGAAATGTTGAGGCATCTCATCTTTATGTGTGATCTTGCCTTGTCGTTGGCAAACATCACAATGCCTAACCATTTCGTGAGCGTCACGATAAATGGTGGGCCAATAAAATCCAGAGTCAAACACTTTCTTAGCGGTGTAGTTAGGACCAAAGTGACCACCGGTGGGTCCTTTATGGCAAGCATCAAGGATTTGTAAAGCTGCCGGCCCATCAACACATCGATGAATGATCAGATCAGCACATTGTTTGAAGAGATAAGGGTCATCCCAGAACTAAGTCTTAACATCTTTAAAGAACTTCTTCTTTTGTTCGGATGTTAACCCTTTGATGATAATACCACCCGCTAAGTAGTTTGCAATATCCGCAAACCACGGGGTGTCATCAATATTGGAGTGAATAGACATTAAGGCCTCAAGGGGAAAAGAGTCATTGATCTCTTGGTTCGGATGATCCCCTTGATACGGATCCTCAAGTCTACTCAGATGATCCGCTGCTAGGTTTTCGGCTCCCTTTTTGTCACGAATTTCAATGTTGAATTCTTGAAGGAGCAAAACCCAACGAAGAAGTCTTGGCTTAGAATCTTGCTTAGTCAACAATTACTTCAACGTGGAATGGTCGGTATAGACAATTGTGGTGGAAAGGACAAGATAGGGGTAGAACTTCTCAAAAGCATACACTACAGCTAAAAGCTCTTTTTCGGTAGTGGTATAATGCAATTGAGCCCCCGTCATTGTCTTGCTAGCATAATGGATTGGTTGGAAGTGTTTGTTCACTCTTTGGCCCAAAACCGCTCCAATAGCAAAGTCGCTAGCATCGCACATCAATTCAAAAGGTAGCTCCCAATTAGGGGTGACCAAGACCGGTGCCTTAGTTAGCTTATCCTTGAGAAGATTAAAGGCTTCAATACACTCTTTGGAAAAGATAAAAGGAGTATCTTTTTGCAAGAGGTGGGTCATCGGGCGAGCGATTTTAGAAAAGTCTTGAATAAATCGACGATAGAAGCCCGCATGACCAAGAAAACTTCTCACACCCTTCACGGTTGAGGGTGGAGGTAATTTGGCTATGACATCCACTTTAGCACGGTCCACTTCAAGACCGGCTTTAGAGATTTTGTGTCCTAGCACAATGCCTTCTTTTACCATAAAATGGCATTTTTCCCAATTTAGAACAAGGCGAGTGTCTTCGCACCGCTTAAGCATGTGTTCCAAATTGGCAAGGCAAGTAGAAAAGGAATCACCATAGACCGAGAAATCATCCATGAAGACTTCCATGGTTTCTTCAACCATGTCATGGAAGATAGCCATCATACACCTTTGGAATGTCCCAGGAGCATTGCATAAGCCGAAAGGCATTCTTTTGTAAGCAAATGTTCCATAAGGACAAGTGAATGTGGTTTTCTCTTGGTCTTGGGGGTCGATGAGTATTTGAAAATAACCCGAGAAACCGTCTAAGAAACAGTAATAATCATTACCCGCTAGACGTTCAAGCATTTGGTCCATGAAAGGAAGGGGAAAATGATCCTTTCTCGTAGCATCATTGAGTTTGCGATAGTCTATACAAACTCTCCACCTTGTAACGAGACGAGTAGGAATCAACTCGTTGTTTTCGTTGGGCACAACGGTGATTCTGCCTTTCTTAGGCACACAATGGACTGGACTAACCCATGGGGAATCCGAAATAGGATAGATCATGCCTGCATCAAGAAGTTTGATAACCACTTTTTAGATAACGTCATGGATCTTGGGATTCACCCTTCGTTGGCTTTGAATAGTGGGTTTAAAGTCGTCCTCCATGAGAATTTTATGTGTGCAAAAGTGAGGATCAATTCCACGAATATCGGAGATTTTCTAAGCAATCGCTTTCTTATGATTCTTCAACACGGCGATAGGTCGGGATTTTTCTTCTTCTTTTAGGTCCTTTGCGATGATGACCGGTAACTTCTTGTTGTCTTCAAGGAAAACGTACTCGAGATGAGACGGAAGATCCTTAAGCTCTAAATCCGGAGGATTTTCGATGGACGGCATAGTCAACTTCGGATCATCGGTAGAGATAGCCTTAGGAGACTGTGGAGAAATATGGTCCTCATTGAGAAGTTTCTCAATGGTACGAATGTCTTCATCCCAATTGGAGGGAGAATCGTCATATTGCAAATCCACATCTCCCAGAGTTGCTTCAAATTCTTTCAAGAGGAAATCACTTTCTCCAAATGGAGTCAATGACGGAGCAATCGAGGCAACGGTCTCAACATTGGGTAGAGAAGAAAGATTACTTTTTCAAGCATCATTAAAGTGTTCTTCACAAGCCTCATCGAGAACATCAATAGCATTAACACTCCCATATGAATAAGGTTGCTTAGAGATCTTACCCATGTTGAAGACAATTTTGTCGTCACCAACTCTCATGATTATTTCGCCCGCGGCTACATCAATGAGAGTGCGACCGGTCCTCAAGAAGGGACGTCCAACGATTAATGGAACACGAGGATCCATCTCGTAGTCAACGACAACAAAATCCGCCAGAAAGGTGAATTTGTCAACGCCAACGAAGATGTCTTCGGCTATTCCCACTGGATAAGCAACCGTACGGTTAGCTAATTCCAAGGTCATTTTGGTGGGGACTAGCTCGGGGAGAGATAATTTCTTCCAAACACTTAAAGGCATTAAGTTTATACTAGCACCTAGATCGGCTAGGGCCATGCAATTCTCTACTCCTGGGAAGTTGCAAGGAATCAAGAAGCGACCGGGATGACCAAGTTTGGTAGGCAATTTCCTTAAGAGAACCGCAGAGCAATTCTCGTTAAGTTAGGTATTAGCAATGTCAATAAGCTTTTCCTTGTCACTAAGAATATCTTTAAACATCTTCGCATATTTAGGCATGTGAGCGAGAGCCTCGGTAAAGGAGATGTTAAAATTAAATTGTTTAAACATTTTAAGAAAGTTTGAAACTTGAATATCATCCTTGCTCTTTTGCTTCTCTTTCCTCAACCTTGAAGGATAAGGTATATCGGATGAAGAGGAAGTCTTTAGGGGAGTAGGATCACTCACAACCGCGGGTGGTGGGGGAATGGGGTAAGAAGGTAAAGGAGGTGAAGAAAGTTGTTCTTTTTCCTTGTTCACAATCACGGGTGGAGGTGTAGGAAGCTCGGGTTCCGTATAACCTTTTCCACTACGAGTGGTGATTGCTTTCATCTCCCGTCGTGGATTAGCAACGGTGTTACTCGGAAGAGAACCCGAAGAAGAAGGTTGATTACCTTGGAAAAGCGAACCGATCATATCACGTATATTATCCGCTTGAGTGCTGAAAGAGTCTCTCATGTCAGCGCGAATATCATTGCTTTGTTTCGCCATGTCATTCCTTAGCTCGGCTCGAATATCTCTCCCTTGTTTCGCCATGTCTCCCTTCAAGTTGATGAATTGACTCTGAAGATTCGTCACCATCTCTCTATTAGTCCTCATGAATGTCTCGATGTCTTGATTCAACGCCATTGGTTGATTGAGAGGTGGAGCTTGGTAAGCTTGAGAATTTCCTTGAGGTGGATATGGGTTTCTTTGGGATTGATATTAATTGTTAGCACGAGGTTGGGTTTGGTTATTTTGGTTATAGCTTTGTTGTTGGTTTTGGTTTTGAGGAGTAAAACCGGGTGGTGCAAGATAGTTGTTTGAACGATAACTTAGCAAGTTACGGTCTCCTTGAGGACGAGCTTGATAGCCTCCCGTGGGATAGGTACCGTATGCCGCGTTAACGTTTTCACAATAATTGTCTTGAGTAGAAGGACAATCATTGTAAGAATGAGGACCACCACATGTGTCACAAGAAATAGCAACGGCTTTAGCTTGTTGAGTGTGGTTATTAGCCAAAATTTGCTTATTTTTGCTCATTTCGATAATGGCTCGTTCCATGGCGGACATGACGGTGGTGGAAGAAGTAGATGAAACATTGACTCTCGGATTAGATCTTGAGGATGCGGATGAATCCCAATTCTTGTGGTGAGTAGTCATGTTTTCAATCAACTCTCTACACTCCTACGGTCTCCTTTTCATAAAAGTACAACTGGCGGGGGCGTTGATCGTGTCACGATCACGAAAAGTGAGACCATTGTAGAAAGTATCAATGAGAGTGACGGGGAGCATGTTATGATTTGGACAACGGTCGATAAAATCATTGTAGCGTTCCCAAGCATCAAAGAGCGATTCATCATTGTCTTGCATGAATCCACTAATTTGGTTACGAAGGCTCGTGACCAAGGATGGTGGAAAGTAGCGCGACAAAAATCGTTGAGTCATGTCATCCCAAGTATGAATAGAATTCTTTGGGAGACGGTCAAACCATTTTTCGGCATGGTGGGAAAGCGTGTGGGGAAATAGTTGAAGGCGAAGTACATCCATAGAAACACCGGGCATCTTCATGCTTTGGGTAATGGTAATGAATTTGTCGAGGTGCTTGTTGGCATCATCATCCGGCAATCCGCGAAATGGATTAGTTTGCACTTGTTGGATCATGTGATGCTTCAACGAAAACTCCTGAGCCGTGATTTGCATCGGCGCAATCGGGCCTCCGCGTCCATTCATCGTAGGTTGGCATAGCTCCTCCATGGTTCGTAGGTCGGGTAGGGGAGCATTTTGGTTGTTTTTATTGTTATTCAAATTGGGTAGAGGTGGGTTATTATTGTTGTTATGAACACCAGCCATATCTAAATCTTCACGAGTCTCAGGCTCAGAATAATTTGAAGATCTAGTACGCATACACCTGCAGAAGAAAAAGATACCAAAGGAACAGAGAATATATATATATCTTTTTGGTGCAAAACCTTTGGAAAAGAAATGCTTTTTATGATTTTTTAATGTTTTTGTATTTTTGAAATTTTTATGATTTTTATGGATTTTTGAAAAAAAATTTAGCAAGGAAAATAACGCTCCTAAAAGAACGGATCCCAAAATTCAACGTGTCTCTCACTAAAGACCGTTAATCGTAACGAAAAGAGCCGGCTGCGGCGCCATTTAATACAAGGCTTTTACCAAGTATAAAATTTTATCGTCTGATCTTTTCGAATTGATTATTGGTAGAAAGTGCGACTCAATTGTTCTTGGTGGATAAAAGAAATGGTTTGGTTGATTATCTATTATAAACTTAAAAGCAAATAATTGTCGTTGAGTAATGATTAAAGCTTTTGAAAATTAAACTAAAAGTTATTTAGAAAAAACACTTAAAAAAATAAAACTTAGAAATATGTTCTATCGGAATGTATCAAAATGAAAGCCATAGGAATAATCAAATGTAAAGCTTTCGGAATGTTCATCTAAATACCCATCGGAATGTAACAATATCAATTCTATCGCAATGTAATGTCTGTCGGAATGTCCTAGATCGCAATACAATAAACACCTTTTGTCGCAATGTGCTCTGTCGGAATACAAGCTACAAAAATTGGGCAGAGTTTTGACTTAACAAGACCTTAAGTCCCGTCGGAATGTGCGATCGCAATAAGCGATCGCAATCCAGATCGGAATAAGGGGGAAGATACCAAGTGATCGCAAAGTAGAACCACAATGGGTTATTGCGATCAAAACAAGCAGCCGTCGGAATATGTAGAATCCCTAATATTGCGATGGAATACAAAGGTAATCCGAAATTGGTGGCAAGCTGAAAACGCAATAAGCACATACAATAAGCTACTTTAACCTAACTTTTGACAACTCAAAAAGCTTAAATTTGATAACTTTCAAAAACATGAAATCATAGACTTTATAAAAGAAACTTTTGAAAAGATTAAACCTTATGAGAATCCGAAAAGCAATAAGCTAAAACATGAAATAAGCCAATAAGCACAAAGAGCTTATAGCCTAATCCGTATGAAGCTTATGTAGTGATAAAAAGATTAACCTTTTAATCACTTGAACATCAAACAAAATCAATCCGTATGGAATATGATTTTCGGATCAAAACCAAAAGTAAATCAAGAATTGTGGAAAGAGATTAAAGAACACAAACTTAAACTTAAACTTTTGATTAAAGAAACTCAAATACAAAGATTAATGAAAGCTTAAACTTAAAAAATTAAAGAAAGAAAAGATGAAAAACTTAGTGAGAGAAAGTTTGGAACTTTCTCTCTCTAAAAACTAGAAAAGAAAAATTAAAAGTGCAACTAGCTAACCACCCTCCTAATGTGGTTAGGAGGGTATTTATAAGCTAAGTGGGAAGTGCATGTGTGGTGTGCTTCCTTCTTTCTTTTCTTCTCGAATCGATTTAATTCTTTGTCTTTTCTCGACGTCGTCTCGGGATTTGAACTTGTCTTAATAATTTTCTTCTTTAATTTAGATTTGAGTTCTTCGACCTCATTAAACTTCCGTCTTTAGACTTTTTCTTCGATAAATCTTCAGAATAGGTCTTGTACATCCGTTCTTTAAGCACTCTTGATCTCTTGACTTCGTCTTTTTTCGTTTTCTTCGATAAAAGCCCGTGAAAGCCCGTGTTTTCTTCCTTTTTCATCTTTTGGTCCTAAAACACAATAAAAACACAACCACACATAATTCCGACTTTTACGACATAAATTACACGTTTTGGTCTTGTTATTATTGGAAATAAGCGGTCAAAGGATAAGTGTTTTCACACTTATTAACCCCGCAACTAGACATTATCAAGAAAACCCAACAAATTTACCCTTAAGTAGGAAGCTTGCCGAACTATCCTAAATGCAAAATAAAGCATATATGTTTAGCCTAGGTAGGAACCATTAGCTGCTAGCAAGTGCGATTTTCCTAGATAGGAGATGTCAGTCTCCAATAGTACTATTCATAATATTAGTGCTCATTAAATGATTAGCGGTCCACGATTAAAAATAGGCTTAACGGCAACTAGTAAACGTAGTGTCGGTATGTTAGAAATACGTTTTTACGTATATTAGAAGTATCGGTCACTCCACAATATTATTTATGTTGTAATAGCTCGTAGTTAGTGTTACTTATTAAATTAAGTAAGAAACCGACCCATGGGCTTGTCATGGGTCGGCCCAAGCCCAAATAAGGGCCTTGGATATAAATACCCCTTTCCACCATGGAAAGGGGTTGGTTGTTGTTCATTTATTGTTTTCACTTTAATAAAAAGACACATAGTTTCTCTCTCACTTTCTCTCTCTACTTTCTCTCTCTAGAAATCATCAACCCCCTTCATAGATTCATAGGTTATCAAGATTCTACATTTGGTATCAAGAGCTATGGGGTGATTTAAGGTAATGATTTGTGTGGTTTTTTAGTTTTTGATTGTATTTGTGTTCTTTAAGAAGATCCATCTTGATTCTTGGAGTTTTTGGTGTTTTTGTGATTGGGATTAGTAGATAAGTATTAGTTTTTACTTATTATTGTACAAATCACAAAACTTTTTGGGTTATTTGGTAAAAAATCTGGGTTTAACCATCATTTTTTGATCGACTGTTCATACGAACAAGGTTTCTGATTACCCAGTAAAGTTCCAAACCAAAAACATCCGGATCAAAAAGTTCCGGATCAACAAGTTCCGGATCAAGAAGTTCCGGATCAAGAAGTTCCGAACCAAAAGTTCCGGATCAAGAAGTTCCGAACCAAAAGTTCCGGATCAAGGAAAGTTCCGGATCAAGAAAGTTCCGGATCAAGGAAAGTTCCGAACCAAAAGTTCCGGATCAAGGAAAGTTCCGGATCAAGGAAAGTTCCGGATCAAGGCAAAGTTCCGGATCAAGGGAAAGTTCCGGATCAAGGGAAAGTTCCGGATCAAAAGAAAGTTCCGGATCAAGGGAAAAGTTCCGGATCAAGGGAAAGTTCTGGATCAAGTCTTCCGAACCAAAAGTTCCGAATCAAGGTATTCCAAGCCAAAATCTTCCGAATCAACACTTCCGAATCAACAAAAGTTCCGAATCAAGGGATATTTTACTTGTTTTTTCGACCATTTTTTAGAGGATTTAATCTTGGTTTCTTACAACAAAAACTCAACACAATTCACAAGCTTTACTTTACTGCTCGATCAACCGATAATCTTTGTCTCTTTGAAGTGAACAAAATGAATCCGAATTCAGTAATGCCTCAGATGACATCCCTTACGGATATTTCCATCATTACGGGAACGGATAATCGCCCTCCAATGCTCATCAAAGAAGTTTTTGAAGCATGGCAAGGCCGGATGATGTCTTACCTTAAGGGAAAACCGGTATATGGGAGGCTTATGGTTAAGTCAATTTTAAATGGTCCACTTGACTATGGTACCATCGTGGTTAACAATGTGACTCGACCAAGGGAGTTTGAAGAACTTACACCAGCTCAACAACTTGTTGCCGATGCAGACGAAAAGGCTCTTCAAACCATTCTCCAAGCTCTTCCACATGACATCTATCGAATGGTAAGTCAGTGTACGGTGGCAAAGGATTTATGGGAACGTCTAAAGGTGTTGCTACAAGGTACGTCTCTTACCAAACAGGAAAGGGAATGTCAGTTGTATGATCTGTTTGATAGATTCACGTACAACCCAGGGGAAACGCTTCACGACTATTACTTCAGATTCACTACTCTCATGAATGATCTGAATGTATACAATCTCGTGATTGCTCCATTCCATGTTAACACTAAATTTTTGAATACTTTACCTCAAGCTGAATGGGGTGAGTATATTACCGATGTTAAGTTAACCAGGGATTTGCATAAGTGTAATTTGGATCATCTCTATGCTTTTCTTCAGCAGCATGAGAAACATGTGATCATGCACCGTTCGCCTCGAGGTATGTACCCTGATTCCTTAGTTTTGATGGCGAATCAACCAAGCTTGTCACACAACAACACTCCTTATATCTTGGGACATAAAACCTATCATCCATCACCTTACATGACACCAACCTTTCCCCAATACTCGATTCTACCGCAACCACCCACCTCACATCAGCAACAATATCGGTTTAATGCACCTTCACCACAATATGCTTCACAACCTCATCCAGCAAGCATTGCACCTTATGCTCAGTCTTCATATTCTTCTTATCAAGAGAATGCAGCATATCCATCAAGATACTCTGACCACATGAGTGTTCCTTCTAGTGCTTATGCAGCTCAACAAGACCAAGCATTGTATTGTGATGATGATGAAGTCCCCATTCCTGAATTCAAACAAGGAACTGACCCAGTTGAAGTGTTAGCCACTATGTCTGCTTATCTCACAAGGAATTTAAGCAAACGAGGATTTAGAGGATCAGCTCCTACTAACAATCAGTTGAGGAATTCATCCAATTCTCGCCAACAAGCTACTATTGAGAATGGCAGGGTCATGGTTCAACCTATTCAACCTTATCAGGGGAGACCTACTACATCAACCACCAATGCTCGCACGGTCAATCCTGCTCCAATGGTCAACACTCCTCCACGGGCAAATTCCACAGGCAAGTTGAGAATGATTACATGCTACAACTGCAAGGAAGAAGGGCACATGTCCAGGGATTGCAAGAAACCCAAGAGGAGAAGGGATGGTCAATGGTTTGCAGAGAAGATTTATCTGGTGAATGCTCAGGCACAAGGAAGGGAACTTGATGAAGAGGAGATTTCATTTCTTGCTGATCCAGGGATTGCTGAACAAGACGTTGTCACCACACAGAATGCAGCATACCAAGCAGATGATCTTGATGCGTATGACTCAGACTGTGATGAATTTCAATCTGCAAAGGCAGCTCTTATGGTAACTATCTCCAGCTTAGGGCCAGAAAAGAGATCTGAGGTACTTATTAATACCACTAATAATACCACTGATGCTAGTATTCAACCACATCAAGTTGTGCAAGAGAGTGCTGATTCGAATGAGTCTTCGGTGGTGAGTCTTTCAAATGAGGAGACAATCAATGATAGCAATATCAATGTGAGTCCCCAGACTTTGAGTGAATCACAACCGGGAGCCATTTCGCATACGCATACTCCTGCTCAACAAGATTTGGTCATGGTTCCTGCTACATTACTTAGCCAAATGAATGCTGCACTCTTAGAAACCCTAGCTAAGAATAAGAATTTGTCTGATGAGCTTGCCTTAAGCAAGAGAAAGTTCAAACTTTGGAATTAGTGCCTTCGTCTAGTGTTCTAACAAATCTCAAATATGATCATTTTCGAAACAAACAAATGGGTCATTTGCAAGAAATTGAAACCTTAAGAGCAGATCTTTCTAATGAACTTAAAGAAAAAGAGTTAGTGGTCACTAATTTTCAAAAACTTCAAACGGATTTTGAATTACTCGAGTCTAAGAAGAATGAAATGGAAATTAATGCAGCTAATAAAATTAGAGGTCTAGATTATTTGCTTTTAAGACAATACGCTGCCTCTCAACTAGTGCACTTATTTGATGCTTCGTTTAGAGAATTTAACTTATCACGTCAAAAAGGCCTTCCCCCTAACCCACGGTATGCAAAACAAGCGTTAAGCCATAGTCCAAGACTTTATAATGCAACCCAATTAGGATTGGTCTTAGACCCGATTGTTATTTTCGATGATCGCACCAATAAGGATCTAGTTGATGAGAATCGGTCATACAATTTTGCAAAATATCCAGATTGTGATTATTTTAAAATGAATCAGGAGCTTGCTAAAACGGATTTTAGAATTCGCTTCCATATGGACAAAGATCTCATTACAGCACCAACCTACATGTTGAATGAAGAAAACCCTAGTACACTTCCTACACTTGTCAAAATGGAAGGTCCTAAGGAAATTCCAAAGGATCTTCCACCTGTTAGCACTGTATGGTTAAACTTGCAAGAGATTAATCAATACTTTACTAATTTTGACAAGGTCATTTTGGAATGTACGACTTCAAATGGCCTAAACGCCGGAGAATGGGCTTTCGAACACATGAACGAGGTGTTTAAGAATGAGATCAATCCATTTGTCGAAAGCCTAAAAGGAAGTTTTTCATCTCTTAAAGAAAATCTTGAGTTTGAAATTGGAGAAGTTCAAAAAGTGTTTTATGAAATGGACACCGCTTACGAACTACAACTAATTGAAAAGGAAAAGATTTTATCTGAATATGACCGATTCTTGTCCCAAGTAATTTCGTGTGATGTGCTTACTACTGTGAATGTTAATTATTCGAATGAGCTTACATCCGCTATGATTAACTGTGATGCTGTGTATATATGTGATGATGTGTGTGATCTCTCTGTAAATGTTGTTGATACTGTAAATGAGGTAGATAATCATTCTTGTCACGAATCTAACGTTGAATTTTTAAAGCTACAAGATTCTTACAATTTACTTTCAAAACGCTTTAATCAACTAGAACAACATTGTATATCTTTAGAATTAAAACAACAAACTCAAAATGAGGATCTTTTGATAACAAATAGTTGTGAAAACGGTGTTGAGACGAGTGACAAGATGATTGCAATAGTTAAGGCATTAGAGGAAGAGATTATGAGATTGAAGAGAGATGTGTCATCAAATGAAACACTAAAATTGGAACTAGAGGCTGCAGAGTCTAAAAACCTGGACTTAGAAATTAGAATTTCGTCTATTCTAAGGGAGATGGATCGTGCAAGACATGGAATGTCCAAACTTTATGGTTCACTAGAAGAACGTTTCGCTTTTAATGCGGCACAGCAACAATCTTATGTTGAACAATTGAACCAAAAATGTGAGGAAATCTCTGACTTAAACATCCTGCTCATTGACAAAAACATGGTTTTGGCCGAGTTAAAGGAGACACTTCTTCTCACCCGACAAGAAGTTGTCGATAACTTAGCTACCGACTCTGCACCGTCCACTAGTGCTCCAACAACCAAGTCAGTAGTGCTCTATAAGAACCCGCTCCATAAGAAAAACCCGGTTACCTACGATGATTATATGAGGAATGCGATTAAGCATGTAGATCTTGTTAGAGATATTTTAGACGATCTTTATGCCTTAGATCCCTCAAGTAGCTACTATTATTCAGCCCATGAATATATTAAGCGTGTTCAATATTGCTTAGCCTACTTGCAATACATAGGTAAACCAGGTTCTGCACTACTCACTAATCGACCCATTGCTGTAACTCCATTCAATAAGACCCCAGGAGCAAAACCGTCATTGGCACCATCAAGTAAGGCACCTTTAAAATCTGTTGCTAATGTTCCCACTTTGCCTTCTACAGGAGTAAAAGAGTCTACTAAGGCTAAAGGATCGCCACTCAAGAAAGATAAGATCAAGCCCTCCACTAGTAGTACCAACAAGAAGAAAGTAGAAGCTCACCATAGGAATGTTAGTTCAGTTTTAAATAAAAAGAATCATGTTAAGACTAAAAGCTCTGCGCCTGTGCAGAAGCCTAAACCATTCGTGAATTCTAATTTGAATTGTTGGAATTGTAATGAATGTATGTTTTCCCAACGTCATGATTTGTGTCTTATTGATCATGTGAATGAAATGAATGCCATTAGGAATAATCTTGAATGGAAGCCAACTGGTAGAACTCGTGCCCAAGTTGGATGGCAATGGCGTCCCACTGGTAGGACCTTACATTAGATGGAACAATGTGCCCTTTAACTAGGAATGCATCCATTGAGGTTAGGTCTGAGCGTCCTTTAGTTAGGCACACTAGCACTAAAGTATGGAAACAGCGCCCTTTAATTAGGTCAGCCCCCACTATAGTGCCTATCAGTGAAGAAATACCTCAGGATTTAAGCCAACTAGAATCTACACCACCAACTAGGAAGAAGAAGGCTAGGAAATCTAAGAAACCTAAAGTTAGCAAATCTAAGATTATTAAATCTGTACCTGCTAATAACAAGGAACATTCAGATTCCGATACCTCTACATTGTCCTCGTCTGGTGATATTTTCAGGTGGTCCAAATCATCCTCTGGTATTTAGACTCCGGTTGTTCAAAGCATATGACCGGAGATCGCTCGATGCTCCAAAATTTCTTCAGCATGTTTCTTGGAACGGTTAAATTCGGTAATGATCATATAGCAAAGATAATGGGGTATGGTGAATATCAGATTGGAAACGTTACGATTTCAAGGGTATACTATGTAGAAGGTCTTGGTCATAACTTATTTTCAGTAGGACAGTTTTGTGATTCCAACCTAGAGGTTGCTTTTCGACAACATACTTGTTTCATCCGCAACTTGGAAGGAAAAGACTTGTTGAAGGGTTCTCGTGGTGCAAATCTTTATGCGTTGTCTCTACAAGACATGATGGTCGCCTCTCCAGTATGTCTTCTCTCTAAAGCATCTAAGACCAAGTCATGGTTATGGCATCGCAGATTATCTCATCTCAACTTTGATGCTATTAATCATCTGGCTAAAAACGAATTAGTTCGTGGTCTTCCAAAGCTCAAATTTCACAAGGATCATTTATGTTCCGCGTGTTCAAGGGGGAAAAGTACCAAGAAATCATACAAGCCCAAAGCTGAAGACACCAATCAAGAAAAACTTCATCTTTTGCATATGGATCTTTGTGGGCCAATGAGAACTAAAAGTGTGAGCGGTAAGAAATTCATTCTTGTCATTGTGGATGATTTCTCCAGGTTTACATGGGTTAGATTTCTACGTACAAAGGATGAAGCACCGAAGGCTATCATCACTTTTCTGAAATTCATTCAGGTACGTTTGAATACTACTGTCCGCCGTATTCGTACAGACAATGGAACAGAGTTCGTCAACCAGACTCTTCGTGATTACTATGAAGGAGTTGGTATCTCTCATGAAACATCCGCTGCACGTACTCCACAACAAAACGGTGTCGTTGAAAGACGGAATCGTACGCTTATGGAAGCTGCTAGGACTATGCTGATTTATGCGAACGCTCCATTGTTCTTGTGGGCAGAACCTATATCTACTGCATGTTTCACCCAAAACCGTTCTATCATTCGGAAACGCCATGGAAAAACACCTTACGAGCTTCTACATGACCGTAAACCCGATGTTTCATTTTTTCATGTGTTTGGTGCTCTATGTTATCCAAACATTAATAGTGAGAACTTGGGCAAGCTTCAACCGAAAGCAAATATAGGTATTGATGAGACTGTATTTATACATAGTCCCATCGTCCAAATCGGGCTTAAAACGCTTAAAATATCATCAAAATACCCAAATATATGCTTGTGTTTGTTCATTGTGTATTTTAGGTACGGATATCGTGAATTTACCAAAAGATCAAAGGAATCAAGCAAAAACGAACACGGGAAACGAAGCCGCACAAAGAACCGGACCCGAATCATGAATTTCCTATCAAGTCCTTGAAGTTTGAAGATTTGGCAACTTTGGTCCCTCTACTTTAGAAGACTTGTCATATTATACCCTTGTGAACACTCAAATTACACATTTGGTCCCTAATATTTCAAGAATATACACATTTGGTCCTTGAAGAATGCAATTTATGCATAAAAAGCCCTTTAAACAAGTTTTGAAAATCATGGTGCCAAATTTGACAAGTGTTTGAAAGATACTATAAAGGGAATGGGAGTTTTGGAGCTATTAATACAAAGTGATCAAGTGAAGAAAGCTAGGGGGCATATGTGCCAAGACACCAAACTATTTCCACCACTGCCATTGAGACACGTCACTGAAACCCATTTACCCTACCCAAACCCACCATTGAACCCGACCCTACCCAGACTTTACCCGACTTTAACCCAAGTCAACTGCCCAGTCAAAACCACCCACTAATCCACTTTTTAAACTTATTTAATATAATTTAAAAACGTGGGAAACACTTGTTATAAACCCAAATCAGATTAAAAAGCTACTGCTTATCCCTTCCCCTACCCATAAACCCTAAGTGCTAATCATGTTCAAATCAAAGGGGTTTTTGCTTATATTTTCCAGATCACTCATTCAATACCACCAAAACCTAAACCCACTCACAAATATTCCCCCAACACACCCTATGTGTTATCCCCAGTGGTCCCCTGACCCATCACTTTCTCCTCAACTTCAAAAAGGGACAAGATCAACGGATACAAGCCTCTACTTGGTCCCAAAGGAACTACCAATGGCTTAGATCAATCCCCCACAGCTGGACATCACAAGCTGCCACTTTGACCAAGTTTGAAGATTCAAAAGCAAGGGCATATTCGGGATTTATTGAACTAGGGTTTTAGGGTTTTTCATTCTTGTATTATTTTATTTTCAGCATCTAGATTATTCCTAGCTCTTGTATAAATACCAAGTCATTTGTGACTTGGTGTTCTGGTTCCAGTTTTTGTAAATTATTAAAAATTATTAATGAAAATGAACATTTTTTATTTTTCAAAATACTGAGTTCCAAGTTGTTTATGTTTGGTAGTGTAAACATTTCAGATTTTATGCAATTAGTTTAAGGTTACATAAGACTTTCAGTTTTTAAAATGGCATTTTCAGAAATCTCATTTTTTTAAGAATTATTGAAAAAGGTTTTTCTAAGGTGTGAGAATCAGGGTTATATTGAAGTGATAGTGGATTTATAATACTTGTTTCACATTTGAGTAACCTTTTGTCAAAATTTTTGGTGGTTTCAAATTCAGTTTTCTAGGATTTCTCAAAAATCCATTTTCATATTTTTTATTAATATTTTACTGTAGCAAAAGCTACAAGCCAAGCTTGTAGCCTTTGCTACTTGTAGTCTTTCTGCTTGGTTGTTTTTGTTTGTGCAGGTTTGAAGAACAAGACGGGCATCACTCATCCATTCCCATTTTGTTCCTTTTCCAAGACATGTTATCTCCCTGGTATCGTTGTTGAACCTCAACAGGGACACTCTACATTTCATAAGCTTTCATATCAGCTCTAAAAAACCTAGTAGAAGGCCTCAGCCAGGTAGCTTTTTGGCTTGAACCCTACTTACATTTTTCTTAGTTCTATATGAAATCTCATGAATATGGTGTGTTTGTTGTTTTGATGCTAGTATAAGCTCTATTTGTGTTCAAGTAGTTTGATTATGCATGTTTAGGTTTTAAGTAATCTATTTGAGTGGATTTTATAAGCATTTAGTTTATAAATTTCAAGTTTCTGCATTTAAAGGGGTGTTTGGGATAAGGGTTTAAGTAAAGAGAACTGACAAGCCTTAGCTTGTAACCTGCCAAAACACACTTCATTAGTTGGTTAAAGTATAAAGCAGTCAATAGTTTTTAGTTTCATAGGTTTTAAATAGATTTGCATGCCCACTTTTTGGTATAAATCAGTAAGCTTAATTTTCTGCCTCATTTTAAGGATTTGTGTTTTCTAATCTTGAATTTAGTTAGATTAGGTGTTAATCTAGGAATGTATTCAGGCTATATGTGATTTGACAAGTTTTTTAGCAAGTTTGTTGCATTTGAAATCTGTTTATTTGCCAATTAGATCAGATTATTGTTCATCTGACCCCATAGTGCATAGCAGTGACTGAATTTGCTTTGTTGAGTGTGATATATGCTTTGTGGTTGTGTTTATTTTAGCATATTCTGACTCCCTACACTCCACTGAGTGTAGGGGTGCCAATATTTGTCCAAGATACCAAAGCAAGAGCTTCCCTAAGCTCATAACATCACCAGACCCGTTTTTCATAACTGTCAGTGGGAACAAGGTTCCCACTGCTAGCACTTGTGTTTCCCCTGCTTAGCTAAAAGACAGAAGTGACCAAGTGTCACTATCACAGTTCTTGTATTTTTGTCTTTAGTGGAGTTAATTAGGAATTAGGACTTGATTTAAGTTTCAATAATTTTCTTATTTTAATCTTGATTTTTCAGTTTAATTACTTTTTAAGTTACTGTTCATTTAGTATTTTTTAGGTTTATTTGCATTTTTAATCACTTTTTAATTATTCTGTTTTTGTCTTTTAGTGGTAAAACTTTATATTTTTCACTTTTAAAATTTTTCTTATATTCAGAAAAGTATTTTAAGGTTTTTAGTTTAAAAATTTATTACTGTTCACTTTTTTAATCATTTTTTATAATTAATTTAAGTTAATTAGGGTTTTATTATTAATCAGTTTTGTCTTTTAGTGTAAATTTTTACATTTTTAAAACTTTTTCAATTTTCAACTGATCATTAGTGTAATTTAGGATTTTTAAAATTGTTAAATTAATTTTGGCATTATTTTATTATTTTTTATGATTATTTTAGTTTAAAAATAGTTTTTAGTGATTAAAAAATAGAAAAATAGTTTTTAAAATTTAGGAAAAATACTTTTTAGTCTTTAAATAATATAAGTTAGTTATTAGTTCAATAAATTAATATTTTGGACATTTTGTTAATTATATTTAATTTTAGGGCTTTAATTAGCATTTAAAATTGAATATTTAATTAATAAAAGGTTTTAAAATATATTTGTTGGATTTTTATTCTTGTTTATATTATTTAAGACTTAGCTTAATATTTTAATTAATTTTTAGGTTTAATTTTTAATTTTGTCGCGTTTTACGTATTTACGTTCGCGTTTTACGTCAACGTCGTAGTTTTAATCGTAGTCGTAGCTCGTCTTTAATTTTCTTTCTCTAAACCAAAAACGTCACTAATCCAAACTTGATTTTATATATATTGGCACATTAATACACACACCTCCTTCGAGAACGAACTTGGAATTTATTCGTCTTCACGGTTTTCCTAAATCGTGTCGATTAATACTTACCACATTTATATGTTGTTTTCCTAAACGCGTATTTCTACATACATCATTTTGGCGCCGCTGCCGGGGAGGTGTTTGTGTGCCATTATTACTATCGTGTTTGTGTGAGTAGTGCGTTTTTGCTTTTCATTTTTGGAAAGCGTGAATATCGTACATACTCATTTTTGTTATTTTTCTCTATTATATTATAATATCCAAATAAAACGTGTTTAATTTTCCTAAATTAAACACAAATCAATCATTTTACTATATTGTAGATATATTGGTTTTCGTTTTTCTTGTGAATATATTATTACTATATTGTATTTACGTAAGAACAATAAATACACAAGTACTCCAAAAGCGTGAAAACGCAACCTTGATTCGGGATTTCATCACTCGATCATTGTATTCGAATCTAAAGCAAAAAGTTTAAAGGCAAAATAGATAAATACTTTCGTGAAGCTTAATTTTGATTAACACAAACTATAAGGTGGGTATAAGGCGGTTGTATTTCACGACCTAAGGGAAAAAGGCTCTTAAGTGCTTAGCGCCGCCTCGTTTCCCCCGCTTGCTTGTGCGTGTTTTGAGAAAGAGAGCTAATCGAGGGTTTGCCGCCCAAGTATTATCTACGTATATTATATTTGCTTGTTTTCAAGATTAAACCCTCTTGAACGTTTTGGTGTTCCACCAACGTTCTAAAGTCACCGAAGGCGTTCACTCCACGTGATCGTTTTCATTCTTTGAGGCTCCTTTAATCGAGAAGATCGATTCGAGGGGAGATTTGTAGATTTGTGTCTACGTAATACACCAAAAATCCAAAAAAAATTAAAAAACAATCAAAAATGAAAAATATTCTTCTTACCCCTAATCAATTAATTCTTTTTCTAACCCTCTAGTGTTTAATTCTCGTAACACCATTCGTGTTTCGTCATGTCCAACGAGGGATATTACTCTTGTCCATATTGTGGAGGTCCGCCCGACTGTGGTAATTGCTTCAATTGCGAGATTTATGGAGGAAGGGAGGGGTATATATACAACTCTCCTCAAAACGACCATGGTTACAGATTTCAAACCTATGACCACGCTCCACAACCGCCTTCGTCTTATTCGTGTGATTTTTGCGGTTTGGAGCACAATTTCGGATTTAGTTGTACGAATTATAATGACCCTGAACCAAATCCTAATTTCTTTGACCAATCTTCGCAATATCCACCGTTATATTCATGTGAGTCTTGTGAAAACGCACCTCATTATGGGTATGATTGTCAACCGATGAACCATGATACGTCTTTCGACAACCAATTCTCCGGTTTTGACCAATCACCTCCACAAAATTTTTTCGATGATGATCTCGGTGCAAGTCGCGTCGACAAGGGATTTGAAGAAATTAAATTGCTTTTTCAACAAATTATGTAGAAAAAGGAACTTTCAATCGTCGAAGTGATCGAAGAAAGCATCAAAGATATGGAAGAGGAGAAACGACGAATCAATCAAGAAATAAACGATATAACTAATGAACTCGACATTAGGAGATATCGTAAAGAAGAAATAAGTGACGAGTTTAAAAGAGAGTGTGAGATTAGAACTAAACAACTTTTACAAGATTACAATGGTTTAAGCATCGATATTCGTCATAAAAAACAAGAACTAGAAAGAGAGGAGCATCTAGCTAGATGTGATCTCACGCCTCCTATTTATGATGACGACAACGATTGCGACATTTTTAATCTCAACTCGTCTTGTGAAACCATAACTCTCACGCTCCCAACGAAACCCGATGCCTCTCTAAGTATGGGGGAGAAGAATCTTAGCACTAATCCTAGTGTTGAGATCCCTATTCCAATCCAAAGTGAGCCTACGGTTGTATTCGATGAGGAGTTAAGTGATTTTGCTCTCGATGAATTTTCCCACGAAGATTCTAACAAGGCAAATTACGATTTTGAGTGTGATACGATTTCATGTGATGATGTCTCTCCCAATGACACTTCGGGTAGAGAATCATTGACTTTTTCGAACCCGCTTTTCGATGATGATTTTTCCACTAGTGATGACGAGTCACTACTCGATGAGGAAGTTCGTGTCGACAAATTTAAAAACTACTCGAATACCCTTTTTGAATATGATGACGAGTTCGTTTTTGGTGACGTAAATCCTCTCTTTGATGAGATGTTCGAGGACATCGAGAGTGAGGATTCTTTGGATCCTAAACTCGATAAGCCGGATTTGCTAGTCACCCTCCCTAAGTCTCATTTGGATGAGCCTTCTCTTTTGACTTGTGATGCCTCCATTCTCGAGGGGTTCACCGATGGACCGCCTCTGATGAGAATGAGGATTTTAATGAGGCCTTTGCCTTAGAACCGGGAGGAGACTCTGAGAACCCTATTTTTATTGATTCTCTTTCAAATTTGCCTTCATCTCAAAGTAATCCCACCCACCCTCTCGGTTCTCATGACTACACGTACTTCGAGTACGTTGTAAGGAGTTTTCTCCCTTACAAAACGTATCCTCCGGCTTTGCCTTTATCATTTTCCACCAAATGTGAGGATACGATATTTGACCCCGGTATAAAGGCTTTGCCTTTATTATCGGTTGCTTTTTGGGCCTTGTTCATCATGTAAGCCCCACCAAAAATGACCTTACCAAGATTATCCCTAAATGATCACATTTATGGGGATTCGAGTCGAGCTTTTGACTCGGTTATCAAAAACAAGGTGCCTCGTGGGGGATTCTCATGCTTATCCTTGTAAATATTATCGCTTTCTTAGTTTAATGTAACGAGGGGACTTGTGCTCTTCCAACCTTTGTTTCGTGGTTGTTTGTGATTGTGATTCATTAGGTTCATCGTCATCATTGAAGCCTCTCGTGTTCGTTTTACGGATCACTCGAGCTTCGATCGTTGCCTTTGGAGATTCCGATATCCGATGATATCCTTTTATGTTCTAACGTTTATCTTATTAGCATAATTCATAAACGGCTTTTAGGTTATTCGTTTTACCCTTTCCATGCTCGAGATTAAGCATTCGACTTCGTCTCTAGTATGGGGGTGTTTACACCCCTAGACTCGAAACATTGAGGACAATGTTTAGTTCTAGTATGGGGGGGTGAGTAGATACTTCACCTTGCTCACGTCAACACGCAATCCAATTTTCATCATTTTGTTATCATTTTATGCAAAATAAGGCTAAAAATGGCCAAATTTTAAAAAAATTTCTTCTTTTTCATAAGTGTTTAAGACACGAATGTAGGTTTTCCGATGGTGAGAATAAGAGTAATTTTTTACTCGACCGTGCGTGTTGAGCACTTAGCTTCGATTCCTTAACTTTTTAGGCTAAGTCTCTTAAATGAGGACGAGAAATGATAGAGTTATTTATAAGTCTCGTAATCGTCACGATCTTATGTGTAGTAATTATTAGCTTATTCTCCCAACGCTTTTGTATAATAAATTGTTAATAAATATTGATTTGGTGGTTTAGTCACTATTGTTGGTTTCTAATTTGTTTTGGTAGCTTCCATGTAATTAAATTGGGAAAACATTAAGGTATCGCCAGCGTCACGGTTTTGAAGTATTGGCACCCGAATAATCGAAAGCTTCACCTAATAATAAGATTTCAAGTGCTCACCTAAATTAAGCAAAAATTTGAAGCTCACAAGGCCGAAAAATCTATGCCCAAATTGAAAGTGAATCAAGCCTTAATCTTCGAAGCTTTAAAGATCCAAAATTCGCTTTAGCGTGAGGATATACGTCTTTTGCTAATAAAACCACCGATGAGGCGGATAATAAAAGGCAAGGCAAGACCGAAGTCATAATAAAAGCTTCATGGCGAAGTTGAATAAAAGATGGAGGTAAACCAAAGATAATAAGGCCCTTCCGTTAGGGGGCATATAAAAGTCTTGGTAATAAGTCTCATGTTCAAAACCGTTATAAAACCGTGTTTATCGATCCTTCTTGTTGACTTAATTTGTTGACATCGTTGTCTATTGGGATGAATTATTGATTTAATGATTTTGGCTACACCGTTAAAACTCTATTTTTAGACTTAATCTCTATTCACGCATAAGTCGATGATGTATCCTCGTGATCATTAAGACAAAATAAAATATAAGAGATACCAAGTAGGAATAAGGGAGTTTAGGTTCGTAATTAACACTCATGAGATATGATCGTGTTGCTAACTTATAATAAATATGATCTCGTTACACGCTTAGCATGGAATTGGGTGAAAATCGAGGACGATGAAATTATTTCTAACGAAGCATTCACGTGTTCTTGTTCTATGATCCCAAAAGTCACATTCTCGTGATGAAAACAATACATTATGTCTAAAACACGTGTAGTAGTTTATTTAAATTTATGTCTTTAATAAATGTCAATATAAAATGAATTTTGGAAGTGCTACGATACTTAATTCTAGCATTGCGTGGGGACACGGCAATGGTTTAGTATGGGGGAGTGATGAGACTGTATTTATACATAGTCTCATCGTCCAAATCGGGCTTAAAACGCTTAAAATATCATCAAAATACCCAAATATATGCTTGTGTTTGTTCATTGTGTATTTTAGGTACGGATATCGTGAATTCACCAAAAGATCAAAGGAATCAAGCAAAAACGAACACGGGAAACGAAGCCGCACAAAGAACCGGACCCGAATCATGATTTTCCTATCAAGTCCTTGAAGTTTGAAGATTTGGCAACTTTGGTCCCTCTACTTTGGAAGACTTGTCATATTATACCCTTGTGAACACTCAAATTACATATTGGGTCCCTAATATTTCAAGAATATACACATTTGGTCCTTGAAGAATGCAATTTATGCATAAAAAGCCCTTTAAACAAGTTTTGAAAATCATGGTGCCAAATTTGACAAGTGTTTGAAAGATACTATAAAGGGAATGGGAGTTTTGGAGCTGTTAATACAAAGTGATCAAGTGAAGAAAGCTAGGGGGCCATATGTGCCAAGACACCAAACTATTTCCACCACTGCCATTGAGACACGTCACTGAAACCCATTTACCCTACCCAAACCCTCCATTGAACCCGACCCTACCCAGACTTTACCCGACTTTAACCCAAGTCAACTGCCCAGTCAAAACCACCCACTAATCCACTTTTTAAACTTATTTAATATAATTTAAAAACGTGGGAAACACTTGTTATAAACCCAAATCAGATTAAAAAGCTACTGCTTATCCCTTCCCCTACCCATAAACCCTAAGTGCTAATCATGTTCAAATCAAAGGGGTTTTTGCTTATATTTTCCAGATCACTAATTCAATACCACCAAAACCTAAACCCACTTACAAATATTCCCCCAACACACCCATGTGTTATCCCCAGTGGTCCCCTGACCCATCACTTTCTCCTCAACTTCAAAAAGGGACAAGATCAACGGATACAAGCCTCAACTTGGTCCCAAAGGAACTACCAATGGCTTAGATCAATCCCCCACAGCTGGACATCACAAGCTGTCACTTTGACCAAGTTTGAAGATTCAAAAGCAAGGGCATATTCGGGATTTATTGAACTAGGGTTTTAGGGTTTTTCATTCTTGTATTATTTTATTTTCAGCATCTAGATTATTCCTAGCTCTTGTATAAATACCAAGTCATTTGTGACTTGGTGTTCTTGTTCCAGTTTTTGTAAATTATTAAAAATTATTAATGAAAATGAACATTTTTGATTTTTCAAAATACTGAGTTCCAAGTTGTTTATGTTTGGTAGTGTAAACATTTCAGATTTTATGCAACTAGTTTAAGGTTACATAAGACTTTCAGTTTTTAAAAAGGCATTTTCAGAAATCTCATTTTTTTTAAGAATTATTGAAAAAGGTTTTTCTAAGGTGTGAGAATCAGGGTTATATTGAAGTGATAGTGGATTTATAATACTTGTTTCACATTTGAGTAACCTTTTGTCAAAAATTTTGGTGGTTTCAAATTCAGTTTTCTAGGATTTCTCAAAAATCCATTTTCATTTTTTTTTATTAATATTTTACTGTAGCAAAAGCTACAAGCCAAGCTTGTAGCCTTTGCTACTTGTAGTCTTTCTGCTTGGTTGTTTTTGTTTGTGCAGGTTTGAAGAACAAGACGGGCACCACTCATCCATTCCTATTTTGTTCCTTTTCCAAGACATGTTATCTCCCTGGTTCTGTTGTTGAACCTCAACAGGGACACTCTACATTTCATAAGCTTTCATATCAGCTCTAAAAAACCTACTAGAAGGCCTCAGCCAGGTAGCTTTTTGGCTTGAACCCTACTTACATTTTTCTTAGTTCTATATTAAATCTCATGAATATGGTGTGTTTGTTGTTTTAATGCTAGTATAAGCTCTATTTGTGTTCAAGTAGTTTGATTATGCATGTTTAGGTTTTAAGTAATCTGTTTGAGTGGATTTTATAAGCATTTAGTTTATAAATTTCAAGTTTCTGCATTTAAAGGGGTGTTTGGGATAAGGGTTTAAGTAAAGAGAACTGACAAGCCTTAGCTTGTAACCTGCCTAAACACACTTCATTAGTTGGTTAAAGTATAAAGCAGTCAATAGTTTTTAGTTTCATAGGTTTTAAATAGATTTGCATGCCCACTTTTTGGTATAAATCAGTAAGCTTAATTTTCTGCCTCATTTAAAGGATTTGTGTTTTCTAATCTTGAATTTAGTTAGATTAGGTGTTAATCTAGGAATGTATTCAGGCTATATGTGATTTGACAAGTTTTTGAGCAAGTTTGTTGCATTTGAAATCTGTTTATTTGCCAATTAGATCAGATTACTGTTCATCTGACCCCATAGTGCATAGCAGTGACTGAATTTGCTTTGTTGAGTGTGATATCTGCTTTGTGGTTGTGTTTATTTTAGCATATTCTGACTCCCTACACTCCACTGAGTGTAGGGGTGCCAATATTTGTCCAAGATACCAAAGCAAGAGCTTCCCTAAGCTCATAACATCACCAGACCCGTTTTTCATAACTGTCAGTGGGAACAAGGTTCCCACTGCTAGCACTTGTGTTTCCCCTGCTTAGCTAAAAGACAGAAGTGACCAAGTGTCACTATCACAGTTCTTGTATTTTTGTCTTTAGTGGAGTTAATTAGGAATTAGGACTTGATTTAAGTTTCAATAATTTTCTTATTTTAATCTTGATTTTTCAGTTTAATTACTTTTTAAGTTACTGTTCATTTAGTATTTTTTAGGTTTATTTGCATTTTTAATCACTTTTTATTTATTTTGTTTTTGTCTTTTAGTGGTAAAACTTTATATTTTTCACTTTTAAAATTTTTCTTATATTCAGAAAAGTATTTTAAGGTTTTTAGTTTAAAAATTTATTACTGTTCACTTTTTTAATCATTTTTTATAATTAATTTAAGTTAATTACGGTTTTATTATTAATCAGTTTTGTCTTTTAGTGTAAATTTTTACATTTTTCAAACTTTTTCAATTTTCAACTGATCATTAGTGTAATTTAGGATTTTTAAAATTGTTAAATTAATTTTGGCATTATTTTATTATTTTTATGATTATTTTAGTTTAAAAATAGTTTTTAGTGATTAAAAAATAGAAAAATAGTTTTTAAAATTTAGGAAAAATACTTTTTAGTCTTTAAATAATATAAGTTAGTTATTAGTTCAATAAATTAATATTTTGGACATTTTGTTAATTATATTTAATTTTAGGGCTTTAATTAGCATTTAAAATTGAATATTTAATTAATAAAAGGTTTTAAAATATATTTGTTGGATTTTTATTCTTATTTATATTATTTAAGACTTAGTTTAATATTTTAATTAATTTTTAGGTTTATAATTTTATCGCGTTTTACGTATTTACGTTCGCGTTTTACGTCAACGTCGTAGTTTTAATCGTAGTCGTAGCTCGTCTTTAATTTTCTTTCTCTAAACCAAAAATGTCACTAATCCAAACTTGATTTTCTATATATTGGCACATTAATACACACACCTCCTTGGAGAACGAACTTGGAATTTATTCGTCTTCACGGTTTTCCTAAATCGTGTCGATTAATACTTACCACATTTATACGTTGTTTTCCTAAACGCGTATTTCTACATACATCAGTATTTTCATTGGTTACTCACCCTCCAAGAAAGCATACCGAATTTACAACCATCGTCTTGGTAAGATTGTAGAAACTATGGACGCAGATTTCGATGAACTAACAGCGATGGCTTCTGAGCAACGCAACTCTGAACCCGCGCTTCATGAGATGGGAACCGGTGCTATTAGTTCCGGATTAGTTCCCAATAATCCTACTTCTACATCATTTTTACCACCAACAAGGCCCGAGTGGGATAAACTGTTTCAACCGTTGTTTGATGAATTCTTTGATCCCCCAAATGATGAAGTTCCAGCACCAGTAGTGATCGCTCCAATCCCTGAAGTGGTTGCTCAAGCAAATGAAGCTTTATCTAATGCATCTTCAATTAACATTGAACCCAATGCACCTTTACCAAGTGATTCTCAAACTACACCTGAATCGTCACCCTTACTTGTGCCTAATGATATGGAAGAGGATTCTATTGATCACGATTTGGAATATGCTCACCTACAAGAGCTTCCTTTCTTTGGTGTAGCGATACCTGAAAACCCTTCAGCCGCGTCTACCTCAGAAGAAGCTCCTTCTATTGTTCACTCCAGACCACCTAGGATTCAAAATCATAGCACCAAATGGACAACAGATCGCCCAATTAGGAATGTCATTGGAGATCTAGATCGACCAGTCTCTACACGCCATCAATTACAAGAGAGTGCACTCTATTGCTACTTTGATGCATTTCTCTCCGAAGTTGAACCTAAAAATTGGCAACAGGCTATGACTCAATCATCTTGGATTGAAGCCATGCAGGAGGAACTAAATGAATTACAAAGACTTGAAGTATGGGAATTAGTTCCTCTCCCTGACAAGGTTAACATCCTTACTCTGTTATGGGTTTATAAGGTTAAACTTGATGAGATGGGTGCAGTATTAAAGAATAAGGCTAGATTGGTTGCTAGAGGATATAAACAAGCCTTGGGTATAGACTTTGAAGAATCTTTTGCTCCTGTTGCAAGATTGGAGGCTATTAGACTATTCCTTGCGTATGCTGCTCATATGAACATGATCGTCTATCAAATGGATGTGAAGACGGCATTTTTGAATGGTGAACTAAGGGAAGAAGTCTATGTTAGTCAGCCGGATGGGTTCGTTAGCACGGAGTTTCCTAATCATGTGTACAAGCTTAAGAAGGCTCTCTATGGGTTGAAACAAGCTCCACGCGCGTGGTATGATCTCCTTTCAACATATCTCATCTCGGAAGGCTTCTCCAAAGGCAAGGTGGACCCCACTCTATTCACTCTCAAGGAGGACAACGACATGATTCTGGTACAAATTTATGTTTATGATATAATATTTGCTGCCTCTAACATAGAATTGTCCAAACGCTTTGAGAAGATAATGTCCACACGCTTTCAGATGTCAATGATGGGAAAAATTTCATTTTTCTTAGGATTACAAATTTCTTAGAATCCCAGAGGCATCTTTATTAATCAATCCAAATATGCTCTAGAATCTTTAAAGAAATATAACTTTGAAAACTGTGACCCCGTGGACACTCCAATGGTGGAGAAATCCAAGTTAGATGAAGATAGGAATGGGACTATTGTCGATCCAAAACTTTACCGTGTGATGATCGGCACCCTTCTCTATCTGACTGCTAGCAGGCCTGATTTGCAATTTGATGTATGCATGTGTGCCTGGTATCAGGCTCGGCCTACCGAAAAGCACCTACATGTTGTTAAAAGGATCTTTCGGTATCTAAAAGGAACACTTCATCGTGGTCTATGGTATCCGAAAGAATTGCTTTAATATCATACGCAGATGCCGATCATGCTGGATGTCAAGACACGAGGCGTAACACTTCTGGATCTGTGCAACTCCTTGGAGACAGATTGATTAGTTGGTCTTCAAAAAGGCAGAAAAGCGCTGCAATTTCTAGCACGGAGGCTGAATACATCGCCATGTCAGGTTGTTGTGCTCAAGTCCTTTGGATGAGATCACAACTAACTGACTACGGTTTGGGATTCAACAAAATCCTGATGTATTGTGACAACAAGAGCGCCATTGCCCTTTGCTGAAACTATGTTCAACACTCCCGGGCCAAGCACATAGACATTCGCTACCATTTC
Source organism: Glebionis coronaria (assembly GCA_025667525.1). Classification (NCBI taxonomy): domain Eukaryota; kingdom Viridiplantae; phylum Streptophyta; class Magnoliopsida; order Asterales; family Asteraceae; genus Glebionis; species Glebionis coronaria. Next base: position 306,392,387 of record CM046874.1, read on the forward strand.
ATTAAAGAGCAGGTGGAGAACGGAGTGATCGAGCTGTATTTTGTCACTACTGAGTACCAAGCTGGCAGATATGTTCATCAAAGCCTTAGATCGAGGACGAATCGAGTTTTTTATCGACAAGCTTGGCATGAAATCATTCACTCCAGCGACTCTCAAAGAGTTGGCAGAAGAATCAGCTGAATAGTGGTGGTAAACTATTCAGGCGTATCCTTTGTTCGTGATCATGTATATTATCGTATATATATAAACCACAAAAAGCAAAATACAAAAATATAAAACAAAGAAAAACCATAAAAAAATATAAAACCTACAAAAACCATAAAAATTATAAAATCAAGAAAAACCAAAAATATTTTTCGTTTTTTAAAATCGGGCATGTCTTTTAGTACGGTAATATTTACGGCCTTAGAAATGTCGATCAATATTGACACGGTGCCATAAATAGAGTCCGTATAAAAGTTGTACATTTTTAAAACATGCCCATGATGGTTTGTAGTTATTTCAGACTGCAACCCGGTTTTCATATTAAAGTCACGTATTTCCTTGAAAACGTTGGCTCACAACGGGAATTAATTTTCTCGGGCATGATTTACAAGCCAAATCATGCAAAGGGATCAAGTTTACTTTACAACTTGGTCTAACACGAATTTGTGTACGTCTCAGTGCATTAATTTGTCAAAATAAGAGAAATCTTATTGCCACCACGAATCAATCTTTTTCAAGATATGAATTGGAAATGCTTTCATCAATATTTGACTCTTTAAACCATGACTACAGCTCTTTAAATAGAAAACGGGTCATCGTTTAAGGGGGAGAAAATATTAAATCATCTTCGTCATCAAAACGATTTTTTCAAAAAGTATTTGTGGAAAATTAATTGGCTAAATGGTTTATGAGTGGTCTTGCTTTAGAATACGACTTGTGCTTGTTCAATGTGATAGGAATTGCTTTAAGATCTTGGAGATTTGCTAATAGGTTACGATGCTTTAAGTGGTGTGAGATTGTCGTGATTAGTTTACCTAAGCAACGATAAGTTGGCTAAGTTTATAGATGGTTAAGGAGACTAGAAAAAACAAGGAATAAAAGGTAAAATTGAAAAGTGTAGGGTTAAAAATGACAATTTGTAAAAGTTGTTAAAAAATTTGACCTAAGTCAAATAACCCCCCCCCCCCCCCCCCCCCCGTTTTTTCAAATCTTCACTGTTTCACTGTTTATCTTCTTTCTCATTTCTCTTGCCGCCATTGTTACACACTTAAGCTCTCAAAAACTTTCGATTCTAATCAATCCAATCTGTTTCATTCGTATTAAAAGGTAATAACATCAATCTTTAACTTATCAATCATCTAATTCATCATTAAATCTTGTTAATTGATTCGGGTAATAAACTTTATCAGATTTAGGGTTTGTTTGCCTATTTAGGATTAATTGATTAAGGTTTTAGGTGGGTTTTATGCGGAATATCATTAGAAAGATGTTAAGCTGCCTTAGATTGCCTTAAAACTCCCAAATCGCGCTTAGAATAATCTTTCTATGGCTGCGTTTGTAAAGTTCCGGATGAACATGGATAACTAACTTCCGAATGAAGGAAGTTCCGAACGAACTTCCGAATGAAGGAAGTTCCGAACAAACTTCCGAATGAAGGAAGTTCCGAACGAACTTCCGAATGAAGGAATTTCCGGATGAACTTCCGAATGAAGAAGTTCCAGATGAACTTCCGAATGAAGAACTTCCGAATGAAAAACTTCCGAATGAAGAACTTCCGAATGAAGAAGTTCCGAATGAAGAAGTTCCGAATGAAGAAGTTCCGAATGAAGAAGTTCCGAATGAAGAAGTTCCGAATGAAGAAGTTCCGAATGAAGAAGTTTCGAATGAAGAACTTCCGAATGAAGAAGTTCCGAATGAAGAACTTCCGAATGAAGAAGTTTCGAATGAAGAACTTCCGAATGAAGAAGTTCCGAATGAAGAACTTCCGAATGAAGAAGTTCCGAATGAATGACTTCCGAATAAAGAAGTTCCGAATGAAGAACTTCCGAATGAAGAAGTTCCGAATGAAGAACTTCCGAATGAAGAAGTTCCGAATGAAGAACTTCCGAATGAAGAGTTCTGAATGAAGACTTCCGAATGAAGAGTTCCGGATGAAGGGTTATTTGACTGATAGTTGTGTGCCTGTTATAAGTACTTGTTGAAATGTATTATGCTTAGAAGTCATAATAATATATATCTATATATTGTTGGTGCATCTCATTGGGACGAACGAGTCCGAAGGGCGTACAGGGGTTGCTGCTTAGCCAATTCAGGAAGCAACGTTAGATCCGATATTCGCATCTCCAGCATTTTGGGACTGAAAACTAAAGCCAAGAATGGCTATTATCATGTGACGGAGATTCGTCTGAAAAGGGAGGATGACAGAGAATACAAAATCCAGCAGGGAGATTTTTCTATCATTCTCCTTGAGGATATCGAAGACATGTTGCTCATGATGACCCGGGATCAACTCACCCATATTGCTCGTGAAGACATCATTGCTTTGAATACAGCACTTCGTATGTTCACACGAAGCGTTGTTATCAAGAAACGAGTTGAAGATCTTCAATTGGGAGTCGAAAGCTACCAAAGGAAGCTTAACCTCACCCGTCCAATGAATCAAGTTCTACCCCAACATGTAGATAGATGTCCCTATACCGGTATTTCTGTCCCGAATTACAGCATTTTCTACTTGAACAATCGAGGGTTAATGAAGTTTATGAGGGTGGGTGAGCTGTATAAGTACAGTGATGGGACTCTCCTATACGTCAGAGGGAAGTTGGAGCATCTTAATTCGGGTGGGACTTTACCAGAGATGACTGAGGATTGGCATCAGGGTTATCGGCAGAGGCGAAGTATGTGATCAAGAAGATTGATCAAAAGCTCCGTGAACGTAGATTGATGAGGAGCTTAGAAAGATTCGTTGGTGGAAGACCATATGGAGTGCACCACAAGTTACTGCAACGATCCATCTAATGGGTCGTACATTTCAGGTCCACTTTATATTGGTTGTTAATTGTGAATATGTAAATTTGTGAATATTGTGCTTTTACGGCTTGATGTAGTGTTAAGGTATGATAATTTTTCAAGAATTTCTCACAAGATTCTAAATCTTTCAAAATATATCATACTAAAGCACTACAACTATCCCTTATTAATTTAAGGGGGAGCATTAACATGTTCTATGGCCAAACATCGATTTCATTTTTTACCCAAAGACCGGTTAATCCATTTAATATCCCAAATATTAATGGTTAACATTTTGGATAAGGGGAGAAAATGGGATTAAGGAGACTTAAATGATACTTGGCTAAAAGATGAAAAATACTTAACGATAATCCAACTTAATATGTGTAAAGCACGTGTTAAGGGAGAGCGTTTTTGATGAACAAAAACACCTAAGGTACAAAACTTTTGATTTCAATATCACAAGTACCTTAGGTGATTTTTTCAAGGATTTTTCATGGTGGCTATACTTTCCCAAAACATGCTTAATTCACGACGAATGTGGTGACAAAAGGGTGGTAGGAATAGGTTTAGTCCAATGATTCATCGGAGCCGATGGAATCTTCCCAAGGACAATTCCCTAGATAGAATTAGAAGTCCTAGGAAAGTTGGAGAAAGATTGTGAACGTAGCTGAATGCCGACCAAGTACTTAAGCTAGCACTGGAACAATCACAACAAGGTGCTAGTTATGACGTATTGGTAAGCATTGAAGGGGTTGAATAATGAAAAAGAAATGTAAAGATAAAGGGTGTAAAGAAAGAAGCCCTCCTTACAACTTTAGGCAGAAACTGGGTCAATACATATGCTATTGAGATCATTTTTGTTAATGATTCTTGATATTGAAGAAAGACATCATGGACCCAGTGATGCAATGCACAACCCTTCCCAGCTAACTCAAATATCTCTCAAAAGGTATTTGTTTTAATCACACGGAGATCAACACGTTATCTATTGGTTTATTCACTCCGAATAGACTGATATTGAAAAGGTGGAACTCCTCTCCAGCCATGGCTCACTAAATCAAAACGCACTATCGAGTCTAGAGCCACGAGATCATCAAAAGTCTCATTAGGACACTTTCCATTTATTCCTTTCTTTCTCACACACTGTGAAAAGTAAGAGATTTTCATGAGTCCTACGCAGTATTCCTGTAATATTGCCAGAACATCCGAGTAATACGCAAGTATTACAATGAAGATGGAAATCCTGCTTGAGCCAACATCAAACAAGCTCATGGTAGGTTACACGTGCGGTTCTTTTAGAACCAATCTTGTGAAAAACTGGAAAGAAACAGTGGTTTAATTCTTAATTGAACTTAAACTCGTTCTAGGCCTCTACGCATTATCATATGATCTTGCCAGAACACTCAGAGTGACTCTTTATTGATCACAGTGACGAGTGGAAATCCTTCTAGTGTTAACATCAAACAGCACTTGGTAGGTGACGTGCAAGATTCTTTATGAATTGAGCTCGTGATAACTGGAAAGCAACGATGGTGAAAATCTTAATTGAAATTCACTTGTTCCAGGTTTCATGAATTGACGGCTTCAAATCACAAGGATAATTTATCCAAGTGATTCACTCTTTATGTTCGCAGTCAGCTTTGGACGGTCGAATAAAGAGAACGGGTTTACCCGCGAAATCCTGTAAGGAAGTTACTTAATTGAAACTATCCGTCACGGGTACGATATCTAATATCGTCCAACGGTCTTCACCGACCGGAGGTAAAATGCTACCGAATTAGAATAAAATGTCAAAGCCATTTTATTTGTGTCGTTGCTGTGTACCTGTTAAAGACGGTGGCGTTGTTGTGTACCTGTTGAAGACGGTGGCGTTGCTGTGTACCAGTTGAAGACGGTGGCGTTGCGGTGTACCTGTTGAAGTCGTTCCCACATGCTTATGTTTTTCTGCATCCAAGTTCAGCAAAATTCAAGAAAGTGCAAAATGAAGTCTTCCGCTGTACCAAACTCTGAAGCTTTCGAGAATTCAACAAAAAGACATAAGTGTGTGGAACATGGAGTCACGAGGAGGCAAGTTTCACAAGAAGGCAAAGATCGCACGTGAAAGGCCAAAAGAACAATGCTCTCAAGCCAAAGCCAAAAAGATCAAATCAAAATATTCACAACAAAAAGAAAGAAGAAAAGACTACGAGCTGAAGAACGAAGACTTAGTATAGTATGCTAGGTTTAGAACTTTGTAACGTGGAGTGACCTCCCTTAGGGGGAGATTGTTAGAAATACGTTTTTACGTATATTAGAAGTATCGGTCACTCCACAATATTATTTATGTTGTAATAGCTCGTAGTTAGTGTTACTTATTAAATTAAGTAAGAAACCGACCCATGGGCTTGTCATGGGTCGGCCCAAGCCCAAATAAGGGCCTTGGATATAAATACCCCTTTCCACCATGGAAAGGGGTTGGTTGTTGTTCATTTCTTGTTTTCACTTTAATAAAAAGACACATAGTTTCTCTCTCACTTTCTCTCTCTAGTTTCTCTCTCTAGAAATCATCAACCCCCTTCATAGATTCATAGGTTATCAAGCTTCTACACAGTATTAATATAGGCAGCATACAAAAACACTTGTATTCCAGTTTTTAGCATATATCCCCCTCACAGGTTTTCAAATCATTAATAAAACTTTAAAAGTGAGGCTATGAACTCACCTTAGCCTAGAGAGTCTTGATTAAATCAGCTATACCCAATCACAACCTTCTCACAATATCTGAGTTGACACACAATATATAGATATATCAAGTCATACTCTCTGAGTTCAATCTTTTATTATTTCTTGTATTTACTCTTTAATTCTTATATTTTATTATTATGGTATCATTGTTCGGGCCATTATACTTAGAAGCCATTCTATAAACGTTAGAGGAGCGAGGGCACTTTAAATAGTAAACCCAACCACTCAGTCAGAACGTAATATCGAGATGGAACATCTTTGTACAAAGCTACCTACTATCATGACACATTATATATTTTATTACATTTTATGTTATTTCTTTTCAATATTGGCAAAAATAGTCCTTATAGTTATATTTTAGCATAATTACACTTTTAACCCTTTGAGTATATAGTTTTATTATATTGCAATTTAATCCTTCAATATTTAACCTCATGGTCTCAAACTTTCCAAATTTTATTATTATAGCTTTAACTTTCATAGAATGACACTTTTGGCCCAAAATGTCAAATAGTTTCAAAAATGACAGTTTTGGTCCCTATACTTGTAAAAATCATATAACTTCTATAAAAATGTACCAAATGATCTAGGATTTTAAAACGACAAAACATATTTATAATCATAATAAAAACATTTTATCAGAATTATAGCTCTTGAAATTGATTTTAAGTCATTATTTTATGTAAAATACAAAACTATGGTTTTAAGACATCTTTAGCTTATAACTTTCATTTAAATTAATGAAATGACTTAGTTCTTTTTAGATTGTCTTTATAACATAAATTTGGCATTATAACAAGTCTTATAATTCATTATAACAAGATCAAATATTGTTTAGTATAGAAATTACCTAGGTAGCTCCAAAATGGCTCCTTATGGCTTCCTATGAAAACTACTTGCTATCAAAGCTTCAAGGGCTTCAATGGAAACCTTCTAGACCTGGTTTCTGGTCTTAGGGGATGTCCTAATATTTTTATATAAGTGGAAATTGATAATGGGTAGGGGATACAAAAAAAACGGGGTGCAAGTCTCCAAGGAAGGTATACGGCTCTATTTATGGTACTAGCATCACTTAGGCTCCAAGTTTGGCATCTAAACGTGTAAGATAGATAGATGTATTACTAATGAAGGCTATTGAAACTCTACACATGTTCTTAGACCCTATCTTAGTTCTAATCTTCTGTTGTGGCTAGAAATAAGTCACGGCAACATGTAGATGAGAATGGTGATGTGTAGCAAGCAAGGAGGTGATGCACCTACTTGTCACCACTTATAAAATATCTTATAAGTCCTAATTATCTAATTTTTTAATTTTTAATGAAGGGAAATGGTTTGAAAATGAGTTTTGGAGCCAAAATACAAAACCAGATTCAATTTCTAGGGCTTGTAACTTATGGTTTGTGGTTTTGTTGATTAAGGACATAGGAAAGTGATTAGTGAATGATTAAGGATTAATTAGGTTTTATACATTCTATTTAAGATATTTGGGTCCTTGGTTTGAAGTTTAACAAAAGGTTAGATGTGAAAATGGGAAGTATACTTTTGTAGATTAGGGTTTTCTAATGATCTAGGGTTTAATCTTAGTAAATGTGATTATAATCCTCTTAGCTACTGGTTTAAACTTAATTTAGGTCCTAGACATTATGTCTTAAGTGTCCAAAGAGTTCTTACACTTGGTTTAAGGGTTTATTTTAGGTAAACATGTCTAAAGAGTGAAAATACCTATTTTGACCTAATTTATAAGTCATGCATTGAAATATTGTACCTTGTGCATTAGGGTACTTGTACATTGTCTTATCATAGTCTTATAATCTTAATGAAGTCCTATGAGTGTTTTTAGACTTGTCCTAAAAGACTAGGTTATGATTCCATGTAGATTTCTTAATATAAGGGTTTCTATATCATTAAGCCTAATGACTTTCTATTTTGGGTAATTAAGGTTTATATCTTAATGTACACTTATTATAAGTCTTATATGATATGTTTATAACTTCTATGGGTTCTACATTCTCATTTTAAGGGTTTATATAGGTTGATCATATTCTAGGGTTATTTAAGTAAGCTTAAGGTTCTATGCTTTGAAAACTTGTACTTTATGCTTTAATAATTTGTAACTTAGCTTAAGATAAATGTATGATTATATTATGATACTTAGTTGAGTTTTATAATTTGTTGTAAAAGATTAGAGTCTAATTCATTATAGATTGGATTTTATATGCTAATCTTTGTTTTAGGTCATTTTCTTGTAATTAGCTTATGATTAGTGAATATTAGTATTTTATGATTATTTACCTTTTCTTTATATGGTAGATTAGAATTATTATAAAGTGTTTAATAATAGTACATAGTTATTTTGTAGTTATATTGCTTGAATATTAGTTTATAAGGGATTTCTAGGGTTTCTATGGCTATTTAGGGTATCTTTGTTATATTTGAGTTGTTCTTATTTATTATTTATACATATAGTTATCTTTAGAACTCAGACTTGATATATATATAGTGTCTATAACATATAGGCATATGTGGATATGATAATTGAGATAGTGAGTATTCATACATTCAACAATTTAGTCACACATCATAATAAAAATCAAAAAATTCTTAGTAAAAACACCTCTTTATTTATAAACATAGATATTACATTAGTCAAAACTACTAGATGTTATAGTCTCTTCCCCTTATTTTAAATCCCGATCCGAGATTTAGCTAGAACTAGGGGTAACAGAAGAAAATTGATGCGGATATTTAGCTCGAATTTGATCTTCACGTTCCCAAGTATACTCAGGTCCTCTCTTCGAGTTCCATCGTATCTTAACTATTGGGATACGGATCTGCTTCAAGCGTTCACTTCTCTATCCATAATCTCTACAGGCTCTTCTACAAAATTTAACTTATCATCGAGTTGAAGTTCTTTCATCGGTATGTTGAGAGATTCATCAGATAAGCATTTCTTCAAATTCGAAACATGAAAAGTATTGTGAACATTACTAAGCTCTTCAGGTAGCTCTAGTTTATATGCCACGGGGCCAATTCTTTTGGGTTATTTTGAATGGTCCTATATATCTTGAATTCGGTTTCTTTTTCTTTCCAAATCGGATAATTCCTTGACGAGGCGAAACTTTCAACATAACACGATCTCCTACTACAAATTCCAAAGGTTTATGTCTAGTATTAGCGTAACTCCTTTGTCTATCTTGTGCAGCTTGTAATCGTTGTCGAATTTAAACAATCATTTCATTAGTTTCATGTATTATTTCTGGTCTAGTTAGTTGAACATCTCCAACTTCGGCCCAGCAAACAGGCGATCGGCACTTTCTTCCATAAAGTACTTCGAAAGGCGCTGCTTTAATACTAGCATGGTAACTATTGTTATAAGAGAGTTCTACTAAATGTAGATGTTTCTTCCATCCTTTTCCAAAATCTATCACATAAGCTCTAAGCATATCTTCGAGAGTTTGAATAGTCCTTTCACTTTGTCCATCTGTTTGTGGATGATATGCCATACTCATGTCTAATTGAGTACCTAAAGCATTTTGCATCGATCCCCAAAATACATATGTAAAACAACTACCACGATCTGAGATAATAGATACATGCACTCCGTGTTGAGAGATTATTTCCTTAATGTACAATCTCGTAAGAGTTTCCATACTATTAGTCTCTTTAATAGGAAGAAATCGCGCATATTTTGTAAGATGGTCAACAATAACCCAGATGGTGTCATGTCCATTTGATGTCTTAGGTAATTTAGTCACAAAATCCATCGTAATTCTTTCCCACTTCCATATTGGAATCTTTGGTTGTATCAATAGACTGGATGATTTTTGATACTCTGCTTTAACTCTTGCACACGTTAAACACTTACTAACGTATTATGCTATGATTTCCTTCATGTTAGGACACCAATAGAGTTTCTTCAGATCTTGATACATCTTGTCGGAACCAGGATGTATAGAATGAGACTCGTTCATAATCAAATCTCGTAAATTACCATAGGCGGGTAACCAACTACGATTTTTAATACAACGAATTCCATTTTGGCGAACTTCAAATTCTTTATCCATTCCTCTTAATTTCTTAGCTCCTACATTTTCTACCTTAAGTGCTTCTTCTTGCGCTTCGAGAATTTGGGTAGGTAACTTCGGTAAAAGAGTTATCATTAATGATCTAACTCGTAATGTCTCAACACGCTCTTTTCGACTTAAAGCATCAGCTACTACATTGGATTTACTTGGGTGATAACGAATTTCACAACCGTAATCAGCAAGTAATTCTATCCAACGTCGATGTCTCATATTCAATTCCTTCTGATGAAGAATATATTGAAGACTTTTATGATCAGTAAATACTACACACTTCGTACCATATAGGTAATGTCCCCAGATGTTAAGAGAAAATATCACAGCTCCTAATTCTAGATCATGAGTAGTATAATTCTTCTTATTAAGTTTAAGTAGCCTTGATGCATAAGCAATAACTTTATTCCTTTGCATAAGCACTGCTCCCATTCCTTGAATAGATGCATCACAGTAATTGATAAAGTCATCGTTACCTTCTGGTAATGCTAAGATAGGTGATTCACACAACTTTCGCTTCAATAATTGAAAATTTGTCTCTTGCTATCTCCCCAGTCAAACGGTTTTTTTTCTGAGTCAATTCGGTCAAATATTTAGCAATTTTTGAAAAACCTTCGATAAATCTTCTGTAACACCCAGCAAGTCCTAAAAATTGTCTTATTTCCATAGCCGTACTAGGCTTACTCCAATTCTTTACCGCTTCAATCTTAGCAGGATCCACACGAATACCTTGGCTATCAGTGATATGTCCTAGGAATTGAACAACATCGATCCAAAATTCGCATTTCGAGAACTTAGCATACAACTTCTCCTTCTTAAGTAATTCGAGAATTATACCAAGATGCTTGGCATGTTCTTCTCTATTACAAGAGTAGATAAGAATATCATCAATAGACACGATTACGAATTTATCTAAGTAAGGCTTAAATGTTGATCCCAAACTTAGATCGCTTTAGCTTGTGTAAAGAGATTAGATCAAGTTATACACGTAGAGAAACTTTGTTTATGTATAAAGTAATTTAAGTGTTATGCGGAATTAACACTTAAACAAGAACACACAAAGGATGTAAACAAACTTTCACTTGATTGATAATAACGAACTTGTTTACAATGAAAGTGTTTAACGTATGAAAACTTATATGAAACATAACCTAAAGGTCTTCTTTTATAGACATAAGAAGCCTTGTACAAGAGTCTACGTATCAACTATTCTAGGTAAAGCTAATTATAGAAAATACAATGTTGATCCTATCTTTACTAGAAACAAACTAGAAACATAATACGCGTAGACCATATCTTTCTATCAGTGCTTGTCTTCAACCTATCAACGCTTGACTTCTTCATGTCAATGCTTGATCTGTCAGCGTTTGTTTTCTTCTTATCAACGCTTGTTTTCCTCTTGTCAGCGCTCAAGTGGACTGGCTACATTTTATTCCCAATAATCCTCCCCTAAACTTGATATCTACTATAGTAATCAAGTTTCTGAATAAAAATTAAGAACTAGGAGGAATCTTACAAATCTTATCATATTGGTAATAAACATGCCTAATCAAATCTTTGGCCACGTCACTTGAATAATCAATCTCCAGCTGTGTTGTCTTCATCTTCTCCAAAACTTCTTTGGACATGGGATACTGACCATCTACAAGAAGATACTCAGCAAACTTTGTAGAGCTCAAGTAGTACACACCAGCAGCTGAATACAAACGCCATTGAAGACCACTGATATCATCCTCAAGATCCTTCCAAACAGCAGGATCTTTTTCTCTTGGTCCACACATTCTCTTGAATGTTGACCAAAGTTTTATTCCATTGACTGAAGTAGGAGCTTCAGTCTCATACTTGGCCTCCAACAACCTCCAAAGGTCTACCAAGTCTTCTCTATCCACACTTGCAAAGAGAGACACAAGAGTAGTAAATGTGTGTACCTCTTTCCCATACCTGCCAATCTTCCAAAACCCACTTGCATCTTCTTCATAGCTTATGATAGGGTTTCTGGCATCAAGAGGTAACACTTGTACCATATCTGAAGCTTCCATGGGTGAGAGCTTGATGCTCCTTCTTATAACAGTTTCACTGGGATTCAATTTATCCATATCTTTAGGGAACTCAAGTGGAACTCCCTTCTTCAAAGGCCTTGGAACAATCATTGCCTTCTGAATCTCCATCTCTTCTGCAAGTTCTTCTTTCCTTTCATCTGAAAGAAGTCTTAGAGTTTTCATTTCCTTCACTTTTGCCCAAATGGGATAGGCCTTGTACTCTAATTCTTGAAAAGATAATCCCTGCAATTTCTTGAAGGTCCATCCAGTTCCATGACATCTGAGTAACATGTAGTAAAGCTCTCTTCTATCCCTCTTCAGCAGTGAGAACACATTGCTAGCCTTGTGTTTCAGAATTACCTTGCAGTCATTTTAAACTCTTAGAAGAATCTCCAATCCCCAAATCTGGTCTGAAATAGTCAAATCTGGATTCTCCATAATCCTATTCTCCCAAGCATGGTACATCTAAACAACTTCTGGCATATCAAAGTCTACTTGCAATTTCAACTCTCTAAGCTTTTCCCTTGCCAATTCATCACCATATTCAAGTCTTTCTGGTTGTTCAATTATCATCATACTTGAATCTGAACTTTCTTTATCACTCCCTTCTTGTTCCTCTGAAGTGACAACAAATGGTGATTCACCAACCTTCTTTATTTATTGTTCCACAAGTTGTACAGCCAACCTTCTATCAAACTCTACCTATGCTGCATCCTTTGGAACTTCTACTTCTACCATGATTCCTTTACCCTTATCTAATGGATCAATGATGGGTAAGGATGATGGTAATACCTGTGACGACACTTCTTTGATGATAGCTGATGACTGGAATACATCAACCATATCTGCAGGTCTGTCAACGCTCAAATTCCTTGTGTCAGCGCCCAAATTACTCTTCTCAGCGCTTGGTGTGTCAGCGTTCAAATTTTGCTTGTCAACGCCCAACTTACTTGTCTCAGCGTCTCTTGTAAATTGCTCTAACATAGCTGTAAAACACAAGTTTAAATTTGTAGGAGTAACCAGAGATCTATCAAAACCTGATTGCTTCTTCAATTCAGTGAGGGCTTCAGCAATACCCAAAGATTCTCCATCATGTGAGCCTTTATCACTCACATTAATCTGCTCATCCTCCCCTTTGGAAGATTCCTCCATCCCACGCCTAGTGCTAGCATTCTCCAAAATGACAATCCTCTCCCTCAATTGCTTGATTTCAAGGCCTTGTGTACTGACAATTTGTACCAGGTCTGCATTTTGCTTTTGCAAGCTAATGCAGACAGACGTCAATTCCATCAATGTGTATGGTTCCAATCTGCCCTCCTCTAAAATGGGTATTTGACCTCCCAAGTTAGAGTCATGGGGCATGGATGAGGTCTTAAAGATGTTAGGACTGTCTTGGTCTGCATCTAAGCCAGAACCAATAGTCCCAGCCACATCCATAGCACCAACCACACTTGTGGTGGTGGTTCTCTCTACTACATGGCTAGGACCACTAGAGGAGAACACTCCAGTAGTCCTTTGGCGTTTTTTTAACCTATATTGAGGTGGGGTAGAAGATGATGTGGATTGGGTGGATGTGGGAAGGTTAAGGGGTGTTTGGGTCTGTGAAGGAAAGGTGTCAACGTCTGGAATACTTGTGTCAACGCCAACATTTAAGGTGTCAGCGTTGAAGGGTTATTGGTCAATTTCTATATGCTGAGGTGAAGGTAAAGGTTCTGGTATGGGGTCAAGTTGTGGTTGTGGGTCTGGTTGGGGTTGTGTTGTTGCAATAACAGCAAGCATAGCTTGGGTGAGGTGTAATTCACAGTGAGGGGGTGAGTTCATCTTTGTAAAAATAGCTTTCTGTTGTACAGGGATCTCATAAAAATCATCATGATCCCTTGTGCAGTACTTTTGCACATCAAAAACCATTTGCAAAAATCTCGGATAAGCCAAAGTCATCTTATTCCCTTTGTTTTTACACATGCCATCAAAAATCATTTTTGAATAATTAAACTTTTGCCCATTTGCAATGCACACAATTGCATTAGCAATTGATCTATTAATTTCATTGTGTGCAGTACATTTGGGACTCAAACATTGTAAGATGACATGTATGAGGTACTTCAAGGCTGGGGGAAACTCTTGTTTATGATATTTGTTTAAAGTGCCCTCATCAGGGAAAGGATACCCCAAAGCCCGAAGTCCTTGTTCTATTTCATTTATGGGAAGGGTGGTTATACCATCTGCATCATCAAGATGCAAAGCCTGGCGAACCAAGGCTTCAGTAACCACCCAAGTACGCCCATGAACAATAGATGATAATGTAGTCACATTATTAATTGTTGAGGAACTGACAGTGTTCCAAAACTGCTTAATATGAGTGACAGAGATGAGAGGAGCATGAGAAAGAGCATACCCAATAGGAGATGCATTCAAATACGCCACCATCTGGGTGTATTGTGGAAACAGAGTATCATCAGCGTCCAAGTAAGCAATCATGTTGTGTTGACTCCTGAATCCCAATACCAAGTCACTTGGTTTAAACTTTGGTGCCATTGTTGAAGAAAGCTGTTTGTGAATGATTTAGAAAGATGAATTATAGGAGAAAAATGTTAGACAAGAATATGAGGTACCCTGTTTAAAAATAGGAGCCAAATATATAGGAGAGATAGGCACATGTGATTGGTCAAAAATTAGGCAACTATTTTCAAAATATAATGATGAAAATATTGAAAAGAAAATAAGTTATCCTTGTGCATTAATTAAAAGTTATCTGCTCCCAAAATTACGGCCCCAAAATTCGTCAAAAATAACAACTGGGTAGGTCCCAATGAGTGTCAACGGTCAAAAATAACCCATTAACGCCCAACGGCTATATTCTTGTCAACGTTTTCCAAAGCCATGTCAGCGTCTAAATTGGTCATAACAACGCTTGGAAAAATACTTGTCAGCGTCCAAAAATAAAAGTAATAAAAATGAGAAAGGACCTTAACAAAGTAATTTATCCTAGTGAAGATAACCTATAAGTTGATAATTATTATAGGGCGGCAAGCACTGTCCAGTTATGCACACTTGCTTATGCAAGATAGACATAACAGTCCTCTAGTGTCCCTTGCTAACCAAAACTCTTAACAACTAAGTTATCTCATAAAATTCCTTGTAACTCCCAGGTAAAACCCATTATAAATCATTCCCAAGTCTCCCAACAGACCACATCCAATTCTAGGCCAAAAATGTCTTGGCAGCATGCATAGTATATCAACTTTGCATGCTACAGTGCCTCATGATTTAGTAAAACTAACTCATACTCACCTGTGGACACAATCTAGAATTGTGATAAAAGTACTATAAGAATACCCAAAAGTCCTAAAGGTTCCTAAAGCCTCCCCTTAAACTGTGATACATATGTTGCCCAATAATATGCATGAATATAAAAATTTATGTCAAGATAGGAATATAAATATTCCAACCATCATCCATAAACTAAAACATGCTCAAATGATTCTCCAAAGATCCATAAGCAACTCTGTATCGAATGGTACAATGCTATCAACGCCTGCACACTTAGATCAAAAACCACAAAAACTAACATTGTTGCTGACAACGTCACGATGATACTTGTCAGCGTTAAGGTAACCTTTGTCAGCGTTAGACAAATATAGTGGAAAATCTAACTTCTCAAAAAGACCAATAACAATACATTATCCTGTACATACTTTTACAAAAAGACCCCAAAACACATATTAAGTGAGATTGATCATTCCAATACTTGTTACCAAGTATTGAAACCTTCCAGCATCAAAAGGTTTAGTTAATAAATCAGACACATTCTCTTCTGTGTCAACCCTATCTGGTTGTATTAAACCCTTTTCAAAACAATCTCTTATAAAATGATGTCTAATTTCTATGTGTTTGGTTTTAGAATGATGTACATGATTTTTAATAATGCATAAAGTACTGTTATTGTCTACAAAAATCTTGGTATGCATGAAATTATACCCATAATCCAACAGCTGGTTCTGAATCCATAAGACTTGTCCACAACAAGCAGCTGCAGCTACATACTCTGCTTCAGTTGTAGAATTGGCCACCACTGTTTGTTTCTTGCATTGCCAAGATATCAACCTACTCCCAAGAAACTGACATCCACCAGTTGTGGATTTTCTATCAAACTTATCACTACCATAGTCACTGTCTGAATATGCAATAAGCTCCAATGGTGAATCTTTTGGGTACCACAATCCAAGATATGGATAACATCTAAGGTACCTAAAGGTTCTCTTGACAGCATATAGGTGACACTCTTTGGGAGTCACTTGATGGCGTGCACATACACACACAGCAAACATAATGTCAGGTCTTGAGGCTGTGAGATACATCAATGAACCAATCATTGATCTATAGTGCCTGACATCCACATCTTTTCCATCTCCAACTTTTCCCCAAGGGTGTTCTCTATCCATAGGAGTAGTAGCCCTCTTTTCATGTGGAAAAAAGCCAAACTTCTTCAAGATCTCTGCTACATACTTATCCTGAGAGATGAAGATACCATCTTCTTTCTGCTGAACTTGTAACCCTAGAAAGAAGTTCATCTCCCCCATTGCACTCATCTTGAATTTGTCTGTCATTAGCTTGGAGAAGTCTTCACTCATCTTTGGATTGGTGGAGCCAAAGATGATATCATTAACATAAACCTGAACAAGTAAGACATCCTTACCAGCCTTCTTTGTAAATAATGTCTGGTCTATGGTGCCCCTTTTGAATCCATTTTCCACCAGATAAGTGGACAATGTGCCATACCATGCTCTTGGGGCTTGATGAAGTCCATACATAGCTTTCTTGACTCTATACACCTTGTCTGGATGTTCTGGATCCTCAAAACCAGGAGGCTGCATAACATATACCTCCTCAACAATTGTGCCATACAGAAAAGCACTCTTCACATCCATTTGATAGACAGTGAAGCCCATGCAGGAAGCATAGGCTAGAAATATCCTTATAGCCTCAATCCTTGCAACTGTTGCAAAGACCTCCTCATAGTCTATCCCTTCCTCTTGTGTATATCCCTGAGCCACTAAACGTGCCTTGATTCTGACCACAATGCCTCTTTCATCTCTCTTGTTTCTAAGAACCCATCTTGTCCCAATAGGTCTGACATATCTGGGACAATCAACCAGCTCCCAAACATCCTGAATAGCAAATTAGTGAAGCTCATCCTGCATTGTTTCCACCCAACTTGGATCTTTGAGAGCATCAAAAATCTTCTTGGGTTCTTGTTGTGACAGAAAACAGGCAAACAAACATGCTTGAACAAGAGGGGTATCAACCTTCTTGTGTATATTGGCAATAAATCCTCCAAGACTCTGATGAGATCTTCTAGTCTGAACAGGAGACATGACATCCCCAATAATTTGAGAAGTGGGGTGATTCTTCATAGTAGAAGTAAGAACTCCTCCCTCAAAAAGTCTATTGTCTTCAATCTCATCATCCAAGTTACCAATATCTTCTTCAGACTCTCTTCCATCAATCTTTGTATGAACCTCTTCATGTCTGCTTGAAGGTTCACCTTGTTCAAAACTGGAAGAGAAAATATGCTCAAAATAGTTGTCAACGCCTGACCCAAGGTTGTCAGCGTTTGAACCATCAACGTCTGAAATGGTGTTGTCAACGTTTGAGCCATCAACGCCTGAATTTGTCCTGTCAGCGCTAGATTTTCCTTTGTCAGCGCCTGAAGGACCATGCATGTTGTTAACTGGTGACACTTGGGGACCACCATTTTCCTTTCTAGCAACAACAGCAACAGCAAAAGCATCTGTCCATATGGGAATAGTGACATACTCAGATATGGGAGATGTCTTATCTGCTTGTGATCCAACCTCTTTAGTAACCTGTGTACCTGAAACATCAACAACTGATTCTTCCACAACATTTGAAGTTACCTTCACAATGTCTGGATTAGTAACAGGCATATAATTCAAAGTCCTAGATAGAGGATCCAAGTCAAACAACCAATTTGGACCACTTTCAGGATCACTAGGTTTACTCTCTAAAAACCTAACATGTACTTTCTCAAGTATACGTTTTTCCTTCTTAAGGTAAACGCTATATCCCTTACTCTGCACTGAATAACCCATGAAATAGCCTTCATCACCTTTAGCACTAAATTTACCTAAGGCATCACTAGTATCTAGTACAACTACATGACAACCAAAAGGTTTAAGAAAACCAATATTAGGTTTCCTTCCCCAAAGTAACTCATAAGGTGTTTTGTTATGTATCTTGTTGACCAATGCTCTATTCTGAACATAACAAGCTGTATTCACAGCCTCAGCCCAAAAAGCTATGGGAAAGTGAGCATCAACCAACATAGTCCTGGCTGCTTCAATTAGGGTTCTATTCTTTCTCTCAGCAACCCCATTTTGCTGTGGGGTTCTGGCAATACTAAACTGCCTAGTAATCCCTTTCTTGGCACAAAAATCATCCAACAGTTTATTTCTAAACTCACCACTTCATTACCAGTTTTCTTATCAATCTGAGTAATAAAGCTAATTAAAGTATCAGCAGTGTCACTTTTCATAGCTAAAAAGAAAGTCCAAGTAAACCTAGAAAAGTCATCTGTGATGACAAAGCAGTATGATTTACCATTCAAGCTTTCTATATTAGTTGGACCAAATAGGTCCATATGCAGCAAGTGAAGTGGTTTAGAACTAGAGTGCACCTGTTTAGACTTAAATGAGACCTTGTGTTGTTTGCCATTAAGGCATGCAACACAAGAGTGGTCATTGTGGAAAGCCTTTTCAGGCAAACCATCAACCAAGCCAAGTCTCACAAGTCTGTTTATATTTTTAAAGTTAATGTGCCCTAGTCTCCTGTGCCATAGATTACTCTCATCAACTGAAGCTTTAGCATAAAAACATGACATATTATTATTCATCCTAATACCATTAAGATTTACATTATAAATGTCTTTATGCCTAGGTGTTCTATAGTCAATAAATTTCTCATCTGTTATTTTAAAATCCTTGCTCAACACCAAGCATTCAGTGTCAGTGAAAAGAACCTTATTTTTGTTATCACAAACTTGTGATACACTAAAAAGATTATAATCAAGTTCTTTTACCAGAAACACGTTTTCAAAACGTAAGTTCTTGGTGAGAAGAGTTCCTTTGCCTGTGATAGTTCCATATCCGCCTCATAAGTAAACTTTATCACCATCCTTAATGGGAGTGAAGTTAGTAAGATAATCTTCCTTCCCAGTCATGTGCCTAGAGCATCCACTATCCCAATAGCCATAATCATTTAACTGTTTTTGAATACCCTGCACATAAAGAAAACAAATTAGTTTTCTTTGGGAACCCAAGCCTGAGCAGACTTGGATTCATTTGGTTGTTCAACAAGAACAGACTTAGTTCTCATAACAACCCCTTGTTCATCCCTTTTTGGATGAAACGCCTAGTTAACCCCAATTGGTTTTGTGATGACCTTTGAAATATAATTAAATATGTTGCAGGTCATAGAAATCCTATTAGAGTTAGGGTTTTGATCTTGCTTAGGTCTCCGTGTCAAGCTTGAAGAATCTTTAGACCTTTTTCCCTGTGGTTGCAAATATTTAGGTCGGGCAACGTTTCTGTCAGCGTTCGATTTGGTCTTGTCAACGCTGAATTTACCCTTATCAGCGTTGAACCTAGGGTTTGCTACAGGAACCCATTTCCTATTAGACCATGTATTGGTCTTCTGAAAAGGTCTTTGTACATGAGTGTTAGACCCTTTAGTGAAGAATGGGGTTGTTCTAACAACTTGTGGACTTTGCTCCACACAAGTTTTGGGTCTGACAGTGTTTGACCTTTTGTCAGCGTTGACCTTGGAAGCGTTGACACACTTATATTCTAAATGTGAAAAGCTACCACAAGTGTAACAGGCTTTTCTAGACACAACTCTAGGTCTAGAAGAAAAGAAACTTGTTCCATTGTCACTAACTTGGCTTTTTGGTGACCTAGTATTCCTATACATTTCTGTATACTTAATGTTAGGTTTCTTAACAGTGTTTGAGCCAAGGTCAACAGTCTTGCCAATGATTGGGTTTGTTACTTTGATAGGGGTTGACTCATTTGGACTATCACAAAGCATGCCACCCTTGACAAACAAGGTAGGGTTGGCTTTCTTCCATTCATTCAAGTCAGTCAACTTCTGCCTATATTTCTCAACTGGGGTAAGGACTCTTGGTGGAGGAATAAATTCCTCTTCTTGGAGTTCTGGTAAACCAGTCCAAGATAAGTCCTTTCTTTGGACACCATAGAAGTCCCCAGCTGGTGGTGGAACAACAGAATACTCTTTCATCCCAATCCCAGTCATGTCCCTAGAATCCCTCTGTTTACTAACACATTCTCCTAGGGTTTGTGAGGCCTTATCAAATCTCTAAATTTTAAGGTCTACATTATCCTTATTCTTGATAGCCTCATCTAACTTAGCATGTAATTCAACATTGACCCTTTCCATGATGTTTCTCATATCATTACTAGCATTTAAATCATGTTTTAAGATATTTATTTTATCTTTTAGGTCAAGCTCCATTTTCTTATACTCAGAAACTGTCTTTTCAGTTTGAGTGAGAGCAATTTGATAGTTAGACAACTTGCATCTCTCAATACTCACATCTCCTAACAATCTTAAAACCTCTTTGTTAAGTTTTTCAGTATTTAAACGACAACCCTTACTACAAAAAGCATCATCATATACCTCATTGTCTGATGAAGATGAGGAGTGTGCCATGAGAGCATATTGAACATGCTCTTCTTCTTAAATCTCAGCAACCAAAGCTTTATCCTCTTCCCCATCCTTAGCCAAATAGCTCCAGTCCCATCCAATACCATCAATTTCTTGCACTGCCAACATGGCCTTAGGATCCTGAGCCTTAAAAATTTGACTTGAGGGTTTTCCAGCATCAGATCTTCTTGGAGATATACATTCTCTCATAAAGTGCCCCATACGATGACAATTGTAGCACTCAACCTTGGATTTATCAAATCCAGCAGTGTCCTTTGCATTAAAGGTCATCTTCTTCTTGAACCTTCTATTCCATCTGTTTGCTCTTATACTTGCAAGAGCCATATTCCACTTTATATCCATCTCCTCTTAGTGCTCATCACTTATTTGCTCAAGGTCCTCATATGTAATCACTGAACCATTGGGAAATGAAGCAATGTATGCACACATAGTATCTAGATCCAAACCAGCAGGCTTAACTCTTGGTGAGTCAATTTTGTATGTGTCATCGTCTGAATGTGAGGCATAGACAGGACATGATCCAGCGTTGACACATGTTGATCTAGTAACTGGGTGCATGTATAAATCCTTCTGATCAAACTGACCTTTACTATGAGAGAAGAAGGCCATGTTACTATTGGTAGACTTACTTCCATGCTCCAAAAGAGTTTCATTCTCCAACAGCCTCAGTTTGTTATAGATATCATCAAAAGTAGAACTTTTGTAAGTGTTATTGGCAATTATAGATCTTGCCTCAATCTTCCATGCATCACCAAGGCTTTTAAGATAAGTGGCAATAATGTCAACATCACCAATTACTGTCCCCATGAAGGACAACTTGCTTGTAATGTCAAGCAGTCTGCTTCTCACACTACTAAGCTTCTCATTAGGTTGAGCCTTAAAAACAGCATACTCATGCAAGAGTTGCTTCTTCTTCTCTTCCTTAGTATCAGCATTACCACCATAGGCAACTTCAAGGGCTGCCCAAAGGTCTTTTGCAGACTCATAACCTCTATATTTGTGCTGATTTTCTTGTCCCAAAGAAAGTTTCAAAATGCTTAGGGTTTTCATATCAACCCTTTTCTTTGCTATGTCATCAGCAGACACAGCTCTACCATCGTCAGGTTTTTCTTTCTTATCTTCTTCAGAACATCCTTGAACAGCTGATCTTGTAGCAATGGCATCTGCAATCTTTTGAGCTTTATTGAATGTGTTTCCATATTCAATAATCTCCCAGAGAGTTTATTCATGGATTTGCAGATATTGCTCAAAGTTGAACTTCCACAGCTCAAAATTGTTTGCATCTAACATGGGAATCTTGATGTTGTGGTTTGAGGAGGAGGAGGTTACTTCTGGAGTGGACATGATGTTTTTAGGGTTTTATGAAAATTAGGGTTTTGGTGATTTTAGGGTTCTTGTGTTCTTTTAGATCAAAGTTTCTCAACAAGCTCTGATACCACTTGTTGATCCCAAACTTAGATCGTTTTAGCTTGTGTAAACGAGATTAGATCAAGTTATACACGTAGAGAAACATTGTTTATGTATAAAGTAATTTAAGTGTTATGCGGAATTAACACTTAAACAAGAACACACAAAGGATGTAAACAAACTTTCACTTGATTGATAATAACGAACTTGTTTACAATGAAAGTGTTTAACGTATGAAAACTTATATGAAACATAACCTAAAGGTCTTCTTTTATAGACATAAGAAGCCTTGTACAAGAGTCTACGTATCAACTATTCTAGGTAAAGAAAATTATAGAAAATACAATGTTGATCCTATCTTTACTAGAAACAAACTAGAAACATAATACGCGTAGACCATATCTTTATATCAGTGCTTGTCTTCAACCTATCAACGCTTGACTTCTTCCTGTCAACGCTTGATCTGTCAGCATTTGTTTTCTTCTTATCAACGCTTGTTTTCCTCTTGTCAGCGCTCAAGTGGACTGGCTACATTTTATTCCCAACATTACACACCATGTTGATCAGGTCCATGAAAACAATTGGTGCATTGGTTAAACCAAAAGGCATTACTTGAAATTCATAATGTCCATACGGCGTCCTGAAAGCAGTTTTAGGAATATCCTCTTCCTTAACTCTCAGTTGATGATAACCTGACTGTAAATCAGTTTTCAAATATACGCTTGATCCTTGGAGTTGATCAAATAAATCTTCGATTCTGGGTAATGGATAACGATTCTTTATAGTAAGTTTGTTTAACTCACGATAATCGATACACATCCTAAAAGATCCATCTTTCTTTTTCACAAATAAGACTAGAGCTCCCCACGGCGATATACTTGGTCTAATAAATCCTCGATCAGTTAGTTCTTCAATTTGGCTTAACAATTCTTGCATTTCCGAAGGTGCTAATCGATAAGGCGCTTTAGCAACTGGCGTTGCTCCTCGTATCAAATCAATTTAGAATTCAACTTGACACTCAGGCGGCAAACTTGGTAATTCTTCGGGAAATACTTCGGGAAATTCTCTAACTATAGAAATATCTCCCAATCGCTTCTCTTCTTTCTCCTTTTCCGCTACTTGAACTAAGAAAACTTGACCACCTCCGGATACGTACTTATTTATCTTAAGGCACGATATGAGATTTAGTCGAGTCTTACTTCGTTCACCATGGACAATCAAAACTTCACCGTTAATAGGAATATGAACGGCTTTCTCGTCACATAGAATTTTAGCATGGTATTTAGATAACCAGTCCATTCCATGACTACGTCAACACTACTGAGTTTAATGGGTATAAGATCGATTTCAAAGGATTGACGTAATAAAGTAATGATACATCCTCGAATAACGGTATTAGTGCTAACTATTTTTTCGTCGGCCATTTCTATATCATACTTAATATTCAAAGAAACAATTGGAATATCTAACCTAGCAGTAATTTTAACAGATATGAAACTTCTATCAGCTCCTGAGTCAAATATTACATTAACCAGACGTTGATTTAGATGAAACATACCCGTAACCGTATTCTAATCTTGTTGAGTATCGTTTAGCAAATAAGCGTTTCCTCAGCTATTGCTCTTAATAAGTGTGAAAACAGTTATCCTTTTACCACTTATTTCCAATAATAACAAGACCAAAACGTGTGATTTATGTCGTAAAATTCGGAATTATGCGTGGTTTGTGTTTTTATTGTGTTTTAGGACCCAAATATGAAAAAGAAAGAAAACACGGGTTTTCACGGGCTTTTATCGAAGAAAACGAGAAAAGACGAAGTCAAAAGATCAAGAGTGCAAAAAGAACGGAAGTCCAAGGCCTATTCTGAAGATTTATCGAAGAAAAAGTCTAAAGACGGAAGTTTAACGAAGTCGAAGAACTTAAGTCTAATAGAAGAAGAAAATTAAAAGACAAGTTCAAATCCCGAGACGACATCGAGAAAAGACGAAGAATTAAAGTCGAGTCGAGAAGAAAAAGAAAGAAGAAAGCACCACACATGCCTCCCACTTCCCTATAAATATCCTCCTAACCACATTAGGAGGGGAGTTAGCTAGTTTTCATTTTTTTTTTAAGTTTCCTTCTAGTTTTTAGAGAGAGAAAGTCTTAAACTTTCTCTCACAAAACTTTTCATCTTTTCCTTTCTTTCAAGCTCTCTTTAATCTTTGTATTTGGATTCCATTAATCAATATCAAGTTAAGTTTTTATGTTCTTTAATCTCATTCTTAATTTCTTTATTTCGCTTATTATTAATCCAAAAGTTTATGGTTAATCCGAATAGTTCTTGATTCGTATTGATTGTGGAGGTGATTCGTGATTAATGAGTAAGTTTTCTTGTTTTACACAAGCTCCTTCGTCTAAGCCATAAGCTCGTAATGCTTATTGGCTTATTTCGAGTCTTAGCTTATTAGTTTTCGGATTTTGCAAGGTTTTAGTCATTTCCAAGTCATTTTATAAAGCTTATAATCTTTTACGTTTTAGAAGTTGTCAAATTTGAGCTTTTTGCATTGTTTAAGGTTCGGGTATAACAGCTTATTGCATTTGCTTATTGAGTTTTACATTTCCCACGAATTTCGGATTAAACTTGTATGCATCACAATACTTAGGTCTTCCACATTCCGACAGGTTTCTACGCTTTCCGACGGGTGTTTACACATTCCGATAGAATTGGTACTTTGATCGCAATAGCCCATTAGGGCTCTACTTTGCGATAGGGTTGGTTTTTACCCCTTATTCCGATCTGGGTTGTGATTGCTCTTTGCGATCGCACATTCCGACGGGATCAAGGTCTTTGGTTAAGACGAAGTGCTGCCCATTTTTCAATAGCATCATTCCGATCTAGAAACATTCCGATGGGTACTTTATTATTGCATTCCGATGGATACTAAGATTGATTATTCCGATAGCTAATGTTAGTGATATTCCGATGGTTGCAATTTTGGTGTATTCCGATGGACATTAATTGTTTTATTCCGATTGATTAAGTTTTTAAGTTTTCAAGTTTTACAAGTTTTAAGTTTTAAGTATTTTCATAAATTAACTTTAAGTTTAATTTTGTCAAAGCTTTAAAGTTACTCAACGACACTTTAATTACTTGCTATTAGTTTAAATTAGACAAACAAAACCAAACCATTCTCTTGATTCACCAAAAGACGATTGAGTCGCACTCTAGACCAATAGTCAATTCGAAAGGATTCGGACGATAAAGATTTTATACCTAGCCAAAAAGCGAAGTATTAAATGGCGCCGCTGCCGGCTCTTTTCGTTACGATTAACGGTTTGTAGTGAGAGACGCATTGAATTTTGGGATCCGTTCTTTGAACGTTATTTTCCTTGCTTTAAAAATTTTCAAAAAACCCTAAAAAATATAAAACTCTTCAAAAATACAAAAACATTAAAAAATCATATAAAAGCAATTCTTTTCAAAAAGGTTTTGCACCAAAAAGATTATAAAGATATTTTCTCTGTGTATATTTTTCTTCTGCAGGTGTATGCATACTAGATCTTCGAACTATTCTGAGCCCGAGACTCGTGAAGATTTAGATATGGCTGGTGTTAATAACAACAATAATAACCCACCTCTACCCAATTTGAATAATAACAACAACAACAACAATAATGCCCACCTACCTGATTTACGAACAATGGAGGAATTGTGTCAACCCACCATGAACGGACGCGGAGGCCCGATTGCGCCAATGTACGTCACGGCTCAGGAGTTTTCGTTGAAGCATCACATGATCCAGCAAGTGCAAACTAACCCATTTCGTGGAATTCCGGATGATGATGCCAACAAACACCTCGACAAATTCATTACCATTACCCAAAGCATGAAGTGCTCCGGTGTTTCTATGGATGACCTTCGCCTTTAACTTTTTCCCTACTCGCTTTCTCACCATGCCGAAAAATGGTTTGACCGTCTTCCTAAGAATTCTATTCATACGTGGAATGACATGACTCAACGCTTTTTATCGCTCTACTTTCCCCCATCCATTGTCACTAGCCTTCGTAACCAAATCAGTGGATTCATGCAAGAGAATGATGAATCGCTTTTCGATGATTGGGAACGATACAATGATTTGATCGACCGCTGTCCTAATCACAATATGCTCCCCGTCACTCTCATTGACACCTTCTACAATGGTCTCACTTTTTGTGATCGTGACACGATCAATGCCGCCGCCGGTGGTACCTTTATGAAAAGGAGACCAGAGGAGTGTCGAGAGTTGATTGAAAACATGACTACTCACCACAAGAATTGGGATTCATCCGCATCCTCAAGATCTAACTCGAGAGTCAATGTTTCTTCTACTACTTCCAATCCTGAGATATCCGAACTTACCCGACAAATCGCGAGTATGCACAAAGATTTCATGTCCATAGCAACAAACCAATTCCAACAAGCTAAAGCCGTTGCTATTTCTTGTGACACATGTGGTGGTCCTCATTCTTATAATGATTGTCCTTCCACCCAAGCCAATTTTTCTGAAAATGTTAACGCAGCTTACGGCACTCATCCCACGGGAGGCTATCAAGCTCGCCCTCAAGGAGACCGTGGCTTGCTAAGTTATCGTTCGAACAACTATCTTGCTCCTCCTGGTTTCCCTCCTACAAACCAAAACCAACAACAAAGCTACAACCAATCCCAACCTCGTGCAAACAATCAATATCAATCCCAACGAAACCCATACCCACCTCAAGGAAATTCTCAAGCTTACCAAGCTCCACCTCTCAATCAACCGATGGCAGTGAGTCCAGATGTCGAGTCATTCATGAAGACTACTGGGGAGATGGTGACGAATCTTCAGAGTCAAGTCCGCAACTTGAAGAGTGAAATGGCAAAACAAGGGAACGATATTCGAGCCGAGCTAAGGAATGATATGGCAAAACACAGCAATGAAATTAATGCAAACATGCAAAACTCTTTTAATAATCAAGCGGTTCACCTTCGTGATATGATTGGTTCGCTCATCCAAGGTAATCAATCCTCTTCTTCGGGTACTCTTCCGAGTAATACCGTTGCAAACCCAAGAGGGGAGATGAAAGCAATCACCACTCGTAGTGGAAAAGGTTATATGGAACCCGAGCTTCCTACACCTCCACCCGTGATTGTGAACAAGGAAAAAGAGCAACTTTCCTCACCTCCTTCACCTTCTATCCCCATTTCCCCACCACCCGTGGTTGTGAGTGATCCTATTCCCTTAAAGCCTTCTTCTTCATCCAATATACCTTATCCTTCAAGGTTGAGGAAAGAGAAGCAAAAGAGCAAGGATGATATTCAGGTTTCAAACTTTCTAAAAATGTTTAAACAATTGAATTTTAACATCTCCTTGGCCGAGGCTCTCGCTCACATGCCCCAATACGCTAAGATGTTTAAAGATCTTCTAAGTGATAAGGAAAAGCTTCTTGACATCGCTCAGACCCAACTTAATGAGAACTGCTCTGCAGTGCTCCTAAGGAAATTGCCCACCAAACTTGGTGATCTGGGTCGCTTCTTGATTCCTTGCAACTTCCCGGGAGTAGAGAATTGCATGGCCCTAGCCGATCTAGGTGCCAGTATAAACTTAATGCCTTTAAGTGTTTGGAAGCAATTATCTCTCCCCGAGCTAGTCCCCACCAAAATGACCTTGGAATTAGCCAACCGTACGGTTGCTTACCCAGTGGGGATAGCCGAAGATGTCTTTGTTGGCGTCGACAAATTCACCTTCCCGGCGGATTTTGTTGTCGTTGACTACGAGATGGATCCCCGTGTTCCATTAATCGTTGGACGTCCATTCCTGAGGACCGGTCGCACTCTTATTGATGTAGCCGCGGGCGAAATAATCATGAGAGTTGGTGACGATAAAATTGTCTTCAACATGGGTAAGATTTCTCAGCAACCTTATTCATATGAGAGTGTTAATGCTATTGATGTTCTCGATGAGGCTTGTGAAGAACATTTTCATGATGCTTGAAAAAGTACTCTTTCTTCTCTACCCAATGTTGAGACCGTTGCCTCAATTGCTCCAGCATTGACTCCTTTTGGAGAAAGTGACTTGGATGATTTCCAAGCTAGCTTGGGTCCTCTCGATATTAAGTATGATAATTTGTCCACCAATTGGGATGAAGACATTCGTACTATTGAGAGACTTCTCAATGAGGACCCATTTTCTCCTCCTTCCCTTAAAGAGGTGACTAATGATGATCCATCGTTAGTTTCACCATCTATTGAGGATCCTCCTACTCTTGAGCTTAAAGACCTACCTCCTCATCTTGAGTACGTTTTCCTGGAAGACAACGAGAAGTTACCGGTCATCATCGCAAAGGATCTGAAAGAAGACGAAAAACACAGACTTGTCGCCGTGTTGAAGAAGCATAAAAGAGCTATCGCTTGGAAAATCTCCGACATCCGTGGAATTGATCCTCACTTCTGCACACATAAAATTCTCATGGAAGACGACTTTAAGCCCACAATTCAAAGCCAACGAAGGGTGAATCCTAAAATCCATGAAGTCATCAAAAAATAGGTTATCAAACTTCTTGATGCGGGTATGATTTACCCTATTTCGGATTCACCATGGGTTAGTCCAGTCCATTGTGTGCCTAAGAAAGGCGGAATCACCGTTGTGCCCAATGCAAACAACGAGTTAATTCCTACCCGTCTCGTTACTTGGTGGAGAGTTTGTATAGACTACCGCAAACTCAATGATGCCACGAGAAAGGATCATTTCCCTCTACCTTTTATGGACCAAATGCTTGAACGTTTAGCGGGTAATGAATATTACTGCTTTCTTGATGGTTTCTCGGGTTATTTCCAAATACCCATCGATCCCCAAGATCAAGAGAAGACAACATTCACTTGTCCCTATGGCACATTTGCTTACAAACGAATGCCTTTTGGCTTATGCAATGCCCTTGGGACTTTCCAAAGGTGCATGTTGGCTATCTTCCATGACATGGTTGAGCAAACCATGGAAGTCTTCATGGATGATTTCTCGGTCTTCGGGGACTCCTTCTCTTCTTGCCTTGCCAATTTGGAACGTATGCTTAAGCGGTGCGAAGACACTCGCCTTGTTCTGAATTGGGAAAAATGCCATTTTATGGTAAAAGAAGGCATTGTGCTAGGACACAAAATCTCTAAAGCCGGTCTTGAAGTCGACCGTGCTAAAGTTGATGTAATATCCAAATTACCTCCACCTTCAACCGTGAAGGGTGTGAGAAGTTTTCTGGGTCATGCGGGCTTCTATCGTCGATTCATTCAGGATTTCTCTAAAATCGCTCGCCCGATGACCCACCTCTTGGAAAAAGATACTCCTTTTATCTTTTCTAAAGAGTGTCTCAAAGCTTTCAATCTTCTTAAGGACAAGCTAACTAAGGCACCGGTCTTGGTCACCCCTAATTGGGAGCTGCCTTTTGAGTTGATGTGCGATGCTAGCGACTTTGCTATTGGTGCGGTTTTGGGCCAACGAGTGACTAAACACTTCCAACCAATCCACTATGCTAGCAAAACAATGACGGGGGCTCAATTGCATTATACGACAACCGAAAAAGAGCTTTTAGCTGTTGTCTATGCTTTTGAGAAATTTCGCCCTTATCTTGTTTTATCCCCCACCATCGTATACACGGACCATTCCGCGTTGAAGTAATTGATGACAAAGCATGATTCTAA
The DNA here is from genome assembly GCA_025667525.1 of Glebionis coronaria. NCBI lineage: Eukaryota > Viridiplantae > Streptophyta > Magnoliopsida > Asterales > Asteraceae > Glebionis > Glebionis coronaria. The sequence continues at coordinate 306,422,074 of CM046874.1, forward strand.
GCCAAGACTTCTTCGCTGGGTTTTACTCCTTCAAGAATTCAACATTGAAATTCGTGACAAGAAGGGAGCTGAAAACCTGGCCGCGGATCATCTGAGCAGACTTGAGGATCCATACCAAGGGGATCATCCGAACAAAGAGATCAATGACTCTTTCCCCCTTGAGACCTTAATGTCTATAAATCTCAATCTTGATGAGACCCCGTGGTTTGCGGACATTGCAAACTACTTAGCGGGTGGTATTCTCATCAAAGGGTTAACATCCCAATAAAAGAAGAAGTTCTTGAATGATGTTAAGACTTACTTTTGGGATGACCCTTTTCTATTCAAACAATGTGCTGATCTGATCATTCGTCGATGTGTTGACGGACTGGCAGCTTTTGACATTCTACAAGCTTGCCACAAAGGACCCACCGGTGGTCACTTTGGTCCCAACTACACCGCTAAGAAAGTGTTTGATTCTGGATTCTATTGGCCCACCATTTATCGTGACGCTCACGAAATGGTTAAGCATTGTGATGCTTGCCAACGCCAAGGCAAGATCACACATAAGGATGAGATGCCTCAAAATTTCATACAAGAATGTGAAATCTTTGATGTATGGGGCATCGACTTTATGGGGCCATTTACATCCTCCAAAGGGAACAAGTACATCCTCGTCGCCGTCGACTACATTCTAAATGGGTTGAAGCTAAGCCTCTTCCTACGAATGATGCGAGGGTGGTTGTGAACTTTTTGAAGCAGCTTTTCGCTTGATTTGGCGTTCCTCGTGCTATTATCATGGCTAAGTATGGTGTCAATCACCATCTTTCCACCGCCTATCATCCCCAAACCAATGGGCAAGCCGAGATTTCCAACCGTGGCTTGAAGCGAATTTTGGAGCGTACTGTGGGAGAGCATCGCGCCGCGTGGGCCGATAAGTTAGATGATGCTCTGTTGGCTTTCCGTACTGCTTACAAGACCCCAATCGGTTGTACACCTTATCGTCTTGTGTACGGGAAAGCCTGCCACCTACCCATCGAGCTGGAACATAAGGCGCACTGGGCCTTGAAGTGGGCTAACTTCGACATCAACGAAGCCGGTGATCATCGCAAGATTCAACTCAACGAGCTAAATGAACTGCGGAATGAAGCTTATGAGAACTCGCTGATCTACAAGGAAAAGACCAAGATCATTCATGACGCTAAAATCAAGAACCGAGAGTTCCACGTTGGTGATCAAGTCTTACTCTTTAACTCTCGGTTGAAGATCTTCTCTGGCAAGTTGAAGAGCCGTTGGTCTGGTCCATTCACCGTCGCCAAAGTCTTTCCTTATGGGACCATTGAGCTTTCTCAGCCGAATGGGCCCAATTTCAAGGTGAATGGCCAGCGTCTGAAGCTGTACTTTGGTGAGGACATCTCTCAAGAGATGATTCCATCCCTCACCACGTTCCCCATGAACTAAATTGGGTCGAGTCAGGCTCGTGACTCGGTGAACAAAAACAAGCGCTTCTCGGGAGGCAACCCGTGATCTATCCTTTACTGCTTTCATAATAAGTGTAGGGGGAGCCCCGTATGTGTTTGTTGTCTTGTTTCTTGTGTTGTGCAGGGATTAAAGCTTCAAAGAGCATCTTGATGACTTTTGACGTACAGTGATACCGTGTTCCCATCTTCCCGGTTCTATCCTAAACTCTTGAGATTCAATATTTCATATTTTATATATGTTCACATTGAATTCACTTTAGTTGTCCTTTCCTTAGCAAGATTTAAACAAAGTGCACAATGTCCTAAGTGTAGAGGAGTTTACTCCCACATGCTTAAACATTGAGGACAATGTTTATATCAAGTGTAGGGGGACTTCTATCGAAGTAAGTGGTCTTTTCCATGAATTTGCCCTCATTTTAACCAGAAAATTTGATTTTTCGACATTTTTCAAAATTTTTAATCTATTTTGGCCTAATTTTATAGTTGTACTTTCGTTTATTATGGTTATTTTGTTTCCTTGGTTAAATAAAGTTGTTTTAAATTTTTCTTAGTCGTGAACATTTTAACTCAACCCGAGTTTACTTACCTAATTTACTCTAGCTAGTATCCTTAACGTGTTTAAGTCAAGTTTTGCTAGGCTTTTATATAGGGAGCTATAAAACGCAAAAGTCTTAACTCTCACGGGTTAAGAACAAGAACTTTTCGCAAGTTCCTATAATTGATCCTAGAGAGTCGTTTATCAAGGGAACTTTAAAATGCGATTTCTAAAACTTGAAAAAGTTTAAGAATTTGCAAGATCCTATAGATGACTCGAAAACCCAAAACTTTGATTTAATAGGCTAAGCATCCACGAGTCTCATTCCTTGAGATTTTAAACTGTGGAGAACGAGAGATGATAGAGTCAATTATAAGTTCGGTATTCTTTCGTGAATTTATGTGAGTTAATTATAAGCCTATTCTCCCTTCGCCTGTTAATAAATTTATCTGCAATAAATAAGGTTGTACGATTTAAAAGGTTACTTAACTTCTAGCCCCAGATCGTTTAAAAGTTGCTCGGTACGGATTAGAGTTCATAGCCAAGGCATAACTTATTGAAGCGGGATGCGAAGATTGGCGAGTCCCAAAAGGCCCTAACAAGGCATGAGGGCTACATTTTGTTGCTAAAGATCCAAAAGTGATGTGAAGAATCATTTATCGAAAATCAATATGAAGGATCGAGACACACGACGAAAAGCAAGAACTCCCCAAAAGTCATGGAGAAGTCTATCCAAAAAGACCCTAACAAGGTATGAGGATAAATAGATCCAAGTCCTAAAAGGAGGCGGATCGTTGTATATCAAAGTCCAAAATAAATATTGGAGAAAAATGAAGAAGTCGTGGTCCAAAGATGAAGAATCTCTCAAAACTTCAAGTGAAGAAATTCCTATTATGAAGAGAAGACCATTATTTCAAGAACGTCTCTCAAAGATTTGAAGTATGAAGTCGCTGCCAAATATCGGTCCGAGAAAGGTCTCAAATCGTGAAGCGAGTTATGCCAAGATATGAACTTTATGAGGTCCCGAGAAGCAGTTTTAAAAGATTTGGTCCTTTAGCTAACTATTGATTAAATCGTTCACTTTATTTTCGGCCTAAATAACTATCGAAATAAGTCAAACAATGCATCCTCGTGATCATTCAAGACAAAAATAAAATATAAGAGATACACCTAGGAATAAGGGAGTCTAAGTGAATAATTAGCCCACATGAGTTCGTGATAGTTTGCTAACTTATAATAACAATGATCTCGTTTTTAAGCTTGGTATGGGGAACGTGAAACTTGAGGATGATAAACGTTCATGGCTGCCAAAACCCAATGTAAGTTTTTTTAATTTTTTTACTTGTTCTATTTTTTCATGTTTAGTATTTAATAAAGGCCAAGGTGGGTTATTTATGATGGAAAATGTAAACCGTGCTTTAAAATTAATGCATTGCATGAGGGCTTTCAATGGTCAAGTGTAGGGGATTTAATAAGTGTGAAAACACTTATCCTTTTACCACTTATTTCCAATAATAACAAGACCAAAACGTGTGATTTATGCCGTAAAAGTCGAAATTATGCGTGGTTTGTGTTTTTATTGTGTTTTAGGACCCAAATATGAAAAAGGAAGAAAACACGGGTTTTCACGGGCTTTTATCGAAGAAAACGGGAAAAGACGAAGTCAAAAGATCAAGAGTGCAAAAAGAACGGAAGTCCAAGGCCTATTCTGAAGATTTATCGAAGAAAAAGTCTAAAGACGGAAGTTTAACGAAGTCGAAGAACTTAAGTCTAATAGAAGAAGAAAATTAAAAGACAAGTTCAAATCCCGAGACGACATCGAGAAAAGACGAAGAATTAAAGTCGAGTCGAGAAGAAAAAGAAAGAAGAAAGCACCACACATGCCTCCCACATCCCTATAAATATCCTCCTAACCACATTAGGAGGGGAGTTAGCTAGTTTTCATTTTTTTTTAAGTTTCCTTCTAGTTTTTAGAGAGAGAAAGTCTTAAACTTTCTCTCACAAAACTTTTCATCTTTTCATTTCTTTCAAGCTCTCTTTAATCTTTGTATTTGGATTCCATTAATCAATATCAAGTTAAGTTTTTATGTTCTTTAATCTCATTCTTCATTTCTTTATTTCGCTTATTATTAATCCAAAAGTTTATGGTTAATCCGAATAGTTCTTGATTCGTATTGATTGTGGAGGTGATTCGTGATTAATGAGTAAGTTTTCTTGTTTTACACAAGCTCCTTCGTCTAAGCCATAAGCTCGTAATGCTTATTGGCTTATTTCGAGTCTTAGCTTATTAGTTTTCGGATTTTGCAAGGTTTTAGTCATTTCGAAGTCATTTTATAAAGCTTATAATCTTTTACGTTTTGGAAGTTGTCAAATTTGAGCTTTTTGCATTGTTTAAGGTTCGGGTATAACAGCTTATTGCATTTGCTTATTGAGTTTTACATTTCCCACGAATTTCGGATTAAACTTGTATGCATCGCAATACTTAGGTCTTCCACATTCCGACAGGTTTCTACGCTTTCCGACGGGTGTTTACACATTCCGATAGAATTGGTACTTTGATCGCAATAGCCCATTAGGGCTCTACTTTGCGATAGGGTTGGTTTTTACCCCTTATTCCGATCTGGGTTGTGATTGCTCTTTGCGATCGCACATTCCGACGGGATCAAGGTCTTTGGTTAAGACGAAGTGCTGCTCATTTTTCAATAGCATCATTCCGATCTAGAAACATTCCGATTGGTACTTTATTATTGCATTCCGATGGATACTGAGATTGATTATTCCGATAGCTAATGTTAGTGATATTCCGATGGTTGCAATTTTGGTGTATTCCGATGGACATTAATTGTTTTATTTCGATTGATTAAGTTTTTAAGTTTTCAAGTTTTACAAGTTTTAAGTTTTAAGTATTTTCATAAATTAACTTTATGTTTAATTTTGTCAAAGCTTTAAAGTTACTCAACGACACTTTAATTACTTGCTATTAGTTTAAATTAGACAAACAAAACCAAACCATTCTCTTGATTCACCAAAAGACGATTGAGTCGCACTCTAGACCAATAGTCAATTCGAAAGGATTCGGACGATAAAGATTTTATACCTAGCCAAAAAGCGAAGTATTAGCTCTCTTTACGGCACTCATTCATCCGATGCACTTTTTCTCTGCAGTTTTGACAAACTTTAGTTAGAGGAATTTGATTACTTCAAGTAGCTAATCCTTTACTTCTACAAAATCTTGCCTGATGTCCTATTTTTCCACAGTTTTAACACTTGATAGTGCAAAATCCTCTGTGATGTAGAGAACACCTCTGGCAAAGGGGTTGTCTTCCACTATAACAATTGCTCGAATTTACAGCATAAACTTTAGAAACATCATTTCTTTTGCTCTGCTGTTGACGACTATTGCCTTGATTATTGTTACGAAAACTATTTTCCTAGAAATTACGATTAACAGGAAAACTCCTCCTATCATCAAACCTCCTCTTATTATTAACTACCATTTGTACAGGAGTATACCTTATCACTTGATCCATTAATCATTGAGTAATGGTGATAACTTCCTCTAAAGTTTGGGGTTTAGAGGCGGTAACATTCCCTTCTATACTTCTAGGCAATCCTCCAATAGAAGCTTCCATCAATTTTTCAGTATTAGGCACCATATTAGGACATAGTAATGCTAATTCCTAAAATCTTCGGATGTAAAATTTGAGATTATTTTCCTTTACTACTAGATTATAGAATTCCTCCTCCATTTTCCTAATCTCATTGCGAGGACAATACTTCTTAACTAGCAGATTCTTAAACTCATTCCAGGGAGTCTGATAAGCTTGTTCTATCCCAATAGGTTGTGCATAAGCATTCCACCAAGACAAAGATTCTTCTATCAGCGTACCCGTAGCAAATTTTACTTTACAATCTTCAGAACAGTCACTGCGAACAAATATTGATTCAGTTCTCTCGAACCAGCGAATAAGTCCAACAGCTCCTTCAAATCCTTTATAGTTAAAAGGCTGACGGTTCATGAAATCTTTGTAAGTACATCTTTTCTCTATCGGAACTTCTCTCCTAGCAGCATTTCCATTACTTGCGCTAGCTACATTGGCGGCTTGTACTTGCAAAGCTGCAGTCACACTCTCAGCAACCAATTGTCTTATTTCTTCAGGTGTCATATTTATCGTCGCAGATGTTGATGCTCTTGTATTAGCCATCCTACCAACATAATAATACTCGATAAGAATGATTTTTTTTAAATTTTCATACGTGGAGTATGGAATTTATTTATTATATCATATAGTATTCTTAATTCTTTCGATCATTTCATAGATGAGGATTCATAATATGAATGACGATAAAATTTTCTAATTCATTTATGAGGATTCATAATATGAATGACGATAAAGATTTAAATAAGATAACAAGAAATTTTTTGAGAACAACGCACACTTCTTTTATTTATGAACAACTTATCGTTTATATGTACATGATAAGCATCTCTGTTACATAAAGAAAAACTATACATATCTTACAAACTGAAACTAGATTTCTAAGCTTAATTTCCCATTTTGATCTCCTCAGTTCAGTTTAAAATATATCCGGACTCAGATTGTTGAGTTGCTTTAAGATCATCGATGAGTAATTCTAAATTAATCCCATTCATCGTAAGTCCTTTTTTCAGTTCATTATTCTCCTTCTCTAGTGTTGTCATATTCATTTCATGAGCATGCATCCTTCTACTCAGTATAATATTATGGCGTCGACTAATGTCCACTTTATGTTCCAACTGACTAATATGCTCTTCAATCTCCTTCCTTCCTCTTATCAGATTCCTAATATTCCTTTCCACTAACCTAAAATATTCAAGGGATATTTCATCAAGATGACTAGCAATTACGGACAATTGCTTGTCGTGCTTTTCCACAATCCGTGCTCTAGAGTCTTCCTTATTTTCATAAGGCTCTTCACGACTACGATTGGGAGACGAATAAAGATCTTCAGGTAATAGAAATTGAGACGTAGGTGAAGGTACATCTATGGGAGATGGAGTGAACATCGGAATTTCTCTTTCGTAAAAAGACAAACTCGGAACACGCACATCTGTGGGAGATGGAGTGAACATCGGAATTTCTCTTTCATCATCGTCAGAAATGAGAATATAGGTGGAAGTAAACATCCATGTAGTTTATATAATATAATAACATAAGATATTTTATTTAAAAGAAATAAAAATCTTACACTAGCGCTGATGATGGCTGATGGTCTTGAATTTAAAATTTTAGTTACAGTTTAAGAAAAACTTATTCTCTATAACCATGAGTTCTCATACCAATCTGTAAAACCCTCATTTTACCTTATAGCAGACGAAGCTAATTTTTGGGTTATTACTATCAAAGTATCATAGTCATAATAATAGAAATATGCTTAAAAACATTTTTATCAATATTAACGTCATCATTCATTTATTCAGAGTTAATAAAAACAACTGTACAATAATGTACAACACAGGTTTTTCCCAAAGATCTAGTTTTATTTTCTATAATGATAACTTTATTCAAGACACCACCATCCGCAGACCGCCAGTCCTCATTCACTTGAAATATATGTCTTAAAGTCAACACAATGGTTGAGCGAATCCATAGGTTTTTCAACAATATTTGAATACAAGTACGACTCAAGGGCTACATTATTATACACCCAACTTTTTAAATTCATCAATTCATATTGCACTAGCTCATGACCCAGTAACTAGACATTATTAGGAAAACCCAACAAATTTGCCCTTAAGTAGGAAGCTTGTCAGACTATCCTAAATGCAAAATAAAGCATATCTGTTTAGCCTATGTTGGAACCATTATCTGCTAGTAAGTGCGACTTGCCCAGATAGGAGATGTCATTCTCCAATAGAACTATTCACAATATTAGCGCTCATTAAATGATTAGCAGTCCACGATTAAAAAGGGGCTTAACAGTAACTAGTAAACATAGTATCAATATTAATATAGGCAGCATACAAAAACACTTGTATCCCAGTTTTTAGCATATATCCCCCTCAAGGGTTTTCAAATCATTTATATAACTTTAAAAGTGAGGTTATGAACTCACCTTAGCCTAGAGAGTCTTGATTAAATCAGCTATACCCAATCACAACCTTCTCACAATATCTGAGTTGACACACAATATATAGATATATCAAGTCATACTCTCTGAGTTCAATCTTTTATTATTTATTGTATTTATTCTTTGATTCTTGTATTTTATTATTATAGTATCATTGTTTGGGCCATTATACTTAGAAGCCATTCTATAAACGTTTGAGGAGCGAGGGCACTTTAAATCGTAAACCCAACCACTCAGTTAGAACGTAATATCAAGATGGAACGTCTTTGTACAAAGCTCCCTACTATCATGACACATTATATTTTATTACATTTTATGTTCTTTAGTTTCAATTTTGGCAAAAATATTCCTTCTAGTTATATTTTAGCATAATTACACTTTTAACCCTTTAAGTATATAGTTTTATTATTTTGCAATTTAATCCTTAAATATTTAACCTTAGGGTCTCAAACTTTAATTATTTAGATTTAACTATCATAGAATGACACTTTTGGCCCAAAATGTCAAATAGTTTCAAAAATGACAGTTTTGGTCGTTATAATTGTAAAAATCATATAACTTCTTCAAAAATATACAAAATGATCTAGGATTATAAAACAAAGTTTCAAAACATATTTATAATCATAATAACAACATTTTTTCAGAATTATAGCTCTTGAAATGGATTTTAAGTCATTATTTTATGTAAAATAAAAAACTAGGGTTTTAAGACATCTTTAGCTTATAACTTTCATTTAAATTAATGAAATGATGTGGTTCTTTTTTAATTGTCTTTATAACATAATTTTGGTATTATAAAAAGTCTAATAATTCATTATAACAAGATCAAAGCTTTTTTAGTATGGAAATTACCTAGGTAGCTCCAAAATGGCTCCTTATGGCTTCCTATGAACACTACTTGCTATCAAAGCTTCAAGGGCTTCAATGGCAACCTTCAAGACCTGGTTTCTGGTCTTGGGGGATGTCCTAAGACGTTTATAGAAGTGTAAATGTAGAATGGGTAGGGGATACAAAGAAAAAGGGGTGCAAGTCTTCAAGGAAGGTATACGGCTCTATTTATAGTACTAGCAACACTTAGGCTCCAAGTTTGGAATCTAAACGTGTAAGATAGCTAGATAGATGACTAATGAAGGCTACTGAAGCTCTACACAAGTTCTTAGACCCTAGCTTTGTTCTAATCTTTTCTTGTGGCTAGAAATAAGTCACAACAACATGTAGATAAGAATGGTGATGTGTAGCAAGCAAGGAGGTGATGCACCTACTTGTCACCACTCCTAAAATATCTTATAAGTCCTAAATATATAATTTTTGAATTTATAATGGAGGGAATGGTTTGAAAATGAGTTTCAGAGCCAAAATACAAAACTGGATTCAATTTCTAGGGCTTGTAACTTATGGTTTGTGTTTTTGGTGATTAAGGACATAGGAAAGTGATTAGTGAATGATTAAGGATTAATTAGGGTTCAGAAATTCTATTTAAGAGATTTGGGTCCTGAGTTTAAAGTTTAACCAATGTTTGATGTGAAAATGGGAAGTATACTTTTGTAGATTAGGGATTTCTAATGATCTAGGGTTTAATCTTAGTAAATGTGATTATCCTCATCTTAGATACTGATGTAAACTTAATTTAGGTCCTAGACATTGTGTATTAAGTGTCCAAAGAGTTCTTACACTTGGTTTAAGGGTTTAGTTTAGGTAAACATGTCTAAAGAGTGAAAATACTAGGGGTGGAAACGAGCCGAGCTTCTCGTGAAAAGCTCGGGATCGGATCGGTAAAAAGCTCGAACGAGCCGAGCCTAAACGAGCTCGAGCCCGAGCTCGAGCCTAAGTTGTAGCTCGTTTATTAAACGAGCTCGAGCCTGAGCTTTATGTACAAAGCTCGTTTGGGCTCGCGAGCCTAAACGAGCCTAATACTTTATATACGAGCTTCTTAACGAGCTTAATAACAAGCCTAATTTAGGTATATTACGAGCCAATCTAGAGCCAATCTTTATGTTTACATTGCAAAATCGTATAAACGAGTCGAGCTCGAGCCGAGCTCGAGCTTGTCTACCATACCACGAGCCGAGCTCGAGCCTAAATAATAAGGCTCGAAACAAGCCAAGCCCGTGCTCGAGCTTTGTAAAACTTAAACGAGCTGAGCTCGAGCCTTGACGAGCTTGAGCTTGGCTCTGCTCGTTTCCACCCCTAGAAAATACCTATTTTCACCTAATTTACAAGTCATGCATTGAAATCTTGTACCTTTGCATTAGGGTACTTTTACATTGTCTTATCATAATCTTATAATATTGATGAAGTCCTATGAGTGTTTGTAGACTTGTCCTAAAAGACTAGGTTATGATTCCATGTAGATTGCTTAATATAAGGGTTTCTATATCATTAAGCCTGATGACTTTCTATTTTGGGTAATTAGGGTTTATATCTTAATGTACACTTCTTCTAAGTCTTATATGATATTTTTATGACTTCTATGGGTTCAACATTCTTAGTTTAAGGGTTTATATAGGTTGGTCATATTCTAGGGTTGTTTAAGTAAGCTTAAGGTTCTATGCTTTGAAAACTTGTACTTTATGCTTTAATAATTTGTAACTTAGTTTAAGATAAATGTGTGATTATATTATGATACTTAGTTGATTTTTATAATTTGTTGCAAAATATTAGAGTCTAATTCATTATAGATTGGATTTTATATGCTAATCTTGGTTTTAGGTCATTTTCTTGTAATTAGCTTGTGATTAGTGAATATTAGTGTTTTGTGATTATTTACCTTTTCTTTATATGATAGATTAGAAATTGTATAAAGTTTTTATTAATAGCACATAGTTATTTTGTAGTTATATTGCTTGAATATTAATTTATAAGGGATTTCTAGGGTTTCTGTTAGCCTCAAAATATTGAGTCAAACAAGAATGTTCGGTCAAAGGTTTATATTGTAATATTTATTAGAATGTTGTAATAGTTAGTTAAAATAGTCGTGACATTACGGGCTTGATGGCTAGCTTAAAAGGCCTCTTTCAAGTTACTAAGCATTTATTCAAGCCCGGCCCAAAACAAATATAGTCCAATAGAAAGCCCGCATGTGGGTGGAGTATATAAGCACCCTCCTAGCATGTTAGGAGGGTGGCAAGTTATCATTTTTCTAAATCTAATTTCTCCTAGTTAATCATCTCTCTCTCTACTTTCTCTCTCTAGAAATCTTCTTTCTTTCTTCCTTTATTCATTTAATCAACCATGGTGAAGTAAATATTTATGGGAACAACATTTGGTATCAATCTCCACGGGGTAGATTAGTAATTGGTTGTTGTTATTGATTTGATTTGTGTGATTTCATCTAAAATCATCATGAATTGAATTTTTTTTAGTGTTTTTCGGGCTCTAAATCTTGATTTAAATCACCTACATAGTTGTGGTAGGGATTTAGGTTAGTTATTGTGGTTAAAATCACAAGTTTTTGGGGCATTTGGATTGATTTTGGGATACGGTTCGACAAAAAGTTGGTTCGTATTAGATTTAAGGTTGGCTGTAATAACTTTCGGAAGAGAGTTTTGAAAAACTTACTAAAGTTCAAAGTGTTACAAAAGTTATTAACTCCGAAACTTGGAGGTTGCGAACATCACTACACTCCGAAAGTTGACTCAAGCAGGATTTACGAAAGTTACGAAAGTTAACTTGGAAGTTCAGAAGTTACGAAAGTTGGAAGGGTCACTTGTTCCGAAAGTTTCTCTCTTCCGAAAGTTGGAATTCTTCCGAAACTTTACAATAGTTCCAAAATTTCTGAAAGTTTCAGAAACCTCCGAAAGTGTCAAAAGTTACGAAAGTCACAAAGTTCTGAAACTCTTACAAGTTTCGAAAGCACAGAAAGTTCTGAAACTCCGAAAGTTCCGCAAGTTCAGAAAGTTCCGAAACTCCAAAAGTTCTGAAAGATTCTTCCGAAAGTCAAGAGCTCCGAAAGATTTGATTTGTTCCAAAAGTTTGTTTGTTCCGAAAGTCTCACAAGTTACGAAAGTTACAAAACTTCCGAAAGTCTCCAAAGTTCCGAAACTTCAAAAAGTTCCGAAAGGTTTTTTCACTGAAAGTCTATTTCTTACGAAAGTATTATATCCGAAAGTCAAGTGTTCCGAAAGTTTCAACGAGTTACGAAAGTATCTTTCTTCCGAAAGTTACAAAGGTCCGAAAGTTCAGAATACTTGTTTCTCCGAAACTTAAAGATTTTTGTGAAAGTGAAAATTTTTAACAAATCGTGTGTTTTTTGCCTTAGAATTTTTGGTTTCTTGTGAAGATAATGTTTAGGGTATTTTAACATTTTTCTTCGACAACAACAATCACAACACATCTACTTAAGATCCTTTTTCACTTCAACAATTTCAAGTATCTCAAAATGGATTCTACTCAAGAGTATCGTGTGACAAACAACAACATCATGGTGGCGGGTAACAAAGAGAGACCACCAATGCTTGTGACTGGTCGATATGCATAATGGCAATCACGATTCCTTCGATATCTTGACACTAAACCCAATGGTGATGTTCTTCGACGTTGCATCAAAGAAGGACTATACTCTCACTACAATAACCATTCCTGCAATTCCAGCAACCGACTCGACGACCGGTTCCGATGAGCAAACAATTGAGGAAACCTATGAGAACACTTCGAAAGAGAAACGTGCTTGGATTGATGCAGATAAGTAAGCAATATATCTGATTCTAAGTGGGATTGGGTATGATATTTACCCAACGGTTGATGCGTGCTCTACTGCAAAAGAAATGTGGTTTGCTATTGAACGCTTGCAACAAGGAGAATCACTTAACAAACAAGATGTTAAAACTAACTTGCTCTGGAACTTTGGAAAGTTTACTTCATTGGATGGGGAATCAATTGATTCATACTACTCAAGGTTCTACAAGATGATGAATGACATGACAAGAAACAATTTGCAAGTCTCCACCATGCAAGTGAATGTGCAAGTTCTACAGCAACTTCAACCAGAGTGGACACGGTTTGTAACTTTGGTGAAACAACAGAGTAAGTTAGGCGAGGTCAACTATCACACGCTCTTTGAAATTTTGAAACAATTTCAGAATGAGGCGAATGAACTTCGAGCTGAAAGGATAGCAAAGACTGCTAATCCACTTGTTTTGGTGTCTACCACTCAACACGTCCAAGATCATCGCCCTCGTGCTCCAAAGTCATACTCCACTACATCCTCCTCACCAAGATACTCCACTACATCCTCTTCACCAAGATACTCCACTTCATCTAAGTATTCATCTCCCACAAGATCACGAGACAAAGAACCAAGAGCTCCATCACCATCACCTGAGCCATCATCTGAAGAGGACAGTGATGAAGAACTAGCGCTGAGGGATAGGGAGATGAAACAACAAATTGCTTTCATCATGAAGACCTACAAGAAAATCTTCAAACCCACCAACAACAATCTTTAAACATCATCTAGCACAAGGAACCAATATGTTGAGAGTCCTCGAAGGTATGACACACGTCAACGTGATGAAAGTCTGATAGGTGTGTAAACACCCATCCTTTTTACCACTTAATTACAATAATAACCGGGCCAAAACGTGTATTTTATGTCATTTATGTCAGAATTATGCGTGGTTTGTGTTTTTGTTGTGATTTAGGACGAAAAGGTGAAAAGTGGAGAAAACACGGGCATTCACGGGCTTTTATTGAAGAAAAAGATGAATGACGAAGTCAAGAAGTCAAGAGTGCAAAAAGAACGGAAGTCCAATATCAATTCTGAAGATTTATCGAAGAAAAAGTCAAAAGACGGAAGTTTATCAAAAGCCGAAAAACTCAATTCTAATTTATTGGAGAATTACAAGACGAGTTTGAAGAAATCCCGAGACAAAGTCATTAAAGCCCAAGATTAAGAAGATTAAAAGGCTTAAGGACTTAAGAGTGCAATTAAAGAAAAATGAAGGAGGGGAGGAAGCTTCCTAAGCACTCCTTAATCCTCCCCTATAAATAGTCATTAGGATAATCATTTTTATTTTGTTGGATAGTTTGACACACTATTTCTTCCATTTTATTTACCTTGCACCTTTAAATTCATGTCCATTTAATTACTTGTCAAATTTAAATACCTTGTCTTGCACCTTAAATTCATTTAATTTCAAGTAAGTGTTCTTTTAATTCTTGTCAATCTTTATTTTTATTGCTTATCTCTCATTCTACCTTTCTTTAATCTTTGATCTTTATGTTTATTGTTCATGTTTATGTTCTTGAGTTTTTGTTAAATTTATTAAGTGGGTTTTGATTATTGTGGTTAGTTTTGTTAGTTTGATTGTTTTGGATTGATTGTTTATGATTAATGGATGTTTATTTATTAGTTTGATTTAATCTTGTGGTTGAATTTGTTTAGATTTTATTAGATTCGTGTTATTTCTTGTGTTCCTTGTTCTTCGCTGCATTTTTCTGTTCCCAGGTATATTCCGGATCAAGCCAGTCATTCCGAGTGAAGGAGTCTGTTGAAAATATTCCGTATCAAAGTTGTTCATCCGGAATAATTAATTATTCCGAATCAAAGTGCTCTACTCGGAATCTTCAACATTCTGGATGAAGGGTTCAGCCAAGGTGATTCATCCGGAATATCCAATATTCCGGATCAAGAAGTTATTCCGGATCAGCAAGAACATTCCGGATCAATTCATTTATTCGGAATAATTTATTATTCTGGATCAAACGGTTCATCCGGAATATCGGACATTCCGAATCAACCTAATATTTCGGATCAAGGGCTTCCATCCGGAATAAGTTACATATTCCGGATCAAGGAGTTCTATTCGGAATATTATTCTGGATTGTAGAATATTGATAACCTATGAATCTATGAAGAGGTTTGTTGATTTCTAGAGAGAGAAAGTTAGAGAGAGAAAGTGAGAGAAACTATGTGTTATTTCAATAAAATGGAAACTAGAAAATGACAACAACCAACCCCTTTCCATGGTGGAAAGGGGTATTTATACTCCAAGCTTACATGGGCTTGGGCCGGTCCATGACAAGCCCATGGACCGGTTCTACTTAACTTAATAAGCAACTAATAACTATTTGTTAACTACGAGCTATTACAACATTAATAATATTGTGGAGTGACCGATACTTCTAATATACGTAAAAACGTATTTCTAACAATCTCCCCCTAAGGGAGGTCGCTCCAAGAAACAAAGTTCTAAATAGTCTATAACTCGTGATCTATGCTAACTAAGATGTGACCGAGACTTTATTGGGAAAAAACGTATTTCCAACAATCTCCCCCTAAGGGAGGTCACATCTTTTTACAAAATCTTAAACCTAGCATCTATGCTTGAGTCTTCGATCTTGTTCTTGTGAATATGCTTGATGTGATCTTTGACTTTAGTCTTGAGCATGTTTCCTTGCCTTGACCTTGTGCATTCTTCACTTGTGATATTTGCCTCTTTGTGACTTCATGTTCCACATTCTTATACTTTTAAATTCTTGAAAGCTTCAGAGTTTGATACAGTGGAAGACTTGACCTTCAGGCTTTCTTGAATTTGTTGAAGTACTATTTTGTATGTAGTATAAGCATGTGGTGACGACTTCTTCTGGATTGATTGTACACCGCAATGCCACCTTCTTGTTACGCTGCATAAGACATTTAGCAACAAACAATGTACATGGATGAAATGGCCTTGAACATTTCATTCTAATTCGGTAGCATTTCACCTCCGGTCGGTGAAGACCGTTGGACGATATTAAATATCGTACTTGTGGCAGGTAGTTTCAATAAAGAACCTCCTTGACAAGATTTCGCGGGTAAACCCGTTCTCTTTACTCGACCGTCCAAAGCTGACTGCGAACGTAAAGAGTGAATCATTTGGATAATATTATCCGCATGATTTGAAGCCGTCAATTCATGTTCCTGGAACAAGTGAAGTTCAATTAAGAACCGCACCATCGTTGCTTTCCAGTTGTCACTAGCTTGATTCATATAGAATCTTGCAAGTTACCTACCAAGTGCTGTTTGATGTTAACACTTGAAGGATTTCCATTCGTCACTGTAAATACTTAATAGTATTACTCTGAATGTTCTGGCAAGATCACTAAGATATTGCGTAGAGGCCTGGAACGTATTTAAATTCATTTAAGAATTAAACCACTGTTGCTTTCCAGTTATCACAAGTTTGATTCATAAAGAATCGCACAAGTCACCTACCATGAGCTTTTTGATATTCGCTCAAAAAGGATTTCCATCTTCATTGTAAATACTTTCGTATTACTCGGATGTTCAGGCAAGATCATGAAGATTTTGCATAGGACTCTTAAGAACTTTCTTACTTTTCACAGTGTGTGAAGAAGCAAGGAAATATGAAAGTGTGTCCTAATGAGATATTTGATGATCTCAAATGGCTCTAGACTCGATCGTGCATTTTGGATTTTTAGTGATCGGAGGCTGGAGAGGAGTGCCACCTTTTCAATACCAATTTATTCGGAGTGAATAAATCAATAGATAACGTGTTGATCTCCGTGTGATTAAAACAAATACCTTTTGAGAGATATTTGAGTTAGCTGGGAAGGGTTGTGCATTGCATCACTGGGTCTATGATGTCTTTCTTCAATATCGAGAATCATTAACAAAAATGATCTCAATAGCATATGTATTGACCCGGTTTCTGCCTAAAGTTGTAAGGAGGGCTTCTTTCTTTACACCCTTTATCTTTACATTTCTTTTTCATTCTTCAACCCCTTCAATGCTTACCAATACGTCATCACTAGCACCTTGTTGTGATTGTTCCAGTGCTAACTTAAGTACTTGGTCGGCATTCAGCTACGTTCACAATCTTTCTCCATCTTTCCTAAGGACTACTATTTCTAGCTATGGAATGTCCTTGGGAAGATTCCTCCGGTTCTAGAGAAATCATTGGACTTTAACCTATCCTACCATCCTTATGTCACCACAATCTTCACCGTCGTGAATAGAGATGTTTTGGGTAAGTGTATGTCACCATGAAATCCATTTTGAAGTGCAAATCCATTTTGCTCCCCCTTAACATATGCTACGATATCCGAAAACATTTTGCACATGTCGGGATGAGCTATCACGTTAAGTCAAACCATTTATGATTGATCATATCCCATATTAAATCACATTTTCTCCCCCATATTAAAAATATTAACCCAATCGATGTTTTTAATATCAATTGATTTAATAGTATTTTAAGAAAAATTGGGAAGAAAAATGCAAGTCCAATTATCTTCATGAATTACACAAGCTCCCCCTCAAATTAATGAGGGTGTGCTGAAACGTAAATTAAATACCTTTTAAACACAAGTGTAAGGTATTTATTACGTGCAAAGATCATATATAATAATGAATTCACAAGATTAACAATTTACGAGGTAGGACCTGAATGATGGAGAACATCATATGAAAGATTCACATGGTTCTTGTTCACGAATGTTGGTCACCTCGTCACGTCCCCGAGAAAATTAATTCCCGTTGTTGAGTCAAAGCTTTCCGGTGAAATGCTTGACTTGATTATGAAAAGCGGGTTGCTATCTGAAATAATAGCAAACCATATGGAGCATGTTTTAAATCTTTTAAACTTCTGCTCGAACTTTATTTACAACCCCGTGTCATTATTGAATGACATTTCTAGGTTCGTAAATATTATCGATTCCAGAAGACATGCTCGTTTTATCAAAACATTTTTGAACACACAATTTTGAAAGATTTAGAAAAATCTTTTGAGAAATTCTTGAAAAATTGTGTTCAAAGTTTTGAAAAACAATTACTTGAGCTTAAGATGTTGAATATCTTAAAAGCTCAAGACCGAGAAGTTGTAAACTTCTCGTTGTTAAGGATAAGTTTATCATCGGCGATAAACTTTCCTTTTATCTGAAGAACGAGTCCTAAGCTGACATTTACTTAGAAGTCGTGTTCATGAGCTTGAAAACTTTGACTGTTTTAACGGAAAGCTCATGACCGAGAAAGGTTAATTTCTCGTTACGAGGAAAAGTTCTCTTAGTTAAAAGATACACTTTCCTTTATGAGCTTAAAACTTCGAATGTTTTAATACAAGCTCATGACCGAGAAAGGTGAATTTCTCGTTAAGAGGATAAGTTATCATAAAAGATAATCTTTCCTTTATTTTAATTTCGAGTTACAGTCTGACATTTAACTGTAAGTCATTTACACGAGCTTAAAACCTTTGAATGGTTTTATCGTAAGCTCGTGTCCGAGAAAATTTAATTTCTCGTTAATGAGGATAAGTTTACCATCGGCGATAAACTTTCCTTTATTTGAAGAGCGGGTCATCATCTGTTATTTAATGATGAGCCTTTGTGCATGAGCTTAAAAACTTGGAATGTTTTTTATATAAGCTCATGCCCGAGAAAAATGAATTTCTCGTTTTTAGGATAAGTCATCATCTGGATGAACTTTCCTGTCTTTGGAGATCGAGTTACAGTCTGTTATGTGACTGTAAGTCCTTTTCTTAACAGCAAGTCATCATCAAGAGATATTCCGGATCAAGGGCAATATTCCGCATCAAGGCTACATTCCGAATAAAGAAGGTTATTCCGGATAAGTGACATATTTCGAGTAAGCAATTTATTCCGCATCAAGGGCTTTAGTTGATATTCCGAGTAAAGAAGAACATTCCGAACGAAGGTGACATTCCGGATGAATGTTTTTTCCGCATGAGGGTATTATTCCGGATGAGCTATTTTTCAGGTTCTTTTAAGTTACAGTTTTTAACTTTCTGTTTTTAATTTTCAAGCTTTATTTTTCCCGCCTTTTTACTTAGTTGCACTTTAAATTTATTTTCCTTAGATTTTTTTTAGCCTTGCCTTAGTTTTAGTTTTAGTTGCGTTTTAAGTTTGCCTTAGTTAGATTTAAGTTTGCGTTAGTTACTTTAAGTGCCTTTTAATTTCTCGTCACGCTTTTAATTTCCCGTCATTTAATTTTAATCATTTTTCAGTTTTATTTACTTTACCTTTATTTTTAAAGTTTGTGCACTTTCCCTTTTACTACAACGACAACATTTGTTTCCACCAAAAGACAGCTGAGTCACACTTAAACCAGTAATCAATTCGATTAGACCACTTCAACGAACTTAATAATTTTCATACTGGCCAAAAGCCTCGTATTAAATGGCGCCGCTGCCGGCTCTTTTCGTAAAGATTAACGGTTTTCTGTGAAAGACGCGTTGCTTTTTGGGATCCGTTCACTTGTGAGCGTAATTTTTCTTGCACAAAAATTTCCAAAAATCCATAAAAATAAAAAAATTGATAAAAAACCATAAAATTAAAAATTTCAAAAATCCAAAAAGATTTTATTTTTATTGTGTATATATATTCTCTTTGTGTTTGGTATTGTTGTCTTTTGTCTTTGTAGGTGTATGCGTACTAGATCTTCTAATTATCAAGAGCCTGAGACTCGAGATGATTTAAGTATGGCAGGTGTTAACAACAATAATAATCAACCGCACCTCAATAATAACAACAATGTTCATCCACAGCCCGATCTTCGAACAATGGAGGAGCTTTGTCAACCTACCATGTTTGGACGAGGAGGACCGATTGCGCCGATGCAAATCACGGCTCCGGAGTTTTCGTTGAAGCACCACATGATTCAGCAAGTGCAAACAAATCCTTTTAGAGGAATGCCTGATGATGATGCCAACAAACACCTCGACAAGTTCATTACAATCACCCAAAGCATGAAGTTGCCCGGTGCCACAATGGATGTTCTTCGCCTACAACTCTTTCCACATACTTTATCACATCATGCCGAGAAATGGTTTGATCGTCTCCCGACTATTCATACTTGGGATGACATGACTCAACGCTTTTTGTCGCGCTACTTTCCACCATCCATGGTCACGAGCCTTCGCAATCAAATCAGCGGTTTCATGCAAGATCCCGATGAATCTATTTTTGATGCTTGGGAAAGATATAATGTCTTGATTGATCGTTGTCCAAACCACAACATGCTCCCTGTGACCTTAATAGATACTTTCTACAACGGATTGACTTTTCGTGATCGTGATACGATTAATGGAGCCGCCGGTGGCACATTTATGAAAAGGAGACCCGAGGAGTGTAGAGAGCTTATTGAGAACATGACTACTCACCACAAAAACTGGGATTCCTCCGCTTCTTCAAGGAACAACCCGAGAGTCAATGTTTCTTCTACTTCAGCAAGCCCTGACATGACCGAATTCACCCGCATGATGACCGAAATGAACAAAAGTATCTTGCTTCTCGCTTCAAACCAACAACAACAAGTTAAAGCGGTTGCACCTTCTTGTGAAACATGCGGCGGTCCACACTCATACACTGATTATCCTTCTACTCAAGGAAATCCGGAAAATGTGTATGCAGCTTATGGTAATTATTCACCGGAAAATTACCAAGATCGACCTCAAGGGGATAGAAATTTGATGAGTTATCGGTCAAACAACTACCTTTCACCCGGTTTTTCTCCTCAAAACCAAAAGCCTGCCAACAACAACTACAATAGAAGCAACCAAATCCCACCAAAAGCTTCTAATCCTTATCACCCACCCGCTCAACAAGCCCCACCCATCAATCAAGATGTTGAAGCCATCATGAGAACCCAAGGAGAGCAAATCAAGAATCTACAGAGCCAAATTATCAATCTTAAAGGAGATATTACCAAGCAAGGAAATGACATTAGATCTGAGCTTGGAGATAATATTCAATCCTCCTTCAGCACTCAAACGAATGATATAAAGAATATGCTGGCTAGTTTCTTGCCCGCCGCTCAACCTTCTTCTTCGAGTTCTCTACCTTCTAACACCGTCACCAATCTGCGAGCGAATGTGAGTGCTATTACTACCCGTAGTGGAGTTACCATCGTAGGACCACCTATCCCACCCCCATCATCTACACCTCCTCCACCACCATTTATCCCTACTCCTCCTACACCTAGTATTAGTGCACCATTACCGTCTCCGCCTCGTCATGACGATGTATCTAGGAAGGACCCTTCAACATCTCAACCTTTACCTGCTACGCCTTCACCTTCACCACCCAAACCCAATATCCCTTATCCTTCACGGCTAGGCAAGACCAAAATGCACACAAAGGATGACGTTCAAGTGTCGAATTATTTGAAGATGATCTCTCAAATGAATTTCAACATTAGCCTTATTGAAGCACTTGTCCACATGCCGAAATTTGTCAAAGCATTCAAGGAATTGCTTAACAAGAAGGAGAAGCTGATTGAGCTCGCCAACACACGCTTAAATGAAAACTGCTCTGTATTTATTCTTAAAGAACTTCCGGAAAAGCTTGGAGATCCCGGTCGTTTTGTGTTGCCTTGCCTTTTTAACGAAACCGAAGAATTTACTGCCCTAGCTGATGTCGGGGCCAGTATTAATCTTATGCCTTTGAATGTTTGGAAAACACTATCATTACCTGACCTTACTCCAACAAAGATGACTCTTGAACTTGCAAATCGCACTCTCGCTTACCCCGTTGGTATTGCCGAAGATGTGTTCATTAAAGTTGGCACATTTACTTTCCCGGTCGACTTTGTCGTTGTTGATTATGAAATGGACCCTCGTATTCCTTTAATACTTGGTCGGCCATTCTTGAGAACCGGACGAGCTTTAGTTGATGTTGCCGAAGGTGAGTTAATCTTAAGAGTCGGGGATGATGCACAAGTTTTTAAAATGGGGAAGCTTACAAGCAAATCCTTTGGACGAGAATCTACGAATATGATTAATGTGCTCGATGATTTTGTCATCTACAACAATCCTCTATTAGAGTCTTGCATTGATAATCCACTTTTTGAAGATGATGTGGATGATTCTCTCTCCAATTTGGAACCTTCACCCATTTATGATTCTCCACCGATCTTTGATGCTTATGATGATGATTCTAGCTCAGATTCGGATAATTATGATGACCTTACTTCCGAGTATCCCGACCTGCCCACATATGATGATTTTGATGAGGCCGATACTCTTTCGAGGGATTCTTCACATGATGAAGATCATCCGCCATCACTCGATCCTACTTTGGACGATTACTCATTTGAGGAAGACTTTTCTACTTTTCTCAATACTTACTTCCCTCATGAGAGTGATGCCCCTCCTTTAGATTTTGAAGATTATCGTCTTGATCCTACTTTGGATTTGAAGAACATTCTTTCAAAGGAGAAGAAAACGGTCGACACCGAGATCCACAGCACGTATGAGTTAACACCTCTTTGTCCACCTTCTGAGGACGAGGTTGTGCATCTTCTTCGCGGATCTTCTTCACAATCTGTTGAGCCTGAGTGCTATTTTCCCTTAAAGGAAAAGGTGTTCGACCCCGGTATCGATATTCTGCAGCCATCTCAGTATCCACCTGATGAAATAAAAGGAAAGATTTTTGGACCTACTGAAGATATGCTTGCACCACTTCATCCTTGCTCCCACCGTGCTCCGTCTTTGCTTAAGGGAACCTTGCCTATTCTTCTTTGGCTTGCCTTGTTCGCCTTAAGCTTGTGCTATTTGATGGACGAAGACTATGTCTTTGATCCCGGTGGATATGTTTCATGCTTCTTCCTATGGTAATCAAGGTCGAGTCAGGCTCACGACTCGGTTAACAAAAATCAAGCGCTTCTTGGGAGGCAACCCATGTATCTATCTTTTCGCCTTCTTTATCCTAAGTATAGGGGAGACCCGTTGGTGTTTGCTATTTCCTCTCTTCTACTAATCAGGGATTCGAGCGCTCAATGATCCACTCTTGATGATTCTTGATGACCCGTGATTCCGTGTTCCCATCTTCCTGGTTCTATCCTAAACTCTTTTCGATTCTCTATTTTATATTTCTCATTATTAAATAGGAATCTCTTTAGTTGCCTTTTCCTTAGCGAAATTTAAACAAAGTGCACAATGTCCTAAGTGTAGGGGAGTTTACTCCCACATGCTTAAACATTGAGGACAATGTTTATATTAAGTGTAGGGGGGACTTCTATCGAAGTTAAGTGGTCTTTTCCTTGTATTTGTCCTCATTTTAACCGGAAAATCAATTTTTCGACATTTTTCAAAATTTTTGATCTATTTTGGCCTATTAGTTTTTCCTTTTGTATAGTTATTTTCTTTCCTTGTTAGAATAAAAGTTTAATAAAGTGGTTTTAGTTTTCAAACGTTGTGAATCTTTTTACTCAACCCGAGTTTACTTATCTAAGTTTACTCTAGCTAGTATCCTTAACGTGTTTAAGTCAAGTTTTGCTAGGCTTTTATATAGGGAGCTATAAAACGCGAAGTCTTAACTCTCACGGGTTAAGAACAAGAACTTTTCGCAAGTTCCTATAATTGATCCTAGAGAGTCGTTTATCAAGGGAACTTTAAAATGCGATTTCTAAACTTGAAAGAGTCTAAGAGTTTGCAAGATCCTATAGGCGACTCGAAAACCCAAAACTTTGATTTAATAGGCTAAGCATTCACGAGTCTCATTCCTTGAGATTTTAAACTATGGAGAACGAGAGATGATAGAGCAAATTATAAGTTCGGTATTCTTTCGTGAATTTATGTGAGTTAATTATAAGCCTATTCTCCCATCGCTTGCTAATAAATTTATCTGCAATAAATAAGGTTGTACGATTTGAAAAGTTACTTAGCTTCTAGCCCAAGATCGTTTAAAAGTTGCTCGGTATGGATTAGAGTTCATAGCCAAGGCGTAACTTATTGAAGCGGGATGCGAAGATTGGCGAGTCCAAAAAGGTCCTAACAAGGCATGAGGACTACATTTTGTTGCTAAAGATCCC
This sequence comes from Glebionis coronaria, assembly GCA_025667525.1. Classification (NCBI taxonomy): domain Eukaryota; kingdom Viridiplantae; phylum Streptophyta; class Magnoliopsida; order Asterales; family Asteraceae; genus Glebionis; species Glebionis coronaria. Next base: position 306,445,946 of record CM046874.1, read on the forward strand.
AAGTGATGTGAAGAATCATTTATCAAAGATCAATATGAAGGATCGAGACACACGACGAAAAGCAAATACTCCCCAAAAGTCATGGAGAAGTCTATCCGAAAAGGCGCTAACAAGGTATGAGGATAAATAAAGCCAAGTCCAAAAAGGAGGTGGATCGTTGTATATCAAAGTCCAAAATAAAGATTGGAGAAAAATGAAGAAGTTGTGGTCCAAGTATGAAGAATCTCTCAAAACTTCAAGTGAAGAAATTCCTATATGAAGAGAAGACCATTATTTCATGAACGTCTCTCAAGGTTTGAAGTATGAAGTCGCTGCCAAATATCGGTCCAAGAAAGGTCTCAAATCGCGAAGCGAGTTATGCCAAGATATGAACTTTATGAGGTCCCGAGAAGCAGTTTTAAAAGATTTTGTCCTTTAGCTAACTATTGATTAAATCGTTCACTTTATTTTTGGCCTAAATAACTATCAAAATAAGTCAACAATGCATCCTCGTGATCATTCAAGACAATAATAAAATATAAGAGATACACCTAGGAATAAGGGAGTCTAAGTGAATAATTGGCCCACATGAGTTCATGTTAGTTTGCTAACTTATAATAAAAATGATCTCGTTTTTAAGCTTGGTTTGGAGAAAGTGAAAACTTGAGGATGATGATTATTCATGACATTTCCAAAACCCATGGTATGCTTTTTGATTTCTTTACTTTGAATGTTTGTAATTATCTATCTCTTTAATAAAGGCCAACGTGGATTGATTATGATGGAAAGTGTAAACGTGCTTTGTAACTAATGCATTGCATGAGGACATTGCAATGGTCAAGTGTAGGGGATTTGATAGGTGTGTAAACACCCATCCTTTTTACCACTTAATTACAATAATAATCGGGCCAAAACGTGTATTTTATGTCATTTATGTCGGAATTATGCGTGGTGTGTGTTTTTGTTGTGATTTAGGACGAAAAGATGAAAAGTGGAGAAAACACAGGCATTCACGGGCTTTTATTGAAGAAAAAGATGAAAGACGAAGTCAAGAATTCAAGAGTGCAAAAAAAACGGAAGTCCAAGACCAATTCTGAAGATTTATCGAAGAAAAAGTCAAAAGACGGAAGTTTATCAAAAGCCGTAAAACTCAAGTCTAATTTATTGAAGAATTACAAGACGAGTTTGAAGAAATCCCGAGACAAAGTCATTAAAGCCCAAGATTAAGAAGATTAAAAGGCTTAAGGACTTAAGAGTGCAATTAAGGAAAAATGAAGGAGGGGAGGAAGCTTCCTAAGCACTCCGTAATCCTCCCCTATAAATAGTCATTAGGATAATCATTTTCATTTTGTTGGATAGTTTGACACACTATTTCTTCCATTTTATTTACCTTGCACCTTTAAATTCATGTCCATTTAATTACTTGTCAAATTTAAATACCTTGTCTTGCACCTTAAATTCATTTAATTTCAAGTAAGTGTTCATTTAATTCTTGTCAATCTTTATTTTTATTGCTTATCTCTCATTCTACCTTTCTTTAATCTTTGATCTTTATGTTTATTGTTCATGTTTATGTTCTTGAGTTTTTGTTAAATTTATTAAGTGGGTTTTGATTATTGTGGTTAGTTTTGTTAGTTTGATTGTTTTGGATTGATTGTTTATGATTAATGGATGTTTATTTATTAGTTTGATTTAATCTTGTGGTTGAATTTGTTTAGATTTTATTAGATTCGTGTTATTTCTTGTGTTCCTTGTTCTTCGCTGCATATTTCTGTTCCCAGGTATATTCCGGATCAAGCCAGTCATTCCGAGTGAAGGAGTCTGTTGAAAATATTCCGTATCAAAGTTGTTCATCCAGAATAAATAATTATTCCGGATCAAAGTGCTGTATTCGGAATCTTCAACATTCCGGATCAAGGGTTCAGCCAAGGTGATTCATCCGTAATATCAAATATTCCGGATCAAGAAGTTATTCCGGATCAGCAAGAACATTCCGGATCAATTCGTTTATTCGGAATAATTTATTATTCCGGATCAAACGGTTCATCCGGAATATCGGACATTCCGAATCAACCTAATATTCCGGATCAAGGGCTTCCATCCGGAATAAGTGACATATTCCGGATCAAGGAGTTCTATTCGGAATATTATTCCGGATCAAGAGATATTCCGGATCAAGGGCAATATTCCGCATCAAGGCTACATTCCGAATAAAGAAGTTTATTCCGGATAAGTGACATATTCCGAGTAAGAAATTTATTCCGGATCAAGGGCTTTAGTTGATATTCCGAGTAAAGAAGAACATTCCGAAGGAAGGTGACATTCCGGATGAATGTTTATTCCGCATGAGGGTATTATTCCGGATGAGCTATTTTTCAGGTTCTTTTAAGTTACTCTTTTTAACTTTCTGTTTTAATTTTCAAGCTTTATTTTTCTCGTCTTTTTACTTAGTTGCACTTTAAGTTTATTTGCCTTAGATTTATATTAGCCTTGCCTTAGTTTTAGTTTTAGTTGCGTTTTAAGTTTGCCTTAGTTAGATTTAAGTTTGCGTTAGTTACTTTAAGTGCCTTTTAATTTCTCGTCACGCTCTTAATTTCCCGTCATTTAATTTTAATCATTTTTCAATTTTATTTACTTTACCTTTATTTTTAAAGTTTGTGCACTTTCCCTTTTACTACAACGACAACATTTTTTTCCACCAAAAGACAGCTGAGTCGCACTTAAACCAGTAATCAATTCGATTAGACCACTTCAACGAACTTAATAATTTTCATACTGGCCAAAAGCCTTGTATTAAAGTCCTCCTAGATATGATCAACGTAATCCAACACATGTTGAGGGTTCTGAAAAGTATGATCGACAAACTACAAAGTATGATTCTTCGACGATTGCTACTGTTGCTGGTAATAGGGAAACTGTTGGTACTCAAATGGTTCAGCAAAGTGGGATTCAATGCTTTAATTGTCAAGGTTATGGGCATATGGCAAAGGAATGTAGGAAGCCGAAACGGGTTAGGGACTCTGGTTATCATAAGTAAAAGATGCTGCTATGCAAGAAGATGGAAGCTGGGGTTAAATTGTCGGCTGAGGAAGGATCAATGCTTGATGACACTGATGATGAAGCCTCCGACCAAGAACTTAAAGCACATTACTCGTTATAACACCCCTAATTTACCACGCAGTGGAATACCACTTTGGTCGTTATTTCATAGCACATCACACACAATTACAGAAAACGAACTCAAAAGAGACGTTAAGATAAACATAAAAGATTTTTATAATCATTATCTAAAACATTTCCAACCCAAAAAATTATTTTTAAATCAGAGTAGCGTTACTTGTCCCCAAAGATCTCAACCAAACACAACAACATATTTTTACCAAGACATGAAATTTAATAATTTGTTAAAAAGGGAAGGAAATCCAAAATTTTAGACCAATAAAGCACCAACTCCCTCCATGCATGCTCCGCTGCTATCAATCTTGATTACCTGAAACACATGCTTAAAATCGTCAACACAACGGTTGAGTGAATCTATAGCTTTATCAAATCTTAGGTTGAACATAAGTATTAAAACCAATCATGACCATTCAATAGCATTGTCGTACTCACAATCTATTATTCAAGGATATTATCTTTAGCAATAGCTAATAACTGTGTTTAAGCTCGTGACACTAATGCGTTAACTCAATCACCCGCGTACATAGACCGGCATGATTTAAGTGAAACCAGGGCCCCTTCTAAAGGCATTAGTTGTAATTATACCTTATTTCTTATCACAAGTTATCCGTCCACAAAGGGTACTCAACGTACTAGCTCTCGTCTCGGATAGGGTTATCAACCCCATAGTACTATCAATTGTATAAGCGGTTATCTCCAACCCACACAAGGGCAAGACAATAGTTAATACTTCACGAATTTAGGGACTTTTACAACTAGGTACTCAACACAATTCAAGGCAACATTCGGGTTCAACAATCATTCATGACTTATGTTCATTTTTATTTAACTAGCATGTATCCTCCTCGTGGGTAAAAACATTTGAAATAAGTAAAGAGCGAGGCTATAGACTCACCTTAGGTAGTAGTGGTAGTATTAGTAACTACGACGTAGACAAAGACAATCACCGATGATGAGGATGCCCCGGGAAATCAAATACAACACCTAACGAGTAAACACGTAATGAATCAACTCCTTCAAGTACCATCAAGTACTGTAGGTACATAATTAAGAACACTCAAAGTTTGTATAAACTCACGCTAAAATCCATACAAGTGATATTTACTAGACACGTCTAATTTCATACTTTATTAAAACTATTGCGCATTTTACAATTCTGTCGGTACATACCAAATGTACAGGCTGTTTTCCTATACTTAGACATCACCAAAAATTACTAGAAAATTTGTAAAAATCCTTTACGACCTGTATAAACCCCATATTAAATTTTATAAAAAGATCTCACTCCTAATACCTACTGCTCGTCTCATTACTAAACTCCAAATTTCGGACAGTTTTGTACCTTCGCGTTGTAAAACCATTTTGACATTCTTAAGCATTCCCGTTTATAAATTCGACTCTTGATTATAAAAATAGACTCAAAATGCTAAGTTTATACCCTGAGAACAGCCTCTAATCATTTTTAAAACTCAACTTATAGTCCCCAAGATTGGACCAAAAATCGAACATAATTTCGGATTATGTCGACTTTCATCTCTCGGTACACGAAAATTCAAAGTAGCGTAATTTTTGACTCGTTTGGAGTCAAAAGCTATACCTTATTCCAAAACGAAGCTAGAAAGAAGCTCTACAACAATATCCTATCTTCTCAACCTTAGCTCAGACTTAAACCCACGAAAAATACCCTTAAACAATCTGCTCTAAAATCACCTCTTTAAAATCATCCCAAATCACTTTTCCAATCACTTTCATCACCTCCTAGACCTATTATAACATCATCCAAACATACTAAACCAATCCTATCATACCTAATCACTTGTATGAACAATCACAAAGAAAACCCATTTCAAAAATCACGCATGCAATGTAATTAAATCAATTTAAAACAATAAAAACATGGATATAAACACATACCCATAACCAATCAAGATCAAATCAAAGAAACCAAACACCCCCAATTGGGATGTGGGTTTGGAGATGCAATAACACCAAGAAAAATTAATCTCAAGCTTGTTTAAATGGTTTCCTTCAATCCCAAACACAAATTAAGAACATAAAATGAGAAAAATTAGATCAAAACCCACTTGTTCATCAAAATAATTATTGAAAAATCAAAGTTGATGCATGTTGGATTTTATTGGTGGGATTCACTTACAAGATGATTATAAACATGGGTCTTTGATTAGTTTTCTTAAAAATAAAATTTTTGGTGGTGGATTAACGGTGGTGGTGTTGGCCGTGGGTTTTGAAAGAGAAAGGAGGGAGGAGAAAATTTTTGGAGTGTGAAAATGAGGTGTGTGTGTGAAAAAAATAAGTTTATATATAGTGGAGGGAGGACCAATTGTGTAAATAAGGTTATCTTTTGGCCTTCTTTGCAAACTAGTTAGCAAAGAGCGGGAAATGGTAACTAGTCGGTTTTTAAAAATTTACAGGAGCCGGGTTTCGTCCCGGCTACCTCAAAATATTTTTAAATGGTTCAAACGCACACAAAACGAATACTCATATTGTTCCGACTCGACTTAAAACGTAATAAAAATAAAAATCTCGAAAATTCAAACATCGATCAATCGATAATAAAATGTAAATTTTGGGCATCAGTCGGTATCGTAGTCGTTATCGGTTCTTCTTAAGTCGTCAAACGTATAAATCAAGGCCTCGATCATTGGTTTCAAATTAAACCGTCAAATAAATCCATGTTAAAAATTCTTAAAAATTTCAAAAATATACATAAATTAGGATTAAATAATGGCGTTGGGCTCGGGGTATCACATCCTCAAGTGAGTCACAACTTAAGAGAGATGCCCATACTGAACAGCTCTTGAGTCAATAACTTAGCACCATACGGCACATTCACCGGTAACACATCCTCCCCTCCTTAAGGGAGCGACGTCTTGGCGCTCTCCGGTTCTTATACTCGCATTTCGTACTACTAGAAAGATGAGGGTACATCTTCCTAAAGAGATCTTCACGTTCCGATGTGGACTTCGGTTCACGTCTCGGGTTCCATCACACCTTCACAATGAGTATTTTACCTTGCTTCAATCTCTTAACATCTCGATCCATGATCTCCACTTCAATTTCCCAAATTCTTCCTACGGTTATCAACACATCTCTTCTCACAGCTTCTCGCAGTTAACAAGTGATTCTTAATCTACCCCATCTCTTCCGTAGTCTCTCGAATCATTTCAAGTCCATTCAACTGACTTTTTCCTACTTCATTCCATCCAACTGGCGATCTATATTTCCAACAACATAATTCTTCAAATGTCACAGCTTCAATGCTAACATGGTAAATGTCGTTGTACAAATATAATACCAACGGTAAGTGTCGATCTTAACAACTACCAAAATCAATCAACACGCCCGGAGCTTGTCTCCCAACGTTCGAATCGTCCTTTTGCTTGGTCCATCAATCTCATAAAGATAAATACTCATAAAAAGAAAATCGCACGGGTCGCACATAACCCCATCAAAAACGTTTAGAAGATACAAGACGAAGTAATTAATACTAGTCGTACAAAAACACCTTATTGCAATATTACGTACATACAAACCTAGTTCGTCAAAAATGAATTCATCGATACGGAAATCATTCGACGTATACATAACTCTCTCAAAGACATCACAATTCAATCAAACACCAAAACCATAATGAAACACATACAACCACGTTACGACATGTTTGCAAAATAGCCAAACCATTCCAAGTAAATAAGTTCAATCAAGTTTACTCAGGCTTGCTAATCAGCCAAGCCATGGTAAAATAAGAATATTTGACGGGATTTTGGATGAGTCCAGTCAAAAGAAAATTTGCAAGTTAAAGAAGGTTCACAAGCTTGCTAGCCATGGATGCATATCCATAAAGAAAGAAAATACATACATATGTCATCGCAGGGTGCTTACACACGAATCCATACCCAAAAGAAAAATATTACAAGAACACCATCTCACTTTCGTCCCAAGCGTGGTCAAAATCTCAATAAGCATCGTCGTTCACAGTTAAAAAGGTATTACATGGGACACATGATCCAAAATCATACGTCAATTCATACTGCAGCCTTGAGCTCGCATAATGTACAATCATTCGACTAAATCACATACCACATAAATACATAAAAGGCAAGGGTTTAGCACATAAACATCAACTATGGCTATCTGTCGTTTAACCATCGTCGATAAAAGAAAATCGAGTCAAGCCAAGAGGATTCGTCACTTGAATAAACGAAGACGGCAAATGGAATTGCCTTCCAACTACCGATGCACAGTTGGTAAACTTCAACTGTTTATCGCGTGTCCTTTGACATATCAAAAGAACGAGAAAAGAAAATAATTAAAGTACGGTACATTTGATGTAGGTGAAGTCTTTGTCATTTCTCTCAGAGTTGTTCCAACTCGGCTTTCCTCTACTTCGGCAGTCTTCTATTTTTGTTTAAATTTCTCCTCAGTGTCGGCATGAGCTCCTTTGGTATTTCATCAACATCCTAGTGATTCCGATGGAATTCGCACGTTACTTACAATACATAAAAACATTTTTCCATAATTCCTCGTCACGGTGACTTACTAAGTCAATGTCAAACGAAAGAAAAGATTTCAAGGAACACAAGAAAATTCAAAAATTTCTTTAGGAATCCAAGAGAATACGATTACTTGCATAAGGATCCACCGTTTTAAAAGCATTCTCATCCAAACATTTATCAAAACACTACAAGTTTTAAGATGACCAATTGATTTGACACGATAGTGCTCTTCCTGAACTATGCATAATTAGCTAGATCATGCATACTTGAGGACCATGCAATGACAACCAACAAAATAGGACTCTTCCCGAATTATGCAAAGTTAGCTAAGCTGTGCATAATTGAGGATCGAGTGACAACACAAACATTATTATTACACACCAAATATGACTATGAAAGTTTTCGACCTAATCTTCAAAATAATTAAGTCATTTGAAATGAGAAAATATTGTTACTATCGTTTCAAAGAACACATCAAACATTTTTCATACACTTTGAAAATATACTTTTGCATTGCCTTTTTGTGAGAAAAATAAATAAATCGACACCATTTGCATTTGGTTCAACAAAACATTTCGCACACTCATACATATTTTCGAAACCGATTGTTCACAAAAATAACGGTAAGGTGGTTCCAGATTAAAGATCATCGCAAGCATAATGAATAGTAAAAATCAAAAATCAATGAAATCATTTAAGATAAATGAGCAATATATTTGCCAACAGAAATTAACTACATTAGAAATGAAAAGACTTCGAATATATGACAAGAGTTTCGGGATAACAACAGCGATCTATAAAATACATGGAGTGGACATCGAACATCATCACGAGCGCCAAAAATAGGACAAGGATCGTAATTCCCATCGTCTCGAGTTACACATACATTCCACCAATTTAGGTTCCATTAACCAAAAGAAGAAAAGTTACGGGGTCCATGAAGAGGACAAAAATACACCGGGTGACATACCCTTATTATCAAGTACTAGCGAAGTAGCAAATAAAATTAATAAATAATGGTCTCATACCATGGACAATATTAAAACGTAAAATCAAAGGACTATCCAAGTTCAGATATAGACTCACAAAATCAAAAAAATGGACGCCGTACGATCGAAACATCGTGACTCAAAACATTACGTCTTAAGAAAATAATACAAGTATGCGTTTGTTGGGTAATCCACTTGCGTATTCTAATTAATGTTACATCGTGACTCAAAACATTACGTCTTAAGAAAAATTTTTACGTTATTATTATTACGACTTATCTTATCACGTATATAAAAGTATCCAACATGACTCAAACTAGTCCAATTAACTCTTAGAATTAACCTTGACTCTTTATTATACATAAGTCTTCCTTAAAACTGATTTGTTAAATCATATTCACACAATTCGACTCAAATGATAAAGAGGTTTCACGTAGTATTATCTCGGATAACTTACTAATTTTAGTCGAGACTTGAATCTCGATAATAATAGAATAAATAATCAAAATGCTTATTTCAAAAATTCTGAAATGTAGAAATTAGGATTTTAAATCTTTAGCCAATTATCAAGTGATTTTAAAATTAACACATCTCGCAGCAGAATAAAATAACGTTCCATCAATATTTAATAATTCATTTCAAGCGTTAGAATTTCTCACTTAAATTGTATATTTCCATTTTATCCCAGTTTATTCACTACAACAAGTGACGAGTTCCAGTTTATACCAGGCATTCGTAAATATAACTTGACCTTATGTTTAAAATAAAACCAACTTTACAAAGTCTCTAGCTCCAAAATACGAGGACAATTTTTCTACTCATTTTATGTATTAAAAGATACGCCAAAAGTTTATCATAATGACCCAAAATTAATTCATATCAAACCTCAAGCCGTCTATACTCGATATTCATATAGTTAATTTTGCCAATAACTCCTTTTTCAAATTATATTAAACAAATTCTTGACAAACCCATCACAAGTTTCTAGTATAAAATTATTAATATATGAAAAGAAGGATTTTACGAGTAATATAAATTACTTATTATGATTTACCAACCAAGTTTGAAGGAAAAATAATTTCACTTTGTCCACTTATTCTCTACACATATTTTACATGTTACAAGACGCCTCATACGTCATTTTTAACCAAAATTTCATTCACCATATATTTAATATGTAAGACGTTTTATGTTTAACTCATTCAATTAATAAAATTCAATGCTTATTTAACTGGCACAAGTGTCCGACCTCGTCATATATAATATTAATATTCAAAATAACAAAACAACAAAACAAAATGAATTAAACGGAACGAGGACACGTATGTCAACGTTATAAGTGTTGATATCAGCTTCGGGTGGGTCTCAAACTCGTACACAATAAAGTTAACACAAAACAACCAAACTTCAAGCTATCACGCTTGATCACAACGCTAATCTATCTTTAAAACGCATCATTAAATTCGAGTAGGATGATAAAAACGATTAAATTGCGATACGCCTCAACCACAGTTTACAATAAACACATATGATTCGCCGCTACGGTGTACGCATCGTCGATTATACTTCGGCTATATTATAGTTACGCGAACTAATATATCAAACCCATAAGAATAAGGGAAATAAAATAGTACGTAAGTAAATTATGTTTCAAAAGAAATGTCCAAGAATGACACATCACGGTGCGATAACGACAATCGAGATCAATCTAGTCGATATACAATATGTTACGAAACATTATTTACATATCTAGAATATCAAACGAGGTTCACACTCGTTTATTCGAACAATAACTTAATTATTAAGATCGATGATTGGCGGTGAGGCCAAATTATGGACAAAATCACATTATAAAATGTACGATAATCACGCAAGGACCATTGCTTCACGTGCAATGCATTTAAATACCATAGTATATACAAACCTATACATACAATCATTCTTACATACACATAGGATCACAACGCAGTGTTGCCATGTAATGCAATATAGCCCGTATGCCAATTACATGCAAACTATATGATATTCACGCAACTGCTTTCAAACTACGATGATAAGTACTAAACGTACACAAAGATATATCTCAATATATTATCATAGTATATGCTTACTAAATACTAGGGAACTCATATCAATTTAGAGGGATACATCTAAAATATAAATAAATGCTAAGGAAATCTTACCGGAGCCATGCGGAGTAGTTGCGTGCTTTAAGACTTTTTACGACACACCAAAAGTTATAGTTTAGGTTTTTCAAAAATCGACCTAGTTCTCTATAACTTGTGGCTCTGATACCAATCTATAACACCCTCAATTTACCACGTGGCGGAATACCACTTTGGGCGTTATTTCATAGCACATCACACACAATTACAGAAAACGACCTCAAAAGAGACGTTTAAGATAAACATAAAAGATTATTTATAATCATTTTCTAAAACATTTCCAACCCAAAAATTTATGTTTAAATCAGAGTAGCGTTACTTGTCCCCAAAGATCTCAACCAAACACAATAACATATTTTTACCAAGACATAAAATTTAATAATTTGTTAAAAAGGGAAGGAAATCCAAAATTTTAAACCAATAAAGCACCAACTCCCTCCATGCATGCTCCGCTGCTATCAATCTTGATTACCTGAAACACATGCTTAAAATCGTCAACACAATGGTTGAGCGAATCTATAGGTTTATCAAATCATAGGTTGAACATAAGTATTAAAACCAATCATGACCATTCAATAGCATTGTCGTACTCACAATCTATTATTCAAGGATATTATCTTTAGCAATAGCTAATAATTGTGTTTAAGCTCGTGACACTAATCCGTTAACTCAATCACCCGCGTACATAGACCGGCATGATTTAAGTGAAACCAGGGCCCCTTCTAAAGGCATTAGTTGAATTTATACCTTATTTCTTATCACAAGTTATTCGTCCGCAAAGGGTACTCAACGTACTAGCTCTCGTCTCGGATAGGTTCGTCAACCCCATAGTACTATCAATTGTATAAGCGGCTATCTTCAACCCACACAAGGGAAAGACAATAGTTAATAGTTCACGAATTTAGGGACTTTTACAACTAGGTACTCAACACAATTCAAGGCAACATTCGGGTCCAACAATCATTCATGACTTATGTCTATTTTTATTTAAATAGCATGTATCCCCCTCGCGGGCAAAAACATTTGAAATAAGTAAAGAGAGAGGCTATAGACTCACCTTAGGTAGTAGTGGTAGTATTAGTAACTACGACGTAGACGAAGACAATCACCGACGATGAGGATGCCCCGAGAAATCAAATACAACACCTAACGAGTAAACACGTAATGAATCAACTCCTTCAAGTACCATCAAGTATTATAGGTACATAATTAAGAACACTCAAAGTTTGTATAAACTCGAGCCAAAAATCCATACAAGTGAAATTTACTAGACACGTCCACTTTTATACTTTATTAAAACTATTGCGCATTTTACAATTCTACCGGTACATACCAAATGTACGGGTTGTTTTCCTATACTTAGACATCACCAAAAATTACGAGAAAATTTTAAAAATCCTTACCTGCATAAAGCCCATATTAAATTTCACAAAAAGATCTCACTCCTAAGACCTACTGCTCGTCTCATTACTAAACTCCAAATTTCGGATAGTTTTGTACCTTCACGTTGTAAAACCATTTTGACGTTATTAAGCATTCCCGTTTACAAATTCGACTCTTGATTATGAAAATAAACTCAAAATGCTAAGTTTATACCCTGATAACAGCCTCTAATCATTTTTAAAACTCAACTTATAGTCCCCGAGATTTGGCCAAAAATCGAACATAATTTCGGATTATGTCGACTTTCATCTCCCGGTACACGAAAATTCAAACTAGCGTAACTTTTGACTCGTTTGGAGTAAAAAACTCTACCTTATACCAAAACGAAGCTAGAAAGAAGATCTATAACAATATCCTATCTTCTCAACCTTAGCTCATACTTAAACCCACGAAAAATACCCTTAAACAATCTTCTCTAAAATCACCTCTTTAAAATCATCCCAAATCACTTTTCCAATCACTTTCATCACCTCCTAGACCTATTATAACATCATCCAAACATAATAAACCAATCCTATCATACCTAATCACTTGTATGAACAATCACAAAGAAAAACCATTCTAAAAGTCACGCATGCAATGTAATTAAATCAATTTAAAACAATAAAAACATTGATATAAACACATACCCATAACCAATCAAGATCAAATCAAAGAAACCAAACACCCCCAATTGGGTCGTGGGTTTGGAGAAGCAAGAACACCAAGAAAAAATAATCCCAAGCTTGTTTAAATGGTTTCCTTCAATCCTAAACACAAATTAAGAACATAAAATTAGAAAAATTAGATCAAAACCTACTTGTTCATCAAAATAATTATTGAAAAATCAAAGTTGATGCATGTTGGATTTTATTGGTGGGATTCACTTACAAGATGATTATAAACATGGGTCTTTGATTAGTTTTCTCAAAAATAAAATTTTTGGTGGTGGATCAATGGTGGTGGTGTTGGCCGTGGGTTTTGAAAGAGAAAGGAGGGAGGAGAAAACTTTTGGAGTGTCAAAATGAGGTGTGTGTGAAAAAAATAAGTTTATATATAGTGGAGGGAGGACCAAATGTGTAAATAAGGCTATCTTTTGGCCTTTCCTGCAAACTAGTTAGCAAAGAGCGGGAAATGGTAACTAGTCGGTTTCTAAAAATTTACGGGAGTCGGGTTTCGTCCCGGCTACCTCAAAATATTTTTAAATTGTCCAAACGCACACAAAACGTATATTCATATGGTTCCGACTCGACTTAAAACGAAATAGAAATAAAAATCTCGAAAATTCAAACATCGATCAATCGATAATAAAATGTAAATTTTGGGCATCCGTCGGTATCATAGTCGTTATCGGTTCTTCTTAAGTCGTCAAACGTATAAATTAAGGCCTCGATCATTGGTTTCAAATTAAACCGTCAAATAAATCCACGTTAAAAATTCTTTAAAATTTCAAAAATATATGTAAATTAGGATTAAATAATGGCGTTGGGCTCGGGGTATCACATCCTCAAGTGAGTCGCAACTTAAGAGAGATGCCCATACTGAACAACTCTTGAGACAATAACTTAGCACCATACGACACATTCATCGGTATCACACTCGTACATGGCAAAGGTTGAAGAAGTTCTCAACGTCACTGAAGATGGAAATGGTCCTATCTTTGATACTGAGCCAATCGATAAGGTACACACTAAAGAGGAATATAATGTGTTTGGTAATATTCATGAGCATTCTGAGCTACCCAAAGCCATTAATGACACATGTATGATGGAAACGGTTGATAGCAATACCACACCCGATTCATCAGACATCTTCAATAATGAGTTTGAGGATGATCAACATGCAAATGAGTACGATCATGATGAGGAGCGTATTGCGCTTGCTAACTTAATTGCTTCTTTACAAAAAGATGTTAAAGAAACAAGAAAAAGTCAAAAGCAATTAAAGAATGCAAACGCTACGCTCACTCAAAATTTTGAAGAATGCAAAGCTGATCTAATTAAATCTAGTGAGACCATTGATAGCTACAGAGCTCAGCTTCTTCAAAAGACCAATGAGATTGAGGGGTACAAAGGGTGTTTAATTAACGTCAAAAAGGACGATTATCAACAGAAATATAACGAAACTCTTAAGCTTCTAGAACAAGAGAAACGTAATCATAACACCTCTTTGAGTACTGGACATCACAAAACATATCTTGCTACCACTAAAGTCAATGAGCTAACTCAAGTAAATGGTTTTCTTCAAAAGGAAAAAACTAAACTTGCTAATGAAAAGAAAGCAGTGGTTGAAAAGTTGGAAAAGGATTTCAAAACTAAACAAGTGAATGACATCGACAAAATGGTGGAACTAAAAACTCAAATTGATTTTTACAAGAAAATTGTTTACAAAACTAATCAATCAATTCAAACCATGAGAATGTTGGCACCTCGTTCGTTTTTAAGGATAGACCTAGTTTTGCAAATCCTAAGTACCTTTAGCAAGCTCAATCTGAGAATCAGCGCTTATATCTTGATGAGTCCTAATGGACCGATCTTGATTGCCTTGTCGTTAGGCCTGATAGTGAAGAGACAAACGATTTGGAAGAAGAGAGTAGACCAAAAGTTAATAAAGAATTTGTTAAACCATATAATTATGCTTATGGAAACAGTATTTATGGTCTTTCCAATCCGCAAACACAGAAGTCTCGTGAGCAAATACTTTTCGAATGTGAACAAATAAGGATTAAATGGAGACAAGTTTTTGCTACTAAGACAACTAATGTTTCAAAATTTATTGAGTACTTGCCATATAAAGCTTCTGTAAGCAAGAGTAAGCAAGCACTTAGTATTCTCAAGAGTAACATTGAAAATTTCAAAAAAGTTGTTGATGATGACTGGAAAAAATGTGAATTTTTGAAAGACAACAAAGAAATTCCTCACGATATAACTGTGCTTGTGAAAAGTATTTTGATTCCGCTTGCGGAAAGAACGCAAAAACATATTTTGGAATTTGAAACATTAATTAAGCAAGAAATGTTTGATTATTTAAAATATGTGGAATCTCTTGAACACGAAGTGAACGACCATCAACCTGAAAGGGGCGAGTTTTCTACAACATATGATCTACTCTTACACGAATGTCTTGTGAGACCCCCAAAATCTGACATGGAACAACTAGGCAACGAGGGGGTAACACGTCATAGTACAAGAAACAATGAATTACAGTTCATACAAAGGTGACGAAATAAAAACATGTACATTACATCATAAAAGGTCAGAGTTTTTAAACATAGGTCCCAGAGTTTTAGAAGCGGAAAAATTATATTATTTCGTCTCAATTTATAATATTAAGTTGCCCAAAAGGTAGAATAAACTCCTGATAGTTTATATAAAACCAATCTTTCAAAAGCATCACAGAAATCTCCAAGCTGCGATAATATCCTGCGGGCTCCCATCCAAGCAAAGCTAAGTAATAATACCTGAGATTAAACATGTAAAATCGTCAACATAAAGTTGAGTGAAATTCATAGGTTTAGTTATAAGAATGTGGAACACAAGCATTCGTTTGAAAACACGTAGTATGGGAAATGGTTATATACGTCAACCATAGTCCGATACTATTATCATTATTGTTGTTTAGTTTCATGAACCGAAGCTTAACTACGTAAGTATTCAGCCTAAATACTCAGGTATAAACAAATATTAGTGCGTCAAGGTACTTGAGACGGGGATAGTCAATCCCGATCGATCCACCTACAACATTCTCGCTTAGTACTCGAAATTAACGGTTCATGATTGAAGAGATGAAACTTAAGGCTAACGTCTAAAAGCAATAATAATATCGAAAATCTGAAAATCTTACACGATCTGGATAGCATACAAGTTCTGGATAGCATACAGTTTTTAAATGGTTGTGTTCCACCATGTAAAATCTCACCCCGTGTTTAGAAACCATGTACAAGTAAAAAAGGGGGCTATGAACTCACCTTAGCCACGAGGTAATTCAATCACGATACTCAGCAACTGAGTAGAAACGGTAGTGGTAGACGATCACCGACGATATGGATGCCCCGGGAAAACGAAAGCCGCAACCTATCAAAATAAGGCGCGCGTTAAGACTCGAACTCGATATCGATATATACCAATATAATATGACTCAAATGTTTTCAAAGTATACACGTTTCAAAACCATTGACACGAACCAAATGAATCCTTTTATCCAACGTTATTCATTAAAACACTTGAACACTTGAAAATGACCCGTTATACGACGCCAAGTCAACGTAAGTCAAACTATCCTTTAACCTTACTTGGACCAGTAGCTAAGTCATTTACATAATGACTAAGCACTTGAGTAATTCATCATGTCCGATGATGAATACTCAAACTCACGCAACACAAACATTAAACTAAGTGTCCAAAATAAAAATCAGCAAATACACCCCGAATGTACACACCGATCTATCCTATCTAGACATGTCCGTTTTAGACGAAACTTGGTGTAAAGGTCAATTATAACCTGTATAAGAACTCACCAATATTTGAGCCAAAGTTCACACTTTAAAAACCATCAGCTCGACACTTTACTTGACTCCAAAATTGGGACAGATTTGTGCACTTGTTTTGTAAAACCGTTTAGACCACATCAAAAGTACTAACTCGAAAATTCGTATTTTGAAACCACTACTAGACTCATCAAATTAAGTTTGTAACCTTTGAAAATCAGTAGTATCAACTATCTAACCAAGCCTAAAGTCCCCGAGAGTCGACCCAAAATCAGCCACAATTTCGGATTGTGCCGACTTGCGTCTCCCGGTACACGAAAACTAAAACTAGCATAACTTTTGACTCGTAATGAGTTATAAGCTCTATCTTATACCAAAACGACCGTCTCGGAAAACTCTACAACAATATCAAATAATCATAGCCTTTCTCAGAACTTAAACCCACGAAACACACTGTTTAAAGCTGCTGTGCCAAATTGGCCTTTTAGAAAACATGACAAATCTATTTTTCAACCACAACCACTCATTCCCATACCCCTAGGATCATCATACAATCATACCCATCACCCAAACACTCCTAAAACACTTGCATGTAAAATCTAACAAAATCAAAGATTAAAAACAAGATTTTTTATGATAAAAACAACATAATCTTACCATAAACACCACATGCATGATGATTAAAACATCATACAACCACAAAATTATAAACTCTTGAAAACATGATGCATGTAAGAGATTTTTGTATCATTAGAATGACAAGAAGATTTTAGAGATGGGTCTTGTTTTAGTTTTTAATTAATCAAGGTGGAAATCAAATTTTTGAGGGTGTTTTTGTGATGGTGGTGGCGGCAAAGGGTGGAGGTGGGGAGAGAGTGTGTGTGTTTTTCTTTAAAAAAAATGAATGTGTTGTGATAGTGGAAGTAAAATAGATTTATATATGGCTAGTTAAGTGGAGAGACCTAAGTTGCCAATTTGCAAACTTGTGGACCTAAAAACAATTAATAGTTTTAAAGGGTAGAAAATGATTATTGATAAATATTGAAAATATTTACAGGGCTCGGGTTTCGTAAAAATACTTTTCAAAAGTTACAATGCATCATAAAAATGATTAAATGATTTCTCGACACGACTTAATACGTAATTAAAACGAACTCGTCGAAAGTATTAATTATCGAAACAATCGATAAATAAACGTAATATTTTGGGCATCCGTCGGTATCGCGATCACTAGGAATTCTCGTTGTACATTGTTTTGAATAAACTCGTAGTAAAATGCACGCGGGTGATTTTAAATCAAAAACTTTGATTTAAATTAAATATGGAAAAATAAAATAAAATAAAAATTTTATAATTCCATACGAAGTATTTATCGATGATCAGAAAAATACTTAAAAAGTATAATTTAAAAATCTCAGGATTTACATATAAATTATTCAAGAAAACGTAATACGTTGGAAAATTCAAAAAGCACGAATAACAAGAATAAAAAAATGCTGGGAAAGTACGGGTTCTCACAGTCTTCCCCCCAAAGGAACTCTGGTCCCCAGAGTTCTCTTAAAACAGTTGAAGATGCAAACAAGAGGAGGTACAAAGTGTAGAACAAAATTCATTGCTTCCCAGGTAGTTTCTGCACCACGACAAATCTTAATGGTTAGAATTCACTATGCTTCAGTTTCTTAACTCTTTTTCGTATAACTTTTCAGTCTTGGATTAGAATAACGATCTTTCAATACGGAGATACATCAAGAGAAAGAATTGTTGGTATACGTACGATAAACTAACAAGAATGAACACAAGAATCGCTTAGACAGGCAAAGTGCGATAAAATGAACCAAGATTGTAAATCAACAAGGGGTCGCAAATCGTGCAACTGTATAACGTGACAATCTTAAAGCGTAAGAATCTAGTCACAAGCGAAATAGAAGGGAAAAATGAATAACATATGATCATTTAAAATATAATCTGTCGAAATCAGTTGTCTAGTATTTTGGTATTACTTTAAAACTTAGTTTTAAATATCTTCTTTATTAAAAGAAAATTTTACAAGGTGTAGTGATTTTAAAATCAAACTCTATATAAAATGAGTGGGTAAACAGTTCTCAAATCTTTTTCTTGATCAGGACTTCCAGGTAAAAGTAACTCAGTTCAAATAGTTATCCTGTTTGACTTAAGAACTTCTGGATGTCTGTATGAAATTATCGTTAAAACCTCAGGTTTATAGTTACCATTAGAAAAATCAGGTTTTTCCAAGTTATTTAGAATCACTGTTAGAAATTATAAATTAATTTAATTATTTCATTATACTGACAGTAAAAAAAAAAGAGGATGTATAGATCCTGTACTTAACTTGAAACAGTTATTTTGGTAATTTAAACATTTGATAAAATGTATAAAACGTTCTAAAAAATTAATAATAATTTTTAGAAATTCAAGAAAGTGTTTAAGATATCAAACGATAAACACGTAACAGTTTCTGGTTTTCAGAAAGTGACAAAATAACAAACGATTATGAAACGAATATCGATCAACAATTAGTATACAAGCAATAGCACGAGGGAATAAAACAGAAGTCGTATCAACTCTCAACGAACATGATAGAATAGACGCGTCGATAATAATAAAAATAATGAGAAACAAAGGGCTATAGCAATGATTAATTCACGAGTGTGGTTGACATCACCATAATGGCTTATTAAGTTCTCGGTGGTCGACATACGATCGAAAGAGAAAAGCCACACAACGAATTTTCGAATCAAAGAAAATTATTAAGAAGTCAATTGAGAGAAGTTCCAGTAAGATGAACAACATTAACAATGAAAGGCAAAATCAATACATGGTTCACATGAATGAATTTCAAGACGATAGTTTCGAACACCCATCGTGACAAATACACGTAATCATCGTTCACGTCCAGTCATAAATCACGAATCGAGTCCAGAGACGTTTCGAAGGTCTACCAAAATAGATAGAGATGGTTGATCATAGAAGCATAACAACGTTGAAACTTTCAAGTCTGGTATCAATGGTAAGGATTTAGGAAAATGGTAACGAAAATTGTATCATGAGTATGATGAGGTAACAAGTAAAGCAAAGATCGCTGAGTAAGGAAATCTGTGCTTGAGGCATGTACTTTGTTCAAGAAAAGATAAGGGTTCATATGTGTAAGTCACGAATTGTTGTTACTCGCATAGGATGTAAAAGTTTTCTAAACTTTATTTTATCAAACTTTTTAAGGAACATAATTAAAAAGTTGATTGTTGGTCAAATATTTAGGGCGACTACTATTTGGCCTTGCATGGCTCCTTCTAAATTAGGCATAGGTGATCAGGCCATGCATAATTTAGGACTAGCAATGCGATGCTCAGCTTCGTCAAACCAGTATTACAGGTCACCTTATTTAAAATATGCACATAATGCCATTTGTAAAACAGGAATCAAAATAATTTATGAAAATTCATCGTAAAATTAATGTCATTTAAGCCCAAGTAAATTATTTTGTAAATTGGTTTGCAAACCAGACCAGTTTGAGTTTATATGGTAACATGACAATAGTTTATAAAGTAGCGAGTGGGTTACAAGAGGGAAATACGGAGTAGTTCAAGTCAGTCAACGAAATGGTTACAAGGTGATAAGGTTTCAAGTGGTTTTAGCAGGAATCGTCATGAGACATGTGTCATGATGGTAACGAACGATACGAAAGCAAGATCTTCAACCTCAGTCCAAATCAGTGGTACGATAGAAGCAAAGAAAGACAATGTAGAATGACGAATGAGTCATAAATAAAAGAAACGAATAAGGAATCCGTATGTGCACATCGTAATTTATTTGACAAAAATGCACTTTTAAGAAAGTAAGGTATCAGTTAACAAATAGTACAATCACACTGAAAAGTTTCTATATTAGGAAGTTACCGAATTTCAAAAGTTCAAGATCTATGTATATGTATGACTGAACTCAAAGTTACTATTTGTAAACATTTTCAAATGCAGTCAATGTTTCATGGTTGTAAAATATCATTAGTTACAGTTTTACGAGCTCACACAAACTTAAAATGGTTAGAACCATATTTTTTTTAACATCTATCAGTTTTGACCTTTTTAGTCCATTTTGACTGTTGGGTTTGACTAGACCAATTAACTCACTAAACGATATTCTAAGACTCAAAGTCTAATGCATCTCGATGTAAAACAACGTTTTGAACAACTTTCTAGTTTTACCCAAGACTTGAAACGGAATAAAAATGGACGGAAATGCCCTTGCATTAAATCTATCAGCAAAACGATATTTTAGAACTACGTAAAAATAAGTTCTTAATTTTCACAATCTCAAATGAGCGTAACCTGCTCGATTTCAATGTTTACTGGTAAAATATTATGTCCTAAACGGACGTCTCAACAAGTAGAAATATATATTTTTATGTCTAAAGTTATATAAATATTTTCTCGATACTTTTAAATTCCTTGTAAAGTTTCTGTACAAAGTATATTTTTCGACACATCTTGAAATTAAATCTAAATTTCATAATGACTCAGAATCAATGTACACACAAGACTTGTGGATTCCATAAAGACGAAAGAAGATAAACTGTACAATTAAACATGTAAAGAAAACACAGTATGAAAATGGTTCAAGAATGCCAACGATAATCTGAGAGATAAAAAAAACGACGCATATCATCCGTGTCTTCGGCTGCAGGATGCAATGCAGAAAGGTCTCTTGGTGGCATGATTTCCAAATTCACAAGACATACCGAGAAAGAAACAAAATATTAACAAGTCACACTCCTGAGGCGAGGAGGTTTAATGAAAAAGGGAGGATACAAGTAGGATCGTATTCCAAACAATCGTCACATAATAAATGACGATCATGTGTTCAAGGTACAACGGATGTTGTAAGTCGAAGTCGAAACGTAAAATGGTCAATGAAATAAGATGTAATCCATGTACAAGTGTCGTGTAAAACGGTGGCGTAAAGGTAAATCAAGATTATGAAAACCCACAATATTATTCAGGTACTGATTCAACGAATGCTTCGAGATGTGAGACTCACACGATGTCCTTTAGTCTTTCTGGGAGACACATTGAGCTACACAATGGTCTATAGACTAGACATTCAATTACGAATGGTCGGAAAGAAAATCTGCGTATCTAAATAGATATTTAAAAGAATTAAACAATGAAAGCAACACGTACGGTAGTAGAATGAAAATAAGAAGTTTCGTCGAAAACATCACTTATTCGATCCCGAACAATGGTATCTCGAGAGTATGCACAACATGTAGTAGCGAGTCGAGAAAAACAGATGATTCAAAACGTACGAGCATATGAAATCAGTCGTATCACGCATAAATGAAATAGCAATAGTACTCAGAAAAATGAGCATGAAAAGTCGACAGCACACGCGCTCTGAATACAAGTATGTAACGTCATAACGATATAGAATCATTGTAACCAGATCAGTTCACAAGAACAAGAATTCCAGAAATACAGTAAGAGCATATGTAATCACGGTAACATTCAATGATAATTCATGAAACACATAGGCTTTGAAAAGACATAGTAATTATCGTCATTAGCGTAAAGTAATATTTCAAAATAAAATCAAGAGATGAAATACTACAACGATAATTAAAAGTAAATAATAAGGATTAGAGAGTTACCCGCAAAGATATCGAACAGCAATGGCAGATTCTGTGTTTGACACTTAAAAAAAACATGAAATAATTGAACTTTCGGTTATAGACTAAGTTTTAAAAAAAACGACTCAGTTCCCTATAACCATCGCTCTGATACCACTCTGTGAGACCCCCAAAATCTGACATGGAACAACTAGGCAACGAGGGGGTAACACGTCATAGTACAAGAAACAATGAATTACAGTTCATACAAAGCTGACGAAATAAAAACATGTACATTACATCATAAAAGGTCAGAGTTTTTAAACATAGGTCCCAGAGTTTTAGAAGCGGAAAAATTATATTATTTCGTCTCAATTTATAATATTAAGTTGCCCAAAAGGTAGAATAAACTCCTGATAGTTTATATAAAACCAATCTTTCAAAAGCATCACAGAAATCTCCAAGCTGCGATAATATCGTGCGGGCTCCCATCCAAGCAAAGCTAAGTAATAATACCTGAGATTAAACATGTAAAATCGTCAACATAAAGTTGAGTGAAATTCATAGGTTTAGTTATAAGAATGTGGAACACAAGCATTCGTTTGAAAACACGTAGTAGGGGAAATAGTTATATACGTCAACCACAGTCCGATACTATTATCTTATTGTTGTTTAGTTTCATGAACCGAAGCTTAACTACGTAAGTATTCAGCCTAAATACTCAGGTATAAACAAATATTAGTGCGTCAAGGTACTTGAGACGTGGATAGTCAATCCCGATGGATCCACCTACAACATGCGCGCTTAGTACTCGAAATTAACGGTTCATGATCGAAGAGATGAAACTCAAGGCTAACGTCTAAAAGCAATAATAATATCGAAAATCTGAAAATCTTACACGATCTGGATAGCATACAAGTTCTGGATAGCATACAGTTTTTAAATGGTTGTGTTCCACCATGTAAAATCTCACCCCGTGTTTAGAAACCATGTACAAGTAAAAAAGGGGGCTATGAACTCACCTTAGCCACGAGGTAATTCAATCACGATACTCAACAACTGAGTAGAAACGGTAGTGGTAGACGATCACCGACGATATGGATGCCCCGGGAAAACGAAAGCCGCAACCTATCAAAATAAGGTGCGCGTTAAGACTCGAACTCGATATCGATATATACCAATATAATATGACTCAAATGTTTTCAAAGTATACACGTTTCAAAACCATTGACACGAACCAAATGAATCCTTTTATCCAACGTTATTCGTTAAAACACTTGAACACTTGAAAATGACCCGTTATACGACGCCAAGTCAACGCAAGTCAAACTATCCTTTAACCTTACTTGGACCAGTAGCTAAGTCATTTACATAATGACTAAGCACTTGAGTAAGTCATCATGTCCGATGATGAATACTCAAACTCACGCAACACAAACATTGAACTAAGTGTCCAAAATAAAAATCAGCAAGTACATCCCGAATGTACACACCGATCTACCCTATCTAGACATGTCCGTTTTAGACGAAACTTGGTGACAAGGTCACTTATAACCTGTATAAGACCTCCCCAAAATTTGAGCCAAATTTCACACTTTAAAAACCATCAGCTCGACACTTTACTTGACTCCAAAATTGGGACAGATTTGTGCACTTGTTTTGTAAAACCGTTTAGACCACTTCAAAGGTATAACTCGACAATTCCTCTTTTGAAACCACTACTAGACTCATCAAACTCAGTTTGTAACCTTTGAAAATCAGTAGTATCAACTATCTAACCAAGCCTAAAATCCCCGAGAGTCGACCCAAAATCAGCCACAATTTCGGATTGTGCCGACTTGCGTCTCCCGGTACACGAAAATTAAAACTAGCATAACTTTTGACTCGTAATGAGTTATAAGCTCTATCTTATACCAAAACGACCGTCTCGGAAAACTCTACAACTATATCAAATAATCTTAGCCTTTATCAGAACTTAAACCCACGAAACACACTGTTTAAAGCTGTTGTGCCAAATTGGCCTTTTAGAAAACATGACAAATCCATTTTTCAACCACAACCACTCATTCCCATACCCCTAGGATCATCATACAATCATACCCATCACCCAAACACTCCTAAAAACACTTGCATGTAAAATCTAACAAAATCAAAGATTAAAAACAAGACTTTTTATGATAAAAACAACATAATCTTACCATAAACACCACATGCATGATGATTAAAACATCATACAACCACAAAATTATAAACTCTTGAAAACATGATGCATGTAAGAGATTTTTGTATCATTAGAATGACAAGAAAATTTTAGAGATGGGTCTTGTTTTAGTTTTTAATGAATTAAGGTAGAAATCAAATTTTTGAGGGTGTTTTTGTGATGGTGGTGGCGGCAAAGGGTGGAGGTGGGGAGAGAGTGTGTGTGTTTTTCTTTAAAAAAATGAATGTGTTGTGATAGTGGAAGTAAAATAGATTTATATATGGCTAGTTAAGTGGAGGGACCTAAGTTGCCAATTTGCAAAATTGTGGACCTAAAAACAATTAATAGTTTTAAAGGGTACAAAATGATTATTGGTAAATATTGAAAATATTTACAGGGCTCGGGTTTCGTAAAAATACTTTTCAAAAGTTACAATGCATCATAAAAATGATTAAATGATTTCTCGACACGACTTAATACGTAATTAAAACGAAATCGTCGAAAGTATTAATTATCGAAACAATCGATAAATAAACGTAATATTTTGGGCATCCGTCGGTATCGCGATCACTAGGAATTCTCGTTGTACATTGTTTTGAATAAACTCGTAGTAAAACGCACGCGGGTGATTTTAAATCAAAAACTTTGATTTAAATTAAATATGGAAAAATAAAATAAAATAAAAATTTTATAATTTCATACAAAGTATTTATCGATGATCAAAAAAATACTTAAAAAGTATAATTTAAAAATCTCAGGATTTACATATAAATTATTCAAGAAAACGTAATACGTTGGAAAATTCAAAAAGCACGAATAACAAGAATAAAAAAATGTTGGGAAAGTACGGGTTCTCACATGTCTCTCCAAAGATATTTTATGTGTTGCTCTTACATCTTGTGCAGATATAGATGAATATTCTAACGTGGCATGCAAATATCTTGATCAAGTCAAAGAGTGTGAACGTCTTGAAACCGAGCTTTCGAAACACAAAGATAATGTTGATCAGAAGGCTTTTGCGTTAATTCAACACCGATGTGATTTTCTTCAAAAACATTGTCATTCTCTTGAACTTGCTTTGGAAGCTAAAGTCAGAAAAGGACCAAATGATAATAAATTGCAAGGAAAAATTTCAGCATCGTGTCGAGAAATGAACGAAATGAGTATGGAAACTACAGACTTGAAAGCTCAATTGCAAGAAAAGGACATAGTGATAGAAGAGTTGAAAAATCTCGTTGCCAAAATGGGTGGGAAAACTGTGGAACCTAAAGTTGTGAAACATGTTGTTCGACAACCCAATGCCTACAAGGATCCAAAGCCATCTATCTTAGGTAAACCGACTCCTTTCTCCAATTCTTCCCATGTAAAATCTAGGTTACCCCCTAAGACTGATGTGCAACCAAGTGCTCCAAAACCATCCACATCACCCTATGTTCCTCCCTTTAGAAAGCACAATTTTGCTAAACCCAACCATGTGAATGCACCTATCACTTTTAGGACTCCTCCAAAACGTGTGACATTCGTGTCCACAAAGGAATCTGTAGGTTCAAATGACCTAATTCATAACAACAACCTAGAGGATGCTAAGAAAAAAGGGAAGATTCAGAAAGACAAACCCGTGTATTCCGAACCTAGCTCACCAAATCCCGCTAGAGTTCCACACACTCTTAATGGTAGTCAACCAAAACCTAGGATCCCTCACCAGCAATCTAGGAATTGGAAACCATCCATGAATATTCGTGTTTCGAACACTACGTCTGGACGATTTGGAAAACCAAGGAATACAAGTACTTTTGTGAATCCCAAATTCCCTGTATGTCCCACTTGCAAAAAGGGAATTCATAATGGAAATCATGGCCATTGCATTCTGCAATACCTTTTTGAGGTTAAATCTCGTTCCTTTGAACGGAGATCGAATATAGAATGCCATAAGACAACAAGGAGATACAAACTCGTCGCAACGAAAAGCAATAACAACAAATCCGAAGCATGGATCAAAAAAGGACATAGTTTCTCTCCAAAGGAGTCTTCCGCTGTACAAGAGAAAAATACTCCTAAATCTAGTCTTCAATGGAAACTAACGGGTAGGATCTTCAAAGCAGTTGGACTTAGGTGTATTCCCACAGAGAAGAGTGTTGAAACCTGCTCCAGCACTAATGCGGGTGTTCTGAATGTAGACAATGAATTTGTTACTCCTAACACTAGTATTTCTGCAAACTCTTCTCCTGTCATTGCAGGTACAACAGCGGATTCTGAACCCACTTCTCCTTCTTCAAAGGGTTCCAATTATGTACATTCTATATCACCTTCTTCTATTGTACAAAAGTCTATTTTGGATTATTTTCGAAAAACTTGAAAAATACAAAAATAAAATAAAATGTAAATATCATAGAAAAAACAAAATAAAAATAAAAAATTCTCAAAATACCAAAAATATTCTTCTCGACATGTGTTTCAGTATCAATAATATGGACGTACCTAGAAATGTCGCTCAATAACGACACAGGTGTGTACATAAATCTTGAATGAAAGTTGTAAATGTTTTTCAAAACATGTCATTTCAATGATTTACAATTACCTCAGATTGTGGCTCATGCTTCAAAGAAAGGAAAGTTGATCATGGTTGATAACTTATCCTCAACAACGGGAAAAAAATTTCTCGGTCATGAGCTTTCGATAAAAACATTCAAAGTTTTTAAGCTCATGTAAGCGACTTACAGTTAAATGTCAGACTATAACTCGAACTTCAAATAAAGGAAAGTGTATCTTTAAAGATAACGTATCCTAACAACGGGTAGAGCAATCTATCACGGGTTGAGCTTTTCACAAAACATTCAACGTTTTGAGCTCAACACAATGGCTTGTAATCACTTTCAGATTGCAACCCGGATCTATATTCACGGGGGAGTGTATGATTTAGTGCGCTTACCCTCAGCAAAAGAAGTTAAACCTTCTTACACTTGAGTGGATTTGTCCAGACATTCAAAGTCTATGAACTCAAGTTTATGCTTTAGAAAAACTTTTTCGCCAAAAAGAAATAGAGTTTCTCAAAAAGCGTTGAACATAATTTTTTAAGGAATTTTTCAATGATATTGTGTGTTCAACAACTCCTATCCTCAAAAGTTTAATGTGGATCATATCCTCGTAATGACAATTCCATCGGATCAATTTTTGAGGGAGAGCGTTCCAAATTCATGCTAAGTTTGACACATTTTTCTCCCGAAAGTTTTTCAAGACTATTCGTCACAATATATTTTAATCAAATTTGGTATCTCTAATATCAAATGATTTTATACATTAGAGATAGGGGAGAAAATGTGATTAAAATGTGATCTAAAGACTCAAGCACTCATGACTACGATAAAATACCCACAACATCTTTAATTCACAACGTTATTGGTGTCAAAAGGGTGGTTAGGTTAAAGTCCTATGATCCAATCAGAACTAGAGGGATCTTCCCAGGGACAATCCAATAGATTATTAGAAGTCCTTAGGAAAAATGGAGTAGAATGTGAATGAAGCTGAATGTCGACTAAGTAATGATGCTAGCACTGAAACAATCACAACAAGGTGCTAGTAATGATGTCTTGGTAAGCATTGAAGCGGTTGAAGAATGAAAAAGAAATGTAAGGATAAAGGGTGAAAAGAAAATAGCCCTCCATACAACTTAGGCAGAAACCAGGTCAACACATCATGAAGACAACGCATCATAGACCTAGTGATGTGATGCACAACCCTTTCCCAACTACTCAGGCTTCTCACAAAAGAAGTTTGTTTTATTGTCACGGAGATCAACACGACTTCTATTGACTTTCTCACTCCGAGATAGTTGATATTGAATATGTGGCATCTGCTCCAGCCTCCGACCACTAAAAGTGCACAAATCGAATCTAGAGCCAAGAGATCAATCAAATCTCGTTAGGACACATGAATGACAAACAAGAGAGTCATTACGCTATATCCTTGCGATATTGCTAGAACACTCAGAGTTATACTACCCAGTATTCACAATGATGAGTGGAAATCCTTCCAGTGTTAACATCAAACAGCACTGTGGTAGGTCATGTGTAAGATTCTTTATGAATTGAACATATGTAAAACTGAAAAGCAACAGTGGTTTGTTTCTTTATCGATTCAAACTCGTTTCAGGTTTCTACGCAATATCTTTATGGTCTTTCCAGAACATTCAGAGTGATATTTATTAATATTCACAGTAACGAATGGAAATCCTTCTAGCGTCGACATTAAGCAGCGCTACGGTAGGTAACTTGTGAGATTCTTATGAATCAAGCTTGTGTCAACTGGAAAGCAACAATGATAAGATTCTTTAAGAATCAAACTCGTTCCAGGAATTGAATTGACGACTTTAATCAAGCGGATATTTATCCAATTGATTCACTCTTTATGTTCGCAGTC
This sequence comes from Glebionis coronaria, assembly GCA_025667525.1. Classification (NCBI taxonomy): domain Eukaryota; kingdom Viridiplantae; phylum Streptophyta; class Magnoliopsida; order Asterales; family Asteraceae; genus Glebionis; species Glebionis coronaria. Next base: position 306,474,920 of record CM046874.1, read on the forward strand.
TTGCTTTGAGGCGGTCGAGTAATGAGAACAGCTAGTACATCTGCGAAACCTTGTCAAGGAGGTTCTTAATTGAATCTACCTAATCACAGGTACGATATTTAGATATCGTGTAACGGTCTTCACCGACCGGAGGTAAAACACTACCGATTAAGGACGAATGTCAAAGCCATTCAGTCCGTGTCTGTGTTTTGTCTCAAGAAGGTGACGTTATGGTGTACTCAGTAAAGTCAAAGATTCAAAACCGCATACTCATGCCTAAAGATATATTCAACAATCAAGAAAGCTAAAGACTTCCGTAACTCTGATGATCAAAATATTCCTTATCAATTAATGTAGAGGAATGACCTCTCTTCAAAGGAGATTGTTAGCAAGCTTTCAAGATAGTGCAAAGTATGAGCATGTGGATAAAGACAAGATCGCAAGATGGCAAAGATAAGTCAAGAATTATTTGAAGATCTCAAGATAAAAGACAAAGTCGAAAGACAATGACAAAGGCTCAAAGATCATAGCATGAAGGAGCAAGACTACTATTACAGGTTCAAGATTCATTTATGACTAAATTCGTAATCTTCATTGATCTCCAAATATCAAAGAGGAATGAGCTCACATTGGGGGAGATAGTTAGCCTCAAAATATTGAGTCAAACAAGAATGTTCGGTCATAGGTTTATATTGTAATATTTATTAGAACGTTGTAATAGTTAGTTAAAATAGTCGTGACGTTACGGGCTTGATGGATAGCTTAAAAGGCCTCTTTCAAGGTACTAAGCATTTATTCAAGCCCGGCTCAAAACAAATATAGTCCAATAGAAAGCCCGCATGTGGGTGGACTATATAAGCACCCTCCTAGCATGTTAGGAGGGTGTCAAGTTATCATTTTTCTAAATCTAATTTGTCCTAGTTAATCATCTCTCTCTCTACTTTCTCTCTCTAGAAATCTTCTTTCTTTCTTCCTTAATTCATTTAATCAACCATGGTGAAGTGAATATTTATGGGAACAACAGTTTCTATGGCTATTTAGGGTATCTTTGTTATATTTGAGTTGTTCTTATTTATTATTTATACATATAGTTATCTTTAAAACTCAGACTTGATTTATATATAGTGTATGTAACATATAGGCATATGTGGATGTGATAATCGAGATAGTGAGTATTCATACATTCAACAATTTAGTCACACATCATAATAAAAAGCAAAAATTTCTTAGTAAAAACACCTCTTTATTTATAAACATATATATTACATTAGTCAAAACTACTTGATGTTATATTTATGGCTCTCGGTGGTGGCTTTGATCAAGCAGTCACACCTCTTAAGGGGTCAGCGTGTGGTTTTTTCACCCAACCGCAACACCAACTACCCCAATTGTGGGTGCGTTGGCTCAGCAGTGGCAATCGAGAGTCATGTGACTCTACGTGGGGACTCGAGTCACAGCAGGGGGAACCCCGGCCAAGCCGAGGGTAGTTTTGTGCCAACAGTGGCGCCGGCATTGCAGCCGATGGCTGTTGTGGTCGGGGCAGCAAGCCATAGCCGAATGGTTGTGGTGTTGTTGTGTTGTTCGAGGCAAACCGAGACCTCCAAGGTCTCGGTGGGTCTTTGATTGGGCTCGGGTAGAACCGAACACACCAAGGGGTGTGTTTGGCTAAACTTTTACTAAATTACTTTATGTTAAATTATTAATTAATTTTATTAAATAACACATGGTTTAAGTTAATTAATTAATAACAAGACTTATGTTATAGTTTATTTAAATAATTATCATGACATAAAATACATGGCTATTTTATTTAAATAAACTTTAGGTTAAAATAATTATTAATATAATTATTCATGTTACATTTAATTAATTAAGAAACTTAGCTTAATTAATTTATATTCATTTTAACCAAGGTTTAATTAAATTAATAACATGCTTTAATTTAATTATACATTAATCATTTAAGGTAAAGTTAATTAATAAAATCATTAAATATTACTAATTAATAATTACTTATAATATCATGTATTATATTATTAATTAATGATCATATGTTAAGATTTAAAGTATTATTATTAATAAACTTTACTATATTATTATATTTAATAATCATGACTTATTTAATATAAGCTTATTACTATTATAGAAACATGCTAAATATAGAAACATACTAAATATGGAAACATGCTAATTATAGAAACATACTAAATAAGGAAACATGCTATTTATGGAAACATACTAAATATAGAAACTTTCTATTTTTGGAAACTTACTAATTATTAAAACTTTCTATTTTTGGAAACTTACTATTCTTGGGAACTTACTATTTATGGAAACTTGCTATTTTTGAAAAGTTACTATATATGGAAACCTGTTATTTTTGGAAAGTTATTATATATAGAAATCTGCTATTTTTAGAAAGTTACTCATTATGATACTACAAGTACTATAACACATAAAACATGAATTACACTAATCAAGAACACATGAATTACTAAGAATCACATGATAAAACATAAAACAATAAAAAAACAAGAACAAGTAAAACAAGTCAAGAACACGTTAAGTAAACTAGTAATCAGTAAGTATAAGTTAAATAGACAACTTATTCATGTCCTTTTTATTATGTAGCTATCGTGAAGTCGGAGTAATTCATCCGCTTTCGTTTTCATCCTCATTACTAGACATAAGGTATGGATATTCCGTCATTCAGTCAGGACACTCTCTTCCTATACTTAGGATTCCCCATTTGCAGCCATCTGTTTTCCCCAATAGTGTACATTAAACTTATCCGAAATTAATATGATTAATATTTTAGATTACATGAGCTATATACATGCATGACAGTTCCACCTAGTTATGGAGGTACCATAACCGTAACACTTGAGGCACCAGTGTTATGACTCTTTTGCGGTGAGAGTGATTGCTTGTGGCATCCCTTTTCAGTTATTTGGCCTTTATATTATTATCATGTGGGGCGAATGGGTGCATCCTAGAACATGTTAGCAGATTACACGGTGACTGTGGTGTGTGCTCTACATTCGTTACATGGAGCTAGGGGTGTGATTCGGGTTGACCCGGCCGGGTTCGGGTCAACTCGGGTCGGGTCAAGTCGGGTCAAGGGTAAAAAATATATAACCCGAACCCGAGTCTAATTAGAACTCGGGTCACTCGGGTTCGGGTCAATTCGGGTCGGATCAACTCGGGTCGGGTCAACTCGGGTCAAGTCAACTCGGGTTCGGGTCAACCCGAGTTTAAAGAAAAAGTGTAAAAAGTGGCTCAATTTTGTACTAATACAATGTAAAAAGTGTAATTTTAGTTGGGTCAAGTCGGGTTGGTCGGGTTCGGGTCAACTCGGGTCGGGTCAAGTCGGGTCAAGGGTAAAAAATATATAACCCGAACCCGAGCCTAACTAGAACTCGGGTCAATTCGGGTCAACCCGAATTGACCCGAATACGCTTTTGGACCCGAGTGACCCGACCCGAATATGATTATTCGGGTCGGGTTCAGGTCGGGTCAACTTTTTCGACACCCCTACATGGAGCTGATCCCTCCACCCAGACTATTATAATTAGAGGCAACCCCTCTAATAGCATTATGAGATCACCACTCTATGTATTCATGCACGTTGATACCTTCATGATCTATATGGGCTCTTGGGCATTTAAAATGCAATTTTATGAAATAAACATAAGTCTTTTCCGAATATAAAACAGTTTATAAAACAACACTGGGTTTTCCCGGACTTACATTATTCCGCTGCTTTGTTATGTTTTACTTATGTTTACTGCTTTTGATAACTAGTTTTACACAGGTTAAAAAGTTCTTTGATGTGTGTCTAAACGAATTGATTTCCGGCTTAAAGTACGACTCAGTTGAATTTGGTGAAACAAATATTTTTGGTTGTTTTTAAATTTAAATGTGCAAAGACGTAAGGATAAATGTCGTTAAGGTAAAGTGGCATTAAAATAAAAGTGCAAGAAAATTAAAGGCATGAAAATAAATCTAAGTCTAATTAAACGTAAGATGCGATATTTAAAACTTGACGGAAAGTAAATTAATTAAACGGCTAAAAATAAAAGCGTGACGGAAATTAAAATTAGATAAGTATTAAAATGAGAATGTAAAAATTAAACACTTCAAAACATGGAAAATGAATCCAATCGGAATGTATTCTGATCAGTACACCAGTCGGAATATGGATCGAAAAAAAGCCAATCGGAAAGCTGTCACCTCCCCAATCGGAATACCCAAACTTACCTTCGATCGGAATGTATCTTGGTCGGAATGTCGATCGGAACCCTCTGATCGGAATATGTCACCTTACCTGATCGGAATGTCCAGACAAACACCTCGATCGGAATGTGGAAAGGAGCCCAATCGGAATAACTGTCACTCTTACCTGGTCGGAATATCCTAACCTCCTCTGATCGGAATACCAAGATGCCCCCAATCGGAATATTGAAACCCTTTTCCGACCAAGCAATATAGCTATGGTCGGAATGTAATTCCCCTTTCCGATTTGACCAATCGGAATACAGCAGAAAAAGTACAAAATAAGCTAGACAAATAAGCTATGATTCTAATAAGCACAAGACTAAATTCCTAAGGTAAACCGAATAAAAATAAGCTACGAGACTGAAATTTAACAACTTTTAAGACACGAAAAGAAAAAGCTTTAAGAAAAACAACTTTATATAAAAATAACTTTTATAAAAAACTATATAAACTTGAAAATAAACAAAATAAGCTATGAAAATAAATGGTTTAAAAACAATCAAAAGCATAAAAATGGAATCTTTAAACAAATAAGCAAGATCAAAAGCATATAAATCAAAGATTAGAGAAAGGTAGAATGAGATCAACAAGATAAAGTAAAGGTGCGAGTAATTAAAGAAACACTTACTTGAAATTAAAATGTAATTAAGGTGCAAAACATGTATTTAAATGTGCAAGTAATTAAAGGTGCAAGTAAATAAAAGTGGAAGAGATAGTTTGTCAAGCTATCCAACCATGGAAGAACTAATTGTCACTATTAGTCAACAAAAACAAATGAAATGAAATGGGATGTATTTATAGGTGATTAGGGGATGGTTAGAGGAAGCTTCCTCCTCTCCTTCCTTTCTTCTTAATTGCGCCATTAAGTCCTTTCTTCTTAATCTTTTTGTTAATCTTGGACTTTGATGACTTTTGGCCCGGGATTTCTTTGGACTCGTCTTTTAGTTCTTCGATAAATTAGACTTGAGTTTCTCGGCTTTTGATAAACTTCCGTCTTTTGACTTTTTCTTCGATAAATCTTCAGAATTGGTCTTGGACTTCCGTTCTTTTTGCACTCTTGACTTCTTGACTTCGTCTTTCATCTTTTTCTTCAATAAAAGTCCGTAAATGCCCGTGAATTCCCGTGTTTTCTCCACTTTTCACCTTTTCGTCCTAAATCACAACAAAAACACAAACCACACATAATTCCGACATAAAAGACATAAAATACACGTTTTGGTCCGATTATTATTGTAATTAAGTGGTAGAAAAGATGTGTGTTTACACACATATCAGCTTTTCATATCATTGTCATATATCCGCACACTGAGCGTATTTCTCAGCCGTATTTTCTTTCCATGTCCCCATACGGCAGGTACTAAAGGGCAAAGCTAGGTGTTAGCCTCAATATATTGAGTCAAACAATAATGTTCGGTCATAGGTTTATATTGTAACATTTATTAGAACGTTGTAGTAGTTAGGTAAAATAGTCGTGACATTACGGGCTTGATGGCTAGCTTAAAAGGCCTCTTTCAAGGTACTAAGCATTTTATTCAAGCCCGGCCCAATCAAACATATAGCCCATTATGTCACATGTAGGCTAGGCTATAAATACCCTTCCTAGCATGTTAGGAAGGGTGTTGTGTTGATTGTCATTTTTCTTAATCTAATCTTCCCATAGTTCCACACACTTCTCTCTACTTTCTCTCACTACTTTCTCTCTCTAGAATTCATCTTTTATCTACCTTTCTTCTTTCTTTATTCGTGTAGAATCATTATATTATAGGGACAACAATTGGTATCAATCGCCATGGGGTAGTTTTTGTGATTCGTTGTTGCTATACTATTTGGTTCGTGTGATTTTCTCCTAAAATCATCTCGAATCGTGTTTCTTATGTTTTTTCGTGTTCTAAATCGTCTATAGATCATCTACACACTTGTGGTAAGATTTTGGTTACTTTGGTTTGGATTCATATACGGAATCATTGTGAAAATCTTAACTTGCTTTCTTAAAGGTTCGTACTTGCTTATTGATATGAGTGTAATTACTCATATCATTTGTATCTTATAACAATGAAATTATGCATGAAATGTATCAAAAATGCCTTGTGTATGTGTATTTCTTGTTTGAATGTGTGTAGGTACCAAGTTCACGAAAATCGGCAAAATCGGCACGAGATTGAAGAAAAAGATTGAAGAAGTCAAGATTCGAGCTCGACTTTAACGGATTTCATCAATTGTCAAGTTTATGGGCCTAGTGGGACCCACATTAGCTTAATGGGCTTGAAGGCCCATTTATGGTGTAAAGTTCATTTGATAAAATCGTTTTAAAAGACATATGGCCCAATGTGCTAAGTTAAATCGGATGGGAAGAAAAATAAGGGCCCAAGCCCAAGGAACAAGCGAAGTAAATAAGGTTTATGGGCTTTTAGGGTATTGGTTTCAGTTAAACGTTTATAAACTCATTACTTCCATTCACTTTTTCAATAAACAAATAAAAATCCCTCACACATACGTTTCATTCATTCATTTACTCCACTCACGTTTTTCACACGTCACACACACAATTAATAAATAAATCGTATCACCCACCCATTTACACCACATACATTTACACCACACGTTTTCTTTCATTCCCACTTTCACACATTAAATTAATCAGTCGATACAACCTATGTAACCTTCTCCTTCATCCCTAAAACTAAAAACCAGTAACTTTTAAGTTACTGTTCCACAAACCCTAGATAATAAATTGGCCATTTAATTTGGGCTTTTGCTATACACGTTTAATTCAAGCGTGTAGCTAAATAATTCCCCCAAGGATTCGGAAGAGAGAAGTGGTAGAAAAGAGCTACGTGGAAATTTCTAAGTGGAAGAAACACCTCATCTCCTGAATCAACCAATCAGAAGGCTAAAAAGAAACACAACTAGCACACACGGATGCCACGTTGGCAATCCGTGTGCTAGTTGCGTTTTCTCAACCATCTGATGATAACAACCAAGAGAGAGAGATGATCCAAGAGCTGAAAAGAAGAAGGGATATTCCCTTGGAGATTCGAATATTCCTCCTCAGCAGCCTTGGGATGGCTATAAAAACCCCCAAAAATACTTGTACTTTGATCCTTCTTTTAGCTTAGTGTTATAATGAAAAAATAGTGGTAGGATTGTTTTTCTTTTAACAGTATTGTAATAATTTCAAGTTTATTAAATAAAAGTTAAAGTTTAGTCTCTTTAATCTCGTTTTACTGTTTAATATAATTGAAACATGATCTAGATTATAATTTTATTCTACTATTCAGTTCGTTATAATTAAAAAGGTTGCTCATATAAGCTTTTCCATAGCTTATTTGAGTGATTAAAGCTGAAATTAAGGAACAAGCTTATCTAATTGATAAGTTTATTAAATAATATAAATAAGGTGTCCGATTCATGAATATTGGTGTTGGTTCGGTTCACAAAAAATGGTGGATGATGGTGGTTTCGATTCCGGTTCATTAGGTTGCTCAGCGCAATCCTACTGCTCAAAGGTTATCGACAAAAGGTTCGATTCAAATTTATTTTCATGTTCAATTTTAGCTTAATATTGAGTTGATTTATATGTTTGGGTGATTTTATCTAATTTAGGTTTTGATTGCTTTAAGTAACTATTTTGTAGTTGAGGTTTATGTGATTGTTACTGTTTTAGATTTGCATATTTATAAGGTTGTATTGTTTGCAGTTTAATGACTGTTTATTTTTGTTAAAACTTACTGAATGTATAATTTGATTAAGTAGTTTGTTTGGCCTTTTGTTTGGATGATGTACAAGTTTGAATAATCTGCTAGATTGGTTAAGGATATAGACTTGATCTGGTACTTGCTTGCTACAGATTTGATTAGTCTAAATTTAACTTTTAGATTGAGCTACTTAGCAGCTTACGTGAGATCTGCTTTGCTGATGTGAACTTTGTTTTGCCGAATATTGCTTATAAGTCATACTGATTTGATGAAATTGGTTAAATTTAACATTGCTGAAATGATCATTTTGATAGTTTAAATTCGTTGAGTAGTTTAAACTGAATTGTGATATAATACTTTCTGAATAGTTTGAATCTGGATGAATGAGTTTATCTGATGTTTAAAAAACTGTTGGGTACTTTTGATCTATTCTGTTTGTATTTCACTTGGTTTTGGGAATTACTTTAACGGCTTTATCAGATTTGGTTAATTTAGGCTGCTGATATGTTTAATATGATAATGTTTAATTCGTGATTTTCTGTTGCTTATATTATCTGTTTACATATTTGATTTGCTGGCATTCTACTTTAACAGATTCATTTTATCTGTTAAAATTCAAGCTGATTCCTATCAGTTTATACAAAATAAGCGTTACATTAGTCACCTCCTGTGACTCTGTTGATTTATTTGTCAAAAAGGAATAATAACCAAAAAAAATGTCTTAGGAGGGTCTCGACCTCGAGACCTCTCGTCTGATTACCCAGCATGTTAGCCAACTGAGCTACATGCTTATTTGATTAAATTCTCAGCTAGTTGCTTAATATAGTGTAGTCGAATTTGGCAGGTTTTATTTAGTAACTTTTAATTTACTTTAATTCCGTTTTTAAATAAACTTTTAATTAATGTTTTTATTAAAGTATATTTTAGTTAAATAATAATAAAATAAAATTAATATAAAAAATGTTTTTATTAATTTAAAAAGTTTAAATAATTAGATTTTTATAATTGTAGAATTTAAATAAAAATAGCTTTTAAATAGATTTGTTTTAAGTAATTTTTATAAAGTAAATTAGTTTAAATAGTTTAATTAGATTTCTAATAATAGATTAAAAGTTATTTTTATTAAATAGATTAATTTTCTTATAGATTATAAAATAGTTTATTTTTTTTTAAATATTTTTAATGTTAAGTAATTGTTTGTAGATTTTAAATAATAGCGGGTTTAACGATTCATGCACTTTAGGTTAATTTTAAATAGTTTAAAATTGGTAGAATTAATTTCTAGTTTAAAAACCAAAATCCAATTCAAATCAATTGTCCAAATCAAAGCAAAACGTCTCAAATTCATAAGATCTTCGTGTACAACGAACTTGATTCACTAACGTGTTTAATTGAATTCGTCATTGGTAATATTAGTCTATTACTTTTTCCTAAAGGTAATTTTCTAATTTACCCTATAACGTATCTCAAATTATCACATATACTATCAACGACACATCACTTATCCATCGTAATTATTTGGGGTTTACACATTACAATCGTGTATTCCGATCGTAAAATCCCTCGGGGTTTCTACATTGCGATCGTGGATTGCGATCAGACTTGCGATCGTGGATTGCGATCAGACTTGCGATCGTGGATTGCCATCAGACTTGCGATCTAGACTTGTGATCAGACTTGCGATCTAGACTTGCGATCAGACTTGCGATCTAGACTTGTGATCAGACTTGCGATCTGGACTTGCGATCAGACTTGCAATCTAGAATTGCGATCAGACTTGCGATCTAGACTTGCGATCAGACTTGCGATCAGACTTGCGATCAGACTTGCGATCTAGACTTGCGACTAGACTTATGATCCAGACTTGCGATCTAGACATTGCGATAAGACTTCCATCACGCATTGCGATAGGTTTGGACATAGCGACTATTGAAGGTTTTCTTAAAAAATTCTAAAAATTCACTTAAAAATTTTCGAATCGTGTGTTTTTTGGTTTTTTGAGAATTTTTTGGTTTTTCGAGAACATATTGTTAAGGGATTTCAACACTTTTTCTCCTCAACAACAATCACTATAACAACTACTTAAGATCCATATTCATTTCAAAATTCAAAGCTTATCAAGATGGATTATACTACAGAGTATCGTGTAACAAACAACAACATCATGGTGGCGGGTAATAAAGAGAGACCACCAATGCTTGTGACTGGTAGATATGCACAATGGTAATCACGATTCCTTCGATATCTTGACACTAAACCCAATGGTTATGTTCTTCGACGTTGCATAAAAGAAGGACCCTATACTCTCTCTACAATAACCATTCTTGTAATTCCAGCAACCGACTCGACGACTAGTTCCGATGAGCAAACAATTGAGGAAACATATGAGAACACTTCGAAAGAGAAACGTGTTTGGATTGATGCAGATAAAGAAGCAATCTATTTGATTCTTAGTGGGATTGGGGATGACATTTACTCAAGGTTGATGCATGCTCTACTGCAAAAGAAATGTGGTTTGCCATTAAACGCTTGCAACAAGGAGAATCACTTAACAAGCAAGATGTCAAAACAAACATGTTCTGGAACTTTGGCAAGTTTACTTCATTGGATGGGGAATCAATTGATTATTACTACTCAAGGTTCTACAATATGATGAATGACATGACAAGAAACAATTTGCAAGTCTCCACCATGCAAGTCAATGTGCAATTTCTACAACAACTTCAACCAGAGTGGACACGGTTCGTAACTTTGGTAAAAACAACAGAGTAGGTTAGACGAGGTCAACTATCACACGCTCTTTGACATTTTGAAACAATTTCAAAATGAGGCGAATGAACTTCGAGCTGAAAGGATAGCAAAGACTGCTAATCCACTTGCTTTGTTGTCTACCACTGAACAAGTCAAAGATCGTCGCTCTCGTGCTCCAAAGTCATACTCCACTACATCCTCCTCACCAAGATACTCCACTAAATCCTCTTCACCAAGATACTCCACTCATCTAAGTATTCAGCTCCAACAAGATCACGAGACAAAGAACCAAGAGCACCATCACCATCACCTGAGCTATCATCTGAAGAGGACAGTGATGAAGAACTAGCTCAGAAGGATAGGGAGATGAAACAACAAATTGCTTTCATTATGAAGACCTACAAGAAAATCTTCAAACCTACCAACAACAATTTTCGAACATCATCAAATACAAGGAACCAATATGTTGAGAGTCCTTGAAGGTATGACACACGTCAACATGATGAAAATCCTCCTAGGTATGATCGACGTAATCCAACACATGTTGAGGGTTCTGCACGGTATGATCGACAAACTACTAAGTATGATACTCAAAGGATTGCTATTGTTGCTGGGAATAGGGAAACTGTTGGTACTCAAGTGGTTCAGCAAAGTGGGATTCAATGCTTTAATTGTCAAGGTTATGGGCATATGGCAAAGGAATGTAGAAAGCCGAAACGAGTTAGGGATTTTGGTTATCATAAGGAAAAGATGCTACTTTGCAAGAAGATGGAAGTTGGGTTTAAATTGTCGGCTGAGGAAGGAGCCATGCTTGATGACGCTGATGATGAAGCTTCTGATCAAGAACTTGAAGCACATTACTCGTACATGGCAAAGTTTGAAGAAGTTCTCAACGTCACTGAAGATGGCAATGGTCCTATCTTTGATACTGAGCCAATCGATAAGGTACACACTAAAGAGGAATATAATATGTTTGGTAATACTCATGAACATTGTGAGCTACCTAAAGCCATTAATGACACATGTATGATGGAAACGGTTGATAGCGATACCACACCCGATTCATCAGACATGTGCAATAATGAGTCTGAGGATGATCAACATGCAAACGAGTATGATGATGATGAGGAGCGTATTACGATTTCTAACCTAATTGCTTCTTTACAAAAAGATGTCAAAGAAACTAGAAAGAGTCAAAAGCAATTAAAGAAGGCAAACACTACGCTCACTCAAAATTTTGAAGAATACAAAGATGCTCTATCAAATCTAGTGAGACCATTGATAGCTATAGAGCTCAGATTCTTCAAAAGACCAATGAGATTGAGGGGTACAAAGGGTGTTTAATTAACGTCAAAAAGGACGATTATCAACAGAAATATAACGAAACTCTTAAGCTTCTAAAACAAGAGAAACGTAAATATAACACCTCTTTGAGTAATGAACGTCGCAAAATGTATCTTGCTACCACGAAATTCAATGAGCTAACTCAAGTAAATGGTTTTCTTCAAGAGGATAAAACTAAACTTGTTAATGAAAAGAAAGCAGTGGTTGAAAAGTTGGAAAAGGATTTCAAAACTAAACAAGCGAAAGATATCGACAAAATGGTGGAACTTGAAACTCAAATTGATTTTTACAAGAAAATTGTTTACAAAACTAATCAATCTATTCAAACTATGAGAATGTTGGCACCTCGTTCGTTTTTAAGGATCGACCTAGTTTTGCTAATCCTAAGTACCTTGAGCAAGCTCAATTTGAGAATCAGCACTTATATCTTGATGAGTCCCAATGGACCGATCTTGATTGCCTTGTTGTTAGGCCCGATAGTGAAGAGACAAATGATTTGGAAGAAGAGAGTAGACCAAAAGTTAATAAAGAATTTGTTAAACCATATAATTATGCTTATGAAAACAGTCTTTTATGGTCTTTTCAAACCGCAAACACAGAAAACTCGTGGGCAAATATTTTTCGAATGTGAACAAATAAGAATTAAATTGAGACAAGCTTTTGCCACTAAGAAAACTAATGTTTCAAAATTTATTGAGTACTTTCCATATAAAGCTTCTGTAAGCAAGAGTAAGCAAGCACTTAGTATTCTCAAGAGTACCATTGAAAATTTCAAAAAAGTTGTTGATGATGACTGGAAAAAACGTGAACTTTCGAAAGGAAACAAAGAAATTTCTCACGATATAACTGTGCTTGTGAAAAGTATTTTGATTTCGCTTGCGGAAAGAACCAAAACATATTTTGGAATTTGAAACATTAGTTAAGCAAGAAATGTTTGATGATTTGAAATATGTGGAATCTCTTGACAAGAAGTGAACGACCATCAACCTGAAAGAGACGAGTTTTCTACAACATATGATCTACTCTTACACGAATGTCTCTCAAAAGATATTATGTGTGTTTATGTTACATCTTATGCTGATATTGATGAATTCTGATGTTTCATGCAAATATCTTGATCAAGTCAAACAGTGTGAACGTCTTGAAACTGAGCTTTCGAATAAAGTTGACCAAAAAGAGTTTTCGTTACTTCAACATAGATATGATTATCTTCAAAAACATTGTCATTCACTTGAACTTGCTTTGCAAAAGAAAGTTAGAAATTTTTCAAATGATACACCTTTGGAAGTAAAGTTATCTGAGTCATGTCGATTACTAAACGAAAAAAGTCTTGATATTTCGGATTTGAAAGCTCAGTTACAAGAAAAAGACATAGCAATCGCAGAGTTGAAGAAACTCGTTACTAAGATGGGTGGGAATGTTGTGGAACCTAGCATTAGGAAACCTGTTGTTAGACAACCCAATGCCTCTAAAGTGAATAGACCCTCTATCTTGGGAAAACCATCTGCTTTCTCAAATTTCTCGTTTGCAAAACCTGTGTTTGCCCCCAAGATAGTTGGAAAGGAAAGGTTACCACAGAATCAACCCATAAGGAATACTCAAGCACCAAGTGTTAAGCACAATAATGTGATTAAACCAGGGATGTATAGAATGACCACTAAACCTACAAACAAAATTAGTCACTCGCCTCATACTTCTAGAAACACTAATACTCGTGTGTCTTCTACTACAGGAGTAGTCTCCACTGCTAGTGTTATTCGGCCTCAGCTTAAGCTCACCCAAGTGAATGATAAGGTCTAGAAACACAAGAGTCAAGGGAAGATGAAGGAAGTATAAGCACACCCTAGGAATTTGAATGTTTTTAAGAATAAAAAGTCTATAATCGCGTGTAATGACGACTTGAATGCCTTGAATGATTTGAATACTTTGAATGTCAAATTTGTTTGTGTTCAAATGTGGAAAACGTGCTAATGCTAATCATTCTATGTGTGTTATGAATAATGTCAAAGGCGTAGATACTAGAACTAAGATGCAAGTTGCGATGCCTATTAGTGTTAGTAAACCCAAACGCAAAGTAAACCATTCTGGTGCAACCCCCACTAAGAAAAGTAATGCATCAGACTCCACCACTAAGAACCCTGGAAGCAGAATTACGGAATTATATGAGTCTGCTAGCAAGTCTTGGAAATGGTGGTTTGCTAATCAATGTCCTCCAGGATATAAATGGATGCCTAAAGTTAGGACAGAAAATGTGACAACGAGTGTTAGTATGCCTTTAAAGTTGATAAGGACATTAATAATTCTGAAATTACAACTAACGTGGTATCCAATTTAGCAAATGCTCCACCGTGTTCTAATTCTTCTGCAGGTGATACAAATAATTCTCTTCATACTAGACTCCGGATGCACGAAGCACATGACGGGGAATCTCAAGCTTCTAATTAACTTCGTGGAGAAGTTCCTGGGTACGGTCCGATTCGGAAATGATCAATTTACACCGATCCTAAGATATGAAGATTTGGTTCAAGGGAATATCACGACAAAAAGGGTATACTACGTCGAAGGGATCAATCACAATCTTTTCTCGGTTGGTCAATTCTGTGATGCAGATTTGGAGGTTGCTTTCAGAAAGAAGACATGTTTTGTTCGTGATTATGATGGGAATAATTTACTCACCGGTTCACGGAGTACTGATCTTTACACAATTTCACTACAAGACACAACTTCATCAACTCCAATTTGCTTCATGGCTAAAGCTTCAACGACTCAGGCATGGTTATGGCATCAACGTCTATCTCATCTCAACTTTGATACCGTCAACTTGCTTTCCAAGAAAGATATTGTGAGAGGCCTTCCAAGCTTGAAATTCATCAAAGATCATCTTTGTTCTTCTTGTGAGCTTTGTAAAGCTAAACGAAGTAGCTCTAAGACAAATACTATACCAACCTCTAAAGGACGGTTAGATCTTCTTCATATAGATTTGTATGGTCCCATGCGTGTTCAAAGTATCAATGGGAAGAAATATGTTATGGTAATTGTCGATGATTACTCAAGGTATACATAGACTCACTTCTTGAGGTCCAATGATGAAACACTAAAGTTCTCATCACCTTCCTTGAAATGATACAACGTGGTCTTCAAGCTCAATGCTTCTATTTTGATAAAGTACCTATGTACTGTGACTCAAAGCCCGCCATAGCCATCTCCTGCAATCCGATACAACAATCCCACACGAAGCACATTGATGTCAGATATCACTTCATTAAGGAACATGAAAGGGGTATTGTTGAACTATACTTTGTTGGAACTGATTATCAATTAACTGACTTGTTTACAAAAGCTCTTTCGAAAGAGAGGTTTGCGTATCTAGTTGGGCAAATTTGTATGAGATGTTTGACTCTAGCAGAACTGGAGATTCTGGCAAAGAAGCCTGCTTGATTCATCTATCAAACATCTACATGTAAATATTAATGAAAAAGCAAAACACAAAATTAAAAATCTATGAAAATCCAGAAATATTCTTCTTGACATGTCTTTCAGTATCGATAATATGGACGTACCTAGAAATGTCGCTCAATAACGACACGAGTGTGTACATAAAGCTCGAATGAAAGTTGTAAATATTTTTTCAAAACATGTCATTTCTACTTTTAATAAAGGAAAATGTCTATGTTGGACAATTTTTCCAACAACGGGTAGAGCAATCTATCTTAGGTTGAGCTTGTCACAAAACGTTCAACGTTTTGAGGTCAACACAATAGCTTGTAATCACTTTCAGATTGCAACCCGGATCTATATTCACGGGGGAGTGTACGATGTACTGCACTTACCCTCAGCAAAAGAAGTTAAATCTTCTTACACTTGAGTGGATTTGTTAAGACGTTCAAAGTCTATGAACTCAAGTTTATGCTTTAGAAAAACTTTTTTCGCCAAAAAGAAATAGAGTTTTTCAAAAAGCGTTGAACACAATTTTTTCAAGAATTTTTCAATGATTATTCAAAATATTTCAACAATTGGGTGTTCAACAACTCCTATCCTCAAAAGTTTAATGTGGATCATATCCTCACAATGACAATTCAATTAGATCAATTTTTGAGGGGGAGCTTTCCAAAATCAAAGTTTTTAATGTTGTTGGATATGTTATGTCAAAACAATTTTATGTATCCAACACATTGTGTGTAAGTATCCATTGGTATTATTCACATAAAAAGCTTTGATGTTCGTGAGCACATTCTTCAATGACAATCTTTTATGTGTTAATGAACATGTAGTGTGCGAGTACAATTTTTTCAAGAGTTTTTCAATGATTATTCAAAATCTTTCAAAAATTGTGTGCTCGACACTACATAAATGTTCCAATAATTCATGTTAAGTAAGACACCCTTTTTCTCCCGAAAGTTTTCAAGACTATTTTTCACAATATATTTTAATCAAATTTGGTATCTCTAATATCAAACGATTTTATATATTAGAGATAGGGGGATAAAATGTGATTAAAATGTGATCTAAAGACTCAAGCACTCATGGTTACGATCAAATACCCACAACATCTTTAATTCACGACGTTATTGGTGTCAAAAGGGTGGTTAGGTTTAAGTCCTATGATCCAACCAGAACTGGAGGGATCTTCCCAGGGACAATCCAATAGATTATTAGAAGTACTTAGGAAAGATGGAGTAGAATGTAAACGTAGATGAATGCCGACTAAGTACTAATGATAGCACTGGAACAATCACAACAAGGTGCTATTAATGATGTCTTGGTAAACATTGAAGGGGTTGAAGAATGAAAAAGAAATGTAAGGATAAAGGGTATAAAGAAATTAGCCCTCCATACAACTTAGGTAGAAACCGGGTCAACACATCATGAAGACAACGCATCATGGACCCAGTGATGTAATGCACAACTCCTCCCAGCTGACTCAGGCTTCTCTCAAAAGAAGTTTGTTTAATTGTCACGGAGATCAACACGACTTCTATTAACTCTCTCACTCCAAGAAGTTTGTTTAATTGTCACGGAGATCAACACGACTTCTATTAACTTTCTCACTCCAAGATAGTTGATATTGAATAGGTGGCATCTGCTCCAGCCTCCGACCACTAAAAGTGAAAAAATCGAGTCTAGAGCCAAGAGATCAATCAAATCTCGTTAGGACCCACAGATGACGATCAAGAGAGTCCTACGCTATATCCTTGCGATATTGTTAGAACACTCAGAGTGATACTACTTAGTATTCACAATGATGAGTGGAAATCCTTCCAGTTTTAACATCAAACAGCACTGCGGTAGGTCATGTGTAAGATTCTTTTAGAATCGAACATGTGTAAACTGAAAAGCAACAGTGGTTTGATTCTGAATTGACTCAAACTCGTTTCAGGTTTCTACGCAATATCTTTATGGTCTTGCCAGAACATTCAGAGTGATATTCATTAATATTTACAGTGATGAATGGAAATCCTTCTAGCGTCAACATCAAACAGCGCTACGGTAAACTTGCGAGGTTCTTATGAATCAAGCTTGTGTCAACTGGAAAGCAACAATGGTAAGATTCTTAATGAATCAAACTTGTTCCGGGAATTTGAATTGACGACTTTAATTAAGCGGATATCTATCCAATTGATTCACTCTTTATGTTCGCAGTCTTGCTTTGAGACGGTCGAGTAAAGAGAACGGCTAGTACAGCCGCGAAACCCTGTCAAGGAGGTTCTTAATTGAATCTACCTAATCATAGGTACGATATTTAATATCGTCTAACGGTCTTCACCAATCGGAGGTAAAACGCTACCGATTTAGGACGAATGTCAAAGCCATTCAGTCTGTGTCTATGTTTTATCTTAAGAAGGTGGCGTTACGGTGTACTCAGCAAAGTCAAAGATTCAAAACCACATACTCATGTCCAAAGACATTCAACAATCAAGAAAGCTAAAGACTTCCGTAAATCTGATGATCAAAATTTTCCTTAACAGTTAATGTAGAGGAATGACCTCTATTCAAAGGAGATTGTTAGTAAGCTTTCAAGATAGTGCAAAGTATGAGCATGTGGATGAAGACACAAGATCGCAAGATGGCAAAGACAAGTCAAGAATGATTTGAAGATCTCAAGATAAAAGACAAAGTCGAAAGACAATGACAAAGGCTCAAAGATCACAGCATGAAGGAACAAGACGATATTACACATTCAAGACTCATTTATGACGAAATTTGTAATCTCCATAGATCTACAAACATCGAAGAGGAATGACCTAACATTGGGGGTGATTGTTAGCCTCAAAATATTGAGTCAAACAAGAATGTTCAGTCATAGGTTTATATTGTAACATTTATTAGAACATTGTAATAATTAGGTAAAATAGTCGTGACATTACGGGCTTGATGGCTAGCTTAAAAGGCCTCTTTTAAGGTACTAAGCATTTTATTCAAGCCTGGCCCAATTAAACATATAGCCCATTATGCCCCATGTAGGCTAGGCTATAAATACCCTTCCTAGCATGTTAAGAAGGGTGTTGTGTTGATTGTCATTTTTCTTAATCTAATCTTCCCATAGTTTCACACACTTCTCTCTACTTTCTCTCACTACTTTCTCTCTCTAGAATTCATCTTTTATCTACCTTTCTTCCTTCTTTATTCGTGTAGAATCATCATATTATAGGGACAACACTAGGACATCAAGAGTACGTGCATTTGGATGGAGGCTCCTTTGTCTTCATTTCTTTTAATGCATTTATATACTTCTGCTTTGCTGGACATTGTTTGGTCCTTATTTCTACATTCTTTACTTATGCATTGTGTGTGGAGCTTATGTTTGGAACCGATGTTTGTTTCCGATTTTCTTTATGGTCATTAATGTTTTAGACATTTACCTTGCATGCTTTGATGACACGCCATAATTACTAAGTAACGGTCCACTTATCCAAGTGGGGTGTTATGAAACTACAAAGTGTTGTAATTGTGTGTATGAGTCTTGTGAGTTCTCACTTAACTAGAAAGTGATGTGTGTGAAGATTGGTTTTAGCTTTGGATTAGGACTCGACATCTATCCTTCTGTCAGAAAAAAGATGCACGACGAAGATTGATTCTAGCTTTGGATTAGGACTCGACATCTAACCTTGTGTCGGAAAAGAAGATGGGCGACGAAGATTGTAACTAGCTTAGGATTAGAACTCGACATTTAGCTTAGTGTTAGAAAACATTGTAAGCAACGTTGTAAGGTTTTCTTCGACAAGAAGAGAGCTTGTGGATATAGTGGAAATCTCGAGTAAGGTGTACTCGAGGAGTAGAGTAGGAACGAAGAAAGAGCTTCGTTGCCGAACCACTATAAATCTTGGTGTCCTTCCTTAGGTTGTCTTTTTTACTTACTTATCTTTACACTCATGCATTGCACTATCATAATCACTAGATATAGCAAATGTTTTGAACTCTTGGAAAATGGTTTAACTATTATAAAACAAGTTTTCATATGGTCAATTCTAATGACGAAAATAATTTTAATTGGGACTCAATTAGAGAAACTATTCACCCCTCCCCCTTTCTAGTTTCTATACAATCAAGTAACAAAATCACAACAATATATTAGTACTAGTCATTAATCAAATCACATAAAATGAAAAGTATACATAAATAGTTACAAATAAACAATCAAAATGTGTAAACATAAACAATAATTTGTACAAAAATTGATACAAAATATGCGAGATCCAGGGTTTTATTATATCTTTGGTAATTTACAATCTCTGCATGGCGATGGGGTGCGACGATGGTGGTGCAACTGGAGTGTGACGGCGGTGGTGCAACGACGATGATGGAGCACGTTGTGTTTCAGATGTGCGTGTGTGTTTTTTTGGTAAGTGGTGGTGGATTTGAATAATCTCGTTAGAGAGCTAGGAGTCATCACTTGGAGTGACTCCCATTTTGGGTGCCACGTCATCAAAACTCACTCACTCACTCAAATGAAAAAAAGTGGGGAGCCATCACTCCAAGTGATGGGTATATGTGGGACCCACTTTTTTTATTTCTTACATTTTCAAATTAAACTAATTCATTTCATAATTAAAAATAAATATTACAATCCTAAAAAAATAGAAAAATACAACTTCGAATAAAAAAACGAAAAAAATACGAATTAAAAAAATTACGAAAAAAACTACTAGTCGGAGGAGTCTTCGGAATCTTCAACGTCGCGGTATTGATTGGTATTCGGCATTTTTGCGCGTAGATGAGCCTTGATTTCTTCTTTTTTAATCGTCTTCTTTTTTTTCTAAATAATCGTCTTTTTGCTTTTGTAGAAAAGCTTGATCTTCGGGAGTCATCGGACCTTGGGTAGAAAATCCGGGGAATTGCGAATTGGATGTAGATCCGTCACCGACACCCATGTTGGATTGAAGGAGGTGGGTGTATCCGAACCAAGGATTTTCGCCGGCCATTTTTTTGTTTGTGATTGAATTAGAGAATGATTTGAATGTATAGAATTGAAAAATGATTAATGTTCTGTGTAAAAAATGATATAGGAAATGGAGTATATATAGAGTTTAAAACTGAATTTTTTTTATATATAACAAAACTAGCCGTTACCTACTTTTCAATTTTTTTTTAAAATATAGCCGTTGGCAATTAAAACAAATTTTTTTTTCAAATAAAACGGCTAGTAGCCGTTAGTTTTTTAAAAAATTTTGGAATTTTTTTTTTAAAAAAATGACACTCACGCAACACCCCGCGCCGCGGGTTTTCTCTTTCGCCGGAGTGATCACGCCATCCGCGCTGCGGAAATGGGCCACCGCGGCGCGATGACTCCCAGGGCTCTTAGTGTGTAAATGGAAAATTACTAAAATACTTATATGTATCTGAACCACGTAATTAGTTTAAAAATGAACGGTTCACATTGTATCGTTTGTACTTTTTTGAAAGATTATTCTACATAGAACTTTTGTCATTGTTTAACTGTTACAAAAAATACGTTGATAGTGTATAAGTTAAGTTAAGAAAACGAAAAAAGGGGCATTTACATATATGTCCTTATAAAACTTTAAAATTACGTTAATATCCTTTAAAAATTATAATTACTTCAATATCCTTCTAAAACTTAAAACTCTCAAATTTATCAAAAAACATATTTATATCATATTTAAATACATTTAATATTAAAAACTATTATGTAAATTTGATAACATACGTTGTATAACATTTTTACCCTCATCTTAGTACATTTAAAAATATTATGTCAAGCAGTCCAATCAGTTATTCTTGATTCACACACTGAATGGTTTGAACAACAGGTAAAGGTAAAAGTTAACAAGAGATGATTTATTTTCAACAAATTATAATTTTATACTGTATTAATTTTTTATTTCACTCACTTAATTCTTCATGATTTGTATTTTATAATCAATGACAGACACAAATTGACGTCATATATACATGTCAACTGGGTTGCAATCTTTCGCTGAGTGGAACTCTTGGTTTAACGGAATCCGACTGTTGAACAAACCTAAAAAACTGTTGGAAGGAGTTTTTTTAATTGCCTGGTGGTTTATATGGTCTTTTCGGAATAAGGTGATTCATAGTGATTCGGCTCCAAAACGCTCCACGGCATTTGATGATATTGTTTCGATTTCTTATTTTTGGTGTGTTAAACGTTGTGCTAGTCCTAGTTCTATTTCTCAGGATATTTGGTTTCATAACCCATATTTAATTTTCTTGTAATGTTTCTAACAATTTGCTAGTTTTTAATAAAGTTACAGTTAAAAAAAAAAATCTCTTATATACTTGCATATTGCTAAAAGGGAATGATTCATTACACCACTACTAAAAATGTAGTGCGCTTTAATCGTTTCCAAAGGATTCTGATTCAAAACTATAATAAAACAATGAAATGTGTAAGTTATGAAAAAAGATGGGTAAATATGTAATATTACATGTTGGATACTATTTATATAATAATTTATAATATTAAATGCATTTAAAGATAATAAAAATCAGTTTTTGAATAAATTTGCCTATTTTTATGTTTTAAAAGGATATTAAAGTAATTTAAAAATATAGAAGGATATTCATGTAATTTTAAAATTTAGCAAGGATATTAGTGTAAATTTCCAAAAAAAAAAATTATTTTCAGAAATTATTAAACAAAATCTAAACTCGTTCTCTGACCGAGTCATAACTCACAACCACAAAAGTATAAAACCTCCTGACGGCACCATTTCCACAGATTCATTAATTCACACAACAAACAAACCATCGCGTGAAACGCAAGCGCTAATGAAGCCAATTAGGTTACCGGAACCACCAGGTAGTCCACCCAGAGGCGTACCTGACATATTCGAAGGCGGTGTTTACGGTGTCGTTAAACGAGCGGTTATTATCAGTAACGGTTTTCCTGCTTCTGAGAATCAGAGTATCGGGCTAGTTCGCGCGCTTGGATTGTCCGAAAAGCAAACTTTATATGTGAGTTTTAATAGTTTTTATTTCATTTTATGTATGAAATTGAATTTAATGTGTTTTATTTTAGAATTTAGGTCTAGTTGTGATGATTAAGTTAATCCGCAGTTGATAACCTATGCTACTTAATTGTTTAGGTTTTTAATAGTAATTTATAGGTTTAGGATTATACAGAATTTAGGGTTTCATTGTTAGCACTATCCGCTTTGTTTATTTAGAAAACTATCAACAAATGATTTAGTGTTTAACTTTACAAGAGGTCTAGGGTTTGAACGGGGATGGCTAGGGAATGGGTTGGAAACAGTTACGGGGATGCGTTAGTTGGCTGTGTACATCTGTGTGAAGAGGGAAACCACATCTGTTTTTTATTTACGTGACATAGAGAGAAGACACATATGTGAAGAAGCTCGGCTTCCACACCTTGACGGAGCCGCAGTGGTGACCACAGAGTGACGTTGGTGGATAGTATTCCAGTACGAGTTGAAGCGGATCCATTGAGGATGCTCTTATGGAAGGAACTTTATTTCTATGCTTAAAGGATGTAGACAATGATTGAAAATGAGCTACTTTGCTGTCTTTGTGGTTAAATTCTTCTATGCTGAAGAATTTTGGTAATGGCATGGATTTGTTGTTGATGGTTATTTAGTAAGTATCTAGGGTTATTGATGTCTTACGTTAGGTAGATCGTTAACTCATGTAGATTTTGCGTATGATACGATACTTTTTATGGATCAACGTGATTATGATTATATTGTTTTTAGTGCAATAATTTAGATATAGTTCCCTTTAAAGGTTGATTGTGGGTATCTCTGTGCTGATTACTTTGGTTGATGAACGAACATAGCATACGCGTATGCTGAGCATTTAACAGAACTGATAGCATTTGGCTTGTTTAACAGTTAGACATATATATCTGGCTGTTTATTGAGTATTGATTACTGAATCCGCATCTTGTAGTCTCTAGTGCTGTGTGTCGGTGTAATTCCATTTGGGTGCCATAGTACAATTACCTGAATACATGTGGTCATTCAGTTGGTGCTCATAATTAATGAAAATTTGTAGCATGTCATGCCGCTTTACCTTGTTAATGAGTTAATTCCAGATTGCTCACTTGGCTTATGGTCGGTAAAATATTCACACCTAGCAAACATTAAGGGCATGTTTGGTAGAGAGAAATGAAGTGAGAGAAATGGAGTTGGGTTTATTTCTTTTGTTTGGTACGGAGAAATGAAAAAAGTGGAGAATTGAAGAGAAATTAGTGGAGAGTTGGATAGAGTTTGATAGTGTTATTTGTTAGAGTTTATTTCCATTGTCTTTTTAGAGAATTGAGAGAAATGGATTTTTTTTTGTAAATTTTTTTTTTTTAATATTTATTGTTTTCTTTGTAATCTTTTTCGCATAACTTTAACAAAAATAATTTTTATCTTAGATTTACGAAAATAAATTACTTGCAATATCTCGTGCTTATAAAGTTTAAAAAGTTATTTTTGGTGATATTACAATATTTTTATATTTATCTGTTTTTAAAAAAAAATAATTTAATTTTCGTGATTATTTTTAATTTTAATTCTCTGGCGTAACCAAATAGTGAAAATCAATAAATTTCTCAATGAGTCTCATTTCTCTGAGATTCAATTCTTTCGTTCATTTCTTATCTCTGAAATTCTCTCTACCAAACGTGCCCTAAGGTCCCACTTCTAAGGTAGATCAATAAGGTGAAGAAATGTAACATGGTAATAAGTGGAAGAATGCTTTCTTAATGCTCTATTTTACTTGTACATATGAGTGCAAGATAGGTATAGGTGATGTATGTTGATATCTGACTGGACCTTCAAAACACGTTTGTAAAAAAGGGGGTGTATAAGAATTGTTCAAGAGGAGAAACTCGTTATCGAGGAACTGCTCAGAAATGTATTTGTTTCATTTCGACAGTTTCAATACTACCAATGTAACCATATTTTTCACGTCTGCACATGTTAGCAGATCTGTCTTTCGTCCTTCTCTTTTGGTTTTGTTATATATATTTTTGTTCCACATGCTGTTGCATTAAGGTTCACATGTGCTCATTGTATTAGTTTCTATCTGCATTATGATTATACAGTTCTTGTTTGATAATTATATACTGTATCCATTATGTTTGTTCGATTATTAATATGTTGATTTGAACCAATCTGTCAATTTTTTATTTCCTTATTCACATTAGAGCTGCTTGCCCTTCAGATTTTGTCTAGTGTTACTGAATTCTGTTTTTGGGTTATTCTATTTAAGCCATTTTAAAGGACTACGGCAATGAATGTTATGCTTGGCTTTTACTTGAAGTGCGTTGTGTCAAATATTTAGTGCAGACTTACTGATGTGTATAAATAGGGAAACATAGCTATCGAATGGCGCAGAAGAAATGAATAATGTCTCAAGAAAATGTGGAAAATATGTATTGTGCTCTCTTTGGTAGCAGAATTATTGACTGAATCTAAGGCATCATCATTGTGCAAGTGTTAACTTCAACTATCTGAAAGTCAGTAACGACATGTGAAGGGGACAACGACAACAGACATATAAATTTTTTATGCCTAATGGCATAATTTGGATTAGAATTATTGTGTCGAAACTATAGGTTTTTGTGTTGTGTTTTTTTCTCGTGCTGTGATAACCTTACAATTGGAATATCAACAACTGTATTTTTAAGAGTATAACCAAAGATTGGTGTTACGTAGTTAAAGAAAAAAGGGCATGTCCAAGTAGCTTCTCTCATCTACAAGGTGGGGTTCCCTTTATCTCTGAATCACTTGACATACATATACCACTTCTTTTAACAAAGTAGCTTGGCCTCTTACTGATTCGGTGGTCTTCTTTATCTAAATGTTAGCAAGAATTGCCTCAGCTAAGCCAAATTTGTCCAACATTTGAAGTTAAATAATGTAATGATTTTTAGGAATGAGTACACTTGAGTGCACTCAACACCGACTGATCTATTGGAATCTATATCCTTCATTTGTAAAATCTATGGTGTTTTACAATTTACTGCTCATCAACATGTGCATTTGTGCATGTGCTTCAGAACTAATTCTTTCTGAAACTCAAGAATGAATAAGGGCTAGGTAGATTTGTTGATGAGCACTTGGTCTGGTCGATATTCTCGGTTCTTTGTAAAGAGATTAACTAGTTCACGATCATGTCATTCTCATGGTAACTTATGCAAGTGTGTTCAATTTCTAGGAATCTTTTGATTTTACTACTCAGAATCCTAGGCAGTAACATGATGTAATGTACCATCTTATTAAGGTGCGCCAGTATATAGGGAAAGAGTTAATATTTTTAGGTGCTAGGTACCCGTCTTCTCTATCCAAATTTTTTCATATTGTTTTCTATTAATGCATGCAGCGTGTTACAAGGCCAAGAGGAGGAATCAATGAGTGGATGCATTGGCTACCTGTTTCTGTCCATAAACAGATATATTACATTATCAGATTGATTTCACAAGTTCTATTTACAAATAGAGGGAGTAAAGTTCAATCGTTGACTGGAGAAAATGGTGGTGGTGTTGGCTTATCATCTATACTTGAAGCTGATGTGAGATCAATAGTAACAATGGCAAGGGGATCTGCTGAGAAGTAAGCCTTTTTCTTGAACTACAATTATATATACGTGTTTTGAATGTTTAATTTGAAATCTGTTAGTATTTGGAATCATTGTATATGCTTATACTGTTAAGTGGTCCAGTTGAGAATGATAGATATTATGTACTTGTCGCTTGGTTAACCTATTCTCAGTGGAACTTGGCTTAATTATAATCTAAAACTTCATGTACTCGTGCTTGGTTGCAGTGGCGAAACATGGTGGGGGCAATTTTTTTTTTCCTTTGGCACTAGCGACAAGACTCAGCAAAAAAAATGTAGGATCGAAATAAAAAATCGAGAATGATTACTTAGAGAAATATTTACACTAAAATTCTATTGTTTTGTATAGCCATGGGGGGCATCGCCACCCCATACATTGTGAGTGGATCCGCCCCTGCTTGGTTGTATGATGTACTAACCTATTCTCAGTGGGACTGGGCTTAACTGTAATCTAAAACTTCAAATACCTATCGTTAGAAGATAAGGCTTGGGGCATGTGGCTTATCATTCTAAACTTACAAAAACAGCATATTATGCTATTTGAGGATACCAAATTTATCCTTTTTTAATTTTGAAATATAGCCTTGATATCATTGACTGGTCATGGATTTCAGTGCGTAATACTCATATTTTTGCTTTTTAGTAAATTAATACCTGAAGTTTTTATGTTTTAAAAGATTTTTTTGGGTGAAAACCGTGAAGAATATACTAGCAGAACAACTTATAAGAGATACAAAGATTCAGTGAAGGGACATGCCCATGTTGCTTAATAACAGACAATGCAACATATACGGGGATAGGCTTAAAACCTGATGTTGTTTAATTGAATGAGCTAAATTTGGGATAGGCTGCGCATATCGAGGGCATCGTTAACTTTAATAACATATGGATAGGTTGGATGTTTTTAATTCGTAAGTTGAATAATATAGCATCTCTAGTATTCTTTGGTTCAAGGAACTTGATTTTGTATTTATCATTAAACTTTGTTTTTTGCTTCTTTCTTAGGGAAGGACCACTGTTGGTGGTTGCGTGTGGCAGAGACACTATCTCAATTGCAAGCTCTATAAGAAGACTAGCATCTGAAAATGTGTTTGTTGTTCAGGTAGCTTGACTGGGACATCATTTCTGGTAGTCTGTTACTAGTTTATCTCCTTTCCATGCCATATAGTTCAGTACAATG
Source organism: Glebionis coronaria (assembly GCA_025667525.1). NCBI lineage: Eukaryota > Viridiplantae > Streptophyta > Magnoliopsida > Asterales > Asteraceae > Glebionis > Glebionis coronaria. The sequence continues at coordinate 306,502,195 of CM046874.1, forward strand.
GACACTTGTGTAATTGTAATGAAACAATTGTTCTTTCTGAAGTTTGTGTCTCTTTTCAAGATTCCTCATCTGCTACTGAGGATTTTCATGTAGTTAAAAAGCAGATTTCTACTTCATGTAAAATGGTTATAATATCGAACGACGTGGAGTGATCCTTTTCTCATTTTTTAAAAACACTCTCAAACAATTTAAAATTAGTTTTTCTGATTGAAAAATAGCCAAGTACTATACTTAATTATGATTTACTTTGCTTATCTTGAAGACTCTTTGAAGTATACATACATACGAATCTCTTTCTCATCCTCGTGATAATTTGGTTTCAGATTCAACATCCACGATCACAGTTGAGCAGGTTTGACTTGGTGGTCACTCCCCAACACGATTATTATGCTCTGACCCCTCAAGCACAAGAACAGGTTCCTAAGTTTCTTCGCAAGTATATAACTCCTGATGAGCCTCCTAACAAGAACGTGGTATGCATTTAATCACTAATAGTGAATTATGTTAATGTTGTGCTGTTCTTAGCTGTGACCGCATGTGCTATCAGGTCCTTACAATGGGAGCTCTGCATCAAGTTGACTCTGCTGCACTTCGCAGTGCAGCTATTGCCTGGCATGATGAGTTTGCACCTTTACCAAAACCCCTAATTGTAGTTAATGTTGGGGGGCCAACAAGTAAGTATCTAGCAATTGTAGCTGTATCTAGTGAGTAATTTTGTGTTTGAGGATTGTCATGTATTTTGTATCTTATCGTGGAGTTATTATTACAGTATAATTTTTATTAGCATGGCCTCTAGTTTGACATACTAGTATGTATACAGATTCAAATAGCTGTAAATGTGTCTTATATACACTCGGCTCTTTGTAGGTCGTTGTAGATACGGTACAGACCTTGCAAAGCAGTTAACAACCTATTTGAATGGTGTTCTTGATAGCTGTGGGAGCGTAAGGATTTCATTCTCGAGGAGGACTCCAGATAAGGTACTATGCCGTTGTATGTCACCACAATTTAAGAAAAAAAGACAAGTGGGGAATGTGAGCTAAGCAATGCATTTAGGCTTACAGATCAATCTGTTTCCTGCAAATATTTTCAGATCAAATCTGTTTTCTGCAAATATTTTCTGTTTGCATAGGAATCTTTCATATCTTGTGGGACTCTTATGCGCTGTTTATCAACAGGTCGCAACTATTGTGCGGAAAGAACTCGGAGACATTCCAAAAGTCTATGTATGGGATGGTGAAGGTAATTTTAGTTAATTAATAATATGATTAATATCAATGAAAAAATCTCATGACAATTCAGATGAATCTGATTTGCTATGCTATTGTTCTTTTAAATAAAAGATTTTGTATTTTATCATTGTAGAACCAAATCCACACATGGGACATCTAGCTTGGGCAGATGCTTTCATCGTCACAGCAGATTCAGTAAGCATGTTGAGTGAAGCCTGCAGTACTGGGTAAGAATGAAACTGTAAACTGAACACAAGACTTAACCATTCACACTAGAGCTGAAAAAATGGGTGGGTTGGGTAAGGTCAAAAGGATTCGGGTTGGGTAAGGTCAAAAGGATTCGGGTTGGGCTGATGGATCAATTTCTTATGTTGTCCTTTTCTGTATTTAGTAACATTAGAAAAACTTTATTGTTAAACATTTAACAACCTGAATCTCATAATAAACTGATGGTTTTAAGAAATTGATAACACATTGGCTGACTTTTGACCAGTTTATTATTTGGCTTAGTTTTAAAATTGTGTCCGTTTGGATATTAAAAATAACCCAAATTGACCTGATTGTATGTTAAATTTTATTTTCTTTGAACTTGGTTGAAGCTAGATTTTTAGTTAATTAGCGCCACCTCTAATTCATACTTATATGTAATATTCTTCTTTTGCTCATTATCAGGAAACCTGTATATGTCGTTGGGGCAGAGCGATGTAAATGGAAATTTGGTGAATTTCATAAAAGCCTAAGAGAAAGAGGTCTAGTTCGACCTTTTACAGGTCTCGAGGATGTAAGTTTGCAGATACAATCAAATATTTTTATATATGCATTGATGCCCTCATATATGCATACATTGACAATATTCACCTTTTTACGTTGAATGATCGACTTTTTGAACCATTTTAGTTGACTTATAATTGCAAATAGCTAAAGAAAAAGCACTTTAGACTTTAGTTGAGTTATAACCCAATTTTCACATTTTTAAAACCTTGTAGATGTCGGAAAGCTGGAGTTACCCACCTCTAAATGACACCGCAGAGGCTGCAAATCGTGTACATGAAGCACTCGCTGAGCGAGGTTGGAGATTGCGGCCATAAGAGAATCATCAGTTATGCATCGTCACTACTCACTAGCCACCTTGTTCTGTTTTTGCTTAATCTGCAACATCTTGTTGGTATCGTATTGCCAAAGTGTGTTTAACATCGGTGCAGATATACCACAGACTGGTCAGGCTTTGCTATAAATCTGTCCAAAATTTTCTTTGCTTTTTCCCTTTCTCATGTTTTGGGGATCATACATATATAGTTTTGGTACAAATCAGGAGGTATACTTGTATTAACCAGCCTTTACAGCTTTACTTTGAAAGAAAAACCCCGAGGGGGATATTCATTTGTGTTCTTCGACCACACGTGTTGTGATTGGAAGTTAATAATAGATGGGCGTGTCTATAAACAATACGTTGTGTACACAAATCAATGCTATTTGCAGTTGAGATTGTGCGACCAGGGTCTGCAGCTGTTTCAGATTATTATTACTCCGTATCATTTAGGTGTCTATTAACATATAGTTTTACGTGTTTGGTTGTGTTGGATAGTATATACATTCGAATTATGGGTTTTGAGACTCGGATTTGGATTTACTTTCTTACTCTGAATAAGGGTCATACAGTTTCTTTATTTTGCATATATTGTTTGCTTACATTTGACTGTTTTGGTATGAACACATTGTGACATGTGCTATCCTGTGCTCGAGCCAAATATCATAAGTTGAAGCGATAACTTCACACCCATCTGGTAACAAGAAGAAATATAGCTCATCTGGATTCTGGTTTGACCCCACTGAGCCAGTTTAGTTAAACTGTCAAAGTGGACCATAATTGGGTCCATATATCTCAGGAAAAGGAGCATCAGTTTAACTAAAATCAATTTTGATCCTGTTCGTATTATGGATCAATCATGAATAGTATGCTGATTGGTCTAACTGGGTCCATATATCTCAGGAAAAGGAGCATTAGTTTGAGATTAACATTAGACGTTTAAAAGTTAGAAAAAATAATGAAGACAAAATTTCCTGTTTCGTGCTGATGCAAATCAAGTTTATGGTGATTCTGATGATTTGGCTAGGCAAATGTGCAAGAATTTTTTTATACTTTATCGCAAGTGTCCTTTTGAGTAGTTATGCTTTATATTGAACTAGGTTCGTTATGATTTGCATAATTAGTACGAGTAGTTTATTTGAAAACAGCTTCTAGTCTGTCTAGTGTCTATAACCAATTTATGATTTAAGTAATAAACACACCATCCTAACAATTAGAATGGCGTGAGGCAGTAAGCTAAAGGGGCGTAAGGTTAGAACTCATTTAGCAAATCGGATTTAGGTTGTTTGCGATTGCAGAAATTATGGTTGATCGTTACATAGCTACGATAAGTCTTCACAAATTAAGGATGATGGAACTAAAAGCTATTAACGGTATAACACTGCATTCATGAAGTACTATGCATTGACTAGCGTCCTAACATAGAGGATTGAAGGGATGGTAATCTCCCGGGGTCATTTGCATTAGGCTGTATTGATCTTCTATGTTTCATGAATTGTTGTATATAAGCTGAAGAAAAATGTTTAATCACTATAAATAAGCTACACGGATATAATTGGAATAAGGAACGAGAAAAAAGCTCTAATTGCAGACAGTTTTCCTTATGTTAACTATTATCCAAAGCCTACTAGTTGCAGGGCTCATTGCACGTCAAATTTTGCTTACATCTATGATTTTTCTTAACCTGAAGCCAGTATAGTTTCCTTATTTAAATCATCAGAATTTACTTTACCCATTGCTTGATAACTGCTGGAGCGTTTTAATCACTGTGGGGCATAGTCTTCTCCTATATAAAAGAGATAGCTTTTAAGGAACTTCTTTTGCAGGAACCCAGTAATTGATGAATGTTTCTGTTAAAAGTTATTAATACCTTTTTGTACAAGCTTGTAAGTTGGAGGATTGTTTTGTAAATATTTTGTATACTTTCTGGTTTTGTATGTTTTCCTTTGTGCAGGGACTTGGTTGCAAGACTAAAAGTTGGGTTGGGTATTTATGCTGGACGTTGACTCATTCATTCATTCATTCAGTCGTTTCACACACACACACACACATACAATCTCTCTCAATCGTTCAGTTACGACTTTTGGGGTTTCATCTGGTTTTCGTCTAAGATCATCTTGATCTTGTTCTTGTTTAGTTTGGTTAGGTTTTGTAAGTGTGAGTGAATGTATAGTAGATAGGATCCACCTGGTGGGGACTATCTTATCTTTCTGATTGTAATCGTTTGGTGAACACTTGTGTTAGGGACTCATCTACTTGTTAATATTGTTTTAATAAAAGAGATCACTAAGGGGTGGCTGGTTGAGTGATTAGATCTTGATCTTGTTGGTATTGATATCATTTTTACATGGTATCAAAGCCCTAGGTTGATTCTTGGAGCTCGATTGGTGTTGATTCGTTATAATTAGGGTTTTTATCTTGAAACCCTAATTTTTGGGGGTTTTGATTAATTGGTGGTTCTTGAGTTGTTAATCGTTGATTAACGTGGTTTTTGATCAATTCTGAGGGTCAAGTTGAAGAAACCCTAATTTTTTAATTTCAGGGTTTCTTGATCTGGTTGATCTGTGGTGTTTTAGGGATCATTCTTGTTGGTCTTGGTATATTCCGCTGCTTATTTTGCCCTGTAAGTTCTCTTTTCCCTAAAGTGATTCATACTTGGTCAACGGGGAGAAAACAGGCTGATTAACACCTTGACCTGCCACCATTTGAGTGGTTTGGATACCTGCTCTGGTCAGTCCCATTCTCGTTGACAAAGTGTTGAGGAGCTTGGGTGTGAGTTGTTATTTCTGTTTCTTGTTTGGTAGTTGGTTATTTCTGTTTCTTGTTTGTAGTTGGTTATTTATGCTTTTGCTTGGTTGTGTTCTTGTTTGTTTTTCATGGCTATTCTTATTAACTCTTTAGATCAGAGTAATCCTCTGCATTTGCATCCTGGTGATTCTAATTGTGCATCTATTGTGTCTGTACTGTCTGGTGTGGAAAATTATAGAATATGGGCTTGTGCCATGAAACTTGCTTTGCAGATTAAGGGTAAGTTTGGTTTTGTAGATGGTGCTTGTGTTAGAGATACTTATCTTTCTAGTCTTGTGTTTCTTGCTCAGTGGGATAAGTGTAATGCTGTTGTTCTTAATTGGATTCTTGCTTCTTTGACTCAAGATGTGTATCTTGGTCATATGTTTTCTGATAATGCTGCTAGTGTCTGGGCTGAATAGAAAGAAACTTATGATAGGATTGATGGTTCTATTGTGTTTAACTTGCTTCAGAAAATTAATTCTTTTAAGCAAGGTGGTTTGCCTGTTTCTGAGTATTATCATAAATTGAATTCTTATTGGAGAGAGTTTGATATCTTAACTAATATACCTGATTGTGTTTGTGAAGCTAGAAATGAAATTGTTGATCATGGTAAATTGTTAAAGTTGATGCAGTTTCTTATGGGACTTGATGATGTTTATCAACCCATAAGAAGTAGTATCCTGACTAGGGAAGTCCTTCCTGAAGTCAATGATGCTTTTCTTGTTATTTCTAGAGAAGAATCTCATAGGGGGGGGGGGGGGGGGGGGTTCTTTCTAGTTCTGTTAAGATTGAGAAACCTCAGGTTTCTGCTTTTGTGTCTAAAACTGTTGATAATAAAAAGAAGTTTGGTAATTGGTGGGAACACTGGTAATGGCAAGGGGAATTATGATTCTTTGTTATGTAAACATTGTGGGTTGAAAGGTCTTACTATTGAAAGGTGTTTTGAGCTTACTGGTTATCCTCCAGGATTTAAAAAGAATCCAACCTGCAAATGTTTTTAACAATACTATAAGTAACAAAGTGGATGTTAATAAGAATAACAATAATAATTTCTCTTTGAGTAATGAGCAAATGCTCAAATTAATGAGTCTGCTGAATGATAATGGTTCTTCATCTTGTGCTCAAGCCAATATGGCAGGTATTGGAAATTGCTCTTTTTTAACTGCAATGTATTTTTTAATCAGCATTTCTATAAGTTTTATTGTGCTACTGTTAAAATTGAAGGGGTGAGTTATCATTTTGGATGGATTATTGATTCAGGTGCTAATCAACATATGACTTATAATACTAAAAATATGTTTAACCCAGTTGATTTTACTGACTTAAAGCTTACAGTTGGTCATCCTAATGGTACATTGGCTAAGATAGCTCATTTTGGTAATTTGAAACTCAATAATGGGGTGATTTTTTTTGATGTTTTGGTTGTTCCTGAGTATTGTGTTAGTTTGCTATCTGTTAACAAGCTTATTAAAGATAGTAAACTAAGAGTTAGTCTTGATGAATCTAAATGCTATATTCAGGATTTGAATCAAGGAACTGTCCTAGGGACTGGTAGTGAATTTGTTGGTTTGTATTTGTTTAATAAACCTGATAATGTCAATGCTGTTAGCAATTGTGAGTTTTTTTACTTGTTTTGTGTCTAAAGATGTTTGGCATAATAGGTTGGGTCATCCTGCTAACCAGGTTTTGCAATTGTTAAAAAATTCTTTAGAATTAAAACATGTTAATAATAATTTACCTTGTGATGTTTGCCATAAGGCTAAACAGATTAGAGAATCTTTTTCTCTAAGTGAACATAAGTCTAAGTGTTTTGGTGAACTTGTTTACCTTGATGTTTGGGGACCTTATAAAGTGGTTAGCAGGGATGGGTTTAAATATTTTTTGACCATTGTTGTTGACTTTAGTAGATCTGTGTGGGTGTATATGCTTAAAACTAAAGATGAGGTTTTTCAAATGTTTGTTACATTTTACGATCTGGTTTTAACTCATTTTAATGTATAGATTTTGCTAGGTTCAATTGTTGTTCTCGGTATCTTAACGAATTGATTTCCGGCTTAAAGTATGACTCTATTGTTCTTGGTGAAAAAGAATATTTTGGTTGTTTTTAAAATAAAAGTGCAAAACTTTAAAGTAAAAGTGAAGGTAAAGTAAATCTAAGTCTAATTAAAATAATGGTGCAAGTATTTAAAAGCGTGACTAAAATTAAAAAGCACTAAACGTAAATAACGCAAACTTAAATCTATCTAAGGCAAACTTAAAACGTAACTAAAACTTAAACTAAGGAAAGGCTAAAATAAAGCTAAGACAAATAATCTTAAAGTACAATTAAATTAAAAGGCGGGAAAAATAAAGCTTTAAAATAAAAGACAGAAATTTAAAAAGAAAGACTGAAAGAGAACTGAAAGAAACCTTGATTCGGAAGTTCTGAGTTGATCCGGAACTTTTTGAGTTCCGAATGAACCTATCTTGATCCTGAACTCCTTGACTCGGAAGACTTCCGGATGAAGCCCCTTGGTTCGGAACTTTGGAGTTCCGAGTGAAGCCTTCTTGATTCGGAACTTTTAAGTTCCGAATAAATCTTCATGATCCGGAACTTTTTGAGTTCCGAATGAAGTTTATTGATCCGGAACTTTTTGAGTTCCGAATGAACAATGCTGACTCGGAAGTTTTGCTGATCCGGAACTCTTCCGGATGAAGCCTGGTTGAGTCGGAACTTTCCCTTGATCCGGAAGTTTGAGACTTCCGAATGAGCAAGTCTTTACTCGGAACTTTTGAGTTCCGAATGAACACTCTTGATCCGGAACTTTGAATGTTCCGGATGAAACCCACTGGTTCGGAACTTGGAAAGTTCCGAATGAACAACCTTTCTTGCCTTGGCTCGGAACTTCACCTGGAAAGATCAGTAGCAGAACAAACACCCCCGAAGAACAAGGGAATCAAAGTAAAGACGATCTAACACAAATTTAACCAAAATCAACACAAAGATTTAATTAAACTAATAACGAAACATCAATAAACATAAACTAACAATTTAAATCAACAAAACAAACAAATTTAACCACAATAATCAAAAACCCACTTGATCAAAATAAAAACATGAACATGAACACAACATAAACATAAAAATCAAAGATTAAGAAAGGTAGATGAGAGATTAACAAGGTAAAGTAAAGATTGACAAGAATTAAATGGAAACTTACTTGAAATTAAAGGAATTTAAGGTGCAAGACAAGGTAATTAAATTGACAAGTATTTAAATGACAAGGTAATTAAAAGTGGAAGACTAATTGTCACACTTAGCCAACAAGGAAAATGATTAACAACTAATGACTATTTATAGGGGAGGATTAAGGAAGCTTCCTCCCCTCCTTCATTTCTTCTTAATTGCGAGATTAAGTCCCTCCTTCTTTTAATCTTCATTAATTGCATCATTAGTCCTTTATTCTTCTAATCTTCTTTAAACTTGGACTTTAAGGACTTTTTGGCTTGGGATTTCTTTGAACTCGTCTTTAAATTCTTCAATAAAATAGACTTGAATTCTTCGGCTTTTGATAAACTTCCGTCTTTTGACTTTTTCTTCGATAAATCTTCAGAATTGGTCTTGGACTTCCGTTCTTTTTGCACTCTTGACTTCTTGACTTCATCTTTCATTTTTTTCTTCAATAAAAGTCCGTAAATGCCCGTGAATGTCCGTGTTTTCTCCACTTTTCACCTTTTCGTCCTAAATTACAACAAAAACACAAACCACGCATAATTCCGACATAAAAGACATAAAATACACGTTTTGGTCCGGTTATTATTGTAATTAAGTGGTAGAAAAGATGGGTGTTTACACACCTATCAAATCCCCTACACTTGGCCATTGCAATGTCCTCATGCAATGCATTAGTTATAAAGCAAGATTACACTTTTCATCATAATTAATCCACGTTGGCCTTTATTAAAGAAATAGAAAATTATAAACATTCAAAATAAAGAAATTAAAAGCATACCTTGGGTTTTGGAAATGTCATGAATAATCATCATTCTCAAGTTTTTACTTTCTCCAAACCAAGCTTAAAAATGAGATCATTGTTATTATAAGTTAGTAAACTATCACGAACTCATGTGGGCCAATTACTCACTTAGACTCCCTTATTCCTAGGTGTATCTCTTATATTTTATTATTGTCTTGAATGATCACGAGGATGCATTTTTGACTTATTTAGATAGTTATTAAGTCTGAAAATAAAGTGAACGATTTAATCAATAGTTAGCTAAAGGACAAAATCTTTTAAAACTGCTTCTCGGGACCTCAAAAAGTTCATATCTTGGCATAACTCGCTTCGCGATTTGAGACCATTCTCGGACCGATATTTGGCAGCGACTTCATACTTCAAACCTTGAGAGACGTTCATGAAATTATGGTCTTCTCTTCATAATGGAATTTCTTCACTTGAAGTTTTGAGAGATTCATACTTGGACCACGACTTCTTCATTTTTCTCCAATCTTTATTTTGGACTTTGATATACAACGATCCGCCTCCTTTTATGACTTGGATCTATTTATCCTCATACCTTGTTAGGGTCTTTTCGGATACACTTCTCCATGACTTTTTGGGAGTTTTGCTTTTCGTCGTGTGTCTCGATCCTTCATATTGATTTTCGATAAATGATTCTTCACATCACTTTTGGATCTTTAGCAACAAAATATAGCCCTCATGCCTTGTTAGGGCCTTTTCGGACTCGCCAATCTTCGCATCCCGCTTCAATAAGTTATGCCTTGGCTATGAACTCTAATCCATACCGAGCAACTTTTAAACGATCTTGGGCTAGAAGCTAAGTAACTTTTCAAATCGTACAACCTTATTTATTAGCAGATAAATTATTAGCAAGCGATGGGAGAATAGTCTCATAATTAACTCACATAAATTCACGAAAGAATACCAAACTTATAATTGGCTCTATCATCTCGCGTTCTCCACAGTTTAAAATCTCAAGTAATGAGACTCGTGGATGCTTAGCCTATTAAATCAAAGTTTTGGGTTTTCGAGTCGCCTATAGGATCTTGTAAATTCTTAGACTTTTTCAAGTTTTAGAAATCGCATTTTAAAGTTCCCTTGATAAACGACTCTCTAGGATCAATTATAGGAACTTGCGAAAAGTTCTTGTTCTTAACCCGTGAGAGTTAAGACTTTCGCGTTTTATAGCTCCCTATATAAAAGCCTAGCAAAACTTGACTTAAACACGTTAAGGATACTAGCTAGAGTAACTTAGATAAGTAAACTCGGATTGAGTCAAAAAAATTCACAACGTTTGAAAATTAAAACCACTTATTAAACATTTATTCTAGCAAAGAAAGAAAATAACTAAACAAAGGTAAAAACTAATAGGCCGAAATAGATCAAAAATTTTGAAAAATGTCGAAAAATTGATTTTCCGGTTAAAATGAGGACAAATACAAGGAAAAGACCACTTAACTTCGATAGAAGTCCCCCCTACACTTAAGATAAACATTGTCCTCAATGTTTAAGTATGTGGGAGTAAACTCCCCTACACATAGGACATTGTGCACTTTGTTTAAATCTCGCTAAGGAAAAGACAACTAAAGAGATTCCTATTTTAATATTGAGTAAATATAAAATAGTGAATCGAAAAGAGTTTAGGATAGAACCGGGATAATGGAACACGGAATCACGGGTCGTCAAGAATCGTCAAGAGTGGATCATTGAAGCTCGAATCCCTGATTAAGAAGTGAGGAGAGGAAAGCAAACCAACGGGTCTCCCCTACACTTATGATAAAGAAAGCGAAAAGATAGATGCATGGGTTGCCTCCCAAGAAGCGCTTGATTTTTGTTAACCAAGTCATTAGCCTGACTCGACCTTGATCATCAACGGAAGAAGCATGAAACATATCCACCAGGATCAAAAACATAGTTTTCGTCCATCAATAAGCACAAGCTTAAGGCGAACAAGGCAAGCCAAAGAAGCGTAGGCAAGGTTCCCTTAAGCAAAGATGGAGCATGGTGGAAGCAAGGGTGAAGTGGTGCAAGCATGTCTTCAAAATTTCCAAAGATTTTTCCTTTTATTTCATCAGGTGGATACTGAGATGGCTTAAAGACTTCAATACCGGGGTCGAACACTTTTTCCTTTAGGGGAAAATAGCACTCAGGCTCAGCAGAGTGTGAAGAAGATCCGCAAAGAAGCACAACCTCGTCCTCAGAAGGGGGACAAAGAGGTGTTAACTCATACGTGCTGCGGATTTCGGTGTCGACCGGTTTCTTCTCCTTAGAAAGAATGTGCTTCAAATCCAAAGTAGGATCAAGACGATAATCTTCAAAGTCATAAGGAGGAGCATCACTCTCATGAGGGAAGTAAGTGTTGAGAAACATAGAGAAGTCTTCCTCAAATGAGTAATCGTCCAAAGTAGGATCGAGTGATGGCGGAGGATCTTCAGCATGTGAAGAATCGCTCGAAAGAGTATCAGCCTCATCAAAATCATCGAAAGTGGGCAGCTCGGGATACTCAGAAGTACAATCATCAAAATCATCCGAATCTGAGCTAGAATCATCATCATCATAAGCATCGAAGATCGGTGGTGAATCATAAATGGGAGAAGGTTCCAAAGTGGAGCGAGAATCATCCACATCATCGTCAAAGAGTGGATTATCGATGGAAGAATCGAACAGAGGATTGTCATAGACGGTAAAGTCATCGAGCACATTAATCATATTCACTGATTCTCGTCCATAGTATTTGCCTGTAAGCTTCCCCATTTTAAAAACTTTTGAATCATCCCGACTCGTAAGATTAACTCACCTTCGGCCACATCCACTAAAGCTCGTCCGGTTCTCAAAAATGGCCGACCAAGTATTAAAGGAATACGAGGGTCCATTTCATAATCAACTACGACAAAATCGACCGGGAAAGTAAATGTGCCAACTTTGATGAACACGTCTTCGGCCATACCAACGGGGTAAGCGAGAGTGCGGTTTGCAAGTTCAAGAGTCATCTTTGTTGGAGTGAGGTCGGGTAATGATAGTGTTTTCCAAACACTCAGTGGCATCAAATTAATACTAGCCCCGAGATCAGCAAGGGCAGTAAATTCTTCAGTTTTGTTGAACACGCAAGGCAACACAAAACGACCGGGATCTCCAAGTTTTTTCGGAAGTTCTTTAAGAGTAACTACAGAGCAGTTTTCATTTAAGCGTGTGTTGGCATGTTCAATCAGCTTCTCCTTCTTGCTAAGCAATTCCTTGAATGCTTTGACAAATTTCGGCATGTGGACAAGTGCTTCAACAAGGCTAATGTTGATGGTCATTTGAGATAGCATATTCACATATTTCGATACTTGACAGTCATTCTTGGTTAGCTCGTTGGTCTTGCCTAAGCGAGAAGGATATGGGATGTTGGGTTTATAGGTGGAAGGTGACAGTGTAGTAGGTAAAGGTTGGGATGTTGAAGTGTCATTCCTAGAGACATCGTCATGACGAGGCGGAGACGGTAATGGTGCACTAATACTAGGTGTAGGAGGAGTAGGGATACATGGTGGTGGAGGAGGTGTAGATGATGGTGGTGGGATTGGTGGTCCTATGATGGTGACTCCACTACGGGTAGTAATAGCACTCACATTGGCTCGCGGATTAGTGACGGTGTTTGAAGGTAGAGAACTTGAAGTAGAAGGTTGAGCTGTGGGCAAGAAACTAGCCAACAAATTCTTTAATTCAGTCGTTTGAGTGCTGAAGGAGGATTGAATATTATCGCGAACCTCGGTTCTGATCTCATTTCCTTGCTTCGTGATATCTCCTCTAAGATTGATAATTTGGCTTTGCAGATTCTTGATTTGCTCACCTTGGGTTCTCATTGTAGCTTCAACATCGGTGTTTGTGGGTGGGGTTTGTTGAGCGGGTGGGTGATAAGGGTTAGAAGCTCTTGGTGGGATTTGGTTGCTTCTATTGTAGTTGTTGGCGGGGTTTTGGTTTTGAGGAGAAAAACCGGGTGAAAGGTAATTGTTAGATCGGTAACTCAACAAATTTCTATCCCCTTGTTGTCTAGCTTGGTAATTTTCCGGTGAATAATTACCATAAGCAGCATACACATTTTCCGGATTTCCTTGTGTCGAAGGACAATCGGTGTATGAGTGAGGACCGCCGCATGTTTCACAAGGATTAGCAACCGCTTTAACTTGTTGTTGTTGTTGGTTTGAAGCGAGAAGCGTAATACTTTTGCTCATTTCGGTCATCATGCGGGTGAGTTCGGTCATATCAGGGTTTGCTGAGGTGGAGGAAACATTGACTCTCGGGTTGTTCCTAGAAGAAGCAGAGGAATCCCAGTTTTTGTGGTGAGTAGTCATGTTCTCAATTAGCTCTCTACAGTCCTCGGGTCTCCTTTTCATGAATGTGCCACCGGCGGCTGCATTGATCGTATCACGATCTCGAAAAGTCAAACCGTTATAGAAAGTATCGATTAAGGTCACAGGGAGCATGTTGTGGTTTGGACATCTATCGATCAAGACATTATATCTCTCCCAAGCATCAAAAAGAGATTCATCAGGGTCTTGCATGAAACCGCTGATTTGATTGCGAAGGCTTGTGACCATGGATGGTGGAAAGTAGCGCGACAAAAAGCGTTGAGTCATGTCATCCCAAGTGTGAATAGAATTCTTCGGGAGACGATCAAACCATTTCTCGGCATGATGTAATAAAGTGTGTGGAAAGAGTTGTAGGCGAAGTTCATCCATTGTGGCACCGGCCAACTTCATGCTTTGAGTGATTGTAATGAACTTGTCGAGGTGTTTGTTGGCATCATCATCAGGCAATCCACGGAATGGGTTTGTTTGCACTTGCTGAATCATGTGATGCTTCAACGAAAACTCAGGAGCGTTGATTTGCATCGGCGCAATCGGTCCTCCTCGTCCAAACATTGTAGGTTGACAAAGCTCCTCCATGGTCCGAAGATCGGGCTGTGGAAGAACATTTTTGTTATTGTTGAGGTGCGGTGGAATATTATTGTTGTTAACACCTGACATAGCTAAATCTTCTTGAGTCTCGGGCTCTTGATAATTAGAAGATCTAGTACGCATACACCTGAAAATGTAAAAGAAAACAAAACCAAACACAAAGACAATATATATACACAATAAAGATAAAATCTTTTTGGATTTTTGAATTTTTTTAATTTTTATGGAGTTTTATCAATTTTTTAATTTTTGTGATTTTATTGAATTTTTTATGCAAGAAAAATAACGCTCACAAGTGAACGGATCCCAAAAAGCAACGCGTCTCTCACAGAAAACCGTTAATCTTTACGAAAAGAGCCGGCAGCGGCGCCATTTTAATGTATAGATTTTGCTAGGTTCAATTGTTGTTCTCGGTATCTTAACGAATTGATTTACGGCTTAAAGTATGACTCTAGTGTTCTTGGTGAAAAAGAATATTTTGGTTGTTTTTAAAATATAAGTGCAAAACTTTAAAGTAAAAGTGCAGGTAAAGTAAATCTAAGTCTAATTAAAATAATGGTGCAAGTATTTAAAAGCGTGACTAAAATTAAAAAGCACTAAACGTAAATAACGCAAACTTAAATCTATCTAAGGCAAACTTAAAACGCAACTAAAACTTAAACTAAGGCAAGGCTAAAATAAAGCTAAGAGAAATAATCTTAAAGTACAATTAAATTAAAAGGCGGGAAAAATAAAGCTTTAAAATAAAAGACAGAAATTTAAAAAGAAAGACTGAAAGAGAACTGAAAGAAACCTTGATTCGGAAGTTCTGAGTTGATCCGGAACTTTTTGAGTTCCGAATGAACCTATCTTGATCCTGAACTCCTTGACTCGGAAGACTTCCGAATGAAGCCCCTTGGTTCGGAACTTTGGAGTTCCGAGTGAAGCCTTCTTGATTCGGAACTTTTGAGTTCTGAATAAATCTTCTTGATCCGGAACTTTTTGAGTTCCGAATGAAGTTTATTGATCCGGAACTTTTTGAGTTCCGAATGAACAATGCTGACTCGGAAGTTTTGCTGATCCGGAACTCTTCCGGATGAAGCCTGGTTGAGTCGGAACTTTCCCTTGATCCGGAAGTTTGAGACTTCCGAATGAGCAAGTCTTTACTCGGAACTTTTGAGTTCCGAATGAACACTCTTGATCCGGAACTTTGAATGTTCCGGATGAAACCCACTGGTTCGGAACTTGGAAAGTTCCGAATGAACAACCTTTCTTGCCTTGGCTCGGAACTTCACCTGGAAAGATCAGTAGCAGAACAAACACCCCCGAAGAACAAGGGAATCAAAGTAAAGACGATCTAACACAAATTTAACCAAAATCAACACAAAGATTTAATTAAACTAATAACGAAACATCAATAAACATAAACTAACAATTTAAATCAACAAAACAAACAAATTTAACCACAATAATCAAAAACCCACTTGATCAAAATAAAAACATGAACATGAACACAACATAAACATAAAAATCAAAGATTAAGAAAGGTAGATGAGAGATTAACAAGGTAAAGTAAAGATTGACAAGAATTAAATGGAAACTTACTTGAAATTAAAGGAATTTAAGGTGCAAGACAAGGTAATTAAATTGACAAGTATTTAAATGACAAGGTAATTGAAAGTGGAAGACTAATTGTCACACTTAGCCAACAAGGAAAATGATTAACAACTAATGACTATTTATAGGGGAGGATTAAGGAAGCTTCCTCCCCTCCTTCATTTCTTCTTAATTGCGAGATTAAGTCCCTCCTTCTTTTAATCTTCATTAATTGCATCATTAGTCCTTTATTCTTCTAATCTTCTTTAAACTTGGACTTTAAGGACTTTTTGGCTTGGGATTTCTTTGAACTCGTCTTTAAATTCTTCAATAAAATAGACTTGAATTCTTCGGCTTTTGATAAACTTCCGTCTTTTGACTTTTTCTTCGATAAATCTTCAGAATTGGTCTTGGACTTCCGTTCTTTTTTCACTCTTGACTTCTTGACTTCTTCTTTCATCTTTTTCTTCAATAAAAGTCCGTAAATGCCCGTGAATGTCCGTGTTTTCTCCACTTTTCACCTTTTCGTCCTAAATTACAACAAAAACACAAACCACGCATAATTCCGACATAAAAGACATAAAATACACGTTTTGGTCCGGTTATTATTGTAATTAAGTGGTAGAAAAGATGGGTGTTTACACACCTATCAATATGCTTAAAACTAAAGATGAGGTTTTTCAAATGTTTGTTACATTTTACGATCTGGTTTTAACTCAGTTTAATAAAAAGATAAAGATTGTAAGATCTGATAATGGTACTGAGTGTGTGAATAAAAATATGGGTGATTTTTTTAATACTATGGGAATTGTTCATCAAACTACTTATGCATATACTCCACAACAGAATGGTATTGCTGAAAAGAAACATAGGCATTTGCTTAATGTAGCAAGGAGCCTTATGTTTCAGGGGGGATTCCTCTTATGTTTGGTCTGATTATGTTTTGACTGCTGCTTATTTGATTAACAGGCTTCCTTCCTCTGTTTTAAATGGTAAATCTCCTTTCTGTCTTATGTATGGTAGAGAACCTAACCTTTCTCACTTAAGAAGTTTTGTGTGTTTGTGTTATGCCACCTTTTTAAAATGAAGTGATAAATTTTCTAAAAAATCTGAAAAATGTGTTTTCTTGGATATGCTAGTGGAAATAAAGGCTTATAAGCTTTTTGGTCTTGAAAATAGAGGAATTATATACTCTAGAGATGTTAAATTTTATGAAAATATTTTTCCTTATAAAATGAATAATGATGTTGTTTTGGAGTCTTCAAATGAAGTTTCTACTTTGAATTTTTTTTGATTATTTTGAGTCTGAAAACACATTCAAAACTTCAAGACCCAATGATGATGAGGAAGGGAATACTCCTTTGAGTAGAGAGGGTGGTAGCCTTACTATTGAGGAAATAGCTGCTAACAATGATACTCAACCATATGTTGCTTTTCAGCAAGCTAGAGATGGCTTAGTTACCAGTTTACCAGGTAGTAGTAGTAGGTTAACTGCAACTCCTATAGGAGAAACAGATAGTTCTGAGGGAAATTTTGATTTAAATAATGAGGTTTTTGAAAACTTTTTTAACAATGAGACAGGGGAGGTTGGACAGAGGAAGTCTAATAGGGTTATTAAGTTTCCTGCTAAATTGAATGATTATGTGCTTAATACATCTTTAAAATATGGTTTGTATAAGTTTTGTAATCATGCTATGCTTGATATGAAGAATTTTGGTTTTACATCTAGTCTCAATAAGAATTATGAGCCTACTTGTTATGAAGATGCTTATGGTGATCAAAACTGTGTTAATGCTATGAATCTTGAAATGCAAGTTTATATGAAAATGGTACTTGGGATCTTGTTGACCTTCCTATTGGTAGAAATCCTATCAAGTCTAAATGGGTGTATAGAATAATATATCTTTCAACTGGTGAAATTGAAAGATATAAAGCAAGACTTGTGGCTAAAGGTTGTAATCAGAGGGCGGGTATAGACTATGAGGAAACTTTTAGTCCAGTTGTTAAAATGAGTATAGTTAGGTGTTTGATTGATTTGTCTGTTCAAAATGGTTGGAATCTATATCAAATGGATGTTAATAATGCTTTTTTGTATGGAGATTTAAGTGAAGAAGTTTTTATGATTCCACCACCAGGATATTCTAAGCCTGAAGATAATAAAGTTTGTAGACTTAAGAAGTCTTTATATGGTCTTAAACAAGCTCCTAGGCAATAGAATAACAAAATTTCTAAAACTTTGCTTGATGTTGGTTTGTTCAGTCTAAAAATGATCATTCTTTGTATATCAAAACTGATGGCAAAATAAAGTTGTTCTTGCTTGTTTATGTGGATGATCTTGTGTTGACTGGTAATTCTGAAGTTGAGATTGACAAGTTCAAAAAGTTCTTGAATAACAGATTTAAAATCAAAGATCTTGGAGAGCTTAAATATTTTTTGCGAATTGAAGTGCTTAAAACTGAAAATGGTTTGTGTTTAAGTCAGAGAAAGTATTGTTTAGAACTGTTAAATGAGTATGGTTTATTGGCCTGCAGACCTGTTGTTACACCTTTGCCAGAAAATATTGTACTTGGTCATAAAGAATCTGATGGTGATAGTTATTTGATTAATATTACCAACTATCAAAAGTTGGTTGGAAAGTTAATCTACTTGACCTTAACTAGACCTGATATTTCCTATGCTGTGCATTGTCTAAGCCATTATATGCATGCTCCTTTATAGTCACATTTTGCTTTGGTTTTAGAGTGCTTAAATATTTGAAACTTGCACCTGGGAGTGGTATTAGTTTCAATAGGAATTCTGAAGGGTACAAGATTGTTACTTATTCAGATTCTAATTGGGCTAAATGTACAGTTACCAGAAGATCTGTTTCTGGATATTATGTTTATGTGAATGGTAACCTAATAATCTGGAAAAGCAAAAAGCAAGTTACCTTGTCTAAATCTTCAGCTGAAGCTGAATATAGGGCAATGGCAGCTGCTACTTGTGAGATTATGTGGGTTGTAAAACTTTTGAGTGAGTTTGGTATAACTCAGTTTTAGTGAGCTTATGTTGTGATAATAAGTCTTCCATGCAAATTGCTGCTAATCCAGTAATGCATGAGAAGACTAAGCACTTTGACATTAATGTGCATCTTGTTAGAGAGAAAGTAAGCTCTGGACTTATTAGAACTGTCAAAGTTGATTCTAAGAATCAGACTGTTGATGTTCTAACCAAGGCTTTGGGTTCATTCCAACATGCTCTCATGGTGAAGAAACTTGGTATGGTTAACCTGTTTGGCTTACAAGCTTGAGGGAGGGTGTTAAAAGTTATTAATACCTTTTTGTACAAGCTTGTAAGTTGGAGGATTGTTTTGTAAATATTTTGTATACTTTCTGGTTTTGTATGTTTTCCTTTGTGCAGGGACTTGGTTGCAAGACTAAAAGTTGGGTTGAGTATTTATGCTGGACGTTGACTCATTCATTCATTCATTCAGTCGTTTCACACACACATACAATCTCTCTCAATCGTTCAGTTACGACTTTTGGGGTTTCATCTGGTTTTCGTCTAAGATCATCTTGATCTTGTTTTTGTTTAGTTTGGTTTGGTTTTGTAAGTGTGACTGAATGTATAGTAGATAGGATCCACCTGGTGGGGACTATCTTATCTTTCTGATTGTAATCGTTTGGTGAGCACCTGTGTTAGGGACTCATCTACTTGTGTATATTGTTTTAATAAAAGAGATCACTAAGGGGTGTAATGATTAGATCTTGATCTTGTTGGTTTTGGTATCATTTTTACAGTTTCTCTAAAGATTAATGTAACCCATTGCTTGATAACTGCTGGAGCGTTTTAATCACTGTGGGGCATAGTCTTCTCCTATATAAAAGAGATAGCTTTTAAGGAACTTCTTTTGCAGGAACCCAGTAATTGATGAATGTTTCTGTTAAAAGTTATTAATACCTTTTTGTACAAGCTTGTAAGTTGGAGGATTGTTTTGTAAATATTTTGTATACTTTCTGGTTTTGTATGTTTTCCTTTGTGCAGGGACTTGGTTGCAAGAATAAAAGTTGGGTTGAGTATTTATGCTGGACGTTGACTCATTCATTCATTCATTCAGTCATTTCACACACACACACATACAATCTCTCTCAATCGTTCAGTTACGAATTTTGGGGTTTCATCTGGGTCGTCTAAGATCATCTTGATCTTGTTCTTGTTTAGTTTGGTTAGATAGGATCCACCTGGTGGGGACTATCTTATCTTTCTGATTGTAATCGTTTGGTGAGCACATGTGTTAGGGACTCATCTACTTGTGTATATTGTTTTAATAAAAGAGATCACTAAGGGGTGTAATGATTAGATCTTGATCTTGTTGGTTTTGGTATCATTTTTATAGTTTCTCTAAAGATTAATGTAACCCACCTTCTAAATCTTATTTCCAAATTATAAACTTTTGGTTTACGCATATATCTAATTGAGGGGTCTCTAATTTGAATTGTTGTAAGAAACATTCTTTGTATGGTATAAAATGATACACAGTAGCGATGAAAATGTGTACTTGAGATAGACTCGGTAGTATAATTCTCTTCATCTATTTTACTTGGATACACTAGTCTACATAGTAGATCCTCATTTCTCACTTAGAATATGTTAAGGTCAATGGCTTGTTATCGCAACTGCTTAGTAGATTTTCAACTTCGTTTCTAAAACATTTAGGCCCAAGAGTGTGATTAACAAGATGCAGATTATAGAATGCTTTAAGTTGTAGTTCATACACTGTAACACCCCATTTTGATAATGGAATGTCACGCGTAATTATGGCGTGTCATCAAAGCATACAAGGATAAATGTCTAAAACATTACATGACCATAGGATAAACCGGAATCAAACATCGGTTCCCAAACATAAGCCCAAAACATAATAAAGCAAAGGAAATGAATGAAAGACTAAACAAGCATAAATATATGAAGGCAAAAAGGAAAAGAAGTCTCTGGCAGCTTCCATCCTATGCACGTCCTCCAAATGCTCGAGTCTTTCCTAGGGTACCTGCCGTTTTGGGACATGGAAAGGAAAGTAACGGCTGAGCAAAACGCTCAGTGCACGGATATAGACATAGTATAAGTGTAACACCCCATCTTGATAGATGGAATGTCACGCGTAATTATGGCGTGTCATCAAAGCATGCAAGGTAATATGTAGTAAAACATACATGACCAAAGGGAAAACCGGAATCAAACATCGGTTCCCAAACATAAGCCCAAAACATAACAAAGTAAATGAACTGAATTAAAGACTAAACAAGCATAAATATATGAAGGAAACAGGAGAAGAAGTCTATGGCAGCTTCCATCCTATGCATGTCCTCCAAATGCTCGAGTCTTGGGTACCTGCCGTTTTGGGACATGGAAAGGAAAGTAACGGCTGAGCAAAACGCTCAGTGCACGGATATACAATATAGCATGAAATAGGATAAGCATATAACATATAACAGCGGAAGACTAAGTTCTGAGTAGACTGGTTAAGCATTGAGAAAACTGGTTTTATAGTTTGAAAAGCCTTATGTTTATCTTATGAAAACTGTTTTAACATAAATATACCATAGCCCATATAGGTCATGAAAAGGTCACGTGCATGAATACTTGGAGGGGTGACCTCATCATGCTGATTAGAGGGGATGCCTCTAATTGATATACTGGTTTGGGTAGGAGGGATCAGCTCCTTGTGAAGGGTGCAAGGCACACACCACATTCACCATGATAAACTGAATAAAAACATGTAACTAGGATGCACCCATACGCCCCACCTGATATAATAATATGGCCAAAACTGAAAGGGACGCCACGAGCAATCACTCCGCCGTGGGGAAGTCATAACATCGGTGCCTCCAATGCTATGGTTATGGTACCTCCATAACTAGGTGAAACTGGTCATGCTTGTATATGGCTATAGATTATGCTAATTAAACATAAGCAGTTCAAAACAATAAAACAAATACTGGGGAAAACAGTTGGCTGCATACGGGGAAATCCTAATAAGGAAAGAATGTCCATACTGAAAGGACGGGAATCCGTACCTCAAGTCCAGTGAATGAACGGAAGAAAGACTCCTACTTCTGGATCACTAACGCTACATGAATACACACGTGTATAAGTATCGATTCACTGATTACGTACTGAGTTTTATGCCTCATTTTAGCTGATCTTGTATGTTTTAGGTCATGGTTCACTGTTTAAAGCCTTAAACTGTGTTTATCTAGTATTCTGATTAATCTGATTAAGTATTACTGGTGTTTCATGTATTAATATACTTACTGTATAATAATAAGTAACTTTCCAAAAATAGCAGGTTTCCAAAAATAGAAAGTTTCTAAAAATAGAAAGTTTCCAAAAATAGAAAGTTTCCAAAAATAGAAAGTTTCCAAAAATAGAAAGTTTCCAAAAATAGAAAGTTTCCTAAAATAGAATTTACTGCTTAAAATAGATTAGTTTCTAAAAATAGAAAGTTTCCAAAAATAGATCAGCTGCCTTAATTAAATAAGTTTCCATATATAGAAGGTTTCCATGATTAGATTAGCTGCCTGAAATAGATAGATTTCCATATATAGAAGGTTTCCATTATTAGATTAGTTGCCTTATTTAATTAAGTTTCTATAAATAGAAGTTTCCATATTTAGAATTAAGCTGGTTACATAAGCTAACATATAAGTCTAAGTGTTTATAAGCTTGTTTCCTAAGTCATATGATATAGTATATAGTTTAATTATTATTTCATGTATTTTAATTAAACTATAGGTTAAGCATTTTAATTAAAGTATAACATGTTTTAATTAAAATGAAATGAAAATACTTAGGTTAAAATGTGTATTATTATTATTAATAATATAACCTAAGTCATGACTAAATTAATTAATTATAGGCATGTTTTAATAATTAATTAATTATAACTTATAACATAAAATACTTAGGTTAAATTAATGTCATGATAAACTAATAATTAAAATAACCTAAGTCATGATTTAATTAATATTTCATGTTATTAATTAATTATATCCTAAGTTCATGATTCATAAAAATTACATGTAACATAGATCATGATTTTAACCAACGAACCATGAATCGGGCATGAATTCGACACCGTACCCCGGGCCAAACCCGGGGCACACGTGTCTCCTTGCTGCCGTGGGTCCCACATGAGCCAACCAAGACCAATTGTGGTCTTGGTGGTGGCGGCAATAGCAAACCAAACCCCCCCTCGGGTTTGTTTGCTAGGCGGCCAAAAACAAACACCCTTAAAAACCATTCTTTGATTTTAATTAATACCAAAACATGTTAGATCAATGATTAATTACCTTGTTTTAATAAGAAAAATAATAACATGTTCATGAAATAATCAAAGATTAAAAGAATTAAAAAGAATTAAAAAGAAGGGTTAGAAAGGTATACCACTATGTAGCTTGGAAAAAGGATGAACAAACACGTATTCTAACACTTGTTTTTAAGATCAAAATCAAACAAACACCCTCCAATGGTGGTGTATAGGTGGCGGCACAAAGAGAGCAAAAAGGAGAGGAGAAAAACTCTTTTAGGGTTTTTGTTTATTTTCTTGTAAAATGAAAAGTGAAAACATGTTTTACTCTTTACCCCCCTTAACTTGTAAAGTCCATGGGCTAAGCCCATTTCTTGCATGTGTGCCGTGGGTATGGGGGCCCCACATGGGGTACCCGTACCTTTCTCGTGTCCCGATGTTTCGTGTTCGTTCGTGGTTAAACGTGCTCGTGTTTAAAGTGTTTCTGTTTAATCTATCGTGTCGTTTATCGTAAACTTAACGCTCGTAATTATATTATATGTATTTACGTAATTATTCTAGTTCGTATTTTAAATGGTGATCATGATTAATTATGTTCACGTGACATATTTATTAACTGTTTATCATGAGTTCGTACGTAATCGATACTTGTCATGTCATACACGTATGCACTTGCTTGATTATTAGCACATGAATGTGATCAATACTAACTGAGGTAAGTTTTAATCTAGGACGTACGATCTTAAGGGCACTATTCATGGTAAAAGCATGCGGGTTTTACAATTCTTCCCCCCTAAAAAGAATAATTCGTCCCCGAATTATAGATAACGTAACTGGAAGCGAAACATACCCGAATCAAACTGGAAAGGTATGCAAAATAACGGAAATGAAGGTGACATGGTAGAAGGGAACGTGGAACGTGACATGTCTTGAAAAGACATGGAACGTGACGTGACTGAAAGGACATATCTAATCGATAAGAGAAAATGGATAAGAAGTCCGGATGAACTTGTCCGTTTCCAAGTGGCCTCCCTCTTGGAACGGTTCCTTCAGAAGATCCTGACACTAATGATAAATCTTGGTCCTCCTGACCTTGACTTGGAATACGAAGAAATTCTTGGTTATCAACGGAAGGTAGATCCCCTAAATTCGATCGAGGAAAATAAGAGTTAACGTGCAAGGGTAGCTGAAACGTTACGATGCAAGACAATCTGACTTAACTGATAATTAGAAACGATGCGCGAGACATAAAGAAACGTAGTACGTGAAGAATTTTGAACGTGATACGTGAAAAATTTTGAACGTGCTACGTGGAGATATGGCGAGTGTAGTATAAGTAAACATATCGTGATCCATGATACGTGTAACCTATTTTGATCATGATATGAGGAACGTGGAATGAACATGACATGTGAGACATATCGTGATCATAGAATATAATGGCGGTAACGCCAAACGCTACAAGGTGAGACGTGGAATATGACGTGAAACGTCTATCTGATGATGGAGAGTTATACTAAAGTTGGGTTTGGTCTCACAAGTTCTTGCAAACTTCCCAGAATGAGAAAAGAAATGAACGTAAAATCGTAAGCCAAAATACGATCATGAACGTGAATAGTGTCATGAACGTGAGCGCGAAAGCAAGTCGTGGAATTAAAATGAAGACGTGAAGTAAGTTAGGAGTAAAATTACGAATCTTTGTCAGACCCGATAGCTGAGGGATTACCCAGTGGTCGGATGAGCCTTGGCTGGAACATGTCCGATCACTCTGTTGGTTCTACAATCCTTGCGGATGTAAGGATTCTGCAGACTTGATCAAACTGTTTGCAATAACCCAGATAGCATCATGCTTCTTCTGAGTTTGCGTTAATCTGGTAACTAAAATCCATGGAGATCTTGTCCCTTTTCGATTCACAATTTCATATGATGAAAACATCCCAGTTTGTTGGTGTCCTATCTTAACCTGTTGGTATGTCAGGTACCTAGATATGAACGTAACTGTATCTTGCTTCTTAGAACTTGATACCTAGGAGTTTGCGAAACTCTGAGTCTCTGAATCTAGACTTCTCCTAGCGTGTAGTTTTCTAGAACACCTAATGTAGTGTAGGGTTCTCTTCTTTACGCATAAGCTGAGTCATGGTAAGATTAACCATAGAAACCCATGTGATTCAGTGTGTCACTGAAATCAAACAGAATTGATATTGGAAAAATTTCCAGGGTGAAATTTCTCTTGTCATAGAATTTGCAACATAGTGCAGATATGGTCTTCCTGTTCTTCTCTAGGCTTAGAGGAAATCAGGTTATCCTCAATGAAAACGCTGATGAATTTGTTTAGGAGTTCATGGAAACTCAATTTATTAAGTCCAGAATGCGGTTGGAGCATTGATGAGACTAATTCAAAATCATAAATTTAGCATGACCGAGTCGTGTACGAATAGCAGTCATGGACATGTCCTGCTTTTTCACTCTTCACTGTTGGCAGCATGATCGTGAGTTCGATCTTGGAAAAGTGATTAACACCATACGGTTGATTGGACATGTTGTCAATATGTGGAGGAGAATAACGGTCATGAATGGTGATTTGTTTAAGTCGACGATAGTCGACACATAATCTCATGGTACCATCCTTCTCCTTGAAGGTTCTTCTGGAGTGTAAGGAACAATTTTGGAATAATTCGTCGGTTATGCGTAAAAGGACCTTAGTAGTCGTGTGTTACTGACAGCTAGAAAAAATTTAGCAAATATTGCTAACACGGCACGTGCTTGGAAAGCATAGATAATTTGTACAGATTTTCCTGATGGAAAATCAAGCTGAATGTATTCAGGAGCCTGAACATTACTGTACATAATTATGAATCATAGCATGGTGTGGTGTTCATAGTACCTAATTAGGATAAAATTTATCTCGTGTCTGTCCGAGGAAATGCGTTAGCAGCTTGGATCTTATCATTAAGTTGAAGGAAAACCTTCGTATGCGTGGGAATACGAAAGGCGTCCTTCATGGTTATGAATATATGAACTATGGTGAAAGAAATGAAAGTGACATCGGCAACGTGACAGTTCTCACTGATGCGCCGATAATGGTATTAAAATTCTTGTGGCCTGATTAATACATGGCACAACAACATAGATATACCCTTGGAGGGTACCCTGAATTTCTTAGAAATGTTCCATAATAAGACGTGAGTCATGTGTCTTGACTCGTGTCTTGAGAAATGTAAGCGTGACATATGTCTTGACTGGTATCTTGACATGTGTCCTCAGAAAGTATACGTGAGACATGTGTCTTGACTGATGTCTTGACATGTGTCTCGAGATGTGAAACATTTAGAACTACAAATATTAGGTTAAAATGCCAGAATTGGCGGATCGGTTGGACTACTGATCATTTGTATGTCTGATCACGTCCGTGGCCGGAGCCTCGGTTGCGATTTCTAGGATAGTTGCTGTCATAGTAGTGGTTACTATCATCTTGTCTGTCGGTTCCATGACGGTCATTCTCATGACCGTGACTCATGTAACTATTTAGCTGAGTGGCCGGCTGGTACTGGTTTGCACTCATATGGCTAAAATGACGGCCGAACGACGTGTGACATGTAACTATGAATTTGGGACAATGATTGATGGGAATTGTCTGATGGTGAAGCATCTTCTCGTCCAATTGCTTTGCTCCGACGCCTTTGTCTTCGTCTTTTAGGATCTCCAGGTTGTGAACAGCATCAGCATCAGCATCTCGTAGCGTCTCCCAACATCAGCAGCATCAACCTTCAGTAACATCTCCAAGCCATGAGCGGCATCGACAATCTTGTAGAATATCAGCAAGTGAACATACGCCTTAGATGATTTAGAATCGACTAGCGAATACTCGTGAAGTATTGCAAGTGGAATACACATGGATTAAGGTACATGTAATACACATGAAATACGGTACGTGGAGTACACATGGAATGCACCTGAAATGATCGGTATGGGCTCGATCATTTGTCATGATTTAAGGAAAGTAAACCGGTTAAACGGTTAGGAAAACCATCATGATAACCTGGGAGTATTAGCATAGACATCATTCTGGTTGCATGGAGGAACGCTAAAGTGTGATTACACAAAATTCAATGATGATTTGCCTGACAGCATGATCAATGAAAACCAACCATGACTATCATGAAAGCATGATTTAAGAAATCTAACAATGTCTTGCAGGACAACGTAAATAACAAAAGAGGCGTGAGACATAATCATCATGAAGACGGAATTATCATGAGGAAACATGAAACCATCTATTACGAAGATGTGTATAACATAATCAGCATGAAACTGAAGTTAACCATGACAGTATGAAGGCATACTTGACATAAAAACATAATAACTTATGATGGGACATGAGAAAAATTTTATGCCAATTTAAATCATGAGAAAAATTTTATGCAAGAAAAACAGTGCATGAATGCTTATGTAGTTTATAAAACCTTTATATGTGCGAGGGAACGCCTATGGGTCGGTTCCAAAACAAAAGACATGGCGAGGGGACGCCTATGGGTCGGTCCCAAAGTTAAAAAGTTTCGATAAAAGCACATGCGACTAAATAGGGCCAGTCCTGTACCAACCATTACTTAGTCAAAATTCCTGCAACAGATGACATATGATATAAATGCATGAATGCATGGAACATAATAATTAAAAGTCATTGTCAAAACTTAACAGAAAAAATTTTATGTGAAAATTATGAACTACTGGGGTCAGTCCACATCGTCACAGTTCACGAGGAACATCATGCATAGACAATGACACATAACTCAGTATGGATGACGGTTGTTCATTCCATATTAGTAAAACGATACTGGTGAAAACATCATGGTGAAAACAACAAGGTGCTGAAAACGTCATGGCTAAAACAAAAAGGTGCTGAAACATAATGGTTAAAACAACAACGCGCTGAAACATCAATACGTGGAATAACAATCGTTGGCTTAGGAAGCTCCTGGTGACTACCCACTAGTCACAGGTCGAGTTTTAGAGCCTACAGGTCGAAGCCTTGGCTCTGATACCATAATTGTAACACCCCATCTTGATAGATGGAATGTCACGCGTAATTATGGCGTGTCATCAAAGCATGCAAGGTAATATGTAGTAAAACATACATGACCAAAGGGAAAACCGGAATCAAACATCGGTTCCCAAACATAAGCCCAAAACATAACAAAGTAAATGAACTGAATGAAAGACTAAACAAGCATAAATATATGAAGGAAACAGGAGAAGAAGTCTATGGCAGCTTCCATCCTATGCATGTCCTCCAAATGCTCGAGTCTTGGGTACCTGCCGTTTTGGGACATGGAAAGGAAAGTAACGGCTGAGCAAAACGCTCAGTGCACGGATATACAATATAGCATGAAATAGGATAAGCATGTAACATATAACAGCGGAAGACTAAGTTCTGAGTAGACTGGTTAAGCATTGAGAAAACTGGTTTTATAGTTTGAAAAGCCTTATGTTTATCTTATGAAAACTGTTTTAACATAAATATACCATAGCCCATATAGGTCATGAAAAGGTCACGTGCATGAATACTTGGAGGGGTAACCTCATCATGCTGATTAGAGGGGATGCCTCTAATTGATATACTGGTTTGGGTAGGAGGGATCAACTCCTTGTGAAGGGTGCAAGGCACACACCACATTCACCATGATAAACTGAATAAAAACATGTAACTAGGATGCACCCATACGCCCCACCTGATATAATAATATGGCCAAAACTGAAAGGGACGCCACGAGCAATCACTCCGCCGTGGGGAAGTCATAACATCGGTGCCTCCAATGCTATGGTTATGGTACCTCCATAACTAGGTGAAACTGGTCATGCTTGTATATGGCTATAGATTATGCTAATTAAACATAAGCAGTTCAAAACAATAAAACAAATACTGGGGAAAACAGTTGGCTGCATACGGGGAAATCTTAATAAGGAAAGAATGTCCATACTGAAAGGACGGGAATCCGTACCTCAAGTCCAGTGAATGAACGGAAGAAAGACTCCTACTTCTGGATCACTAACGCTACATGAATACACACGTGTATAAGTATCGATTCACTGATTACGTACTGAGTTTTATGCCTCATTTTAGCTGATCTTGTATGTTTTAGGTCATGGTTCACTGTTTAAAGCCTTAAACTGTGTTTATCTAGTATTCTGATTAATCTGATTAAGTATTACTGGTGTTTCATGTATTAATATACTTACTGTATAATAATAAGTAACTTTCCAAAAATAGCAGGTTTCCAAAAATAGAAAGTTTCCAAAAATAGAAAGTTTCCAAAAATAGAAAGTTTCCAAAAATAGAAAGTTTCCAAAAATAGAAAGTTTCCAAAAATAGAAAGTTTCCTAAAATAGAATTTACTGCTTAAAATAGATTAGTTTCTAAAAATAGAAAGTTTCCAAAAATAGATCAGCTGCCTTAATTAAATAAGTTTCCATATATAGAAGGTTTCCATGATTAGATTAGCTGCCTGAAATAGATAGATTTCCATATATAGAAGGTTTCCATTATTAGATTAGTTGCCTTATTTAATTAAGTTTCTATAAATAGAAGTTTCCATATTTAGAATTAAGCTGGTTACATAAGCTAACATATAAGTCTAAGTGTTTATAAGCTTGTTTCCTAAGTCATATGATATAGTATATAGTTTAATTATTATTTCATGTATTTTAATTAAACTATAGGTTAAGCATTTTAATTAAAGTATAACATGTTTTAATTAAAATGAAATGAAAATACTTAGGTTAAAATGTGTATTATTATTATTAATAATATAACCTAAGTCATGACTAAATTAATTAGTTATAGGCATGTTTTAATAATTAATTAATTATAACTTATAACATAAAATACTTAGGTTAAATTAATGTCATGATAAACTAATAATTAAAATAACCTAAGTCATGATTTAATTAATATTTCATGTTATTAATTAATTATATCCTAAGTTCATGATTCATAAAAATTACATGTAACATAGATCATGATTTTAACCAACGAACCATGAATCGGGCATGAATTCGACACCGTACCCCGGGCCAAACACGGAGCACACGTGTCTCCTTGCTGCCGTGGGTCCCACATGAGCCAACCAAGACCAATTGTGGTCTTGGTGGTGGCGGCAATAGCAAACCAAACCCCCCCTCGGGTTTGTTTGCTAGGC
The DNA here is from genome assembly GCA_025667525.1 of Glebionis coronaria. NCBI lineage: Eukaryota > Viridiplantae > Streptophyta > Magnoliopsida > Asterales > Asteraceae > Glebionis > Glebionis coronaria. The sequence continues at coordinate 306,532,298 of CM046874.1, forward strand.
GGCCAAAAACAAACACCCTTAAAAACCATTCTTTGATTTTAATTAATACCAAAACATGTTAGATCAATGATTAATTACCTTGTTTTAATAAGAAAAATAATAACATGTTCATGAAATAATCAAAGATTAAAAGAATTAAAAAGAATTAAAAAGAAGGGTTAGAAAGGTATACCACTATGTAGCTTGGAAAAAGGATGAACAAACACGTATTCTAACACTTGTTTTTAAGATCAAAATCAAACAAACACCCTCCAATGGTGGTGTATAGGTGGCGGCACAAAGAGAGCAAAAAGGAGAGGAGAAAAACTCTTTTAGGGTTTTTGTTTATTTTCTTGTAAAATGAAAAGTGAAAACATGTTTTACTCTTTACCCCCCTTAACTTGTAAAGTCCATGGGCTAAGCCCATTTCTTGCATGTGTGCCGTGGGTATGGGGGCCCCACATGGGGTACCCGTACCTTTCTCGTGTCCCGATGTTTCGTGTTCGTTCGTGGTTAAACGTGCTCGTGTTTAAAGTGTTTCTGTTTAATCTATCGTGTCGTTTATCGTAAACTTAACGCTCGTAATTATATTATATGTATTTACGTAATTATTCTAGTTCGTATTTTAAATGGTGATCATGATTAATTATGTTCACGTGACATATTTATTAACTGTTTATCATGAGTTCGTACGTAATCGATACTTGTCATGTCATACACGTATGCACTTGCTTGATTATTAGCACATGAATGTGATCAATACTAACTGAGGTAAGTTTTAATCTAGGACGTACGATCTTAAGGGCACTATTCATGGTAAAAGCATGCGGGTTTTACAATAAGTGACTAAAACATAATAGAGACTTAATAGCAGCGGAAATGTATAAGTCCTGGAAAACCTGGAACATGTTCATAAAACTGGTTTTATAGTTTGAAAAGCCTTATGTTTATCTTATGAAAACTGTTTAACATATTTTACCATTAGCCAATATAGGTCATGAAAATACACCGTGCATGAATACTTGGATGGGTGACCTCATCATGCAAATTAGAGGGGCTGCCTCTAATTTAATATACTGGTTTTTGGGTAGGAGGGATCAACTCCTTGTGAAGGATGCAATGCACACACCACATTCACCATGAAATCCTGACTGAAAACATGTAACTAGGATGCACCCATACGCCCCACATGATAAATATAATAAATGGCCAAAAGCTGAAGGGACGCCACGAGCAATCACTCCGCCGTGGTGAAGTCATAACACCAGTGCCTCTAGTGTTATGGTTATGGTACCTCCATAACTAGGTGAAACTGGCCATGCATGTATATGGCTTTAGGTATTCTAATTAAACATAAGCAATTCAAAAACATATAAAACAAATACTGGGAAAACAGTTGGCTGCATACGGGGAATCCTAATAAGGAAAGAATGTCCATACTGAAAGGACGGGAATCCGTACCTTATGTCCAGTGAACGAAGAAGATGAACTGAGAGGAATCCTACTTCCGTATCACTAATGCTACATAAATACATACATGAATAAGTATCTGCTTACTAAATACGTAACTGGTTCTATGTCATGTCTTAGCTTATTTTATATGTTCTTATCATGTTTTACTGTTTTAAAGCCTTAAACTGTGTTTATCTTATATTCTGTTTACTCTGATTAAGTATTTCTGGTATTTCATGTATTATTATACTTACTGTGTAATAATAAGTAACTTTCCAAAAATAGCAGGTTTTCTAAAATAGAATTTCCAAAAATAGAAAGTTACCAAAAATAGAAAGTTTCCAAAAATAGAAAGTTTCCCAAAGTAGAATGTTTCCAAAAATAGAAAGTTTCCAAAAATAGAAAGTTTCCAAAAATAGAAAGTTTCCAAAAATAGAATTACTGCTTAAAATAGGTAAGTTTCTAAAAATAGAAAGTTTCCATAAATAGATCAGCTGCCTTAATTAAATAAGTTTCCGTAAATAGATTAGCTGCCTGAAATAAATAAGTTTCTAAAAATAGATAGTTTCCATAAATAGATTAGCTGCCTTATTTAATTAAGTTTCTAAAAATAGAAAGTTTCCATAATTAGAAATAAGCTGGTTAAATAAGCTAAGTATATAAGCCTAAGTGTTTTCATGATTATTTTCTAAGTCATATGATATAATGTATAGTTTATTAATTATTTCATGTAATTAAAATAAACTATAGGTTAAAATATTTAATTAAAGTATAACATGTTTTTAATTAAATAAAGTTAAATACTTAGGTTAAAACATGTATTATTATTTATTAATAATATAACCTAAGTCATGTTAATTAATTAATTATAACCATGGTTTTTAAATAATTAATTAATTTATAAGTCTAAAATATGAAAATACTTAGGTTAATAATTTCATGATTATTAATAATTAAAATAACCCAAGTCATGTCATTAAATTAATCATGTCATGTTATTAATTTAATTTTAACATAAGATCATAAACATAAAAAAACTAAACATACACCATGAACCGGATCTTGACTAAGAACCATGAACCGGACATGAAATCGACACCATACCCCGAACCAAGTCGGGGTCACCCTTGTCTTAATGCTGCCGTGGGACCCACACCAACCAACCGGGACCATATGGTCTCGGTGGTGGTTAAATGGCCAAACCGAGACCCTCTCGGGTTCGGGTTAGGCGCGACCAAGAACAAAACACCCCTAAACATCCCTTTTGATTTAATCCAAACCCAAATTCATGTTAGATCTCTGATTTAATTAGGTTTTATAAAAAAAACATAACATGTTCTTAATTATTTAAAAGATTAAATTAAAAGAAAAGGGTTTAAAAGAATTTACCGAATGCGTGGATCTAAAGAACGATGAACAAACACGAACACTAGAAATAATTCCAAGATCAAAGATCAATCAACACCCTCTTGGTGTGTTGTATGGGTGGCGGCCAAAAGACAAGGAAGAGGAGGAGGAGAACTTTTAGGTTTTCTAAAATCTTCTGTAAAACAAAATGAGTAGTGTTTTTCCACTTAACCCCCTTCTTTAGTAAATTTTGATGGGCTTGGCCCATCCTCCTTCCTAATTTCGTGGCATATGGGCCCACATGGGGTAACCCGATCATTTTCCGTGTCTAATTAATAAGTGTGTTCTCGTGTTCGTGTTTTACGTGTTTGTTCGTGTTTATTTGTGTTCGCGTTTTGTGTGTTCTCGTTAAATAATTACCGTGACCTAATATATTTATTTACGCTCGTAATAAATATATATATGTAATTAATAATAGTTCATGATTTAATTACGTTCGTGATTTCATGATCGCATGTTCGTGATTAATTATTGTTTAAATAATTATTGCGTGTTCGTGCGTAATAAATACTTATCGTGTTCTAACACGTACGTAATACGTAAAATCCTAACACGTAAATGTAATCGTACTATAAAAGGAAAGTTTTAATCTAGTACGTACGATCTTAAGGGTACTATTCATGATAAAAGCATGCGGGTTTTACAACTCTTCCCCCCTAAAAAGAATAATTCGTCCCCGAATTATAGGTAACCTAACTGAAAGAGAAACATACCCGAATCAAACTGAGAGGGTATGTAAGATAACTGAATGTGCGAGTTTCCTGGCAGAAGGAACGCGGAACGTGACATGTCTTGAAAGGACATGGAACGTGACATGACTGAAAGCACATATCTAGTTGATAAGAGAAAAACGGATAAAAGTCCGGATGAACTTGTCCGTTTCCAAGTGGCCTCCCTCTTGAAACGGTTCCTTCAGAAGATCCTAACACTAATGATAAATCTTGGTCCTCCTGACCTTGACTTGAAATACGAAGAAGTTCTTGGTTATCAACTTAAGGTAGATCCCCTAAATCGATCGAGGAAAAAAAAATTTAACGTGTAAGGGCAACTAAAACGTTACGATGCAAGACAATCTGACTTAACTGATAATTAGAAACGATGCGCGAGACATAAAGAAACGTAGTACGTGAAAAACTTTGAACGTGATACGTGAAAAATTTTGAACGTGCTACGTGAAGATATGGCGAGTGTAGTATGAGTAAACATATCGTGATCCATGATACGTGTAACATATCTTGATCATGATATGAGGAACGTGGAATGAACATGACATGTGAAACATATCGTGATCATAGAATATAATGGCGGTAACACCAAACGCTACAAGGTGAGACGTGGAATATGACGTGAAACGTCTATCTGATGATGGAGAGTTATACTAAACTTGAGTCTGGTCTCTCAAGTTCTTGCAAAACTTCCCAGAACGAATTAAACATAAAATCTTAAGCCCAGATACGATCATGAACGTGAATAGTGTCATGAACGCGAGCGCGAAAGCAAGTCGTGGAATTAGAATGAAGACGTGAAGTAAATAAGGAGCACAATTGTGAATCTTTGTCTGACTCGATAACTGAGGGATTGCCCAGTGATCGGATGAACCTTTGTTGGAACATGTCCGATCAATCTGTTGGTTCTGAAATCCCTACGGATGTAAGGATTCTGTAGACTTGATCAAACTGTTTGTAATACCCAGATAGCATTATGCTTCTTCTGAGTTTGCGTTAATCTGGTAACCAAAACCCATGGAGATCTTGTCCCTTTTCGATTCACAATTTCCGATGATGAAAACATCCCAGTCTGTTGGTGTCCTATCTTAACCTGTTTGTAGGTATGAAGATATGAACGTAACTGTATCTTGCTTCATCGAACTTGATACATAGGATTTTATGAAACTCTGAGTCTATGAATCCAAACTTTTCTTAGCGTAGGATTTTCTAGAACACCTAATCTAATGTAGGGTTATCTCCTTTACGCATAAGCTGAGTCATGGTAAGATTAACCATGCAAATCCATGTGATCCAGCATGTCACTGTGATCAACCAGAACAAATATCGGAAATTTTCAGGGTGGAATTTCTCTTGTCATAGAATTTGCAACATAGTGCAGATATGGTCTTCCTGTTCTTCTTCTAGGCTTAAAGGAAATCAGGTTATCCTCAATGAAAACACTGATGAATTTGCTATGAGTTCATGGAAACTCATTCTTGTAATGCCGTTGGAGCATTGATGAGACTAATTCAAAATCATAAATCTAGCATGACCGAGTCGTGCACGAATAGCAGTCATGGACATGTCCTGCTCTTTCACCCGTCACTATTGGTAGCATGATCATGAATCCGATCTTGTCAATACATGGAGGAGAGTAACGGTCGTAAATGGTGATTTGTTTAAAAATCGACGGTAGTCGAAACATAATCTTATGTTACCGTCCTTCTCCTTGAAGGTTCTTCTGGAGTGTAAGGAACAATTTTGGAATAATCCGTTGGTTATGCGTAAAAGGACTTTAGTAGTCGTGTCTTACTGACCACTAGAAAATTTTAGCAATCATGGCTAACAAAGCACATGCTTGGGAAGCATAGATACTTTGTACAGATTTTCCTGATGGAGAATCAAGCTGAATGTATTCAGGGGCCTGAACACTACTGTACATAATTATGAATCGTAGCATGGTGTGCTGTTCATAGTCCATAATTAGGATAAAATTCATCTCGTGTCTGTCCGAGGAAATGCGTTAGTAGCTTGGATCTCATCATTAAACTGAAGGAAAACCTTCGTATGCGTGGGAATACGAAAGGCGTCCTTCATGGTCATGAATATATGAACTATGGTGAAAGAAATGAAAGTGACATCGGCAACGTGATAGTTCTCACTGATGCGCCGATAATGGTATTGAAATTCTTGTGGCCTGATTAATACATGGCACAACAAAATAGATATACCCTTGGAGGGTACCCTGAATTTCTTAGAAATGTTCCATAGTTGGACGTGAGTCATGTGTCTTGACTCGTTTCTTGGAACTGTAAGCATGACATATGTCTTGACTGGTGTCTTGACATGTGTCTTCAGAAAGTATACGTGAGACATGTGTCTTGACTGATGTCTTGACATGTGTCTCGAGATGTGAAACAAATAGAACGACAAATATTAGGTTATTATGCAAGAATTGGCGGATCGGTTGGACTACTGATCATTTGTATGTCTGATCATGTCCGCGGCCGGAGCCTCGGTTGCGATTTCTAGGACAGTTTCTGTCATAGTAGTGGTTACTATCGTCCTGTCTGTCAGTTCCATGACGGTCATTCTCATGACCGTGATTCATGTAACTATTCAGCTGAGGGGCCGGCTGGTACCGGTTTGCACTCATATAGCTGAAATGACAGCCGAATGACGTGTGACATGTAACTAAAATTAGGGACAATGATTGATGGAAGTCGTCTGATGGTGAAGCATCTTCTCGTCCAATTACTTTGCTCTGACGCATTTGTCTTCGTCTTGTAGGATCTCCAGTTTGTGAACAGCATCCGCATCTCGTAGCGTCTCTGAACGTCAGCAGCATCAACCTTTAGTAACATCTCCCAGTTATGAGCGGCATCAGCAATCTTGTAGAGTATCAGCAATTGAAAATACGCCTGAGGTGATTCAGAATCGACTAGCGAATACTCGTGAAGTATTGCAAGTGAAATACACATGGATTAAGGTACGTGTAATACACATGGAACACGGTACATGGAGTACACGTTGAATGCACATGAAATGATCGGTATGGGGTCGATCATTTGTCATGATTTAAGGAAAGTATACCGGTTAAACGGTTAGGAAAACCATCATGATAACCTGACAGTATTAGCATAGACACCATTCTTGTTATAACGGAAACGTTAAAGTGTGGTTACACAAAATTCAACGATGATTTGCCTGACAACATGATCAATGAAAACCAACCATGACTATCATGAAAGCATGATTCAATGAAATCTAATAATGTCTTGTAGGACAACGTAAATAACAAAAGAGGCGTAAAACATAATCAACATGAAGACGAAATTATCATGAAGAAACATGAAACCATCTATCACGAAGAAGTGTATAACATAATCAGCATGAAACTGAAGTTAACCATGACAGTATGAAAACATACTTGACATATAAACATAATAACTTATGAGGGGACATGAAATTTTTTTTATGCCAATTTAAATCATGAGAAAAGTTTTATGCATGAAAAACAGTGCATGAATGCGTAATGTAGTTTATAAAACCTTTATATGTGCGAGGGAACGCCTATGGGTCGGTTCCAAAACAAAAGACATGGCGAGGGGACGCCTATGGGTCGGTCCCAAAGTTAAAAGTTTCGATAAAAGCACATCCGACTAAATAGAGCCAGTCCTGTACCAACCATTACTTAGTCATAATCCATGCAACAATGATACATGAAACATAAATAAATGAAACTCATCTGTCAAAACTTATCAGAAAAATTTTTATGTGACTAATTATGAACTACTAGGGTTCAGTCCACATAGCCACAGTTCACGAGGAACATTATGCATGAAACAATGACACATAACTAAATATGAATGACGGTTGTCCATCCATATTAGTAAAACAATATCGATGAAAACATAAAGGTTAAAACCTCAAGGTGCTGAAAACATCATGGTTAAAACAACAATGCGCTGAAAACATCAATACGTGGAATAACAAACTGTTAATGCAATAATGACTAAAAACGTTACTTGCATTTTTGGTCTCGCTTAGTTTTGATTACGACAATATGTAAAAACAAGCATTTACGAAAACAACGAAAAACGAATTCTTGAGTTCAAGTATTTTTCATTTTACCCATTTTCACTTAAGGTATGGATAAACAAGTACTAACCTTAAACTTTATCTTTATTTTCACTTTTTATTAAATGTGACAAGTTTTTATTAAACTTTATTTTTAAGAAAATGTTTTATTAAATTAATTATTTGAAATTTGAAAATGGCATATTCTTATTTGGTTAAGAATATCCTTTCAGGATATTTTTTATACCCAGATAAGACCTCCACCACTAAAGGACAAAAAGGAGCGGAGTCTAGTCCGGCGGTACCTTAGCACCTAGGCGGTACCTTATCGATAAGGTGCCGCAGGCTATGATAAGGTACCGCGGGCAGATATAGCCGTTGGCTCCTTTGTCCTTTAAATAGTGGACCATTCTCAGCTTTTCACCTCACCTCTTTTGCACATTTATTTCCAGATTCAAACCCCTTCTTTAATCACTCAAATCTTTGATCATTTGTTTGATTATTACTTGTTTAAGAAGTGAATCTTGTTCTTCCATCCCTTCCTCTCCAAGTGCAAAGAGAAGAACACTATCCTAGTGAATGTTGAGTCCACCACCAAAGATCCATTGAAGATCTAGTTTTATACACTTGTAGTTGTGTCATAGTTGTGAAGATCCAAGTAGTTGTATATATTTGGAAGTTGTGTATGTACTAAGTATAGTTGTGTAGATTGGTCCTAGCTACGATTAGGGCTCGACTTTTAGCTTAGAGTCGGAAATTGGTTAAGCGACGTGTACAGTTTTCTCCACCATAAGGAGCTTGTTGTGTAGTGAAATCTCGAGTAAGGAGTACTCGAGGAGTGGAGTAGGAACGAGGAGTGAGCTTCGGTGCCGAACCACTATAAATCCTTGGTGTTCGGTTTGATCTTTCTTTACTCTTAACTCTTTACATTCTTTATTCTTTATGCATATACATGTGTTGGTACTAGATTAGTTATACTATCATTCCTTATTCTTTGTGGATATATTTTTGTTAGTATTAGTTTAGTTACACTATCATTGTTCATATTGTGCATAAGAAGATTTCACATATTTCCTCAAGCCTAAGTTTTTGAAAAAGGATTTTTGGAAACCATATTTTAACAAGTAAATATAAGAAACTATTCAACCCCTCCTTCTAGTTTCTACAATTGGTATCAGAGCGGGTTGCTCAAGAATTTTTAAAGTATATTGTATTTTAAAACTTGAATCGATCTATGGATTCCAACAAGTACCTAGAAGGGAAATCTATGCAAAGACCACCACTTTTTGAAACCGATAGTTTTATTTATTGGAAAAATAGATTTGAAACTTATGTGAAATAAAAAGATTTAGATCTTTGGCATGTTATTATCAATGGTGATTTTTTACCCTTTCAATTTAATGAAGTTTCTAAAACAAAAGAATTGGTCACTTTTGACAAAGCTAATGATGATACTATAAAGAAACTTTCAAAAAATAATGAGGCTAAAATGGTGATTTATAATGCTTTGCCTAAGAAGGAGTATGAAAGAATTTTTATGTGTGAAACCGCTAAAGATATTTGGAACACTCTTTTAGTAACCCACCAAGGTAATAACCAAGTCAAAGAAAGTAAAATCGATCTTCTTGTCCAACAATATGAACAATTTGTCATCTTAGAAGATGAAACTATTGATAGTGCATTTGCTAGGTTTAACACCATTATTACTAGTCTAAAAGCACTTGATGAAGGTTTTTCTAGCAATAACAATGTTAGGAAGTTTCTTAGGGCCTTACATCCAAAGTGGAGAGCAAAAGTCACGGCGATTGAAGAGTCGAAAGATCTCTCAACTTTATCACTCGATGAACTCATAGGAAACTTGAAGGTCCATGAGATGATAATTTTGAAGGACTCGGAATTAGTGAAAACCAAGAGTGAAAGGAAATCTCTTGCACTTAAAGCCAAGAAGGCACAAAGTGACCATGATAGTTCCTTGGAAAGCGATGACGAGGAGTATGCATTGGCGGTGAGAGATTTCAAGAAGTTCTTCAAGAGACGAGGTCAACACGTTAGGCAATCCAACTATGACAAGAAACCATTGTCAAAGAATCGGTTTGTCAAGAACGAAAAAGGTGATAGGAATTACTTTAGATGTGGTGATCCAAATCACTTCATTGGTGATTGTCCAAAGCCCGCTCGTGATAAGAACCACACGACATTCGTTAGTGGCGCTTGGAGCGATAGCGGTGAAGATGATTAATAAGTGTGAAAACACTTATCCTTTTACCACTTATTTCCAATAATAACAAGACCAAAACGTGTGATTTATGTCGTAAAAGTCAGAATTATGCGTGGTTTGTGTTTTTATTGTGTTTTAGGACCAAAATATGGAAAAGGAAGAAAACACGGGCTTTCACGGGCTTTTATTGAAGAAAACGGGAAAAGACGAAGTCAAAAGATCAAGAGTGCAAAAAGAACGGAAGTCCAAGGCCTATTCTGAAGATTTATCGAAGAAAAAGTCAAAAGACGGAAGTTTAACGAAGTCGAAGAACTTAAGTCTAATAGAAGAAGAAAATTAAAAGACAAGTTCAAATCCCGAGACGACAAAGTCGAAGAATTAAAGTCGAGTCGAGAAGAAAGCAAAGAAGAAGATGCAACACATGCACTCCTTCCACCTTCCCTATAAATACCCTCCTAATAGTCATTAGGAGGAGAGTTAGAGTTTTTAGCTAATTTTTCACTTTTTAGTTTTCTCTAGTTTTAGAGAGAGAAAGTCTTAAACTTTCTCTCACTAAATTTCATCTTTTTCTTAATCTTTCAAGATTAAACACTTTGTATTGCTTATTTTTATTAATCAAGTTCTATTTTAAGCTTTTATTTCTTAATCTCATTCTACTTTTCTTTGATTTAAGATTGATTTTGGTGCGATTTTCAATAGATCCGTGTTGTTCTTAATGATTTCGTGCTTAAAAAGTTAATCTTTTGATCATTTTATAAGTTTTCATTTGATTAAGCTTTAAGACTTTTGTGCTTATTGGCTTATTTTTATGATTAGCTTATTTTTCTTATTAAAAGGTTTTATTAAAAAGTTTATGTTTTTATTGTTTAATCTAAAAAGTTGTTTGATTTCGAGTTAGATAAGTTGATTAAAGTGCTTATTTGATTCGGTTAAGTATTTGGATTGATAAGTTTCGGGTATTAGCTTATAACTTTAGCTTATTACCCAGCTTTTCCGATTTCCACAATTTTAGGAAAGGGTTCAAAACCCCTTTCCGATTGGTCCCTTTTCCGTGCAGCAACAAACTCCCCTTTCCGATCGAGGCTTTCCGATCAGCCACCCCTCTTTCCGATTGAGTCCAATCGGAAAAGGGTTTTGACTTTCCGACGGGATCCCACTTTAGTATTCCGATTGGTGGTTTTTCTGCATATTCCGATTTGAATTGTAATCTAAGTATTCCGATTTGCCCTTCTTTTGATTATTCCGATTGGTGCTCGTCCCTTGTTATTCCGATTGGTTAACTTTGCACTTTATTCCGATTGGTTGGATATTCCGATTGACCCTTTGTGTCCACATTCCGATTGGGTGTTTTAGCTATATTCCGACCACCAAACCGGAATACATTCCGATCTGGGCCTCTTTTGGCTTGTTTTGGTTTCTTTCGATCTTACTTTCTTATAGTACTTTTTATTTTCAGAAAATTTTCCAAGTGTTAGTTTTATTTAGTGTGTTAGTACTTTTCCATTTTACCTTTAAGTTTATATGCATTTATTTTCACTCGTCATTCAGAATTAATCTTTTCACTTCCCTTTTACTCATCGACACTTTAATTACTTGCTAATAGTTTAAAACAAATCAAAACCAAACCATTCTCTTGATTTACCAAAAGACGATTGAGTCGCACTTAAGACCGGTTTTCAATTCGAAAAGATTCGGACGATAAGATTTTATACCTAGCCAAAAGCGAAGTATTAAACGGCGCCGCTGCCGGCTCTTTTCGTTACGATAAACGGTTTCTAGTGAGAGACGCATTGAATTTTGGGATCCGTTCTTTGAACATTATTTTCCTCGCTTAAAAAATTTCCAAAAAAATTCAAAAAAATAAAATAAATATAAAACTCTTCAAAAATACAAAAACATTAAAAACCTATAAAAAACCAAAAATATTATATAGATATTCTCTTTGTGTATATTTTTCTTCTGCAGGTGTATGCGTACTAGATCTTCCAACTATTCTGAGCCCGAGACTCTTGAAGATTTAGATATGGCTGGTGTTAACAACAACAATAATCACCCACCTCAAAACAATTTGAATAACAACAATGTCCTTCTACCTGATTTACGAACCATGGAGGAATTGTGTCAACCCACCATGAACGGACGCGGAGGCCCGATTGCGCCGATGCATATCACGGCTCAAGAGTTTTCGTTGAAGCATCACATGATCCAACAAGTGCAAACTAATCCATTCGCCGGAATGCCTAATGATGATGCCAACAAACACCTCGACAAATTCATTACTATCACTCAAAGCATGAAGTCCCCCAGTGTTTCTATGGATGACCTTCGCCTCCAACTTTTTCCACACTCGCTTTCTCACCATGCCGAAAAATGGTTTGACCGTCTTCCTAAGAATTCTATTCATACGTGGAATGACATGACTCAACGCTTTTTATCGCGCTACTTTCCCCCATCCATGGTCACTAGCCTTCGTAACCAAATCAGTGGATTTATGCAAGAGAATGATGAATCGCTTTTTGATGCTTGGGAACGCTACAATGATTTGATCGACCGCTGTCCTAATCACAATATGCTCCCCGTCACTATCATTGACACCTTTTACAATGGTCTCACTTTTCGTGATCGTGACACGATCAATGCCGCTGCCGGTGGTACTTTTATGAAAAGGAGACCGGAGGAGTGTCGAGAGTTGATTGAAAACATGACTACTCACCACAAGAATTGGGATTCTTCCGCATCCTCAAGATCTAATCAGAGAGTCAATGTTTCATCTACTTCTTCCACCACCAACTCGTCTGTTTTGGAACGTGCTATTCTTGATATTAACAAAAGTCTCCAAATTTTGACTTCTAACCAAACTCAACAAGCTAAAGCCGTTGCTATTTCTTGTGACACATGTGGTGGTCCTCATTCCTACAATGAGTGTCCTTCTACTCACGGCAATTATTCTGAAGACGTTAACGCAGCATACGGTACTTATCCCACGGGAGGCTATCAAGCTCGCCCTCAAGGAGACCGTAACTTGCTAAGTTATCGCTCCAACAATTATCTTGCTCCCCCCGGTTTCCCTCCTGCAAACCAATCCCTACCTCGTGCAAATAATCAATATCAATCCCAACAAAACCCATACCCACCGCAAGGAAATTCTCAAGCTTACCAAGCTCCACCTCTCAATCAACCGATGGCAGTGAATCCAGATATCGAGACATTTATGAAGACTAATCGGGAGTTGGTGACGAATCTTCAGAGTCAAGTCCGCAACTTGAAGGGAGAAATGGCAAAACAAGGGAACGATATTCGAGCCGAGCTAAGGAATGACATGGCTAAACACAGCGATGCAATTAATGCAAACATGCAAAACTCTTTTAACAATCAAGCTCTTCACCTTCGTGATATGATTGGTTCGCTCATCCAAGGTAATCAACCCTCTTCTTCGGGTACTCTTCTGAGTAATACCGTTGCGAATCCAAGAGGGGAGATGAAAGCAATCACCACTCGTAGTGGAAAAGGTTATATGGAACCCGAGCTTCCTACACCTCCACCCGTGATTGTGAACAAGGAAAAAGAGCAACTTTCCCCACCTCCTTCACCTACTATCCCCATTTCCCCACCACCCGTGGTTGTGAGTGATCCTATTCCCTTAAAGCCTTCTTCTTCATCCAATATACCTTATCCTTCAAGGTTGAGGAAAGAGAAGCAAAAGAGCAAGGATGATATTCAGGTTTCAAACTTCCTAAAAATGTTTAAACAATTGAATTTTAACATCTCCTTTGCCGAGGCTCTCGCTCATATGCCCAAATACGCTAAGATGTTTAAAGATCTTCTAAGTGATAAGGAAAAGCTTCTTGACATCGCTCAGGCCCAACTTAATGAGAACTGCTCCGCAATGCTCTTAAGGAAATTTCCCACCAAACTTGGTGATCCGGGTCGCTTCATGATTCCTTGCAACTTCCCGGGAGTAGAGAATTGCATGGCCCTAGCTGATCTAGGTGCCAGTATAAACTTAATGCCTTTAAGTGTTTGGAAGCAATTATCTCTCCCCGAGCTAGTCCCCACCAAAATGACTTTGGAATTAGCCAACCGTACGGTTGCTTATCCAGTGGGGATAGCCGAAGATGTCTTTGTTGGCGTTGACAAATTCACCTTCCCGGCGGATTTTGTTGTCGTTGATTACGAGATGGATCCTCGTGTTCCATTATCGTTGGACGTCCATTCCTGAGGACCGGTCGCACTCTCATTGATGTAGCCGCGGGCGAAATAATCATGAGAGTTGGTGACGATAAAATTGTCTTCAACATGGGTAAGATTTCTAAGCAACCTTATTCATATGAGAGTGTTAATGCTATTGATGTTCTCGATGAGGCTTGTGAAGAACATTTTCATGATGCTTGCAAAAGTACCCTTTCTTCTCTACCCAATGTTGAGACTGTTGCCTCAATTGCTCCAGCATTGACTCCTTTCGGAGAAAGTGACTTGGATGATTTCGAAGCTAGCTTGGGTCCTCTCGATATTAAGTATGATAATTTGTCCACCAATTGGGATGAAGACATTCGTACTATTGAGAGACTTCTCAATGAGGACCCATTGTCTCCTCCTGATCCTAAAGAAGTGACTAATGATGATCCATCGTTAGTTTCACCATCTATTGAGAATCCCCCTACTCTTGAGCTTAAGGACCTACCGCCTCATCTTGAGTACGTTTTTCTGGCGACGACGAGAAGCTACCGGTCATCATCGCAAAGGATCTACAAGAAGACGAAAAAGCCCGACTTGTCGCTGTGTTGAAGAAGCATAAAAGAGCTATCGCTTGGAAAATCTCCGACATCCGCGGAATTGATCCTCACTACTGCACACATAAAATTCTCATGGAGGACGACTTTAAGCCCACAATTCAAAGCCAACGAAGGGTGAATCCTAAAATACATGAAGTCATCAAAAAAGAGGTTCTCAAACTTCTTGATGCGGGTATGATTTACCCTATTTCGGATTCACCATGGGTTAGTCCAGTCCATTGTGTGCCTAATAAAGGCGGAATCACCGTTGTGCCCAATGCAAACAACGAGTTGATTCCTACCCGTCTCGTTACTGGGTGGAGAGTTTGTATAGACTACCGCAAACTCAATGATGCCACGAGAAAGGATCATTTCCCCCTACCTTTTATGGACCAAATGCTTGAACGTTTAGCTGGTAATGAATATTACTGCTTTCTTGATGGTTTCTCGGGTTATTTTCAAATACCCATCGATCCCCAAGATCAAGAGAAGACAACATTCACTTGTCCCTACGGCACATCTGCTTATAAAAGAATGCCATTTGGCTTATGCAATTCCCCCGGGACTTTCCAAAGGTGTATGTTGGCTATCTTCCATGACATGGTTGAGCAAACCATGGAAGTCTTCATGGATGATTTCTCGGTCTTCGGGGATTCCTTCTCTTCCGGCCTTGCCAATTTGGAACGTATGCTTAAGCGGTGCGAAGACACTCGCCTTGTTCTGAATTGGGAAAAATGCCATTTTATGGTAAAAGAAGGCATTGTGCTAGGACACAAAATCTCTAAAGTCGGTCTTGAAGTCGACCGTGCTAAAGTAGATGTCATAGCCAAATTACCTCCACCCTCAACCGTGAAGGGTGTGAGAAGTTTTCTGGGTCACGCGGGCTTCTATCGTCGATTCATTCAAGATTTCTCTAAAATCGCTCGCCCGATGACCAACCTCTTGGAAAAAGATACTCCTTTTATCTTTTCTAAAGAGTGTCTCGAAGCCTTCAATCTTCTTAAGGATAAGCTAACTAAGGCACCGGTCTTGGTTACCCCTAACTGGGAGCTGCCTTTTGAATTGATGTGCGATGCTAGCGACTTTGCTATTGGTGCGGTTTTGGGCCAAAGAGTGAATAAACACTTCCAACCAATCCACTACGCTAGCAAAACAATGACGGGGGCTCAATTGCATTATACGACAACCGAAAAAGAGCTATTAGCTGTTGTCTATGCCTTTGAGAAATTTCGCCCCTATCTTGTTTTATCCACCACCATCGTATACACGGACCATTCCGCGTTGAAGTACTTGATGACTAAGAACGATTCTAAGCCAAGACTTCTTCGCTGGGTTTTACTCCTTCAAGAATTCAACATTGAAATTCGTGACAAGAAGGGAGCCGAAAACCTGGCCGCGGATCATCTGAGTCGACTTGAGGATCCATATCAAGGGGATCATCCGAACAAAGAGATCAGTGACTCTTTTCCCCTTGAGACCTTAATGTCTATAAATCTCAATCTTGATGGCACCCCGTGGTTTGCGGACATTGCAAACTACTTAGCGGGTGGTATTCTCATCCAAGGGTTAACATCCCAACAAAAGAAGAAGTTCTTGAACGATGTTAAGACTTACTTTTGGGATGACCCTTATCTATTCAAACAGAGTGCTGATCTGATTATTTGTCGATGTGTTGACGGACCGGCAACTTTTGACATCCTCCAAGCTTGCCACAAAGGACCCACCGGTGGTCACTTTGGTCCCAACTACACCGCTAAGAAAGTGTTTGATTCCGGATTCTACTGGCCACCATTTATCGTGACGCTCACGAAATGGTTAAGCATTGTGATGCTTGCCAACGTCAAGGCAAGATCACACATAAGGATGAGATGCCTCAAAATTTCATACAGGAATGTGAAATCTTTGATGTATGGGGCATCGACTTTATGGGGCCATTTCCATCATCCAAAGGGAACAAGTACATCCTCGTCGCCGTCGACTACGTCTCTAAATGGGTTGAAGCTAAGGCTCTTCCTACGAATGATGCGAGGGTGGTTGTGAACTTTTTGAAGCAGCTTTTCGCTCGATTTGGCGTTCCTCGTGCTATCATCAGTGACCGCGGGACTCATTTTTGCAACGATCAATTTGCAAGAGTCATGGCAAAGTATGGTGTCACTCGCCGTCTTTCCACCGCCCATCATCCCCAAACCAATGGGCAAGCCGAGATATCCAACCGTGGCTTGAAGAGAATTTTGGAGCGTACTGTGGGAGAGCATCGCGCCGCGTGGGCCGATAAGTTAGATGATGCTCTGTGGGCTTTCCGTACTGCTTACAAGACCCCGATCGGTTGTACACCCTATCATCTTGTGTACGGGAAAGCCTGCCACCTACCCATCGAGCTGGAACATAAGGCGCACTGGGCCTTGAAGTGGGCTAACTTCGACATCAACAAAGCCGATGATCATCGCAAGGTTCAACTCAACGAGCTAAATGAACTGAGGAATGAAGCTTATGAGAACTCGCTGATCTACAAGGAGAAGATGAAGATTATCCACGATGCTAAAATCAAGAACCGAGAGTTCCACGTTGGTGATCAAGTCTTACTCTTTAACTCTCGGTTGAAGATCTTCTCTGGCAAGTTGAAGAGCCGCTGGACTGGTCCATTCACCGTCGCCAAAGTCTTTCCGTATGGGACCATTGAGCTTTCTCAGCCGAATGGGCCCAATTTCAAGGTGAATGGCCAGCGTTTGAAGCTGTACTTTGGTGAGGACATCTCTCAGGAGATGATTCCATCCCTCACCACGTTCCCCATGAACTAAAATTGGGTCGAGTCAGGCTCATTACTCGGTGAACAAAAACAAGCGCTTCTCGGGAGGCAACCCGTGTTCTATCCTTTACTGCTTTCATAATAAGTGTAGGGGGACCCCCGCATATGTTTGTTGTCTTGTTTCTTGTGCTGTGCAGGGATTAAAGCTTCAGAGAACATCTTGATGACTTTTGACGAACCGTGATACCGTGTTCCCATCTTCCCGGTTCTATCCTAAACTCTTGTGATTCAATATTTCATATTCTATATGTTCACATTGAATTCAATTTAGTTGTCCTTTCCTTAGCAAGATTTAAACAAAGTGCACAATGTCCTAAGTGTAGGGGAGTTTACTCCCACATGCTTAAACATTGAGGACAATGTTTATCTCAAGTGTAGGGGGGACTTCTATCGAAGTAAGTGGTCTTTTCCATGAATTTGCCTCATTTCAACCGGAAAATTTGATTTTTCGACATTTTTCAAAATTTTTAATCTATTTTGGCCTAGTTGTATAGTTGTATTTGCCTTTGTTATGTTTCCTTTGCTAGAATAGTTTTTCAATAAAGTGGTTTTAGATTTTTCCTAGTCGTGAATATTTTGACTCAACCCGAGTTTACTTGCCTAAGTTTACTCTAGCTAGTATCCTTAACGTGTTTAAGTCAAGTTTTGCTAGGCTTTTATATAAGGAGCTATAAAACGCGAAAGTCTTAACTCTCACGGGTTAAGAACAAGAACTTTTCGCAAGTTCCTATAATTGATCCTAGAGAGTCGTTTATCAAGGGAACTTTAAAACGCGATTTCTAAACTTGAAAAAGTCTAAGAATTTGCAAGATCCTATAGGCGACTCGAAAACCCAAAACTTTGATTTAATAGGCTAAGCATCCACGAGTCTCATTCCTTGAGATTTTAAACTGTGGAGAACGAGAGATGATAGAGTCAATTATAAGTTCGGTATTCTTTCGTGAATTTATGTGAGTTAATTATGAGCCTATTCTCCCTCCGCTTGTTAATAAATTAATCTGCTAATAAATAAGGTTGTACGATTTAAAAGGTTACTTAGCTTCTAGCCCCAGATCGTTTAAAAGTTGCTCGGTAATGACGAGAGTTCATAGCCAAGGCATAACTTATGAAGCGGGGCGCGAAGATTGGCGAGTCCGAAAAGGCCCTAACAAGGCATGAGGGCTACATTTTGTTGCTAAAGATCCAAAAGTGATGTGAAGAATCATTTATCGAAAATCAATATGAAGGATCGAGACACACGACGAAAAGAAAGAACTCCCCAAAATTCATGGAGAAGTCTATCCGAAAAGACCCTAACAAGGTATGAGGATAAATAGATCCAAGTCCTAAAAGGAGGCGGATCGTTGTATATCAAAGTCCAAAATAAAGATTGGAGAAAAATGAAGAAGTCGTGGTCCAAAGATGAAGAATCTCTAAAAAACTTCAAGTGAAGAAATTCCTATTATGAAGAGAAGACCATAATTTCAAGAACGTCTCTCGAAGATTCGAAGTATGAAGTCGCTGCCAAATATCGGCCCGAGAAAGGTCTCAAATCGCGAACCAAGTTATGCCAATATATGAACTTTTTGATATCCCGAGAAGCAGTTTTAAAAGATTTGGTCCTTTAGCTAACTATTGATTAAATCGTTCACCTTATTTTCGGACTAAATAACTATCGAAATAAGTCAAACAATGCATCCTCGTGATCATTCAAGACAAAAATAAAATATAAGAGATACACCTAGGAATAAGGGAGTCTAAGTGAATAATTGGCCCACATGAGTTCGTGATAGTTTGCTAACTTATAATAACAATGATCTCGTTTTTAAGCTTGGTATGGGGAACGTGAAACTTGAGGATGATAAACGTTCATGGCCGCCAAAACCCAATGTAAGTTTTTAATTTCTTTACTTATTTCTATCTTTTATGTTTAGTATTTAATAAAGGCCAAGGTGGGTTATTTATGATGGAAAATGTAAACCGTGCTTTAAAATTAATGCATTGCATGAGGGCATTGCAATGGTCAAGTGTAGGGGATTTAATAAGTGTGAAAACACTTATCCTTTTACCACTTATTTCCAATAATAACAAGACCAAAACGTGTGATTTATGTCGTAAAAGTCGGAATTATGCGTGGTTTGTGTTTTTATTGTGTTTTAGGACCAAAATATGGAAAAGGAAGAAAACACGGGCTTTCACGGGCTTTTATTGAAGAAAACGGGAAAAGACGAAGTCAAAAGATCAAGAGTGCAAAAAGAACGGAAGTCCAAGGCCTATTCTGAAGATTTATCGAAGAAAAAGTCAAAAGACGGAAGTTTAACGAAGTCGGAGAACTTAAGTCTAATAGAAGAAGAAAATTAAAAGACAAGTTCAAATCCCGAGACGACAAAGTCGAAGAATTAAAGTCGAGTCGAGAAGAAAGCAAAGAAGAAGATGCAACACATGCACTCTGAAATTAAGATTTTACTAGTTGAAAGTTCGTTTCTCGGTGTCTTATCGAATTGATTTCCGGTTAAATGTGTGACTCAATTGTTTTTGGTTAGGAAAAAGGGAAGTTGATTATCTATAACTAATTAAAAAAGTAAATGCGAAAGTATTTAAAAGCAAACTAAAGACAAGTACAAATAATAAAAGTAAAACAAGGTGAATATTAAAAACTAAAAGTTAAAACGATATTAAAACTAATAGTAAAACAAATAATAAAATGTAATTTAAAACGAAACAATTAATAAAAATAAATCTAAAAGACGAAATTAACTATCGACTTGAAAATAAAGTTTACTAAATGAAAAAGGAGAGAATAAAACTAAAATGGTACTTTAAAGCTAAATGAGGAAAAACCTAAAACGGGTACTAAATAAAAGATAAAACTTGAACTTTACGAAAAAATATTAATACTAAAAATCGACGAAAAATTCAACTAAAAATACGTAACTTTCAGAAATAAAATCGGAACAACTTTCAGATAAAACTACACGATTACGGAACAAAAACAATAAATAAACAAGCTAGCAGGCAGCTAGCTCAAGCTAGCAACCTGCTAGCTCAAATTGGCGCCAAACAAGGAATAAGCTGCTAGGCATGTAGGTGAAAAGAGATGTATCGGAATATTTATACTATATATCTATCGGAATGTGGTTTCATGTATCGGAATATATTTTTTTTTTTTTTATTTATTTATTTTAAACTATCGGAATATGAAAAAGAGAATCTATCGGAATGTCTAAAAATAAAAACTGTCGGAATAACTAAAGTACCAAAATCCATCGGAAAGTGGCTATAGAAAATTGGGCAGCACTTCGTCGTAATACAAACCTAAACCCCGTCGCAATCCCGATCGCAATGTGCGATCGGAATCACGATCGGAATAGGGGGATGAAAACATAAGCCATCGCAAAGTAGAACCCACAAGGGTTATTGCGATGGAACATAAGCTGCCCGTCGGAATGTGGTAAAACCCCAATATTGCGATGAAAACAAGCAATAATCCGAAAATGAAGTTAAGCTTAAAAATCAATAAGCACGGCCAATAAGCTACTACACCAAAACTTGAACAACTTAATAAACATAAATTTGAAAGCTCTTAAAAGACGAAATTCATAAACTTTATAAAAACACAAAATAAGCAAACACAAAATAAGCAAACTTTAAAATATAAAAACTTTTAAGAAAACTTAAAACAAATAAGCTAGACACAAAATAAGCCAATAAGCATGTCAAGCTCAAAGCTTGATTCGTATAAAAGCTTAGATGGAAAGAAAAAGATGAACTTTTTAATCAAACATCACAATTAAACAAAAAAAAGCATAAAGATTTCGGATAAAAGATGAATCAAGATTAAGAAAGGTAGAATAAGATTAAGATTAAGACAAGAATTAAACTATCAAAAGTAAAGATTTGATTAAAAACAACAAGAAAGGAAGATGAAAGATTGGGATTCTAGTGAGAGAAACTGTCACTTTCTCTCTCTAGAATCACCTACAAAAATGAAAGAAAAACTAAGCTAAACTAAAACTAACCAACCCTCCTAAATGAGTTTAGGAGGGTATTTATAGGAAATGGGGAGGTGCATGTGTTGCCTCTTCTTTCTTTCTTTCTTCACGTCTTCTCGTCTTTTAAGTTCTTCGACTTTATCGACTTTGTCTCGGGATTAATTAAACTCGTCTTATAATTTGTTTATTTATTAGACTCGAGTTCTTCGGCTTTTTTTATTAAACTTCCGTCTTTGACTTTTTCTTCGATAAATCTTCGAATTGGTCTTGGACTTCCGTTCTTTCTCCACTCTTGATCTTTCGACTTCGTCTTTTGTCGTTTTCTTCTATAAAAGCCCGTGAAAGACCGTGTTTTCTTTCCTTTTCACATTTTGACCCTGAAACACATTAAAAACACAAACCACGCATAATTCCGCCATTTACGACATAAAATATACGTTTAGGTCCAGTTTTAATGTAATTAAGTGGTAGAAAAGATGGGTGTTTTCACACCTATCACACTCCTTCCACCTTCCCTATAAATACCCTCCTAATAGTCATTAGGAGGAGAGTTAGAGTTTTTAGCTAATTTTTCACTTTTTAGTTTTCTCTAGTTTTAGAGAGAGAAAGTCTTAAACTTTCTCTCACTAAATTTCATCTTTTTCTTAATCTTTCAAGATTAAACACTTTGTATTGCTTATTTTTATTAATCAAGTTCTATTTTAAGCTTTTATTTCTTAATCTCATTCTACTTTTCTTTGATTTAAGATTGATTTTGGTGCGATTTTCAATAGATCCGTGTTGTTCTTAATGATTTCGTGCTTAAAAAGTTAATCTTTTGATCATTTTATAAGTTTTCATTTGATTAAGCTTTAAGACTTTTGTGCTTATTGGCTTATTTTTATGATTAGCTTATTTTTCTTATTAAAAGGTTTTATTAAAAAGTTTATGTTTTTATTGTTTAATCTAAAAAGTTGTTTGATTTCGAGTTAGATAAGTTGATTAAAGTGCTTATTTGATTCGGTTAAGTATTTGGATTGATAAGTTTCGGGTATTAGCTTATAACTTTAGCTTATTTCCCAGCTTTTCCGATTTCCACAATTTTAGGAAAGGGTTCAAAACCCCTTTCCGATTGGTCCCTTTTCCGTGCAGCAACAAACTCCCCTTTCCGATCGAGGCTTTCCGATCAGCCACCCCTCTTTCCGATTGAGTCCAATCGGAAAAGGGTTTTGACTTTCCGACGGGATCCCACTTTAGTATTCCGATTGGTGGTTTTTCTGCATATTCCGATTTGAATTGTAATCTAAGTATTCCGATTTGCCCTTCTTTTGATTATTCCGATTGGTGCTCGTCCCTTGTTATTCCGATTGGTTAACTTTGCACTTTATTCCGATTGGTTGGATATTCCGATTGACCCTTTGTGTCCACATTCCGATTGGGTGTTTTAGCTATATTCCGACCACCAGATCGGAATACATTCCGATCTGGGCCTCTTTTGGCTTGTTTTGGTTTCTTTCGATCTTACTTTCTTATAGTACTTTTTATTTTCAGAAAATTTTCCAAGTGTTAGTTTTATTTAGTGTGTTAGTACTTTTCCATTTTACCTTTAAGTTTATATGCATTTATTTTCACTCGTCATTTAGAATTAATCTTTTAACTTCCCTTTTACTCATCGACACTTTAATTACTTGCTAATAGTTTAAAACAAATCAAAACCAAACCATTCTCTTGATTTACCAAAAGACGATTGAGTCGCACTTAAGACCGGTTTTCATACTTCATATCTTCGAGGGACGTTTTTGAGATAATGGTCTTCTCTTCGTTATAGAGTTTCTTCACTTGGAGACTTTTGAGGAGTACTCCAGCTTTGTTGACCACGACTTCATGATTATTCTTCAATCTCTAATTGGGATTTTGAGATACAACGATCCGCCTCCTTTTCGGACTTGGATCTATTTATCCTCATACCTTGTTAGGGTCTTTTCGGATAGACTTCTCCATGATCTTTATGGGAGTTGATTGCTTTTCGTCGTGAGTCTTGATCCTTCATATTGATTTTGGGAATAATGATTTTCACATCACTTTGGATCTTCAGCAATAAAATGGAATCCTCATGCCTTGTTAGGGCCTTTTCGGACTCGCCAATCTTCGCGCCCCACTTCATAAGTTATGCCTTGGCTATGAACTCTTATCATTACCGAGCAACTTTTAAACGATCCTGGGCTAGAAGCTAAGTAACTTTTCAAATCGTACGACCTTACTTATTGCAGATAATTTATTAGCAAGTGATGGGAGAAAAAGATCATAATTAACTCACATAAGTTAATGAGAGAATACCAAACTTGTAACCAACTCTATCATTTCTCGTTCTCCACAATTTAAAATCTCAAGGAATGAGACTCGTGGATGCTTAGCCTAATAAACCAATTAAGGTCTACATGGTTAAGGATACTAGCTAGAGTGAACTTGTATAAGTAAACTCGGGTTGAGTCAAAATATTCACAACGGGCCTAATATATCTAAGATATCTAAACTTGCTAAAACCATTTTATTAAAATGCTAGAAAGTAACCAAAATAAAGGAGACTACAACTAGGCCAAAATAGATCAAAAATTTTGAAAAATGTCGAAAAATTAATTTTCCGGTTAAAATGAGGGCAAATACAAGGAAAAGACCACTTAACTTCGATAGAAGTCCCCCTACACTTAATATAAACATTGTCCTCAATGTTTAAGCATGTGGGAGTAAACTCCCCTACACTTAGGACATTGTGCACTTTGCTTAAATCTTGTTAAGGAAAAGACAACTAATCGTGATTTCTATTTTAATATTGGAAAATATAAAATAGGAAATCAAAAGAGTTTAGGATAGAACCGGGAGGATGAGAACACGGAATCATGGTTCGTCAAAATTCATCAAGAGTGTGTCTTTGAAGCTCTAATCCCTGCACATGATAAGAAAGAAAGCAAGAAACACCACGGGGCTCCCCCTACACTTATGGTGAAAACAGGAAAGATAGATAGATAATTGGGTTGCCTCCCAAAAAGCGCTTGTTTTTGTTAACCGAGTCACGAGCCTGACTCGTCCCCGAATTAAATGGTCCATGGGGAAGCCTCGTATGTAATACCGGGATCAAAGACCTTGTCCTCGTTCCCGGAGGACATCAATAAAGGAGAGGCAGGAGGATAAGTCTTGAATGGTAAAAAGGTCCTCTCAATACCAGAAAAGAAAGTGAAGTTCAGATTGACGGGAGGTGGGGTGGGTAAGGGAATCACATTGTCATCCTCCAAAGACAATGGAGGCAGACCAATTGGCAAAGCCGTAGAAGTATCAATCATAGAATGGTCCATGTCACCTCCCGGGTCAAAGCATTTATCCTCATGATCGTAGAGAAGGAGTGTAGAAACTCGTTTGAGAAGACCACGATCAAGTACGAAACCATCATTCATTTGTGGGGATTGTTGATAAGTGAAATCCTCACGAATGTGGTAAACGTAATTCTCATAAGAGGAGTGTTGATTAGGTAACTCCTCGAGAATAGGATGTTTGGGCATGTGAGTTGGTTCGGTTGTAGCTTTGTTGTTGGTTTTGGTTTGCAGGAGGGAAACCAGGAGGAGCAAGATAATTGTTGGAACGATAACTTAGCAAGCCACGGTCTCCTTGCGGTCGAGCTTGATAGCCTCCCGTGGGATAAGTGCCGTAAGCTGCGTTAACGTCTTCAGAATAATTGCCGTGAGTAGAAGGACACTCATTGTAGGAATGAGGACCACCACATGTGTCACAAGAGATAACAACGGCTTTAGCTTGTTGAGTTTGGTTAGAAGTCAAAATTTGGAGACTTTTGTTGATATCAAGAATAGCACGTTCCAAAATAGACGGGTTAGGGGTGGAAGAAGTAGATGAAACATTGACTCTCTGATTAGATCTTGAGGATGCGGAAGAATCCCAATTCTTGTGGTGAGTAGTCATGTTTTCAATCAACTCTCGACACTCTTCCGGTCTCCTTTTCATAAAAGTACCACCGGCGGCGGCATTGATCGTGTCACGATCACGAAAAGTGAGACCATTGTAGAAGGTGTCAATGAGAGTGACGGGGAGCATATTGTGATTAGGACAGCGGTCGATCAAATCATTGTAACGTTCCCAAGCATCGAAAAGCGATTCATCATTCTCTTGCATAAATCCACTGATTTGGTTACGAAGGCTAGTGACCATGGATGGGGGAAAGTAGCGCGATAAAAAACGTTGAGTCATGTCGTTCCACGTATGAATAGAATTCTTAGGAAGACGGTCAAACCATTTTTCGGCATGGTGAGAAAGTGAGTGTGGAAAAAGTTGAAGGCGAAGGTCATCCATAGAAACACCGGGGCACTTCATGCTTTGGGTAATGGTAATGAATTTGTCAAGGTGTTTGTTGGCATCATCGTCCGGAATTCCACGAAACGGGTTTGTTTGCACTTGTTGTATCATGTGATGCTTCAACGAAAACTCCTGAGCTGTGACGTGCATTGGCGCAATCGGGCCTCCGCGTCCGTTCATGGTGGGTTGGCACAATTCCTCCATGGTTCGTAAATCAGGTAGAAGGACATTGTTGTTGTCGTTATTGTTGTGGTTGTTATTCAAATTATTTTGAGGTGGGTGATTATTGTTGTTGGTAACACCAGCCATATCTAAATCTTCACGATTCTCGTGCTCAGGATAGTTTGTAGATCTAGTACGCATGCACCTGCAGAAAAAATATACACAAAGAATATAATATTTTTGGTTTTTATAGGTTTTTTAATGTTTTTGTATTTTTGAAAAGTTTTATAATTTTTATGGATTTTTGAAATTGTTTGAAGCGAGGAAAATAACGTTCAAAGAACGGATCCCAAAATTCAATGCGTCTCTCACTAGAAACCGTTTATCTTAACGAAAAGAGCCGGCAGCGGCGCCATTTGAAATTAAGATTTTACTAGTTGAAAGTTCGTTTCTCGGTGTCTTATCGAATTGATTTCCGGTTAAATGTGTAACCAACCCTCCTAAATGAGTTTAGGAGGGTATTTATAGGAAATGGGGAGGTGCATGTGTTGCCTCTTCTTTCTTTCTTTCTTCACGTCTTCTCGTCTTTTAAGTTCTTCGACTTTATCGACTTTGTCTCGGGATTAATTAAACTCGTCTTATAATTTGTTTATTTATTAGACTCGAGTTCTTCGGCTTTTTTTATTAAACTTCCGTCTTTGACTTTTTCTTCGATAAATCTTCGAATTGGTCTTGGACTTCCGTTCTTTCTCCACTCTTGATCTTTCGACTTCGTCTTTTGTCGTTTTCTTCTATAAAAGCCCGTGAAAGACCGTGTTTTCTTTCCTTTTCACATTTTGACCCTGAAACACATTAAAAACACAAACCACGCATAATTCCGCCATTTACGACATAAAATATACGTTTAGGTCCAGTTTTAATGTAATTAAGTGGTAGAAAAGATGGGTGTTTTCACACCTATCACACTCCTTCCACCTTCCCTATAAATACCCTCCTAATAGTCATTAGGAGGAGAGTTAGAGTTTTTAGCTAATTTTTCACTTTTTAGTTTTCTCTAGTTTTAGAGAGAGAAAGTCTTAAACTTTCTCTCACTAAATTTCATCTTTTTCTTAATCTTTCAAGATTAAACACTTTGTATTGCTTATTTTTATTAATCAAGTTCTATTTTAAGCTTTTATTTCTTAATCTCATTCTACTTTTCTTTGATTTAAGATTGATTTTGGTGCGATTTTCAATAGATCCGTGTTGTTCTTAATGATTTCGTGCTTAAAAAGTTAATCTTTTGATCATTTTATAAGTTTTCATTTGATTAAGCTTTAAGACTTTTGTGCTTATTGGCTTATTTTTATGATTAGCTTATTTTTCTTATTAAAAGGTTTTATTAAAAAGTTTATGTTTTTATTGTTTAATCTAAAAAGTTGTTTGATTTCGAGTTAGATAAGTTGATTAAAGTGCTTATTTGATTCGGTTAAGTATTTGGATTGATAAGTTTCGGGTATTAGCTTATAACTTTAGCTTATTTCCCAGCTTTTCCGATTTCCACAATTTTAGGAAAGGGTTCAAAACCCCTTTCCGATTGGTCCCTTTTCCGTGCAGCAACAAACTCCCCTTTCCGATCGAGGCTTTCCGATCAGCCACCCCTCTTTCCGATTGAGTCCAATCGGAAAAGGGTTTTGACTTTCCGACGGGATCCCACTTTAGTATTCCGATTGGTGGTTTTTCTGCATATTCCGATTTGAATTGTAATCTAAGTATTCCGATTTGCCCTTCTTTTGATTATTCCG
Source organism: Glebionis coronaria (assembly GCA_025667525.1). NCBI lineage: Eukaryota > Viridiplantae > Streptophyta > Magnoliopsida > Asterales > Asteraceae > Glebionis > Glebionis coronaria. Next base: position 306,559,974 of record CM046874.1, read on the forward strand.
ATTGGTGCTCGTCCCTTGTTATTCCGATTGGTTAACTTTGCACTTTATTCCGATTGGTTGGATATTCCGATTGACCCTTTGTGTCCACATTCCGATTGGGTGTTTTAGCTATATTCCGACCACCAGATCGGAATACATTCCGATCTGGGCCTCTTTTGGCTTGTTTTGGTTTCTTTCGATCTTACTTTCTTATAGTACTTTTTATTTTCAGAAAATTTTCCAAGTGTTAGTTTTATTTAGTGTGTTAGTACTTTTCCATTTTACCTTTAAGTTTATATGCATTTATTTTCACTCGTCATTTAGAATTAATCTTTTAACTTCCCTTTTACTCATCGACACTTTAATTACTTGCTAATAGTTTAAAACAAATCAAAACCAAACCATTCTCTTGATTTACCAAAAGACGATTGAGTCGCACTTAAGACCGGTTTTCAATTCGAAAAGATTCGGACGATAAGATTTTATACCTAGCCAAAAGCGAAGTATTAATGATGATGACAACCCCAAAGAGGATAAATGTCTTATGGCTCACACTTCTAAAGAGGTACATTCCGAAACCGAATATTATAGCAATGATAGTTCCACTTTAGATGATATTGAATTTGAAGGCAAATATGATAGCTTACACAAACTTAGTCTTAAATTCATAGAAAATAATAAAACCTTAAAATCAACCAAAACTAAGCTTGAAAATGAGATCAATGAACTTAGGGAGAAATTGGCTAAACTTGAGAAAAACAAAGAGGTTGATTTAGGTTGCTTAAGTTGTGAGAAACTTAGATTAGAGAATGATGATCTCAAGAGCACCTCCATTAAATTGGAGAAGTTCATGAAAGGTACTAGTGCTCTTGATGATATGTTAAACAAACAAGTTCATTCTAAGGAAAGACTTGGTCTAGGTTTTAACTCAAATGAAGCCTCAACTAGTGAACCAAAACAAGTCAGGTTTTCACAGAAAACACCCACTGGACGCGGTTCCAAATTGTATGGCGCGGTTCCTTATCACTATGGAACCGCGGCCATAGATAAGGTACCGCGGCCAGAAGTTGAATTTTGTGAAAATTCTGAACTTTCTGAAAAATATAAGTTAAATGAAAAACTAAAGCGTCTTACTGTTAATAAGGTACAATTACCCATACTTGACGACAATGCTATTGGTAAGTTCTACAAGCCTTTAAGTAAACCTCTCATGGGAAATAGAAGTTTATCTAGACTATCCTTTACTCCACCTAGAGTACGGAATGAGTCTAAGCCTAGAAGTAGAACGACAACGCCTACAAGAGATAATCAAAACAACTCACGACCTAGAAGTAAAACTCCAACACCTAGAAGAAATAATAATAACTCTAAACCTAGATCAAACACACCTAGGAGAAGTAATGAACAACAAAATGGTTACATGAATTACTACCCTCCTCCATTTTGTTCTCCATGGGAATCCCCTCCTCATTCATGCATCCCAACCAAATGCAAGGGATGCTTGGAACTAACAATTTTGGACCCATGAGATATTGGGGACCAAATGTTTGATCTTGTGTGTTGTTACCTAGATATGCTTGGGAATTGATTTGGAGCCCGATGAGTGGATTAAGGATAGTGGATGTTCTAAACACATGACAGGTAATCGAAGTTTGTTCTCGCATTACAAAGCATATGATGGAGGTAACGTCACATTCGCTAGTAGTCTACGTGGTAATATCATTGGCAAAGGTACGGTTTCTCTTGACTCCATGACCATTGAAAATGTTGAGCACGTAGATAACTTAGGTTTTAACCTTTTAAGTATAGGTCAAATTTGTGATAATAAGTGTAAGTCATCTTTTCGGAACATGACAGTGAAATCGTAAAAGATGGCAAAGTCATTGGAAAAGGTGTTAGAAAGCATGGGCTTTATGTCATGAAGGTTAATAAGAAGTCAAAATACAACATATGTCTTGCGACTATAGATGATAGTTCTACTCTTTGGCATAGGAGATTAGGTCACGCTAATATGCGTTTAATTCAATCTTTAGTCTCTAAGGAGTTGGTAAGACACCTCCCCAAGATTAAGTTTGATAGTCACTTTTGTGATGCTTGCAAAGTTGGAAAGCAAGTTCACTCAAGTCACAAAGCCAAGAATTTGGTTTCGACCTCTCGGTGCTTAGAGCTCCTACATATGGATCTCTTTGGACCTTCCGCCATACGGAGTTATGGAGGTAACCTTTATACCCTAGTTATAGTTGATGACTATTCTAGATTCACTTGGACTAGATTTTTGGCATCTAAGAATGAAGCTTTCGATCACTTCGAAATCTTTAGTCGAAGAATTCAAAATCAACTAGGATGTTCAATTGTTTCTATTAGGACGGATCATGGTAGGGAATTTGATAATGAAGTGCAATTTGGTGCCTTTTGTGAAGCTCATGGTATTACCCATAACTTCTCGGCTCCTCGCACTCCACAATCAAATGGGGTAGTTGAAAGGAAGAATAGGACTCTCCAAGAGATGAGTAGGACGATGTTAAACGAGCAATCTTTGCCTCAAAAGTTTTGGTGCAATGCCGTGGACACATCGACTTATATTCTCAACCGAATTCTTATTCGACCTTTCCTAGGAAAGACCCCCTATGAGATTCTTAAAGGTAAGAAACCCTCATTAGAATACTTTAGGGTGTTTGGAAGCAAGTGCTTTATCCTCAACACCAAAGACTACCTTACCAAGTTTGACCCAAAGTCTTACGAAGGTATCCTTTTAGGTTATTCCCAAACTAGTAAAGCCTACATAGTCCTAAATAGAACCTCAGGGGTTATTGAAGAATCACTCAACGTAACCTTTGATGAAACCCCTCCTTCAACCAAGACACCACCATTGGTTGATGATGACTTGGATGAATTAGAAGTAGTTAAAGCCAAAGAGGTTAGAAAAATAGGAGTTGAAGACCTTAGTGTTGAAAAGGAAGTAAACATTAAGGAGTCTAGGGATCATACTCTCAATAATGTCATTGGTGACTTAAATCAAAGGACCCTAAGATCTCAAGTCCAAAACCAAAGCAACTTCTTTTGTTTTGTCTCCTTGATTGAACCAAAGAATGTTAAAGAAGCTTTGACGAATGAGAGTTGGGTCATTGCGATGCAAGAAGAATTGAATCAATTCGTTGCCAATGATGTTTGGGAACTTGTTCCTCCACCTAGAAGTTCTACCATTATAGGAACCAAATGGGTATTTAGGAATAAGCTAGATGAGAATGGTGTTGTGTCTCGTAACAAGGCTAGACTTGTAGCTCAAGGCTATAATCAACAAGAAGGGATTGATTATGACGAGACATATGCACCGGTAGCTAGATTAGAATAAATTAGAATCCTTTTAGCCTACGCTTGTGCCTTAGATATTAAGCTTCAACAAATGGATGTAAAGAGTGCATTTCTTAACGGTTTGATCAATGAGGAGGTATATGTGGCTCAACCTCCCGGCTTCATTGATTTTGAGAAACCGGACCATGTTTACAAGCTTAAGAAAGTACTTTATGGACTCAAACAAGCACCCAGAGCTTGGTATGATAGACTTAAAGCGTTTCTTGTTAAACATGAGTATACCATGGGAATGGTAGACAATACACTCTTTACAAAGAAGAAAGGTCCTCACCTCATAATCGTACAAATATATGTTGATGACATTATATTTGGCTCAACTTGTCAAGAATTGTGTGATGACTTTGCCAAAATCATGCATGATGAGTTTGAAATGAGTATGATGGGAGAACTTAACTTCTTTCTAGGACTCCAAATTAAACAAATGGACGATGGTATTTTCTTTAGTCAATCTAAGTACGCTAAAGAAATGCTAAATAAATTTGGATTAGAAGAATCTAGACCAATGAAGACTGATAGGTGTGAAAACACCCATCCTTTTACCACTTATTTCTTACTAAAACAAGACCAAAACGCGTGTTTAATATCATTTGTTTGGAATTATGCGTGGTTTTTGTGTTTATTGTGTTTCCAGAGTCAACCGAATGAATATTGAAGAAAACATGGGATTGCACGGGTTTTATCGAAGAAAAAGACTCAAGACGAAGTCTATTGTCCAAGAGATGCAAAATATTTGAAGTCAATGGGCCTATTTGAAGATTTACCGAAGAAAATGACCAAAGATGGAAGATTTACATATGTCGAAGAAACTCAAGTCTATTTAACGAAGAAATTAAAAGACGAGTTGAATTTAATCGTCGACAAATCCCGAATCAGAATCGAAAACGTCAACTTTTCTGAAAAGACGAGAAGACAAGAAGAGAGGAAGAAAGCCCACTCACCAACCAACCACTTAGCCTATAAAAGGAGATCACCCTCACAAAATTTGCACCTAGTTTTTAGTTTTTCCAGTTCTTCCTTTCTTTCGTAGGAAGCCAACACCATTAAGGTGTTGGTGATTTTTATTTTCTTGTTGAATCTTTAAAATTTGTAAGTGTTTAATCTTTCCCTTTGTTTACTTTACATTAATCATCAATATAATCTTTACATTCATCTTGTTAATCTTCTTTTTTCATTCAAAGTTTTCTAAGTGATATTTTGGTGGTTCGATCTTCAAAAAGTTGTTGATTTTGTGTTTTTATGATTGGGATTTGATCCTTGTGGTTAATAGATGATTGTTGATTAATTTGGTTAAACCTTTTTGTTTATTTGGCTCGATTTGGTAAAAATTCGTATTCCCCTGTTTTTGAGTTCCTGTTACTGTTCTTCGTCCAGTTTATTCCGAATAGTCATTTTGTTTTGTCCCCTATTCGGAATATTTCTATATTCCGCATAGCACTCATTTATTCCGCATAGAAAATATTCCGCATAGAACTTATTCCGAGTAAGCTTTGGTCAATTTTTATTCCGCATAGGATTTTTATTCCGAATTGTCCAATATTCCGAGTAGACTTCACTATTCCGCATAGTCCCACATTCCGCATAGCCAGATATTCAGCATAACCATCTTTATTCCCAATTATTCCGCATAGAGCAAATATTCCGCATAGAGCAAATATTCCACATAGTCTTGTTTATTCCGCATAGCATCAAATATTCCGGGTAGAACTAGTTATTCCGCATGGTCCATTATTCCGAGTAACCCATTATTCAGCATAGTCAATTATTCCGAATAAGAGTTTAATATTCCGCATAGGGCTTATTATTCCGGGTAGTATTTTATTCAGCATAGCTTTGTTATTCCGAATGGTCCTTATTCCGCATAGCTTAATATTCCGAATAAAGGAAGTTTTCAGTAAGGGTATTTTCTAGCTTATTCGTTTAATTGTTTAATTTTTCAGGTTTAACTTCATTAACTGTTTTTGGTTTTAATCTTTATTTATTTACTTTATTCATTTATCTTTTTAATAGAATAGAAAACCAAACCCACTATTTGTCACCAAGAACAAATCATTCCACTTTTAGCTGTGATCAATTCGAGGAGATACCGAGAAACGAGATTAATCTGAAACCTATACAAAACGCATGTATCAAATGGCGCCGCTGCCGGATCTTCTCGTTAAGATCAACAATTTTTTGTGAGAACTTGGATTTTGGGATCCGTTCACCGTGAACGTTACTTTTTCATAAAAAATTTCAAAAACACAAAAAAAATATAAAATTTTCAAAAATCCTAAAAATTAAAAAACATAAAAACAAAAAATATTTCTGCTTTGTTTTTGCCTTGTTAGTTCTTTTGCAGGTGCATGCGTACACGATCCACGTCTTATCAAGAGCCCGAGCCTCTCGAAGACTTAGACATGGCCGGTGTACAAAACAACAACAATAACCCACCTCTCAACAGCAATAATAACAACAACAATAACAATCCACCTCTCAACAATGAGCCTCTACCGGATAATCGCCCGATGATTGAACTTCTGCAAGCCCATGTGGAGGGCAACAATGATCCAATTGTCATACCCGCGATTGCAGCCAACAACTTTGAGCTCAAATCCGGCTTTATCCAGATGGTCTCTACTCAACCATTCTTGGGGCGTACCATTGATGATCCACATGACCACATCAATAGATTCTTGCAACTAACGAATACGGTCAAATTCAATGGTGTTCCACAAGAGGTAATCCGTTTGCAACTTTTTCCCTTTTCTTTAGAGGGACAAGCCCGACATTGGCTTGCTAAGGAACCGCCACAAAGTATTCTTACGTGGACGGATTTGGAGACCAAATTTATCAACTACTTTTTCCCACCCTCTCGTACTACCGCTTTGCGGAATGAAATCATTAATTTTGAACAAAATGTTGTCCCTTTAATATGAATGATAATATAATACGAATTAAGGTAGAAAGAAAGGAAGAAATGAGATGAATTGTAGAGAGAGAAACTAGAGAGAGAAAAGAGAGAGAAGTGTGTGAACTTGGTGAGATTAGATTAAGAAAAGTGAGAAATACAAATGACCATCCACCCTCCTAACATGCTAGGAGGGTAGTATATATAGTCCACCCACATGCGGGCTTTAATGGACTATATATTGGGCCGGGCTTGTATTTTGGACTTTAATTAGTTTAAATCCAAGCCCGTGAATCACGACTAAATAACCACTTATTACAACGTTCTAATAAATAATACAATAGAAACCTATGACCGAACATTCTTGTTTGACTCACTATTTTGAGGCTAACAATCTCCCCCAATGTGAGGTCATTCCTCTTTGATATTTGGATTCCAATGGAGATTTATGAATTTCGTCATAAATGAGTCTTGAACGTGTAACAGTAGTTTTGTTCCTTCATGCTGTGGTCTTTGAGCCTTTGTCGTTGTCTTTCAACTTTGTCTTTAAGCTTGAGATCTCCAAATCATCCTTGACTTGTCTTTGCCATCTTGCGATCTTGTGTCTTCATCCACATGCTCACACTATTAATAGTTGAATATGTCTTTAGGCATGAGTATGTGGTTTCTGAATCATTGACTTTGCTGTGTACACCGTGACGCCACCTTCTCGAGACAAAACATAGACACGGACTGAATGGCTTTGACATTCGTCCTAAATCGGTAGCGTTTTACCTCCGGTCGGTGAAGACCGTTATACGATATTAAATATCGTACCTGTGATCAGGTAGATTCAATTAAGAATCTCCTTGACAGGGTTTCGCGGCTGTACTAGCCGTTCTCTTTACTCGACCGTCTCAAAGCAAGACTGCGAACATAAAGAGTGAATCAATTGGATAGATATCCGCTTGATAAAAGTCGTCAATTCAAATTCCTGGAACAAGTTTGATTCTTAACGAATCTTACCATTGTTGCTTTCCAGTTGACACAAGTTTGATTCATAAGAATCTCACAAGTCACCTACCGTAGCGCTGTTTGAGGTTGACGCTAGAAGGATTTCCATTCGTCACTGTGAATATTAATGAATATCACTCTGAATGTTCTGGCAAGATCATAAAGATATTGCGTAGAAACCTGAAACGAGTTTGAATCAATTCAGAATCAAACCACTGTTGCTTTTCAGTTTTGCACATGTTCAATTCATAAAGAATCTTGCATATGACCTACCGCAGTGCTGTTTGATGTTAACACTGGAAGGATTTCCACTCATCATTATGAATACTAAGTAGTATCACTCTGAGTGTTCTAGCAATATCGCAAGGATATAGCGTAGGACTCTGTTGATCTTCATCCGTGTGTCCTAACGAGATTTGATTGATCTCTTGGCTCTAGACTCGATTTGTGCACTTTTAGTGATCGGAGGCTGGAGCAGATGCCACCTATTCAATATCAACTATCTCGAAGTGAGAAAGTCGATAGAAATCGTGTTGATCTCCGTGACAATAAAACAAACTTCTTTTGAGAGAAGCCTGAGTAGCTAGGAAAGGGTTGTGCTTCACATCACTGGGTCCATGATGAGTTTGTCTTCATGATGAGTTGACCCGGTTTCTGCCTAAGTTGTATGGAGGGCTTCTTTCTTTAGACCCTTTATCCTTACATTTCTTTTTCATTCTTCAACCCCTTCAATGCTTACCAAGACATCATTACTAGCACCTTGTTGTGATTGTTCCAGTGCTAGCATCAGTACTTAGTCGGCATTCAGCTACGTTCACATTCTACTCCATCTTTCGTAAGGACTTCTAATAATCTATTGGATTGTCCCTGGGAAGATCCCTCCGGTTCTGGTTGGATCATAGGACTTAAACCTAACCACCCTTTTGACACCAATAACGTCGTGAAATTAAAGATGTTGTGGGTATTTGATCGTAACCATGAAAACCACTTTAAATTCTAACAAAGTGTTTGAAAAACATTTAACACCTTGCTAGTTTTGTCGTTTCAGAAAAGCTCCCCCTTCACATGTGCCTCGATAATCGAAAGTGTTTCGCACATGTGGGTAAGAGTTAAAGTGCTTGAGTCTTATATATGATCACATTTTAATCACATTTTCTCCCCCTATCTCTAATATATAAAATCTTTTGATATTAGAGATACCAAATTTGATTAAAATATATTTTGAAAAATAGTCTTGAAAATCTTCGGGAGAAAGATGTGTCAATCAATGCATGAAGTTGAAATGCTCCCCCTCAAAAATTGATCCAATGGAATTGTCATTACGAGGATGTGATCCACATTAAACTTTTGAGGATAGGAGTTGTTGAACACACAATTTTTGAAAGATTTTGAATATCATTGAGAAATTCTTGAAAAAATTGTGTTCAACGCTTTTTGAAAAATCAATTCTTTTTTACGAAAAGGTTTTTCTAAAGCATAAACTTGAGTTCGTAGACTTTGAATGTCTTGACGAATCCACTCAAGTGTAAGAAGATTTAACTTCTTTTGCTAAGGGTAAGAGTACAAAAGCGTACACTCCCCCGTGAATTTAGATCCGGGTTGCAATCTGAAAGTGATTACAAGCCATTGTGTTGAGCTCAAAACGTTGAATGTTTTGTGACAAGCTCAACCCAAGATAGATTGCTCTACCTGTTGTTGGAAATATTGTCCAAAATAGACAATTTCCTTTATAAAAGATAGAAATGACATGTTTTGAAAAATATTTACAACTTTCATTCGAGCTTTATGTACACACCCGTGTCGTTATTGAGCGACATTTCTAGGCACGTCCATATTATCGATACTGAAAGACATGTCGGGAAGAATATTTTTGGATTATGAAAGATTTTTTAATTTTGTGTTTTGCTTTTATGTGTTTTATATTTTTGTATTTTGCTTTTTCAAGGATATTTACAAGTTGATGTTTGATAGATAAATCAAGCAGGCACCTTTGCCAGAATCTCCAGGTCTGCTGGAGTCAAACATCTCATACCAATTTGCCTAACGAGGTACTCAAACCTATCTTTCGACAGAGCTTTCGTAAACAAGTCGGCTAATTGGTAATCCGTTCCAACAAAGTATAATTCAACGATACCTCTTTCAACTTGTTCCTTTATGAAGTGGTATCTGACATCGATGTGCTTCGTGCGGGAATGCTGTACCGGATTGCAGGAGATGGCTATGGCCGACTTAGAGTCACAGTACATAGGTACTTTATCAAAGTGGAAGCCATAATCCGTGAGTTGTGTTCTCATCCAAAGAACTTGAGCACAACACGCAGATAGAGACACATACTCCGCTTCGGCTGATGAGAGTGACGTGCAATCCTGCTTCTTGGAAGACCATCCCACAAGCTTATCTTGACCTAGAAATTGTGCACCACCAGAAGTACTTTTGCGTGTATCAAGACACCCTGCATGATCAGAATCTGAATAGGCCGTTAGAAAGAAACCGGTTTCCCTCGGATACCAGAGTCCCAAATGAATGGTATTCTTGAGGTACCGAAAGATCCGTTTAACCTCCTTGAGGTGCTTTTCAGTGGGTCGTGCTTGATAACGTGCACAATAACACGTAGCATGATGAATATCAGGTCTGCATGCTGTCAAGTACATGAGGGAACCAATCATGGAACGATATCTCGTTTGATCGATGGCATTTCCCTCCAAGTCAGCATCTAGCGATGTGGTTGATAATGGTGTCCCAACGGGGTCACATGAAGTCATACCATGCTTTTTGATTATCTCTTGACAATACTTAGCTTGGTTTATAAAGATACCACTTGGGGATTGGTGAACTTGAATTCCTAGAAAGAATTTTAATTCGCCCATCATAGACATTTCAAATCTGCTGTGCATTACTTTTTCAAACCATTTTGAAAGTTTTGGGTTTGTAGACCCGAAAATAATGTCATCAACATAAATTTGCACAAGCAGAATGTCATCCCCATATTTATAAGTGAACAAAGTTAGATCAATGGAACCTTTTGAGAAACCTTTGGATACCAGAAATTTTGAGAGCTCGTCGTACCACACCCTTGGAGCTTGCTTGAGTCCATATAGTGCCTTGTGGAGACGATACACCTTGTCAGGATAATGAGGATTGACGAATCCTTCCGGCTGCGTGACATAGACTTCTTCCTTCAAAGGACCGTTAAGAAATGCTGTCTTTACGTCCATTTGATAGACAGTGAATCCCTTATGTGCAGCATAAGCAAGAAAAATCCTGACTGCTTCCATTCGAGCTACTGGTGCAAATGATTCTTCAAAATCAATTCCCTCTTTCTGGCCATACCCCTTAGCCACTAGCCTAGCTTTATTCTTGATGATCGTATTCTCTTCATCCATCTTGTTTTTCCAGATCCAACGAAGATTTAATGGAGTCACATCGTATGGTCTGTCAACAAGTTCCCAGACTTTAAGTCTTTCAAATTGTTGAAGTTCATCCGTCATCGATTCAATCCAAGCATGATCAGCCATGGCTTCTTTGATGTTTTTCGGTTCGACAGTACTCACGGCGAGTGCGAACATACAAACATCGCCATCAGTGGCTAGTTGTCGTCTTGTACGAACAGGCTGTGAAGGGTTTCCAATTACGTGAACCAAAGGATGATCTCGGGTCCAATGATGTGTTGAAGGATGTCGTTGATAAAACGTATGCATATTTGACGGATCAACATGGCGAGTAGAAGACTCTCTAGTTTCGTGTACCGGTGTACCGAATGGGTTGATGAATTCGTCTTCGTCAGATAATGCATTATCTGCTTGATTTGTGTTCTCTGGAGCAATGACAGTAGTTGTGGATGTTGTAGGATCGATTGTTGAAGTAATATTCTGAGGAGGTAAATCTGCAGCAACCCGTGTTGAAGTAGATGAAGTTGTATCCTTTTGTTGACGATGATTGGTATCATCATTCATATCATGAGTGACAGCGGAAGACTTCGATACAACTTGTTTCTCCCCCGTGAAATATTCATCATACATTGGTCCATATAACATTTCCAACTCTTCAATTGTCGTGTCGACTGTCATATCAGCTCTAGGAACATTTTCTGGAACCAGCGTTGAACTTGACGGTTCATTGCTGTGGTCTTGAGTTCCGAGTTCCGTGCGGTTTTGAACGGAAGTCGTTTGTCGTTGTGGATCGGGACTTAAACTGTTTTGTTCAAGTGCCATTTCTTGAGATTCATCAAATCGGATGTGAATTGTCTCGACAATCAATTTTGTTCTTTTGTTGAACACTCTATATCCCTTAGACTGAGTTGCATATCCCACAAGAATACATGCATCACCTTTCTCTTTCATTTTATCCAAATTTTCACCATCTCGAATAATGTAGCAAGTACATCCAAAAACATGAAGGTGTTTGAGTGAAGGTTTTCGATCATGAATTATGTGATATGGTGTCTTTTCGTGTCTTGGGATAATTAAGGAGCGGTTTTGTGTGTAGCATGCGGTTGACACGGCTTCGGCCCAAAAGTATAGTGGAAGTTTTGAAGCGGATAATAATGTTCGAGCAGCTTCAACCAAAGTACGGTTTCGTCTTTCAACAACGCCGTTTTGTTCGGGTGTTCGAGCAATAGATGTTTCATGTTCAATCCCTTCGGCTTCAAAATACTTTCTCAGATTAGAATTTAAAAATTCTGTACCTCTGTCAGTACGAACCACTTTAACTTGAGCTTGAAGACCACGTTGTATCAATTTAAGGAAGCTGATGAGAACGTCGGGAGTTTCATCTTTGGATCTCAAGAAATGAGTCCATGTGTACCTTGAGTAATCATCGACTATTACTAGAATATATTTCTTGCCATTGATACTCTGAACACGCATGGGACCACACAGATCCATGTGAAGAAGATCTAACCGTCCTTTAGAGCTTGGTGTGGTCTTTGTTTTGAAGCTACTTCGTTTAGCTTTACAAAGTTCACAAGAAGAACAAAGATGATCTTTGATGAATTTCAAGCTTGGAAGGCCTCTCACAATATCTTTCTTGGAAAGCAAGTTAATGGTATCAAAGTTGAGATGAGAAAGACGTTGATGCCATAACCATGCCTGAGTCGAGGAAGCTTTAGCCATGAAGCAAATTGGAGTTGATGAAGATGTGTCTTGAAGTGAGATAGTATAAAGATCAGTACCCCGTGTACCAGTAAGTAAGTCATTCCCATCATAATCACGAACAAAACATGTCTTCTTTCTGAAAGCAACTTCCAAATCCGCATCACAGAATTGACCAACCGAGAAAAGATTGTGATTGAGCCCTTCGACGTAGTATACCCTTTTAATCGTGATATTCCCCTGAACCAAATCTCCATATCCTAGGATCGGTGCAAATTGATCATTTCCGAATCGGACCGTACCTAGGAACTTCTCCACGAAGTTAATTAGAAGCTTGAGATTCCCCGTCATGTGCTTCGTGCATCCGGAGTCCATTATGAAGAGAATTATTTGTATCACCTGCAGAAGAGTTAGAACACGATGGAGCATTTGCTAAATTGGATACCACAGTAGTTGTGATAGTAGAATCATTAGTGTCCTTATCAACATTTAAAGGCAAACTAACACTCGTTTTCACATTTTCTGTCCTAACTTTAGGCATCCATTTATATCCGGGAGGACATTGATTAGCAAACCACCATTTACAAGACTTGCTAGCAGACTCATATAATTCCTTAATTTTGCTTCTAGGATTCTTAGTGGTGGAGTCTGATGCATTACTATTCTTAGTGGGGGTAGCACCAGAATGGTTCACTTTGCGTTTGGGTTTACTAGCACTAATAGGCATCACAGTTTGCTTCTTAGTTCTAGTTTCTACGCCTTTGACATTATTCATAGCACACATAGAATGATTAGCATTAGCACATTTGCCACATTTGACACAAACAAATTTCACATTCATAGCATTCAAAGTCGAATCATTCAAATCGTCATGACACGCGATTACAGACGTTTTATTCTTAGAAACATTGAAAATCCTAGGGTGTTCTTCTACTTGCTTCATCTTCCCTTGATTCTTGTGTTTCCAGACCTTATCATTCACTTGAGTGCTCTTAAGCTGAGGCCGGCTAACACTAGTAGTGGAGACTATTCCTGTAGTAGAAGACACACGAATATTAGTGTTTCTAGAAGTCTGAGGCGAGTGAGTCTCTTTGTTTGTGGGCTTAGTGGGCATTCTATACATCCCTGGTTTAATCACATTATTGTGCTTAATGCTTGGTGCTACAGGATTCCTTATGGGTTGAGCTTGTGGTAACCTTTCCTTTCCATCCATCTTGGGGGCAAACACAGGTTTTGCAAACGAGGAATTAGATAAAGCAGATGGTTTTCCCAAGATAGAGGATCTATTCTCTTTAGAGGCATTGGGTTGTCTAACAACATTTTTCTTAATGCTAGGTTCCACAATTTTCCCACCCATTTTAGCAATGAGTTTCTGCAACTCAGCTATCGCTCTGTCCCTGTCTTGTAATTGAGCTTTCAACCCTTTAATTTCCAAATGCTGTTCATTCATTTCTCGAAATGTTTGCGAAAGTTTTTCTTGCAATTTATTATCATGTGGAAAACGACCAACATCTTTTTGCAAAGCAAGTTCAAGTGAATGACAATGTTTTTGAAGGAAATCAGTTTTATGTTGAAGTAACTCAAAAGCCTTTTTGTCAACATTTTCTTTTCGTTTCGAAAGCTCAATTTCAAGACGTTCACATTCTTTGATCTTATCAAGATATTGGCATGCAACTTTAGAATATTCATCAATATCAGCACAAGATGTAAAATAAGCACACATAACATCTTTAGAAACGCATTCTTGCAAGAGCAAATCATATTCATCTGAGAAATCAGACTTTTCCATTTGAAGATCATCAATGTGTTTCTCAATAGATTCAACATATTTTAAATCATCAAACATTTCAGTCCGAATGAGCTCCTCAAGTTGAAGAACAGTTTCTTTAATCAAAGCCGTGTTTGGAATTAAGAGTTCTTTCACAAGCAAGGTAATATCTTGAGGAATCGGACGTGTCCACTCAGCATTTTCACGTTTGGCCCAGTCTCTTTCAACAATAGATTTAACATTATCTATGTGGTGTTTAAGAATACCTAATGTTTTCCTACTCTTGCTTTTAGATTCATCTAGAGGGAGGTAGTTGATGTATTTGTAAACATTAGATTTCTTAGGGGCAAATGCTTTCTTCCATTGAATTCTCTTTTGTTTGCATTCTAAGAACACTTCCTCACGAGTTTTCTGAGTTTGTTTGTTGAACAGGCCATAGAGACTATTCTCATAAGCATAGTTATAAGGTTTCACAAACTCCTTATTAACAAGTGGTTGACTATCGGCATCCCAAAGGGCAGTCTCTTCACTATTGGCACTAACAGTCATGCAATCAAGATCTGTCCTTTCAGTCTCATCAAGATAAAGATGCGGGTTCGCAGCTTGAGCTTTGGCAAGGTACTCAGGACTTGCAAAGCTAGCTTGACCCTTAAACATCGATGGAGGTGCTAGCATTCTTACGGATTGAATAGAATCATGCGTTTTATAAACAACGTTCTTCAAAAAGTCGACTTGTGCTTCTAGTTTTGTAACTTTTTCGGTTTCTTTATCATATCTACTTTTGAAGTCTTGTTTTAACGCATCTACCTCTTGTTTCTTATCCTCTAGAATTTTAGCAGAATCGGTAGTGGTCATAGAGAGCTTTTGTTCAAGTTCATTAACTTTGGTATTGGCAAGGTACGTTTTTTGACGTTCATCCATTAAGAAAACATTATATTGACGCTTCTCCTTAGCTAATAACTCAAGAGTTGTATTATATTTGTTTTCAAAATCGTCCTTTTGAATTTTTAACGCACTTCCCTTGTACCCCTCAAGCTCTTTGGTTTTCTGAAGGAGCTCATCTCTATAGGTTTCAGTCATCTCAGTAGATTTGATAAGAGCAGCTTTGCATTCTTCAAAGCTTTGAGTGAGCGTAGCGTTTGCCTTCTTTAATTGCTTTTGACTCTTTTTATTTTCAGTGACATCTTTTTGTAAAGTAGCAATTAAATTAGCAAGCGCAATACGTTCCTCTTCATCATATTCATTTGCATGTTGATCATCCTCAGACTCATTATTGCACATGTCTGATGAATCGGGTGTGGTATTGCTATCAACCGTTTCCATCATACACGTGTCATTAGTGGCATTGGGTAGATCACTATGCTCAGGAATATCACCAAACACATTATATTCATCAGTAGTGTGTACCTTATCGATTGGCTTAGTGTCAAAGATAGGACCATTGTCATCTTCAGTGACTTTGAGAACTTCTTCAACCTTTGCCATGTACGAGTAATGTGCATCAAGCTCTTGATCAGAATCTTCATCATCAGTATCATCAAGCATGGCTCCTTCCTCAGCTGACAATTTAACCCCTGCTTCCATTTTCTTGCATAGCAGCATCTTTTCCTTGTGATAGCTGGAGTCTCTAACCCTTTTCGGCTTCCTGCATTCCTTTGCCATATGCCCATAACCTTGGCAATTAAAACATTGAATCCCACTCTGCTGAACCACTTGACTTCCAACCGTTTCCCTACTCCCAGTAGCAGCAGCAATCCTCTGAGCATCATACTTAGCAGTTTGTCGATCATATCTTGCAGAACCCTCAACATGTGTTGGATTATGTCGATCATACCTAGAAGGACTTTCACCACGTCGACGTGTGTCATACCTTGGAGGACTCTCAACATATCGGTTCTTTGTGTTAGATGATGTGCGAAGATTGTTGTTGGTGGGTTTGTAGATTTTCTTGTAAGTCTTCATTATGTAAGCAATTTGTTGTTTCATCTCTCGGTTCTTTTGAGCTTGGTCTTCATCACTATCTTCTTCAGATGAGGACTCAGATGGTGGTGATGGTGCTCTTGGCGCTTTACCTCGAGATTTTGTGGAAGAGGAAGACTTAGATGATGTGGAATATCGTGGTAAAGATGATGTATTGGAGTATGGCTTAGGAGCACGAGAGTGAGGATCTTGAACATGTTGAGTGGTAGTCACTAAAGCAAGTGGATTAGCCGTCTTGGCAACACGTTCAGCTCGAATTTCATTTGCTTCATTCTGAAATTGCTTCAAGATGTCAAAAAGTCGATGATATGAGACCTCGTCTAACTTTTCTTGTTGTTTCACCAAAGTGACGAATCGTGTCCACTCGGGTTGAAGTTGTTGAAGAAATTGGACATTGACTTGCATGGTGGAGACTTGCAGGTTATTTCTTGTCATGTCATTCATCATCTTATAAAACCTGGAGTAGTAAGAGTCAATTGATTCTCCATCCCTTGAAGTAAACTTGCCAAAATTCCAAAACAAGTTTGTTTTGACATCTTGTTTGTTGAGTGATTCTCCTTGTTGCAAGCGTTCAATAGCAGTCCACATTTCATGTGCTGTCGGGCATGCATCAACCGTGGAGTAAATATCATCTCCAATCCCACTTAAAACCATATAAATGGCTTCCTTCTCCGCATCATGCCAAGCACAATTTTCAGGTGTGAGATCAGCTCTTGTTTCATCACGTTCACTTGCAGGTATTGGATCAGTAGTATCTGTGGCTGCTCTTGGAGGAACTGAGATCTTCTTAAATATATATGGTCCATGAGTAATACATTTCCTCAGGGCATCACCATTAGGTCTTGTATCAAGATATCGTATGAAACGTGATTGCCATTGAGCATACCGTCCAGATACAAGCATTGGTGGTCTCTCTTTGTTACCTGCCACCATTATGTTGTTGTTCGTCACACGATATTCGGCAGTAGAATCCATCTCAATATTCTCTGAAATGATGACGTGAATATGGATCTTAAGTAGATTTGTTGTGATTGTTGTTGAGGTTTAAATTCCGAAAATTGCGATTTTTTCTCAGCCCGACAATAAATTCCTCAGCCCGACAAAACGGTAGACCTAAAAAATTTGTAATCACCAAATTTTGAAATTGAGCTAGAAATGTCCTAAAACTAGTATGGAAAAAATTTGATTTTACTTGACCTAAATTTTTTTTTTTTTTTTTTTTTTTTAATCTTCGTGTAAACTACGTTCCGAAACTAGTCTAGATGGTGGCTAAGTCTAAAAAATACTCAAACAAAAATTTGGTTAAACATGTCATCGGAATGTCCATCGGAATGTGCCATCGGAATGCCCATCGGAATGTTGTTTAGATCGGAATGTCCTGTAGATCGCAATGTGCACCTGTCGAAATCCCAGATCGGAATGTGTACCTATCGAAATCCCAGATCGGAATCTTCAGATCGCAATGTGTACTTATCGAAATCCCAGATCGGAATGTGTACCTATCGCAATGTGGCTGTCGCAATGTGGGCAGAGTAACGTTTCAAGATTGCCTTAAATCCGTCGCAATCCAGATCGCAATAACGATCGGAATGTTCAGATCGGAATAAAGGGCTATCGCAATACTGATCGCAAAGTAAAACCCTAGGGTTATTGCGATCGAAACCGTGCTCTCCTTTTCCGAAATTCAAGCTGTCGCAATGATAGTACTTTTTCCAACTTTTTAGGCAACCATTTTAGCAACTTTTAGGCAACAAATTCGTGATTTTTACCAAACCAAAACAACCAAATCTATACAACAAGTATATGGAAGATTTGTAGCAAGATGAAGAACACGAAAAACACAAAAAGAATTTGAATTCGTGATGATTTATAGATTAAATCATACGAATCAAATATAATAACAACAATCAATCACAAAACTACCCCGTGGCGATTGATACCAATTGTTGTCCCTAATATGTGATGATTATATAATACGAATTAAGGTAGAAAGAAAGGAAGAAATGAGAAGAATTCTAGAGAGAGAAACTAGTAAGAGAAAGTAGAGAGAAAAATGGTTGGTGAAACTTGTGGAATATTAGATTAGAGAAAATGAAATGACCAACACCCTCCTAACATGCTAGGAGGGTAGTATATATAGTCCACCCACATGCGGGCTTTAATGGACTATATATTGGGCCGGGCTTGTATTTTGGACTTTAATTAGTTTAAATCCAAGCCCGTGAATCACGACTAAATAACCACTTATTACAACGTTCTAATAAATAATACAATAGAAACCTATGACCGAACATTCTGGTTTGACTCACTATTTTGAGGCTAACACAAAAGTACGATGAGTCTTTTAGTGAATCTTGGGATCGTTTCAAAGATCTTTTAAGAAAATGCCCACAACATGGTTTTACCAAAGTGCACCAAATTAACACTTTTTATAATGGTTTAAGCATGAATGACCAAGATTCACTAAACAGTGCCTCGGGGGGTAATATTTTGGTTAAGACTTCCAATGCCGCTTGGGATATCATTAAGAATAAGTCTCGTGTGCAAACCAAGAGTGTTAGGACCAATGCCGCTAGTGCTAGTGCTAGTGACAGCGACAAGCGACTTGACAAAATCACTACGCTTCTTGAATCGCTTGTTACCCACACCGCTAACAACACCAACATCATCAACGCTAAAAATGCTCAAGACGCTCAAGTCAATGCTGTTAGCCAACCATGTGAGATATGCGGGGGTCCTCACTCTTACACAACTTGTACCGCCACCCAAGACTATCCTTCTGAGAATGTGAATGCAGCATACGGTACCTATCCTTCGGCCGCTTATCAAGCTCGTCCACAAGGAGACCGTAACTTGCTTAGCTACCGCTCAAACAACTATCTCTCACCGCCCGGCTTTCCTCCTAACAACCCAAACCAACAACAAAACCTCAATCGCCCTCCTCAACAACAGCAACAACCTCGTGCACCATACATACCACCTCACAAACAACCATATCCACCTCAAAGAAATAACCAAGTTTACCAACAACCTGCTTATCAACCACCCACCTATAATGCTCCTCCCAATCAACCCACCGCATTACACCAAGATATTGGAACCTACATGAGGACTAATGATGTGATCATGGACAATCTCCAGCGGGAAGTGCTCAACTTGAAAGCAGACATGGTGAAACAAGGAAACAATCTGAGAGCTGATATGAGAAACACGTTGGCAAGTCAAACGACTGACTTAAGGAACATGATGGCTAGTTTCTTCCAAGGTAATCAACCCTCTTATTCGGTTACTCTTCCGAGTAACACCGTTGCGAATCCAAGAGGGGAGATGAAAGCAATCACCACTCGCAGTGGCAAAGGTACCAAGGAATCCGAGCTTCCTATACCTCCACCGGTGATTGTGACTAAGGAGAACGAGTCACCTGCTCCTATTCCTCATCCTTCTACTTCCACAATTTCTCCACCTCTTACTTCTACCCCTCCTCCACCTAAGGATGTGAGTGATCCTATTCTCCCAAAGCCTTCCTCTTCTTCCGATATACCTTATCCATCTAGGTTGAGGAAAGAGAAGCTCAAAAGCAAGGATGATATTCAAGTTTCGAACTTTCTTAAAATGTTTAAACAATTGAATTTTAACATATCCTTCGCTGAGGCTCTCGCTCACATGCCCAAGTATGCGAAGATGTTCAAAGATCTTCTTAGCGACAAGGAGAAGCTTCTTGATATTGCTAACACCCAACTTAATGAGAATTGCTCTGCAGTCCTCTTAAGGAAATTGCCAACCAAGCTTGGTGATCCGGGTCGCTTCTTAATCCCTTGTAACTTCCGGGGAGTAGAGAATTGCATGGCCCTAGCCGATCTAGGTGCCAGTATTAACTTAATGCCTTTAAGTGTTTGGAAGCAATTATCTCTCCCTGAGCTAGTCCCCACCAAAATGACTTTGGAATTAGCTAACCATACGGTTGCTTATCCAGTGGGGATAGCCGAAGACGTCTTTGTAGGAGTCGACAAATTCACTTTTCCTGCCGATTTCATTGTCGTTGACTATGACATGGACCCTCGTGTGCCATTGATCGTTGGTCGTCCATTCTTGAGGACCGGTCTCACTCTCATCGATGTTGAAGCTGGTGAGCTTATCATGAGAGTGGGTGACGATAAAATTGTCTTCAACATGGGAAAGCTTTCTAAACAGCCTTATTCTAATGAGAGTGTTAATTGTATTGACGTTCTTGATGAGGCTTGTGAAGAACACTTCAAAGATGCTTTTAAAAGTATTCCTACCTCTCTTCCCAATGTTGAGACCGCTTCCTCTATTGATTCATCACTATCCTTATTTGGAGAAAGTGATTTCCTTTGGAAAGATTTGGAAGCCACCATGGGAGATGTGAACTTAGCTAACGACGATTCTCCAACCGATTGGGATTAAGATCTTCTCCTCATTAAGAACATTCTTAAAGAAGACAATATTTCTCCACCATCTCCCACGGTTATTGCTATCGATGCTCCGACTTTGAAAACGCCTCCCATCGAAAATCCTTCGGATTTAGAACTTAAGGAGTTGCCGCCCCTTCTCGAGTATGTGTTCCTTGAAGAAGAGAAGAAGTCGCCCGTCATCATCGCTAAGGACTTAAAAGAAGAAGAGAAATCTCGCCTCATCGCCGTGCTTAAAGATCATAAGAAGGCAATTGCTTGGAAAATTTCTGATATCCGCGGAATTGATCCGAACTTTTGTACTCACAAGATTCTCATGGAAGATGACTTTAAACCCGCAATCCAGAGCCAAAGAAGGGTTAATCCTCACATTCATGACGTCATCAAACAAGAGGTTATCAAACTTCTTGATGCCGGCTTGATTTACCCTATTTCGGATTCGTCGTGGGTAAGTCCTGTCCATTGTGTGCCCAAGAAGGGCGGAATAACCGTTGTTCCCAATGAACACAACGAGTTGATTCACACTCGTCTCGTTACTGGGTGGAGAGTTTGTATTGATTATCGCAAGCTCAATGATGCCACGAGAAAAGATCACTTTCCTCTTCCTTTCATGGATCAAATGCTCGAGCGTCTAGCTGGTAATGACTATTACTGCTTCTTAGATGGTTTCTCCGGGTATTTTCAAATTCCCATCGATCCCAAGGACCAAGAAAATACCACATTCACTTGTCCCTACGGAAAATTTGCTTACAAACGCATGCCTTTTGGTTTATGTAATGCTCCTGGGACGTTCTAAAGGTGTATGATGGCTATCTTCTATGACACGGTGGAAGACACTATGGAAGTATTCATGGATGATTTCTCGGTTTATGGCGATTCTTTCTCTGCTTGCCTTGCCAATTTAGAACGTATGCTTAAGCGGTGTGAAGACACTCGCCTTGTTCTTAATTGGGAAAAATGCCATTTCAAGGTAAAAGAGGCCATTGTGCTAGGACACAAAATTTCCAAAGCCGGTCTTGAAGTAGACCGTGCTAAAGTCGATGTTATTTCTAAGTTGCCTCCACCTTCAACCGTGAAGGGTGTGAGACGTTTCCTCGGTCATGCGGGCTTCTACCGTCGATTCATCAAAGATTTTTCTAAAATCGCTCGCCCGATGACCCACCTCTTGGAAAAAAGATACTCCTTTTATCTTTTCTACAGAGTGTCTTGAAGCCTTCAACTTGCTTAAGGATAAGCTAACTAAGGCACCCGTCTTGGTTACCCCTAATTGGGAGCTGCCTTTCGAGTTGATGTGCGATGCTAGCGACTTTGCTATTGGGGCGGTTCTGGGCCAAAGAGTGAACAAACACTTCCAACCGATCCATTACGCTAGCAAGACAATGACGGGGGCTCAATTGCATTACACGACAACCGAAAAAGAGCTTTTAGCTATTGTCTATGCCTTTGAAAAATTTCGCCCCTATCTTGTCCTTTCTACCACTATCGTTTACACCGATCATTCCGCGTTGAAGTACTTGTTGACTAAACAAGATTCTAAACCAAGACTTCTCCGCTGGGTGTTGCTACTCCAAGAATTTAAAATCGAAATTCGCGATAAAAAAGGAGCTGAAAACCTAACCGCGGATCATCTCAGTAGACTTGAGGATCCTTACCAAGGAGATCATCCGAACAAAGAGATCAATGACTCCTTTCCCCTGGAGACCTTAATGTCTATCAACTCGACTTCTGATGAAACCCCGTTGTTTACGGACATTGCAAACTACTTGGCGGGTGGAATTCTCGTTGACGGGTTAACATCCCAGCAAAAGAAGAAGTTCTTCAAAGACATTAAGACTTACTTTGGGATGACCCGTATCTCTTCAAACAATGTGCTGATTTGATTATTCGCCGATGTGTTGATGGACCGGCAGCTTTAGAAATCCTTGACGCTTGCCACAAAGGACCCACCGGTGGTCACTTTGGTCCCAACTACACCGCCAAAAAAGTGTTTGACTCGGGATTTTATTGGCCCACCATCTATCGTGATACTCATGAGATGGTTAAACGTTGTGATGCTTGCCAAAAACAAGGCAAGATCACACATAAAGACGAGATGCGTCAGAATTTCATTCAAGAATGTGAAATCTTTGATGTTTGGGGTATCGACTTTATGGGGCCATTCCCTTCATCTAAAGGAAACAAATACATCCTTGTGGCTATTGACTACGTCTCCAAATGGGTTGAAGCAAAATCTTTACCCACTAATGACGCAAGGGTGGTTTGTAAATTTTTGAAATAGCTATTCGCTAGATTCGGTGTGCCTCGTGTCATTATTAGTGATCGTGGGACTCATTTTTGCAATGACCAATTCGCAAGAGTCATGGCTAAGTATGGTGTCAATCATCGTCTTTCTACCGCCTACCACCCACAAACTAATGGCCAGGCTGAAATCTCTAACCGAGGATTAAAGCGAATTCTTGAAAGAACCGTGGGAGAGCATTGTGCCTCATGGGCCGATAAACTTGATGATGCTTTATGGGCTTTCCGTACCGCTTACAAGACTCCGATTGGTTGTACACCATATCGTCTCGTGTACGGGAAAGCATGCCACCTCCCCATTGAGTTGGAGCACAAGGCTTACTGGGCCTTGAAGTGGGCTAATTTTGATATCAAAAAAACCGGTGACCTACGCAAGATCCAACTCAATGAGCTGAATGAACTCCGGAATGAGGCTTATGAAAATTCTTTGATCTATAAGGAAAAGACTAAGCTCATTCACGACTCTAAGATTAAAAACCGAGAGTTCCAAGTTGGATACAAATTTTTACTCTTTAACTCTCGGTTGAAAATCTTTTCGGGCAAGCTGAAATCTCGTTGGTCCGGCCCATTCACCATTGCCCAAATTTTTCCATATGGTACTCTAGAGCTCGCTCAACCTAATGGACCTAATTTTAAGGTGAATGGCCAACGAGTGAAGTTGTACTTTGGTGAGGACATCTCTCACGAGATGATTCCATCCCTCACCACGTTTCCCATGAACTAATTTTGGGTCGAGTCATGCTCGTGACTCGGTTATAAAAAACAAGCGCTCCTCGGGAGGCAGCCCGAGTATCTATCCTTTTCTGTTTTAACCTCCTAAGTGTAGGGGGCCTCTTTAGGTGCTTGTGTTTGTATGGTGATGTGACTACAGGGATGAATGCACTTTTGACACCTTTGAAGAACCGTGCTCCAGTGTTATCCGAAATCCGGTTCTATCTCTCTCCTATCGTGATTCAATTTTCGTCATTCTCACATTTGAAATTGATCACGTTAGTCGTCTCTTCCTTAACTTGAGTTACCCAACGTGCACAATGTCATAAGTGTAGGGGAGATTTTTCCCACATGCTTAAACATTGAGGACAATGTTTATCTTAAGTGTAGGGGGGACTTCTATCAAATTTTTAAGTGGACTTTTCCATGAAAATGCCTTCTTTAACCGGAAAATCATCTTTTTCAACATTTTTCAATTTTTTAATTAACTTTGGCCATATAGTCGTAATTTTTAAATTTTTATCGTTGCTTCCATATGTATATATCCCGCAAATAAGTTAAAAATATTAATAAAGTGGTGTAGCTAGTTTTGAAATCTTTGACATATTAGGCCCTTGCGATTATTTTGACTCAACCCGAATAGACTTATCCAAGTTTATTTTAGCTAAGTATCCTTAACCATGTAGACCTTAATTGGTTTATTAGGCTAAGCATCCACGAGTCTCATTACTTGAGATTTTAAATTGTGGAGGACGAGAAATGATAGAGTCAATTATAAGTCGGTATTCTTGCACAAGCTCACTTGGTGTAATTATTTGCCTATTCTCCCATCACTTGCTAATAATTTATCTGCAATAAGTAAGGTCGTACGATTTGAAAAGTTACTTAGCTTCTAGCCCAAGATCGTTTAAAAGTTGCTCGGTAATGATAAGAGTTCATAGCCAAGGCATAACTTATGAAGCGGGGCGCGAAGATTGGCGAGTAAGAAAAGGCCCTAACAAGGCACGAGGATTCCATTTTATTGCTGAAGATCCAAAGTGATGTGAAAAGCATTATTCCCAAAATCAATATGAAGGATCAAGACTCACGACGAAAAGCAATCAACTCCCATAAAGATCATGGAGAAGTCTATCCGAAAAGACCCTAACAAGGTATGAGGATAAATAGATCAAAGTCTGAAAAGGAGGCGGATTGTTGTATCTCAAAATCCCAATTAGAGATTGAAGAAATAATCATGAAGTCATGGTCAACAAAGTTGGAGTACCCCTCAAAAGTCTCCAAGTGAAGAAACTCTATTAACGATGAGAAGACCATTATCTCAAGAACGTCTCTCAAGATATGAAGTATGAGGTACATGCCAAATATCGGCCCGAGAAAGGTCTCAAATCGTGAACCGAGTTATGCCAAGATATGAACTTTTTGATATCCCGAGAAGCAGTTTTAAGAGATTTTGTCCTTTAGCTAACTATTGATCAAATCGTCCTACTTTGCTTTCAGCCTAAATAAACTATCGAAATAAGTCCAAAAATGCATCTTCATGATCATTCTAAGACAAAAATAAAATATAAGAGATACCTCTAGGAATAAGGGAGTTTAAGCATTTAATTAAGCCATGTGTGTAAGTGTTTGATTTGCTAACTTATAATAACAATGATCTCGTTTTTAAGCTTAGTTTGGGGAACGTGAAACTTGAGGGTGATAAATCTTCGCAGCACCAAAGCCCTAATGTAAGTCCTTGATCTCTTTGCAAGTTATTTCCATGTAGCTATTTTCAAGTGAAAATGGTTTTCTATCCTTTTGTTTCTTTTAAAGTTTAAATTTCTCTTAGTACTTTAATTTTTGTTTAGTAGTATTTTAATAAGGCCAAGGTTGATTAATTATGAGAAAAATGTAAATTTGCTTTATCACTAAGCATTGCATGAGGGCATGGCAATGGTTAAGTGTAGGGAATTTGATAGGTGTGAAAACACCCATCCTTTTACCACTTATTTCTTACTAAAACAATACCAAAACGCGCGTTTAATATCATTTGTTTGGAATTATGCGTAGTTTTTGTGTTTATTGTGTTTCCAGAGTCAACCGGATGAATATTGAAGAAAACATGGGATTGCACGGGTTTTATCGAAGAAAAAGACTCAAGACGAAGTCTATTGTCCAAGAGATGCAAAATATTTGAAGTCAATGGGCCTATTTGAAGATTTACCGAAGAAAAGGACCAAAGATGGAAGATTTACATATGTCGAAGAAACTCAAGTCTATTTAACGAATAAATTAAAAGACGAGTTGAATTTAATCGTCGACAAATCCCGAATCAGAATCGAAAACGTCAACTTTTCTGAAAAGACGAGAAGACAAGAAGAGAGGAAGAAAGCCCACTCACCAACCAACCACTTAGCCTATAAAAGGAGATCACCCTCACAAAATTTGCACCTAGTTTTTAGTTTTTCCAGTTCTTCCTTTCTTTCGTAGGAAGCCAACACCATTAAGGTGTTGGTGATTTTTATTTTCTTGTTGAATCTTTAAAATTTGTAAGTGTTTAATCTTTCCCTTTGTTTACTTTACCTTAATCATCAATATAATCTTTACATTCATCTTGTTAATCTTCTTTTTTCATTCAAAGTTTTCTAAGTGATATTTTGGTGGTTCGATCTTCAAAAAGTTGTTGATTTTGTGTTTTTATGATTCGGATTTAATCCTTGTGGTTAATAGATGATTGTTGATTAATTTGGTTGATAGGTGTGTAAACACCCATCCTTTTTACCACTTAATTACAATAATAACCGAGCCAAAACGTGTATTTTATGTCTTTTATGTCGGAATTATGCGTGGTTTGTGTTTTTGTTGTGATTTAGGACGAAATGGTGAAAAGTGGAGAAAATACGGACATTCACGGGCATTTACGGACTTTTATTGAAGAAAAAGATGAAAGACGAAGTCAAGAAGTCAAGAGTGCAAAAAGAACGGAAGTCCAAGACCAATTCTGAAGATTTATCAAGAAAAAGTCAAAAGACGGAAGTTTACTTAAAACCGAGGAACTCAAGTCTTATTTATCGAAGAATTAAAAGACGAGTCCAAAGAAATCCCGAGTCAAAAGTCATCAAAGTCCAAGATTAACAAAGAGATTAAGAAGGAAGGACTTAATGGCGCAATTAAGAAGAAAGGAAGGAGGGGAGGAAGCTTCCTCTAACCACCCTCCTAATCTCCTATATATACCTCTCATTTTCATTTCATTAAGTTTTGTTGGCTAGAGTGACACTAGTTCTTCCACCCTTTTAATTACTTGCACATTTAAATACATGTCATTTACCTTATTGCTCTTTAATTACCTTGTCTTGCACCTTTATTTTTCAAGTAAGTTTTAATTTTGTGTTCTTTAATCTTTTATCTTTAAGATTTTTAATCATCTTGTTCATCTTCTCTTCTTGCTTATTGTCAATCTTTTTCTTAATCTATGTTTGTTTTGATTTCAAGTTTTCAATCTAAACCTTTTTCATCTTATTTTTATATAAAGTTTAAGTCTTTTTAATTTTCGTGACTTGTTTTTGTTGATTTCATACGTTTTATCTTTGATCTAGTGTTTTTATTTAGCTTATTGGTGTTTTACTTTGCTTATTGTCTTCCAAAAGTTAAGATTTTTGAGCTTATTTTCGTACTTTTTGTGTTTTCCTAGTTTTTAGGAAATCTGATTCGATTTTGGAACTTTTCATAAAGTTGCGAAATTGAACTTTTCAAAAGTTACGAAATTGTACTTTTGTCTGATTCGATTTTGGAACTTTTCATAAAGTTACGAAATTGAACTTTTCATAAGTTGCGAAATTGTACTTTTGTCTGATTCGATTTTGGAACTTTTCATAAAGTTGCGAAATTGAACTTTTCAAAAGTTGCGAAATTGTACTTTTGTCTGATTTGATTTTGGAACTTTTCATAAAGTTGCGAAATTGAACTTTTCATAAGTTGCGAAATTGTACTTTTGTCTGATTCGATTTTGGAACTTTTCATAAAGATGCGAAATTGAGCTGATTCGATTTTGCAATTATTGCGACATTGTGCATTGCGACATTGTGCATTGCGACATTGTGCATTGCGACATTGTGCATTGCGACATTGTGCATTGCGACATTGTTGCATGATTTTGCAATTATTGCGAAATTAATTCATTTTTTTATTAATTGCGAAATTATGTCATTTTTGTCCAATTTTATTTTTAAATTTATTTTCCCGCCATTTTTACTTAGCTTTATTTTAATTGTTTCGTCCTAATTTTAATTAGCTTAATTTTTACTTGTTCGTCTTATTTAATTTTCAAATCTACTTTTCGTCAAATTTTTATTTTACGTCATTTACTTTTCAAAGTTTTAATTTCTCGTCATTTAATTTTAAACGTTTTTATTTTATCGTTTTCATTTCTTTACGTTTCTCTATTTTTATTTTATTTTACGGAAAAAGTGACAGTTTTTCTGAGTTTCGTTTTTACTTTATTTTTAATTACGTTCAGCTTTATTTTACCTTGTTTTTACTTTAACGTTTTGCACCTTTTCCCTTTACAACAACGATAAACTATTATTTTTCCCACCAAAGAACAACTGAGTCGCATAGTTAACCAGGATCAATTCGATTAGACATACGACAAAGAATCTTTTTACCTGGCCAAAAGCCTTGTATCAAATGGCGCCGCTGCCGGCTCTTTTCATAAAGATTAACGGTTTTCTGTGAGAGACGCGTTGCTTTTTGGGATCCTTTCACTTGTGAGCGTTATTTTTCTTGTATAAACATTTCAAAAAAAAAAAACCATAAAAATTAAAAATTGATAAAAATCCAAAAAATTAAAAATTTTCAAAAATCCAAAAAGATTTTATTTTTATTGTGTATATATATTGTCTTTGTGTTTGGTTTCTTTTTCTTTTGCATTTTCAGGTGTATGCATACTAGATCTTCTAATTATCAAGAGCCCGAGACTCAAGAAGATTAAAGTATGTCAGGTGTTAACAACAACAATAATCCACCGCACCTTAATAATAACAACAATGTTCTTCCACAGCCCGATCTTCGGACCATGGAGGAGCTTTGTCAACCTACCATGTTTGGACGAGGAGGACCGATTGCGCCGATGCAAATCAACGCTCTGGAGTTTTCGTTGAAGCACCACATGATTCAGCAAGTGCAAACAAATCCTTTTAGAGGAATGCCTGATGATGATGCCAACAAACACCTCGACAAGTTCATTACAATCACCCAAAGCATGAAGTGCGCCGGTGCCACAATGGATGAACTTCGCCTACAACTCTTCCCACATACTTTATCACATCATGCCGAGAAATGGTTTGATCGTCTCCCGAAGAATTCAATTCACACTTCAGATGACATGACTCAACGCTTTTTGTCGCGCTACTTTCCACCATCCATGGTCACGAGCCTTCGCAATCAAATCAGCGGTTTCATGCAAGATCCTGATGAATCTCTTTTTGATGCTTGGGAGAGATATAATGTCTTGATCGATAGATGTCCAAACCACAACATGCTCCCTGTGACCTTAATAGATACTTTCTATAACGGTTTGACTTTTCGTGATCGGGATATGATTAATGCAGCCGCCGGTGGCACATTCATGAAAAGGAGTGTAGAGAGCTTATTGAGAACATGACTACTCACCACAAAAACTGGGATTCCTCCGCTTCTTCAAGGAACAACCCGAGAGTCAATGTTTCCTCCACTTCAGCAAACCCTGATATGACCGAACTCACACGCGTGTTGATCGAAATGAGCAGAAGTATGCAACTCTTGGCTTCAAACCAACAACAACAAGTTAAAGCTGTTGCTACTCCTTGTGAAACATGCGGCGGTCCTCACTCATACACCGATTGTCCTTCTACACAAGGAAATCCGGAAAATGTGTATGCAGCTTATGGTAATTATTCACAGGAAAATTACCAAGCTCGACAAGGGGATAGAAATTTGCTGAGTTACCGATCAAACAACTACCTTTCACCCGGTTTTTCTCCTCAAAACCAAAACCCCGCCAACAACTACACTAGAAGCAACCAAATCCCACCAAGAGCTTTTATTCCTTATCAACCACCCGCTCAACAACCTCCACCCATTAACCCCGATGTTGAAGCCATCATGAGAACCCAAGGTGAGCAAATCAAGAATCCGCATAGCCAAATTATCAATCTGAAAGGAGATATTTCCAAGCAAGGAAATGAGATAAGATCCGAGCTTCGAGATACTATTCAATCCTCCTACAACACTCAAACAAATGATATAAAGAATATGATGGCTAGTTTCTTGCCCGCAGCTCAACCTTCTACTTCAAGTTCTCTACCTTCAAACACCGTCACCAATCCGTGAGCTAATGTGAGTGCTATTACTACCTGTAGTGGAGTCACCATCGTAGGACCAACAATCCCACACCCATCATCTACACCTCCTCCACCACCATTTATCCCTACTCCTCCTACACCTAGTATTAGTGCATCATTACCGTCTTCGCCTCGTCATGACGATGTATCTAGGAAGGACCCTTCAACATCTCAACCTTCACCTACTACACCTGCACCTTCACCACCCAAACCCAATATCCCTTATCCTTCTCGTTTAGGCAAGACCAAAATGCTAACCAAGGATGACTCTGAAGTGTCACGCTATGTGAAGATGATCTCTCAAATGAACTTCAACATTAGATTTCTTGAAGCACTTGTCCACATGCCGAAATTTGTTAAAGCATTTAAGGAATTGCTAAACAAGAAGGAAAAGTTGATTGAGCTCGCCAACACACGCTTAAATGAAAACTGCTCTGCAGTTATTCTTAAAGAACTTCCGGAAAAGCTTGGAGATCCCGGTCGTTTTGTGTTGCCTTGCGTTTTCAACAAAACTGAAGAATTTACTGCCCTTGCTGATCTCGGGGCCAGTATTAATTTGATGCCATTGAGTGTTTGGAAAACACTATCATTGCCCGACCTTACTCCAACAAAGATGACTCTTGAACTTGCAAATCGCACTCTCGCTTACCCTGTTGGTATTGCCGAAGACGTGTTCATCAAAGTTGGCACATTTACTTTCCCGGTCGACTTTGTCGTCGTTGGTTATGAAATGGACCCTCGTATTCCTTTAATACTTGGTCGGCCATTCTTGAGAACCGGACGAGCTCTAGTTGATGTGGCCGAAGGCGAGTTAATGTTAAGAGTCGGGGATGATGCACAAGTTTTTAAAATGGGGAAGCTTACAAGCAAATCCTTTGGAGGACGAGAATCTGTGAATATGATTAATGTGCTCGATGACTTTGTCGTTTACAACAATCCTCTATTCGAGTCTTGCGATGATAATCCACTGTTTCAAGATGATGTGGATGATTCTCTTCCTAATTTGGAAACTTCTCCCATTTATGATTCGCCACCGATCTTTGATGCTTATGATGATGATTCTAGCTCAGATTCGGATGATTATGATGACCTTACTTCTGAGTATCCCGAGCTGCCCACGTATGATGATTTCGATGAGGCTGATACTCTTTCGAGCGATTCTTCTCACTATGAAGATCCTCCGCCATCACTCGATCCTACTTTGGACGATTACTCATTTGAGGAAGACTTCTCTGAATTTCTCAACACTTACTTCCCTCATGAGAGTGATGCACCTCCTTTGGACTTTGAAGATTATCGTCTTGATCCTACTTTGGATTTGAAGCACATACTTTCAAAGGAGAAGAAACCGGTCGACACCAATATCCGCAGCACATATGATTTAACACCTCTTTGTCCATCTTCTGTGGACGAGGTTGTGCTTCTTCGCGGATCTTCTTCAACCTCTGCTGAGCCTGAGTGCTATTTTCCCTTAAAGGAAAAGGTGTTCGACCCCGGTATCAATATTTTTCAGCCATCTTAGTATCCACCTGACGAAATAAAAGGAAATATCTTTAGAACTTATGGAAATCTGCTTGCACCACTTCAACCTTGCTTCCACCGTGCTCCATCGCTGCTTAAGGGAACCTTGCCTACTCTTCTTTGGCTTGCCTTGTTCGCCTTAAGCTTATGCTACTTGATGGACGAAAACTATGTCTTTGATCCTGGTGGATATGTTTCATGCTTCTTCCGTTGATGATCAAGGTCGAGTCAGGCTCACGACTCGGTTAGCAAAAACCAAGCGCTTCTTGGGAGGCAACCCATGCATCTATCTTTTCACTTTCTTTATCATAAGTGTAGGGGAGACCCCTTGGTTTGCTATATCCTCTCCTCTCTTAATCAGGGATTCGAGCTTCAAAGACACACTCTTGATGATTCTTGACGACCCGTGATTCCGTGTTCCATTATCCTGGTTCTATCCTAAACTCTTTTTGATTCACTATTTTATATTTTCTCAATATTAAAATAGGAATCTCTTTAGTTGTCCTTTCCCTTAGCGAGATTTAAACAACGTGCACAATGTCCTAAGTGTAGGGGAGTTTACTCCCACATGCTTAAACATTGAGGACAATGTTTATATTAAGTGTAGGGGGACTTCTATCGAAGTTAAGTGGCCTTTTCCTTGTATTTGTCCTCATTTTAACCGGAAAATCAATTTTTTGACATTTTTCAAAATTTTTGATCTATTTTGGCCTATTAGTTTTTACCTTTGTATAGTTATTTTCTTTCTTTGCTAGAATAAATGTTTAATAAAGTGGTTTTAATTTTCAAACGTTGTGAATCTTTTGACTCAACCCGGGTTTACTTATCTAAGTTACTCTAGCTAGTATCCTTAACGTGTTTAAGTCAAGTTTTGCTAGGCTTTTATATAGGGAGCTTTAAAAGGCGAAAGTCTTAACTCTCATGGGTTAAGAACAAGAACTTTTCGCAAGTTCCTATAATTGATCCTAGAGAGTCGTTTATCAAGGGAACTTTAAAATGCGATTTCGAAACTTGAAAAAGTCTAAGAATTTGCAAGATCCTATAGGCGACTCGAAAACCCAAAACTTTGATTTAATAGGCTAAGCATCCACGAGTCTCATTCCTTGAGATTTTAAACTGTGGAGAACGAGAGATGATAGAGCCAATTATAAGTTCGGTATTCTTTCGTGAATTTATGTGAGTTAATTATGAGCCTATTCTCCCATCGCTTGCTAATAAATTTATCTGCAATAAGTAATGTTGTACGATTTGAAAAGTTACTTAGCTTCTAGCCCAAGATCGTTTAAAAGTTGCTCGGTATGGATTAGAGTTCATAGCCAAGGCATAACTTATTGAAGCGGGATGCGAAGATTGCCGAGTCCAAAAAGGTCCTAACAAGACATGAGGGCTACATTTTGTTGCTAAAGATCCAAAAGTGATGTGAAGAATCATTTATCGAAAATCAATATGAAGGATCGAGACACACGACAAAAAGCAAAAACTCCCCAAAAGTCATGGAGAAGTGTATCCGAAAAGACCCTAGCAAGGTATGAGGATAAATAGATCCAAGTCATAAAAGGAGGCAGATCGTTGTATATCAAAATCCAAAATAAAGATTGGATAAAAATGAAGAAGTCGTGGTCCATATATGAGAATCTCTCAAAAAGTTCAAGTGAAGAAATTCCATTTATGAAGAGAGGACCATTATTTCATGAACGTCTCTCAAGGTTTGAAGTATGAAGTCGCTACCAAATATCGGTCCGAGAAAGGTCTCAAATCGCGAAGCGAGTTATGCCAAGATATGAACTTTATGAGGTCCCGAGAAGCAGTTTTAAAAGATTTTGTCCTTTAGCTAACTATTGATCAAATCATTCACTTTATTTTCAGACTAAATAAACTATCGAAATAAGTCAAACAATGTATCCTCGTTATCATTCAAGACAAAAATAAAATATAAGAGATACCCCTAGGAATAAGGGAGTCTAAGTGAATAATTGGCCCACATGAATTCGTGTTAGTTTACTAACTTATAATAAAAATGATCTCGTTTTTAAGCTTGGTTTGGAGAAAGTGAAAACTTGAGGATGATGATCATTCACGACATTTCTAAAAACCCAAGGTATGCTTTTGATTTCTTTATTTTCTTTACGTTGAATATTTATAGTTTTCTATCTCTTTAATAAAGGCCAAGGTGGATTGATTTTGATGAAAAATGTAAACGTGCTTTGTAACTAATGCATTGCATGAGGACATTGCAATGGTCAAGTGTAGGGGATTTGATAGGTGTGTAAACACCCATCCTTTTTACCACTTAATTACAATAATAACCGAGCCAAAACGTGTATTTTATGTCTTTTATGTCGGAATTATGCGTGGTTTGTGTTTTTGTTGTGATTTAGGACGAAATGGTGAAAAGTGGAGAAAACACGGACATTCACGGGCATTTACGGACTTTTATTGAAGAAAAAGATGAAAGACGAAGTCAAGAAGTCAAGAGTGCAAAAAGAACGGAAGTCCAAGACCAATTCTGAAGATTTATCGAAGAAAAAGTCAAAAGACGGAAGTTTACTTAAAGCCGAGGAACTCAAGTCTTATTTATCGGAGAATTAAAAGACGAGTCCAAAGAAATCCCGAGTCAAAAGTCATCAAAGTCCAAGATTAACAAAGAGATTAAGAAGGAAGGACTTAATGGCGCAATTAAGAAGAAAGGAAGGAGGGGAGGAAGCTTCCTCTAACCACCCTCCTAATCTCCTATATATACCTCTCATTTTCATTTCATTAAGTTTTGTTGGCTAGAGTGACACTAGTTCTTCCACCCTTTTAATTACTTGCACATTTAAATACATGTCATTTACCTTATTGCACTTTAATTACCTTGTCTTGCACCTTTAATTTTCAAGTAAGTTTTAATTTTGTGTTCTTTAATCTTTTATCTTTAAGCTTTCTAATCATCTTGTTCATCTTCTCTTCTTGCTTATTTTCAATCTTTTTCTTAATCTATGTTTGTTTTGATTTCAAGTTTTCAATCTAAACCTTTTTCATCTTATTTTTATATAAAGTTTAAGTCTTTTTAATTTTCGTGACTTGTTTTTGTTGATTTCATACGTTTTATCTTTGATCTAGTGTTTTTATTTAGCTTATTGGTGTTTTACTTTGCTTATTGTCTTCCAAAAGTTAAGATTTTTGAGCTTATTTTCGTACTTTTTGTGTTTTCCTAGTTTTTAGGAAATCTGATTCGATTTTGGAACTTTTCATAAAGTTGCGAAATTGAACTTTTCAAAAGTTGCGAAATTGTACTTTTGTCTGATTCGATTTTGGAACTTTTCATAAAGTTGCGAAATTGAACTTTTCATAAGTTGCGAAATTGTACTTTTGTTTGATTCGATTTTGGAACTTTTCATAAAGTTGCGAAATTGAACTTTTCAAAAGTTGCGAAATTGTACTTTTGTCTGATTCGATTTTGGAACTTTTCATAAAGTTGCGAAATTGAACTTTTCATAAGTTGCGAAATTGTACTTTTGTCTGATTCGATTTTGGAACTTTTCATAAAGTTGCGAAATTGAGCTGATTCGATTTTGTAATTATTGCGACATTGTGCATTGCGACATTGTGCATTGCGACATTGTTGCATGATTTTGCAATTATTGCGAAATTAATTCATTTTTTTTATTAATTGCGAAATTATGTCATTTTTGTCCAATTTTATTTTTAAATTTATTTTCCCGCCATTTTTACTTAGCTTTATTTTAATTGTTTCGTCCTAATTTTAATTAGCTTAAATTTTACTTGTTCGTCTTATTTAATTTTCAAATCTACTTTTCGTCAAATTTTTATTTTACGTCATTTACTTTTCAAAGTTTTAATTTCTCGTCATTTAATTTTAAACGTTTTTATTTTATCGTTTTCATTTCTTTACGTTTCTCTATTTTTATTTTATTTTACGGAAAAAGTGACAGTTTTTCTGAGTTTCGTTTTTACTTTATTTTTAATTACGTTCAGCTTTATTTTACCTTGTTTTTACTTTAACGTTTTGCACCTTTTCCCTTTACAACAACGACAAACTATTATTTTTCTCACCAAAGAACAACTGAGTCGCATAGTTAACCAGGATCAGTTCGATTAGACATACGACAAAGAATCTTTTTACCTGGCCAAAAGCCTTGTATCATTGGTTAAACCTTTTTGTTTATTTGGCTCGATTTGGTAAAAATTCGTATTCCCCTGTTTTTGAGTTCCTGTTACTGTTCTTCGTCCAGTTTATTCCGAATAGTCATTTTGGTTTGTCCCCTATTCGGAATATTTCTATATTCCGCATAACACTCATTTATTCCGCATAGAAAATATTCCGCATAGAACTTATTCCGAGTAAGCTTTGGTCAATTTTTATTCCGCATAGGATTTTTATTCCGAATTGTCCAATATTCCGAGTAGACTTCACTATTCCGCATAGTCCCACATTCCGCATAGCCAGATATTCAGCATAACCATCTTTATTCCCAATTATTCCGCATAGAGCAAATATTCCGCATAGAGCAAATATTCCACATAGTCTTGTTTATTCCGCATAGCATCAAATATTCCGGGTAGAACTAGTTATTCCGCATGGTCCATTATTCCGAGTAACCCATTATTCAGCATAGTCAATTATTCCGAATAAGAGTTTAATATTCCGCATAGGGCTTATTATTTCGGGTAGTATTTTATTCAGCATAGCTTTGTTATTCTGAATGGTCCTTATTCCGCATAGCTTAATATTCCGAATAAAGGAAGTTTTCAGTAAGGGTATTTTCCAGCTTATTCGTTTAATTGTTTAATTTTTCAGGTTTAACTTCATTAACTGTTTTTGGTTTTAATCTTTATTTATTTACTTTATTCATTTATCTTTTTAATAGAATAGAAAACCAAACCCACTATTTGTCACCAAGAACAAATCATTCCACTTTTAGCTGTGATCAATTCGAGGAGATACCGAGAAACGAGATTAATCTGAAACCTATACAAAACGCATGTATCAAAGACCCCTATGGCCTCGGATACTAAACTCACCGTAGATGATGATTGTGAGTCGGTAGACAACACCAAATATAGAGGTATGATTGGTAGTTTGTTGTACCTAACGGCAAGTCGACCGGATATCACGTTTAGTGTTTCCCTTTGTGCTCGCTTCCAAGAGGATCCCAAAACCTCTCACCTTGAAGCGGTTAAGCGTATCTTCCGATACATTAAAGGCACTATACATTTAGGATTATGGTATCCTAAAGGGACCGGCGTAGAAACCATTGTCTACGCGGACTCGGATCATGCGGGAGACTATGTGGACCGGAAAAGCACTAGTGGAGTTTGTACCTTCATGTGTTGTTGTTTAACTTCTTGGTTCTCCAAGAAACAAACCGCTCTTGCGATATCCACCACGGAAGCCGAGTATGTGAGTGCCGGAAAAGCATGCCAACAAGCTCTATGGATGAAGCAAGCGCTTGTTGATTACGGGATTTCTCTTGATGATGTTCCCATCATGTGCGATAATAAAGGCGCTATAGACCTAATTAAGAATCCCGTGCAACATTCGCGAACCAAACACATAGAAATTAGACACCATTTCCTTAGGGATAATGTTCAAAAGGGGAACATTACTATTGAAAAGGTGCCCTCCGAGGACAACATAGCCGATATCTTCACTAAGCCACTTAAGAGGGAACCTTTCAATTACTTGCGTCTAGGTCTAGGATTAATGGAACATTTTCCTTAAATTCTTTTCTTCTTGTGTGTTTTCTATTACCACTTTGAGTCCTTGAGTCTTTTAAACTTCTTTTGAAAAATCTTCTCCTCTCCTTTTCAAAACTCTCAAAGTCTCGTTCGAAAATGGTTGAGAAATTCGTTTGACATTGTTAATTCAATCTAAAAACGATTTTTCATAGATTCTCGCTATTAATCTAGAGCTTACATAATTCATATGTATGATTCTCTCAAACATAGCAAGAACAAGATTGAATCATGGAGGATCATTGTGTCATGACTCAAGGTCTTGTCTTACACACCTCCTACATTGATTTTTTATCCATGTATTTTGGTCAAATATCTATTTGGTAAGTTTGCATATGTTTTCTTTGTCTATCCTTGCTTTTAAGCATATCCCTATGATAAGTTAGACTAGAAAAATAAGATTTGCTGAAAAATCTTCCTCCAAACACCAAACCCTACTTATGCAGGCGGTTCCATATGTGAACCGCGGTACCGTATTGATAAGGTACCGCCACCCTAGATAAGGAACCGCCTACAGTGGCCTTCCTTTTTCGGGTTTTTGTCCGAAACTCCAAGATTTGCTCCAACATTTTTGAGAATCTTTGTTTCAAACCCTTTGACCACCCCAAAAACACCCTAAGCCTTCCCTATTTAAACCATAAGCATTTTTCATTACTTCACATCCAAAATGTCTTATTCTCCCAATGAAAGCCTTGAATCTCCTCCATTTTCTCCAATTGCTTTCAATCCAAACCCACCCAAGAACACTCTTAATCACATTTCTCCTACCAAGAATGTTGATTGTGGAACTTCTTTTCTTCCACCACCACCCTTTAGTGTTCTTCCTCCTTCTCATGATAATGTCATGCACCATGGAACATATTGTCATTGTTGTCAATATCAACATCTTGCTATGGCACACATCTATGAGGAGTTGAGCTACATCAAGAGTCTCTTAATCAAGCCTCCTCTTCACTTTGATTATGAGATCTCCAACAAGCCACCACCACCACCCTCCGCTATTACCTTGTCTTTCATATAAGCATTGATTGCTTATCCACAAGACACCAAATTCAAGCAAATCTTAGAATTCTAGAATAACTAGGATTAGATTTATGCTTTTGGCTTGTTTCTTTTTTCCATACTTCTTTGTATGATGTTCTTTTAGTAACATATCTTGGATCTTTGTCTTTGTGTTTTCTTCTCTTTTATTTTTTTTATGTGACCTATTGCTATATATTGTTGGTTGTTTCTTTTGTTCAACTAACCCTTCTATGTATCTTGTCACCATATCTCGATTCCTCGGTGCCCCAAGCTAGGAGGAGTAAGCACCAAGGGGGAGTCTTTGCAAAGTCCGTTTCTTCAACACCGGATTACGCAACCTTTTTGCTTCGACAAAGGGGGAGAAATGAATAAACTCGTCTTCGAAAATCTTGTTTTTGTGTGATTGAGTTTATGTATTGTCGGAATCAAAAAGGGGGAGATTTTTAATGCAATAATGACTAAAAACGTTACTTGCATTTTTCGGTCTCGCTTAGTTTTGATTACGACAATATGTAAAAACAAGCATTTACAAAAACAACGAAAAACGAATTCTTGAGTTCAAGTATTTTTCATTTTACCCATTTTCACTTAAGGTATGGATAAACAAGTACTAACCTTAATCAAGTGATCAAGTGATTTAATCTTTTCTTAAAACTCACTTTTTATTAAATGTGACAAGTTTTTATTAAACTTTATTTTTAAGAAAATGTTTTATTAAATTAATTATTTGAAATTTAAAAATGGCATATTCTTATTTGGTTAAGAATATCCTTTCAGGATATTTTTTATACCCAGATAAGACCTCCACCACTAAAGGACAAAAAGGAGCGGAGTCTAGTCCGACGGTACCTTAGCACCTAGGCGGTACCTTATCGATAAGGTACCGCGGGCTATGATAAGGTACCGCGGGCAGATATAGCCGTTGGCTCCTTTGTCCTTTAAATAGTGGACCATTCTCAGATTTTCACCTCACCTCTTTTGCACATTTATTTCCAGATTCAAACCCCTTCTTTAATCACTCAAATCTTTGATCATTTGTTTGATTATTACTTGTTTAAGAAGTGAATCTTGTTCTTCCATCCCTTCCTCTCCAAGTGCAAAGAGAAGAACACTATCCTAGTGAAGTGTTGAGTCCACCACCAAAGATCCATTGAAGATCTAATTTTATACACTTGTAGTTGTGTCATAGTTGTGAAGATCCAAGTAGTTGTATATATTTGGAAGTTGTGTATGTACTAAGTATAGTTGTGTAGATTGGTCCTAGCTACGATTAGGGCTCGACTTTTAGCTTAGAGTCGGAAATTGGTTAAGCGACGTGTACGGTTTTCTCCACCATAAGGAGCTTGTTATGTAGTGAACTCTCGAGTAAGGAGTACTCGAGGAGTGGAGTAGGAACGAGGAGTGAGCTTCGTTGCCGAACCACTATAAATCCTTGGTGTTCGGTTTGATCTTTCTTTACCCTTAACTCTTTACATTCTTTATTCTTTATGCATATACATGTGTTAGTACTAGATTAGTTACACTATCATTCCTTATTCTTTGTGGATATATTTTTGTTAGTATTAGTTTAGTTACACTATCATTGTTCATATTGTGCATAAGAAGATTTCACATATTTCCTCAAGCCTAAGTTTTTGAAAAAGGATTTTTGGAAACCATATTTTAACAAGTAAATATAAGAAACTATTCAACCCCCCCTTCTAGTTTCTAGACAAACGTTGGCTTAGGAAGCTCCTGGTGACTACCCACTAGTCATAGGTCGAGTTTTAGAGCCTACAGGTCGAAGCCTTGGCTCTGATACCATAATTGTAACACCTTATTTTGATAATGAAATGTCACGCGTAATTATGGCGTGTCATCAAAGCATACAAGGATAAATATCTAAAACATTACATGACCATAGGGTAAACCGGAATCAAACATCGGTTCCCAAACATAAGCCCAAAACATAATAAATCAAAGGAAATGAATGAAAGACTAAACAAGCATAAATATATGAAGGCAAAAAGGAAAAGAAGTCTCTGGCAACTTCCATCCTATGCACGTCCTCCAAATGATCGAGTCTTTCCTAGGGTACATGCCGTTTTGGGACATGGAAAGGAAAGTAACGGCTGAGCAAAACGCTCAGTGCACGGATATAGACATAGTATAAGTGACTAAAACATAATAGAGACTTAATAGCAGCGGAAATGTATAAGTCCTGGAAAACCTGGAACATGTTCATAAAACTGGTTTTATAGTTTGAAAAGCCTTATGTTTATCTTATGAAAACTGTTTAACATATTTTACCATTAGCCAATATAGGTCATGAAAATCCACCGTGCATGAATACTTGGAGGGGTGACCTCATCATGCAAATTAGAGGGGCTGCCTCTAATTTAATATACTGGTTTTTGGGTAGGAGGGATCAGCTCCTTGTGAAGGATGCAAGGCACACACCACATTCACCATGAAATCCTGACTGAAAACATGTAACTAGGATGCACCCATACGCCCCACATGATAAATATAATAAATGGCCAAAAGCTGAAGGGACGCCACGAGCAATCACTCCGCCGTGGTGAAGTCATAACACCAGTGCCTCTAGTGTTATGGTTATGGTACCTCCATAACTAGGTGAAACTGGCCATGCATGTATATGGCTTTAGGTATTCTAATTAAACATAAGCAATTAAAAAACATATAAAACAAATATTGGGAAAACAGTTGGCTGCATACGGAGAATCCTAATAAGGAAAGAATGTCCATACTGAAAGGAAGGGAATCCGTACCTTATGTCCAGTGAACGAAGAAGATGAACTGAGAGGAATCCTACTTCCGTATCACTAATGCTACATAAATACATACATGAATAAGTATCTGCTTACTAAATACGTAACTGGTTCTATGTCATGTCTTAGCTTATTTTATATGTTCTTATCATGTTTTACTGTTTTAAAGCCTTAAACTGTGTTTATCTTATATTCTGTTTACTCTGATTAAGTATTTCTGGTATTTCATGTATTATTATACTTACTGTGTAATAATAAGTAACTTTCCAAAAATAGCAGGTTTCCTAAAATAGAAAGTTTCCAAAAATAGAAAGTTACCAAAAATAGAAAGTTTCCAAAAATAGAAAGTTTCCAAAAATAGAAAGTTTCCAAAAATAGAATTACTGCTTAAAATAGATAAGTTTCTAAAAATAAAAAGTTTCCATAAATAGATCAGCTGCCTTAATTAAATAAGTTTCCATAAATAGATTAGCTGCCTGAAATAAATAAGTTTTTAAAAATAGATAGTTTCCATAAATAGATTAGCTGCCTTATTTAATTAAGTTTCTAAAAATAGAAAGTTTCCATAATTAGAAATAAGCTGGTTAAATAATAAGTATATAAGCCTAAGTGTTTTCATGATTATTTTCTAAGTCATATGATATAATGTATACTTTATTAATTATTTCATGTAATTAAAATAAACTATAGGTTAAAATATTTAATTAAAGTATAACATGTTTTTAATTAAATAAAGTTAAATACTTAGGTTAAAACATGTATTATTATTTATTAATAATATAACCTAAGTCATGTTAATTAATTAATTATAACCATGGTTTTTAAATAATTAATTAATTTATAAGTCTAAAATATGAAAATACTTAGGTTAATAATTTCATGATTATTAATAATTAAAATAACCTAAGTCATGTTATTAAATTAATCATGTCATGTTATTAATTTAATTTTAACATAAGATCATAAACATAAAAAAACTAAACATACACCATGAACCGGATCTTGACTAAGAACCATGAACCGGACATGAAATCGACACCATACCCCGAACCAAGTCGGGGTCACCCTTGTCTTGATGCTGCCGTGGGACCCACACCAACCAACCGGGACCATATGGTCTCGGTAGTGGTTAAATGGCCAAACCGAGACCCTCTCGGGTTCGGGTTAGGCGCGGCCAAGAACAAAACACCCCTAAACATCCCTTTTGATTTAATTAGGTTTTATAAAAAAACATAACATGTTCTTAATTATTTAAAAGATTAAATTAAAAGAAAAGGGTTTAAAAGAATTTACCGAATGCGTGGATCTAAAAACGATGAACAAACACGAACACTAGAAATAATTCCAAGATCAAAGATCAATCAACACCCTCTTGGTGTGTTGTATGGGTGGCGGCCAAAAGACAAGGAAGAGGAGGAGCAGAACTTTTAGGTTTTCTAAAATCTTCTGTAAAACAAAATGAGTAGTGTTTTTCCCCTTAACCCCCTTCTTTAGTAAATTTTGATGGGCTTG
The DNA here is from genome assembly GCA_025667525.1 of Glebionis coronaria. Taxonomy (NCBI): domain Eukaryota; kingdom Viridiplantae; phylum Streptophyta; class Magnoliopsida; order Asterales; family Asteraceae; genus Glebionis; species Glebionis coronaria. The sequence continues at coordinate 306,602,407 of CM046874.1, forward strand.
GCCCATCCTCCTTCCTAATTTCGTGGCATATGGGCCCACATGGGGTAACCCGATCATTTTCCGTGTCTAATTAATAAGTGTGTTCTCATGTTCGTGTTTTACGTGTTTGTTCGTGTTTATTTGTGTTCGCGTTTTGTGTGTTCTCGTTAAATAATTACCGTGACCTAATATATTTATTTACGCTCGTAATAAATATATATATGTAATTAATAATAGTTCATGATTTAATTACGTTCGTGATTTCATGATCGCATGTTCGTGATTAATTATTGTTTAAATAATTATTGCGTGTTCGTGCGTAATAAATACTTATCGTGTTCTAACACGTACGTAATACGTAAAATCCTAACACGTAAACGTAATCGTCCTATAAAAGGAAAGTTTTAATCTAGTACGTACGATTTTAAGGGTACTATGCATGATAAAAGCATGCGGATTTTACATACACAACTACCGTTGTGGTTTATTATAATAAGGGAAGCTCTAAAACAAGGTTTATAGTCATAAAAGTCTTGACTTATTGAATCAAGTTCAGGTTGCATATATCTTCTAAAGTTAAAATGAGCTTGATGATAATTCGACTATAGATCAGGGGCGGATCTATTTGAAGAGTATGGGGGTTGCCCCAGTAAAGTTTTTGAAGACACACGTGATATATAGCCAACATCTTTAAATCAGTAGGAAAAATACCGAGTGCCCCCATCTAAATATTTCGAGTGCCCTCCATATTATATGAGATTATAAAAATCAAAGTGTTTTGAAGTGTTGAAACCTTTTATGGAAGTTTTTTTCATGGAGAAATGGAGAATAATGTAAAGGAAGAAGAAGGTAATTTAAAGAATTGAGAAAGTTGACTGCATTAGGCTATGTTTATTGGTAGCTCTCATCCAACCAATCGTGGAAAAAAAACAATATTATATTGAAGATTATAAAAAGTAAGAAAGAGAGGTCACCAACATGTCACGAACTGGTCGTTTGATGACTCTCGGATATTTCATCCAACCTTCTCTGCCCAAAGTAATATTCTTCTTTTTCAAAGTAATCTTCTCTCTTTTCTATACATACTACTGCAATATTTCAAAGGACAAAAAGATGTTTCCTTCTCCATTGTATCCTTGATCTTAAAAGCTATTTTCATGCTCCCATATAACCATCAAACAAGCGTATTATATGTGGCTATGTGGTGTACAACCTAATCCAGTTATCTTATCAAAAAACCTAGCATGGTGCTTTAATCATTTTGCCCATCTTGCATAATCTATTAAGCATTGTATTATTCTTATGGTATGGGTTTCTGAATTATTTCATCTAATAATTAGTTTAATTAATATATAAATTTACATGAGAAGATTTTTAAGTGATTAATATATATAATATTATTTGTTAGTTTGGTTGAGTTGGGTTGTTGATAAATGGTAAAAAAGTTAAAATTGGTTGTATGTGTTAATTGTATATATAGAAGAATAAAAAAATAGTATTTCAATAAAAGATTGGGTTGTGATATGTTGTTGATAAATGTAGTCTTAGACGTTGTTTATTCATGAACCAATCCAACCGGTTGGGGGATAAATGACAAAAAAAAAGTTACTATATTATTGAAAGTACATATGAAAAGAAGGAGATGTCACGACCCGGTCGTGTAGTGACTCCTAAATATGAAACCCAATCTTGCCACATGTTCTATTAAGATTGGCCAAACAAACTCTTTAATTATTAAATTACCTTTTATTTTTATTTTCTTTATGATCTTCATCTTCAAGAAATACTTATTGCATAAGATGTTGCCATTGTTGTTTGTATCATATACCGTTGTCATCCTCATTGCCAGAAATAGAAAAGATGTTAGACATCGTCATTACCATAAATAGAAAAGAAGATGGCGGCTGAATGAAAGAGGAGGATAAATAGTAAAACCTAAAATCTAAGTAAACTTTTACATATATACGTTTATTTTGAAGCACTCAAACAACTTATTTTTTTCTTTTGAAGCCCAAAACAAATATACGTTTCATTAAAGCCCATTTCAAGTATTTATGTATATATAAAAGTTTAAGCATTGAATTTTAAGAAAATATTTATATGTGCATAATTTTATATTAAATTTTTAGAATTAAACTAAATATAAATAAATAATATTATATGTTAGGTTGGGTTGAGTTGTGAATAAATGGTAAAAAAAATTGAGTTTGGTTGTATGTGTGGGTTGTATATGTGAAAGAGTGATAAAATAATATTTTAGTAAAAGGTTGGGTTGTGATAGGTTGTGAATAAACATAGTCTTAGTTAGGTGAGTGGTACATGTGAATAAATACAAATATGCATATTTTATCTTTCTTTTGTCGTTTTTTCACAATTTCAGTTTTTTGTTGGAGTGTTTTATGGAATATTTATTTTTCACATCATGTTTATCTCTAGCATATAATTAGGGTCTTTTATTTCTCATTAACTTATCGAAACTTTTGATTCCACCAATAGCCAGGGCCGGCTATAGGCACGTGCAGGCTGTGCAACGGCACAGGGCCCCAAGTTTCTAAGGGCCTCCAATTTCTAAATCTTGATGTTAGTATATAAACCCACTTGATGTTTCTGTCTTGTTAAAACAACGTGTCACGAAAAAATGCGCTTACAAATGTTCAAAACGTATGACTATGGTCATAGTAGCTAAACAACAGGTCAAATTTTTGTATTTGAGGAAGTGGGTAATTTTTGTATTTGAGGAAATGGGTACAGAAAGGTGTTTTCATTTGGAGAAAATGACACAATTACCAAAAATCTTGTTTTTATGTGGTAATATTTAAGTTTAACCCTTTTAGTTTTTAGTTTAACAAGTAAGCGTATTATAATACTAATTTGTTTAGTATATTTGAAAAGTAAGAAACAGCCCAATATTTGAAAAGCAAAAAACAGCCCAATATATCGTGTTGATTTGGCTTGACGCTATTTTGATGTCTAAACATTTATATTAAAGTTATAACAGGAAATATGACATAAATTATGCAATTTAAATTTGAAAACAAGTTAAGTTCAAATGTTCAATAAATTATATAAGGGCTCGAGGACGGACTTAAAAGCTCTTAAGTCTATCAAGTGTATATCTATAATTTTTACGGGTGTAAAGTAATTAATAATGAGCTAAAATGTTTGATTTGCTAATAAAGACTAGTAGATTAAGCGATGTTTATGTGACACAAAGTTTTGGGATTGAGTTTATTTCAAAAAAAATTAAAAAGTCGTACAAAAATTAACACTAGTCGGCAATCATATATCGAGTTCCCTTGAACTTCTTAGGTCGTTCTTACAAGGGCCTACAACGCAATATGGCACAGGGCCTCCGAAATCAATGAGACGGCCCTGCCAATAGCTAAAGGTTTACATTCAATAGTGGCGGAACTAGAAAATTGGAATACGGAGGGCAAATTTTTTTGGCCAATTGCGAGGTTAAAAAAACATGAATCGGAACGAAAAATCGAGTATTTTTACTTAAAAATGATGAATTTATAAGTTCAAGAGGGTGTTTGTTTTAGCTTATATAGTGGGCATATAAGCTTATTAGCTTATATAAGCTTATAAGCCAAAACCAAGTGTTTGGTTAAGCTTATATAAGTGGGCTTTTAAGCTTATATAAGGAGGTTTTGGTAAGCCAAGAATTTGAGGCTTATGTAAGGTTAATTGGACTTATATAAAAATATTACCTAAAAAGACTTTAATACCCCTATTTAATAATTACTATCCTTTTTATTTTTTTTTATTTTTTTATCATTTTACCATGTTAATTATATAAGCTAAACCAAACACTTAACAAATGTTAATAAGCTTATTATATAAAAGCCATAATTTGCTTATATAATATAAGCCTAAGCCCACTTATAAGCTTAACCAAACACCCTCTTGGAGTGTTAAAAGTTGAACTTTAGTGTGTGAGTGAGAGCATTTTGAGTTTCGAGTGGGGACAATATTAGAAAACGCTTAAAATGAAACAAAAATTACACTAAAATCTCATCATATCGGGCTAGGAATGCCGCCGCCCCCCACACACACACACAAAAAAAGAGAATGATCAAATGATGGAAAGGTCTAAGCAGCAGCATGCAGATGGTTCTGTCATGGGGTTCAGCTATTTTTGAAACAAGTAAGATGGTGATCATGGTTCTGAATAAGTGGCCTTCATCTGGATAAGTATGTGGTGCTGTTACTTTTTAATTTTACTCTCGTAGTGAATAGGTGATGAATCTTATAGGCGAGAAAACAAACCCTTTTCCTTATTGAAATGATATCGTCTCTTTTTGGCTATGTAATGTGCCTTCGGAAAAATCCTGACATGAATTCTGGTATTGACATCTTCTCACTTCCGTGTTACATAACATATATGTAGTAGTAGTATATAAGTTAATTACCATAGAGTAGCCATTTTATTAATATTAAGCAATAAACGAAATTAAGTTAGTGATACATAATAAGTTTATACTATGAATCAGTACTTATTAGTGAATTCAGATCCTTAATTATGAAATTATTTTTATTTAATGCTGTTCTAACTTCTAACAAAAGCAAGTAACAAACTTGAACAAGAATCATGTATTCAAACAGTAATAACAAACATCATGTACTTTTATTTAAACATCATATTTTAGCATCACCACTTACATATCAATCAGACAATCCACACTTATTAAACTTTAACACAGACTCTAGTATGGCAATACAAGCACCACAAACAAGACTCAAGTAATCGCATAAAAGCCACACACAAAATGAAAATTCAAACATCAACACGTCATAATTTTGTGGGAGTTGAATGAACTTCAACATATTGGTTTCATGTCTTGTTATCATCCTCTTCATGATCTTGGATCTCCCAAGTTCCATCCTGTTTTTGTTTCATACCAAGATGCTTCTCGTTCCACCAATTATGAGGCACACCATATTTATCCGGTAAACTATCTGAATACTTGTTTATAAGCGAAAGATCACGCTTAATATCAAGCTTAAATTCTCCCTTCTTGCCTTGTGTCCCTGCAACACAATGCATATAGTGCTCCATGTTATGCCAAGTTCCTGGATTCCCGGGACCATTCAAGATTGTTGACTTTGATGTGTCAACCACCATCTCAGCCCCAACATCCGTATACCCCAACAATGGGTATTTTGGTACCAGATCTAGTGAATTGTTAATGCGCAGGCAATAAAGATCTTTGAAGGAAGTGAAAACTTTATGAAAGCCAGAGTCTCCCACTTTAGGGCAAGCGAAAGCAAAGACGGACACTGGGCAGGACTTGGGTGGCGTAATTGATAGCTTGTTCACTCCGTTAAAGCATATGTCAACCGCATTTAGGGTTGCGACTGCTGCACCCATACTGTGACCAGTTAAGGTCAAGCTAACATCGTCATTCCTGTATTGGTTCACTAGTCTCTTGATCTCATTCATTGCCTACAAATTTTGTGACATTAATTTGAAGCTTAGAATGTAAACATTGAGGAACAGAATATCCTTAAGTTGAAAGTAACATGGCCAACATGTGTGTTTTAATTGTCAACTTGAGAAAATCGACATGGTTGACACATGTCTCACCTTGTTGACCTCACTTTCGTTTTGCGAGACAAGACCTACATTGCTCTTAACTTAACAAAATCCTAACGGAAACACTAAAAGGAACTGATTGTCATGTCTAAAACCCATGCTTAAATATATGTCTAACAGTAAGCCAGATTGATATGTGCGGGGTTAAAAAAAGAGTGAAGAGAGAATATGCATAAGTTTTAGTTCTTTATGTCAATACTGGTACTAAAGTGATGTCAAATGAGGTATAATATTTTTTACGCACCTGGTCTCGTGCACTGATTTTGTTGTAACGCGTATTCGGATCATCGGTGGTGTAGATCGAGTACCAACCTTCATGTATTTTTGGGAGATCCTTGTGAACCAACCCAAATATCTTTGGAGCCAAAACCTTTATGAGCTCAGCATCATGAATCATATCAGATTGGTTAACCGTTCCTCTCCAAACAACCATAATGTCTCTCCTCCCCAAAATCTTTTTCCCTTCATCATTAGCAACCGCAATAAAACCAATCCAGTTAGACTTCTTGCTCCAAGCATGTGGGGACACAGATCTGACAAATGTACCAGGAAGTATGAGAGCAGATGTAGCGTACAGATATTTTGTGACGGTATATTGGTTCAAGGGTCGGCCTTTGAGCAGGCCCGTCTGAGAGAATAGATTTTTACGAGCAAAGCGAACGTTTCCAGCGTTCTTTGATTGTGGAATCTTGACGTATGCATCATAAGTTGCCATAGCCATTTCACCATAGTGGTTGATGTAGGTACGAAGTTGAGGTGATGGAGGATCCAACATGTCCTTCCAGTTGGTTTCTCCACTTAGTTTTTTCCATTCTTGAGCTATTTTATCCATGTAGTTATCAATGTTCGGAACAATGTCACTTGTGTCCGGAACAATGTCATCCATGTTCGGATCAGTGTTATCCAAGCTTGGATCAACGTCATCCATGCTCGGATCAACGTTCATGCTCGGATCAACGTCATCCATGTTCGGATCAACGTTATCCATGTTCGGATCAACGTTAGCAATGTTATCCATGTTTTTAGTTTATTGATATCTTGCGATTCGTTTATGGCTTTTAAGCCTTATTTATAGACTAAAGTTTTGTAGCATGACATATGAGACGTTTGGAAGTTGCTAATATATGACGTTTTTTACAGGTTATTATTCGATCTCAGATCTTCTAAAGTGAGCTCAGGTATGGGCACATATGAGTATTGGTAAAGTAATAGCTATTGTTATGTATGCAGAATCAACCGTGACTGTTTTTGGAACACATAGATTGGATGTCTAGGATACTGCTTGTTTCATTAAACTTAAACTCGACTAGATGTCCAGTTTGTGATGATGCTTTAGATACGGCTCAACATCTTTTCATTGATTGCACGATTGCTCGAAAATTGTGGGTTATGATTCAAAACTGGTGGCAACTTAATGATGATTACCCAAAAGACATACAAAGTTTAATCAGTTGAAGCGACTCGGCTTCTCTTCCTGATAAGCTGAAGTCTTGTTTTGATGCATTTATTCAATCAACCACTTGGATTATTTGGCTTTATCGGAATAGACTTTGTTTCGACATTCACCCTCCACCCAAAGACATTCTTGGGGACCAAATAAAAACTGTCTTACTCTTGGATTAGTCATAGGAAAAAGGATTTTCATCCAAATTGGGATGTTTGGATCCTTGATCCAAGAAATGCTTGTAACAGTACATTGTAACTTTTTTATTTTCTAGCTTCTCGCTAGTTTTATATAATTCCCCTGTCAAAAAAAAGATAAAAAAAATTTGCTTGTTTCATTAAGACGACTCTTTAATCTTCATTCGTTCAACATTCATCTACATTGTATAGCATGTCTCTAATTTGGGTACAATTGTACTCTTCATCTAATCCAGATCAGATGTTATTATTATATCTTTCAGAAGTAAATATATTTTTAGGGCTTTCAGACTGGGTACCCCGCTTCGCATACGAGTTGGAAGCATTCCATGAGGGGAAGCACCTCTCTATACCTCTCCCCGAAAAATCCGGGGAATGCTACCCACTCCCTATAGGACACTAACTATACATATGAACATGGATATATATTTGGCACACATGCATCTTTATTAGATACTAGCAATGTTTTGAAACCTGGATCGGACCTGCAGGTTCAAATGGGACTAGAGCAGGTCGACCCGTTTCAAAATCTAGCCAAATCGGATGAGGTGAAGTTGGGAACCGGTCAAAAGCAAGAACTAGAAAAAAAATGGCATGTTAGCTCAAGTTTACTTGGTCCAAACTTAATTTTACACAATGCAAAGCGTTGATTAGGGTTTACATTATTTTACATGATATCAAAGTATAATGTTTTTCTGTAGTTTTATTCTCTCTTCCTCCTCACCCCAGCTTCCACCTCCCTTCCGTGGCCGGCCCCTTGTTTAACGCCCCCTTGCGTGACAACGTACGTGTTAATTATGGTTTTTTTGTTATGGATAGTATGATCATTTTGTGCATATAGGTGATGTAAAATAGTAAATATAGAGAATGATGGCAATTATTACCATTATTTGTAAAGTCCCATTGCTTGCGGTATTGAAGATCTCTTGGAAAGGGTAAATGGTTATGAACGGGCTTAGCAAACGTCATCACAACATACATAAACTGGGCTAGTTGTTTTATTTCCAAATCATGTATGATGATGTATCATTATTTGCTTCACATATAGTTTTGTATGTTAACCGGCTTGAGATATAGTAATTATTTTACCCCAAGGTTGGGTGGCCTGATGCGATATTAGGCTTTGCAAATCGGAAAAATACTATTATTTCGAAATCAAAAGTTCATTAATAATTGCACAAATTGTTTCAAATATCTTACATTAACAAAAGTTAAATACTATACTACAAAAAAATAAAAATAGAAATATTCGAAGTGTTATTGAAGCAAAACTAGAGCTTTAGGGTGCGTTTGGTATACCATACAGAATCACTAATGGTATGACTTTAAAGAGGTATATAAGATTGAGGATATGTATTCTATTAGTTTTGTTTGGATAAAATTATAGGTATGACTATCATATTAAATAGGGAGGTGATTTGCACACTTTAGAAATTGATTGCCACACTCAAAATATTGTGTGTTGACATTTTTACCTTTTAATATATGTGTTGAAATTTGCCTACTCCACTAATATAAGGGTATGAATGTCTACACACAAACATTTTGAGTGTACCAATCAATTTTTAGAGTGTGCAAATGACCTCCCTATTAAATAGGGTTCATGTAAGATGTATAATCTTATTAATTTAATAATAAAAATAATAATAAATAAAGGTCTTATGAGAATGATTAATGAAAGATACCATTTTCTTATGATATGAATCTATCATTATTAGAATGATAGATCATTAATGAGTATCTAACCAAACATTTATTATCACAAAATAAAATGCAATAAGACTTTAGTTCCTACAAAGTGTCATTCTTCTAGCATTTTTGAGAGCAAACTTGTTGATAAAAAATAGATAAAATCAATACTTTATATATATCATTCTCTATTGGCAGGGTACCCGCGCAATGCAGCAGCGAGTGCCCTGCAACATATTTTTGCAGCAAGCAGACGTTGTTCGATTACACGTTTTTTTCTAAAATAGCCGTACATATGAATGATAAGAAAATTAAAATAAGTTTAACCAATAATAATGATATATCATATCTTAGATGTCGGTTAAACTTATCTTAACTGTGGGGTTGTAACAACCCGGTATTGATGGTGACGATGAACTCGTGAAGTGTTTTGAGGAGATGAGAGGATTAGGAGGGTAAAATGCGCTATATATATATATATATATATATATATATATATATATATATATATATATATATATATATATATATATATATATATAGATTTCGGTTCAAATGAGAACTTTTTAAAGTTGAAAAAATAAGAACCAGCTAAAATCTCACAAATGACACTCTACTTCAAATAATTTTTAAACGAGATTAACTAAAACTAAGTTTTTAAATAATTTGATGGGCTTTCTTTTGAAAATTGACGAATTCTAGGTGATACATCTTGATTTAAGGTGTGATTTGTATCATGTTTTGGTATCGTGTATCATGTTATTTAGTGGTGGTTGTGTATCAAATGTATCATTTTATGTATAAGATATTATCTTGTTGAGATTTTGATGTATGTGTATCACATTTTTAATTGTGTATCAGTAATACGTTACACACTAAGTCGTCGTTTATTAGTCAATAGAATGTTAAGTTGTATAAATAATGTATATTTTGGTGTATTATTGGTAATATGATTATGTATCAATGTTTTATTGGTGTTTTAGACTAGTTCTCATTTTTATCACTTTAAAAAAGCTCTCACATTAACCTTCCTCTATATATATATATATATATATATATATATATATATATATATATATATATATATATATATATATATATATATATATATATATATATATATATATATATATATGTATATATATATATATATATATACATATATATATATATATATATATATATATATATATATATATATATATATATATATATATATATATATATATATATACATATATATATATATGTATATATATATATATATATATATATATATATATATATATTATATATATATATATATATTATATATATATATATATATATATATATATATATATATATACATATATATATATATACATATATATATATATATATAATATATTATATATATATATATATATATACATATACATATATATATATATATACATATATATATATATATATATATATATATATATATAATATATATATATATATATATATATATATATATATATATATTATGTATATATATACATATATATATATATATATATATATATATATATATATATATATATATATAATATATATATATATATATATATATTATATATATATATAGGGGTGGGTTCTAGAGAAAACCTTGTGTTTATAGAAAACTTAGAAAACAAAATTGTGGGGTGGCGTTTGCAATATATGAAACCGCAGGGCAGAAAACGAAACTTAACAAAAACGGAGGGGCTATAACTCCCAATATCAAAATTATCACACCCAAACCCTTAACACTCACAGATCATGTATTAACACAAAAACACGCACACCGATCAAAACCAGATCTAAAATATTCAAATAACCGACCAAACGATCTTAACGGTCTAAATCAGATCCAAATCCGTGGGAATGAACTAATTACGCATTTTGATCATTAGAAAAATGGCGAATTCGGTGCACCAATCATTTTGCAGATTTGTAATTTTTTTGGAAGGATCTGATTTAAAGATCTTATAAATTGGTATAATTTTCGATTTCAGTTACTCGCATAATTCCACAAATCATGGAGAAGAACATTGAAATCGAACACCAGAACTCGAAGAAGAGTAAGTATTCAACTCTAGTTTTTTTCAATTGTTATTTTATTTCATAGCATCATTGTGTAAATTATAAAATACTATATGTGATTGTGGAATTAAATGACATGTTATGGCATATGTTTGTATAAGATTACATTTTATGGCATATGATTATTTTGTTACCAGATATGTTTGTTTGAATAAAGTACTGCATTATAGATTATAGCAATTATGTATGATTAGAGCATATTATAAGATAGGTAACCTTCACCTTGAATGTGTGTAAAGGTTCTTTCTCACGTTTTTATCATTAAACAGCTATCAATGAAATATAGTTAGAATATTGCAACGTGTAGGACCAAACACATTATGAGTGGCCCGGTCAATTGCAAGAAAATATGAATGAGTGGCTTGCTTCATCTCTACCGGGTAAACTGAAACATATAAATGCATGGAATATGTTGAAAGCCATCCAAAGGGTAATGTAACGCTTGCAAATTATATAGTTCTCATGGTCAAACATATTAATTTTTTTTATTTGTGTTTAATGTATGATGTATGCTTCAAAATCTATAGCAAACCACTAGAAACACCATCTAGGTAAAGGTACATAAATATGAGAATGTTATTGCATCTGTTTGGACATGTTAGTGAATCGATTTGCATGTGACATATTAGCGCATCCATTTATGTATATACTATTTAAATCAAAAGTAAATCAAAATTGGACAAACACACTAAATCATTTTCACTTGGTAACTCATTAGTTTTATTATCAATTGTTTTAATATGATCAAATTGAGCTTATAGTGATTTGATTATTTGTAAATGTAGATAATTGTCATTTGATTACTGTTTGATTGCTTAATTGATTTGTTATAATTTATAAATCCGGTTACTATAAAATTTGATTTCTAGTTATGGTAATCCAATTGTGCTCTGTGATAAAAGTCATTGTATGCTATCCTAGTTTGCTTTTCCTTTATCCATAAATAACAATGACTTTTAATGCTATGGAACAAATTTGAAAAAAAATAATGAAAAATACGTATTTTTAAAATCGCACACCATATGCTCGATAAAATATGTGAATGAAATCTTATAAATGTGCATTATAAAAGGTATTTTTTCTCAAAAAATATTTTTGGGCATTCGTTCAAATATGTGTTATGGCATCCGTGCAAAAATGTTTTAGGATATATTTTCAAAGATATATTAGGGAATGTGTTTAGTATTGCATTGGGGAATCTGTCAAGTAATGTGTATTGAACATGTCAATGAATTTTTTTTCCAATTATTAAAGAAAGATAGGTGTTTAAGTGCAAAACTAGCTGAGAAATATGTGAAAAGTTGAAGTAGAGAAGCAATGACAATTTAAAAGCCAAATAGTTGAAGTGGCTAAGTGTAGATAGTGGGACGACCTAAGATAACCTGCAACACCAAAAAAGTAAGTTGTTGTAGATATAAACACACGAACAACATGCCCTGTTGTTTGTTTATTTATATTTTGTTATGATATCACTTTATTTGTTTAAAAAATTTGTTGTTAATAATGTTTCAGGGCATCAGTTCAAAAATGTTTTCGGGCATCAGTTCAAAAATGTTTTCAGGCATCTGTTCAAAAATATTTTCGGGCATCGGTTCAAAAATATTTTAGGGAATCGGTTCATAAATGCAAATATATATAATGCGAGATCAGTTGAAATGAGTTCTTAGAGGTTAAACATGTTAACATTGATGCGAAAGCCAATGTTGCTAAACTCATCGCAAGGATATGTTGCTAAACTCATCGCAAGTGATCTGAATATGTCATTGTTAAAGTTTGTTGATCTTGCTGAGATGGTTTCAACTTTATCTAGATCAACCTATGATCGAATTTTTATCGCGCAATCGACATGTACCTTAAGGTAAAGTATTATACAATCAACTCATTTTTCGTTTTTTATTATTTCAAAAGGCATGTTTGGTTGAACTTTTTTCCTGCGAAAAGGGGGCATGTTTAGATTTTTTTTTGTCGGTCACAATGATTTGTTTGGTTATGTCAAAACAAAGATATTGATTGTAGTTTTTGCTATCAAAAGGCCATGTTTGGTTGTTTTTTTTGTCATCAAAACATGTTCTCTCGGTCATTTCTTTTGATGTCGAAATAGGTTGTTTGGTTGTATTAGTTTGTTATATTTTGATGTGACTATGATAGTTGATAAGTAGTGCTTGATTAACGGAGTGACCAGATGAATTTATCAATATATCAGTTACCTAATACAAGTCTTCACCTTATTGAGATGATTAAGAATGTCTCACTAAATTGCTTTTTTCTTGCGTAGTTATCAAAAAGAGACCATGAATGTTAATAAAGTTGATTATTATTTTAACAATAATGGTTAAATTACAAGAGTGTCTAATGTGTTTGAAATTCAGCTAAGAGAACATAACAATATACATCATACGAATTTGTAATTTGGATGGTGGGGGGTTACTGTTGGCAGGCCACTATGCAGCAAGTGGATAGTTTTGAGGGCGTTGCCATTGATTGTGATGGTGATGAAGTTAATGAGCCTTCTATTAGTGGAGGATGTGCCGGAATGGGGCTAGTTATGAAGCTGCTCATAAGACAGAAAGTATCATGCAATACATGGAACGAATGGAAGAATTGAAAGAAAATTATGGTAAAAATGGTCGAATTTACTGCAGATACTAGACTTAATCGTAATTTTATGTTGTGATATGAAGCTGCTCAAACTGTAAGTTAGTTATTTTTACCAGTATTATAGGTGTAGTGGTGGTCGGAGGTGGGGGTGATTAGGGACTGTGGTTATGGTGGTTTAAGTTTAGTTTGTACTGCAACCTGCAAGTTTTTGCTAGTTCCAAAAAAGTGCAGTCAAGTTTATCGATACAATTCTGTATTATCTATATGTACGTGTGTATTTTAAGCAACTATATGGTGGTTATTACTAGCACACCTATTGAGTATTATTAGGGAATCGATGAGTATACGAGGATGAAGGGTTTGATCACGAGCAAAGACAGTTGGTTGATTTAGTTGTTTCTAAGGTAACCGTTTCGATTCCTTAGCTTCTTTTACTTCGATGGTAGAATTAGATATGCAAGATGCGCGTCTTAAGGATTTTGATATTTTTTCAGTTGTAAATCAGGGCTTTGGTTCTGATTTTCTTATTTTAGATGCAATATTTCAGGTTTTTTTCACTTGTTAGGAATAGGGAAATGTATCAGAAATGGCTATTATTTTTATTTAAAACATCAAGGAGGTATACACCAAAATATTTACGGCATCCGTATGAATGAATCAGGGCGTCCGTATGTTATGTTTAGTTGTTTCTTTTAGACTTTCGACTGTCCTGTACTTTTTTCAGTAAGGGGGTGTTCTGTTGCAGTTCTATGTCGATAAAATAAAACAAATGGCTATTCACTAGTTAGTACCAAGATCACTTGTACGGGAATTTGGCCTACTTATAGCTGGCCAACCTGCAGATTTGTGCTGGTGGATTTAGTTTGCTTCACAATCTGCTCGTGAAATTAGTTACGTGTGGCATAAATTTCAATGTAATTTAAATTCTGAAAATAGACTCATCCATTTTATTGTGACACCGGATACTAAGAAATGAGTTTATACATGTTGAGATTAGCCTCAAATGGGTCGAACAAAGGTTGCCCATATTATGTTTTTATTCCAAGGTCTATGTTATCTTTTGTTTCTTATATTTATAAGATAATTTGTAAATAAAGAAAACTATTTGTGAGTTAACCGACCCGTACGAAAAATGACATGTTTCAAATGAACGTGCTTGACCCTTTGCACAGTTAACAGTTGACTGACTCGCTAATATTCCCACCTGTAATTTTAGATTTGTCCAGTTTATGTCCGTACTTATAAATTCATCTTGTGGTAATTAGGTCATTGTAGGAGCTCGATTGCATGTTACAGGAGGCGTTGTCAGCGGAGGTCAAGCAGCAGACGGTGAAGGAGACGTTGCAGCTTATTTTTGGTCGAGTTTGTAAATTTACAGTATTAGATGTATATTTAGAATCTTTGTAACATGAACATAAAATACAATGTATTATGAAACTAGATACTTAGAAATGGGTTTATACGGGTTGCGATTAATCTAAAAAGGGCTGATTTTTTGAAGCATTTGTAAATAGTTGTTTAGTGCATCAATTTTTATAATTTGTTGCACCTATTTGTAGATCCTAGTCCATCGCTTTGTATATCTGACTGCGACCTTTGTATATCAGTGTGCAGATGTAGTGTGCACAAACTAGGTGAGGTCATCTTAACTAGAGATAAAGATGTTGACTCAAACATAGCTAAAACAATTCTGTTTCTACTATACTTTTAACTTGGTGCAACCTGCATTCCATTAATTTTTCTGAAAAATAAACCTCCACGTCTGTTTCTTTTCTCCTCATTTTCATACAATCTGCATAGTTTTGTAATCTGTCATTTGTTCAATTGTGGTTAAGTTATGTCACTTCTGTCATCAGTGCATGGTTTTTTTCACATTTTATTCTCAATCTTCCAAGTAAACAACCCTTTCAATCTTAAAGTTAACCAAAAAAATCCATAGTCGACATGAAACAGAACAAGGTTACCATTTTCTGAAGAAATATTCTTTTCATAACAAAACTTCACGTTTTTAATAACTGCGGGGTTATGCAACAATTACTAGAACCCCTACCTTGGTGTCAGGTATTGAAACAAAAAAAAACAAAAAACATATGTTGCATCTGTAAATTCAAAGTTGAAACAATAGATGCTACAATCCGTACCCATCTTGTGTAAACGACCCACCACTTGCACTCGTCGAACATCCACTTACAACTTTAACAAGTGGTATCTTATGTCCCGTAAGCTGCATGGTAAACTTTTCCATACCAAACATGTCAGTTTCTTGTGCCACTTCTCAATCTCAACTGGTCCACCTCTCTATCCAGTATTTTTCACCAACATTAGTGAACCCCTAGAGAGGTTTAAACCGATCAGTCTTCGTGATGTAGCTGCTCATTGGCTCCATTATCATACATCAGCATTTAACGCAATGCTATTGTAACGACTTACTGAACTAACCTAAGCTATTACGTTTATCATAGCCCAAAAGCAATACCTAGTATGTGTATCCTCATCAGTACGATCCTCGAGCTTATTGTATCGTTCCTCATCCTGACCAATGGCAACAATACATGTATCAATCGTAACCTTTGATATATAACGAATAACAAGGGCAATCTTTTTACCGGCGCATCACAGTGTTACTGAAATCTATTTACGAAAATTAGGACATCAACATGTAAAATCAGTGGCCTAGCACTTATAAAAATCCCATTAAAACATTTTATCAAACACTTGGTGTGCATTTTTTTAAAATATGTTTTCAATCAATTTCAAATAAATATTTAACTCAACGAATCATGTAAATATACTTTAAAACCGAAAATCAAAAATAGAGATTAACGAATCAAAATTCATACAACCAAAACCCACCTCAATATGAACAAGTTTTCATAATCAAAATAAGTTAGATACCTTAATTTGATTTTTGCTTTGCGAAATAACGATTTTTGGGGATGATGATGAACGATCGAGAATAGTGGTGCACGGTGGTAAAGGCCGGTGGAGTTGGTGGTGAGGGCCGGTGGATATGGTGGTGAAGGTCGATGGATATGGTGGGGAAGAAAACACATAATCACAGAAAGAAGAAAATGAAAGAAAAAAAAGGAAAAAATAAACTTTAAATACCTAGAAGTTTGAAAAGTGTCAACGTTTACCCATAAGAATTGAAAAATGACATTCGGCCCCTTGTAGTTTATTCGAAAAAAAGGAAAGGAAATGGCTTTTGATCCAACGGTTTAGAGGAGGTTTTCTAGGTTTTTCTTTGAGATGAAGTTTTCTATCGATCCCATCTATATATATATATATATATATATATATATATATATATATATATATATATATATATATATATATATATATATATATCTATAATATATATATGGGGCTAAGTTTGACATAGGAAAATAAGATGGTGTCATGTCATATCCTACATGGCGTTTTCTTATTGGCTATGAGGTTATATCTCATCTATTTTGGAAAATAAACATTAGATCCTAAAATATAACATTCGGTATAAGTTTATGCCTAAAATAACAATCGGTATATATCTTTTCCCCAAATACCCGAATAGGATCTTAACCAAAAATAGTTTCAAAACGTTAATTTTTATATGATCACGTTACATACCCTAAAAGATAGATATATATCCTGCAAACCCTAAAAACCATATATTTCTCATACTGCAAATCGTAATTTCGTACTCCATAACCACGATCTAATTCTTTAGCAACAGTAACCCTAAATAGTCATCTTCATAACCTGTTTACCGTCTTTTCTACTATTTAATAGCTTAAATAATTATGATTGTTTTATACTGGTCTTTTGTAGTTTAATCCATCCTTTATTTGTTGTTTTGATCTTGCAGGCTCATAAACAGAATGCATCTCTATAGTAGTGGGTTTACATCCGTAATAGATTTGGTAACCGTTTTGGTGCATGTGTGGGATTTAGAATATGAAGTCAGACTGATGAGCAATAATATAATTGATTCTTTTTGCATATAATATATTTGGTTCATGTATATATGATTCCTACTAATCTGGTCAATAATATTTTGTAGGTTATAACTGATGAGCTCAACATGAATCTTGAAAAGGTTGCATAATAGGTTGGGTAGTGAGAGGTCGCAAGTCTGGATTGATGGCCAAACACTTAATTTTAATTTTTTTATTAATATTTCATTTATCAGCTACTGTTATATTAAAAATGATCAGTATACTTCCTTACATGCATCCATATACTAATTTATGTACAAGTAAAGATAGATGCGTTCCAGTTTACCAAGAAGCTAACTATTCTTGATATAATTGTTCAGTGGAGGTGGTCTAGAGAGTTTACCAACCAGGAGGAGGGACGGTCTAGACTACGTGTCCATTAAAAGTTTTAGTATTAAACTGATAAGTGATGATTCTGTCCCATTTTTGTGGTGATTTCCCTTTTCATTTATTTGAAGAACACAGATTTTATGTATTCTGTATATTAAAGCTTAAAGCTAATGACCGGTTTCTGTTTTGTGAGAAAATAGGTATCTAACGGGCATGGTAGAGAGTGCATCACAGTTTTTACATAACAATTTACCTAGCATTATAGTCAATATTGATAATATATGACAATACTTAAGTGCGTTTAATTAGATTATTTTTTCATATTTTAGTGCCCGTTTCTAATGGTTATTGAGTATGTAGGAACAACGTACACATGGTGATGCCTGACCATTATGACTCAAGGCTGTAAAAGGAACTGAATCGATACATTCCAACAGCGGTTGCGTTTGGAGGAATGTGAATAGGTTCTTTGAGAATAGATTATAGTACCTTGATGAGGACTATATAAAAAAAAGGTATCATATAAACAACAGAATTTGCATCCTCAATATTATTGGTGAGATTGAATTAATGAATGATAGTTACTATTTGGTACTATTACATGGCGACATAGATGTAAGGTTAATTCACAGCTTAGGAGAAGAAACTAAAGCAAATCGAGAGTACAACAAACTTAGGTTAAAAGGTTAAGAGATGAAAAAATTAATTCACAGTAGATGTGAAATTTGTAATGCATATTGAAGGTGTCAATTTGGCCATATTCAATGGATCATTCTCGAAAAAATATTATTCTACATGTCATTTTAGCCACTTTTCTAAGATCAACTGAGTGAACGATTTAACAATTTATTATTTAGCTTCAAGATATGTACTTAAGCTGGAATTCATTTGCAATTGACACTGATGCTCCCAGAACAGAAATGGTGGAGAAAAAACAGTCTTCAAAATGGCGTTATGTAGTGTCAAAGCCAGATTCCAAAACCTTGACTCATCAGAGAACTCATTGACAAACGTTAGTCATTATTTTGACTATGACCCAAAAAACTTGTCGAGAGTCTGGAGTTAGCAAGATGGGTGGGTTTGACTGATTTGGGTAAACATGTCAAAATAGGTTCCGGATCAAGGTTCTCTTTTTATTAAGGGTTAAAACAGAATGGGGATGGTTTTATCCGCAAAAGTTTTTTTTATTTTTATTCATAGATTTTTATAGCCCACTGGTTCAGGAAAAAGCACACAAGTGGTTCAGTTCCTTGCTGACGCAAGAGTATTTTTTACGCCAGAAAATCCGAATCACCGAGGGATCATGCACATAAATAACTCTCAGCTCCTTATACCATGTTTCTATAACTTACGGTTAGCTAATCTATATTGTGTAGGCTGCAAATATTGTTTCTACAAGCATACGCCTCTTTAGAGCCTTCATGTTTTGATGAGTAAAATGTTAATCACTGTCTTTCATGATTCAATGAAAAAGATAACAAGGTAATAGGGCATTCACGTTATACACTAACCTGATCAAATATTATATTTGTATCAGCCAATATATGCCAATGCTTTGTGAGGTTTTGTCAGCGTACCCTACTATTATATTTTGTTGCATAAGTTCTACTTAGAATACACAGATAATGAGGTTTTACTACCACTTACACCAGAAAATGAGAATCACCGAGGGATTACGTACATAAATAAATCTCAGCTCCTTAATATCATGTTTTTGTAACTAACAGTTAGCTACTCTATATTCTGCAGGCTGCAACTATTGTTTCTG
Organism: Glebionis coronaria; assembly: GCA_025667525.1. Classification (NCBI taxonomy): domain Eukaryota; kingdom Viridiplantae; phylum Streptophyta; class Magnoliopsida; order Asterales; family Asteraceae; genus Glebionis; species Glebionis coronaria. The sequence goes on from CM046874.1 coordinate 306,622,100, forward strand.
CAAGCATACACCTCTACAGAACCTTCATGTTATGGTGAGTAAAACGTTAATCACCGTCTTTCATGATCCAATGAAAAAGATAACAAGGTAATACGGCATTCACAAGTAATATGGCATTCACGTTATACACTAATACGATCAAATATTATATTCGTATCTGCCAATGTATGCCAATGATTCGTAAGGTTTTGTCATCGTACCCTACTATAATATTTTTTTGAATTAAGTTCTATTTCAAATACGAATGGCATAAGGTCATTAAAGGTATGTTAGCTATAGGTTTTATATATAATAGTCTTTGAAGGTTTTATATTCTTGGTTTTTTTTATCATTAGTGTCCTATTCTTAGTACCGGTTTATGAGAAAATCATTGTACCTATAGCAAGAAGGTTCACAGGGGAGGGCAAGGCTTTTTCTAATTTGCAATGAATGGTATTGGTCTGTGTGTTTCAGTATTTTTTGTATGTCCGCTGCATCAATGTGGAGATAAAACGTCTTGATGTTGCAAATCAATTAACATGGACAACCAAAATGTTTCATTATTTATCTTTTGGTAATATAAGCAATTTATGTGATGCTTTATTACAACTTATTATTATATCGAGTATCGAGTATTGATTTTTATTTTATTTTTGCTTTTATCAACTACCTACGAGGCCAGCTTAGCCTCTTAAGTGGTTCATCCACACTGATTCTGATTCTGGAAAGCGATGAGAATTCTGCACTCGCTGAGTTTAAATCTAATATCAGTTATGCATTTAGTCATGAAACCCATGGGTATTAAAGAGGTACTCCGTAATTATTCTTCGTTATATTTTCTCGACATACGTTATTTTTTGAAGTATAATATATTATATTTTTTTTGCTTAAAGTACAACTTACATATTATATAAGCATCATGTGTACCCACCCACTGGGACACATGATATGTAACTTGAACTTATAAGGTAACTATTATTAGAATTGATTCTCTGCAACACTATACTTTAACCAGCAAAATATACCCATAATAAGCCAAGATTAATTTCTTCTAATTTACATATGACTAATTTACAAACTGATGTAGAGTTTTTGTACCCTTTAGGAAAAGGATGACAAAATAGGGCAAGTAGGCACGACGATTTAGGAAAACCGTGTGTGAATGACCCTAAAAGTGAGTTCGTTCTCGAGGAGGCTAGTGCGTTGTGTAATTAATTGATTAATGTTTGTGATTATATTGAGAAAGGAAGAAAAATAGAAATGAGATTAGAAGAGAAAGACGGTTACGAAGACGGATTAAACTAAAACGAGAAAGACGATCACGTAAAACCGTAAATAGTGCAAAAATTAAAATTTTAACCTAAAAACTCCTAAAAATTACTAAAAATCCACAATAATATTCTAAGAGTTTACAAAAAATCTAAACTTGTTAAAACCTTTTAATTATTTAGATAATGACTTTTTAATGCTAATTAAAGCCCTAAAAATCACAATTAATTATTAAAAAGCCCTAAACAAGATTTTAAAGTTTGTAAAACTCAAAAATAACCTAATTAAGCTAAAAAGTATTTTTTTTAAATTTTAAAACCAAATAAAACTATTTTTAAACACTTAAAAACTATTAAAATCAATTAAAACTTAAATTAATTCTAGAAAAAAATTGAAAAGCCCTAAAAATATTTGGAAAGTTACAAAATTCCTAATTAAGTGTCTACAATCTAGGAAAAATGAAAAAAAGTAGAAAAAACTAACTTTCAATTTTTAATAATAAAATAATAATAAAATAATAATAAAATATTCAAAAAAATTAAAAGTTTATAAAAAAATCTAAAAAATTACCAAAAATCTAAAATAATGTAACCAAGACAGAAATGCAGTTAAAAGTTTCTAAAACCTATTTAATAATTTTATATTAAATTTTAAAGTCGGTTAAAAACCCTAAAATCCTATAAAATTAAAAATAAGACTTTTTGAAAACTTAAAGTGATGTAAACCTCAAAAATATAAATAAAAACCTAAAAACTATTTTTTCAGATTTTTAAAATACTTTTCCCTATTTTTTATTTACTTTCTAAAATTTAAACTTAAAATAATCCTAGAAAATTAATTAAATACGGGAAAAATAAACTTTTTGCACCAAAAAGTCCTAAAACTAAATAAAAACAAAAGAAAAATACTAACTTGTAAAAACCCTAAGTAAATAAGCTGGAATAAGCTTTTAAATAAGTTGTTAGTTAAATAAGCTAAAAAACAAGGATTACTTAAATATTAAGCAAACCAAGTGATAACCAGTCAAAGACCCTAGGGCAACTGGTTATCACGTTGGTGTGTGAGAGGAGTGGCGCAGGTTCGAGTCCTGGCCACGTCCTTTTTGAAAAACTTTTTTTTTTATTTAAACTTTAAAAACTCAAAACCAGTGCTTAAACTACTCTGAAACACAACTTTTATAACAAATAAACAAGGATTAAAGCTACTGAAATCAAAACAAGTGCCCAGGTTGCAATTTTGACTGATGAACACAAGAGTACTTCTTCACTTGTGAAGAATTGAACAAGAGGACTTGTTTTTGGAGTTGTGATGATTTTTGATGGACAATAGGGGCACCCCTATACTCAGTTGAGTATAGGGAGTCAAGACAAACACAAAACAAGCAAGTCTTAGCACACAAATCACACAAACAAAGCACAAAAGTAACTGATTAAGCTAAATGAGTAGTCTGATGAATATTTGACCAAGTTACATGCACAAAAATGAGATTCAAGTGCTTAAATCTTGCACACAAGCTAAACACATGGCATACAAATGATTACCCATCCTGCTTTAACCAATAATCTAGCAACTTAACAAATTTGGTGGTCAAATTTCAACAAAATCAGGCTACCAAAGCAGTTTCTGTTTTAAGCTACTTAGGCCAAATTTTTATCATGCAAATGTGACTTAAACCTTACCAACTAAAAACCTATGACTAACATGCAACCTATTACAACCCTATGAGTATGTCTAAACAGATTTTACCCCAAAAACTTATCACAATTTTTAGTTAAACCTATATCCAAACACCCCTTAAAATTTCTGGATATGATTTTTATCAAAGCAAATGCTTTCAAACTCAAGCCAAATTATGTCAAACTCAATCTAACATGTATATAATCCTAACCTAAGCATAATCAAACAGCTTATATACCATCTAAACAACTTTCATGCAATATTCACTTAAATCACACAAATCTGAAATATTTCAAAACTTAAACATAGAACAAGGAGATTACCTTGTGGGACCCACATCCAGGTCCCACAATGGCTGCTTTGCCATCTCCAAACAGACTCGGGCCTGTGCAGAACCCTTGGACAACAATCACTTGAAACCTGCTAAGAACAATTGAACAAGCACAATAACAATAATCTGATTTTTGAAACCTTTCAAACCTTTTTCACAAACTGAAAACCTTTTAACCAATGACCACGTTTTAAACCAAGAATGAATTCAGAAATCCAGGAATTCCAATCCACTTTCACTTCTCAAAATTCATGAATTTCTGAAAATTTCAAACCTTTTCAAAACCTATTTTGAAAACTCAAAACACACAAAGTGTCACAATATTAATGGAACTCAGATTATCTCACCTAAACAGACCAACTTTTAAATTTAAAAAGGAATTACTCTTTACTCAAAAACACCAACTTTTATAACTTAAAAAGGTATTACAATTTTAAGGAGAAAAATCTGGATCAAGAATAGAGGTCACATGTCGACCCCTATTTATACTACTAAACAGATTGTTCTAGATGCTAAAACCCTAAACATGAAAATCCAATTCTACCCTTGGTCTTCTTCTTGAATTCCAGTCAAAGATGGCACCATGTGAGCTTTGGGTTGTTGACAGCTTGGAGAAGTAATCTTGGACGTTGGATTTGTATTGGGGACCAAGGAATACATCATAAACGTTCATCTTGTCCCTTCTTGGAATTGAGGAGAAAGTGACGGGTCAGGGGACCATGGGGGAGGCCACATGGGGTGAGTGTGAAGGGAATATGGTGGGTGGGTTTTGATTAGGAAAGGACTAATCACCAATCTGCACAAATTGGGGCCACAATTCTACTTAATTAAGATGATGGAGAGTAGGGTTTATGTGCTGGGATTTGGTTATCATTTGGGTTAATTGTGAACAGTAAACGTTTCCCCCCACTTTTAATTATAAAAAATTAAGTTTAAACGTGGGTTTGTGGGTGGTTTGACTTCATTTGACCAGGTTTATTTAATAAACCTGGTGGGTTTGGGTTGCGGGTTTGGACTGGTTTTGGGTTGGGTAAATGGGTAGGGTCGGGTTTTGGTGAGGTGTCAGTTTGTGAGTGGATGGGTAGGTTTGGTTGTCTGGGCAGAAAAGGTCCCCCAAGTTTCATACTTTCTTCACTTTATATTAAACAGCAACAACTTCATTTCCCTTTGTTTTTAAGTTTGCCATTTTGTCAATTTTGGCACAACCTTTTTACAAACTTGTTCCAAGGGCTTCTTTTGTACTTTCTTCATTCTTCAAGGGCTGTTCTTGTAACATCTTGATAATTTAGGGACCAAATGCAATAAATGAGATTTACAAGGGTATAAATTGCCAAGTCTTCAAAAATGAGGGACCAATGTTGCCAATCTTCAATTCTTCAAGGTCATTTTTGGAAATTCTAGATTTGGGCCCGGTTCATTGTGCGGCTTCGTTTCCCGTGTTCGTTTTTGATTGATTCTTGTGATCTTTTGTCATTTCCTCAATATCCGTACCTAAAAATACACAAGTAACAAACACGAGCATATATTTGGCATATTCAATGATTTATTGTGCATTTTAAGCCCGATTTGGACGATGAGACTATGTATAAAAGCAGTCTCATCACTCCTCCATACTAAACCATTGCCGTGCCCTCACGCAATGCTAGAATAAAGTATCGTAGCACCTCCAAAATTTATTTTTATTTACTTTATTGGAATGATAAACTAGCTACACTACTACTATTACTACTACTTGCGTTTTAGACATAATGTATGATTTTCATCGCAAAATGGGACGTTTAGGTTCATAGAATAAGAACACGTGAATGCTTCGTTAGAAATAATTTTCATCGTCCTCGATTTTCACCTTAATTCCATGCCAAGCGTGCAACGAGATCATTGTCATTATAAGTTAGTAATGCTAACACTACTCATATGCCCCTAATCACGTACTTATTCTCCCATTATTCCTAAGTTGTATCTCTTATATTTTATTTTGTCTTGAATGTTTCACGAGGATACATTGTTGACTTATGCGATAATAGAGATTTAGGTCTAAAAATAGAGTCCTAACGGTGTAACTAAGGACCATCAATTCAATAACCCCTCCTAATAGACAACGATGTCAAAAAATTAAGGTTGACAAGAAGAATCGATAAACACGGTTTTATAATGGTTTTGAACATGAGACTTATTACCAAGACTTTTATACGCCCCCTAACGGAAGGGCCTTATTATCTTTGGTTTACCTCCATCTTTTATTCAACTTCGCCATGAAGCTTTTATTATGACTTCGGTCTTGCCTTGCCTTTTATTATCCGCCTCATCGGTGGTTTTATTAGCCAAAGACGTATATCCTCACGCTAAAGCGAATTTTGGATCTTTAAAGCTTCGAAGATCAAGGCTTGATTCACTTTCAATTTTGCATAGATTTTTCGGCCTTGTGGGGCTTCAAATTGTTTGCTAGATTTAGGTGAGCACTTGAAATCTTATTATTGGGTGAAGCTTTTGATTATTCGGGTTGCCAATACTTCAAAACCGTGACGCTGGCGATACCTTAATGTCTTCCCAATTTAATTACACGGAAGCTACTAGAAAAGACTAGAAACCCAACAATCCTAACTAAAACCGCTAAGTCAATATTTATTAAGCAAAAAATATTTACATACGAAGGGAGAATAAGCAAATAACGAGAACACATGAGTTTTTGAAAGAATACTAGTACTCTACGTTTAGCATAGTAACTTATAATTAACTCTATCATTTCTCGTCCTCATTTAAGAGACTTAGCCTAATGTGAAGTTAAGGAATCAAAGCTAAGTGCTTAACATGCACGGTCGAGTCAAAAATTACTCTTATTCTCGCCATCGGAAAACCTACATTCGTGTCTTCAAACACTTATAAAATATGAGAAAAATTTTAAAATTTGGCCATTTTTAGCCTTATTTTGCAACAAAACGATAAACAAAAAGGTAAACTTTGGAAAGCGTGAAGGTTTGACAAGGCAAGTATCTATTCACCCCCCCATACTAAAGTTAAACATTGTCCTCAATCTTTCGAGTCTAGGGGTGCAAACACCCTCATACTAGAGACGTAGTCGAATGCCTAATCTAGCATAGAAAGGGTGTAACCAATAAATTAATAGCCGTTTATGAAGTGTGCTAAAAACCTAAGGTTAGAACATCAAAGGATATATCATTTGGATATTGGGAAAGTCTTCAAAGCAACGATCGAGTGCTCCCATAAAACGAACACGAGAGGCTCCAATCGTGAAGATCATGATCTAAAAACCACAATGCACAAACAACCACGGAACAAAGGTTGGAAGGGCACAAATCCCCTCACATTAACTAATTAGAAAGCAATAATATATACATGGATAAGCATGGGTCTCCCCCACGAGGCACCTTGTTTTTGATAACCGAGTCAAAAGCTCGACTCGAATCCCCATAAATGTGATCATTTAGGGATAATCATGGTATGGTCAATTTTTAGTGGGGCTTACATGATAAACAAGGCCCAAAAACAACCGGTATTAAGGACTAAGTCCTTTGATGGTGCAAAATACCGGGGTCGAAGATGGCGTTCTCGTTTTCATTGGAAAAACAAATCAACGCCACTTCATCGTGTGCCAACAAAAACTCAAAGAGTTTCAAGAAAATAGATGAGAAGAAATAGAAGGGTGGGACAATGGGTAAGTCATGAAAACATTGAGCTACTCGAGGTAGACTCGCACCAATCAAATGAAAAGATTTTCCATTTATTGCATCGGTGGAAGACCGAGATTTCCCTTTATAAGCAATTCCAGGATCAAATATCTCGTCCTCGGTGGAGAAAGGGGAGGGAACATAAGGGATTTCCCCCACACTAAGTCCACACAAAGCATCGTCAAAAGGAGAAGACGAGCTTGTAGCACTCGATACACGTGGTGATGACGGAGTTAGAGTTGTAGAAAAATCTTTTAAATTCAATTCAAAATCTTTCCTTTTTCATCTTTTAAACTCTCCTTGTGAAAACCCGATTTAATTATGTCAAAAATATTTGGTGTTTCTAAAGCAATGTTAGTCACACTAAAAATTCTCACATTTGAAAAGCGTTTTGGTAAAGGTGGTGGTAAGTTCTCAAAACGTTTGTCGACAAAGAAAACTCCCCCATCGGGATCAACATATTCATCATCCGAAGAATCACTCGAGATTGGAATCGTAGGCTTAACACTCTTAACCTCCACCGGCGGAGGGGACGGAACTTCATTTTTCTCAACAACTTCTAAAACTCTTTTTGAAATCTTTTTGCAAATGTTTTTGATGGGATTGACATTGTACAAAGACGTGATCGAATACACATGAGAAAGTGTGGAGTTTTGAGTTGCATTAATGACGAGTTCTTCCTCATAGAAACGAAGAGTCATTTTTCTTGCATGCACATCGATAAGTGCTCTCGAGGTATCCAAAAATGATCGACCTAAAATTAGCGGAACTTTAGGATCGATAGGAATGTCAACAACAATAAAGTCTACGGGATAGTAGAACTTTCCAACTTTCACGAAGACGTCCTCGGCAACTCCACAAGCTAGAATCGTAGAATGATCGGCCATTTCGATTGACATTCTTGAAGGAGTGAGATTGGGAAGATTGAGCGATTTGAAAATCTCAAGAGGCATCAAATTAATACTAGCACCAAGATCGGCCAAGGCTTAGCATTCTTCCATGTCTTGTATAGCACATGGGATTCAAAACTTGCCGGGATCACCGACTTTTTGAGGTATGCGGCTTAGAAAAACCGAAGAACAACTAGATGATTTTTGCAATTTCTCTTTGTTATTCAACATACTTTTGAAGTTCGCGGCAAATCAAGGCATCATGACTAAGGCGTCGGCAAAACTTATATTAAAATGCAAGTCACGAAACATTTTCATAAAAAGTTCAAATTGATAATTATTTCGTTCTTGTGCCTTTTCCTTGTCTCGTCTTGAAGGGTAAGGTAAGTGTGGTGTGGGTTGGGGCATAGGCATAGGCATCGGCCTTGGAATCTCGGGTTCCACTATTGGTATTGGTTCAACCGTAGGTGTGGTTTGAGCGGTACTTCGTGGGCTTGGAACTTGCTCCTTTTCTACCACCACCTCGGGTTCTTTCTCTTTTTCCTTCTCCATAGAAGTACTTGGACGAGAAATGGGTTCTTTGAAAGTTTTACCACTACGAGTAGTAATAACCTTCAATTCTCCTTTCGGGTTCACGATGGTATCACTAGGAAGACCACCCGAAGAAGAGGGTTTACACATGATAGCTTCAAACATTTTTCCCATTCGGTCTTCAAACTTAGATTGCCTAGCATCCGCTTTTAACAACTCTTGCTTAATTTCATGTTGCCCTTGCTCCATTTTTTGTTGGTTTTGTTGGAGACGTTGGACATTTCCTTCCATTTTATTAGAATGATTTCTCAATTCATTAGCAAGTTCGTTTTTAAGCTCGGTTTTTAACTCGGATCTTAAGCTAATCATCTCACGTTGCATGTTATCAAACTTAGCATCATTAGCTTTAGCATAATCTAAGAACTCTCCACTAAGATTTTTGGTGTGAGCATTTTGAAAACCTTGGTTAGTGCTTTGAAGATCACGGTTTTGATTTTGGTTTGAAATTTGCCCATTTCCACTTTGATAATTACCCTTGTTGTAGTTACGTTGATTTCCTTGATAATTACCACCTTGATTGTTGTTTCGATAGTTATTAGCATTTTGATTTTGGCGGGAACCTTGACCGTTTTGGTTATAAGTTCCCGTGGCTACATAAGCATTCGAAGTGTTACCATCCGCGGTAATGCACTCGGAAAAATCATGAGCTCCACCACACGAAATACAACTCTTAGCAACCGCTTTAACCGAAGCGGAATTTGAAGCTTCTTGAGCTTTCCAATGAGACATAAGATTCGAAAACCTATCGAAAAACCGATTCTCCTCATTTGCTTCATCTTGCAAGGCATTAATGCTACGAGACGATAACGAACCCAAATTGGCAACACTCGGTGTGTTACGAGGGCTATAAACCTTAGACGTATTTTCAATGATTTTCAAAGCCTCTTCGGTTGTTTTGCACAAAGAATTACCACCCGCGGCGGCATTTAAGTAATCTCGTTCATGATTATTAAGCCCATTATAAAAAGTGTCAATTTGATGCAATTCGGAAAAATCATGGTGTGGACATTCATGTAACATTTCTTTAAACCTTTCCCAAGCCATTGAAAAACTTTCATTAGATCTTTGTGTAAATCGTGAAATCTTGTTTTTCAAATGTGTTGTTTTAGATGGTGGAAAAAATTGATTCACAAATTTAGACACGAGATCGGCCCATGTCAAAATCGAATTTGGCGGTTCTTTCTCAAGCCATATCTTGGCGGGTCCATCTAACGAGTAGGGAAACAACATCATCTTAATGGCATCGTGTGGTACATCCTTAAACTTGCTTGTCGCGGTGAGACGATTAAATTGCCTAATGTGATAATGTGGGTTGTCTTTTTCGTGTCCGCGAAACTTGTTTGCTTGAAGCATAGACATTAAACCCGTCTTGATCTCGAAGTTCTCCGCAAGGATGGCGGGAATCACAATGGCCTCTCCAAAACCCTCGGTGGGTGCTTGAAGCAACTCCATCATAGTACGATTAGCCATGATAGCTTCTTGTTCTACAATAGGTTCCTCACTTGGAGTCTCTTCACTAGAAAAATTAGGAGTAGGTGTTGACTCCTTTCGGTTTCTACGTTTACGTGCACGTTTTGCTTGATTGCGAGGAAGCATAAACGTCACGTACAACGAGGGGATGAGCAAAGAAGATTCTTTTTGGTGTTTTGTATTTTTCAATTTTTTTTGTGGTTTTTGATTGTATTAACCTTTTTGGATCTTGGTGAAATGTATTAAGTAGACACAAATCTACAAATCTCCTCCTTAATCAAATCTCTTGATTAAAGAAGCCTCAAGGAATGAAAACGATCACGTGAAGTGAACGCCTTCGATGACTTTAGAACGATGGTGGAACACCAAATCGTTCAAGAGGGTTTAATCAATGAAACCAAGAAAATATATATGATATGTAATAATACTTTGGGCGGCAAAACCCTCGATTAGCTCTCAAAATCAAATACGCACAAGCAAGCGGAGGAAACGAGGCGGCGCGAAGCACTTAAGAGCCTCTTTCCTTTAGGTCGTGAAATACAACCGCCTTATACCCACCTTATAGTTTGTATTTTTCAAAATCAAGCTTCACGAAAGTATTTATCTATTTTTGCCTTTTTTCTTTGGTTTGAGATTCGAATACAATGATTGGGTAATGACCTCCCAGGTCAAGGTTGTGATTTCTCACATATTTGGAGTACTTGTGAATTTATTGTTCTACGTATACAATTAATAGTATTCACACAAAAACCAAAAAACGATAATACGTATTAGTAGAGTGCTACTAATACAAATACTAATTATGGTTAGTATAAAAACAACAATTGTTCAATCAAAACACAACACGCCTCCCCGGCAGCGGCGCCAAAAATTGATGTAGAGTTTTTGTACCCTTTAGGAAAAGGATGACAAAATAGGGCAAGTAGGCACGACGATTTAGGAAAACCGTGTGTGAATGACCCTAAAAGTGAGTTCGTTCTCGAGGAGGCTAGTGCGTTGTGTAATGAATTGATTAATGTTTGTGATTATATTGAGAAATGAAGAAAAATAGAAATGAGATTAGAAGAGAAAGACGGTTACGAAGACATATTAAACTAAAACGAGAAAGGCGATCACGTAAAACCGTAAATAGTGCAAAAATTAAAATTTTAACCTAAAAATTACTAAAAATCCACAATAATATTCTAAGAGTTTACAAAAAATCCAAACTTGTTAAAACCTTTTAATTAATTAGATAATGACTTTTTAATGCTAATTAAAGCCCTAAAAATCACAATTAATTATTAAAAGGCCCTAAACAAGATTTTAAAGTTTGTAAACCTCAAAAATAACCTAATTAAGCTAAAAAGTATTTTTTTAAATTTTAAAACCAAATAAAACTATTTTTAAACACTTAAAAACTATTAAAATCAATTAAAACTTAAATTAATTCTAGAAAATAATTGAAAAGCCCTAAAAATATTTGGAAAGTTACAAAATTCCTAATTAAGTGTCTACAATCTAGGAAAAATGAAAAAAGTAGAAAAAACTAACTTTCAATTTTTAATATTAAAATAATAATAAAATATTCAAAAAAATTAAAAGTTTATAAAAGAATCTAAAAAATTACCAAAAATCTAAAATAATGTAACTAAGACAGAAATGCAATTAAAAGTTTCTAAAACCTATTTAATAATTTTATATTAAATTTTAAAGTCGGTTAAAAACCCTAAAATCCTATAAAATCAAAAATAAGACTTTTTGAAAACTTAAAGTGATGTAAACCTCAAAAATATAAATAAAAACCTAAAAACTATTTTTTCAGATTTTTAAAATACTTTTCCCTATTTTTTTATTTACTTTCTAAAATTTAAACTTAAAATAACCCTAGAAAATTAATTAAATACGGGAAAAATAAACTTTTTGCACCAAAAAGTCCTAAAACTAAATAAAAACAAAAGAAAAATACTAACTTGTAAAAACCCTAAGTAAATAAGCTGGAATAAGCTTTTAAATAAGTTGTTAGTTAAATAAGCTAAAAAACAAGGATTACTTAAATATTAAGCAAACCAAGTGATAACCAGTCAAAGACCCTAGGGCAACTGGTTATCACGTTGGTGTGTGAGAGGAGTGGCGCAGGTTCGAGTCCTGGCCACGTCCTTTTTGAAAAACTTTTTTTTTATTTAAACTTTAAAAACTCAAAACCAGTGCTTAAACTACTCTGAAACACAACTTTTATAACAAATAAACAAGGATTAAAGCTACTGAAATCAAAACAAGTGCCCAGGTTGCAATTTTAACTAATGAACACAAGAGTACTTCTTCACTTGTGAAGAATTGAACAAGAGGACTTGTTTTTGGAGTTGTGATGATTTTTGATGGACAATAGGGGCACCCCTATACTCAGTTGAGTATAGGGAGTCAAGACAAACACAAAACAAGCAAGTCTTAGCACACAAATCACACAAACAAAGCACAAAAGTAACTGATTAAGCTAAATGAGTAGTCTGATGAATATTTGACCAAGTTACATGCACAAAAATGAGATTCAAGTGCTTAAATCTTGCACACAAGCTAAACACATGGCATACAAATGATTACCCATCCTGATTTAACCAATAATCTAGCAACTTAACAAATTTGGTGGTCAAATTTCAACAAAATCAGGCTACCAAAGCAATTTCTGTTTTAAGCTACTTAGGCCAAATTTTTATCATGCAAATGTGACTTAAACCTTACCAACTAAAAACCTATGACTAACATGCAACCTATTACAACCCTATGAGTATGTCTAAACAGATTTTACCCCAAAAACTTATCACAATTTTTAGTTAAACCTGTATCCAAACACCCCTTAAAATTTCTGGATATGATTTTTATCAGAGCAAATGCTTTCAAACTCAAGCCAAATTGTGTCAAACTCAATCTAACATGTATATAATCCTAACCTGAGCATAATCAAACAGCTTATATACCATCTAAACAACTTTCATGCAATATTCACTTAAATCACACAAATCTGAAATATTTCAAAACTTAAACATAGAACAAGGAGATTACCTTGTGGGACCCACATCCAGGTCCCACAATGGCTGCTTTGCCATCTCCAAACAGACTCGGGTCTGTGCAGAACCCTTGGACAACAATCACTTGAAACCTGCTAAGAACAATTGAACAAGCACAATAACAATAATCTGATTTTTGAAACCTTTCAAACCTTTTTCACAAACTGAAAACCTTTTAACCAATGACCACGTTTTAAACCAAGAATGAATTCAGAAATCCAGGAATTCCAGTCCACTTTCACTTCTCAAAATTCATGAATTTCTGAAAATTTCAAACCTTTTCAAAACCTATTTTGAAAACTCAAAACACACAAAGTGTCACAATATTAATGGAACTCAGATTATCTCACCTAAACAGACCAACTTTTAAATTTAAAAAGGAATTACTCTTTACTCAAAAACACCAACTTTTATAACTTAAAAAGGTATTACAATTTTAAGGAGAAAAATCTGGAACAAGAATAGAGGTCACATGTCGACCCCTATTTATACTACTAAACATATTGTTCTAGATGCTAAAACCCTAAACATGAAAATCCAATTCTACCCTTGGTCTTCTTCTTGAACTCCAGTCAAAGATGGCACCATGTGAGCTTTGGGTTGTTGACAGCTTGGAGAAGTAATCTTGGACGTTGGATTTGTATTGGGGACCAAGGAATACATCATAAACGTTCATCTTGTCCCTTCTTGGAATTGAGGAGAAAGTGACGGGTCAGGGGACCATGGGGGAGGCCACATGGGGTGAGTGTGAAGGGAATATGGTGGGTGGGTTTTGATTAGGAAAGGACTAATCACCAATCTGCACAAATTGGGGCCACAATTCTACTTAATTAAGATGATGGAGATTAGGGTTTATGTGCTGGGATTTGGTTATCATTTGGGTTAATTGTGAACAGTAAACGTTTCCCCCCACTTTTAATTATAAAAAATTAAGTTTAAACGTGGGTTTGTGGGTGGTTTGACTTCATTTGACCAGGCTTATTAATAAACCTGGTGGGTTTGGGTTACGGGTTTGGACTGGTTTTGGGTTGGGTAAATGGGTAGGGTCGAGTTTTGGTGAGGTGTCAGTTTGTGAGTGGATGGGTAGGTTTGGTTGTCTGGGCAGAAAAGGTCCCCCAAGTTTCATACTTCCTTCACTTTATATTAAACAGCAACAACTTCATTTCCCTTTGTTTTTAAGTTTGCCATTTTGTCAATTTTGGCACAACCTTTTTACAAACTTGTTCCAAGGGCTTCTTTTGTACTTTCTTCATTCTTCAAGGGCTGTTCTTGTAACATCTTGATAATTTAGGGACCCAAATGCAATAAATGAGATTTGCAAGGGTATAAATTGCCAAGTCTTCAAAAATGAGGGACCAATGTTGCCAATCTTCAATTCTTCAAGGTCATTTTTGGAAATTCCAGATTTGGGCCCGGTTCATTGTGCGGCTTCGTTTCCCGTGTTCGTTTTTTATTCTTTCTTGTGATCTTTTGTCATTTCCTCAATATTCGTACCTAAAAATACACAAGTAACAAACATGAGCATATATTTGGCATATTCAATGATATATTGTGCATTTTAAGCCCTATTTGGACGATGAGACTATGTATAAAAGCAGTCTCATCACAAACCATTTAGACGTGGTTGTATAACTGGTAATAGACGAGGTTCTCCAAACCAAGGTATGCTGTTTTTAATAGATTTCTCACCCTTTCTGAGACTGTACGCAAAAACTAGCTCTTTTCAACCAGGCTCTATGACCATTTCATATACGAATGTCAAACTTCTTATTACGCAACAAATGAGATTGTTGATTAAAAATGGATTTCTGTAATCTTAAGCTAACACATTGTGTAACAAATTAGATTTGTATAATATTCATCAGAATGGCATCCCACAAAGAATATGCCTACACCAGCTGAATGAACAAATGACTCCAATCTACATACGTTTATTATGTATAACACTGCTATATGCAAACATCTATACCCTCAAGGTCTCAATAAACCGAGTCTATAAACTATCACTTTATAAATTAGAGACTCTATATAAACTAAGTGTCATTATTTTCTCTAGCTCTGAGAATAAAAAGGACTGCCTTTAATAAGATTTGAGGCCTCGCTATGGAGAGGTGATCTTTTATCAAATACTCTTACCATTTCCCTACATTTCATCTTTGCTGATTGAATTTATGTAGAAGAGAGTGACAAGTTGGCTTCTCAAAATATTAGAGATCGTCACGATAATGTAACAATGTGTCGTGAAAAATCATATAATGAGCTGAGTTTGAATATAATAATAGGCTAAAAACATATAATCTATGTTGCACGGAAACGCCCCCTCGGGTGCCGTTCCCGTCCCGAAAACGTTTCGGAAACGGAAAACGGTCGGAAACGCTTGGAAACGCGGTGGAAACGTTTCCGGAAAAAGAGAAACGTTTCTTGATGATTGGAAACGCCGAGGATTGAGAAGAAACGTGGAGAGAAACGTTTTTAGGGGGTTTTGACACGTTTCTGGGACGATTTTTGATGTTTGGTCTTTTTTATTTTGTTTTAATTTGATAAAGGGATGGAAGAGTTTGTGAAGAAGATGAACAGAGAATGTGATGAAAGTGAAATGCGGCTGATTGTTTTGACCTAAGTTTTGAAAGTCATTGGCCCATATTAATAATTTATTGGGCCTTTTTAAAACTAAACCAATACTTATCCAAATTGAAACATAAAATAACATCTGACAGTAAATGTATAAAAAATATAAACTAAAAATAAAAAAACATTAATAAACTCATAAATATATAAAAATACACAAACGTTTCTGGCCGTACCCGTTTCATGCATTTTGGGTCATTGGCGTTTCTAAGTACCCGTCCCCGTACCCGTCCCCGTTTCTGTATCCGTCTCCGTGCAACATAGCATATAATGACTTGAGTTCATTTATTTATTAAAGCTCATCAAAACACCATAATGAAAAGTCATGACCTAACTTATTGGATAACTTGAGCAGACATTAATTGTTGATTCATGGAGAAACATCTACATTTGGTGTACTTCGTTTCTATTTGGTCAGATAACATAAATCTTTTTTCACTCTTTCTTTTGCTCAAGCAGCAGCCTTGGCATCATGTTACTCCTACGGGACCTCCTTCAAACTCTTATAATTGAGTGCCACTGCAGGTATGTGTTTTTTATATTTAGTTTCTATTAATTCTACATTGCGTTAGATTTGAACTATTTGTTCATTTTAAGTTCCATTTATTCATACAATTCAACACAGATGGAGATGGTCATACCAGCAGTAGCTGACTTAGAGACTAACGTGGCCAGTATTATGTGCTAACTTTACATGACTTGATACACAATGAAAATTGAAAACGCATAATTGATTTCTCTTCATTTTCTTAAATAGAATTTTAATGAAAATTGGTGACGGTAATTTGGTAAGCATGTGATAATTAAGGATATTTATTTGGGAAACTTTGGCTGGGAAAATAGTGTACACCACCAGTTTAGAAGTTGGTTAACAGTTGACATGGCTAGGGGTATAATTGATTTTTGGCTATTTATGTTGTCAAGCATACTTGATAGATTATCATAAAGGTCTTTTATGACCAATTTATTTGAGTGCGTTTGCTATTCTACCTATAAAATTTAGTTTTTGATGCATTTGAAAGCACTTTATATAACATTTGACCCGTTTCTTTCTATTAGGATTGTCCCTAAATCTAAGCATTCATCTTATGAAAGACTTGCCAATATGTCAAAACCAAGCGGCATGTTCTTGTGAATAAAGAGTTCTAACCTCACGTAAAAGCTATCAAGAAATATAACAATAAAAATGCTATAATGGTATGTGCTTTGTGGTTGTTAAAATTGTCTATTGATTGTCCTGTTTCGTTCGTTGATGTGCCCTAGCTCTCAATAGTGAACAACCAAAACATGCACGACTAATTGTTTTTACGAGAGTGGCGGAAAGACCATAAAGACATGGCGTAGATGCTACATGTAACTATTTCCGATAGATTTATTTGTATGAATCTGCTGTAGCAATGTCGGTCAAGACAAGTGTGTTATAACTAATTTTCGGTAAAGCTAGGTGTGATATGATTTTTTATTCTTCTCTTATAGTCTAACTTATACTGTAGTTTACATGACATTGTTGTAATATATATAATTTTTCTAAGATGGGAATGTGTCTAAATTACATACTGTATATATTTTATATATTATCACTTCACTAAACATGAGAAGAAACAACGCATGGTATTCTTAAATGTTAAGACCCGTACTTGAATAACAATGATATTCAGAATTAAAAAAAAAGACTGGGCCGTGATTAGTATAAATATTTGTTTGGGACCATAAAAACGTGTAATTCCTGTTATTTTGTTGTTATAGTCAAACAAACTTTCTTCAATCGTTAATACTTTGCATAATATTCTATTGAACGAAACATGTTGTTTTAAATCAAGATTTATGAGGAACTTGTCGGTTGGATAAACGAATGCCAGACAATATTAAAGGAGGTTTTCTCATAACAAAGGAGGCATTACAAGGACAGTTATATGTCCCGATGTCCACAGTCAAAACGAAAAGAGGAATAAAGATTCTCTATTTACACAACCGCACCAACCATTATAACTAATAGACAAATATTGTATAAAAAAGATGCCAAACAACAAACAAAGATAAGATATTCTCAAACATTTAAAAAAATATATATACCCAAACAACACATTGTGTACGTAAAAAGATTAACATGGGACAAAATCTGTATGTTGGCCGCCAAACGCAAATGTAATTAAATGTTATGTTCATTTTAATAAAACATTTAAATTCTATATGTCCAACTCGCAACCAATATACAGATCGAGCAATGCTTTTTCAAAAAAAAGTTTACGAAACAAACCCGCCCGTTGGGCAGGTTATGCAACTAGTATATATATATATGTATATATATATATATATATATATATATATATATATATATATATATATATATATATATATATATATATATATATATATATATATATATATATATATATATATATATATATATATATATATATATATATATATATATATATATATATATATATATATATATATATATATATATATATATATATATATATATACATATATATATATACATATATATATATATATATATATATATATATATATATATATATATATATATATATATATATATATATATATATATATATATATATATATATATATATATATATATATATATATATATATATATATATATATATATATATATATATATATATATATATATATATATATATATATATATATATATATATATATATATATATATATATGTATATATATATATATATATGTAGATATATATATATATATATATATATATATATATATATATATATATACATATATATATATATATATATATATATATATATATATATATATATATATAAATATATATATATATATATATATATATATATATATATATATATATAATATATATATGGGGCTAAGTTTGACATAGGAAAATAAAATGGCGCCATGTCATATCCTATGTGGCATTATCTCATTGGCTATGATATTCTACACAAAAAAAATTAGGAAACAAAATCTCGACATCTATTCCTAATATGATTCGGATGAATCTTCTACTATCATCTGAAAATCTTATATTCGGTTATATAAAACACTTATATATTCATATGCATATCCTGTTAATCTTATATTCATATTTTATATAAAACCTTAATATACGCATTCGTCTAGATCCTAGCGTCATCTCAAAACCCTAATTAACATAATTCGTATGTATGTAGCCTAACTGATAGAAATTCTTGAAAGTCTAAAAGAAGAACCTCTGTTTGAAAGGTAAAAATAACAGTTTTTTAAATTCGTTCTTATGTTTGTTGTATGACCTAATTTTAGGCCTGGAATAATCAATCACCCAGTTTTGCGTGAAACAATATAGCAAGAAACTATCTCCGATATTTGAATCTATAACTGTTTAATTGACATATATAACTCTTTCTAGGTATGTTTCACTGTTTAGATTTAGGTTATACCTAAATTTTGTACTGTTATGTATCACTCTAATGCATATTGCATGTGTTCTTACACATGAGGCCTAACAAGGTTTGTAGGGCTTAAGTGCGGTTGCAGCCAATTCATCTTCTGGTGGTATCATTAGCTTTCATCGGGGGAAGTTCTGCAAGTGGAGACATGAAAGACCACATATAACTTGAGGATGTGTTTTAATTGAATAATTCAGTAGAGGATGTGCTGGTGTCTCACCATACAACTTGAGGATGTGTTGGTATTATATGAATTTTGGAATGCAATATTCTCCCAAAATGCTTTTTTCCCAAAAATTCCTTTCTTAACTATATGAAATTTTGGAGATCTGTTTTTGCACTATGTTTTTAATCAGTATTGCTTTATGATCTCTTGAAGGGCACGAGATAACTGATATTGACGAGGTTGCAGGATTTGGACAAGACGGTGGAGGCGATAACCAAAACAAATTACAATGGGATGATATTTTCTTTGGATTATATGATTTTCGTTGGATTGAGTTTGCGTACTCGAATCTGGTATACATGTTTTATTTGATATTAGTAGTCACGCCTCATATACAAACTGATATTCTTTGATAATATGCTTATGACCATGTTCACGTTGGCCAAGGTCACGAAAAAACACGAGGATGCGCCTTTAATTAAACAGGAGATGACTAATAGCATAAACTGTATTGAGGATTTTTTTCTCTCTATATCCTAATAATCATGTAGATAATAATTAAAGAATGGGATTAAAATTGTAATAGTCATGTTGCGGTTATTTTTATTGTTTCGTTCACACAGCAAGTCAGCTGAGAAGTCTCGATATCTCAGGTTGCAGCAAATTGATTTAAAGGGCATTATGTGGTTGAGAAACTAACTTGGTGTTTGGTTCGAGGGTATTACGTGGTTGAGGAATTCTATACTCCCAAACCTATAGTGATTAATCATCATATATAATCTATGGGTTGATGATGAAGGGAATATGGAGCTTGATTTTGAGTCAGATGACGAGTTTGATTTCTTTCGTTTTGTGTTTCTCGTGCAGCCCCATAGAAAGTTTACAATGGTTGAACATACCCGGAGAAGGTTGTTGGAATAGATGAGGTGGACCAACAGAGCATACATGTGGCAACTGACCTTGAACCGGACCAAAAGTGCATACACCTGCAAATGCTGCACATGTTGGTGTGACATGGTTAAACCGCATGAAAAACAGGTGCAGGGGTAAAACCAATATGTTTCTCTACATAAAGGTGTAATAGCAACATGGATGAAAACACTATCATTGTCTCTTCACTCGTGTCTCTTTTCAGTTCTCACATGTCTATAAATTTGTCATATTGCATTTGATTCAAGAAACAAAATATATTTTAGTTTCAACAGTTAAGGCACAATGAATATGCACTATTCTTTCTTATCATTTGTTCTACATCAAATATTAAAAAATTGTAAAAGTTTTCAACCGAAAAGAACTAATAATGGTACATGTGTTTGACGGGACATTGATGTGCTTTTGATTATCTTAACTATTAGTAAGTTGAGGTGATTCGTGTATCAAACATCTTGACTATGCGTCTTTGCATATGTTTGTCACTTTGTCTCAAAATCCCCACGTATACATCATTGGAATTTTGTTATATGCTGATATGCAGGCGGCTGCTGTTTGCAGGGGCGGAGATCTGTTGGATTATTTTCCCCTCAACCGTGTACTCTTCAATCACGCTCCTTATCATACATGTAGTCATATTGTTGGTTATGTGTGCAGCCCCACCTATGTGTCCATACGAAAGTGACAAATTACATGCCTTAAATAAGGTTAAATGAAACCGATGAGTATACTTTAATTGTTGTACGTTATTCTTTTCGAGAATTAGTTCATAGACCTTCTCAAGTCACTCCCAACCATTGTAGAAGAGGTATAAGTCAGAACCAGCAGATGCCGTAGTCTCAACAACAGTTTGGTGTTGTTGAAGAATCATATGGCTGGTGGAAACTTGGAAAGTACCTCGAGGTAACCTTCTTAAATTGTTATTGGTATTTATGAAAAATTTGTTATTGGTATTGAAAGTGTTGATTCATCTAATTATCCAATACTGGTGAGTGGTGGTATTCTTCCTCATCTAAAGTCTTTCGATAACATGTAGAGACGGGATCGGGTGGATGACTGGTAATGAGTACCTACATGCGGCATTACTGGAGGATATTCTGGTATTCTGGCAGTATGTTTTAAAAATCAGGATATTTTAAGTTTCTATTTGAATGCATGTTTTTAGTATGCTTTAAGTGGTACTCTATTAATTAGTAGTAGCGGGCAAGCACAAGCAGTATGTTTTATTATTAGTCATTATTTGGTTATGCAAGATTTCAACTTGGATACTAAGTTTATGTTCGAGTTGTGTTCGAGGATATGCACAATAATGTTGTTGAAACCGTGTTGGATTTAGGAGGGTAGATTAGCATCAAGTATGGCTTATTGTTATCACATAAGTACTCCATTGCAAAACATTAATTAGAAAGTCGCACGAAAGTGTGATTTAATGAAATCTTGATATATGGATATACTAAGGGTTGTGATAAACTTAGATACATGTCTATTATGTTGCACAAAGATTTGATCTGTTCTTATAATTTACTTATATAAGGCAGAATAAACTTCCATAGTTCAGCTCCATTATAAGCTGTCAGTTTACAAGCCCAGCTGAAAATATGAACAGTTGAACGCTCCATGTGTAAGGTATACCTCAGGCTAGGGATGAGCACGGTACTGGTCCGTCCCGAACCCGTCCCGAATTAGTGGTACCTAATATTTTCTGATCATAAATTAGTGGTACCGGTACCGTACCGAACGGGATTCGGCTATCGGTACTGGTACGAGTATCGGTTCAGGTACCGAGAAATCGGGTATTTCCCTTTTTTCACAGGAATTTCCCGATTTGGTACCGGTCCCGTCCCGAATTAGTGATTCCGAAAAAAATTTCATCTTATTTTGTAGTCCCGGTACCGTATCGAACGGGATTCGGGTACCGAGAATTGGTATCGTACCTAATATCTTTCTGCTGTTCATTCCTTTGAATCAGGTGGTCACTATCAAGTGGTCTGTTGGGTTTAGTTTACGATTGTTATAGGAGTAGACTGTATATACTATGATATATCTGATAAACAATGCACATGTAATTTTTTTGAACGGAAATTGATTAAAACTAGCAAGAAGCTAGAGCAAAAATTACAAAGACATTAAGTTCGGGCTTTAAGCCAAGAATCCCAAGCCAAAAGCCTATAACCTCTACTCTTACACCAATGAAAAGAAAGTGAAACTATATCATCAAAGACGGTACCCTAAGCAGGCGGTCTATCTTCAAAAATTATCCGGTTTCGAATACCCCATGTACCCCAAACAATGCACATGTACTACTTTAGGTACTTGACCTCATCAGTAAATTTATGGATATCCGTAACAGTTTGATTCATCAATCGAAATAGGAAAGCAAAGAGTTAAGCTCTCTCTCACATGGAACAAGTCAAGACTTACTTCCTTCTACACCATGAGAGGATATTGTGATAAATCTGATACATAGAAGCTCCTAAGATTTTTTCTTTTTTATTTACATTAGGGGTGACTAGGAAGCTCCTAAGATTGACAACCCAAAGTGTGAAGCTACACCAGGTTGTGAAGAATAGAAAAGACCATTCAAAAGAACTCGGAGTACAAGGGAAATGGCATGATCTACTTATCGGCAATCCTAATTACACGGGTATTCCAAACCTCTTTACCTGATCATTAATAGGGTGGCAATTGTAGTAGCTTGTGAAGGAATTGCTTGAAAAAGAAGACTCACCAATTGTAAACTCTTGGCACAATACGCGCAAGTCTTTTAATTGGTGACCTCTTCAAACCTACCATTAGTATTATTGACATAGGCCAAGGGGTTCGGCAATCAAGGGAGACTGTTCTGTTGTACTATATATCTTAAAATCCGCATCTGATAAGCACCGCTCATGTAAAAGATAGATGCAACTCTTTGAGAAACTGTTGAGAAATGTTCTGTTTCAGAAGGTGAGCGTTTCTCTTAATACAATTTTGACCTCTCGTGCCTTTTGAATAACGTTCTATAAGAGTGTCCAGTAATGTTGTGTTTATTATGAAGAATTGCAACTTATATTTTCTTATACTGTTGGAATCTTTGAATACATGTATAAAGCAATCTCTATTAGATTATTATACATCATAGAAGTACAACGATTAAATCAAGATGACAATCCCATATGATTAAGGAAGAAAGAGTAAACTTTTCACCGCACAACCAATGCATATGTTTAATTAACTCTGTTAGCAATATTCTTAGGCCATTGATCTATTTTTGTAGTTATACCTTTATATGACCTGTGTTGGTAATTATAATTCTTAAATGCCTTTGTTTAAGTGTTCGAATAAAATGTCCTTAAATGCGTTTGTTAAAGCATACAAAAGAAAAGTACGTTTAATATATGCAACATTTTGTAAGTATTTTCCACACTTAAAATTGTATGACATTTTAAAGCTTTTAATGGAAGAGTTCCCGCAATGAAATCCTCTTCATTTTGCCATAATATAATATGTATGATCGTAGACATATTCACAAGAACCCTATTAAAAAGAGTAGATAGTACCGATGTTTTGAAACCCGGGTCGACTCGAGTCAACTTGAGTTAACCCGATTTTTCTAAATTTTTTTTTTTATAATTATCAAAAACTATAAATAAAAATCACAAAAACTTACGTATGTTGAAAATATAAGTTATTTACTAACCAATATAATATGTAAAATGAAACTTCATTCGCAAATACGTAAAATTTATATGCTTTTAAAAAAACACCTAAAAAATCGAAACCCGGTCAGGAATCGAGAACCGGGTTGAGCCGGGTACCCCAAATCCAAGGGTCTAGCCAGTTTCGAGAATGTGAAACCCAAGTCATTATGACTCATTTTTCGGCCGGAACCGAATCAACTGAAAACATTGGACATTACAACATGGATAAAATGGGTTTAATGAAAAAATAATTAAAATGTAGGTAACCTTTTTATCCGTCATTATCCGCCAGGTGCTTGATTTATCTTCAAAAATCGGTTTCATTTTTTTTCTTCAACATGTTTGTATCTTATTTAGTATATGTTTGTGACCATTAAAAACTCGTGTTATAAATAGTTCACATGTTTTACCTTTTTATCAAGCCTCTTATTTAACATCTCTAAATGGCGAATACATAAATTACATGACTAGGTTCAAAGGTTATTTGTTGCGAGGTATAAATCATAACGGCCCGGGAAGAAATGGCCAAAGCGAGACCAATTCACAACAAGCTAACCAACCGTGGCACAAACCCAATAAGATATAACCACGACCTTACGTTTTATTATGTGCGTTCTCTAAGCATGTCAGATAAAAATAAATTTTTCCTTATGAAACAAGCGCCTGATCCATGTGTTTGTGCAAAGATACAGTTTACGAAAAGTATCACCTTTACATCTTTTTCTTACTTACTTTTTGCATAAAGACTTTAACGAATTAATTTAAAACCACTTTAAAATTTGTAATTATAATTTCAACTAAAGAATTAAGGATAATGTAGTAATCTTGATCTAAACTACTTACATATATTTAGGAGTGGACAATTAATTTGGAACAAACTAAAAAAGAAAGGTGGGCTATAATTTTGAGACAGAGGTAGTAATTCTGTAAGTATTTTCTAACCAAGACTAAAAATATAAGTAAAATAAACATAAATACTACACTTCAAACATAAAACACAATAACAAGTATGTCAAGTTACCCTCTATCACGCAACCAAAACACTTAGGCGCAACATATGTGCATATGTGCATCGTAGGGGGACAATTATAACATACCTAATGAAATGTAGTATAATGCAGTTCGTTTTCTCAGTTCTTAACCAATAGAAAGTCCAACCAATATCGGATTTTTAATTGTTCTTGGTTGTTAAGCTTGCTTGGTAATCTATTGCTACTTCAACAAAAGCTTGCAAAATGGAAAAATATTACCTACGTATATGTAAAACAAATTGCAAATACCACGTTTTTATTCAAGTAAAAATTAAAATGCAAAATTTGAAACTAAAGGGACTGAAATTGTAAATTCTATGAAATGTAAATACTTGAAATGTAAATTCTAACAACTATAAGGACTAAAAATGTAAATCAGTAAACTATAAGGGTCAAAAATGTAACAACTATAACAAACTAACTAAAAATGTAACAATCTAACAAACTACTAACTGAATTTTAACAAATTTCAAAATCTAGGGACCAAAATTATGCAAACCCTAAATTCTTGGAAGTTTAGCCAAGAATTAAACACTGATAGAAATGCAAGGACTAAAAAGCAATTTTTGAAAACTTTTAAACAAAAACGGGACAAATGATACAATAAGCTCGTTTGAGCTTATTACTCAACCAAAATCAGTGAAACAACTTGCAAAAGACTTCAAATCCAATTTAAGCTACGTGTGTTCAAGGAATTAAGCTAAAGATCAAAAATAAGCAAAAGAGTGCTTATTGATAAGCACAAAATAAGCTACAGCTTAAACCAAACAGTCACAACTTGATTTTTGTGATGAAACTGATTAAGCAACTTATTTCAAGAATGGGAAATCAAACCAGAACTATTTTCATCCAGTAATAAGGTCTAAATCTGAAATAAGCTAAAAAGAGCTTATGTTGACCAAACGTTGACCAAAATTTACAAAAAGCTCAAACTCTCAAAAATCAATATTCAACACTTTGTAAACGTTTTTGTGAAAGAAAATCACTACTTTTATGAAGTGGATTTGTAGATTCAAGAAAACAGTAACATGTTTATCTCAGAGAATGAGCTTTGCTCAGACTTGGACCAAAAAGCTATTTTCCAGCTTAAAAGCTAATACTGTAGAATTTCCTTATGGAATCTAAAACTTTATGATATAAGCTAAGTCTAGAAACAAATTTGAGGAAATTTCATCTAGGAATGAATGAGAAATGAGCAAATGAAAATGGCAAGTTTTTAAGAACAAAGCTAAATGGAAACTGACCCAAACAATTTTGAAGCCATTTGCCTGTTTGACTTTGAAATTGACTTGCAAATGACTTTAAACAATTTGTTAACACCTAAGGACTAGAAATGAACTCTAAAACACCAATTCACAATGCTTGAAAACTACTTTAGATCTATTCCCAAACACTCTTTTATATGCTTTTAACAAGATTTTACAAAGATTTATTTAGTTCTGAATTATACTGACTTAAAGGCTATAGCAGACTAGATTCAATGGACAAAATGTAAGGTATTAAAACTGGAAACAAACAATTACCAAGGCTATGACTCAAATTAGGCTAATAGGCTAAAAAGTGACTGAAATGATGCAGTAACTACAATTTCAGAACACAAGTAAACAAGAAAGCAGTAACTGAACTTCAAACTCACAAAGATCAATCAAATAGCAACTACAAACAAATATATCATGCAGCCATCAATTTTAACTAAGAAAAGTAGCATGCAATAGACTTGTTAAGTGGAACAAAAACAAGAATCTTAAAACCTATTGTAGATAGCCTTTGGGAAGAAGAGGAGCGCTGAGCTCTCTTGCCCTAGTGATAACCACCACCTATCACTAGAAATCAACAAGAATCAACCCACAAATCAACTGGAATCAATCAAACTGCTTGAAAACTCCATTAGAACTAGGAAATGGCTGAATTGTGATCAAAAAGCTAGCAATACTTCACCAATTTCAGTTATGATCAATGATTGATCATAACAAACATCAAACAGCAACAACACTATCCAACAGCAGCAAGAATCAAACTGGAATGAGAAGAACAGAATTTGGCGGGAAAAACGAATTTGAATTTTATTGAAGGAAATTAGTTACAAAGTTTGTTACAAGCTATCAACTAACTAACTGACTCAAGAGTTTGTCAGACTCTTGAGTAGTTAGGGGAAAAGTGAGGGAAAAAGGAAAGGGAAAATTTAACTAGGTGTTTTTACAAAATTAAGCTACAAATGAAAATGAAGTACAATCTAACTATTTATAGGCAAAAAGGGAGAGTTTGTTGGAGTTGGTGACGTATTGCAACCACTAGCAAAGTGCCACGTGTTCCAATTTTGTTCTTCATGTTCTTCATGAATTGGGGGTTTTAAATCCGCTCAATGATTTGTTAATTGGATACTTGGGTTGTGTTTGTCTCTTCAATCCGAGTACTTTTCATGTTAAACATTTTTCCTGAAAGTGTATAAATCGTGCTCTTCAATCTGGGAATGAGAGGTCCACGTGGCATGCAATGATATGTCCATAAATTGAGTTGTGGATCATTATCCATTATAACAGTAAGGATAAATGACATGTTGCTTTGTGATTGGAGGAAATGGGCTTAGTGCGTTTACTGTTAAGATTCGACGGCTCATCCTCTCTCCTCATTAATAGAACTGAGCTGGCAATCCATGTCTCTCAAATACTGGCTTCTGATTGGTTTAAAGCTATGGCACTCAGATCATGTCTTGTATACTTTCCAAACATGGCAGTTTCAGCCCTTTTGATAATCAGCTTTGTAACTTGTGCTCTAAACTTCAAAGACTTGTCATTCTTGGCCCTTTGACTTTTTACTTGACCATATTTAACCCTTTGACTTGTTGAATTTGAACTTTGACCAGATTTGACTTTGTTCTTGACTTTTCCAAATTTATACTTTTAGTCCCTTAACTTTGCAGCTTGTCAAGAAAGGTCCTTATACTTCAAAGTCTTGTCACTTTTGATCCTCTTTTGTCTTTTTCATCCATTTGAGCTTGAATTTTCCTTGTTTGCTTGAAAATGTATCTTCTTACCTACAATAGTGCACACAAACACAAACATACCACATAATACTGTTTTTGCCAAATAAATTGGTATTTTGCTTCATGTTTTAGGGTTATTAGTTGATAAAAGGATATGAGTTTAAGCTCATATCAAATTCCCCTACACTTGAACATTGCCATGTCCTCATGCAATATTATATTTCAAGGCTTAAAAATTTACATTTCCCTCATAATTAATCCACCTTGGCCATATGAGATGCATCTACACTACTCTAAACTAGATGATGCATGATTTTGACTTTTAATAATGCAATGAATCAAAATACAATTATATCTATATCTTTTTGATTTTTCTTGAAATGGTTTTGATGGAAATAACTCATAAAGAATTCAATGACTTGGATTAAGGCTTGGATACCATGGATACTTATCACCCTCAAGTTTCACTTTCCCCATACCAAGCTTATAAATGGGATCATTGCATTCACAAGTAAAAAGTGCATCAACTTATTCATGACAATTAAATGTGGAACTGGTTATTAATTGAGCAAATTGCTTGTGGGGAAATTTGTCATTATTCAAGTGTGAAATATAAGAAATGTAAAATCCAAAAATAAGGAAGCACGGTTTTAATCCTAAGTAATCTTCTCATCCATTACTTGAAAAACCGCTCACAATTAATATAAGTCCGTATTAAGAGTAATAAGTCATTCGCCTTATGTGTAAAATCCTCATGTCATTCTTTCATAAGTAACTACTCACTCGCTAAGGAAAGAAAAATAAAACTCACGCAATAATTTACATCCGCATCTTTTTGAGATTTTGGATCTTCAACCCCGCATCCCGTCAAGGTAATATTGGATTGGAGCAATCTATTGAATCCCCGCAACCCGTCAAGGTAATATTGGAACTCAATAGTCACTATAATTAACACCACACTGCCCCTCTTGGGAGTCTTGCATTATTTTTTTTTTTCTTTTTCTTTTTTTTTCTAGCCACTCATTTTTTTTCATAAGCCGCTCTTATTTTCCTTTATTCCTCACAAAGAAATTTGAAAAGAAGAAAAGGAAAAACACCCGCTAAATATGGAGCATGACATAAGTCTAGTACACATAAAACGTGCTAACTTAGAATCTTAAGACGTACTCATATCAACCATAAATGATTAGCCAAAAATGCATAAGAGATTACAAACCAATTAAAACCGTACTTGATTATTTATTAACAATTATATACAAGCGAAGAAAATAGAGGTCAAGAAGAGAAGGGTTAAGCCACAAGTAATTGCCATGAAGTCTATCTAGCCCTTTTACACTTGCTTCAACTCTATCATTTCCCATTCTCCACAAATTTAAAATTTCAAAGAATGAAATTGGTGGAAGCTTAGCCTAATAGACCAATGAAGGACTACATGGTTAAGGATACTAGCTAGAGAGTGCTAAGATAAGCAAACTCGGGTTGAGTCAAAATATCCATGGCGGGCCTAATATGTCAAAGAAGTCTAAATTTGTTAAAACCATGTTTTATTATATTTTCCTTTTTATATATTTTGGATGAAAAATAAAAGAAGAAATATATATACAATGCAAATGTGATATGCAAATGAAAAATGATTGATGCAAAAATTATGAATGCATATTTTTGTTGGCCAAAGTAGATCAAAAATTTGAAAAATGATGAAAATTCATTTTTATCATGTTATCATGCAAGACAATGACAAGTTCTAGGTAAGGTCACTTCGATAGAAGACCCCCCTACACTTAAGCTAAACATTGTCCTCAATGTTTAAGAGCATGGAAGTATAAAAACTTCCCCTACACTTATGACAATGAATAGACTTTGCTTAACCCAAGTTAAGGAAAGGAAAACTATTAGTGAAAGCATGTTTAAGCACAAGGTGTCAATGAAAATTCACTAAAGTAACGAAGTGAACCGGATACAAGGGCCTCCTCCATAAGCTCCAAAGCATGAGATGAGTGAGCAACCCTACAAACAAGCATGAAGACAAAAGAAGGTCGCCCCTACACTTATCTCCAAGTCTATGCCTTTATTTCTAACCTACAACACTCTAAACCTAGTTATACGATGCTTGAGTTAATGAGTCTCTAGCTCGACTCGTCCCTCAATGAATTAATTCATGGGGAAAATGGGGACCTCTTGGACCATTTCAACGGAAATGTCCTCCCCAAAGTAATGTTTAACACGGTGACCATTCACTTTAAAATTTGGACCATCGGGTTGGGACAACTCAAGAGTTCCATATGGAAACACTTGAGCAATAGTGAATGGACCGGACCATCTCGACTTAAGCTTGCCTGCAAAAAGCTTCAATCTTGAGTTAAAGAGGAGAACCGGCTCTCCAACTTTGAACTCACGATTCTTGATCTTAGCATCATGCAATTTCTTAGTCTTTTCCTTGTAAAGCAAAGAATTCTCATAGGCATTGGCTCTCAACTCATCCATCTCATTGATTTGATCTTTCCTATGTGAACCGACTTGGTTTAAATCAAAATTAGCCCACTTGAGAGCCCAAGATGCCTTATGTTCTAACTCAAATGGAAGGTGGCACGCTTTTCCATAGACAAGCCTATAAGGAGTACAACCAATTGGTGTTTTAAAAGTCGTCCTAAACGCCCACAAAGCATCATCGAGCTTATCCGACCAAGAAGCTCTATGCTCTCCCACCGTTCTCTCTAAAATTCTCTTTAAACCACGATTTGTGACCTCGGTTTGACCATTTGTTTGAGGGTGATACGCGGTAGAAAGTCTATGATTCACTCCATATTTCTTCATAACTCTCGTGAATTGATCATTACAAAAGTGCGTACCACGATCACTTATGATGGCCCGAGGTACACCAAATCTAGCAAACAATTGTTTCAAAAACTTTACAACCACTCTAGCATCATTAGTAGGTAAGGCTTTAGCCTCCACCCACTTGGACACATAATCCACCGCCACAAGTATATACTTGTTTCCCTTAGAGGATGGAAAAGGTCCCATGAAATCTATTCCCCATACATCAAATATCTCACACTCTTGGATAAAATTTTGTGGCATCTCATCACGTTGTGTAATTTTTCCTTGTCTTTGACAAACATCACAAAATTTCACCATCTCTTGAGCATCCTTGTAAATGGAAGGCCAATAGTAACCCGAATCAAAGACTTTCTTGGCGGTGTAGTTAGGCCCAAAATGTCCACCCGTAGGTCCTTTATGACATGCCTCTAAGATTTTAAATGCCTAGGGCCCATCTACACACCGTCTAATGATTTGGTCCGCACATTGCCTAAAAAGATATGGATCATCCCAAAAGTAATACTTAACTTCCTTAAGAAACTTTTTCTTTTGTTGATAAGTAAGACCCTCAATAAGCACATTGCCCACAAGATAGTTTGCTATATCCGCAAACCAAGGTGTGGCATCCTCTT